>CM070685.1:35785299-37039303 GCA_036346265.1 Melocanna baccifera
GAGAAAGGACGCACGAGCATGGGAATGAAAGGTGGTGTAGCCTCAGATAAGATATGCATGAAAAGTGAACGTTTTTTTGTCCAAGAGAAAGGAGCAGGAGGCTCTGGTAACGATGAAACCAAGGCGGCTGTGGGAGCAGGTGCTCCAGCTCAGGCAGATGTGCAAGAAAAGATGGACTCAGTTCAAGTGCGGGAAAGAGAGAAGATCGGCGTGATCAAAATAGAGAAACAAGATTAAGGAGGTGATTGTGAGAGTTTGAATCTTGTTTTCTTGTTAGTTTGCCGTGTCCGTATTGAAGTTTTTGCCGCGTATACGTATACGAATAGGAGTATGAGTCCGTATGGCATACAAGTCCGTATGTAAGTCTCTTTGTAGCCTTTAAAAGGGCATGCAGGCACGTAGTCTTTTTCAAGCAAGAAGAAGGAGCAGCAAGCGTGGCATTAGAAGCAAGAAAGCAGAGCAAGAAGAAGCAAGCAGTTTGCGGTTGTGTTCCAAGACAAGAAAAGGGAGAAGCAACCAGAGGAAGAAGCTAATTAGCTAGAAAAAGTAATTAGCTTCCAGAGCAGTAAAGCAAGGGAAGAAGCAAAGATAGGGAGCATGCGTGTGGTTCTCTGCACGGAAAGAAGAAGAAACAGCAGCACGTGCGGTGGCGACGGACAGCTGGGCGTTAGAACAGAGAAAAGGCAGCGCGTATAGGCAAGGAAGCGGATGGACAGCTAGGCGTTAGAACAGATCGATTTGGCGCAAGGCTATCCGGGGAGGAGCTTCACGGGTGGCTGATTTTTGTGCATCGTCGTGATTTCCGAGAAGTGCAGGCGCTGCTGATTTCTAAGAGAAAGAAGAAGAGAAGGGTTCCAACATTTTCAAAGTAACTTATCGGTATTCGATTTATTCGTAAAAACGTTCATACTAAAATTAAAATCCATCCGGTTACGGTCGAAAAGACCGCACCAACATATCTGAAAGTTCACGGCGGTTTCATAGAAACCAACCGTTTAGTTTTGTTTGTACGCATAGCTGTTGCCAATTGTTATGCCCTTTTGTCGTGCAGGTTCCAGCTTGTTTAGTAAAGAAATCGTGTGGATTCGCGCGCGAGGAGTGTTGAATTGGACGATGAGAGCCAGCGTTAGCAAACCCTCGACATGGAGCATCTCTGCACAGCGACAGCCTTCATTGCATCCAGCTAGGTGTTAATTAGATAAGTAAAACAAAGTTAGAGAAAAAGATCACTCTAGCTAGCTAGCTGAGGGTTAGTTAAAATCGGGTCAGTCCTTTTTACTTCTACATTCGCACTTCAGTACCACATTTACCTTCATATTCAGCCCAATTTTCTCATGATCAATCAACACTCAATTTCAAAGCGGTGGCTTATGGTTTTTGCTGAAATTTTACTGTAGCTGACTGATTTTTTTTACTGTAACTGAGTTGGCTTATTAGATATAATTAAATTTAAAAAAAATGTAAAAATAAAAGCGACATATTAGCCTATCACAGACAATACAAATGAATACAAAAAAAACAAAATACCAAAAAAACAGAAAATGAGAAAATTTCGAACAATGATTGAGAAGCCAACACCCATGGCGATCGCTGGCTTCAAAAGAAGCTGAGCGGGGTCTAAGTCTGTCAACACCGTGTACCTAAGCTTAAATTTAGCGCAAGAGAGGGTGTTTAGCGCAACATACATGGAACAACAAGAGCTGTCAAAAGTAAAAACAAAAAAAACAAATGTTACAGTTCAGAACGAAGGTGGTGTGAGTGTGACTTCTGAGACGCGGTTAATTCTTTAACAGCTTTACCACGTTATCTGATGGTATCTTAGCTTATTCCTAACCAAGTACTACTACTAGCTGAATTAACAGTGTTTAGACTAGAGTCTAACTCTCTTTGGCTAATCTACACCAATTGAATATTATCAACAACTAATCTCGGCTTAGATGGCTCAGTGGTGGGCATGGTCTCGGGCTCTGGGCTGGCCTGTGGCTACCTATTTAATTAAATTGGCGCCATGTTAGGCTGCAGCTAACTGGTCAATTGTGACCCAAGAAAAGCATCTCATGCAAAGCGTTTTGATCTGAATGTGGCTTGGTTTCTTTTGAAGCATGGTGTCAAGCAGAAGGAATTGGTAGGCATCAGTGGATTAGGATGGATGACTTGTAAGGGGGGGTTAACTCTTCCTTGTCCCCAAAGTACTTAATTCCATGCATTTGCTTAATTACTTAGCTTAACACTCCAAGTTTGTGTGAGGATTAGTTGCTATATATGATCATTGTTGTTTGTAAGTTGAACAGCATTACTATGTTTACAAGCACATGTTTAAGCTTACAGAGTTTTATAGGTGGACCTGCCTTTGATTATAATGCTCTAAGTTCTAAAAAGGCACAATTAATATCAAGAGTGAAGTATAGCAACATAAAATTCATAGGCAGGCATGTTGCCTTCTTTCTATGTTTGTCAAGTATAGATGGATCAAACACTCCTAATATCACAAGTTCATAATTAAGAACATCGTGGTGGGCTCTCCATGAGATATTGACCTTATGTGCCTCATCTTAGTGTTAAATTAAACTGAATTAAAGCTCCAAACAAAATTGGTTTCACAATTAATGCTCTTGTAGCAGTAATCTTGCCTACAATATTCTCAAAGTTCTAGTCAAAGGCCCATGACAGTAGGCATTAGGCCATTGACCAACTTTTGGTTTCATTTAAATAGGTTTTGGCCGAAGTTGAGTTATATATTGGGCGTCACTTGACTGGTTAGGTCATGCTAGCTCCTGGTTTTGGGGGATTAAAGGACCGGCACACACAGGAAAGTTTGGAACAAGGGACCCATTTGACGGCCAGATGTTCTCCTGGGATAGTAGTAACAAGACAGTGCTTGAGCTAGCTCAGTTCATATCTTGATGCACGGTTCTCCCACTCGTGTGCATTGACGACATTATGATTGGGTTGGAAGAAGTTAAGTACACCACATTTAATAGCTTTTGGATAATTAATGGGGAATACCTTCAAATTGAAATTTATGATACATCATGTTCTCTCATAAAAAAAACTGAAATTGAATCATAACATGGTAGATTTGTGATATGTTGTTGGTAATCCAATGCTATTTGGCTCCAATTAGATTACTATACAACTCCAAAGAATTAAGTTACATAAGGCATTTTTTCTACATTGTAAGGTTGCATTCTTTTTATAGCATTACAAGGAAGGCCGGGGATCTAGTATTTATTTTTCACAAGATAGCTACTCCTTTTCTTTTGGGAAATTTTTTAGTGCACACATTTGCAAAATGTACACAAAAATGCATGATCTATTGTTTTGGAAATTAAGGACGAAAAAAGGAATACACGTGTACTATACTACGGATATAGTTCACATCTGCAAAATTTTAACATCAACTGCATCCTACTATACTTCCATACCTTAGAGAAACAACTGAGTATTTTCTCCATGTAAGGTGTATTTTGAACAAGCACAAAGATTAACAAAGCACCATAAGTTTAAAAAGGCGTATAAAATTTTCAATTTTGTTTTAAAATATAGTTTAAGGTGGTGATCATTTTAGCGATGGCTTCTGGCTTTTGGCTGAAATTTCACTGTAGCTGGCTGAAATTTTACTGTAGCTGAGTTAGTGGATAGTGTAGTGAATAATGAAAAAAAAGCTAAAGCTAGAAGCTAAAACCGAAAAAAGCCGAAACGATCAGGGCCTAAAAAGACGCATACATCTTTCAGTTTTGTTTTAAAATATAAAGCATGCATGAAAATAATGATGTTTTCTCACTTTGCACCCATTTTTCTTCCCTCTCTCGAGCATTTGTGATTAAACATTCCAACTAGCTATTTTCAAAATAATATTAGTAAAGATGGCACGGTCATTTCCATACTATTCTCTTGGTCTTACAACACCTTAATCTTGGTGTTCGGTAAAAAGTTGGGTGATTTTTCTTACAAGTCTTTTCCCCATTTATACCGTGGGCAAAATAAAATATTTCAGTTTCACATCAGTCAAGTCTTCCACGATGGCCTTTCGCCTCCCTGTTCATATACCGGCAGGGTTTTTCTCCAGTTTTTATGCCAATGTTAACACGGGCATTCAAATTTCAGCTGCTGAACATACGCATGCAAAACTTATCATGTCCACCTTACAAGCCACTAGATGCAAAAAAAATTAAGTACTGAAAACTTTCAAAAGTAATAGGCAATTCTGCATTTTTTGCAGCTGAAGCATCCATTCGTTACTGTGAATTGAATTACGTTTCCTGAACCCTGATCATTTTTGTTCTGATCAATATGGTTTATTGTAAGTTCCAAACTTCAAGAACTGATCTAAGCTGCAGCACAGAATCATGATCGCCTGATCGGTTGTTGGTAACAAGGCGATCGAGAGATGTCAAGACATGCTCCATGCAGAAGTTGAACTGTCAAAACTTCAAGAACTGGATCATGCAGTACACTGTACACGCATGTGGATGCAGGAAAAAGTACGCGTCGATCGGGCTGTAAAAATTCTTCTTACCAGATTTCAGTAAATAACTAGCTTGCTCTGCAGTCTGCAGGTACAAAGCTAACGGGTTTACTCGTAAAAACAAGAGTTCTAGATCCCAATGCAATGGCCATTTTTTTAGATCGAAGTAGCTTGAGTGTTTGGTTAGTTTACCACAAGACATGCTTGATGTCTACGCATTTTTTACTGTGTGGATTGTACTATTGCCACAGGGCTCAGTTGGGTACATGATGCTACAAACTAAATATATAGTATGAGATTCACTATTAGCTGCAGTTTACTTGGGTCCGTTAATTACAGCTATTCAACAAAGGCACCGGGCATTAGGGTTGTTACTTGGAAAGGACAATAGGGGTGTTTCGTATTTGTTGTGGTTGATGGCTAAAAATGAGTAGTAGTGAATGAAAGAAGTGATTTTTAGGAGAAGGTGAGCGGTGAGAAAAGTGACGGGTGATTTTCGGAGAGGGTGAGCGGTGAGAAAAGTGGCGGGTGATGTGTGCGTGAGATGAGAGTGAGAAGAGTGGAGTGCATGATTCGTCTATGATCTTCTACCTTATCCTCGGAGCGAAACGGAAACGAGATAAGTGGAGAAGCTGCTTCGAGGAGCTGGATGTTTATATTAACTTACAAACACCCCCAATATGCCCTTGTGTTCAATTATTGTTGATCCAAGTTTACAATGTTTGGTCATGCTACATGCCCTTGTTTTACCACTATATTTACTGACCCCTTTTGTGCCTAAATTGGTAACTGAACACCCATTTCCATTTGGTCTCAAACCAGAAGTGTACGCATACAGCTTATGTTCTCCTTTGATCCACCATATCAAAATTCAAGGCTTTTGACAACATAGTATAATACTATCCAGTATGCAGGTACATGGAAGAACTCACAAGAGATGCTCACAAACTAACTCACAAGAGATGCTCACAAACTAGTGCTAGTAAAAAATGGATCAGTGGTAAAAAAAGAAGGCCCTAAAAAGCATATCAGCACGACCATGCTGTGTAATCACCTCACCACCCACCCTGCTGCTTTTGAAGTTTAAAGCTTAAACCTCCAAATTAACAGCGCCCATCCCGAGGTTAATAAGGATGCCACCACATGCTAGATTCCATTTCCACCGCTTAGCCCACTCAGGGGCGGAGCTAGTAGAGGTGCCCGGTATGCTCGTGCACATCTAAAGACGAAAAAATCCCATAGGATCAGTGCTGTATTCTTGATCTAGCCCACAACGAACGGATACTCATGACCCCACACCAGCACACATGCACCAACCTGCCCACAGCCATCTTCATTTCCATTTTCTCTCTAATTCCTGTTGTAAATATTGTGATATAAGTATATATTTAGATTTAATTCTAACATATTCACTAAAGACATAATCTGGTATAAAAGGCATATAAATGACTTGACTACCATATAAGCATATAAATTTTCTAAGTCATCCAAATTGAAACATATGGCCAACAAATATATCATATAAGAGTCTAAAATCAGTATATATACATGTAGACAAATTAAGGCATACAAACTGAATGCTGATAACAAAATGAATATGACATTTATGACCAAATTTAACATGTTATTAATATTTTGAATGTTATAATCTGCTCTCAGAAGGCTAGTTACACAAGATCCATTCCTGGCCATCTCCACCATGACAAATATTAATCTTGATTATATATTACAGTTATAGATTAGATCTTAAGCTCTAAGTCAAGCTTTTTATTAAAAGAGATCACTAGAGCATGAACAAATGTTGCTGAATATTCCAATTGAATGCTATAATCAATCTAACCTTCTAATAGACTGAAAAATATTGATTATAACAAAGCAACAGAACTTGGCTACAACTGAATCAACTGAAAGCTAATTCCTAAACTGATGTAATATCAAGTACAGCTAATTCAATGATCAGAACAAACTTAATAGTAAAGCTAGCCATAAGCTCAAGATCAATCTACCCTCACATTCATACATAATCTCATAAATATGTCATTTCATCATAGAACATTTATTATTAGCCCACAAAATCACTTTGCTCTTTCTTTAGAACAGACGTTTGAAAAGAACAGTAGCAAAGTAAAAAGAATGTTGCAATACTCACAACACCAGTGGTACTCAAAACCACTGAGAAGAAATCAGAGTAAGGCACATCTCAAAGTGTTGTCCTAGAAAACCAAGCACCTCACTTTGCCAAGCAAGAAAACAAAGGTTGACGGAGATACAATGCCAATCTTCACACCATAGCAAATTGAAGGTGAAGTCGAGGGTTGGAGACGCCGCACAGGACCACCAAAGCACACCCGGCTGAGTGCACTCAAGAACAACAGAGGATCACCACTACCTTCTTCCCTTCTCAAGAAATCCTTCGGATATCTCCTCTCACCCCACCAAGAGTCAAGGCACTCGAAAATCCAAAAGGGGGAGCTCACTTAAGAATAATAAGGAAGAAAGCTAAAGAGAAGGAAATGCGAGATCCGAAGATGAGATGCTCACAGAGGAGGAGATGGCGCCTTTAAATAGAGGAGGCAGGGGGCTGTAGCGTGGTGGTTACGAGCAGCCGACTCCGAGGAGCCCAGGCCAGCTCGTGCTTCTGCCGCCGCCACTCTAGTCGCCGCCTCCCCATTCGCCACCCAAATCGCTCGTTGAGACGAAGTCAAGATCCAGGTGAGGCGCCGCTCAGGGAGGAGACCTAGTCTGCGAGTTCAGATGGTCTGAACTTTCCATCGGACGGTCCGAACTCTCCTGCATTGCTTCCACACCGCGTACATCCATGAGAGCTTCGGTCCTGTCCTTCTTTTGTCCCACTGATCGGTGGGACCCATTACTTCTCTTTTTATCAAATTGGGAAATTATTAATTTTCCCTCAGGAGTCCAACAATTCCTAGATCCTAATTTTCTTGTCTCATCTCCACCTCACCAGCGGGAGCAACCGAGTAGGAGCAAGCAGGCAACGGTAGACGACCGGGTGTGGCACAGAGAGAAGGAGCCTGCACAGAAGCAGGTAGCAGTGGGCATGGCGCCTGCGTGGGAGCAGCTAGCGGCATGGTGGGCACGCATCGACACACAGCTACATAGTACAATAAGTTCTTAATTTCGATTTGCCGATTTGGGATTTAGAGATTTGACTATTTGTATTGTACTTTTAGCAAATTTTGAACTTATATATTGAATTTACAATGTTACAAAACTACTGTATAAGGCTATAGAATTATACGTGTGAAGTGTGCATCCCCATTATAAATTCTGTAGCTCCTCTACTGAGCCCACTTGTTGTCATTCCATACTGCTCATGGAGGCTGTGAGAAGTCGCTCCGTTTGTTTCGGTTTGTAGAGAAATCGAAACCAAAAGCCACAAAAAAGCAAAAAAAAAAAGGACAGGACCAAAGGTTTCCCCATAGTTCTGTTTCTTCTAAAAAAACTCATGAAAACCTATAAATTTTTAGAATTGTTTTAGGAAGTATTGGATTGGACTATTTGTTCGTTCAAATGCGAATTGCAGTCAGAAATGCATTGTCTTAACAATTTTTTCAGGGGAAAAAACAGTGTCATGGTTTAATATAGAAAATCAATGCCATGCTCTGCAGAATATGTATGTCTCAGTACATAGTTCTACCAAGATGTACTGTGTTGATGCAACTACAAAGTTTCTCTTCATATATTTAGCTATCTACAGCCGAACATTTCAGAAACCAGGATACTGTCACATGACCACTAGAGAGAATCCTACTTATCTCCCATCTCCAAACAAGTAGCCAGCTGGTGAGCAAGTCCATCCCTAGTCAGGTGTCCTACAGAAGTAGAAATAGTAAGCCTTTGAAAGCATCAGTGCACCATTGGGTGCCTAGCAACAGCACCATGGATCAGCAGCTAGCATCTGAAGATTCTAGTAGCAAAACTAAGCAATCAAGAAATGTTTATCTAGCAGATTTGCCACATACCTATATGTGTTCCATAGGCTCAAGAGATTTCATAGAATGTGGCTTCGGCAGTCCACACTATGACCCATCCATTTCCACGGCCACCGGAGCAAACTGCATTCAGATGGAGAGAACGTTTTCACTCGAGTGTAACAGAGAAGTGCAATCGCTTGCTTACGATCCAATCTACCTCGTCGTCTTCATCAATGAGGTTCGCTGAATTGTTCTCAAGATCCCATCCAGATGTAGTCTCTACAAGCATTTTTTGTTTCCTAGCCTGGATATTTTTTTTGTGTGTTGGGGGGATGTCAGAAAAAATATCTGCACATTATTAGAATTTATTCGTACAGTGCACAACAGTATATCCTGAGCAGTTTTTTTCTGTGGCAACAGTGAGAATGCTCGATTGGTTGAATTTGCAGCATATTTTGTTTACCCTGTACTCTAGATGCGACATTATCTTTAATTTTTCTTCAGGGGAGGACATTGTTCTTCATATAAACTGCGAACTGCAAACCTTGCATTAAAGCACATGATATTGTAACTAATTTCCCAAAATTACTGGTCCATTTTCACAATTCCTGCCTGGGGTATTTAGATCACAAAAAATAGTAAGTCTGGTACTCAGCCTAAATGCAAAAGTTCCAGCCCAAAGTACAGAACTACTGCCAAGGAATGTGTAAACATCAAAGAGAGAAGGTTCAGGAATGCCAACCCATGATAGAAGGTCTCCATCCACAAGTGGGGCTTCAAGTATCACCGTAAAGAAATCCTGACAATAGCAACTAAGAGAAATCAATGATGTGAGTAGAACACATTATTAAGCTGCTAGCCCTGAAGAAGCTGCTAGCAACTTCGCTTTGATTCCCCGCGATGAGAGCTTCCCTACGACGCCCCCTACCTTCTCCAACCGCCTCCCGGCCCCCTCGACGTCTGAGCTCTTCCCTCCACGTGAGCCTCCCCGCTGCTGCCCTGGGCTCCCGTTAAAGGAATACGCGTAGGCTACGGAAGCAGAAAACAAAAACTTTTCTACCGCGCACCCAAGAACATCATGCTAAGGAAGGATCATGGATCGTTACCACTTAGACGCGCAGCGCAGCGGAAGAAGAATTGGAAACCGATCCAATCACGCGCGTCGAGGTAGTAGTGGAAGTAGCCGATCGTCCCGAACAGATCGTCTCCTCCACGCACGCCGATCAGCACTGCAACGAGCAGCGCCTCCACCGGTATCCACACGTCCGGGGCTGGAACGCCGATCGCGAGTGTACTAGCACTCGTGAGCAGCTAGGGTTTGGCTCGGGAGGTGGCAGCTAGGGTTTTGCTAGATGTTAACAGGGACGAATCCTCTCAGCCCTTCGCCTCCATATATATAGACCTCCTCACGTGGGCCTTACGGACCAAGGCCCATTAGGAGTCTATTCAGATCTTTATCCGAATTGAGCCCATATCCGAATCATATTCGAATCAGTGTTCCAACCTGTTAAGCGTGCGACCCTATAGGTTCACGTATACTTGGTCGTGACCCGGAAACGCCTTTCCGATCACCCTGTTAATAGCGGCCTCTAGTAAGACATATTAACCCCAAAGTATATGTAAAGATCATATCGGCTGAACCTGTAATGTTCTCTCATGTACGAATCCCTTTGCCTCACGATATAGATTGAGCTCAAGGCGAGACCTGTGTCATCCTCTTAATAGCTCAATCACTCTCTCGATTCCGTGATGGATTATAAACTTGTGATTGACTCCTCAATCACCTTGGCATGGCCATGCACTTTCATAATCCATTACATCGAGGGGCCTAAAGATATCTCTCCTATAAGGAGGGGCAAATTCTATCTTGATCATTCACATCCCACTACATGTTTTATGGCAAATCCGAAGACTACTTTTATGACTACCCAGTTACGGAGTAGTGTTTAGTAGTCCCAAAATAAGCTACTACTCATGTTGGGAACCATGATGATCTCAAGTCTAAGGATTCTACATAAACACTACTCGAGACCAACTGATGACACATGAAATCTCTGCAGTGTCTCATGGCAGGTCTATCCAACATATGTTCACTAACACATGTCCATATTATTGATTTGGTATCACCATACCATGAGACATGATCATCAATCAATACATATGCTGATATTTGTCTTTGAATCATATTTGTTCCTCATATGATATACGATCAGGGATCATTTAGAAATAGCAACATCTTAGTATTTAAGAGTCTCATGAATAAGTCACATACTCATTGATCAATAATGATGATGTCTATTCCAAGGAACAAAGTAATGTATCATAAACATAGTATGTGATATATACAACATCTCCATGTTGCCTCTAGGGCATATCACTAACACCCGTCGCCATCTCACCTCGAACCCTCTTTGGTTCGACCAGCAGCTCGGTGAGTTTCCCACTACCACCTACATGCTCATACTCACCTCCCCTTCTTCTTTCCACCATAGCATCGCCGCCCCATTTCCCCTCCATGGCCGGCTACCCAGAGCCACCGTCGCTGGCACATGATGTTGTTCCGGCCAACGCACAGCCACCTCTAGACTCCCTACATCCCCAACGATCCATTTTACCCATCATCGTTCCACCTCTGGCCCTGCCTCACCATCGCCGCCGGCGCCCAAAACCCTGCGCCGCCGCCCTTGTTTCGGTTCCCTACATTTCCTTTGTCCAGTTGGCCGAGCGCCCTTCTTCCCCTTGGCTTGTATTTCTGTTAAATGGAGTGGCCTCAAATCCTTGAAGTGTATGACATATGGGCCCGGCCGCTCTGGTGCAGCTCTTCCCTCGCCACCCACGTCACAGCGCACCTCACCCTCCTAGGGTCCTCCACCATTGGCCGATTGGATTTCTACGGAGCCAATCTCGCTGCACATGGGAACTTCCTCGAGATAGTTCTATTTCAAGAACCTTTTCGGGCGGGATAAAAATCTATCAAAGGGATGTACTCTGACTTTAACTTTTCCTAGAATGGTACTCCAGCGGTGATAAAAACTAGCATTGATGGAGGTAACCATGCACTGTAAAAGGTGGATGTAACATGTGCTACTATTAATATTGCATTCTCATAATCACTTTACAAAATATGATTTAGTTACAACTGCTAAGTCTCAAGAGATTTCTTATGTGTTGTACTTCCAAATAATGCTTTAGCAAATAAAAGGACCTCAAACCCTCCTTTCACAGCCTTGCACGTATTATTATTGCATTCTATGTGATGGCTTATTGAGTACGATTGTACTTACTCTTGCTTAATTACTACCATCTAATCAGTCAGGAAAAAGAAGAAAAGGCCCTGTAATGCTTTAAAAGGGTCGACAGAGATGATATCCAAGAAGGCCAAGAACTAGGTCACGAAACCCCAGTTAACTGCCTGTGGGCAAGTCCTGAGGGTCCCACTTGTGTGAAGTTTCCGCTGTTGTATTCTTTGTTTTCGGTCCAGTCGGCTCATGTGTAAGTTATTGCTATAAAAACTACGCTTCCGCATAATATATTTTTGATATACAGTGATGTATGTGTGAGCACTATCTACTAATCCAGAGAATAGTACGGTGGAATCACAGAGGATTCGAAATGGCTAATTCCGGTTCTGACACCTAACATCTAGCACAACTAGCCTACGACATTTGAGATCTGGTAACTCTACTTAGCCCAATTACACTTACAGACTTATGGTTATACTGTTTTACGATAGGAGATCATCATAGGATTAAGTTCTTAATTTATCTGGATGGTATATACCACAAACCATAATTTCTTGTACAACATCAGTACCAACTCTCTTACCATCTGTCTAAATAGGTATAGCAAATTTTTAGGATTTTGAGGAGCATAAAATAAGTTGTCTCAAATTATCAGTCATTTACATGGCATGATTATCTCAAAACAAATTTTTCACATTTGAAGAGTGATGATGTGGGCAAATTAATGCTCTGGACTTGCACAAGACTAGCATGTCATTTAAGTACAACTTATAGCCAGTAAAGTTATCATTAATATCTAGGGTGACAAGGATCAGGTATCTCAAGTGTCAAGGATGGCATATTAATCTTACTACATCATCAAGTAGGTATGTAGCTATCTTAAGTTTTGACATGCATTTGCACAATAAATTAATTATACAATTTGATAATTTAAAGGAATATAATTTTACACAAAATATAGGATCAATATGTTCAAAGTAATGACTTACCTTGCTCGATTTACCATGACCCTAATCTTAGTCAAAGCATTCTCAGTCAGTGGTCTTGAATTCTTTCATCTTTTACCTGAATCTTGATCCTACTTGAACTCGTCATTTCTTCATGGCTTTATCTTCTAATTACACGACAACCAATCGACAAACCAATACATCCAGAAACAAATGAAAGTCCAAATAAATTTAATTGATCTTAATTATAATTTGCTATGATTGAGGATCTGAAAGAAGATTTGGTGAGTTACAGAATAGAGATGGGGTCAAACGAATTTTTGAGTGGAAGCGAAGTGATAGAGTACTTCATCAGGAAGGGTATAAAAGAAGGATCGATGCAAAAAAGAATACTCATGAGAATATTCCGCTTTAGTTTGAGGACGGCTAGACATAGTCGATTACAAGATACCAAAGCTCGATCATTAAATTTAATAGCTTTTTTAATTAATTTATATTTATTAGAGAAGTTCCATAAATTAGATAGAACCTATGGAGAGTTTTATTTGAGGTACTGGATATTATTGACGAGTATTAAAAACTTAGTGATTTTTAGGATGCGGTTTTCACAAGAGATGAGAATAGTTTTAATTGATCAAATCAATTTGATATTTCAAGAGAAAATATTATTTAATACTGAAACTGCCAATTAATTAAATCATCAATTTATAATAACTTAATTAAGATGTGGAGTTGGTCGTTTAACCAATTATTATTATGAACAAAGTTGATTATTTTGATTATTAGCAGATTTGGTAAAAATGACTAACGGTCCGTGTTTTATTGTACAAGGAGTTGGTATTTTAACTGGGTTCTCTCTTCAAGATTACATTGAACTATCATTGTATTAATTATTCTCAAATGCCATTGGGAAATTCAAATCCTGAGATAAAGGTTGGATGGTTATTAATTAGGCAAGATTGCATTTTTGTAGGATTCTTTAATTAAAGATGTTATTTGTACATGAAATGTTATTTCATGCATCTTTTTGCAAGATTTAGATTTAAGATAAATATTAGTGGTTTATAATTCATTTTTAGGGTCATCTGAGTAGAGATTGGATTTGAGATAAAGATGAATGACTCCTTGATCATGTTTTAAGAATGTAAAGATGAATGACTCCTTGATCATGTTTTAAGAATGTTCTTAATCATAAACGAGGAAGTCTTAAATCTCAGCATTTTCCAAATAAATATTAGGATTGAAAATGATTTACTAAAATTATTTAGGCCTTAACTGAGAGAGAGACCCCAAGACTTTTGAGTTAGATATTAATGGCACATTAAATTAATTTTGAGGATTAATCAAGCCTAAGCAAGGTCAATTTTTAATCCAGGGCGTGTATTTATGAATTAAATATTTGTGGCCCAAGTATTCGAATTAATTACTTATATTAGTTAAGCATTATTTGGAAGGACCTTTCATGGTTTCCGAGACATGGAAATAACTTTGATTAGACTTACATGGCTGAAATATTAATTACTCCCATACGAAGATTAATTTGTCAATCTTTACTGGAATGAAATTTGTTCAAGAGTAAATTTCTAATATTTCGTGTTACAAAATTTTGTTACAACAATCATCCTTAATTTGCATTGATAACTTCAGATCTGGGGATAAGGATATGATAGTTAATATTTGGACCACTTGAACTTTGATAGGATTTGTAAATAATATTTGAGTTAGAGAGCAAATATCAGGAGCATCAAAATTATCTTAAGAAGCTTTAATTTCATTTTAAGATAACAAGCAAATTTTAAATCCTTGCTTTAATTATACTCATAATAATTAACTTGCTTCTTCCTTGGTTGACATGTAATTAAACAAGATTAAACTTTAGTATTTTCAATTTGATGCAGCAGTGATCGTTTTGGCTTTTAAAAGCTTCAGCTTCTAGTTTCAGCTTTTTTTTCACTATTCACTATACTATCCACTAACTCAGCTACAGTAAAAAAAGCCAGTTACAGTGAAATTTCAGCCAAAAGTCATCGCTAAAATGATCACCCCTTATCGAAATTAAATTATTCTTATTTTGTTTATACAATCATTTTGCCAAGGTCCAATTGAGTAAAACTTTAGACAATAATTCAAAGATTGGACACGAGTAAAGGGATACTAGAGATGCTGTTGGTTGCCATAAACTGGAGTTGGCCCACCAGTCATCCAAAGAGAGAGAGGGTGAGGTATTGAAAAGAAGCACAAGGGGAGAGAGCCCACTCTGGCCGAAACAGAGGAGGAGGGGGCGCACATGGCCGGTGCCATCGCCGGCGAGGGGCGGCCGAGGAGGTGCTGAAGCGGCCAAAATGGAAAGCCACCAAGGTGATGAGGCCCCTGGAGGTGGCGGCTCCGGCCGGGAGGAGCCATGGCGAGCCAGCGGTGGAGATGGCGGCCGGGCACGGGGAGGTGACAGGGGAAACGGCGGCCGGATAGGAGAAGGGGCAACTCAGGGAGAGCATGAGCACGAGTAAGCCACGAGGAACTCACCAGTAGCGGCGGCTTGGCCGGGGGAAAGTCGAGTCGAGCTGGCGTCGGGCGCGGGTGGCGGGGCAGGGAGGTCGCCGGTGGTGGCGAGCTGAGACAGACGGGAGGGTCGGCCGGCGGTTGGGAGAGCTCTGGGGCGTCGAGGATATTCTCTGGGATGAAGGAATCGAGGTGAGGAGCTCCGGGGAGAAGATGGCGGCGGAGGAGGTGGTCCTGGCCGGCGGTGGGGAAGAAGTGCCGTTCCGGCGAGTACGCCGCGCCGAATTGCAATTAACTTGAGGGGAGAGGTGAAGAAACTTGGGGACGTGTTTCGAGGCGGGCGGGCTTCGCCGGAAGCCACCGGAGTGGTGGAGGCACTCGGCGGAGCCGTGGCCGATGCGGGCGCAGGGTCGGCTCAGCTCAAGGAGGAAGAAGGAAAGGGAGAGGAGAAGTAATGGAGAGTGAAGAGGTGAGCACCGGGCTTTAAAGCCGAAGGAGTAAGCGGGGCGTTGTGCTTCCACAGTTGAAGGCGGCGTAGCAGGAGGCGCATGGACACTACCGGGCGGCACGCGGGAGCTGAAGGCGGTACGGCTAGCGGAGGGGCGGAGCTAGGGGGAGGAGGCTGCTCGCTCGGCGCGGGATGGCCGGGCAGCGCACGGCACGGCATTAACGCCGAAGCTGGGTGGCTGTTGGGCGCCAGAGGGAGGAATAAAGAAGAGGGATGAAGGAAGGGGATGTTGGAAGAGGGAGAAAGGAGGAAGGGGAGGAACTTGGCTGGCAAGGTCGAAACCCGGAAATTGAATTTTGCATTTTGAAATTCCTAGCGAGTTTTGATTTGATTTCCCAATTTCAAGTTTCGGAAGATATTTTGAACTTCAGACTTTGAATTCTTGGTTAAATTAATAAGATGGGAACTTTTAATATTAACTTTGATTTCAAAATGATTTTGATTTCCCAGCTTGGTTTTATTTGAATGTCACTTTTAAGGGGGTGATCGTTTTAGCGATGGCTTTTGGTTTCTGGCTTTTTTCACTGTATCTGGCTTTTTTTACTGTAGCTGAGTTAGTGGATAGTGTAGTGAATAGTGAAAAAAAACTGAAGCTAGAAGCTGAAGCTTTTAGAAGCCGAAACGATCACCTCCTAAATCGAATGAATGCAATTTTTAATAGGAAGAATTGATGATTTAGCCTATCTTTCATTAAAATGGCAAGTAATGTCTCATTGACATATGGGTCCTTGCCCCATATATCAGTAAGACATCATATGGCATTTTATCAAGTGCCAATAAAAGATGGGGCAAATTATCAAATCTCCCTTTTTAATATTGCATTGCATTTTATCTTTCATTTTATTTCGAGTATGAAATTTAATTTAAATTATCAGATCCAACTTATGGTCAACTTAATTTTTAAATTTGTTGCTCTTGACTCCTGGATTTTTATTTTCCTTAAATGACAAAACCAAAACAAGAGCTCGGAAGAAAGCCATTTTTTGATATACACTGAAAAGCAAAGAAAAGATTTTGCAATTACAATATTTCCCATATTTGGGATGTTACAGTCACACATTCAAAAAATATATATACAAGCCATTTTAAAACATTGAGAGTATGTTTGGATAGGGGGTTTTGGATTCAAATCCAGTTCAAATTTGAACAAAATCTCGAAAATTCTCAAAGCAATCTCCCTCATCCAAACACCCCCTGAATAGGGGAAAACACAATTAGAAACTAGGGAAGGGACAAAGTATATATTGTCTTGGTGCATCGTATTACTTGTACTACACTAGAAACCAGTACCATGACATGATGAAACAAAATCATTCCAAAGTACATCATAAGTAAAATGAGCTGAAGAAAATGGTCACGTAGACACATTTATCTGTTAGAAAGTTAACCTCTTTTCTACCTTGATGAGTTCCAGAAGTTTAAAAGTTGTTGTAGTTTATAGAATTCAATACGTCAGGTACCTAAGCGTGCTATGTTATGAATTCCATACAAATGACAAAACTGGATAGGTATACTATGGAGCAATTACTTTCCCTCTTTACAACAATATCAATAGTGAACAACAAGTAACCAATGAGACCCTGAAGACTGATATAACTCCTGGGACTGATATAACTGAACAAACTTACTTTCATGGAGCACTACTTTACCAAGTGAAGTTAAAACATTTTGCTTTAGGTCCATGCAATGCATTACAAAAGTTCCTTTCTAAAAGTACAATTATAAAAAAAAAAGAATAAATGAAGGTTGTAAAATACTATCTACTGATCCAAAAAATAGTACAGTAGATTCACATAGGATTTTAGATTGGTTAAATCCTAAGGGAGGGCAACGAGCTTACTAATCCCTGTAAGAAGCCGACGCGTAATATGAAGAAAACTAAATACGGATGTGATTCTTATATTTTCATGAAGCTGTGTCATGATAATAAGTATAAGGTAGCTTCAATGGTTGAGCACCATAATTATGGACTTGTGTCTCCTGATATGCTTCATTTGATTAGATTCGAGTTACTGAGAGAGCTTATAGGAGCATCCTGACATTCACAACAAAACTTCATGCATGGAGCTATGTATGGCACTTTTGTGCTGGCTGCTAGTTTCCTTTGGATTGTTGGTTCAGATTTAAATTTCTCTTAGCTCTTGCCTGGTGGATTAGATTTGGCTGAATTGCTATAGCAATTTCAAGAACCTGATAATATTGAAACAAGTTCAATGCTACAGAAATATTTCTGCATGCCCCACAC
Source organism: Melocanna baccifera (assembly GCA_036346265.1). Taxonomy (NCBI): domain Eukaryota; kingdom Viridiplantae; phylum Streptophyta; class Magnoliopsida; order Poales; family Poaceae; genus Melocanna; species Melocanna baccifera. Next base: position 35,803,147 of record CM070685.1, read on the forward strand.
CGCCATCTTTTGGATTCCAAGCCAATTGTATGGCCACCAGTCAAGCAAGCTGCAGCAAAACTCAGTGCAAGCATAAAGTAATATTCCATTGATTCCCACTGCAAGTAATTGTTGTAAATACTATGGTATAAGCATATATTTATATTTAATTTCAACATATTCACTAAAAACATAAACATGATATAAAAGGCATATAAATCACTTGACTACTATATAAGTATATGAACTTTCTAAGCTATCCAAATTGAAACATATGCCCAACAAATATATCATATAAGAGTCTAAAATCAGCATATACACATGTAAATAAATTAAGTCATATCAACTGAATGCTAATAACAAAATGAATATAACATGTATGACCAAATTCGATATGTTATCAATATTTTGAATGTTATATATTGCTCTCAAAAAGCTAGTTACACAAGATTTACTCTTGGTCGTCTCCGCCATGACAAAATACAATCAAAATTATATATGACAGTTTATAGATTTGATCTTAAGCTTAAATTAAGCTTTGCTATAAAGAAACAAGCAGATCATAAATATCTCTTACTAGACATTTATTAAGACAACAGTAATCAATATAGGATTTTCTTGATAGAAACAAACTTGATTATTTTAGCATAACAAAGCTAGGATATCAACTACAATGACTGAACAAAGATCGCAGAGACTAAGATAACACAATGTGTAGCAATTAATCATAGTAATATCAATTATTAGAGTATGGCAAATAGCAATCCAACCAAAAGCTCAAGATCTAATCTATACTCCAGATCATATATAATTTCAGTGTTAAAGTTATTTCATCATTGAGCAATTAACCCACCAAAGCAGTACTTTGCAATTTCCAATAAGTGAAAACTCATAGATATATGAAATGTATCACGAATTTACAAAGAGTAAACAGTTGAAAACTCACAGAGCCAGTGGTATTCAAACCACTGAAAAGAAATCAGAGCAAGACACGCCTCAGGGCATTGTCCCAGAAAACCAAGTACCCCATTGCGCTGAGCAAGGAGATGATGGCAATCGGAGATACAATGCCGGCCTTCACATCTCGGCAAAACCGAAGAGTTAAGTCGAGAGTCGGAGATAACGCACAGGACCACTAAAGCACACTCGCTCGAGTGCACTCAAAAGCAACAGAGGACCACCACTGCCTTCTTCCTTTCTTGGATAAATCTTTTGGATTTTCCCTTTCACCCCACCAGAGTCAGGGCACTCAAGAACCCAAAAGAGATAGCTTCAAGAGGAGATGGCACAAAATCCCCTAATCCTCTCAAAACCCGAAGACTACAAGGAAGAAAATTGAAGAGAAGGAGATGCCAGATCCGAAGATGAGATACTTATGGAGGAAGAGATGTCGGCTTTAAATAGAGGAGGTAGGGGTTGTGGCGTGGTGGCTACAAGCGGTCGACTCCGAGGAGCTTAGGTCAGCCTGCGTCTCCGCTGCCGCCTCCCTACTTGCCATCCAAATCACCTGCCGAAGAACCACCGAGACTAAGTCCAGATCCAGGTGAGCCGCCGCTTGGGGAGGAGACTGGGTCTTCTCCCCCCTATCTCTTTGGTCGGAACGTTTGGACCGTCTGAACTCTTCACCTGTGCAAGTTTAGATGGTTCGAACTCTCCCGCACCGCAAGTTCGGACGGTCTGAACTCTCCCGACTGTGCACGATCGGATGGTCCAAAAGTTTCTACTGGAACGGACGGTCTGAACCTTCCCAGTATGCACAATCGGACGGTCTGATCTTTCATCAAATTGAAAAATTTCCCAAATTACCTTCAGGAGTCCAACAGTAACTCTCATTTGAAGCATTATTCACTCAAATAAAATATGATACTACTGATTCGCAATGAGTAATGAATCTACCGAAAGCATAATGTGATGGGTATTATTTGGGAAACAGAACAATAGTTTTTTTTTTTGCCATGAAAGTATTTGACAGTTGATTCAACAAAAAAAAGGTGTAGAGCAACTTGGTAATTTATGATCAACGGATGAATAAGCCTTCATGCATAGACGCTCAAGTTTCTCATATTCCAGCCTATCGTAGAGAGCAGTGATATCAAACTAGCAGAGCGACATGACAAGATCTAGACACGCAAGAAATCAACAACCAGACAAGTTTCTGTCACACTCTCAAAGTGATAAGTACGGAACAGTATACAGTCAAATGATCATACCTCCACTATTTTGTCAAAGCCCCATGAAAGGCACTCCGTACTACGTCGAGTAGATTTCCATGAAGTGTGCAATGCAATTCCAGTCGTCTTACTCTGCAACTTGAGCTTGAGCTGTCTGATCAGATGGAAGAGGCGCCCTCTTATCATAATGGGTGGAGAGATTAGATTGCAGATTAACAAATATATGTTGTTCAATAGTAGATGATTTCATATTTCCAGATGAAAGATCAGAAAGAGTTTGGAGCCCGTTTGGATCTCTGAATTAAGGGTGGAATTGTGGAATGGGAATTGCAATTCCGATTCGAAATCTGTTTGGATGCCTTTCAGAATTGAATATTGGAATTTGATTGCAATTCAGAACCTAACACATCTGATTTGGCTGGAATCCATGTACTCGTTCACATTGTCGCCATTCACGACTTGACTCGAGACCAAGACCATGCGCTCGTCACCGTCGTCGGGGACGACGACCACCGTTGCCGCCGCTGTCGGTGAGCTCCAGACTACCACATCTGCTCCTGATGGCCGCAACACCCCCAATGGATACAACCAGATCTGGAGGCCGGAATCCATGGCTGCCGCTGCGCGAGCTCACGTCAACATTACCACCATATATCGCAAGCAAGATGATGATCTTGTGGCCTTGTTCTCATGCTCTAGTGAGCTCCTGTGGCTTTTCTTCTCAAGCTCCGGCACCCCCATCGAGCTTATTATGACTCTGTCTCCATAGATCGTCAACTCCAGCCACCGCCGCCACCTCAACTCTCACTGTCTGTCTCAATTCCGGTAGCCACGCGTCCTTGCATAGTGGTTTACCGGATCAGAGCACGCTCAATCCGTTGCCACAAGCACCATCTTGTTTGTTGGGCAATTCCCAAGAGTGGTAAACAACCAACATTTGGATATGAATTTGCTTCAATTCTACTCTACAAATTCACGCGCCATCCAAACACTAGGCCCCGTTTCAAATAGAGATTGCTTCTGTTTATAGAAGCCAAAAACCGTTTGAAATACGTTGATTTCTTATCGTGATCTTTTTTCTTTGTATTATCTATGGAGATATAACTACGATGGAAATGAATCGAATACAAATCGAATAATCTCAAATACGAATACAAATCTATATTTCTAAAACGAATACAAATATGGATTCATATTTTTAAAACGAATACAAATATGAATTCGAACATTCTTAAATATGAATACAAATCGAATGTCATGATGAATACGAATTCGAATCAAATATGTACTTGATTCGGTCGAATGCGGATATCCTAAAATATTTGTAACAAAACTCGGTAGAATAAATTTATATAATATGACTACACGTCTACACGAGGTAGCAGTGTAGCGCATAGAGTTAAAAATTATATAAAGAAATTTTCATTTCTTGCTTGTGAATCTTAGTTCATCAGAAAATTGCTTCCTATAATTATTCGTAGGAAGGTCACCAGGGATGGAAATAAATCAAATAGTCTCGAATATGAATATGAATATTCTTGAATATGAATGCGAACATTCTCAAATACAGATACAAACATTCTTGAATACGAAAATTGCTTACCACATTTGTATTTCTCTCGGATACAAACATCAGATAAAACAGATTATCCTTTACCATTTTTCATCCCTAGAAATAACGAAGTTCATCAATTTTTTTTCTATTTTTCTACCATTTTTCTCTCATTGAATATCTCAGAAGAAGTTACACAGACGATACAGTGCTATTTACCCAAAACCCAAAACTACATCACTCTAGAATAGAGCCTAGAAATGGAATCATGAACCAATTTCCATTTCATCTTAAAATTGAATTGGAGCTCTCATTCTGTTCAGTGGCGAAACCAAGATTTAGTTACGCCCCGGGTTGAACTCTAACAACCTAAAATTAACATCAATTTATACCCATACCACAATATAACAAAAGTGCATCATAATTGTATTATTGATATGAAACTTAAGTTCAATGCTAAACACATAAAGCATAATAAGTAAGACATAGCATGATGTCAAAATATAAACAATACAACATAATAATGTCTTCGTCAAACCCATGCCTAAACTCACTCATATGCTTTCAAGGGTTAGAATACAAGAACAACTAGGAATTGGTTATAATGTTGACTACATCTAATATGAGCATTCATATGTTTGGCACCAACCATACCACATATTCTGATATGAGCAATTCATATCTTAGTTACAATGTTGTTTGGCAATTCATCCCCCTGAAGGCCTGAACATTTTCCATTTCCCATATGCAGTATGAATGTATTATGTTTTATGTATGGTCCACAACTCCACATCCACCATAAACCACTTTCAAAGAAGGTGCTATATCCTACATGCATATTGCAGAGTAACAACTAATAAAAGAGAATCAATGAATCATCATATTTTATATCCTTTACCAATTAACAGTTTACCTAAATGTTTGAATCAAAAGATTTCAAAAACTTTACCTGAAGCCTAGGAGGCAGGCGCTGTAGGCCGGGAGGGGGGCGACGCTCGCTGGGAGGTGGGCGGCGTAGGCCGAGAGGGGCGCCACCACATCGGGGTGGCACTGGCCGGGAGGCGGGAGGCACAGGCCGGGAGGGGGGCGCCGGGGCGGCGCAGGCCTGTAGAGGGTGGGGCGCCGAGGTGGCACTGGCTGGGAGCCGGGTAGGGCCGAGAGGTGGGGCAGTGCCAGGAGGGGTTGGGCCGTTGGCGAGCGACGCTGGTTGAGATCCGAGAGGAGGACAGGGATGTCAGGCCTGAAGAGGTATTGAAGCAGGGGTATTGAAGCGGGGACATTTGGACCGTCCGAACTGCTTCAGCTAGATGTTCAGACCATCCGAACACCCCTGGTGCCATGGTGGACGGAGTAGATGGGCTAGGACGTAGTGGCGACACTACAACATAGTGTCATGAGCTACTAGGCTACCTGGACTCTAGCAATACTATCTTGGGCGTATTTTTTTTTGTATTTCAGGCTTTAGTCTATTTTGTTAGGGGCTCAATTCTGTCCCTGTTCTGTTGACCCGATTCAGTTCAGAGAACCAAACAGACCTTAGCGAAGAAGGCAGTGGATCAGGTTAAAGAAAGAAGAAGAAAGGGAGACGAAACCGGCGGTCAAATCCTGGGCAACCGCCGCCCCCCACTAACGGTGCCATCGCATCAGGCAACGTGCCGCCGCTTCCTACTCCCTCCTCCAACCTTTTATTTATTTCTTTATGCATTTATTTATTTCTTTATTCTGCTTCCTTTTATTGTATGGAAACTCGAAAGCAGCAGCAGTACTGCTGTACCGTAAAGAAAGGCATTATTTTTCCGTTTTAAAGAAAGGCATTATTTTTTCCGTTTTAAAGAAAGAAACCGATCGATTGATCACAAAAAAAGGCATAAAAATTATTTATTTCCTTTTTCTTTCAGCTCCCCCTCACATCTGATCGCAGGTTAGGAATTGTTGGAAAGGAGGAACGCAAAGCAAAGCATTCGGCACCGCGTCGGGCGCTTCCTTTCCCCTCCGCTTTTGCGCGCGGCGGCGAGCGCGAGGAATCCTCTTGGCGGCCACAAATGGCGGCCGTGGCGAGCGGCGGAGGCAAAGGCGTGGAGGGAGGAGGAGCGGCCGCCCCCAACGCCAACGGCGCCGACGCCGCAGCGTCGTCGCCCGCTGGTGAGTGATGATCTCCCGTCTCCCCTCTCTCCGCTTCCTGCCTCGTCCTGCTCTCCCCTTGCCGCCTTGCGTGGGGGGTGCAAGTTCGATTGCGCTCGTTTGACTGGGGTGGTGCGCTGGTGAATGTGGATTCCTCCTCCTGGCTTCCTAGGGTGCCCGCGGGGTAGTACTTACGTAGCTTCGTCTCCCCAAATCTTCGAGCGCCCCCGTGATCTCTGCTCCTGCGGATGGATGGCCACCTAGCTGCCTGCGCTAACTCTACCTTGCTGGGTCGGGCCTCCGTTGGATGCTTTCCTTGCTCCTAAGACTATATAGCTAGGGTTCTGGTAGGAAGAGAGTTTGCGATTTGCCTTCGTTCTGGGACAAATCCGCGAATTGTCTTTTTCATCTAGGGCGTTGTACGTGTGTTTTACGCCCCGTTCTAGACAGGAGAGCAGCAAGAACTCGGTGCCGTGCCGTGAGGAGTTTGTTATGTAATGTGACTGGAATGCAATGCTTGCTGTGCAGGGGAGTTAATGGATGCTTACCCTTAGCATTAGCCTTTGCTGTGCATTGGCTCAAGGACTATGTAACATTGGTGCTGCAGGCCGAGTCTATGTAACATTGGTGCTGCAGGCCGAGTCTATGTAACATTGGTGCTGCAGGCCGAGTCATGGTGGATGGTCTGCAATGTGCTGGATTCTTTTCCTTGAAGAACAGTTTCTTCAGCTTCTGTAGGAAATTATTATTTTTTGGGATACTTACATTATGTTGAAAATAATATTATTCTGGAAATAAAAAAAAACTGCTCAGCTGAATCTGAACAAAAAATTATTGCAATTTTTTATACTGTCAAACAGGTTGCGCATTTTTAGCTCTGTTCATGCTAACATTGTTGGTTCATTGTGCAGTGTAACAGAATGTAGAAAAGGACAACATTGCTAAGCTGAGTTAGATTGTGTGACTTATGAATTGTGCCTGACAGAATTATGTGGCATTCCTAGTTTTCCCTCATTTATTTTTAATATATCGCTTTACGGTGCACTTTTACTAGATTCGAAGTTGCTGTGTAAAACAATGCTGGTGATTCTAAGGAAGTTTACCTAAAATTAACATCTCTGAACTTTTGCCCCCTCATGTTTTAGTTTTAGGAGGTGATAACCACCAGTCTGTATAAAAAAACCTGCTCGATAGCTGTGACAAAACATGTGTATTCATCTTCCTTTCGCCAACTACAGATCAGTGGTCTTGCAAAATTAGGAACTGCCCCTTTCTGTTGTCTCTTGGTGAGATTGGGGCTTGGTAAGACTGTCATGCAATCGATGTTATTGGTAAGACAATGTGGAGATCACATGGCTTTATCATCCTTCTATGTCTCAGGCTTAATGACATGCTCTTTGAGGTCTGAAAGTGATGAGATCATTAGGTTGCCTGATATAATTGTTGGTTTATTTTATGTATAATCAAACAAATTGACATTACTAGAATTGAGTTGTACTAAAAATGAACATTGCTATAGTTGTGCTCAGTTTGTTCCATGAGTCGACTGCAAGGTGGCGTTTAACTTGCATCAACTGTAAAGGATAGCTCGTGACAGGAAAATTTAAACCATAACACAGCCCACAGCCAATGTTTGGTGAGAGGCTGAGAGCAAAGAAAGCAGAACCTATAATTTTTTTGTTGATACAATTTAGCCTCAGTTTTATTTAAGTTGTAATAATGTAAAATAAACATACTATCGTTTATTTTTTATGTTGATGTGACTCTGAAATCATCGTCCTTTTTTTATAGATGACAGAAGCCTCCCTAGATCAAACACTATGCCAGGAGTGATTAAGAATGCTGAAATAACCAATGAAACTGCGGGCCCATCAAATTTGGAAAGGTCAAGAACCGAGAGGCGTCGTCAAAATAATCCAGCTGATGACCCTGCTAAACAGTTATTGAATGATAAGATTTCCATAAGAAAGAAGGTGCATATAACTTGGCCCCCTATGTATCTCTTGCTTCTATGGTGAACTGTCGCTTTTTTCTTCATGCGGTACATCTTCATCTATTTATGTACAGACTATGAATTATTTAATTTTTAATTGTGCTAACTTCTGTATGAAGGTGATCATTAATTTGTTTGGGACCAATATTTTTCCATGTACCAACATCTATTTGGAACTGATGAAATTGGAAGTGGTTTAGCAAGTTGGAACAAGACAGTTACATTTAATTTTGTATGTTTCGTCTTATTGTGATGCATTGCATGGTAGCTTGAAACCTTTAGAAGTATCAGATGTACTGATTTGTGTTGGGCTGCTGGATTTTTTTTGGTGCCTTAAGTATCCTGTTTCCTGCAGCTCAAAATGCTAAATCGGTTAGCTACAGTGAAAGATGATGGAACTGTGGTTGTTGATGTACCAAATACTCTGGAAACACCTCCAGTTGATGTTGGAACAGAGGATGGCTATGGCGATGTTGCTATTGAAGAATCATTGGATGGAGCAGATATACCGTACAGGCCTCCTATGCAAATTGTTATACTTATTGTGGGTACAAGGGGAGATGTCCAGCCATTTGTTGCTATAGGAAAGCGCCTACAGGTTAGGCCCAAGCTAACTTGTTGTTAATCCAATATTCTTTGTTTGGTTAACTCAGGTTAGCTCCTGTGCTTCTGTTCCAGCGTAATGTCATTACATTTATTTTTCCAGTATGACTAGGATCAGCTGTGACCTTTATCGTAGGATTATGGACACCGTGTGAGGTTAGCAACTCATGCCAACTTTAAGGAGTTCGTACTAACAGCTGGGCTGGAATTTTATCCACTTGGTGGAGACCCGAAAATACTTGCTGAATGTATGAAAATCCTTTTTTTATATAATTGTTTTTACAAGTTTTGTGTCATAGGAAGATTAATTAACGTCTTTGGTATATTCTGAGCAGACATGGTGAAGAATAAAGGATTCCTTCCTTCAGGCCCATCAGAAATTCCTATTCAAAGAAAACAGATTAAAGAAATTATATTTTCTTTACTGCCTGCGTGCAAGGATCCTGATCCTGACACTGGCATTCCTTTCAAAGTGGATGCAATTATTGCTAACCCACCAGCTTATGGTCAGTATATCTTGTTTACTTTGGATTAATTTCTTATGCTGTGCTTTATTTTCCCTCTAATAGCTTATGAGTTATGAGTTATTAATACTATACTCGACCTTAGGGATTAAGGCCTACTTCTTAGCTAAGACAAAAATATCTGACATATGTATGTACAAGGTTGTCACGATCAGGATCCTAGGCAGGATCATTTCGTCTTGACAGGATCAGGATCACAAAATTGTACCTTAAAAATTGTGATTATGAAGATTATAAGGTCTGGAACAGTATTCTACATGGTTGATGGTTCTTCCTAATTAAGATCCTACGTAGGATCGGGGTTGAAATACTCCTGTAGGACCGTAGGATCGTAAGATACTACGATATGGAGCAAAATCCTGACAAGAACCTTGCCAATGCACAATTCATTCCTACAACATTCAATTTTGGTTTACTTTTCTGATTTGAGACTGAGTTCATCGCAGATTAATTTCTTGTCTCATGCTTTATCATGGTGACCATTTGTTTTGCTGTGCTATTAACAAGCAGATTGACTTAGTAATATAATTGACATCTATAAATATATCTTTCTGTTTCACCTTTTAGGTTAATTGTCACTATGGAATTATGAAAATGTGGATATGTTGTATAGTCTTTCATTTATGGAAGTCAGGAATTTACAACAAAGAAGAAAAGGCACAATCTGAAAGAACTACAATTCATGTATAGAACTGCATTAACGTGACAAAAGGAGGAACTACTTCCTACTAGCTTTGCTTTAGATTATCTTGCTATTCTGTTTGAGAAATAAACCATCACCCAGTTTTTTTTTCAATGTCAAAATCCTCAGCATGTGTATGCTTTCCAAAAGGAAAAAGCCCATTTTTCACTCTCTACTTTGAAACTGGAGAAACAATTCCTTATACATTCAAATCCGGTGCAAATCTCATCCTGTTATGATACCAATCCTGTTTCTTCTCTGATGTGCCATCATGGGAGTAGACAGGTCGGAAAAATCAGCCCCTCACACGTGCCTGTGCAGGCTTTCGACAAGATCTTTCTTCTCTCTCTTTTTTCTTTCTGGGTGGCAGAGAGTGGGTAAGGATATGTTAATTTCATTTGCTTTGCTTGGGTACTGTGTATTAAAACCTCCACATCAGCACAATAAATCTACCAGCATGGCAAAATCACCTCCAAACCAATATCATGGTTTAATTTGATCTGTTTTAGAAGTTTTAGGGGGTTAGATGGCTGGTCTTCAAGTAGAGGGTGTTATATGGAACTACTTAGAAAGCTCAATCCTGAAGATATCAAAGGATATACGAATGCTTTGCGGGCTAGCTGTTTGATAGGAAATTCCACAATGGAATGGCTCTCTATTCCAACTTTTATATTTTCATTGTCAGGGTGCTCATATGTGCTTGCATATTACTTTATTTTGCTTTTGCGTATTGTCTCTTTTATGATCCAAGTAAACCCATGGTATTTTACTTAACTACTTCTATGAACAATTATAAGTGTCTATCCCCTGACCTCAATTATTATTCAGGACATACACATGTGGCAGAGGCACTAAAAGTACCCATTCATATATTCTTTACCATGCCATGGACGTGAGTCACTGTTGTTTCTGCTTCCTTTTTGAAGAGCACACATTTGCTGAGGAATATTGTCATTTGGAGATCTAACCTATGCTGCTTGTTCAGGCCAACTAGTGAATTTCCTCATCCTCTTTCTCGTGTGAAACAATCGGCTGGATATCGAGTGAGTTTACATTGTATTTACTTACTTTTTCAGAAAAATACTTAGTATTACCATCTCTTGATATCCACCCAAGCTTCCAACTGGTGTGGACCCTTCTAAATCCTTGCAGATTTCATGAAGAGGATAAACATAATATGTTCCACAGTTTTGTCATCATGTGAATTCCATTTCCTTGCCTAATCGACAGAAGAAATAAAAGAAAGAGATAACTGTGGAAAATTGTTTTAAAGAAGAAAGAAAACATTTTAGCGTCTGGTGTTATTTCTCTTTTGCTTCTTCTATGGATGGAGTTATAATTTGAGGTCCACGTGAATTGGGTCGTGTGAGTATAGAAGCATCCCAAGGAGTAGTACCACTAGGTATTTCCCATTTTTGGCTGTAGTGAATCCCAATTGATTTGGCTATAGCGATTGTTTGGCTAACTAATTTGTTCAATAGCATTTTTAGGTTGAACAAGATACCAAACGAGTGAGAGGAGCACATTAATACCAATTTTCAAAAATAAAGAAGATATTAAAAGTTGTACTAATTATAGATGAATTAATCTCATGGGCTACACAACGAAACTTTGGGAGCGAGTGAGCATCATTTAAGAAGTGACTAGCGTGATAAACCAATTTGGTTTTATGCTTAGAAGGTTGACCACGGAGGCGATTTTCTTGCTACGACAGTTGATGGAGAGGTATAGAGAGCAAAAGAAAGACCTTTACATGGTGTTTATTGACTTGGAGAAAGTTTATGATAAAGTGTCAAGAAAGGTCATGTGGTGGACGCTGTAAAGGAGAAACGTCCCAACAAAATATATTATCCTAATTAAAGACATTTGCGAAGATGTTGTGACCAGGGATAGAAATCCGTGATTCTGCATTGTAACCGCATGATTCTGAAAATCCGTGGTGGCCGGATGAAAAACGCCGAGATTCAAATTTCAAAAAATTGAATTTTTAGATGTTTGAATGGGTTCCTGGGCTTTTCCTTTGCTTAAATACTGTTGCTCAGATGCATAAATGTCTTTACATGCAGCATTAAAGTGGCATGCGCAGCACTTAAGAGGCATGCGGAATACTAAAAGATACAGTACTAAGAGGCATGCGCATGCAATTGAGAATACTAAGGGTTTGACTGTAGAATTGAGAATACTAAGGGTTTGGCATGCGCAGCATTTAATACTAACAATGAAGGGGCATACGGAAGATAACAATTGAGAATACTAACAGGATTAATACTAATGGCTGATTTGCAGACATGCGTCCAGAAAACAATCTATTGAGATAGCAGACTACTTGGTACATAGCTAAGAGATGATGAATATGTCTTCACGCTTTTTTAGGTTTTCAGGTTTTCCGATGAATCGCGATTCACGGTCCGGTTACTGATCTCCTCTCGCCCCGTCTACAAAATTCAATTGCCAAATTTTATCCGGTTTTTATCCGGATTTTGTTCTGAGCGGTAACCGAGCCAGTTTACGTCTGCTTGTGGCCGGATTTGCCTCGGTTCCAGTTTTTCGATCCTTGGTTGTGACTAATGTTAGAATATGTGGTAGTGTTACCAATGACTTTCCTATTAAGATAGGACTACACCAAGAGTCAGCGTTGAGCCCATACATTTTTGCCCTAGTGATAGACGAGGTCACGCGGGATATACAAGGAGATATCTCTTAGTATATACTTTTCGCTGATGATGTGATGCTAGTTGATGAGAGTAGGATATATGTTGATAGGAATCTAGAGTTGTGGAGGCAGACCTTAAAATTAAAGAGTTTTAGATTTAGTAGGACTAAAATTGAGTATATGAGGTATGATTTTTGTGGTGCCAGGGCAGATGATAGAGATCTTAGGTTGGACGGACAAGTAGTGCCTAGGACACGTTTCATTATGTGGAATCGATGCTACAGTGGGACGGTGAGATTGACGAAGACGTGAGCCACAGGATAAGAGTGGGTGGGTGAAATAGCACCAAGCATCTGGTATCCTGTGTGACAAAAAAGTTCCTTAAAAGTTAAACGGTAAGCTCTATAGGACAGCGATCAGACTCACAATGCTACAATGAGTAGAATGTTGGGCAACCAAAATACAACATATACAGAAGATGAGTGTAGCGGAGATGAGGATGTTGCGGTGGATCTGTGGTCACACAAGGCGGGATCGCATCGCAATGATGATATATATGATAGGGTGGGGGTGGTATCAATTGAAAAGAAGCTTGCTCAATATCGCTTGAGATGATATGGACATCTTCGATGGAGGTTTCCTGAGACACTGGTACGTAGTGGAATTTGAAGACATACTAAAAACGTAAGAAGAGGCAGAGGTTGACCAAGACTGATGTGGGAGGAAACAGTTAAAATAGATTTAAGAAATTGGAATGTATCTAAAAAATTAATTTTGGATAGGAGCGTATGGAAGTTAGCGATCCATATACCAGAACCATAAGAAAGGTTAGAGGCAGTATTTTATGCTCTCGGCTCGGTAGGTTGTACGATTTAGGGTTTTAGCATTGTGGGTCTTCAAAATTCTCGTCTGTTTGACCTTGAGGATGTTTTATTTCTAACCTACTCTAACTTGTTTGGGACAAAAGACTTTGCTGTTGTTGTCTGTTGTTGTATATATGCATGAATACTTGTTATATTCGAAATATATAGTTGGTTACTTGGTTTCATGGCATAAAGATTAGAAATACCTAGAGTGTAATTTGTGAGTGTTGATTGGTCCTACATTGATAAAACTGGTTGGCATGGCTGGTCTTTGATTGTGATTTGTCAATGTGCAAATTGATGAAAATGACTGCAAAGAAGTAGCTGGAAGGCTCATGTTTCTTTCAATCAGGAATTTGTTCTACTTATAGCTGTTAACTTGTTCCTTGTCCAAGTATGTGGCCATACTATTTGCATTTACGCTTTATTTTTCATAAGTTAATTGTATGCTTCTTCTTTGTAATCGCTTTCAAATGAATTTTCTTTCCAGTTACTAGATTCTTATTTTCTTGTTACTGTCATCAGGACCTCTTGCATGTAAGCATTAGATGCTTTTTGACAACAATACATTTTACTTTGCATCTTTTACTTTGGTGTGATATCTGAAAGGACTTAACTGCTCTATTCATGACAATATGATGGTAGGATTTGTGGCTTAATTTGGTTATGGTGTTTCTCATGTCACGGTCAACTTCATGCACATCCTTCTATAATTGCATAAGTGTGCGTATTTGGGGATTGCAGGGCCAAACTCCCTCAAATGTGCATTACATGTTAGAATGCTGAGTTCGTCTTTCTTGTCAGTTGCTGAAATGCAGTGTGGTTGGGTTCATCTTTTGCAACCAGTAGCTTAAGCCCAACCTAACTGGCCTCAAATATTTTCTTGAAGATCTATACTTTGAATTGGATGCCCTAGATATCATTTCGTACAATATAATATTTCTCTCATCTGATCTGATAACTAATCTTCTAATGATTTTCTACATTTACAGCTTTCATACCAAATTGTTGACTCTATGATTTGGCTTGGAATACGGGATATGATAAATGAATTTAGGAAGAAAAAGTTGAAGCTGCGTCCAGTAACATACCTAAGTGGTGCACAGGGTTCTGGGAATGACATTCCTCATGGATACATCTGGAGTCCTCACCTTGTCCCAAAACCAAAAGGTTCGAGATAGTTTGAGCTGAAATTGTATACGTGTCCTCTTCAGATCATGCTTAACCTTGTCATTTTTTAATTACATAGTTGCCAAAGTTTGCAGGTATTAATATTGTTAAGGGTATTAGAGATATAATAGGATTGTTTTAGTTGTTTTCTTAGATGTTTGGGTTTTCTTATCCGTATATGGCATATTCCCCTTTAATATCTCTTTGTACTCCCTATATATATTGTCTATTGGGTCTCTTCAATATACACACAATATTCATAACATGGTATCAGAGCTTAGGTTAAAACACTAACATCGATCTTAATCTACTTCCGCTGTTGCTGTCCCCGGGAGGATCGATCTCCACTCCTGGGGCGGCCACTTCTCCTGGCGGCCACCTCGGATCCGGGCACCGCCGCTGTGGATCTAGCCTCCGCGCCTCCTGGCCGCCTACGACTGCGCCCTGCGCTGCTGGCACACGCCCGCCTGCGCCTACGCCCTCCTTGCCGCCTTGGGACTCCCACCTTCCGGCCGCCGCCGCCGCTTGCGTGGCCGTTCCGCACCGGATCTGGCCTCGACGATGGCTCGCCCAGATTTGGATGGGAGGCGCTCAGCCAGCTCCACGGCCGTTGCCATCTCCATCTCCTTTGAGCAGAGCCACCGCCCTTGCTTCGCGCGACGTCGACGCCATGCCGCCAGATACGGTTGTCTCCACCGTTGGCCTCGAAGCGCCAAGTGGCCTCCCGCCTGGATCCACCCGCTCCTTGGCGAGGCCTTGGATCCGGTCGTCATGCCTCCCACCCGCATCAAGCCGCCTCCCGGCCGCCCGTGCTCCACCTCCTCCCGGCCTGCTCTGCTCTGGCCTCCCCCTTCGGTTGCTGCAGTCGGATCCCGCCGCGCCTGGCCTCAGGGAACCGTTGACTTCCTCCCAACTTGCTGCTCCGTCTGCCATGGTTGTGATGCCTAGTGAAGTTATTGGTGAATGCTAAGTATTGGTTGCTTATTTAATACTTGCGTGGTGGATGTTAGGTTATGCCATGATATGGATACTCATCTAGTATGTGTGTTCACAGTGTGGTCCCGATGTGGTTTTTGTAAAGGAATAGCAGAAGTTTGAGGTTGAAATGTGGCTACCTTGTCTCTGGTTGGCCGGATCGATTAGAGAAGGGATTGGAGATAGGGTTGCTTTGAGTAAGCAATTATTAGCATATATGATTAATGAGGCCACTAGATATTTGGTATGAGTGTATGGACGTTATTGTTGAATTTGTGCTGCTGTTGTCGATCCTATTGAATTCTCGAAAATAATGAGGGAAGTAGTGCTACTTGTGAGGTAATGTCAGTTGGTTAGATGACAAATTAACGTAAGATTAAGTAGTATAATTGATTGAATAGAATGAGGGAGATTAGCGAATAGAGAGTTTAGAAAAGGGAAAGGGCAGTGGGTTTATCTGTTCGGTCCAATAGCGAGCGAAGAGAGATTAAGCATATAGAATCCGATCCGCGAGAATAATTGACGAAATCGCTAAATTATTAGGTCGGCTGAACACCGGGACAACGGGAAGGTGTCCGGTGAGAGAGAGATTGGCTATGTCGGGTTTTTGCGTAAAAGCAATGTTGTTTGCTTGTATGTATATGTATCGCGTTAGCAATGAATTGAAATAGGTAATGCTTGTTGAGGTGGAGGTTCGAGATTCGTGCCGTCCACACATCACCCACGGGTTTGATTAGGCATGTGCATAGGAAAGCGGTAAATTGAGTTAATGATTGCAATTAGTTTAAAGTGATGCACTCCTTGCTTTGACAGTTGAGATGGTTATCTATGCTATGGCATCGGTTATCCCATGTTAAGGCTTTTGTGGCTCGCCGTTTGGTTTAGTATACTTGTGAGCCCATGGTGGTGGGTCTACATGGTCGTGGAGCCCAAAGTCTGTTTATGTTGTAATTATTTGCGGTATGAAGTTAGTCAGCTTATTGCAATTGTCTTATATTCATATGCTGATTGCTCCTTGTTGGTAGTCATAAAGCAGGGGATGTGCTGCCAAAAAATTTATTAGCATCACCCATTTGAGATGGTAAGTGTGGTGGTAGCATCCTGGGCCCTGTGGAAGGCCGGGTGTCGAGACCCGAATTTGCAAATCCAGACACTCTGTGTATACCACACTCGCTAGTGCACACAGTGTAAACATAGATGAAATATCGACCATATGCACGATTAATAAAGGAAAAAATTTAAATATTATTAATTATCAGAGTACGAATTTATGGCTAAGCTTAAAACTCTCTAGGCTGAAGGGCTTAAGAAACTACCAACGGAAAACAAAATTAAGTATAGTACCCCTTTGACATGCCCACAGATAATCGACTGGGGAGCGAAGTTGTAATACAAAAAAAGGGTGGCTAGGCCAGGGCAAAGGCCTACCCGACCAAGCCCAAGCCACCCCTATAAGATAAAGCCAGGTGTGGGGGAGGGGGGAACCAAGCAGCTCTCCTCCCTGTCCTGCACGGTGCCATCGCCCCCTCGTTCACCCTGCGTCGTCGCCATCGCCACCCTTCGGCCTTGTCGCCCTTGCCCCGTCCTCTTCACTGGCTTCGCCCTGTTGCCCCTGTCTTCGCTTCCCCCTGTTGCTGCTGCGCGTCGCCGCTGTTGCTTCCTTGCCCCTGCTTGCCGAGCGCTGCCTCTAGCTTCCATGCTCCGCTCGCCGTCGACCCTGCTGTTGTCGTCGCTTCGCCCCGCAGGTTGTCGCCGCCCCTTGCTCCGCCCCGTTGCATGCCATTGTTGGCCATTCTAGCTGCTCGTCGCGCAAGGCAGGGGAGAGCCAGGGGTTGGCCGTGAGAGTGAGATCGAGAGGACGGAGCGGAGGACGGAGAGGAGCCATCAGTTGAGGGAAGAAGAGGCATCCGGGAGTGAGATCGAGAAGGGCGCTGGCTGGCTGTGAAGAAAAAGTAAGAGAGAAGAAAGGAAAAAGAAAAAGAGCAAAGTCGATCGACTGAGGGAAGGAAAAGGAAGAGACAAGGGAAGTTCGACTGTTGCCAGATCTATCAGATCCGGCAAAAGAACGACAGGTAGTGCCCTGATCTAATCACTCGGGGTTAGGGTAACGCCACAAAAACCTTCTCCCTGTTCATTCATCAATTCTTGCATGAGTTAATTTGTCGATTGCTAGAATTGATTGTGTGGCCATTAGAATACCATTTATTAATATGAATGGACGGTGATATCGGTGCTGCCACTGTTGACCCATGGCGAGAGAGGGGAAAGGAGGGAAAGAATGGATGGAGAGAGGAGCGATGCTAGTACTGGAGTGGTAGTAGTAGCTTCCGGTAATGTTAATGGTAGATGACAAGTTAACATAAGATTAAGTTGTATATCTAATCGAAGAAAGATTACATGATTTGTTCTTTCGGGATGATAGTGAGCAAAGATAAAGAGTTTAAGCATATATGGTTCGCTCCGCAAGTATAGATGAGACGATATCGCTAAATTCTTCGGTCAGTTGAGCACCGGGACAACGGGAAGGTGTCCAGTGAGAGAGGAATTGGCTGTGTTAGGTTTGTACGTAAGAGCGATGCGATTTGCTCATATGTGTATGTTTTGCGTTAGCGAAGAATTGAATGGTTAATCCTTGTTTAGGTGGAGGTTCGGGATTCGTGCTGTCCACACACCACCTATGGGATTGATCAGGCAAGTGCATGGTAAAATGGTAAATTCGGGTAGTGATTGCTATGAAATTGTTATTGATGCACCATCTACCATGCTGTTGTGAGTTGCCTATTTCCGTTTACGTGCTAGCATAACGATGAATGATGAGCGATGGTACAGGAGATAGACTGTTGATGTTGGTATGTTACCGAATTGTAGTTAATGGAATATTTCATATTGGGATGTTTATTTAGAGAAGCCGCATTGCATGCATTCATGTTATGAAAATAAATGGCATCTGTGGCGTCTATGGTCTACTCTGTGTGGACCCTCCACAGGAGTGGAGAAAGACCTACTTCGGTAAGCACTCCACGGGAGTGAGTTGAGGTCTCCATATGAAAGAGGACGGGCTTGAGGTCCCCACATGAAAGAGGGTGGGCTTGTGTGAGCTTCGACGGGTGCTCACTCCGCTATTCCGGTATAAGCTAATGAAAGAAAAGACATGTGCATAAGCATATGCATTTGCATGGTGACAGAAAAGTAGCAAATGTGTAAATAAGGGTTGATGAAAAATGGGAGATGTTGTATGAAAATGAATGGAAGTATCTGTGTTGGATACAGAATGTTATGCATATCTGTGTTACTGTTTTACTTTGTACTTGCTGAGCGTTTGACTCATGCTTGTTTTGTTGACTTTTTTAGGTGATCCCAATTGACGGCATGCATTGGATGGGAATAGGACCTGTTGCACCACACTTGTTAAATAACCACCTAGCTAGTCACTTCACGTTCATCTTTAAACTCTTATTATGTTGGTTTTAGTTAAACCATGATTTGCGTTGCTTTGAAAGTGTTATAGGTTCATTGGGACACGATCGGTCCCCTTTTGCTCAAAAAGGAGAATGGGTTTCTCCTGATAGTGCTAAGTCATACGATAAGTCTTATGTAGCTTGCCTTTTGGTTTAGAATGTCTGCAAGCTTGTGGTGTTGAGCCTTCATGGGTGCGGAGCCTTGAGTTTATGCCTGTTAAAGTTATATGTGATATAGAATTGGTTATCCTATTGTGATTTGATTAATATTTGCTGTTTGCTCCCTGTTTGTAATCGTATAAAGAGGGGAGGTGCTGCTAAAATTTTTAATAGCAGCACCCATTTGAGGTGTTAAGGGGCAGTAGTTTTATAATCCCAGGCTCTTAAGGAGCGTCGGGGTGTTACAGTTGGTATCAAAGCGGGTATTAGATCTGTGGGGAAGAAAGAAATAGATTGAAAATGATCTTTAAAGAAAATGATAATAAATAATTATTCAAAGGAATTAAATGAATCATAAGTGAACTAACAATCTACCCAATGAACCACTTGTGAAATAACCATCCACGAATTAAACTACCAGTGAACTAACCATTCACGAATACACGACTATTCGAATAGTTTTATTTTGCAGATGTTGCACAACTGTACCCCCCTTTACAAGGCCCCGCACCAAAGGAAATCACAAGGCCTTTACAATACTCAACCTCAACTTAATCCCGCCCGGTAGGGTTACGCATCGCACCCCCCTTTGCGCCCATGGAAATCAGCAACCATGTTCACCACAAAGGCGAGATTGAAATTGAAATATCATAAATTAATCAGCCAGGTCTAACCCATACTAGACATGTGGTTTGTACTGTAAGGCTCAGATCAATAGCACACAAAGTTAAATCCTTAAACATTACCCAAGCGAGACATCCACATCCTTGAAGTGAATTCATACTTCCCCTTTTACTGCACGATCACTCGTGTGAGTGGAAACCAATTTTGTATAACTAATACCAATGACACACCAATGCTATGATACATAAATTTTACAGCTGTGGCTACAACCACAATTCAATATCTCATTAAGTCAATTTAATTAATTGATCATATGTGATGAGCCCAACATAACTATAAGTATAGCTAAGCAAATTGATCGTACAACCCACGTAACAACTAGTATGGTATTACTAAATAATTTTCCAACATATGGTGATAATGGAATCATGGTATTCAACTTATCAAGGTGGAATTAATCAAATTGGCCAATATCTATCACATACAAAGATTTGTAATAAAATAGTAATGCATGATAATTTAAAACAAAATAAATAAATAATAGATTTGAAATCTGAGTTCGACATAATCAAAAGACACGACTTGCCTTGGCCTTGCTCAGTTAACTGCTCAGGATCTTCAAATCTTGCATCAGCACCTTCGAGGGCGCGATCTAACGAGAGAAAATGAATGAGACAAAAATAAATTCAAATAAAATTCAAATGAACTCCAAAAACTTCAAAACTAGAACCAAAAGATAGAGTTCGATTTTAGATGAATTAGAACAAAGAATAGGGTCAAACGAAGTTAGAACGGAGAATGGACTCTTGAAAAATTTAATCTAAAGAAAGTGCTAAAAATAAGAAATTCTACTGTGTTGTGGACTCGGTGCATGCAAAGGCTAACCTATGGTGGACTCGGTGCATAGAACAATGCATAGCCCATGGTTCGGATGATGCGTAGCAGTGACGTGGCATCTTGGCGTGCCAAGCTGACGTGGCATTGGGAAGGCTGGTTGGTTGATGTGGCATCCACGTGGCATGACACGTGGCAACCACGTAGGATTAATGCTTGTGTGGCTGCTGAGATGGCGGTTGACTTGGTTGCTGACTCGGCCGAGGACGATCGGATCGGGCGAACTGCACGGCGAATCTTGGCCGTAGGGTCCAACGACGATCGGATGGCTGAGGAGTGACGATGATCGGACTGTCCGAACGATGACAACGATCGGACGGTCCAACAACGATCGGACTGGCCGAAAATGTTTGGACCGGCCGAAGGGGTGATGATGATCGGACAGTCTAGAAGGTAAGGATGTTCGGACTAGGCCGAAGGGGACGATGCGTGCGCTCAGTGATTGGCTGCGGAAGGCGAAGTGGTGGTGGCTTTTCGTCCTAGCAAATGGCGCGACGTGCACGTGGAACGAGATGGCGGCAGCTAGAGACCGAGGGGTGGTGGCGTACCGGTGAGTTGAGCGACAGGGATGGTGAGGCACGGCGATGACAGGGGACTCACCGACGGCAGCGCACGGCGACTGGCGAGGATGAAACGGCAAAGTTGGTGGCGGGGAAGACGGCGAATGTTCTCGGCGGCGAAGTCACAAACTCCGGCGATGGGACCGATGGTGCAAAGCAGAGCGATGGCTGATGAGGCGGTTTAGATTGCGGAAACAAGGTCGCGGCTCTGCCTTTTATTCACAGATGCTGAGGGTGGTTGGGCTAGGTACGGCATAGAGGCGAAGTCGGGGACGACGTGGACGCTGAGACGAACACGGTGGTGGAGTTCGCGTCGGAGACGAACATGAACAATAACCGGTAGCTTGGATCAGCAACATGTGGCACCGTGAAGATCAAACGGTTGAAATCAGATGGCATAGATGAATAGTAACTGGCCTTCGGATGCTTGCCATGTGGTGCAAAACCAAATTCGGTGGTCGAGGCGAACTCAAGCTAGATGGCTAACGTGTGGCTAGGGTTAGATCAGATGGCTAAGGTTGAATGGGCCGGGATGAACAATAATGGGTTCGGCCCATTACTGTTTTAGGATTTTTGGGGATTTTCTTATTTTCAGAAATTCAAATAAAATCACAGGAGCTCTAGAAAATAGCAAATAAATCCAAAAAATCCGAGAAAATACAGAAAAATTCCTTACAGCACAAGGAACCCAACAAAAACTGGTTTTCTTTGATTTGATGTTTACTTTAGTTATATTAAATCTTTTTAAATAATGAAAAGTTATTTTTAGCTTTAATTAATTCTAGAAAAATCCAAATGGTGAATTTTTATTTTAAAAGCTTCAAAAAGACTCTGAAAATCAGGATGTTACACGCAGGTGACTTGGACAGCAAAGATGCTGCTGTCTGTACACCTTTAGTGGTCACAACTCACAAGCGTGCCTCCAATTGTGCCGCTGTTGAAATTGACTGTTCTGTTGGGCACTGCTGGTCTAGTAACCGATCTACCCTCCTCATCATCAGCAATATCCAATCTCCTCTCATATGCTCGAGCGAGGCTTATGGCTGTCTCTAGTGTGACGGGTTTTGAAGCTCAACATCAGTTTGGAGAGGATTACGGAGACTGCTAGTGAATATTTGTTCTTGTTGTTTTTTCGTCATCTCATCACAATGGCACAAGAGGGAGAGAAACCGCTCTTGATATTCCTCCACCGTTCCCGTGCGCCAGAGTTGGATGAGCTCACCCAGGGAATTGTTCCGTATCGGAGGCCCAAAGTGGAGATTGACATGCTCGACAAAACAGGGCCACGTCGGAACCCCATGGCTGTGCTCCAAGTGATAATACCATTGCTGAGCCACCTCAGTTATGTGGTAAGATGCCAGCCACACTTTTTCCTCTTCTATGGTGCACTGTCCGGAGAAACATTGCTCAATGGTTTAGCCAAGGAAGAGTTTCTTCTTTGTTGTCGAAAATTGGGAACGCCAATTTGTGGAATCGTGGAACACCCCGGCCTGCTGTGGTTTCCTCGCTGTTGTGCTTCTAGATGTGAGGAACACCCTTACTCTTGCTGCTGCCTGAGTCATCATGACTCAGCTTCATCTTGTCGACATCCCTTTCCAAATTATTGACTCTTTCAATCATCATGTTCACCTTTTCCAGCATCTGCCAGATTTCACTAAGCTTCTTCTTGTCGTCGGGATCCATGGAGGTGGTGGGAGGCTCTGATACCAAAGATGATATAGCTGAAATTAGATGAAATGGTATTGGCTTGATTGCCCTTCTGCCCCTGCGGCAGAGGCTTGATCTGGCTGGTTAATCGGGATAATAATCTTTATTGCCTTCTCAAAAACAGTCGGTCACCTCTTATATCAAAAGGTTCCCTCCTAACAAGGAAACTATATCATATTAATACTAGAGAACTCTTCTCAATATAGATTGCCTAATATAAATATACAATACTGATATTAGGAAGTACTTCTAATTATATCATAACCTTTCCTAATACTCATCTCTTTATCATGCTGAATCTGTCTCTGATTCAGATCCTTCTGCCATGTTTGGCGCTGTGCTGGCCGACTCAGTATTTGCTATTGTCGTCTCCAACACTGTATCACATCCAGCCGATATTGTTGAATCTCCTTCTGTTGCCGAGCCACTGTTGTTTGATTGCCGTGGACGACGCTTATATACCTTGCCTACAAACGTGTCCACAACACTAAGTGATAACTTCTCAATATATAACGGCAAGCTTCAAGTTGTGAGTGTTGAGTAGTTTGCTAGTAGCATCTCAAACTCTCAATTGCCTGTTTATTGTAGCTAATTCTGTTATTTAAACTATGACATTAGGAAATTGCTTGGTAAGATATATTTAGGCTTTTCACTGCTGATTATTAAGGTACTGCTGATCATGGTTCCAAATACCGGCGGTAACCGGCCGGTTACCGCTGGTAACCGGTCTTACCGGTGCCGACCGGGATTCCAAATACCGCCGGTTTTTTATTTAATTCAAATTTAAACTTTTGAATGTAAAAATTAGGTTCTCTAATGATATTCACATTGTTTAACACTAATAGAATGTATTAGGAAGATGCATACACTTCCCGTGCTTGATTTCATACTTTTTGCCATGAATATGTTAGGAATTTCCAATTTCAAATTTGAAAAACCGGGTTTTCCGGTTTTTCTCCGGTTTTTTGGGCGGTTACCGGCCGGTTTTTCCGGTTACCGATTTCAAATTCAAATTTTGGCGCGTGAAATTCGATCGGATTTTTTCCGGTTACCAGCCGGTTTTTCCGGTTACCGGCCGGTAACCGGTACCGGCCACCTGGTGGGATTCACCCCGGTAACGGTTTTTCAAACCTTGCTGCTGATTATTAAGGTACTTTCATATTCATATCGAGATAATGATTGGAGTTGTTATGTACGAATGGAGTAGCTTGTTGATAAAATAATTTCAGATAGTGCTTATCCTCAACTGAGTAATTTTTAGTTGTGAAATAGTCTGTAACTCACTTTGGATTGCCATCTATTGTAATGCAGACTGGGGCCCCAAGATTGATGTTGTTGGATTTTGCTTCCTCGATCTTGCTTCCAATTATGTACCTCCTGAATCACTTGTGAAATGGCTTGAAGCTGGTGACAAGCCCATATATGTTGGTTTTGGTAGCCTTGTAAGATCAATTTGACCTTTCTTTATATTTACTTAATAATAGTTTGTATGTTTTATTTTCTCAATTCTGATCTAGTGCCTGCTGGCACATTTTATTGACCTGCACTTGTGTCTATAGTTTAAACTGCCTGACAATATATGACTATTTGCATATGGAATCTTTTCATGAATTGTCCTGATGTCACTTACAGTCAATGCACCTTGTTGATTATTGAAACTCTGGGCTGTTTTACTGCAGAAAACTGCCTCATGCATGTTTTTTCACTAGTTATAGGGCCTGTTCTTTTCAGATTCTTAAAACGGTTTTTTGGCTTTTGCTACAGTACTTAACTTTCAAACGGAGTATTTTTTTAAGATGGAGTCTACAAGTTAATTATAGTACACGTTAAAAGCCCAACATCTGTACCATCCAAAATTGCAAGCGAGTATCTCTCTTTTCGTAATCTCTATCGCAAACAGCTAAAATTTAAAAATTTCAGCCAAAAGTTATATGCCGCAGCCAAAAAGAACAGGCCCACAAAAGCAGATAATTACAAACTGTTTTTGTCACAGAGAAGCTTTGTAGCATCTCATAGCAGAAGTTACTTGTGTGATTGTAAGTACAAATGTTTAGTTCTTACTCTGTAGAAATATGGTATGTGGATGTCATGAAATCATTTTGTTAAGGAAAACCCTTAACTTTTACGCAACAGAAACATGTACATAAAATGTTCAATATATCTAGAAAAATGTCCACAAAATTATAATCGAAAACACAGGTACTTCATTATATTGTGATTTTGTATCCATTCTGCAATTGCAGTTTCATGCTTTGATCTCAGAAGAGGTTGTGTAAATGTGTTGGTTTGTTGTAAAAAATGTGATACTTAATATCTGCACTTATGCATTATTTTCTTGTTCATTCTTTTCAAAACTGTGTTGCCATGGTTATGAGCTGCCTGACTGTGCTGCTCTGTGCAGCATGCATAGGCCGATGCTAGACTTGTAGCTTCCTGCTTGAAGGATTAAAAAACATGAATCTAGGGTTCTATTCTAATGTTACTATGAAGTTGTAGAGTACTATTAAGCCAAAGACCATGATAGTTCAAGATTGACTCCTTTTTTCCGATTTATTAGCCAGTTCAAGATCCAGCAAAGATGACTGAAATCATTGTCAAAGCACTTGAAAGGACTGGACAGAGAGGTATCATTAACAAAGGTTGGGGTGGCCTTGGAACCTGTAAGATCTTGCGAGTTGGGCTTGTTGCACTTTTGGTTTGTTTGCATATACTTCGATTTCATCCTGACAACTCCAGAACTTTTGGCAGTGGCAGAACCAAAAGACTCTGTATATCTACTTGACAACTGCCCTCATGACTGGCTTTTCCTGCAGTGCAAGGCAGTGGTAAGCGGTTGCTTGTCACTTTTGGTGCATGAGCATAGTATCTTCTATATTAATATAATGTTTTACTTCTAGTGATTACTAGTGAGGAGGGCTCACTTTTGTTTTGACATCTGTAGGTGCATCATGGTGGTGCTGGAACAACAGCTGCTGGCCTCAAAGCAGCAGTACACATTCTCTCCCCCCTGGGCATCCCATCTTTTTCATTTTTTAAAAAAGACTGGTTTAACTACTAGGTTTTCTACTTTTGAGTTGCACTAAATCTGTCCATCCCAATTCTACCTGACTTTTACTGTAATTCCAGATGTAAATATGGTATTAAAAAGGGTAACTTACGAACTAATTATCACTAGTTTGTTTTTCTTGGGAATTGGTTCATGCCAATTGGTTTTCAGCCTAGTCCTGGTATACTTGCAAACAAGACTTGTTATTGGCAGTATTTTGCCTGGCAGCATACCTATTACTGCCAATAAATAACAAAGGATCTGGCACTACCCATTCAATGGAGTCAACTATGTGTCTGTGATTAAAAACCCACCTTGCTGCGCTCTAGTATGGCAGGGAGTTTGCTATTTTTAGACTAATTCTTGAAATTAATTTAGTTCTTATAACCTACTCTTTTGTGATTTGTAGTGCCCTACAACTATTGTACCTTTCTTTGGTGACCAACCATTCTGGGGAGATCGGGTGCATGCTAGAGGGGTAGGGCCTCCACCTATACCGGTTGATCAGTTCAGTTTGCAGAAGTTGGTTGATGCTATATCCTTCATGATGGAGCCAGAGGTAACTTCTAAAAATTCCTTGCATGTGAGCAAGAGAGCACAATTTTCTTCTTGATGTTGCTATAATTTTTGTATGATATCACGTAAATAGATAGCAAGAATATGTTAAGAATCAAAGATGTGTGCATAGGAAGGCAATGTTGTGAACAGGATTGTGAATATACAGTGTTGGATTTTCACCTTGACAACTAGACTCTTCATGCACTATTAAGGACTACGATCTTGTATATACGAAGACTAGATATGAATATACATAATTTTTTTTAATGCTCCCTCTTTCAGATTATAACATGATTTCTTTATTTCGAACATGTGTGGCATTCCAACATCTGTCAATTTAAGTTAATAAGAAATATAAGTAATTAGTGTTAGATGTGTATCATTCTTGTTGTATAAGAGGTTATTTGCATATATGCTTTACCTGTACGTGTATATATATTGATCTATTGGCCTCATAGTGAATACAAGTGCTATTCATAACATGGTATCCGAGCTTTACCTGTACGTGTATATATACTGGTCTATTGGCGTTATGATAAATACAAGCACTTTATAATAATTAGATGCTACTGTATCTCTTGGCTTGGGGTCATTGTGTGTTCTCCAGGATTTACTTCATTGAAAGGTAACCTCATACATCTACCGCTCATATCCCTTGATAAAGGAGCTGCTCAGGGGCCTCAGACTGTTAATGATGTAATTGTAAGACCTGCGTTGTCTTTGCCTTGGACTCAGGTGCTCCATATGCTCAACGTACAGATGTTTGGTCTACAATAGTAATGCATTAGTTATTTACCTCAATTCCTGCAAATTAAATATGCTATTTAACTTCACAAATACTAGGTTTTTCATACTAAACAGTAATTCTTAGTCATTTAGAGATTTCACGCTTTACTAACTACGCAGTAGTGAAGTCTTATTTTATCCAAAATGCCTAGCTCAATTTCTTTTTTTTCCTCCTAATAGGGTGACTCGCAGTGCCTAAAAAGGTTTCCCCCTTTGAAATGAAATACTGGTCACACCTTGTTTGTTCGGTTTGGAAGAAAGAATTTGTCTTCACACTTTCTGGTACTTGCCATGATGCAGAAGTGATGTTTCTGCAATCCATTCATAATTAACACTTGAGTGTCTGGGTGGCAGTTACAAAAACAAATTCTGACCATAGCATAGTTAAAATGATAATGGTTTGCTGCATCCAACTCATTATAGGATTAGATGGCATCATGCCAGTGGCTAACACAAGATCACTGCATGGCGGTAGCATGCTGGTTATTACTGTCAATATCAAGTTATCCCAGCCATTACCAGTTGTGTAGATAAGCTGGTATGGTAACACTAACATTAGTTAAACTATTTATTTTTAGGTAATTTCCGATAAATCGGTATTAAAAAATTTGCTTGCTGTGGTGACAAATCCTGATTGCTCCATTACATGGGAGCATAGATAACTGTGGCATGGTATCCCGTTGTACGGTGGGTTTATTGGCTAACAAGTTTGCTTGGAGTTTCAGTTTGTCCCCTTTTGTGTTGGTATTGCACACTTAACAGCTTTATTATGTACTGTTACCAGTGATAATCGTCTCTTCAACAAAAGCTTGTCTACTATATGGAAATGGAACAATTTCCAATGAAATTCAAACCAAGATGAATTGCTTTTATTTGAGGAGTTCAGAAAAGATTTGCCAGCTGGGACTCTCCATTGTATTTGTACCCAGTACTGCTTTGTATATGGTCTCTTTGTTTGTAAATTAGAGCATAAAACAAGTCCCCGTGTAATTTCAGGTGAAAGAAAAGGCTGTGGAGCTTGCCAAGGCCATGGAATCTGAAGATGGTGCAACGGGTGCAGTTCGGGCATTCCTCAGACATCTACCTTCAATAACAGCGGGAACGACGCCGCCGCCGCCATCCGGCTTTCTGAAATTCGTAGGCCCATTAAGTAGATGTCTGGGGTGCTCTTAGGTGCCGATCACGTAACACTGCCATTCCTCCCTGTTCAAAAAAGAGAGTAAAAAGGTTTTTGGATGATGCGTCATGCTATTTTGCACTAAAAGAATGTGTAGGCCCAATGTCTCCTTTTCTTTTTGTTGAGTATTTCCTTATTTTTATTGTGTAAAGAGTACTTGTACAGTAATTTGATACTTAATTTTGATGTGCAACCTTGCCCTACAGCAACCAGCCAACCAGTGATCTCACATGTATGGCCAGTCCTTTTTGTATGCAAAATTGCTCCTTGTATTACGATGTGAACCGAAAATAGTACTATAGTGCTCCCTACGGTCCAAACAGATGTACTTTTGCTTTGGTTTGTAAATAATGTATGTTTTTTCTAGGTCATATTTCCAATTAAATGTCCCTATGATATGCTTCTTTTCGTGAGGGTATTAAATACGTGGTATCACTGTAGCATTAGAGATATGGGTATGCAGATAATAAGCTGTTTGATTTTAAAAACTAATGAAGACGTGCAATGCATTGATCATATTCACAAATAATGTGCAAAAGGAGAGGAATCGTATCAATCATGAGATCTTGCCAAGTGGCCTCGTATTTGATTGGTAGAAAGCTAACGAGGACGTGTAATTAATTTGTTTGGTAGGTCAGAGATGATGCATCATTAACTCATTGTTGGATGTGACGTACTCCATAGAAGATTTTCTTTAGAATTGATCTGACATAGATAGATGATACATCCATACATCATTAAAATTGGTTTATGTTCAGAAAACGCCTGAGCAGCAGATGAGCTCGACCATATCGATGAAGGGACGAAGAAAAGCCAACTGAAAGTGAGAACACTACCAGAATCGATTTTACTCCTTACGGCTGCTCCACTTTCCTGGCTGTTTTTTGTTGTCAGGAAAAAGTCAAATAGTGGAGGTGGAAGGGCACGAAGATACTGATCTCTTCGTCACTAAATTTCAATTTTTTTTGTTTTTTTTTTCATATTGTTCGATGCAAGACTTTGACTATGATTTTTATAATAATATACTAGCAAAAATAATTTAAAAAATATATAATATACACTATAAGGGCATGAAGATAATGGGGGTGATCGGAATAGCGATGGCTTTTGGCTGAAAAAACATTGTAGCTGGTTGAAAAAACACTGTAGCTGAGTTAGTGGATAGTGTAGTGAATAGTGAAAAAAAAGCTGAAGCTAGAAGCTGAACCCGAAAAAAGCCGAAACGATCAGGGCCAATGACACCTCCATGCCAGCGCCCTGCTCAGTGTAACGCCAATCATGTGCCGGCTCCATTGTAGGCGACGACAACGGGGGGAGCGGAGCCAGAGGCTGTGGCGGCGTACGTGGGGATGTGGTGGTCGAGATGGGGGAACGCCATTGTGAGGAGGCGGTGACAATGCATGAGGAGGGGTGGCCAGTGGATGGGGGCGGTGCTCCGTCATCACATCGGCGGACTGTTGCCACGCGCCTCCCTGTGGCACCACCACCACTCTTCCTGGCCGCCGCCTCCAGGATCGAACGCTGCCGCCTTTCTTCCTGGTCGTCGCCGCCCGGATCGAGTGCTGCTGCCTCCAAATCGAGCGCTTCCTCCCCTGCCTCAACCTCCAACTCCACCTCCGCCTCGCTCCTCTACATCGCCGCCTATCGCTGGCCGCCGCCCATATCTAAAATGTGGCTGCCGGATATGCCCTTCCCTATAAGATGGCAGTGGCCGCCGCCCAACGTTAGGAGGAATAGCGGCTGGTAGTGGCGATGGGGTTGCTGAGGGGGCGCGCGGGGTTACAGATAGCGGCAGCGTCAGGTTCTGAAAATGATGGACTCAGATTCAGGTTAGAAGGAGCTCTCCCGAGGGTTAGGTGTAACATCTCAATTTTTTTGGACATGTTGCCGTTTCTTGTATTATAAAACTTAAAATAAAATTGGTTTTTAAGGCCTTAAAAGCTGGTAATTGATACTCAATCTTGGTTTTATGATTTACCAATTTTTCCTCCTTTTCTTAAAAAAAGAAAGAAAAAAAAGAAAAAACCCCACGGCCCAATCGGCCCGACGGCCCAACAGCCTGGCCGCTTGGTCGTTTCCCCTCTTCTTCCCCACTCACCCTCTTGCTCCTCTACTCGCATCACCGCCCCGGCCTCCCCTCCCTATGCCCAGTGCCAAATCTCCCCGTGGCATCGCCATGGTCACCCCGTACTCCTTCCCTAGGGCTAGATCCTTGCCTCCTCCTACTAGCCCTGCCGCCTGTCGTTTTCCGCCATTTCTCCGTCGCGGTCACGGCGCAGCTCCCCGAGGATTCGCCGTTGCATCTGAGCCAGCGTAGCCGAGGTAGAGCATTGATTCCTCTCCGCATTTGCTGTGCTTGCACTGGCCTCGCCCCGCCCCGTTTGTAGCCTCGCTCCATGGCGTCCTCGCCACCCCGCCGTACCCGTGCTCTGTCGCTTTAGCCATTTCAGGAGTATAGCATGCAACAATGATCCTTTCCCTGAGTCCCTCACACTCCCCTGGTGCTTCTGTGAAGCCTAATCAGCTTCCACTTCCTCGCAGCTCATCGGAGCCAATTCTTCCACAACTCCGGCCGCCTCGCCCTACTGACGACTCCGACAACCGTTGACCAATTCCATTCACCAGCAGCTCCATCCCTGCTAGGCGAAGATAGTCCCAGTGCCAATTTAGAGGTTCGCTGACCTCTCTCCTCCTGTGCCAATCACCCCTCTTCGCCGCTCGAGCTCATCGTCGTCAGCCCACCTTAGGCATCCCTGAGCCTTCACTCTTTTTCCGGTGAGTTCCTATCATCCCCTAGAAGCTTCCCCCTATTTAATCGAGCCTTCGTTGCCGATTTTGCTGTCGCGCACCTTGCCCTGTTTCCGCAACTACCCAGTTCATCGCCGGTGGCCGCCCAGGCCAAATGCGGCCGCATCACTACGCCCTTAAGTGTACCTGAGCCTCGTAGACCCGTTTTTGGAATGCTCTCATGACATTGGGCCTTCCTTCGCTAGTGGTGAGTTGTGCCACCAATCGGCCGAAGACGACGCACTGTTCCAGCATCATTAGCGTTAATCTTTCATTAGTGGTTAATGATCATGTTTAGTTTATGTTAATGAACCGCTGACCAGTGGGCCCTGTACCACTTTAACACTGATGTTACACTAACAGGCGGACCCCCCCGGATTAAAATTCTTTTAATCCGATTTTAAAAGTCAGTATAACTAATAGGTGGGCCCCACTTCACTGTTACACAGTACCGAGGCCAACATGTCAATCCCTGACTGTTAATTTAATTAAAGAATTAAAATAAACCCGTGGAACCCACATGTCAGAGAGAAATCTCGCTCCACTTTTTATTTTTAGGATTTTCTTGGAAATAAATTTTGGATAGCTTGTTCTCCCTTACCGTAACTCTGATTCAAGTGAAACTTGTTTCTAAAATTTTCTAAATTTGAGCTCTTTCCGTCAGTGGTGGTTTTGTTCAATTTGGAGTTCATTTGAATTTATTTGGGTATTTATTTTGCTCTTTTGCTTGTTGGTTGCATTCTGACGACTCTGTCCGATTAGATTTCGAGGACGTCCCCGACCCACAAATTGATGCACCACAAGACCCACAGGACTTCCTGGCCAGAGACACAGGCAACTCAGCATTTTGATCCTATGTTTTTATGCAAATTATGTCCATTTGAAATTATTCAAAATGCATGCTTTATTTATATACAATCGTATGTTACTTGTAAGTTAGTTAATGCCCAAATTGTTAAAGTAGCAACACATAGCTACACCATCCTTGAAAACTTGACAAACCCATCATGATTGTCACCCTAGGTACTATGTCTAGTAGCTGATAGTCTTAAATATGAGCCATGCTAGTTGAGTCAAAGCTAGGGTCTTAACTACCCTGAACATTCTCTCTTTTAAACATAAAATCTTGTTTGGGATAGTCATGGGATGTAAAGACTGATACTTAGATATAATTTATCTTATGGTTCTCAAAACCCCAAAAACTTGCTTTACCTGTCTAAGCGGATGGTAAGAAAGATTGGTTTAGATGTAACACGAGAATTTGTGATTTGTGGTATGCACCAATTGAACAAATTAAGAACTTAATCCTGTGATGACCTCTACATGTAAAACAGTACAAACCACAAGTTGGCAAAGTGTAGACATGGCTAAGTAATTTGCATCGCCAGTAGGGGAAAGCACCATTGGAGTGACCCACGAGTCGTGGCGCTAGTTTAAGCCATCGTGGACACGGGGTTGTGATGTTGGTTTAAGCCGCTGTGTAGCGTAAGAGGGGGTCTAGGTGGAGCAAATATAGCTTTCCCCCAGATGAAATTTTAGCGGGTGCAATCCTTCGCTAGGTGCATTGTAAAGGTCATGTGGTAACCCTCTTAATCTGCATATCAAAGGAAACATGTGGAATATAGCAATTGGGTTATCTCTTATGGATAAAGATGTACAATCTCTGTAGAGTATAAACTATTTAAACAGTCGTGCCCACGGTTAAGGGCATACATGGGAACCTCCTCGAGTTAGTTTTATTTACAAACCTTTGTGGAAGGGAGAAAATAAGTTGAAGGGATATACTTCAATTTAAATTTTTCCTAGAGGGATATACTCCAGCGATGTTAGGTAGGGTGGATGTAACCTAATAGTCAAAATTTAGCATTAGTAGATGGAACCATGTAATTGGTGGATGGAACCATCTACACTATAATTATTGCATAACTTCAAATGAAACACATGATTTGATAAAATGCTAGGCCGTAGGAAAATTTACTAATGATATTTACAATTGTTGCATTTCGCAAAAATAAAAGAAATCGAGCCACCCTTTGTTGAGCCTTGCATCTATTATTATTGCATTTTGTATGTTGGTTCGCAAAGCACGGTTATGTGTGCTCACCCTCGTTCTCAAACTCCCCAGAAATTGAAAATCAAGATCAATACGTGTTTTATGAGGATCCAGGAAACAACAGAGGAGAAGACGATGGCAATTAGGCTTAGGGCGTGGTAGTCT
Source organism: Melocanna baccifera (assembly GCA_036346265.1). Taxonomy (NCBI): domain Eukaryota; kingdom Viridiplantae; phylum Streptophyta; class Magnoliopsida; order Poales; family Poaceae; genus Melocanna; species Melocanna baccifera. Next base: position 35,836,407 of record CM070685.1, read on the forward strand.
AGCCCCTCCCACAGTCTAGTCGACCACTCTAACTATTGAGTGGGTCCAATATTGGTTAGAGCCTAACTAATATCAGTTCCACTTAGGTTGTCTCAGTCGCTGCCTGTGAAGGGATGAGCCTTCCCATTTTAGTTTGCGCTATCTTTTGGTAATGTAATCATTTGGCTTGCAGCTCTATGTAAAACTAATCCGATGTGGATTTACTTAATTCTGATATTGTATTACTGTTGTGGATTGTACCGTGTATGAGATGAATCAGTTATGTATCAGTGAGCACTATCTACTGATCCAGAGAATAGTGCATTCACAGAGGATTCAGATTTGCTAAATCTAGGTCCGACAGGGCTGGTATCAAAGCATACGACTGTAGGGGATCTTAGTTAGACTGGCCGTAATAAGGCAGGATCCTATTTTTAAACATTAATGGAAAGATTTGTTAAAAAATATAGTTTTTACTTGCTTCACTTACCACTCTTAGGTCCTTACTCCTTTGCACTTTCTTTATCATTTTATCTGATCTAATCCCTTGTTTCAAAATTATAGATGGTGAGCTCTTCTTTGTCCATCAATTGGGACTTCCTGTCTCACTCTGAGACAGAGGGCGAGTTTGTGGGGTTATTGCGCCAGCTAATGCAGTATCTTCACTATGACCATCAGCGTATCTTCAGGAGGCGCCGAACGCAGGTCCAGGACAGGGACGTCTGGACCATGGAGGTCTTTATATACGCTCGGGAAGGAGGAGTCGAGCCTCTCGTCACCCCCATCGTCTACCCTCGGAGCCACTGTTCTGACACAATACAGAGCGTGGCTCATTATGCATCAGCCCGGCTGATGGCCCTGCATGGGACTGAGCTGATACAGTCCATGTTCTACTTTTTCCCTATCCTCCGCGTAGTTGGATCCAAGCTCGACCCCTTGGACGCGCTAGTCGATGACCCGAGGCTCTCACACCATGTGCTCCTCACTTAGGCCTTGGTCGACTCATACAGCCAAGCACTCTAGGAGATCGGTCAGCTTCGCCTGCTACTGACCTCCAGTTATCGGTGCTCCAACACCCTCCGGTCCTAGATGGCCAGGATGGACACCGTTGTCACCTTCACCGGGAGCAGATAGCCGTGGAGATGGAGCTTGAGCAGATCCAGTTTCAGGCTGACTGCACTTCATCATCACCAACCTACACGCCCTCGTCGCCCATCCTAGTCTTGGCACCACTACCTCCAGCAGCAGCAGCAACAGTCGCAACAGCAGCACCAGCAATAGTACCAGCATTATTGGCTCTAGTACCAGTTCTAGTGATCATCAGTCATCTCCTTCCCCTACCTGCCCCTACTACTCACGGCCCCACACTAGCTGGCTCCACAGAACCACACACCCGGCTCACCGCTCGTAAGAGCGTGCGTCCACCCCCAGGTTTTACGATGGCATATGCCGAGGGACCCAACTGAGGACTTCGTCACTCCCAATCGTCGGCCAGCTCCAGCTCCCGCATCGCCAGTGACTCACCCAGGACTGGTTGCAATCGCTCCCGCTCCCAGGGATGCTCTACTTGTGGAGGCGGCCACCCCCAGCAGGAGTAGGAAGTAGAGTAGGATAGGCGGTGCTTGTCGGCAGTTTTTTGGACTTAGCAGGCACACTTTTGTTATTTCTTTTGTACCCCTGCTTTAGACGATATGTGTGATCTAGGCCATGAGTAGGTGAAAGCTTGTGAGTTTCCCTCAAGTCATGCGGCCTCTTTTGTAATGAACTAATTTGCATAGTATGCTTTTTATTGTAATGCTTGTCAAGTTTAGTTAGTTCTTCTGTTGTGTTACAAGAGGGCTAGTAAACCCTCCTATATGCCCCCTCCTTCTTGCTTTCTATGACACCTCTTCTATTTGTAGATGGCACCCAAAAGAAGAGTCGATGTCCAAGGCAGAGGCAGTGGTAGAGGTCGTGGAAGGGGCCGAGGACATGGGCAAGGCTTGCCACCTCCACCACCCGTACCCCCAACAATGGTCCAGATCATGGCTCAACTGACTCAGATCCTCCATTCCATGTTGGCCAACCAACAAGTAGGGTCAGCCAACAGAAGCTCAAAATTGGCAGATTTCTTGAGGACCCGACCACAAACTTTCTCTTCAGCTAATGAACCACTAGAAGCAGAAGATTGGCTATGCGACATAGAAAAGAAACTTTGCCTAGCCCGTTGCACAGACAAAGACAAAGTAGACTTCGCCACCCACCAGCTCAAGGGTGCCACTGCAGCATGATGGAAAAACTTCCTTGAAGTTCGCAGCAGGAAGAATTCTTCAGATGATGAGACTGATGAAGATGAAGAAGAAGTAGCTGAGACTCCAACCACAGGAGCCCAACAAGTAGGGCAGTAAGAGCAGGCCAATGCAGAAACAGAAGAAGGAGAAGAAGCAGAGGAAGCAGAAGATGAAGAAGAAGTAGCACCACCTCGAACTACTAACTCATGGTCCAAATTTAAAGTCGTATTCCGATAGAATTTTGTGCCTACCAAGATAATGAGGATGAAAAAGAATGAGTTCCGCACCTTGAAGTAGGGAAATATGTTAATTAGCGAGTACCTCACCAAGTTTAACCAGCTGGCTCACTACGCTCCCAAGGATGTAGTAGAGGATGAAGAGAAAATAGATCACTTCCTGGAAGAGATGCACAAGGAAATGAGGGCACAATTGATCCTACATAATCACCCAACCTTCCATCACTTGGTCAACAAAGCCCTTGTCTGTGAAAATGAAAGAAGGCAATTGGAGGCCAGCCGCAAGAGAAAATAGGCATCGCAAAGGACTTAGGGCAGCTCCAACCCAAGCCAATGTACTAGGGCAACCTTTCCTTTTGGCAAGGGGCAACCTCAGCACCTAGAGCTCCAGTTTCACCACCACTTTCTAGTGGGAGTGTCGTGCGAGTACCACACCCTGTGGGGCAATCTCCCTCGACAAACTTAGCAGCTAGCCTGCATTGCTTCAACTGCGGAGCAAAAGGGCACTTTGCCAACAGGTGCCCGGATCATTAAGTCACTCCAGTCAAGTTCAACTTGAATACCACTCCAGCATAAGGTCAATATTCAGCACCAAGCAAGGGCTTCCAAACACCTCAAGCTTCACGGACTGTATCAACTCCCAAGCAAGGCTGAATCAATCATATCACAGCAAATGATGCACAGGATGCCTCTGGAGTACTTATGGGTACGTTTTCTGTTAAGTTCGTACCTACACAAGTTTTGTTTGACTCTGGGCTTTACATTCCTTTATCTTTGAGAGTTTTGTTGCGAAGGCCAAGCTACCAACCTTTAGGTTAAAGAGATCTGTGGTACTTAGTTCCCCAGGAGAGCCCTTAACCACCACACTAGTAAGCCCCAAGGTAGAAGTCACTATGAAGGACTTAGGATTCTTAGCCGACCTTTTGGTCCTACAATCTCAAACCTTGGACATCATCCTAGGGATGGACTAGTTAGCTAAATACCAAGGGATGACAGATTGCGCTAATAGGAAGGTAGTGCTTACCAAGTATCCTGGGTTAGAAATAAGGGTTTGTGTGAATCGCCTTTTGCTAAAGCATACGATCTACCACCTTGAGGAAGTATCCCTAGAAGAAATGCTTGTGGTCCAAGAATACCCAGATGTCTCCAAAAGAGTTATCTGGCATGCCACCGAATAGGGATGTGGAGGTTGTAATCAATTTAAAGCCAGGAACCACCCCAATTGCCAAGAGGCCATATAGGATGGCGGTGGATGAACTTGAGTTAAAATCGCAACTTAAGGAGCTGCAAGGAAAAGGTTTCATCAGACCTAACTCATCCCCCTAGGGTTCACCTGTACTCGACATTAGGAAAGACAGTACCGCTAGATTGTGTATGGATTACAGATCCCTCAACGAGATGACCATCAAGAATAAATACCCTCTACCCAGAATAGATGATCTATTTGACCAGTTGTCTAGGGCCACAGTATTTTCCAAGATAGATCTAAAATCCGGCTATCATCAACTTAAGATCAGGATAGAAGACATCCCCAAAACAACTTTTACCACTCAGTATGGCCTATTTGAGTACATAGTCATGTCCTTTAGCCTAACCAATGCTCCAGCATATTTCATGAACCTAATGAATAAGGTGTTCATGAACTTTCTAGATAAATTTGTGGTCGTATTTATAGATGACATCCTGATCTATTCCAATACAGCATATGAGCATGCAAGGCATCTGTGAGCAATCCTAGAGACGCGTAGAGAACATCAACTATACGCTAAATATAGCAAGTGTGCTTTTTGGTTGCAAGAGATCAGCTTCCTTGGGCACATCATCTCCTCTAGAGGCGTAGCTGTTGACCCCTCCAAGGTTGATGCAGTTCTAGAATGGAAACAACCAGCCTCAGTCGCTGAAGTGCATAGTTTCCTCGGGTTAGTAGGATACTATAGACGCTTCATAGAAGGTTTTTCCAAAATATCTAAACCCATGACCCACCTCCTCAAGAAAGAGAAGAAATATGAGTGGACGGATGCCTATGAACAGAGTTTCCAGGAATTGAAGAAGAAATTAACCTCAGCTCCAGTATTAGTTTTGCCTGACATCCGCAAGGACTTTAAAGTATATTGTGATGCCTCCCATCAAGGTCTTGGATGTGTGCTTATGCAAGAAGGAAAGGTTGTGGCCTATGCCTCAAGATAACTCCGTCCTCATGAGGATAACTACCCCACACATGATTTGGAGCTAGCAGCTGTGATGCATGCACTAACAATTTGGCGGCACTACCTGATTGGGAACCATTGTGATACATACACGGACCACAAAAATCTCAAGTATATCTTCACCCAAACCAACTTCAACCTTAGGCAGAGGTGGTGGTTGGAGTTAATCAAGGATTATAACTTGAAAGTCTATTACCACCTGGGAAAAGCCAATGTAGTGGCTGATGCCTTAAGTCGTAAGCCTTATTGCAACCACATCATGATCCAAGAAGCCCAGCCTGAGCTCTACAAAGAATTTGCCTTCCTCAACTTGGGGATAGTAGAGCATGGTACTTTAGCAACAATAGAAGTGCACCCAACTTTGGAAGAGCAAATCAAGGCAGCCTAGAGGGGACACCCTGGGATTCAGAGGTTTAAACGCCTCATGGCTAAGGGAAAAGCCCCTAAAATGGTAGAGGATGCACAAGGAATCCTACGATATGGCAACCGTCTCTTCGTTCCACACCAGAAGGAACTCAAGGAATTGTTACTGAAAGAAGCTCATAGCTCAGCCCACACTTTGCACCCCGCAGCACTAAAATGTACCAAGACATGAAGACCTTGTATTAGTGGCCACGTATGAAGTGGGATATTACAGAATATGTAGCATGTTGTGATGTGTGCCAATGAGTCAAAGCTGAGTATGAGAAGCCCGTTGGACTACTTCACCCTTTGCAAATTCCCCAATGAAAGTGGGAAGAAGTAGGGATGGATTTCATAACTGGCCTACCCCGCACCAAGTCAGGATATGATTTCATATGGGTTATCGTGGATCAGTTAACAAAGATGGCCCACTTTATCCCCATAAAAACCACCTACAAGGGAGATAAGTTGGCTGAATTGTATATGACTGGCATTATATGCTTGCATGGAGTACCTAAGAAAATAGTCTCAGACTGAGGTTCCTAGTTCACCTCGCATTTTTGGGCTAACTTACACAATGCCCTTAGGACTCACCTAAACTTCAGCACCGCCATCACCCTCAGACGGATGGGCAAATCGAGAGGATAAACCAAATTCTAGAAGACATGGTCCGGGCTTGTGCCCTAGAGTTTGCTTTAGATTGGGAGAGATGCCTACCATATTGAGATTATGTTGAATTCTCCTACAACAATAGCTATCAATCCAGTCTCAAGACGTCACCCTTTGAAGCTCTCTATGGTAGAAAATGTAGAACTCCTCTACATTGGTCAGAGACCGGCGAGAGTCATGTCTTTGGACTAGACACTCTCAAGCAAGCAGAAGAAAAAGTTAGACTGATCAGAGACTGCCTACAAGCTGCTCAGTCCAGGCAAAAGAGCTACGTTGATAACCGTCGCAGAAAGCTAACCTTCCAAGTAGGGATCATGTCTACCTCAAAGTGTCACCCCTCCGGGGAGTTCAAAGGTTCAAGGTAAAGGAGAAACTCGCACCCCGTTATATAGGCCCATTTCCAATCATTGCCAAGTGTGGAGAAGTCGCCTATAAACTAGAGTTACCAGCAAGTCTGGCTAATGTGCATGACATGTTCCACATCTTGTAACTCAAGAAGTGTCTTAAGAGTCCCTGAAGAGCGAGTGCCAGTTGGAACCATTGAGCTTCAGGAAGACCTTACCTATCCAGAGCATCCGATCAAAATCCTCGACACCATGGAGAAGCGGACCAGGCGCCAAACCATCTGTCTTTGCAAAGTCCAATAGAGTAATCACTTAGAGCGAGAAGCGGCCTGGGAACGCGAAGACCAGCTTAAGAGTCGATTTCCCCCACCTATTTCTGGCCTAGCGTGAATCTCAAGGTCGAGATTCTGTTTAAGGAAGGCAGGGTTTGTAACATCCCAATTTGTTTGGACATGTTGCCGTTGCTTGTATTGTGAAAACTTAAAATAAAATTGGTTTTTCAGGCCTTAAAAGCTGGCATTTGCTTTTCAATCTTGGTTTTATGATTTACCAATGTTTTCTCCTTTTAAAAAAAAGAAAAGAAAAAAGAAGAAAAAAAAAACACGACCCAGTTGGCCTGATGGCCAACGCAGGGTCCTTGCGATCTGCCCCGCCATCTCCTTGATGCTCGGCTCCTGCTTAATCCATTGGTCAATACATCACCAAACATCACCAAATTGTCCCCAGTATATAAGCTCCAAAGTGATCGGACACCACTCATCTTAATTTCCAGAATGGAATTCTCGGATTTCTTTAAATAAAAAACAAGCACCGACTGAAACTGGTACAATCCTGGAGCAGCTGCTCCGCCGGGGAAAGCTCGTCGGACTCAACACTTGTCTTCTCCTCTGCACGATGGCAGGGGGCGGCGCCGCCGCATTAGACGGAGACGCGCGAGTCTGATCAAATCTCTCAATCAACGACCATCCATTAAGTGCCACGTCAGACTGATCAAATCGTAAGAGACCTCCACTTCCTGGCACCATTGGCCTCCCGTATAGCTTTTCGTCTTGCCAGAGTTACAGGTGTGACCACATTTGGCTTGGCAAAATTTATTTAACTAAAATCATTGTCAAAACCATGAGTTTAACGCTTAAAGCACATCCAAAGTTAAGATCTGATCTCAGAAAAATACTCTTACCTACAGCAAGAAACATCACAAAAATAACAGTTAAAGGAGAGCTCTCTCCCGTTACAGCCATATCGACAAATCAAAAATGAGCTTACACAATGAACTTTGGAGAGCCCAAAATACCGACCGACGCAACTAGAATTCTGACAAGAATTGAGCATAAGATTTGAAACGTACAAACCACTTCCACGACTCCACTTGTATAATTTACGAACGGTACTGTTGCCTACTTATTCTGATACAACAGCTGTATTCTCACTCTGCGAAAAATAATCACAAATATTAACGATGAAACTTTGCTTGCCGGCGTGCTGCTGCTAACGGGACGACATACCGGACATCAGACTGGCAACTTAGTTTCAATTGTTGAGAGAATGATTAGGAACTGGCAGCAACTGAATCTGCAGCAGTTTAAACTCAAGGCGAAAATTCGGAGTCACTTCCTGTTGTTCATCATCACGAGCTTTGCGTCTGACGGTGAATTTGGAGTATCCAGTCCATATAACTGCTTGTTCCAGCCATCTGATCCTCGACAAGGTTAGATAGAAGCAAAAAGCCTTCTCTTGGCTGTTCACCCTGGCGTACCACACGGGGTAGCTGGTAACAAGAAGGATCCTTGTCCCTTAGGGTTCTTAGTATTTTCATGAAATTTCTTGAGCACTCGTTGTCACATTCTCTCAACTGAATCTGCAAGATTACCCAAGTTAGCGCAAATGTAAATCAAAGTTAGGTGGTACTAGCCTCATTCACAGTATGTTTTTAATTAATTAAATACAGGAATCAGTCCTATTCCAGAGTTTTTTCAGGAAGAGAAAAAATGACAACGCACATGGTAGACTAAAATTGTTTCAAGAAAGCAAAAAAAAAGAAAAGTAAAGTACAAATCCATAGCCAGAATTATTGTTTACCCAAGAGTAAAACTCTGTACCTTTGATAGATCAGGGAAGTTTGCCAAGCTAACTCCAAGAATGTTGTTCACGAGCTCAGGAGGCAGCATCCTACCTAACCACACTAGGAAGGTGAACCCATCATCAAGGAGATACAAACCTCCCGTGTCTAAGCACTGCAAAGTTAATGGCAACCGCTTCAAGGATCCATCAATATCTGATTCCTGAAAAACTCAAAATTCATTCTGATTAGCACAGAAAAAATTTGACTTCAAATATACCAAAAAAATCAGCTTGCCAAGCTTCACTTAATGCTTACTATGCTTGAAGGCTACAAAGTTTCTGTTATAAATATTGTGTGTGTATTCATAAGGTCCAATAGACAGTATAAATAAATAGTACAAGAGGATATTACAAAAAAATATGCCATATACATAAAAGGAAAGACAAAGGCATTTAAGAAATAGAATAAGGAAATCCTATTATAACACCCTTCAAACTCATGGTGGATCGTACACACTTAGTTTGAAGAGAAAATACAAATGTTATACCCTAGTTTGTGGCTTCATGAAGAAGTCGACAATTTATAACTTTGAGAGCACAAATTGCAAAGCAAGTACTCCCTCCTGCACCTGTGAGTGTGTGTATAAAGCATCCACACCAATGTGCTTGGTGTGTTCATATTTTACTAGGTCAAAGGCAATACTAATAGCACCTGTACTGTCAGACAGAAGAGTCATATGTCCTATCACAGGTATTCCAAATCTGTAAGTAGCCATCTCAACCAAATAACCTCTGCTGTCACTGCTACCATAATTCTCAACTCAACCTCTGCACTCGAATAGGAAACTGCAATCTGCTTCTTTGTCTTACAGGCAATCAGGGAGGAGCCAAGAAAAACATAGTAAATAGAGAGAGAACAATTAGAATGGCATCGAAAGTACGCCTAAAGCTAAAGTGAGGTGGAGCTAGGGAAAAACAAACATCGAGCGATAATCCCACGCAAATAGTGAAGATCATGAAGAAGGTGACTATAGTGAAGATGGGTAGGACGAGCAATGAATGAGTTAACTTAAGATATGAACAATACGAGCAATATCAGGATGAATGCTCACAAGATATACCAAACTCCTAATAAGATGGCGATATCGAATAGGATCCTCAAGAAAATCACTATCAGTGGCACAAAGCTGAAAGGATAGCTCCATAGAAGTCTCAGTAGTGCGAGTGCCAGTTAGACCAGACCGATCAAGAAGACCCTGGACATATTTCTGCTGGGAGAGGTAGTAGCCTTTAGGTGTAGAAGAAACCTGAATCCCAAGGAACCCTCAAGCGTAGAAGAAACTACAATCCCAAGTACGTAAGAGAACCACGATCAGTATCAGAAATTGCTCACTACGATGCTTTTTCACATATGTGATGAACAAGTCATCATCAGTGATGACCATATCATCTACATACAAATGAAGCAGTGTTCTAGCCTGAGGTGAGACATGGATAAAAAGGGCAATCGTGGGAACTGACAGTGAAACCAACAACGGTAATCACTGAGATAAACAAGCAAACCAGGCACGAGGAGCTTGTTTAAGGCCATAAAGAGAACAAAGAAAACGACAGACGTGCCTATCTGGAACAAAATACCCAAGTAGTGGCTGCATATAAACTGTCTCATGCAAAACACCGTTAAGAAATCATTCTTAACATCCAGCTGAAAGATAGACCACCAGAGTGGTCATATGGACAACAGAGGCAAAAGTCTTATCGTAGTTACGACTATACTTCTGCTGAAAACCACAAGACAAACCTTGTAACGTTCGATAATACCATCAGATAAGGTCTTAATCTTGTACATCCACTTGCACGTGATAGGGTGAGCATGCATAGGTGTCAGTACAATATCATAAGTCTCTGTACGTAAAAAAGCATCAAGCTCCTGTGCCATAGCGAGTTGTCACTCAGAATAAGGAGCAGCCTCATGATAACTAGGCTCAGTGATAGAGAAATGGGTGAAGAGTCAAAAAGAGACAACCATGAGATCGGTGAAAACAGGACAAGGAGCCGAATCTTGATAGAAGAAAGGTCAAGATTCGTCAAAGACAACGTACGGTATGATCATGATTCGTCGAGCAGAAGGATTATAGCAGCGATAATCCTTATGCTCAGAACTATAACACCAAGAAGCACATACTCAACTGAGTCAACAGTTTGGTGTACTCATGAGGCTGCAATAGAATAAAATAGGTGTAACCAAAAACACAAAGGTGGATGTACTGTAGGGCTCGAGAGTAGGGACGCCCTATAGGACTGACATCCTTAATAGCATTGGAAGGTTGCATTGATAAGATATGCAGTCGTAGAAACAACTCCGGCCCAGAACTATGGTGGAACATGAGAGACAAGGAGAAGAGTGCTGGTAATCTCAATCAGATGATGTTTGCGCTTAGCAACCCCATTCTGAGCATGAACACCACGACAAGAAAATTGGTAAAGAGTGTCCTGCTTAGAAAGAAACTACCAAAGCACCAGAACAATATTCTTCAGCAAAATCACAGCAAAAAGTATGGATAGAGAATTCAAACTGAGTACGAACTATCGTTGCAAAGCTATGATAGATCGCATTGACATAGGGAAAATTCATGTAAAGCGAGAATAAACATAAATCACGTAGAATTTATGCCTGCCTTTAGAGATAATAGGTGCAAATCCACATACATCTGAATGAACTAAATCAAAAGAACGAGAAAACAATGACTCAATAGAATGATAAGAAGTTGTAGCTACTTGCCCAGCTTATAACCCTGCTAAAACATAGGCGTGTCAACAGTAACATGTCCAAGAACACTAAACGAAGAAAGGCGGGACCCATACAAGTAACCTAAACGGTGATGTCACTACGCAAAAGCTCCAGAGATGGTGGCAGAAGTGGCGATGGAGGAAGACGTAGATGTGATAGGAGCAACTAAAGTGGACGGAAAGTGGAAGCAGTCGAGAATATAGAGACCCTGACGATCCCTACGGAGCCGACTAGTCCCAAGTACCATCCCTGTCTATCGATTCTAGATGAAACAGGTGTTGAGTCAACCGACCCTACAGCCGAGATCAGTGAGCTGACTCACCGAGAGAAGCTGCATGGCAAACTAAGGAACATGGAAAATAACTGGAACAGAAAAATCAGTTGACAAAAGAGTACCTTGACGGCTGACAAATAGTGTACTATCAGTTGTTTGAACAGAAATAGAAAAAACAAGAGATTCTACAGAAGTGAGAGATGTGGAGTCCGGTATCATGAAGTAAGAGGCACCGAAATCCAGAATCCAAGAGGTACCTGAGCCACCTAAAGGGAGGCGGCAGCGACAGCAGCTTCCAGGCAAAGGGGCGGCGGCGATCGGTGACGGCCAACAGTAGTCGGCAACGGTCGAGCGCACAACTAGGCAACAAAGACAGCGGTTCGCGAGTGAGGAGCCGGCGGTGACAGCGATGTACAGGCGAGGCCTCTAGTGTCAGGGTGCCATCACCGGCGTTGGCAGCGACCGAGTCGGCCCAAGTAGCAGAGGCGACGGCTCCCAGCGGCGACTGCAACGACGCTAGCTCCCAGCGGAGCAGCTCCCGACTCCTAGTGGCAACAACAGAGGCGGCTACGACAGCTGCTCCCGGTGGCGGTGAAGGCTGCAATAGCGGTGACTCCAGGCAGTGGCGGCTCCCAGTTGGCAAGCAACGGCTCGGTCTAGGTGGCAGCAGCGGCGACCTCAGGCTGGGTGTCAGCGGCAGCGGTAGTATAGCAGCGGCAGGAGCTAGATTAGTAATCTTGCTCTGATACCATGCTATGAATGTTATGTGTATTCATGAGGCTCAACGGGCAGTATAAATAGAGAGTATAAGGTATAGCAGCTAGGTTAGTAATCTTGCTCTACTACATGCTATGAATATTGTGTGCATTCATGAGGCTCAATGGGCAGTATAAATAGGGAGTATAAGGTATAGCAGCTAGGTTAGTAATCTTGCTCTGATATCATGCTATGAATATTGTGTGTATTCATGAGGCCAAATAGGGAGTATAAATAGGGAGTATAAGGGGATATTACAAGGGAATATACCATATACATAAAAGGAAAGACAAAGACACATAAAGAATAGAATAAGGAAATCCTATTCTAAAAGTTTCGAAGTATAATAGAAGCTTCATTTCAAAACCAATTAGTTAAGGCCTTTCCAAAGTAGCTGCACAGACTAATCAGTTCTTACAATGATTCTTTCAATCCCAAACAGAACATAGTAAAAGTTAATTTTGTTCATTTCATTTGATTTATGCAGTTTGGAGGTAGCAAGTAGCAACTCTACAAGTGACATATTGGTTAAAAGGAACTAAATCAGCTCAGTGGGAAGGAAACCAACATACCATTGTTAATACTTCATCAACCCTGTATAGAGAAGGATAGATAAAATTGAGCAGCCTTTTTACAGGCAGTGTCATCAAGCTGAAACCAGCAGCACAACGTTCATCAAGAGAGACATCTGCATAACCACCACGGAGAGCAAGAGATTTGCATATGGACAGGATGTATAATGGTAAGAATCTTAAAGATTCTGGATATATCAGTCTCCCTCCTATCCGGTGTTGTACAACATATAGGTTCCTATATTCCTTCAAACTTCTCACGAGCTTTGACTGTAATTGTTGCCGAACACTGTCCAGCTTATCAGACAGTGAATTTTCAACAGCTGCGGGATAGTGATAATTAGTAAAATATGAAGTAATCAAGTAATAGTCAAATAACATGTATCATTTACGGAAGGGGAGAAGAAAAGTAATCAAGTAACAGTCAAATAACATGTATCATTTACGGAAGGGGAGAAGCATCAATCTAGAACTAACCAATTCTAGTCAACAATGACACAATGGCACCAGTATCTGCTTGACGATACATTTCACTAAGATCTGTGACCACAGGTGCAGCAGCTGTATGCACCCGGATACGTCTTTCACCAGAAGAGGACGTATATCTGATGGTGGTTAAGGACAGCAGGACACAAGTATCACTCATACATAATATTCTGCGAAAAAAGGTAGAAGCCCAAAAGAAACAGGACAACAGCTTTAAAGGATAATGAACATCAAACAGGTACAACGAAAATAGAAAGCAGAACTCCAGCACATCTTATGCAAGGAGGTACTAATACATTTATACGCGCTCCAAAAAGTATGAGCGCACATGATTTTACAAGTAGAAAGGTGTTTCCATGCTCACCTAAAAAAGTGAAAAGCACATTTGAGGGTCTGAGTGGGAACTATGCAAAGAGCCTTCTGCAAATGAAACTCTGAGAAAGGTGCTTGTTTGACATTTTTCCAGGTTAAAACTATCATATGTAACATTGATTCTTCTCACTGAAATCAAGAGATAGAGAAACGCATGCCCATAAGAGTAGTGCATAAGCATATTCACAGGAAAGGATACAGCAACGCCACTTGGAAGTAGACAGTCTGGGTGGTCATCAGGGTCTCCTCTAGAGACAGTTGCATCGCAAAAGCTTTATCAGAGTCAACAGCTGGAAGGGCTAATAAGTCTGTGGACCTTAGCATGAAATGACCATGATAGGTCGTGAAACGCACCCCTGGAAAACATTATGTTCTGAGAGTTAGATTGAATCAACTAACCATGAAAATATTTAGGAAGTGAAGATAGCATGCAGGTGTGGAAATAAGTCCAGAACCTTTTCCACATCTGATGCGCATAACAGATTCCCAAGCAGTCTCTCGTGTAAGGTCTCTGCTAAGCTCATGTCTAAGTTTCTCCCCATGAGTAGCTGCCTGGAAAGATGGATAATGGTACACCTGACCACCAGTATATTTCGCCAGAGAACCTACAAAATTATATATAGCACAATAAAGAACAGCATGATAGAAAATATCAAAGGCACTTTTCTCCAGAGTTTTTGTCAGTAAAATCTCACCTAAGGAAGCTATATCACAATACTTCTCACTGAAAGAAAATATATCCACCGCAATCTGATTTTTCGTGAATTCAGCAGCCATCTGTTTATAGAAGGGGTCTTCTGGTACCCTGAGTGTATGCTCCTTATCTGTTCCATATGCACGAACATCATCTCCTCGAAGTCTCAAACGACCATTACCAAGAGATGGCAATGTACTCTGGAAGACCAGCAACTTCCCCCCGATTTGACTCTACAAATGGGATGTCATAATCGTTCGTAATTTAGTTCAAAACAACCAACAGATGTATTTCAATGAAAAATTGTCAAATTCAAATATAAAATAAATGGAAGGGAAATATGCATCTTACCATAACCATGAATGCTCCTTTAAGTGCAGGACCAAGAGCAGATTCTACATTTACATTGTCCTGAAACATATTCGGCAAGCTATCGAGAAATGACTCGACAACATGTCTAGAGTCGACCAAATTAACCAACAGATCATCAGGCAATGGTAGGAAAACATCGTCCAAATCGGCAACCACCATCATTTGAGGTTGTGTCAAAGAAGACTGATACAAGCAGAGAATACAAGTCATTTAAGTACCTCAGATAAATCGAGTTCAATATGTTAAAGCAGCGATGCTATTGCAAAAATAAAAATATAAATTGCAGCTTTGAGGAAAAATGATAACTAAGAGGTGTAGGGTGCACCTTGAAATTGTGGAAATGTAATGTGCTGTCAAAGGTTAAGAATCCTATCTGTGTTCGTGGAAAGCCTGCAAGATCATCAAGGCATGATTTGATGGTCTTGGCAACTACCTGGAAGAAAGTGCACATTAAACTTCATTTGAATTGTAAACACAAAACAGATTCTATAAGAACATTCTGCAGCGCTAATCTGTTTTATCAATGATTCAAAAAATGCTGACCCTCAGAAAGATCAAAAGTTCAAAACAAATCTACCAAAAAATAGATAGAATGTACCTCAAGCAGCCCACTTCGAACTGCAGATACTGACACATCAATAAGAAAGAAATAGGAAGGCGGCATTGGTGGCCGCACCATATATTCAGTTGGAGCAACAAACTCCACTGTTCCCTTAGAAAGTTCAGGTCTTTGATCTGTATCATATCTTCTGCCACTAGCATCAACAGCACAAAAGTACTCACCAGGAACTGCAGAAAAAAGAAAATTGTAAATTTGTAGAAACTGACTACTGGGACAAGGATGCTAACAAATCATTCAGAACTAGCACAGATACATACAGATATCGTAAATAGCAATCTCAACAGAATGAAAGATCACATAACAGATGACAGTTCTTTGTAGTTCAAGCACTATTTCTATACATGACAATTAGCCAAATAGCAGAAACAGGTTTACCTACCCCAACTAATCCAGATGATCCTCCCTACTCTGTTTATTGTTGGAAAAATTATGAAGGACAGCATAAAGCAAATTGCTTTTTGCACACAAGCAACCTCTCCATTGCAGTCTGCTTGGTCTAGCTCCTTGGTTATGAGATATGCCGTAAAATATGTGACCTAGCTTATAAGCTATTATAACCGTGTAAGTCCTACAATAATGAGCCTAAGTTTAAGCTAGGATGACGGAGCCGCCCCATGTACAAAGGCATGCCTGGAGTAGCAAAATTCTACTACTACAGATACATATTATGAATAGCATTATGAAACACGGCAAGCACCAAGCATTTCTTAGACTACCCTTTCCTTGCCTTGGTACTTGTCATCTCTAGTGGCAACCAAACTAGCATCCCAAATAAACAATGGATACACATGTAGGGGGCCAAATTAATATTTTTATGATGTGCCTAATCATTTCATTTATTAAATAGGATCTGCCGCTAGTTACTCATTCCAAACTTGGCAATTAATATGCTTCAAACAAAATACTAAAGAAAACTGATTCAATGGCAGTATGCTCTAGATTACAGGTACTTCTTCAAGACCTCCAATAAATAAATCTGAAAGCAACTTCTGGAAGGACCTTTCATGCTATGATCAATGCCTGATGCCCCAAATCTCAAGATAATTATACAAAACATCCGGAACCAAACCAACCTTAATTTCCCCATAATCTTAAATCGTTTCCAATATTCTTTTTCACTCGAACATTTCCAAATTCCTAACTTGCATTCATAGATGATGGATATTACCATCTGAAGAATAGCAATACACAAGATGGAATTGGACATAGTCTATAGAGAAAACAGGTAAAGAAAACTATGTTCTCCCTTTTCTACCATTTCAACATTGCTCAGGAAACAAAATGAAGCCTCTCTGGAATGTCCAGTGACACATACATAAATTTTTGCAACAGTGCTACACTAATGAATATTTCTCTTACTCAGGCTACAGTTTAGTCAGCACAAACAGTTGCACACAAGATTTTCTCCCTCTTTTAGGAAAACATTAAAACACCACAACATTACGCTACGTGGTATTGGGATTGGGAAATGTTAGTAAAATGGAATTCCGACTCTAAAAGAATGAAAGGCAAAATTGGAAAACAGCACGTGTGGCCACAAAGCTAGCTGACCTAGTCGTGTGGCCACAAAGCTAGCTGACCTAGTTACAAATTTTATTACATGATACGGTGGCTGGCAGAAACAACGGTAATCAGAAAACAGGACTTAAATAGTTTACAAGCTAAAGAGTTACCATCATTAAGCAACATGCAAAGATTGCAGCGCCATTTCCTTCCAGCATCTGCAAATGTTGCATAAGGGTTTATATATGTCCTGCATCTTCGACAACGGATAACACCGGCTGACCCAAAGTTGATAATCGGCACATCCTCCTAAGTAACAAGAAACATGCATGTCAAAAAATATCCAATGCTTTGAAAAGGAAAAAAGATAAAGCGCAGAGTTCATTACCCCATCAGGTGATTCTGCGAGAGGATGTACGACAGCCCCGAGGGGCAAATGCCACCTGGAGACCAACGACTGGGATGCCGGGATCGCATGGGTTGTCAGCCGGAAGAATGTCGGGTGGCAGTTCAATGGGTATGCCTCCAAAACCTTAATGACCTCCTCGTCACCATCCAATGGCCGTGGCAGCCCTTTTACATCAACACCAGGGTCAAGCGATCCAGGCGCAGAACTCACTGACATCGACTGGAATTCCTCTACGAAACTCTGGAGCTGGCCCCTTACCGGAGGCCCAGTACTCGGATACGCTGGGTGATTACCAAAAGCCCCAGTCGGCCCCATTGGAGGTGGTGGCATGGTTTGCACTGGCTGTTGAAACACTGGCCGTGACATCGGGAACTGTGGGCTTGAAAGAGGGGCGCCAGGGTAATACCCTTGCAGAGGCTGCTGCTGCGATTGTACTGGTGGTGGCCTCGCATACGTCAGCGGTGGAGGCATAGCGCTCCCAGTAGGAGATTGTGGCTGCGCAAGGGACGACGGAGCGCCAAAAGGTGGCAGTGCGCTGGCAAAAGGGCCCTGAGATGGAGGTACGGTGGTGAAGGGGCCCTGAGGGGGCGGTGCGGTGCCGAAGGGTCCATGAGGCGGCACTGCCGTGGCGAATGGTTCTTGAGGCGGCGGTGCGGTGCCGAAGGGTCCTTGAGGCGGCGCTGTGGTGCCGAAGGGGCCCCGAGGTGGCGGGGGACCCCTGTACCCACCCATTGCCGCGGGTGGCGCAACCCCGAATGGCGCCGCAGGGGAAGCAGCAGCCTGTATAGGCGGCAGGCCCTGCGGCGGTGGCGGGGTGGCGCCGGGGTGCATGAGCGGAGTAGCGGCGGCGAACGGCGAGGAGGCCACCGGCGGGGGCGGGGCGGCGGCGCCGGGCACGAAGCCGGAGACGGGCCGCCCGGGGGCGGTGAGGGGCGGCCCCTCGTTCCCCATCGGTGGCTGCATCGCGTCGGGCACCTGCAGAAACAACCGGCGGCGAAATCAAGAAAATATCAGATTTTGATCCGCCGGGGTTTCTTGATCTGATTCCACAGCCGCGGCCGGATCTGGCGGGAGGAACCAGATTTAGGGGAAGGGGCTCGGCGTACCGAGGTCGGGGCGTCGGCGGCTAGGCGGCGCTCCGGCGGAATACAAAAGGAGACGGAGGAGGAGGGAGGCTAGGGACTAGTCCGGGTATTAACGCAGTCGAGTTGGGCTTCAGGCCATGTCAAGTCGGTCTGGTTCTGAACCAATTCCAATCCGATTTCAATGATTTGATTCCTTCTAAATTCGCCTTAAGATATAAATTTTTCTCTTGTTGTAATGGAACTTTTTAACTGTATCAACAGATAATTCTGATCTGCACTTTTGTTTTAAGTTATCTTGAATTTTTTTTTTCATATTTACTTGACCTGAGTTATCCAAGGAAGCGAGTAACTGACTGCACAGCAAAGTACATAATCAAGACACGTCATCAACAAATCACGACAATCCTCTCACAAATCACGACAATCCAGAGTCAATTACGTCTTGCCCAAGGGTTGCAGCCTTTTGTATGAACCTTTTTACTAACCTTCTCCTTCCCTTGACAGGGCCATACTATAGAAATAATTAAAGACACACATAGGATTAAATGTTGCAGTTATAACAAGTGGAATGAGAGCCCCGTTGTTTGTGTTTGTATGTGGGCATATAGGCCCCGCTCAACTTCACCCGTCGCTAGCGTTCAGCGACGAGCGATAGCTTTTTTCTTGTTTCTTTTTCCTTTTTTTTCTGTTTTTTGTTTTTCTGTGTTTTGTTTTTTTCTCGTATTCCTTTGCTTTTTCTGTGATGGGCTAATATGTTTTTTCTATTTTTATTTTTTTTTAAATTTAATTATGCGAAATAAGCTAACTCAGTTACAGTGAAAAATCAGCAAGCTACAGTAAAAAAGACATAAATCATCGCTATTCTGAACGCTACCTTATTCCAATCAATTTGGCATTGTGGAACTAGTTGAACCAATTTAATTTTCATTTGAGAATTTTGTGGTATATTCAAGGCCACCATCTCTGTTGGACACAATCTAGAATCATCTATGATTTGCGCCACACTATTTTCCGAATCAGTAGATAGTGCTCACAGATACATTATTGTATATCAAAAATCATATCTTACGAAAAGTGTAAATATAATGGTGGACTTACTCATAGGTCGATCAAGCCGAAATTAATAAAAAACAGCAGCAAAAATGAAACTTCACACAAGTGAAACCATTAGGATATGCTCACAAGTAGCCAACTGGAGTTCACGACCTAGTTCTTAGCCTCATCCTCTTCCAGCCGAGTCGACTCCTTTAGATGACCGCAGGGTTTGTCTTTCTCCTCTCTTACTGACTGAATAATAGTAATTAAGCAACGATGAGTACAAAAGTACTAGCTACCACACATAATGCAATAATAATATATATAAAGCTGTCAAGAGAGGGTTTGAGGTTCTTTTATTTGCAAAAATGCCATTATTTTGAGATACAATTATAGAAAATTTATGAGACATAGCATGTTTACTAGACCATGTTTTTAAATATTGTAAGAGCATGTAATAATAATGGTAGTGCAGCTTTCATCCACCATATGATAGTTTTGTTGCCAGCGTTACATCCACCCCATATCACTGTGTTACATCCACCCAAGGTGATTCAAATTCAGGGTTACATCTACTCGATGAATTTTCATCCCACCCGTAAAGTTTTTAAAAATAGACATTAACTTGAATAAGTTCTCATGCCCGCTCATGACCATAGGCATGGTTGTTCAAACAGTTTTCACTCTGCAAAGGTTATATACTTTACCTATAAGAGATGATCAACTTGTAGTGTCACAAACTACCGCTGGCTTGCAATCAAGAGGATCACCACAAAGCCTTTACAATACCTTACCCTATCATCATATCAACCAATGTGTTTATCCCTTTCAATAAGGGATCCGTAGTTGTGAGGGAAGTTTTTCGACAGCACAGGGGAACTGCACCTTATGTCAAGGTGTCCCAATTAAGCTAGCTAATGCAGACCCCAGCTTGCACTAGTCGTGGAATTGTGAGGGGATGTTCCCTAGCAACACAGGAGTAACTGCACCATATACCAGGTGTCCCACTCAAGCTGGATCAAAATCCGCATGTACCCATCTTCGTCCTTCACTATTTGAGATGATTCTAAGGTCTGATAAATTATTTAGCCAAATCGTACTCATTATGGACTTGTAGTTGTAATGTTTTATATTAGGAGATCATCACAAGATTCAGTCCTTAGAGTTATCTAGGCGGTGCTACCACAAATAAAATATTCTCGTGCTACATCTGCACTAGCTACTCTTTCCATTTGCCATGATAGATAAAGCAAGTTTTAGGGTTTTTTAGAAGCATAAAACTAAGTTACCTCAACATACTAGTTATTTCCCTCCAATGGCGGCCCAAAACTAGTTTCGTGTTTGAAATTGATGACAGGGTAATTTAACGCTCCCGGGTATCTAAGCAAAACTAAGCAAGACGCTTAGATACAACTTATAACTAGTATGTTTACTATTAACTAGGGCGACAAAGATTCATATTCAAAACCAAAGAGTGGGGTATAATTAAACAATTATTCATAGGAATTTAACTATAATTTGTTGGCTTTGCCCCAGGAAAAAACTCACACATTGCAACTAAATGGAGAGAACACGGGAGAATTTCTGAGTTTTTCTATTATCTTTTCTTACTCTTCTTTTACTTGCAATATTGGTTACAAGCCTCATCATTATATAGGCTAATACTTTCCTACAACATACGTACTCGGATTTTAAGTTGATCGTGACTTCAGCTTGAGTTACACACGGATGACATACTCCTAATTTAGTCTCAACACATTATGAACTATCAGCTACACCTCCACAAGAAGTGTTCTACATAAAAAAAAAATAAACACATATTTATATGTACAAACTTAACTCAACTAACACAGGTTTATCAAGATGCAAAGACTTTAACTCGTTGAGACAGTCGGTTTCGACTACAACTTACCCAACTTATACTCGATACAGAATAGCGACACATCTTCTCAACGTTCCGAACTCAACTCTACGTACTTGATTTTGGATAACGAACACATCTTCTCAATGTCCCAGACTTATCTCACTATCAGAGCAGTGTTAGTTCATCATCGCTGAAAGTTTTAGCAAGAAGCATTTTCTCCATCTTCCGCTTGTAACATTCTGAAGCAAAATGCCTATAATAGTTACAATTATAGCAACTCACTTTTGCCTTATCAAGCTTCGGATTTTGACAGCCTCGGCCACCACCGTTGGAAGTGTTCTTGCTTTTATGCTTCGATGCTCGGACCTTCCACTCAGTTTGAGCCATTGTGTACAACTTCATCTTAATTGCCCAAACTACATAATTGCTTATCGTGAGCATCGGATAATGCAGTGAGACAATGAAACTCTCCTTTGCCATCACACTAGATGATGCCTCACCACCGGTGACACCACTTCCCAAAGAACACGATATGATCTTAGACACAGATTGAGAATTCAGGCTAACTAGAAAAGACACTTGACCGAGGTCAGCTTGGCTGCTGCGCTTCGCCTCGTGCTCTTTGATTTCACTGATGCCTTGCAGAAGGATGAAAAACTGGTGCTCTCTACTAGCATTAACATTTCCTGCCGCATAGGCCGTGCAATGCCTTTTCTTATCTTATCTTAGGCTCTCTCCTCTTGTTGTGCCTTGTCGTGGGTCCAAGTCTAACATGGACGTGCGCGTTCCTTTTGCTGCTGCCGACTGTAGGTTTTCCTATCTTGGCCTCAAACTCTAGAGATGGAAGCTACTTGGCTTCGGGTTGCATGTCATCCTTGCGTTGGAACCGAGAGTAGACTGAGTTCTCTGTCCGGTCTTCTGAATTTTGACAGGGAGAAAGCAAAACTTTCTTCTTGCACACCACATAGCAGTGCCTGTCTTTTTCCTCGAAGTCATCGCTCACCTCAAAAACTCTACACGTGGATAACTCGGGACACGTTGTAGGATCGATGAGACCGACTAGTGGGGTTGAATAGGCAGTTTTAAAATTCTTTTCACTAAATATGATTTCTCTATTTGGCTAAAACCAAGTTTATAATGTGGAAGAATAAATTAATTTGGTTTAGTACAAATAAAACCTAAATCAATTAGGTTTATCTAAATGCACCAACAACCTAAGTCTATGTCAAATGTCTACAGTTCTAGAAATTTGGACATATGTAGCTCCTTTGATTTTTAAAATTCCAATACTAGCTCCTAGAGCACAAAAATTTCATTTCTAGCCCCCTCTCTGACCGCACGTTTACGTTGATCACATGACTTGAGAGTCGTGCGATCCGAGAGCACACCGCCACCTGGGTCGTACGATCGGGGACCGCACGACCCATCTGCCATGTATCGGGGACCTGTGCTTGGTTAAAACGTTGAGCCAGAACATCAGTTGATCTAATAGTACTAATCGTTTTCACTTGGAACATACCAGAGATTCAGAAAAGTAAACATGGCACTACGGGTTCTTCACGTCTCTCAAAATAAAGATGCACCAACCTGGGATTGAAAAATATCCTGAAGTAAAAAAACACATGATGTGATCAAACAACAACTCACGACTTGATTGTACAAACTCAAATCAAAAGATAATATCAAATGAAGAACTAGTACGTCATGTTTACTATCATGCGGTCACGACCCAGGTACCGATGCATGGCAGATGGGTGGTGTGGTCCGGGACCGCACGACCCAGTTGGTATGCGGTCCGGGACCGCACGACTCAAGTGGTGCGCTCCCCGACCGCACGATTAGCCATGTGTCGGCATCGTGAGAATACGCGGTCGAGGAGGGGGCTAGAAATGGAATTTTGATTCTCTGGGAGCTAGTATTGGAATTTTAGATATTAAAGAAGCTACATATGTCCAAAATTCGCAGTTCTAGGATGACAAGCAATCAATTTAATTCTATGAATATAAATTGCTTGAATATAAATTAAGCACAAGAAAAAAAACCACAATGACATGGTTCCTTTTTACTGTGGTGTTCGGAGACTTGTTGGTCTCCTCTTGTCCACGTTGAGGTAAGCTCAAATAAATTAGACCGGCTCCATGAATTAAGCTTTCCACATCAAATCTACTAGTGGTAGCTCTTTCCCACTCCAGGTAGGTAAGCTCCAACGTTCACACTTCGCCGAGTCTTCTCACAAACTTCTTTAAGAAGATCATCGTGCACGATGTCTCCAATGTCGTCTAAGAGTCGGTAAACTCTAAGAGAAATAAGTCAAGCCACTCGCTTGACTCTCACCATGTGTAACGAATGCACAAGCTCAAGTGGATATGCAATTCACTTTTAGATACAATCATGCAATCTAGATCCTTCCTTCTTACTCACAAAGTGCAACACATGCACAATTAAGAGTGAATGGTTAGTTCACTGATGGTCTAGCTTATGGATGGGTAATTCACAAGTGGTTTATTCAATTTTGTTGATTATTTACTTATTATTAATTATCTTTAAATTTCACTTTCAATCTATTTATCATATTTACTTTAAATTGATACTTTCTGCAAATTAACCTTTCAGCCATCCATTGGTAAGCCTTGCACATTATATTGTATTTATTTATTACAATGACTTGCTGAGTACCAATGTATTTATGGCTTTATATCCAATGTTGCTCAGTTGAGGAAAGGAGCTATATCAGCAGGAGGTACCAGAGGGAGTATACCTCGATGACTTCTTGGATTAGGATTTCGCTTCCTAGTCAATTACATGTGGGCATGTCGAATGGTTTCTACGCTTTATTTATGTGGACGTGCGCCCTTCAGATTAGTGGTTGTAAGCTTGGCCATGAGGTCGTACTTTAATAATTATTAATATTTGAGTTTTTCTTTTTATTTTATCGTGCATATGATCAATATTTCATCTATAACACACTGTGTGCACTAGTGTGATCCTGGACTAGTATAGTATACACAAAGAGTCCGAATTTGCATATTTGGGTCTCGACAGGACTCTAGGGTAGGAGAACTAGTGTTCTAATTCCCTCAGTGCAGAAAGAGGCAAAAGATGAGTTTTTCAATTATGTGATATTGTCACTTTTAATGGCTTTCAAGGCTTCTAGGAGGTCCACTGCTAATCTAAGGGCCAACTATCTAAAGCAGTCAAAAGAGTCATCCTTAGAAACTAGAAAATATACCCAAAAATACTTAGAGAAGTTATCTACTATGACATATACATATCATTTCTCTTCTATAAACTGGACTTTAAAAGGGTGAACTGTGTCTGAGTGTAAGAGTTGTTCAGCGTTATCAGTCATCACTAAAGTAAGAGGAGGATGAGATGTAGAAACCATCTTACTATACCTACAGGGTGTGCACACTAGGTTCTTGCAACTCTTAAGCCTAGGCAATTCTCTAATAAGGTCCTCACTACTGACTCTAGTCAAGTGGTCAAAACCTATATGACCAAGCCTATGATTGCAAAATACTAAATCCAAAGAATCAGAAGCCACAAAGACACCTAAGGCTAGAGATAGAAGAGATACTAAAATTAACGCTAAAAATTCTCTCAAACCTAGAAATCTTAAAAATAAACTCACCTGAGAAATCTAGAACTCTATACTCTCCTCTCTTGAATCTCACTTCTAGACTCTCATCAAGAAGCTGAAAACATATAGCAAATTATATCTCAGCTTACTTACTAAAGCAACATCCTTGAATATAAATTTGTTGTTGATGCACATTATGTCCTTTGCTGTCACGGTCCTAGTAGAAGCATTCCTAAACATATTCAACTCGTTGCCGAATGCACGAGTAAGGGAAGAGAACCATCGAGAATCTCCAGTCATATGCCGAGAACACCCAGAGTCAACAAGCCACACATTCTTCTTCCTCGCTCAATGGACCTCGTTGGGATTATTGTAGGGCTCATCATCGGAGGAGTCAATGTATGTGTCGTTGTTCTTGGCCATGAAGCACATGTTGATGATCCTTAGCCATGAAGCACATACCGATGATGTCCTACTTCTTGTCATTGAAGTTGTCCTCACTGTTTTCTGTCTTTGAGTCCACATCACTCGTGTCGACGTTCTTGAGAGCGGCAATGACTCGGTTGATGAACTTATAATAGTTGGACTTCTTGAACTTCATGTCATGAGCTTAAGGACGCCTTCAGAAGTCATTCTCCTCCTTGCTAGTCTGTTTGGTATACTTGACCCGAATGTGGTTCAGCTCACCACACTCAAAGCAAGTTACATAGTCACCTCTTCTCTTATTTCTCACCTTGTTGTATACTCTTATGAATTTTGTGCAGTTAAGTCTTTAGACATTACCAGAGAGACATCCACATCCCTCGAAGTGAATCCACACTTTCTCCTTTACTGCACGATCACTCCTCCAAGTGAAAACCAATTTTATATAACCAACACCAATGATACACCAATATTATGGTATATAAATTTTATAACTGTGGCTACAAATACGATTCAATATCTCATTAAGTCAATTTAATTAATTGATCATATGTGATGATGAGCCTAACATTACTATAAACATAGCTAATCAAATTGATCGTACAACCCATATGATAATTAGTATTGTATCACTAAATAATTTTTCATTCTATGTTGACAATGGAATCAGGACATTCAAATTATCAAATGAGGGATTAATTAATTTGGACAATAATTACCGGGTATAAGAGTTTATAATAAAATAGTAATGCATGATAATTAAAAATAAAATAATAAATAAATAGATTTGTGCGATAGTGGTGATGGGTGACACGTGGCCATGGCAAGAATCGGACAGTTGTAGCAGAAAGTGCGGAGGCCCTCGGATGGTTGACGCGTGGCGCTGAGAAGATTAGACGGTGAGCAAGCCGACCGATCAGATGGTCCGAACATCATGGAAGATTTTTGGGGATTTTTTAATTTCAGAAATTGAAAGAAATTAAACTAAACTCTAAAAAATAGTAAGTAAATCCAAAAAATCCTAGAAAATATAGAAAAATTCCTTGCAGCACAAGGAACCCAAATAAAATATTATAAGTAAATGTTAATATTTAATTTATTCATATTAAATACTTTTAATTATTAAAAATTTAATTTAAGTTTGTATTAAATCCAGAAAAATCCAAATGATGAATTTTATTTTAAAAGCTTCAAATAAACTCTAAAAAGCAGGATATTATATCTGGCGGTGGGTGGCGACGAAGGGAGATATGGCAACGGTAGCACTCTAAATATTAGGCTAGGTGGGGTGGTAGCGGTGAGAGAGGGGGGATGGTGGTGCTGCTAGGCGGCGAGATTGTTGCTGGCTATTGGTGGTGGATGGTGCAGGGAAGGTGAAGGAGGAGTGTAAAGCTGTTTCTAGGTTAGAGACTTAGGGCCTGTTTGTTTTAGTTTCTGGCAGCTGTAGCTACTCTTAGAATCTGCAGCTCCTTCAAACAGTTCAGATTTTCATCTAGATTCTAAGTAGCCAGAAGTTATAGAATCTATAGTTGAAACAAACAGACCCTTAGAGGAGAGGGAGGGAGAGGACGAGAGGGAAAGGGAAGCAACGGCAAACGAGAGGTACGTGTCCGTCGGAATTCCGTTGGTACACCGTGCGGTAATAGTTCTCCTTCCTTAAACGACTCCGATTAAATGGACGACCAAACAGCTCAGACACATATCTAGGACGCTCCCTCTGTCTTTGCACGGGAATTAGAGAAGAAGAAAAGAAAAATAATAGGGGAAAATCCAACGGCCTCCAAGAAGAACAAGGGAAAGCGCAAAAAAATCCGAAAAAAAATTCTCGAGGTATAGATCGAGGATTCGCACACCACCGATCTATCATAGCCCCCCCTCCCCCCCGCGCCGCCAAGGACTCTTTTTGTTCCAAATTTTCGTTCGAGATTTGCCCTTTCATGGTTTTCTTGCGGTAATAGGAGAAGAAGGGTGGGTTCTTGAAGTAGATCTTTTGGATAGTCGTTTTTTTCTTGCGATGGTTTTGTTTGTTTTTAGATATTTGGTTCTTTTGGGGTCTAATTTGGTTCAATCTTGGAAATTTGTGCTCCGATCTGATCGATGTCATGGCCACCACGGCTTGTAGTCACCATCTGGTTGGGGGATAAGGTTGGGTTGGGATTTCTGTTGGCGTCAGATGGAAGAAAAGTGTTGGGTTTGGCTGTTAAGGTTTGGTTCATGGATATCTGGCTATTTTTCTTGGATTATCTCCATAGGCTCCCTGAAAATGGTAGGAAGAAAGAGCAACTATTATACCCAAATTAGCTGAAAGTTCAAGAAAAATTGATACTTCAGCAACCATTCCGTTTAGAATTTTAAGAAGCAGTGTTTCTGATTTTTCAAGAAGTAGAAACTAGGAAGCTATGTAAAATTTATATTTCAGCATGTGTAATTGTGTATTAGTAATTGATAACAACGTGAAAGGACAGCCATGGATGACAATCCTCGTTGTTGTGGAATGCAAATGCAGGGCTTGCATTAGAGTCTGAACGTGTACTTTCAGGACGAATTGTGGCATTTCAGATTGGCTGTGTTTTTCCGCAAAGGGTTTGGCAAAATTTGAAGATTGTGCTCGTGTAGTAGCTTGAACAAGTTGAACCGTCTTGCCTGTTTGGTCATATTTTTCAAAGATTGACCTACAGATTTGGAAGGAACCAGCGGGTTGCTGACTTCACTGAATATTTCACCCAGGTGCCTTAATCTTCTTTGTAATGCTAACACTAGCTGTTCCATATTCAAACTTATTTTGATGCACTTTATTGCGTTAGAATGCACCCACATACATGTTTTGTACTTGGTTTAACATTGATTAGCAAAAAGATTTTGATAATTCAGCAGCACGAGTGTGTCTACCGACCATGAAGAGATTAGAAAATTAGCCTATCGGGGAGCAAATAGCTTATAGACCACAAGTGAACATGTTAAAACACAGCAACTTAAATGTCCTCGAGAAAACACAGCAGCTTGCGTCAATGCTAAAGTGCCTCTCCCCCCCATGTTTCCAATATTGAAGTTTTGACGTCATACTTGCCTAGACAATTGTGCAAACTACAATGTTCATAATGACTTCACTGAGATAGATTTTCTAAAAAAGGGTATACCCAGTGCCGAAGCTCCCACACTATGTGGGGTCTGGGGAAGGGGATTTTCTAGGCAACTTTTCCCCTGCTTTGCAGAGAGGCTGATTCAAACCCGTGACCACCAGTGCACAATGGAGAGACTCCACCAATGCGCCAGGCCCGCCCTTCACTGAGATAGATTCTCTCTTACTAAAAAAATTACTCTAGTGCATTGATTCAACCATTTACTAAGATTCTTACTATGTATTGATGTTGCCTGGTTCTGAGCAACAAATACATTCCCTTGTTATTCTATGGGATGGTAGGATATGAATGTTTAGGCGCTTCATGTGAGAACAATACATTAGAAAGTATATTTAAGATGAATGAATCTTATTGTTCTTGTGTGTGTTCAAGTGCACTTGAGTGCATTCACAAGGGTGTAATGTTTTGAGTAGGTTAACACAACTTGGATTCAGATCAGTGCTATTTTGAAGCAAAAATACATCATAGACCTTGGCTAGCTTGGTTTCTGATGAACGTAATGATCACATGGTGCTGCAGAATGTGCTTATTTAGCATTGTAGAAAATTTATAGGTTGATATCTTTGGCTTAGATCATGTTATATGTGGTTATTGGCACTTACAGTCTTCTGTTTTTTATCAATTGGAACAAATTTATTGAAGTATGTGGTGATACATATGGGTTGTGCTAGATGTGAATATAATGAGGTGGTATAAACCAGTCTAAGCACACATGAGATTGTGGAGAAAGCTAATCTTGGTGTGGAGGGTGGTCTAGCATTGTAGCTACCGGAGCATATTCTGTTGGTAATGGAATTTATTGCAGCGTCATTAAAGAATTCTTATATTACTCAATTTGGCATGTGAACCCTGCTGTGTGTGCCAACTTTTCTTATTTGGATTAGTAACTTTATGCAGCTGTTGAAAGATGTAATATTGTTCCATGCACTGTTGCAAAGTAAAATGGAGTATTATATCATTATGTTACTCCAGGCAAGGAAAAGGCCATATTGTTAATGTCAATCTCGATTTTTTTTTGTTTTGATAGGACGTGCATCTCTGCTAGATCCTTCTGGTAATATTTTGACATTCTGCTATTGTAGTATTTTTAGGTGTACTGAATCGAATCAACTATTTTCTTTTTTTTTTCAGAACACATGATGAGATACTAAAACAAAGGAAAAAGAAACATAAAACATGATTGCAGTGACATGCTTTTGAATTTTATTAGATATGTAGTTTGCATTGTTATTTCTAGAAATGAGGACAGACATTGGACAGGCACCACTAAGCATACAGGTTTTGGACCTAACAAAGGCTAGCTTTACCTGCCTTTAGAAATACCAACATTTTCTCATAGCAAATTATAGGCATTATACAGTTATAAGAGTCTAGACTCAATGCTGAATGCAGATGTAGCAATTGTTGTATGTAACCTAATGTTAATTTAACTTGTTCCTTACTTTTCGTTTATCCCAGGCACAGCTCGTCCAAGATGTCAAATGCAGAGAAGATCTTGTTCAAGATGCCAAATGCAGATGCAGAGAGTGCTTGCCTGCACAAGGAATGGGATGATGCTCTGTGCCCAATTTGCATGGACCATCCCCACAATGCTGTCCTTTTGTTGTGCAGTTCCCATGACAAAGGATGCAGATCCTACATATGTGATACGAGCTATAGACATTCAAATTGCTTAGACAGGTTCAAGAAAATGAAAGTGAACCACATGGATGGTTCTTCACAGCCAAGCTCGTCCTTGCTTGGGGATATGAGTAACCAAAATGTTACCCAGAGTTCTCGTTTTGGTCTCATTAGAGAGAGTTCCAGGCAATTAATAGACATAACTGAATCCCAAGAAGATCTGAACCATCAAGATGTCAGTCATAGCTCTGCAGCCATAGCTGGAGAACAGGAAGAAAATAACTATAATCAAGGTCCGGATTTGACATCGCAATCTCATGAGGGAGAAGGAAGTGGGCCTGTGGAGTCAAGTGAGGCATCAAACTCGAACCCTTTGGTGTGCCCACTGTGTAGGGGTGCTGTCATTGGCTGGAAGATCATCGAAGAAGCCAGAGAGTATTTGGATGAGAAGTCAAGAGCTTGCTCACGGGAATCGTGCACATTTTCTGGTAACTACAGGGAGCTCCGTAGGCATGCCAGGAGAGTCCACCCCACAACAAGGCCTGCTGATGTTGATCCATCAAGGCGACGTGCATGGCACCGTCTGGAGCACCAGCGCGAGTCCGGTGACATACTGAGTGCAATCAGGTCAGCTATGCCTGGGGCAGTTGTGCTAGGCGATTATGTTATTGAAGGTGGTGATATGTTTTCACATGATCGCGAAGGCAGTGGGCCAAGTGAACCAAGTGGATCATTGTTGACAACATTCTTTCTATTCCATATGATCAGCAGTAGTCCGATGAGATTAGGAGATGAGCCAAGAGGCTCATCAAGGGGCCTGAGAAGGCAGAGGCGCCGCTATCTTTGGGGAGAGAACTTACTAGGTCTCCAATACGAAGATGATGACGAGGAGGAGGAGGAGGAGGATAACCTAGATGAAGATGTTCAGAGACCAAGGAGACGCCGGAGATTCATAAGATCAAGGTCGGAGGAGCGGTCCTGATGCATGGGCAGCCATGGTGATTACATTCTTTACCTGTTGTGAAGTTCTTTCCCCCTTGAATTAATGATGACTCCTTGCATGATTCTTTACAATGTCAGTGGAGATGCAGATGATGTGCTGCTTCGAATGGTTAAAATGTCGCATGCATCCCTGCAATGGAAGATGCACGTCGAATGGGTCTCAAATTTAAGTTTTGATGATTCAAATGCGTTGGACTCTGTTGTATTCACCAGGCCTCGCGTAATGATGTGAAGATCGGCAGAAATGGCCATCCTTAGGGCATGGCACTTTGCTCGACCAAAAATGATGTGGGAGCTCTGTTGGTGTTGGGATATGTGCCCGCTTTCGTAACTGGAGCTGCTCATGGTGCACCATGCATTATTTGCTAGGCGTGTTACCTGCATTTGTAATATAGACTATATTGGAAACAACAATTTACTGAATTCATGCATCTACTGTTGTGCTTGATATCTTTGTTCAATTGAAGCAGGTGGAATCACACTTTCTACAGATGGTTATGTGTGAACTTGTTATTCTATCTGTTCAAAATTATCAGAGGCTTGGTGCGTGCATGTTGCAACCATTGTATACAATGGTTGCTATTGTTGACTGATGATTTTCCGATCCTTGTTTTCCGTCCTAGATTGTTCATGATTTGGAAACTGTGATGTCCAGGCTTCTGGGATGAACAACAGTTGACACTGTACCAGTCATATAAGCAGTTGTACCTGATATGCCTGCCTCAGCTGGTATGCCTCAGTTGTGCTTGATATGCCACATCGAAGGCAATTGAATTAGTTTCACCATGCCGGTTGATCTTTCTCCTTTTAACCTTCTCCCGAGCGTGGATCAATTGAATTAGCTGCTTATATGATGCATATCCAATGCCGGTTGAATTGCCTTGATGAGGGTTTGCCAACGGATTAATGGATGCTAGGAGAGAATGCTTCCCATGGGAGGCAAGGTCATTTTGTTCTAGGCAGCAGCTCAAGCTATACCATCGTATGCCATGCCCGTATTTAAAATTCCAAACAAGATTCTGCAAGGATGTCACTGATCAATTCTGGTGGGGAGGCGAGGAAAACAGGAGGAAAATGCATTGGTTCGCATGGTGGAGAATGTGTGTACCAAAAAACAAAGGAGGTATGGGGGTCCAGAAATCGCCTGCTGGTTTAATTTAATTGTTCTTGGCAATCAAAAAAGTCCATCAGCCACATACAGCCAACGGATACATTACAGTCATCATAATTTGGTAACCACTTGTAATACTACCGTGTCCAACAGACTCTCCCGGTGTTAAAAATCTTATGCCGTGTTTACGACCCCGCTCGTTTCGGTTTTTTTTGGCTTCTGCTTCTAACTTCTGTTTTTTTTTTCACTATTCAGTATTTCGTCTTTTTCTGAATTTTTTTAGATATTTTAGGCTTTTTTGTATTTTTTCCTGTGTTCCTTTGTATTGTCTCTAATGGGTTAACATATTTTTTCTTTCTATTTTTACATTTTTAAAATTAATTATGCTCAAAAAGCCAAATCAGTTATAGTAAAAAAAAACCAGCTACAGTGAAATTTCAGCCAAAAGTCAGAAGCCATCGCTAAAACGAGCGCCCCCGTATGATTTGGACGCTAACTCCGTATGCTCAAACGTAATATTTCTATGCAATATATGCAATGAAATTTAACCTAGCTGTAACAAAAAGAAGCTATTTCTATGCAATATATGCAATGAAATTTAACCTAGCTGTAACAAAAAGAAGCTACCGGCAACGACGAGGACGATTTCCACTTGGATGCCGCGGCCGAGGCGGAGCTCCAGGCCATCGAGGCCGCATACGCCTCCGCCAATCGCCGCCGTGTCCCCAACTAGCCCAACAATCCCGTCATTCGCCCCGCTAGAATACGGTCCCTGCCGCCGCACCATCATGGGTCCTCTCGCCTCCCGCTTGCTGAGGTGCGACTCTGTGGCATGGGAACTATTGTGTTAGCAATTTGTCACACATTGGATCACGAAGGGAGGAGGGTTCTTGGTGCTACAGCTGCACAGGACTGTCTCCTCAAAGTCCGGCAGAGCACCGCCACATCCACCTCGCCGCTCCACCCAAACTAGTGAGCTCCTTTCATTTTTGCTCATGTCACATCGTGTTCTAGGCCCTGCTATACATTTTCCTTCAAGCAAGTTCGGTCCTCATCGCAGGAGCATGCCGACGGCGCTGTCTCCCCTGTTCTTGGTCGAAAACTGCCGCTGCCGGCGCCATCTCTTCCTCAGTGAGCTTCTGTCCGATTCCTCCCTACTAGAGCATCTCTCACCATACTCTATCTTCCCTAACCCCTAATTTCAATCGTCTCCTTCCATAGCGTCGTTGCTGCGTGTAACTCACCATGTCACCCATGGGTCGCCATCGCTAGCCTACCTTGGCTCTTCCCCACCTTTACCAAATGCTATGGTGAGCTTCACCCTCCTCTCTGATGCCCATGCACGCGTTAGTTCTCCCTCTTCCCCTTCCCAGCGTCGCTGCCGCTTCCATCCCCATCCCCAGTAGCCGCTCGCCGCCGTGAGCTCGTCACCGAGAGCCTCGAGCTGTGCCATCACCACCCCTTGTATCCTCATGGTCCCAGGGACCCATTTTGATTGTCACAGCCACCTCCTAGGCTACTGCTCGCCATCGCCACCATCTCCTGAGCGCGCCCATGGTGCCACCCTGTTTCGGTCAGAAATGGGGAAGGGGGCACTGTAGCAACACCATTAGTGATTAATCATGTAATTAGTTAATTGTAAAGTATGTAATTAATTAGTGGTTAATTGTTAGTTAATATTTGCATGGCAAGTGGGACCTAGATAATTAGAAAATCTAATCAGGAGTTAAATTGAGTTATATTAGAATGACATGTGGGCCCGCCATGGAGGTAATGCTGTGTAGACCCAGTTCATAGACAGTGGTACGAATGTGTGGGCCCATGGCCCGTGACCGTTCGCATGGACCGAGTTTGTTTGGACCATGTTCACATGTGTCAGCCATCGGTAGTTTTTCTAATAAAACTAGCGAAATCTGGTGAACCCAAACTTTTGAGAGCTTATTCTCTCTCATTTTAAATTTAAATGAGTTGATTTTTTTTCTAAACTCAAGATTTTTCTAACAGTACCAAAATTATTTTTTTAGAGTTCATTTGAATTTATTTAAATTTATTTTGAATTTGTGTACTTTATGCGATTATAGATTTCGACGTTTTGGATGCTGCCATCGTTGCTGAACAAGACCTTGCGATATCCATTGTTAAGTAAGGCAAGTCCTTATGTTTGGTCATGTTGAGTCCCCTTTTAAATGCAATTACTTTGTTTTTAAATATTACTTGCATGCTCTCTATTTATTAAATCTTATTATGTGTTCAGCTTAGTTAATCCATGAGAATGTTACTACCTTGTTATATCCCTTCCTTGATTATTGATAATCCATTTACCTTGTGACCCTAGGCTAATTGTTATGATAATAAATTGCTCTTGGTTAATCCATAATGAATGCTTAGTGGTTTAATTGAATATTACATAAACTTGCCAACGTATACTTGCACATTATGTGATACTTGTACAACAACATGGGTTACCACTGAAAACAAAATATTTTATAAAAATGTGGATACTTGGGTGAGGGGATTGTATGAGACTGGTACATGGATTGCACTAGATGTGGGTCTGTGAATTGTCTCGCCTGAGTCGATTAAGAACTGAATCATGTGTAGCTTTTTTGAATTAATAACTGTATAACCACAAGTCTAGTATGGCTGTAACCTGGCTAAATAATTTACTGTGTTCTAGCAGTGCTATAGGGTGGCTCGATCTTATGATGAAAAGCGACGAACGAAGATAACTCGAAGATAGCAATACAATATGTAATTGTAGCAACCTTGCATCTAGCACAAGACCTCAACAATAGTAATCGCACCAATACCCTCATGATAATCTAATCCACATAGGTGACGCACGGATAGGTTGATCTCGACCGATCAATCCAAGCAATTTTTGACAAATTAGCAAGAGCAACAAAGATAAAAACTCTCAAGTTCTACAAAAACTATCAAAACACTCCATAGATCAATTTTGAAAATAAACGTTGTCCCCTCGTACATGGGGTACACTCCTTGGCTTTAAAGCCCTCCTAACACAACAAACAAGACTTGGACTCAAATATAAACACAAAAAGAAAATATAAATTTTCAGCCACTACTTTGTTCGAAGATAGTGGTTTAATCCATGAGGTTCTAAGGAGGCATTCGTATTGGCCTTTTTCGATGGCTTCTGGCTATGGATTATGGCTTTTGACTGAAAATAAATAGTAATAGTTGAAAGAAGGGGCTTCTAGAAGGAGAGGACAAGTGGTGGAAAAAGTGAGGGAGAGATGCGTGCGTGTGATGAGAGCAAGAGGAGTGGGGTACATGATGCACCTGTGACTCCCTGCCTTATCCCCAGAGCCAAACGGTAGAGAGAGGAGTGTAGAAGCCACTTCAAGAAGCCGGGTGTTCGTATTAGCTTTTATTTTTTCTAAGCTGAAGTCAAAAGCAGAAGCCAACATGAACAGTGTCTAAGGCCATGGCCTTATCCATTGTGTGGGTCTTGAAATAAACTTTCCAATAAGTATAAGAACACCTAAATTGGGCTCCGTTTGCAAAAGTTATAGGCTTTTTAATGCAACTCTGTTGGCTGTTCCAAACCGAATTCTGAATTGGAATTGCATTCAAATTGACTTGAAGTGGATCCAAATTAGTCATTGGAAAGTGCTCGGACCTTGAGTTCTTGGGCTTTCTTCAATCTCCAAACTCCTTCCCACTTTCCTCCTTTCTTTCTTCCTCTTTACGCACACACGTGGCCCATCGTGTCCTCATGTGCTCCATTAGTCTTCACTGCATATACAATTGCATGGGATGTGCCTGCATGGCATGACTTCCTTGGAATGTGTTCCATGTGCTCCCTCACCTTCCATTGGACAATTCTTCTTTGTTGTGGCGCCCTTCCTCCCTCACCTTGTGCTGAACGTCACATTGAATTCTACAATCAAAAGTATCAATTTTCAGCATACACATTCTTTTATCAGAATAACAAGAACTAAAGAACAAATTAGAATAATTGAATGTAGGATCATGTGTAAGCGCATGGATTATAGTAGCGTGGATGAGGGCATCCTCATCAAGCACACCTTTGGAAAATTGTGCATGTACGCCAGGGTACTTATCGACTAATCAGGGTGTTGGTCACCTTACTTACCTTCTTTCATGGTAAAACTTGCTTATGCAAAATGATACTTTGGTTTTAAGTTAAATAGATAGGTCGTAGGTTGGTAAAATAGCTATGGTATGATATTTGAAAAATGAAAACTTGCTTTGTGCTGAAACAACTCTAAGGCCTTTCCTTGACTAGCCTAACGTCTATATACATGCATTTGCTATAAAGGCTTTCTATATACATTCGTACTCATTATTACTCAAATATTTGAATTTAGACTTTGAGGATGGAGATTCGGTGTATGGATACTTCTATGTGTTGGGATTTGGAGATGAAGATGATGACGAGTACTAGGTCGTAGCCCCAGTCAATTATCTATGGCAAATCTTGAAGGCCTTTTTGGTTTATTTATCTTTTACTGTTATTTCCTTTCTGGACTCATTTGGTCTATTAGTTTCTTTATGTAAAACTTGGCCATAAGGTCTATTTATGGTTGCTTATGTATTATGAAGTGCTCATATTTATATGCATGTATGGATGTGATATTCATCAATGTTGTATTGTGTGAGCTACAGTGGTGGAGCATAGAGGGCGACCAAGGGCTTGGCCCTCCCCAACCGGCCTCCCCTAAATCATGTGCTCATGTGAATGTAAAGGCCCACAACCTGTCTAAAATCTAAAGAGCCTTAAGTTCTAGAGATTGCAGAGCCCTTTCTAAGGCCTTGTGCCTAATTAGTTCTCGTGCAGCGGCGACACAGACGTGCTCGTGCGATGGTATGGCCAACTTCTCCGACAACAACCTCCTTGGTTGTGGCGGGTTCGTCCCAATCTACATGGCTAATACCCAATCCAGTAGACTTCAGTTTAGGTCAGTTTGGTGCAGGTTTGATGCTTAATCAGTTATCTTTCCCTTGACCCCAGTATCGTTCCTGGCAATGTGCTATTAGGTACCATTAGTTGGTCAAGCAAAGCATTCTCTCTATAATTTCTTTTCTTGAGCAACCAAAAGGCCAAACACTTTATACAGTGGCAGAGAGAAGGGGGGCGACAAGGGGCCTGTCCCTCCCCAACTGGCCTCCCTTAAGTCATGTACTCATGTAAATGTAAAGGCCCACAGTAAAATCTAAAGAGCCTTAAGCCCGCCTAAGTCATGTACTCATGTACGTTGTTATTATATATTATAGTTTTGACATATGTTACATCTTTTCTAGGTCCACCACTGCCAAGGAATTGACATATCTCCAAATAGGATACAATATTTAGTAGGCTGTGGGCCATCTCACTTAACTTAATTGATAAATAAAAAGCTGAACAAGGTGCAAAACACTTACGTGCAACAAATGACTAGTGACTGCCCTTGATGCAACGCATGACTCTTCAGTTGTTCTTTCATCTATCTCCTATATTCCATTCCCATCAAAGTCTTGGCGTCTTCTATTTATGCAATGGTTGACATATTGCTAAGGTTAGTGCTAACTCTTCCAGTGTCAACTGTGACTACTGAGCGAGCATTTTCAACTATGAAACTCATTAAGACCCCATTTTCAAAATAAAATGGGAGATGACTTCATTCGAGATTCTCTAATTGCCTATATAGAGAAAGAAATTGCACAAAAGTCCAGTTCTGATGAAATTATTAATATATATGATCTTCTTGGTAGCCATATGGCCAAATTGAAGTTAATAGAAATATAATTCTTTTGTATTTGGCAAACAAGAAAATAAAGTACTATGTTTGTTAGTTATCATAGTCATGTTAGAATTTAAAGATATTGTTAGGTACATTTTGTTTTTCTAATTTTCTATACTTAGCCCTCCCCATGTTCAACTTCTGGTTCCGCCACTGATGAGCTAGCCACTGATCATGGAAATAGCTTAGTATACATAGAGGGTCTAGATGTAAATCTGGATCCCGACAACAATGGGATTGGTTGATTCCTTTGTTGGTCAATTCATGTAGACTTGCACCTACTTGTAGTTTCTCCGTGTTATCTCCTTGTAGGATTGACATTAGAATGCTGTTTCCTTTTGATTTTGGGCTACAGGGAATGTGAAGGCAAGGTACTAACTGATGACATTCAGCGGTAAGATGTTATACTGCAGGACACCTTCTTAAGTGGAGAAAGGTACAATGGACATTTTATGCAAAATTGAAAGCATGAAGTCCTCTAGCCAGGTTTTTCTTGGATTCAATCTTGAGTGGGGGCCCT
This sequence comes from Melocanna baccifera, assembly GCA_036346265.1. NCBI lineage: Eukaryota > Viridiplantae > Streptophyta > Magnoliopsida > Poales > Poaceae > Melocanna > Melocanna baccifera. The sequence goes on from CM070685.1 coordinate 35,874,574, forward strand.
TTCCAAGAAGAGGTCAGTTGTTCTGCCTGTGTAGGGTCGAGGAGGCCGACTAGAGGAGGGGGTGAGTGGTCTTAAAAATATCTTCTAATTAATATCAATTTCTATTTGGCTAAAACCAAGTTTATAATGCGAAAGCTTGACTCAAATTGGTTTAGTACAAATATCAATTGCTTGAATATAAATTGAGCATAAGAGAACAAACCACAATTGACACACGATGTTTTACCGTGGTGTTTGGAGACTTACCGGTCTCTCCTAGTCCATATTGAGGTAAGTCCAAACTAATTGGACCGGCTTCATGAATTAAGCCTTCCACCTCAAATTTACTAGTGGTAGCTCTTTCCCGCTCCGGGTAGGTGAGCTCCAACCTTCACACTTTGTCGGGTCTTCTTACAACCTTCTCTAAGAAGATCACCATGCACGATGCCTCTAACACCGTCTAGGAGTCGGAAAACTCTAAGATTAACAAGTCAAGCCTCTCACTTGACTCTCATCACGTGCAAGAATGCACAAACTTGAGTGGATACTCAATCCATCTCTAAATGCAATACATGCAATCTAGAGCCTTCCTACTTGCTCACAAGGTGCAACATATGCACAATTGAGAGAAGAACCTCATACTAGATCAAGGAAGTGTCAATGAATACAGCATCATATATCCAACCGACCACAAGGGGGTATATATACCCACACCACAAAAACTAGCCGTTGGAAGTAAAATCCTTGAAAAATCAGGATTTTTGGTAGTTCCACCGTTATAAAACCGAAACTATCGCTCCCCTCAACAGTAAAAAAACTAGCCGTTATCAGTAAAATTGGTAGTTCTGCCATTCATTTTCTGGTACTTCCGATCATCGAAAGTACCACGCCACACATGCGGAACTACTGCTTTCACGGGGAGGAGAAGACCACCACACAGGTGTCTCTCTGGAAAAAACGTACCGTCGGATTTTTGAAACTTCCGAAGTCCGATAGTGCCGTTTACACAAAGCCAGTACTTTTGACTTTTGGTAGTACCACGCAATACATATCGGTACTTCCGATCTTCGGTAGTACCGCACAATACACGTTGGTAGTTCCGATAATCCTGACAAGTGCATATACTTCAACAAATCTTGCAAAACATATTCGCAAATTATAGTATCATGCACACAAGGATTAAACATGATTCCCAATATGTTGCAAAACACATTTGTACACTTTTAAAATCATGATACAAGGAATTGGTACATGGACTTAACACATTTGCAGACTCAAATCACATGCCACAAGAATTATGTATGAGTTTCAACCATTCACAAAACACATTTGCAAATATAAGTATCATACCACAAAGAGTAGGAAACATGAACTTCAAATACTTGCAAAACACATTTGCAATGTATAGTCCCATGTTAAAGGATTTAACACATGAGTCTCAACTATTTGCAAAACACATTCATAAATATAAGTATCATACCATTGAGAGCTAAAGCAAGTGAGGTTGAGTTATCAACACATAATGAGACTCAAACTACTAGACATGACTCCTCTTAATAGTACGATAACCTATACTAACAATCTGGTCTTCTAATTTAAACACCAATACCGGTAAAAGATTAGAAATACATTTTTAACCCTAACCAGTTATACCTTTGTCTTGAGCATCCTCTTGAAGCTTGATGACACATATCATCACTTTAAGTCCGGGTCATTGTCTTGATATACATCAACTCATGATGCATCCTTCACTTGAACTCCATCAACACATGATAGATCATCTCTTGACTTGATGATCAACACATGATCATTTCTTCTCGTGCATGCATCAACTCATAATGCATTTTCTTCCTGAGCTCCATCAACACATGATGGATCTTGTATTCACTCAATGATCAACTTATGATCATCTTCTCTTCTTGATGGCCTTCAACTTATGAAGGCTTCTTCCATCATTTTGACTTGATGATCTTCAACACATGAAGTCATCCTCATTTGTTTAACCTAATCTATTCATCCAACTCATAAAAAATGTTAGTCCATAAATCAATTGCTATCAATTACCAAAACATCACCATTAACACATAATTGGAGGACTATATTCCACAATTTTTTCTTTTTGGTAATTCATGATAATCTCAACAAATAATAAGATATAAATTGATTTGTGAGTATACACTATGTACACAATAATTATATACTCTATAATAAGTTTTCTTAAGCAATTAACTTATTTTTTAGATTAATTGCTAGGAAAGCTCATCCGGTTGTCATTAATCATCCAACTATTAACACATAATGGAGAAACTAGATAACAACCCAATTATGAGTATATATAAACTAGACAAACTATATATACTCAAAGAATATGTTTCAAAGTAAAGATCCTTAATATGTGGAAAGAGGAACATGGATCAATACTAATGAAACCACAAAGTATAGATTGAATTCTCCCTAAATGTGTGCATACAAGAATGCATAGTAAAAAATATATGCATATATTCATCTTAGATTTTTGGATGAGTTTAATATATATTTTGTATCCGAGGAATGCATTAGGATATAAATAAATGTGAGTGTCGAATACATACCTCTATAATTTTTTTTAATCCAAGTGAGACTTAAGAGATCATAATCAATCAACCACGTTAGTCTCACAATATCATTTGTCATTAATTTCATCCAAATGAGACTAGGCAATATCATAACCAATAAGCATATTAGTCTCGCAATTGTATTTATCATTATCAGTAAAACCAATTTAATGGAGCTTGAAGTTACACCTAGCCCAATCTTTAACAGCATCCTCAATCTGTTTAAGTTGAGCAACATGTGGACTATATTTTTGGATGCATGCTTTAACTGCATTCCCAATCTTTAACTACATTCTCAATCTGTTTACCGCGAGCCAAGTTCCCAAGAAGACCCTGAGAGAGATGCTAATGAAACAAACTGAAAATTCAAAAGGAATTTGGATTATTGTTTGCTCCTGATTTTTCTTGAAGCCTGGCCTAATCCCACACCCATCCTAGCCATCTGTGCCATGTTTCCCTACCGCAACACCCCCTTTAGCCTTTCGCTCGTGCGCACTGTCCATCATCCAAAAAATCATCGCCAGCCTGGCCATCGTCCTAAGGGCAGTCCCAATGCTATAGTTTCTTACATTAACTAGACTTGCCACGTAAGCATTTTGGTGACATGGCATAGTAATTAAAGAGGAGAGATAAGGAAACGTTTTCTTCATGAGGAAACTATTTCTTCATGAGGTCCAAAGCTGAGGAAACTAGCAAAAGATGCGCTGCAGCGAACTTAGTTTCTTAACATAGTGTCTTAGAAGAAACAACCAATGCATGTGCAGGAAGGGGATGAAAATGATTGGTCACAATTTGATCTGGTCCCACACGAAGAAACCATAGATTGAAGCTGTAGTTTGTATCATAGTGTCTTGAAAGATTAGAAACTAGTCATAGTTTCAAGCATTGGGACTGCCCTAATCTTTTCTACCGCTGCGCCTTCCTAGTCCTTCTCCCCACTGCCGCACCATCGCAGTTGGTCAGAGACCATACTCCCTTGTCTTTCCCGCCCAGATGCCCTCTTAAATGCCCTTGACCACGCGTCAGAGCCACCAATAGTGTCCGCCACCACCTCTACTCTCCCTACTCTCAAGCCCGACTGCCGTGCGCCCTAAAAATCCCAAGCCTGAGATTTCTTTACTGCCAGCACAAGCCATCGTGCACCCTCCCTTTAAGGGCATCTCCAATGGTGCTGAGTCAGCTGGCTATTTGCATGTACATATCAGCATATATCCTATGTGGAGGAAAGAGAGTATGCAAAACACAAACAGCTAGCTACTATTTCATCTCTAGTCTATAACGCAAAACGAGGCATGTTCTATAAATGACTGTGTGTGCATGTAAATATTAAATATCTATCCTTATAGATAGTCCTTTGGAATGCTAGCTTTTAGTGTGTACTCTATAGATGATGTGGAATCCTTATAGATAGTACTTAGCTAGGACCATTGGAGATGCCCTAATGACGTGACCCTCAGTTGGACGAGCACCGCAACAGCCTCTCACCACCACCTCGTCGACTGCTCTGCTCTCACACCCTCATAGCCGAGACATTCCCTCTTAGCTTTTGACCATTGCAATGTCGTGCCCAAGGAAGCGCCAAATATCTACACTGCCAACCACGCCGAGCCCTCCCATACCTTCCCGACCCCTGCCACGTGCCACCGCTGCCATGACCCATGTCCTATGCTGAACCACCTTCCTAATGCTATTTAAACCCCTGAGCCCCTTCATCCGAAAGCACCGATGCCCAAGGTGAGCCAACCACCCCCAATTGCTCCGACGACCAAAGTTTCATCAGCAATCACCGAAAAAACCCAAAGTAAGCTGATTTTCAATTCTTGTCATCTAGTCGATTACTTTTCAATTGCTTTCACTCGTAGCACCCTTATGCTCCTAGGAACACCACTAAACCATTGCCATAGCTTCCCAAGCCCCCTTCTTCTCTGTCACTGAAGCTCACTGCTCCGCCATGGAGCCTCAACGTGGGTAGCTCGACTCAGCCATCCCTGACCCAAACCACCACACTCCTAAGCTTCCCCTACACCTAGAGATGCTCAATCGCAAATGCTATTGTCCTCTCAACCCGTGAGAACCTCCTATGCCATTCAAAAGTCCCAAGGAGGGAGGACCTCACCGCCGGTGATCATCTGATTTCTAGCCGTCGCTGAACCCCAAAATGGAATCCTCTAGGCACTAGAAACCCAACCATGACCTCAGAACCCCTCGCAAATCGCTGTAGCCCACCAATCGCCACTGCTTGCTTGCTTTGTTCTCGGTCGCCGCTGCGATCAACTAAGGAAAATGAGTAGTAGCGCTCATGGGCCGAAACAGTAAAAAGGTCAGGTAACTACAGCTTCATGGGCTGACCTTTTACTGTTCTTCATTGTAGCAATCTCACCCACTTCGACCAGTAGCAGACCCACGATGAATAGTAAAAACCCGCAATGAACAGTAACCCTACCATTACTGTTCACAAATCTTAAAATAGACATATATGTCCATTTTGACCATTTCAAGCTCATCTACCTTATTCCCAGCTCCTGTTTGTCCATATCAAACCCTGATAAATCTGAAACCCATTTTATTTGATTTTTCTAGATTTTATTTATTTCTTTTTCCTAGCTCATTCTTTCGAGCCCGGAATTGAGTTATTTTATTTTTGCGCTAGCACACGACTTTGTCAAGCAACCCATTCAAGGAGGAGATCAAGGACGAGCTCAAGACATTGAAGAATATGACCCTGTAGAGTATTTTGAACAGTAAGGCAAGTCACATTTTTTATCATATTGAACCTACATTCCCTTAATTATTTAATTAATAGTATTTTCATTATCTTATTTACGCACTGTTATTTTATATACAATAAATGTTTACAATAACATGATAATTAGTTATGTCCTACCACTGGAAAGGCCTTGTTTTATTTGATGCCTATATTCACCTTGACAAGCCCTAGTAATAATCTTTACTATTTAAAAAGAAGGAGTTGGTGGTTGCCGTCACGTCCACCCTCCCTCACTTCTTAACCATTCGATCTTTCTCCTCTCTTCTCAGCCACACGATCTGATTAAACCCTAAAATCCCAACATCACCCCTCCGCCCCCACGCCTACCCCTCGCTCTTCCCCCCGCCGCCCCCACGCCTCCTCCTCGCTCTTCCTCCCGCCGCCCCCACGCCTCCCCCTCGCTCTCCCCCCGCGGCCCGCGGCCTCCTCCCCCTCCCCACCCCGCGCCGCTGCCTGCCCCCCTCCTCCCCCTCGCTCTCCCCCCGCCGCCCTCCTTCCTCTCCCCCCGCCGCCCTCCTCCCCTCCCCCTCCCGGCCTCCCCTCCTCCCCCTTCCCCCGCCGCCGCCTCCCTCCTCCGCCCGCCGCCTCCTCCTCCTCTCCCCACTCCGCGCGCCTCCTCCTCACCCCGCGCGCCTCCTCCCCACCCCCGCGCACCGCCTCTCCTCTCTCCCCCCGCGCGCCTCCTCCGCTCCGCCTCCCACCCAGCGCGCCGCACCGCGACCACTTCGTCCTCTCCGTCGGCCACGGTGCATGCTCCAAGACGCCGGCTCCACCTCGCGGCCACGACGCGTCAAGGTAAGGCCACCGTCAAGGTAATAGTACGTGTAGTTGAAAAATAGTTTCAAATAATTCCTGATAGGTTAATTTCTAACTTTATGTAGGTACCTTGCTGAATTCAAGACTAGTACCAAGAGGAAGGAAGCAGCTGAGAGCACAATGGCGGCCTACAAGGCAGCCCAGGTTAGTTTGTTAATCATTACAATGTTTGTACAATAATTGCTTGAGCTATCAGGTGCCTTGTAGTTTTATCGCCAATGGTCGATTTGTTATGATTACTGCTTGTGGTAATTGTTGGATTATCTTTTATGATCTTTATTTTTTGGTCTACTAAAGTAAATAACATGTTTATCCTGAAATAGTTTGTTGTACAAAGTACTTCGTAGGATATTGCTCTTGTTGAACTGGCTCCTACTCATCCCATCAGACTTGGGCTTGCCCTCAACTTCTCCGTGTTCTATTATGAGATTCTGAACTCACCTGACAAGGCTTGCAACCTTGCAAAGCAAGTTTGTGCCACTTTCTACTTTATGGATGATAGGCGGGCTCATTTGTCGATGACATGCGTTGCTCAAGCTAAGGCTATAGATGTGCATATTTGGTTATAAAGACGAGCGTACTTTTCTCACTGGAGTATAAACGTTGTTGTGATCTCATGACACCACATGCTACAATTGTGTAATTTGAGTACATTGTTTGTAGTGGAAGTCATATAGTTCTCATCCGTTTCAAAGCATTACTTCACGTCAAACGTCTATATTTCTTTCTGTCATTGTTGGACATATTGGTTTGCTAATTGTGAAGTGTGTGGGGATGATTTATTGGTAACTTACCATGATATTTTCTGCACAATAATTTATTTTGGAATATGAACTTGAACATGAGATGTCTGTCCATTGTATTAGCTGTCGGTTAATTGTTAGGTTAGTGACAATAAGTGAGCTTATTATCAAGGGTATCATGACCTTAAGAGTTCCTTTTCCTTAGCATGATTCCACTCGAGCTGTTGCAAGAGTTCCTTGTTCTTAGCATGATTATGCTCAAGTTGCCCCAGCATCTCTTGTTTTTTCATTTCAGTTGGACCAATCATTCTATGTGCATTATGGATTTGCTAAAATTTTCTTTAATCATTCTATGTGTATTATGAATTTGCTAAATTTTTCTTTACAGGCTTTCGATGAAGCCATAATGCTTCCGTACATTTATTTGATAGTATGCATCACTTTTATTTAGTTTTTCGTTGCAACGCACGGGCACTTTACTAGTAAATTACTATAAAATATACTATGGTAGTTTAGGAAATTCAATTGTTTTACACTAGTAGTGACAATGATGCAATGCACTGGGTTATTGATTTGTGAATAGTTACCTAGTTAATGAAAAGTAAGGACTAGAACTTTATGCTGAGTAAAAAACATAGTGATCGTTTAACCATAAGCGTTGACTTGTCAAACCTGATCTAGTAGCTGTTTAAATCGATTGAATATCTACAGATTATTGGGGTTCCAAAAACGGAATAGCCAGTGTGTATAACAAGTGGTATGGAAATGGTAAAACCATACTTAACAACGGTAGGATTACACATGAGTCGGATTGCACACTTTTTGCGTCAGCCAGTGGAATAATGACTGCCTATGTTGCCTAGTCCCTACCGAGTAGAGGCTATACAAAGAGATGAGTAGTGAAAAAATCTTGTTATCTCAACTCAGTCGCATGCTAATACGTTGTGTATCTATAGCTTGACATTATGAGTTTGAGATATCTTGTAGGTAAAGCTGGGCAACTCTGCAAAGTCATTTATAAATGGTATTCGAATACGCTGTGCTTCCGGTAAATGAAGCTATGTTTAGTGGGTGATTTTAACAACGAAGCATAAGTAGATTTGGAAATGTTGAAGTTTGGTAATCAAGTTGTTGAAACCCCAAATTCCTTAATAAGTACATGTTTTGTTATTTTGTGTTCAAAATATTTACTAATAAAATTGCATCCACAAATACTTTAATAAAACCATTATATCCTCATTCCTTGAAAATCCTAGCAAGTAGTTATATAGCATTTCCCCATGTGACTTGTTGGGTACAGTTGGTGTACTCACTCTTGCTAAACTATCAATAGAAGATGCTTAGAAAAATAATGAAGGAACCATTGAGGAACGCTTTGGAGATCACTACGATGTAGACGACGCCTGGTGCTAGGGTTTATTCTATACTCAGGCACGTTTGTAGAGTTCTTTTGTATTGTAATATAACTTTGGGCGCATGTCTCGCTGTGTAAAACTTGGCTGCTAAGCCTTAATTTTGTAGTAAAATTTGGCTTTTATGTTTAAGTTTGATAGCAATGATGTACACTCAAACCTAATGACCTTAGAAATGGGGGTGTTACACACAAGGTCAACCTCGGAGAGGTCCGAGGCCAACACCGGGCGACATACACAAGATCAACCCCGGAGGGATCCGGAGCTAACCCTAGGCGAGGTACACAAGACCAGCTTGGGGTCTTGGACATGGAGGGACCTGCGCAGAGTAAATAACATAGATACCCTTAGGAATGAACTAGGCCCCAAAGACAACCTTGTAACTTCACTTGCCTTCCTCTCTCTCCTTATAAATAAGACCCATCTAATGGAGGAGAGGCTATTTTTGTAACTCTAAAACACTCATATTGAATATATTTAGTGGTTATGTGCTTTTCCTTGGGTCCCTTTGTATTCTTGGCAGACGCCGTATCCGACCGATGGTGCCTCTAAGTTTACTGTCTGAATTCGTACCGACGACAATATTAAATACAAATGTTTTTCGCAAGAAATCCTAAACTGAAATTTCTTTTGTTTGCTGATGCATACTTGCTTGGTGTATATTCTTCTGTTGGTTTAATGCTTTCGTTAGACCCGCAAAATTGAAATGTTGCTTTATCACCTGCAACTTCTTGTGTATAGTTGCCGAAGCCGAGCAACATAAGAATGGGAAACTGGGAGGCTTATGTTCTCTCAAAACAACAGCTACATCTCTTGGTGCTTGTATGAGGTATATGAATACACTAATCAAGTAACTTTCTTTCTGATGAATTGACTTTCCTTTCTCTACGACCTTGACAACCTTGTTTAGGAGATCAAAATCTTTATTCATAAATGGTATATAAAAAGGTCAAAATTTTGACAAAGAACCCTTATATTGGGAAGTCTCATGTTAAAAAAGATATCATCTTTATATTTTGTTAAGTTGTGGATCTATATAGTGTAAAGTTTAGAAGAATGCACAAAAAAAAAAAATCCCGTATCATTGGGTATTATATAACCTTTATCTTCCATTAGGCCATGTGGGACAAATTCTAAGTTACTAATTTTCATATACATTTCAATATCTCGTGCATATCCTCTACTTTTCATAACATTTTCACACAAAAAAACAAATTTTGAGATTTGAAAAATTCTGTCTGGTTACTGGGCTGAGATTTCCGGTTACCTCTGTAATAGGATCTGATACAATAACAATGTCAAGTAAGTACAAATCCAAAGGACAATTGAGTTGCCATTCCATTTTCAACTCAAAATAGGGAACTCGAACATGGTCTTGAATCAGCCATCTGGCGCTCCTGGCCAAAAAAAAATCTCACTAATATTGTAGATACCTATAGCCGTTTTAGCTTCTTGAACAACTTTGTAGAACAATCTCCTGTTGGATAACAATTATGGGTGCTCGTATTTGCTTCTGCTGATGGTTTTTGGCTGCAACTGATAGTTTTTAGCTGAAAATGAATAGTAGTGGTTAAAATAACTGTCTTTTAAAAAGAGCATACGAGCGATAGGAAAAATGAGGGAGATATGTATACGTGAGACATGAGATGCGAGTGAGAGGAATGGGATGCGTGATGTGCCCGTCTCCTGCTTTATCATGGGAGTGAAAGAAGTGGAAAAGCCACTTCAAGAATCCAGGTGTTCGTATTGCTTCTGACTTTTTCAAGCAGAAACCAATACAAACACACCTTAATCTTGAATTGCAAACAAAAATCACCTATACCTGGTGATATTGATTCAAGCTGTCTCCAAATGTAAATAAGCATTGCTGAAACTCATTGTTTGTTGTTTGCTCTATGGATGCAGGGTTGAGTAGGAAGATATTTCCCCTTGTTCAGAACCAAATGATTGTGAAAGTTGCTCGAACTACGCATCGAAAGGTGCACTGTGCGCAGGAACTTCAATCTGTTGTAACTTGTTAGCTCCTTCACTACTTCTTGGCTGTGCAGCTGTGTTTTCACCGAATTGGATTTAGTTTGTCAAGTCTCAATTGCTAGTTCCATTGCCTTGTTTATGTTAGTGTTTATTGGGCAGCCCATTCGGAATTAGAAGTATGCACTCCAATTCCAATTTGGGTAGATTCTTATATTGTGAAGAAGTTGGGCTAAGTTAGTCTATTGGCCCATTCAGAATTAGTTTTGGGCTTAAAGTCATGAGGGGTACCTTGCTAGGTCACTAACCTACTGTCATTTGTTGGTCATACAAGATGGGTTGGCCAAATGGCCATGATAAAGAGGTGAAATGGTAAGTTGACTAAAGCATGAACAAATACTCCAAGATTAGCATGATAGTGAGAAAAAAGTCCTTCTAGAGTAGCAGTGAGAATATTTTTGAGAGTGACACTATCATAGAAAGGGTGATTACAGATGGTTCAAAACCGTCGTTATAGATAGTTTCTAAACTGTCTGAATTTATGTGTCTATAATAATAGGTGGTTTTCAAACCGTCTGTGATAAGTTATAACGCAGATGATTTTTCAAAACAACCATTTGTGATATGTCAGATATCATAGACGGTTCTTAAAAATAGTCATATATGATATCTGACATATCGTAGACGGCTAATACTAAAAACCGTCTGTGATATGTCAGATATCATATATGGCTAATTTTATATATAAGATAACATATCATAGATAGTTAATACTAAAAACCTTCTGTGATATGTCAAATATCACAGATAGTTCTTAAACATAGCCATGTGTGATATCTTATATATCATATACAGTTTGGTATTATTTTTTATTTTTTGACTAGTCTCAGGAAATGCTAGTCATACTCTCTGAAAACTAGCAAGCAAATCATATATATAGCACACAACAATCATTATACAGATCTCACAAATAAATTAAACAACTGAATGAAGTACACTTGAATTAATTGTTTAATTAAGCACAACTGAGTAAATTATAATTGAATCAAACGTTTGAACATATAATCATTATCATCGGAGTTGAACTTTTCATTTGGGTGAATGACCTCTACCATCAAAAATTTAAAGAGCTTTTTTTGAATTTCGGTGAGTTTGTCAAGATCAAATGCATTTGAGTCGAATTTCACGTCCTGTCGCTAGGAGTGTTAAAGTCATTAACACATATGTATATACAGACATATATACATACGCATATATGTACACACACACCACCGAAATAGGTTAGTGGTTATTGGATACCCCATTAGTGATTATGCAAACGGGTTAGGCAAGCTGCATGCGGAGCCGCCTCCTAAAAATGAGGCATGCGTGCATGCTGCGTTCAAAATTTGTACTAGAAACACCTTGCCGAAGGTAAGAATCATATGCTTAATTATTCCGTATGATACTTCTTTTTTTGATCTCGTATGAAGTATATTTTTCTTCCATGAATGAATGAAGTACATACTTCAACCTGCAGAGTAGTATAAACTTCTTTTTTCTATCTCGCATGAAATATTCCTTTCCATGGATTGAATTATATACTTCAATGTGCATAGCATCGTGGGTTCATTTTTGGATAGTATATGATTTTCACAAAAGTAGTACAATACTCAAATTTAGCTACGATGCTGTATATACTTAGAAGAAGTATTTTATCTAAAATAGGGTATAACCATAAAGATGGGAATACTGAAATAGGAGATTAAAGAAAGGAGTATACATAAATAAATGAAGTATGTAACGTGCACAAAAACTCTAGAGCTTCGGGATACATACGAGTACAGGATTTCAAATAATACAAGTGCAAAAAACAAGAGGTATGGCACCTAAAAAAACAAAAAAGAGATATATTCCACTCAATGACTCGATCAAAATTCAGATTTAGAAGTATGTACATCTAAATATTATTCATTTGGGAGTGGAGAAAAAAATGTTTGGCAAGGAATTGTTGAAGCAACCGATGTAGGTAGATGAATATTTAACATCCAGAAGCCCTTTACTGGAAGACGCCATGAAATGCATTCGCAAGCACACAAGGAAGCCATACACCTCTGATGGTTGGCATTTCATCAACGTTTCAGGTTCATGACAACATGCCTGCATTTAGCAGGAGCATAACAATTATTAGTAGTGATTGATCGGTTCAAAAGCAACTATTAGTAGAAAAGTACTGTATGTTACAGTGTCAGAGATAGCTATTAAAACTGAAAAATTGCGTGCTTGATGATCTCCAGTTGACATAATATTCCCCTCAAGATCAATTACTACATAAGAAGTAGAACAAATAGTGTGATAACTTCTTCAACTCGTCATATGGTACTTCCCAACCAAACAGAGCTACTTCCTACATACCCTTGTCTGCATCTGCACAAACTCCTTCTCCAGAAACAAATTTACAACCAAAATCACAATTGCTCAACAAGGTTTAGGCACCGTTCAAAACGGTTTAAAGTCAGCTTCTGCTTTTTTGTTTACTATTCAGTAATTTTATCTTTTTATGTTTTTTTTAAATTTTTTGGGACTTTTTTGCCTTTTCTTTCTTCTTATATTTCTTTGCATTGTCTGTGATGGACTAATATTTTTTTCTATTTTTAATTTTTTTAAATTTCATTATACCAAATAAGCCAACTCAGCTACAGTAAAAAAAGCTAGCTACAGTTAAAAAAAAACCATAAGTCAACGCCAAACTGAGCGCTACCTTATCCTTCATTTATCAGGATATCCCTTACTCCAAACTGTCCATGTATACCCATTGACAAAAGAGAAATCTGAGATGAAAAATTCAAGCAGCAATTTCAATATTGCAATTAAGTTATAGTTCAATACATGAAAGGAGTATGATGCAAAGAAAAAAACATGTACTGACAGAACTAATGCACCTTGTGGTAATCTGATTAGAAATACCCTATGGCAGCGTTTGTCGGCCGCCGGCAACATTACCTTCTAATTAGATCTTCTAATTCACAGGCGAAGTGGTATTCGACAGTGAGAAGAATCTGGATGTAGCATCTTAGGAAAAACAAGGACTCGAATTCCCTACTCACAAATCTCAGAAACAAGAACTCGAATGCCTTACTACGCGAGTATAATACTATTGCTTAGCAACCAAAAAGGTATAATACTTCTGAATTTCTCTCAAATTTTCCTTTAGAAAGGAGTATCCACATATGGTAATCCAAAAAAGTATATTAGTATGGAATGTATAAAACAGATAACCCCTACAAAACTGGAGGTGGCGGCGGAATGGGAAGGAGTCATCGTTGGAGTTGAAGGCGTTGGGTGAGGGGGGAGAAGGTAGGGAGGAGAGGGCCCGGGGGACGGCGGAGGTGAAGGGGTCGAGCTTGTGGCAGCGGAGCTCGCGGTGGTAGGAGCGGAGGGTGTTGGCGATGTCATCGGCAGAGAAGCCAGGGACAACGAGGCTGACCTCCGATATGAGGCGATGAGGTAGGACATAACTATTTTCCTATATATATAAATTGATAATAATGAAATAAATATTGGTAGGTTGACAAATATCTAGATTTTTCGTCTTAGTACCCATGATTTCCTACATATGTCTACAAACGTAGAATCCACGTACGTTGCCCTGTGCTGTTGGTGGGCTGGTGGCACTGCAAAAATGGAATTATATATATAGGTATTGTCAGTTCTAGAGATATTATTTCAAAGTGTGATATAGGATTGTTGTGTTGTAGTAGGTACCGAAAATCACGTCCTGTGTCGCAGTGTAGGGCTGGATTCCTTGTGTCTCCCTCTCCAGGCAGCATAAGTGTTGAATGACCTATGTGAGTTTACCTATCAATTGCTTATTGCACACGGGTGAAGTCGTACTTGTTTCAAAGCAGGGAATCAATGTATATTATCTTGCTCCACTTTGGTACAATCACAATCAGAATCTAGTGAGACCTAGTCATGTATGTCACCATATTGATTAATCTTAAGTTCATATTGTGTATAAAGTACAAATAAAACTTGTATAGCAACTAGTGAAGCACTTACCTCTGGTTAAAGGGAATCATGATGTAGTTCTTATCACTCTAAGCAAGCAATCCCGTCGTTATGTAATCTTTAACGAAGAATGTGTTTTCCTTGATGGATTGTTCAGAGACCAAGTGTGGGTCAAGAAAACTCACCGGTTCTTGCCATTGTCGGACTTATTAGATTATAGATCTATATATAAGAAATGAGTTATGATATTTATCGGTATTATATGAATATAGAACTTGATTGTACAGTATACTTATAATGTCCAACATCGTATAAGATGTGGTGGAGGAGGATGTCAAGATGGTGGAAGGCGGCCTTCAATTATTTTGGCAAATCCTTAGACATAGAAGGGAGGACACAGTGTCCTTTCACAGCATCTGTAAGCATATGGTCGACGAGGTGCTCATCTAGGATGACCAGGTTAGCCATCAATACTAGTGACAAGGACGAGTAGGGAATCATTTATTTGTACTTAAGAGACAAGAAAGACAGCTGGCTGGCGAGGTGCTCATATAGGATCAACGATGTGGTGATTAATATCCGATGGTGGACGATCATTTTTATATAACAAGGAATACATTCGGCGTGTAAGACGAAGAAACGCATCAGGGAGCCAAAAACATCGAAGAGACGCACATCGGAGAGACAAAGTGTCATTCATGTGTACAAATACATATCATAGATGATTGCAACCATAAGCCATTTATAATATGCAATTATCATGGACGGTTCGTATTAATAACCGTCTGTGAACTATCACATATGATTCTAATTAAAAATCATCTGTGACATTTGTAATTATCACAGACAGTTCGTATTAACAACTGTTTGTGATAGTTACGTATCACAAATGGTATATGATCACGCTTGTAAAATTATTTATGATAATTACAACACAATGGACAATGATAAGATGTCTAGTATAACTTGTTTTGTAATAATGTGACAATGCTGAGCTCAAATGATGCAGTGATTCCAACTTAGGGCGTCCCTATTCGTATGTACAAAACCTTTACGAAATATTCACTAGAATTTTGCCTTCGTTTTGATCGGATTAACTCACTTTAGCAATTGCTTTTTTTTACATCACGCTGAGATTTGGTGGCATGCTATCCTGCATCAAGTCATCAGCACAAATGTTAGTGGCACATACCGGTCATAAAACAAAACAAAAAAAAAAAATCTAAATTCAATTCTGGGATTGAGGAGACCAATCGATTCAGATCCTGAAAACCGTCAATATTCAAGCTCATTGTTTTCTTGGCTGCGTGCAGATCCTTTAGATTTAAATATAACTTGCCGCGATTTCAAAAACCGCCGTCCACTGGTTGCCGGTGCACGTGGCACGCATCCATCCGTCCATCTGGGTCACTTGCACTGGCAGTACTGAGTATTGCTTTCTTTTTAGCTCTTCTTCTCCTTCTTATCACATGGGCTTCTGCTGGTCAAAGGAAACCAACATGGCATTGTGATCTTGTGAACAAGATTTGGACAGAGGAATCATTCTCTTTTGAACATGCTGTGCCCATGCCATGTAGAAGGCAAGGAGAGAAACAGAGAGATTTGTTTTGTGTGTTGTTGCAATTGGGACAGGGAGACTTCAGTATTGGAGCACTCACTGCTTTTGCCACATTAGTTCAGAGTTTCAGACTTCAGAGTCAGCATGCACCCAGGCTCCTCCATTCCCCAGCAACTGTACTAGACTTTTTCCAGTACTGGAGCCCACAACAGTGACAATTGGAAATCATTCTCTCCTGCCTCGTTTTCAAAAGAAAAAAAAGAAAACAATTGGAAATCTTTCCTGATTAACCAACACCCGTTGCTTTCGTTAATCAAGAAGATTTCAAATTGTGATACTGAAACAAAACTGAAAACCGAAAGTTTGAAAAATTTACCAAAACTTTGAATTTTTGGTTTTTCTTGATCTTGCCAACCCATGGCCCAACCCAACCCACTCTGGCCCAAACTCACTGTTGAACCGCCCCCAATTGCTGTTCCTACGGCCGCATTGTTCATCGTCCGAAAATCATTGCCGCCACTGATTTTCTTCCAACGCCAGTACTCGCCTGCCTCCCCGCTGCTGCCACGCTCGCACCTCTTAGTTAAGGACCGTACCTTGCCTGCGGTGCCCCTGGCAAGCTCCCAGATACTTCCCTGCCGTGTGTCCGGTCACCCAACTGAAACCAACCTGCGCCGCCTGAAATCCCGTCCGCCCGACCTCACCTCCTCTCACGACCGACCTGACCGGCCCTGGTGCGAATTGACTGCCGCAATTCAATCCTTGGACCTCTACTTCACCTTTCTGCCACTTGTTGCGCTGCTCGTTCAAACCTGGCCGCCACCACCCGTTTCTCCTCTCTCTGCCGACAGCTCCCCTCACAGCCGATCCAACCAGTTTCCGACACTTTTGACCGCCACAACACAGTCGCCAGAGCCGCCAGTGTCTCTCCCCTGCCAATAGAACCGCGCCCACCTAAACTCTCCCGAAGCCCACCGGATCCCTTCCCGCCGCTAGAACCAAGACAAGGCCGAACCACCTCCAGCCTCTATTTAAGCCCTCGAGCTCCCTTCACCGCAAAGCATAGACGCACACCAGCCCCCATACACGCCCAATTTCCCTGAGTCCCACTCCACTGCCAGGAACCATCGGAATACCCGAGGTGAGCACAAATTCTCAATTCAGTGAATTACTCAATTAGGTTCCGATTGGTTTCGCATGGAGCATCACTGTGACCCCACAAACCCATCCCGAGCTTTCCCCTACCCTCCCATAGCCTCCACTGCCCTAACCACAGCCACCACCGGTCGGCCATGGATGGTCACCGTGGACAGCTCGACTCCAGTGTTCCCCAGCCAAACAACCACCTCTCCGAGCCTCCTGCCATCTCAGAAATGCTCAAACTCTTATGCGATTATCCCAAAACCCAACCAATCACCCTAGTGCCATTCAAAAGCCATGCGGCAAAAGAGCACCGTCGCCGACGATTGCCGGAGCCCCTGCCACCACTGACCACAAAAATGGAACTCCCAACCCGCCAGCAACCCGTTCCTACTCTCAGAATTCGTCGCAAAAATCCGTAGCCCTGCCAATCGCTGCCACCTCTCCCCTCTGTTTCACGCACGCGTAGTGAGCTTGAATGAAAAGTTTGTGAAAGGGGTAGTCCTATCTTGAGCCAATAACTTGGTTGAGTTATCTAGGTATCCATGTCTCGGGACACGTGTTACTTAGCATTAATGAAAACCAGTTAACGATGCTTAATCTTAAAGAAAGAAATTTTTTTACTTCAATATGTGAGTGTGTTGAATAAGTGACTATGTCATATTGGTTCGCAAACGTTTGAATAAGTGGCACTTGTACCCAGTGTGTGTTCAAAATTTGCAAAGAAAAGAAATATATATATATATATATATATATATATCTTTTTGCAGAGTATCATGGCTCAAGTGTGGACTTTTTCATAAATTTTATCATGGCTCAAGTGTGAACTTTTTCATAAATTTTATGCAAGTATTAGTATCATTATCTCAAATAGTGAAATGCCTTAGCATGAACCTTCGATATGCTCATTCTAGATGTTATACCTAGCCTCAACGCCTTTCGATTTTGGTTGGATTCATGTGATCACTTTGTGCGATTCAACACTTATGTGTAGCTTGATTTGGTCAAAAACTATAGTATCACTTTGATATCTTTGCTAGAACAATTGTTCTCATCTTGGATAACTATCAAACCCAATCAAATAGTCCCATTTTGAATGATAAGTGCATATTAATTTGCTTCATGCATTTACTTAAGATCTTTACAACTCGATTACTTGTATGTCATCATATTAATTGCTTGAGGACAATCAAATGTTTAAGCTTGGGGGTATGATATGCATCATATTTGCAACATATTTTCATATTATTACACTGCTGTGAGTAGTATAAATTGGGCACAAAATCATTGATTATATATATTTGCCTCCTATTTGGACTGTTTACATGGTTTTGCAATTCTCATGTAGGTCGGCGCGAAAAAAGTGCAAAATCTAGAAAAGATTGGTTCATAGTAAGGAGATAGGGTTGAGAAATGAGAAGAAGCAAAGGACCAAAGAAGCAAATGACCAAAGAGTAAAATCTGCCAAGGATCTAAGGTTAAAAAATCTAATTAAACGAGAGATCTAAATGCAAAATAGCCAAACTACTAGAATTTCCTAATCTTATATAAAAGATGAGGAGGCAGCCCCATTTCCAACCACCACAGCCGCCACCCCCATTCACTTCTTCCTCCTGCCTCATCTCCTCCACTCCATCTCCTCCCCCACACAGCAAACACCCCCATTCCCACCACCAAGCCGCCACTTCCTTCTTCCTACCGCCGAAACCCCTTCTTCCTCCATGTAGCAGACCTCCATCTCGTCCCACCTCCTGCGCCCACTCCACAAGCCGCATCCCCCACCTGGACTCCATCTTCCTTCATGGCTGCACATCTCCAACCTTCCAAGCCGCCACCTTGCGCCCTCCACTCCATGCGACACCTCCGCTCCCTCTGATTTCTTCCCCCTTTTGATTCTTTTCGGCCGGACTACTACTACTGTTTTGCTATCTGAAAATCCCCCTTGCTGCTGCCGCTATTTGCTGTTCCCTGCTGCTGCTGCTACTGCTACCGTGTGATGCTGCAACCGAGTGGATTTGAACCAGATCTGCTGCCGCCTGCTGCTTTTGCTGTTCTGGCCGAATGGACTGCTGCTGATTTCTTGTCGATCTGCTCCCCCTGCTGGCCGATCCCCTGCTGCTATTCCCTGCTGTTCCTTGCTGCCGTTTGGTGTTTGCTGTTGTGCCGTGACTGCTGTTGCTGTGAGCGGCTGCTGCCGTGAGCTACTGCTGTTTGTCTCCTGCCGAGCCGCATACTGCTACTGCCGATTGTTTGCTTGCTGCTGTCCCCTGCCTATCCCTGCTGTCTGCATGATGTTGCTGCCGTGTGGTGCTACTCCCACTGATTTCTTGCTGCAGTGCCAACCGAACTTGATCCCCCTCCTGCTGCTGATTTTCTTGTTGCCGAGTGATGCTGCTATTTCTTCCGTTGTGCCGAGATGGATCTGCTTCAACTGCTGCTAATCTTCTTCGTCTACATCCTCTACACTTCTGCTGTCCTGCTTCCTCTACACTGCTTCCTCTACGGACCATCTCCAACAACTGCCCAATGTTTCACCCTTGGTTGAATGTTTCTAAACTCTGAACCTTGTCTGAAATTGCTGCTAGTTCTTGTGTAATATTATGAACAATTGATGAATGTTTGTTATATATTTTGTGGTATGGATGGATGATCGCATGGATTTTTGTAATGACAACTGCTATAATCTGAAATGTCTATTTGCATCCTGCTGTCTAGTTTATATTCATAATTTTGCTTGATGGTCAGTAGTTCTATTATATTAGATTTTTGATTTGCTTGCTAGTGTAGATTTAATTTTTCAGTTAGAGTTAATTTTAAGTCTGCTATTCTGTTAGTTCTTTTAGTAAAAAGAAAAGATCAAAAATATTAGTTTAGATTTACAGTTTTATGTCATTGCTTAAGTTAGATTTATTTTCCGTAATTGCTTTGTTCCGTTGCTTGCTAGGAAGGGTTAGTTGTAGTTTTAGTTTGTAATTAGTTCTCGTCGTCCTCTCGTCCCTTCCTTTACCCTCTTTCCTCCCTAGAATCTTCTTCCTCCCTCTGCTTCTTCTCTTCTCTCTTCAGCTCTTCCATCTTTTCTCGCTAGATGTCTTTCTTAGTGTAACATCCTGATTTTCTGGGATTTTTAAAATCTTGAATTTAAAAATAAATTTCTGGAATTTTTCTGAATTTTAATCAAGCTTAAATTGAATTTTCAAAGTTTTAAAGGATTTAATATGATTAAACTAACATCAACATTAGCTGAAAATATTTTATTTGGGTTCCTTGTGTCACAAGGAAGTTTTTGGTATTTTTGGTGAATTTTTGGGATTTATTTGCTATTTTCTAGAGCTTTTTGAAGTTTATTTGAATTTCTGGAATAAAAGAAATAAGGGAAATCCTCTCAGCCGCCCGATCTTCCCTCTGCCGCGTGTCAGCCATCCCGCGGTTGTCCTCGCGCCGCCGCCGTACCCCTTTCCCGCGCCTCATCTTTGGCTGCCCGATCGCGCCGCCCTGCCACCTGGCGCGCATCCGCGTCGGCCTCTGGCCTCCCGCGCGTGCCCGCTCGGCCCGGCCCACTCCCCGCCGCAACCCGCTTCCCTCCGCGCTGAGCTGCCCGATTTGAAACCCTAGCCACGCGCGGAAGATATGCACGCTCGCGCGCATCGCCCGCTCGCCGCCGCGTTCGCTCCGCCGCCCGATCTTCCTGCAGGCGCCACGCGCGCCGCACATCCGCGCGCGCGCGCGCGTAACCTAACCCTAATGCGCGCTCGCCCTCGCGATCCGATCTTCCGCGTCATCCGGACCGTCCAAACCTCGCTCGTCCCGCGCCCGCGCTGTCCCCGAATCGAACTCGCCTCGGTTCGCGTGAACCCGCCTCTCATCCTCAGTTCGTGTGCACGCCTCGCGAACCTCGTGCCGCCGCTCCTCGCCTGCCTCGCGCGCGCGCGTGCCGCTGGCCCTCCGCTGCTCGCCGCGCGTCCTCGCCGCCGTCGGAGACTCCGCGCCCTCCCGCTGCTGTCGTCCGTCGCCGGTGAGCCCTCGCCGCACCGTCGCCGCGCCTCGTCACCTCGCTCGCCTCGGTCCCGAGCCCGCCCCGTCGCGCGCGATCCGCGCCGCGCGACGCGCAGCGCGCGCGCCGCCACCGCGACGCCGCGCCTCATCTCGACGCTTATCCGGATCTGAGCCGACGGCCCAGATTCCACCGCGTGTCCGCACCACCGCCATCCGATCCCGCGCCGCCGCCGCGCCCGAGCCGTGCCGCGTCAGCCCTAGCCAGGTCAGCGCCACATCAGCCCTACCGCCACGTTAGCGCCATGTGGCCATGCCACGTCAGCCAAACCGAGCCTCGGTGCCACGTCAGCCGCCACGTGTCGCCACGTCCGCCGCCACGCCGGCCACCACCCCCGCCCGCGCGCTGCATCGCTCGCGCGCCGAGTCCACCGTGGACCTGGTTCCCCGTGCGCCCGATCCACAGCATAGTAACCTTTTTTAATTTTCTCGATTTTCTTTAGATTAAATTTTCTTTTGGTTCTGGTTTCATGATTTTTGGAGTTCATTTGCTTATTATTTTATGTGTTTTTCTTATTTCGGTCGTTTTCTCTCTCGCTAGATTCGGATTTCGGAGGAGCAGGATCTACGCCCGAAGACCAGGAATACCTCGCTGAGCATAACCAAGGCAAGTCGTGTCCTTTGATCGTGTTGAACCTAATTTGTAATCTATTATTTAATTATTTTATTTTAAATTACATTGCATCGCTATTTTTATTCAAACCCTTGTATTGGTAGTTATCGTCCCAATTGAATTCATCACTCCTTGATAATTTGGAATGCCATGATATCATTGTCACCATAGGTTGGGAAACAAGCTAGTGATGCTAGGTTATTTGTCACATGGGTTGGTACGATAGAATACTTAGCTTTGCTTATAGTTACGATTGAGTTTATCATCACACGTGAATAATTAATTTGACTTAATGAGATATTGAACTGTGATTGGAGCCACAGTAGATCGTGGTTGGTGCCACAATATTAAAATTTATGCCATGACGTTGGTGCGTCATCGACGGTGGTTATACAAATTGGTTTTCACTCGGGCGAGTGATCGTGCAGTAAAGGGGAGTGTTAGAGCACTTCGAGGGATAAGGTAGTCTCGCCCGGGTAGACTTAAGGACTTAACTTTGTGCGCCATTGATCTGAGCTTTACCGTGCAAACCGTATGTCTAGTATGGGATGGACCTGGTTGACCAATTTGGGAGGTTTCAACTTTAATCTTGCCATTGAGATGGACATGGTTGCTGATTTCTATGTGGCGCAAGGGGGGGGGGGTGTGATGCGAAACCCTAGCAGGCGGATTGAGTTGTAACTGAACTTTGTAAAGGCCTTGTTGTGATTATCTTTAACGTGAGGATTATCACATCATGTGGGTACAGTTGTGCAACCTCTGCAGAGTGTAAAACTATTGGAATAGCCGCGTCCTCGGTCATAGACAATGCTCGGTGATTTCACACGAGGTATAGTTATTTCCGAAAACTTGTGGATTGTGGTTAGACAGTGAATGGTTAATTCATTGTTGGTTTAGCTTATGGATGGGAGATCCATAAGTGGTTGGTTTAGCTTATGGATGGGAGGTCCATAAGTGGTTTATTACAATTCCTTTGACTATTATTTATTATTGTTTTATCTAAAGCTCGCTTTCAATCTATTACCTGTATTTACTTTAAAATGTCATTTTATGCAAATTAACCTTTCAGCCTTCCATTGGTAAGCCCTGCATACTATATTGCATTCATTTGTTACAAACGACTTGCTGAGTACCAATGTACTTACGGCTTTATGCCCAATGTTGCTCAGTTGAGGAAGAGGAGTATCACCAGCAGGAGGTTCCAGAAGGAGAGTACTTCGACGACTTCACGGATTAGGCTTCGTTCTCCACTCGATAGCCTGTGGGCTTGTCGATTGGCCACTACGCTTTACTTTGGGTTTTCGCTGCTAGTTTCTGTTAAGCCCTTCGGGCTAGTTCATTGTAAGCTTGATCATAAGGTCGTACCTTTCAAGTTTATTGACATTTGAGCTTTTCTTTTATTTTAACGTGTATATGGTTGTGATGACATCTATGTTTGACTGTGTGAACTAGTGTGATGCTGGGAGTAGTGCAGTATACACAGAGAGTCCGAATTTGCATATTCGGGTCTCGACACTTAGCCCCCTTTCTTCTTTTTATTAGTAAAGTAATCTCACCTCCTCTCTTCTTCTCTCTTCCCCAGTCCAATTCCTCGTCTCCTCTTCTCCTTGAGTCCTTCCTTGCTTCTTCTCTCCCTTCTGCAATTTCTGTTATTCTTCTCTCCCTCTCTCCTTCAGTCCCGTAGTACATTTAGAAGTTTCGTTTTCCTTTTTCATTTCCCCCGTTCGTGCGACTTAGCTTTGGTTTGGTGTCATGTCACCGGTAGTCTAGTCTCTGTGGAGAACGCAACATCTCGCCGCTATCTTTGCGGCAACCCGTACACTTGCGGGTGTGCACTTTTGCACGATCAAGAAATTGGCGCCGTTGTCGGGGACTAGATATTGGTGATCGCATAAAATCATAGACTAAGTCATTTCTTTAGTTTTCCTTCCTCCCTTCCGCTTTGTTCGATCTTTCGGCTTATGCTCAGGAGTGGAGATCATTCACTGACTCCTCTTGATCCTGAGATTGAGCGCACATTTCGGAGATGGTTGAGAGAGAATTGGCTTCCCCATCAAGAAACCATGGGTGATTAGGATCCTCCACAGCCTCTTCTCTGTGATCTTTGGATTTCGAGAGATCAAAGCATCACCCCTAGAATTGTTCAACCTATCATTCAGGCGAACAACTTTGAGCTCAAACCCGCACTCATTACCATGGTACAGCAAACTCGATTTGGAGGTTCTCCCACGGAAGACCCCAATGAGCACATTCGCACTTTCTTAGAGTATTGCAATACCTTGTAGTGTAATGGAGTATCAACAGATGCCACCAGACTTTCATTGTTTCCTTTCTCTCTAAGAGATGGCGTTAAGACCTGGTTACATTCTCTCCCCATTCATCTGAAGGATACTTGGGAACATCTGATTCAGGCTTTTCTTGAGAGGTATTTTTCACCCTAAGGCAGCTGAGGTGCATGACCAGATCACGAGGTTCTCATAGTATGAGGGTGAGAGTTTGTATGATGCCTGGCAGAGGTATCAAACCCTGCTTAGGATGTGCCCTCACCATAGTCTTGAGAGATGGCTAGTGCTTCAGATCTTTTACAAAGGACTTATCCATAGCACTAGAGCCTTTGTAGATTCTGCAACAGGTGGAGGCATAATGAACAAAACTCTTGATGAAGCTTTCACTTTGATTGAGAGTATGTCCTCCCACCATTTCCAGTGGTCTAGTGAGAGAGCCTCTGCTCCTCCTCATCCTGGAATGTATGAGGTGAGTCCTCATGATGCTTTAGCTGCCCATGTTCAGATTCTGACTCATCAGATGGCTCAGTTTATGCCACCATCCTCAGCTCATGTGGCATCTATATGTCAGATTTGTGGATCTCATGGACACACTCCAGTTGAGTGCCCATTGACTTCCACAATTGCATCATCTGAAGTCAATTATGCTCAATCGCATGGGGCATATTCTCAAACTTACAACCCAGGGTGGCGTTAGCATCCAAATTTGTCATACAAGAGCACAAACCCAAATGTTGCATCTTTTCCTGCTGGTGCTTCGGCACAAGGCTTTAGGCCACCGCAAGCTCCCCCACATGCTTCATTTCAGTAGCTTATGATGCATGTGCCACATCAGCCTCCTCCTACTTCTTAGTCAGATCAGTTGTCCAGAATTGAGCAACTGCTAGCTTCACATATGTCCAAGATGGAAGCTCAATATAATGATGCAAAGAAGCAATTGAGTGATCTG
This sequence comes from Melocanna baccifera, assembly GCA_036346265.1. Lineage (NCBI taxonomy): Eukaryota > Viridiplantae > Streptophyta > Magnoliopsida > Poales > Poaceae > Melocanna > Melocanna baccifera. The sequence goes on from CM070685.1 coordinate 35,899,441, forward strand.
ACTAGTCGCATGGAGAGCATGCAAGCATCTCAGACTGCATCCAGCAGCCAAGGGAAGCTTCCTGCGTAGCCTGAGGTTAATCCTCGAAGCCATTGTGGAGCTATCACTACCAGGAGTGGTAAGGCTACCGCTGATCCTATTCTTCCTACACCACCCATATATGTACCTCCTGTTTTTAGGACTGTACAGCCTACAGCTTCTCCACAGCAGCAGGATGTACACCAGCCTAGCTCTTCTACACCGGCACCAGCTCAGGACATTCCCTCATCATCCACTTCACCTGCTGTCCCTTCTGCTAAACTCAAGATGCCATTTCCTGAGCGTCTTGAGAAGACGAATGAGGACAAGAAATTTGCTAAGTTTATAGAGATGATGAAGGATGTTCAGATCACCATTACTATCCTTGATGCTGTCTTGCATGTGCCGATGTATGCTAAATTCTTCAAGGAGCTGATTACCAAGAAGCGGAGTATGGATGAGCATGAGGTGGTCACTCTTACTAAGGAGTGTAGTGCAATCATTCAAAACAAGCTACCTCCTAAGTTAGAGGACCCCGGGAGCTTATGTCTTCCGTGTCTCATAGGCTCCAAGAACTTTCGAGCTCTTTGTGACTTAGGCTCGAGTGTCAGTGTCCTTCCTCTCTCTGTTTATGATGCACTCCCATTGGGTGACCTTCAGCTGACAGCCATGACCTTGCAGCTGGCTGATCGCTCTTATCGTCACCCCGCTGGCATTTCAGCCGATGTCCCTGTGGTAATTGGTACCTTTGTCTTCCCTGTTGACTTTGTGATCTTAGAAATGGAAGATCAAAGTGAGCCAATCATTCTTGGGAGGCCATTTCTAGCGACTGCAGGGGTTGTCATTGATGTTAAAGATGCCAAGCTCTCCCTTCAATTTGGTCAAGAGAAGATATCTTCTGATATGAGGCATCCAACTCACCTTCCTCATTGCCCAGATCAGTGCTTTTCTTTAGATGTGATTGACAAGTGTGTTGCTGAGGTAAATGAAGAGGTTGAGGATGCGGCATCATTTGAGGATGAGGTGTCTACTTTGCATGATGAGTGCGCTGCTGCAGATTTCTCTCTTTTAGCACTCATTGATGCTCCTTTAGAGTCTTATCACACCCATGACTTTGATCCTCTTCTATCTTTTAAGCCTACGTGATGATCATATGGTGGTAAGCTAAAGACCTAAAACAAGCGCTTCTCAGGAGGCAACTTGAGCATTTTACTATTTTCTTTAGTTTTTCTCTTTTCAGGTACGTGCTAAACCATCATCCAAGCATGACAGGAAGCTATTGGGATGATGTGGGACTGCTTTATTCACTTTTTGCACCCGGTGAGCTGTTTCTAACCCCTAAATTTTTACTCTTTGGTTAATGTTTGATTCAAGCTTGGGGGAGAGACCTGTTTATGTATGGATGATTCTTTAGCATGTTGGCAGTTAAGTTAAATCTGTTTTATATATGACTAATTCTTTAGCATGTGGGCAGTAAAGTTGACGGTTGTGTAGTTGATGATTCATGGCCATTTTCTATGCTTCATACTATGCTTTTGATAATGACATGTTGCTTCGCCACGCGTCGGTCATCCGATAGTCGCCACGCCCCATCGCCACCGTCGATCTAGATCTAGATTGACGACCCAGATCGTGCCACGTGTCCAAGTCACAGTCGTCAGATCTCGCTAACGTCAGCCCGCACCCACGCGCCACCGATGCTTCACCTCCTCAGTGCACCCGTTCCACCGTGCACCGAGTCACTGACAGCCCAGTGCCACGTGTCAGTCCCATTGTTCCATAGACCCGTGAGCTGGACCCGTCTGAGTCAGCGTCCCAGTCAGCATCCACATCAGCGCTAGCCGCCACGTGGCTCCCCATGTCAATGCCACGTCAGCGCCATGTCAGCACAGACCGACCCTAGGTGCCATGTCAGCATGCCACATCAGCAGTCACATGTCAGTGCTACATCAGTCCTAACAGCCACGTGTCAGTGCCACATCAGCCCTAAGTGCCACGTGTCATTGCCAAGTCAGCCGATCTTGCCACGTGTCTGTGCCACATCAGCATTGCTGCCACGTTAGCATCCCCTCCTGTATGCACTGTTCCATGGATCGAGTCTACCGTGAACCCGTCTTTTCGTGTACCGAGTCTACAGCACAGTAACTTTTTCGAATTTTCAGCATTTTCTTTAGATTTCATTTTCCGTGAGTCTGATCTCCTCCGTCCTAGCTCCGATTGACCCCATTCTTTGTTCTAAATTCATCTAAAATTGAGATCTATTTGTTGGTTCTAGTTTGAAGGTTTTTGGAGTTCATTTGAATTTTTTTTGTTGTTCGGTCGTTTTCTCTCTCGTTAGATCCCGTCTTCGAAGGAGCAGGAGCCCCGCCAGAAGATCCCGAATACCTCGCTGAGCATAACCAAGACAAGTCATGTCCTTTGATCATGTCGAGCCTAGTTTTTAATCAATTATTTAATTATTTTATTTTACGTTATCTTGCATCGCTATTTTTATTATAAATCTTTGTACTTGGTAGTTCCCGTCCCAAATTGAACTACCCCTCCTTGATAATTTGAACTTCCATGATGCCATTGTCACCATAGGTTGGAAAATTATTTAGTGATACCATAGATGTCACATGGGTGGTACGATTAGTATACTTAGCCTTGCTTATGATACGATGGGTTCATCATCGCATGTGAATAATTAATTTGACTTAATGAGATATGGAATCGTGGTTGGTGCCACAGTTATAAAATTTGGGCAGTGACATTGGTGTGTCATTGGCGTGGGCTATACAACACTGGTGAATGCATCTAGGCCCCTAAGTGTAGGGTTTTGGTAATTAATGACGAGTTATGAATATGAGACTAACATGTATGCTAAGATTGTATAAACAAAGTCTCATGTAGACAATGGACAAGAACAAGCTGTATGGAATCTTGGCGTCGAGAAAGATTAAGATTGAGGTACATAAAATATAGGATCATTTTTTATTTTACCTGCCTTGGGAGAAATGGCGGAAGACCAGATTATAGGTTAGATGCCGTACTATTAAGAGAGATCCTTGAAAGTAGCTTGATAGCATATTTTGGTGCAGAGTGGATCAACTTAGGATCAAGCATGCATTTGAAAACAAGTTTGAAAACTCATTGTGCTCACTCAGAAACATCGGAAGTACCGCACACAACTGCGGAAGTACCGCACACAACTGCGGAACTACCGCAGTGCGGTAGTTTCGGTGTACAAACAGCGGAACTACCGCCATGCGGTAGTACCAGATTTTGTGCGGTATGTTTTTTCCAGAGAGCACCCTCCCGGAGACTTAAACTCAACAGAAATCGATAGTACCGGTTTTTGAATGGCGAAACTACCGCAATGCGGTAGTACCGCATGGTACTGCAGAACTACCGATTTCTGGTATGTTATTTCCAGAAAGCACTCCGAGAAAAACTTAACTGGTTAAAAATCGGAAGTACCGGAAATAGCATGGCAGAACAACCGTAGTGCGGTAGTACCGCACTGACATGCGGAACTACCCCAGTGCGGTAGTACCACACTTATAACGGCAGTAGTACCGTACTAAATTCCAACGGCTAGTTCTGAACCGTCTGACATAGCCGTTACTATGTGCTACAGTAAAGTGCGATAGTACCGTACTTTGTACTGCGGTAGTTCCAATTTTTCTGAATTTTTCAGATTAATATTTAGCAACAGCTAGTTTTGGTTGGTGAGGGTATAAATACCCCTCCACTTGCCTTTGGGCATGTTGCTGAGCTTGCATTGATCGTCTTGAGCCCTAGAGCATTTACTCCACTCTCATTTCTCACTAGAGCACTCATTTTCGAGTAGTGGAGACATTTTCAAGTGCATTTAATTCTAGTTGATCCAATTGCACTTGTGCGCCATCAAACGGAATCATCGGTCTATTCTCTTGGTGCTTGCCAGCACCTAGACGGCGAGGAGATTGTTTGCATGGTGACTTCTTCAAGAAGGTTGTAAAGAAGCCCAAGCCGATTGTGAGTGGTTTGGAGCTCGCCATCTCCGGAGAGGAGAAAGAGCTACCATAGTGATCGAGGAGCAAAGCTTAATTTGTGGAGCCGATCAAAGAGCACTTGGGTTTTCCTCAACGTGGACTAGTGAAGACTGGCAAGTCTTCGATACCACGGGAAAACTTCGCACGAGCCATTGCGATCTTTTTCTTACTCTCTTTTAGTATTTCTATTATTAGTTGAGCTATTTGATATTTGATATATTATCTTGTGCTTGTGATTGAATTGTTGCTGAAATTGTTTAGAACTACTAGACTTGAGTAGGTGTGTTTTATTTGGCAACTCTTGCATTGTGTTGAAATCGACATAACTCGATTAATTAGGCAAGAATTTTAAAATCTCCTATTCACCCCCCTCTAGTCGGTTATCCTTGATCCTACAAGTGGTATCAGAGCTTGGTCTCTCATTTCTTAGACTTAACCGTCTAGAGAGAAAAGGATGGCTAGCGAGGGGATTGCTATAGGCAAGGCACCACAATTTGATGGCACAAATTATTCTTATTGGAAAATTAGAATGTCAATTTATCTCAAAGCAATGAGCCCGAGCATTTGAAAAATTATAAATGAGGGTTATGTTATGCCTCTCGATCCATTACACCCCACGGATCAAGACACACGTAACTCTCATTTAGATGCCCAAGCCATGAATGCATTATTTGAAGTATTGAACGCGGATGAGTTCAATAGAGTGAGCAACCTAGAAACTGGTCATGCTATTTGGACAACCCTCTCGGAAATCCATGAGGGGACATCCACGATCAAAGAAGCCAAATTGCATAGGATTCGGATCAAATATGAAATATTTACAATGTTGCCACACAAAGGCATCAATGAGATGTACTCTCGATTGAACAACATTGTAAATGAGCTCAAGGGCCTCAGCACATCGCTAACAGATCTTGATATTATGAGAAAAATGCTTAGGGTGTTGCCAGAAAAATATCAAGAATGACGCCGACTCAACTCTTGGGTAATCTCATTATCAATGAGTTGTACAAGAAGGATAAGGAAGAGCTCTTGGAGCAATCCTCCTCCAAAAGGCAAGAAGATTACGACCTTCAAGGCCAAGACGATCTCGAGTGAAGAGTCCGAGGAAGAAGATGAGGACTCCGAGGAGGAAATGACCCTCCTTGTAAGAAGAATGAAGAGATTTATGAGAAGGCGTCCATACCGAAGTGGAGGCCAAGGATCAAGTAAGAAGGGGAGATCATTCAACGACAACAAGCGCTATAGCAACATCCATTGCTATGAGTGCGATAAAAAGGGGCACACTGCCTCTTAATGCCCCACAAGAAAGGATGATAAAGGCAAATTTACTTACTTTTGCGTCATGCTTTGATATAAAACATTATCAAATGGATATTAAAAGTACATTTCTAAATGGAAAGATAACCAAACTTGTATTTGTTGAGCAACCTCCCGGGTTTGAAGATCCTAAGAATCCAAACCATATTTATAAACTCTCAAAGGCGCTTTGTGGGCTTAAACAAGCGCCTAGAGCTTGGTATGAGCGTCTTCGAGATTTTCTACTTTCTAAAAGATTCAAAATTGGGAAGGTTGATACTACATTATTCACTAAAATTATTGACAATGAATTCTTTTTATGTCAAATTTATGTTGATGATATCATATTTGGGTCTACTAACCAAGACTTTTGCAAAGAATTTGGTGATATGATGTCTAGAGAGATTGAGATGTCCATGCTAGGTGAACTAAATTATTTCCTTGGAATTCAAATCAAGCAACTCAAGAATGGGACCTTCATTAGCCAAACCAAGTACAAAAGAGATTTACTCAAAATGTTTGGCATGGAGGACGTAAAGCCTAACATAGCAACCAACGGGTATTTAGATCTCAACAAAAGAGGTAAGTCGGTAGATTTAAAGCTTTATAGATCTATGATAGGTAGTTTGCTTTATCTTATCGCATCTAAGCCCGATATTATGTTTAGTGTGTGCATGTGTGCAAGGTTTTAAACATCTCTAAAAGAGTGCCATTTAGTGGCCGTAAAGATAATTCTAAGATATGTAAAATATTCCTCTAGTATAGGCTTGTGGTTTCCAAAAGGTGCTAAATTTGATTTAATTGGATATTCGGATTCTGATTATACGGGTTGTAAAGTGGATAGAAAAGGCACATCAGGAAGTTGTCAATTGCTAGGAAGGTCATTAGTATCTTGGTCCTCAAAGAAATAAAACTCTGTGGCACTTTCAACCGTCGAAGCCGAATATGTTTCCGCGAGTAATTGTTGTGCACAATTATTATGGATGAGGCAAACATTGATGGATTATGGAATCAAATTTGATAAAACACCTCTTTTATGTGATAATGAGAGTGCGGTGAAAATAGCAAATAACCCCGTCCAACACTCAAGAACCAAGCATATAGATATTAGACACCATTTCTTGAGAGATCATGTTAGTAAAGGGGATGTTGAGATTAGCCACATAAGAACCGAGAATCAATTAGCGGATATCTTCACCAAGCCATTAGATGAAAGTCGTTTTTGCAAGATGATGAATGAATTAAATATTTTAGACTTCTCAAATATTGGTTGAACCGTTGTTGCATATGTTTGGGTGATATTTTTAGTCATTGGAATATTTTTGTGGTGATTTATCAAAGACTTTTTTGCTAAAATCTTGTATTTTCATAAAAACTATTTTATTAGAATTCAAATAGGTTCTCTAATGCATAATGATCTTGAATGAGTCTTCTTTGAGTGCAAAACTAAGGATCATTTGCAAAATTTTCTCAATCTAATCTCAGATTCAGCAATACCTAGAAAATACGGTACTACCGCTGAGAGGTAATACCGTAGCCAAGCGCGGTACTACCGCAGTGCAGTAATACCACAGTCAAGCGCGGTACTATCAGAGCGCGGTACCAAAAAGGGGGAGATTGAAAACATCTAGGCCTCTAAGTGTAAGGTTTTGGTAATTAATGACGAGTTATGAATATGAGACTAACATGTGTGCTAAGATTGTATAGATAAAGTCTCATGTAGACAATGGACAAGAACAAGCTGTATGGAATCTTGGCGTCAAGAAAGATTAAGATTGAGGTACATAAAATATGAGATCATTTTTTATTTTACCGGTCCTGGGAGAAATGGCGAAAGATCGGATTATAGGTTAGATGCCGTACTATTAAAAGGGATCCTTGAAAGTAGCTTGATAGCATATTTTGGTGTATAGTGGATCAACTTAGGATCATGCATGCATTTGAAAACACGTTTGAAAACTCACTATACTCACTTAGAAACATCGAAAGTACCGCACACAACTGCGGAACTACCGCAGTGCGGTAGTTCTAGTGTACAAACAGCGGAACTATTGTCGTGCGGTAGTACCGGATTTTGTGCAGTACATTTTTTCCAGAGAGCACCCTCCCGTAGACTTAAACTCAACAGAAATCGGTAGTACCGGTTTTTGAATGGCGAAACTACCGCAGTGCGGTAGTACCGCATGGTACTATAGAGCTATCGATTTTCGGTATGTTATTTTTAGAAAGCACCGCGAGAAAAACTTAACTGGCCAGAAATCGGAAGTATCGGAAATAGTATGGCGGAACAACCGCAGTGCGGTAGTACCGCATTGACATACGAAACTACTGCAGTGCGGTAGTACCGTACTTATAACGGCGGTAGTACCGCACTAAATTCCAACGGCTAGTTCTGAACTGTCTGACATAGCCGTTACTATGTGCTACAGTAAAGTACGATAGTACCGCACTTTGTACTGCGGTAGTTCCGATTTCCCTGAATTTTTTAATTTTTAGCAACGGCTAGTTTTGGTTGGTAAGGGTATAAATACCCCTCCACCTGCCTTTGGGCATGTTGCTGAGCTTACATTGATCATCTTGAGCCCTAGAGCATTCACTCCACTCTCATTTCTCACTAAAGCACTCATTTCCGAGTAGTGGAGACATTTTCAAGTGCATTTAATTTTAGTTGATCCAATTGTACTTGAGCACCGTCAAGCGAAATCATCGGTCTATTCTCTTGGTGCTTGCTGGCACCTAGATGGCGAAGAGGTTGTTTGCACGGTAACTTCTTCAAGAAAGTTCTGAAGAAGCCCGAGCCGATTGTGAGTGGTTTAGAGCTCACCATCTCCGGAGAGGAGAAAGAGCTACCCTAGTGATCGAGAAGCAAGGCTTAATTCGTGGAGCCGGTCCTAGAGCGCTTGGGCTTTCCTCAACGTGGACTAGTGAAGACCGGCAAGTCTTCGATACCACGGGAAAACATCGCACGAGCCATTGTGATCTTTTTCTTACTCTCTTTTAGTATTTTTATTATTAGTTGAGCTATTTGATATTTGATATATTATCTTGTGCTTGTGATTGAATTGTTGCTCAAATTATTTAGAACTACTAGACTTGAGTAGGTGTGTTTTATTTAGCAACTCTTGCATTGTGTTAAAATCGACATAATTTGATTAATTAGGCAAGAATTTTAAAACCTCCTATTCACCGCCCTCTAGTCGATTATCCTTTATCCTACAAGGAGGAAGTGTGGATTCACTTCGTGGGATGTGGAAGTCTCGCCCGAGTAACATTAAGGACTTAATTTTGTGCGCCATTGATCTGAGCTTTATAGTGCAAACCACATGTCTAGTATGGGATAGACCTAGCTGATTAATTTGGGATATCTCAATTTCAATCCCACCATTGTGATAACATGCTTGCTGATTTCCATGAGGCGCAAGGGGGGGTGTGATGCGAAATCCTAGCAGGTGAGATTGAGTTGAGGTTGAATATTGTAAATGTCTTATTGTGATTTTCTTAGTACGAGGCTAATCACATCGTGTGGGTACAGTTGTGCGACCTCTGGAGAGTGTAAAACTATTCGAATAGCCGTGTCCCCGGTTATGGACAATGCTCAGTGATTTTACGAGGGTTAGCGATTTCATAGAAATTTGTGGTTATGGTTGAAAAGTGAATGGGTAGTTCACTGTTGGTTTAGCTTGTGGATGGGAGGTTCATAAGTGGTTTAATTTCAATTCCGTTGATTATTTATTTATTATTGTTTTTTCATTAAAATTTGCTTTCAATCTATTTATAACATTTATCTTAAAAATGTTATTTTATACAAATTAACATTTCAGCCCTTCATTGGTAAGCATTGCATATTATATTGCATTTTTTGTTACAAACGACTTGCTGAGTACTAATGTACTCATGGCTTTATGCCACTGTTACTCATTTGAGGAGTATTACCAGCAGAGTATTACCAGCAGGAGGTACCAGAGAGAGAATACTTTAGCGACTTCGCGGATTAGGACTTCGCTCTCCAGTCGATTGCTTGTGGGAATATCGAATGGCCACTACGCTTTATTTTGGTTTTTTGCTGCTAGATTTTAAGCCCTTCTAGCTAGTGAGATTGTAAGTTTGACCATAAGGTCGTACTTTAGATAAACTCTATTATTCAAGTTTTTCATTTATTTTAGCGTGTGTATGGTTGATATTGCATCTATGTTTGACTGTGTGCACTAGCGTGATCCTGGACTAGTGCGGTATACACAGAGAGTCCGAATTTGCATATTCGGGTCTCGACACCCTAAAATTATTAAAATTTATCGCTAGATCTTATTTTGATTAAATTAACACTTTGAACTGTTTGTGAGCAGGCATGATACTTCTTCTGTCCGCAACAGAACTCCTGGGCTGTTGCAGGATGTTCGGCGCCCCTGTTCCCAAAGACGGGGGTGTTACAGATACTCCCTCCCCTCACAAAATTTTAATAAACATAAGACTGTCACTCTAGATATTTAAAATGTTTTTAAATTTCTGGGATTTTCTTTGCCAAGTTTTAAACATTTTTCTTCTAACATTTTGAACCCTTTCAATCTGTGGAAGTTATCAGTACAAGGTTTTAACTTATTTCTGTTTTCAAGATACTATGATAATGGAATTTATAGTCAGATATATGTAAGGGCTAGCTAAAACATATGGCTATCCCACTAGTCACAATGCGTAGGGGGTGGACCCATGTGGTTTCTAACATCTAAGCAAGACTAAGTATGGTACTTAGATACAACTTATAACTAGTTAGGTTACCATTTAGATTTCTGAATACGCCTGCCCTCACACCCGTCGTCATCTCTTCGTGTGCCGACCGCCGTCGCTGACGCCGGATCATCACCCCGCCTTCGGAGCCCCCACACCTCCGTGCCACCTCGTCGTTCACCGCCGTCCTCGACTATCGCCGATAGGCTGCGCCGCTGTCCCTGAGGCCCTCCGCCGTCTCCAGAAACCCCCCCCACCGTCCTGAGTCGCCTGCATCGCCCCGGTCGCCCCCGCCCCACCCCTCGGTCCGTGTGCCGCAGCTGCACCCATGCCCGTGCCCGTGCCCGTGCCAGCTTGCACCACGTGCCGCGACGTTTCATGCAGCGTGCCTGCCATACGTTGGCCATCCGACGGTCCCCGTCCCCCATCCCCACCGATGATCCAGATCTGGATCGACGGCCCAGATCGTGCCGCGTGTCAAAGCCACAACCGTCAGATCTTGTTGACGTTAGCCTGCACCTGCGCCCCACCGACGGTTCATCTTCTCAGTGCACCCGGTCCACCGTGGACCGTGAGACTGACAGCCGTTCCCACCTGTCAAAGCACTATTCCGTAGACCCGTGAGCAATCTCCTTTCTGAGTTAGCAAGCCACGTTAGCCCTAGGTGCCACGTCAGCGCCACGTGTCAGTGCCACATCAGCACTAACCGACCCCAGGTGCCACATCAGCATGCCACGTCACCGCCACGTAGCCCTAGATTGCCACGTGTTAGTGCCATGTCAGCCCTAGACCGCCACGTGTCACCGCCACGTCAGCCGCGCCCACCGTGTCAGCACTGCCCCCGTGCACTGTTCCGTGAGCCGAGTCCACCATGAACCTGCTGTCCTGTGCACCGAGTTCACAGCATAGTAATTTTTCTAATTTTTAGTATTTTCCAGCCCATTTAATTTTCCGAGTGCCCGCTCTCCTCCGTCCTAGCTTCGATTGACCCTATTCTTTTTTCTAAATTCGAGCTCTACCTTTTGGTTCTAGTTTCAAAGTTTTTAGAGTTTATTGGAATTTTATTTGGTTTTATTTTTGTTGTTCGATCGTTTTCACTCTCGTTAGATCCCGATTTCGGAGGAGCAGGAGCGCCGCCAGAAGATCCCGAGTACCTCGCTGAGCCAAACCAAGGCAAGTCATGTCCTTTGATTATTTTGAATTTAATTTTGAATTTATTATTTAATTATATTATTTTAAATTATCTTGCATCGCTATTTAATTACAAACCTTTGTACTTGGTAGTTACCGTCCTAAATTGAATCATCCCTCCTTGATAATTTGAATACCATGATATCCTTGTCACCTTAGGTTGGGTAATTATTTAGTGATACATACTAGATGTCACATGGGAGGTACGATTAGTATGCTTAGCCTTACTTATGTTACGATGGGTTCGTCATCGTATGTGACTAATTAATTGGACTTAAAGAGTTATGGAATCGTGGTTGGTGCCACCATTATAAAATTTGTACCATGGCATTGGTGTGTCATTGGTGAGGTTATACAAACCTGGTTTCACTTAGGCAAGTGATCGTGCAGTAAAGGGAGAAGTGTGGATTCACTACGAGGGATGTGGAAGTCTCGCCTGAGTAATATTAAGGACTTAACTTTATGCGCCATTGATATGAGCTTAATCGTGCAAACCACATGTCTAGTATGGGATAGACCTGGCCGATTAATTTGTGATATTTCAATTTCAATCTTGCCATTGTGATGAATATGGTTGCTGATTTCCATGAGGCGCAAGGGGGGTGTGATGCGAAACCCTAGCGGATGGGATTGAGTTGAGGTTGAACATTGTAAAGGCCTTGTTGTGATTTCCTTAGTACGAGGCTAATCACATCGTGTGGGTACAGTTGTGCAACCTCTGCAGAGTGTAATACTATTCGAATAGCCGTGTCCCCGGTTATGGATCATGCTCAGCAATTTCACATGAGGGGTAGAGATTTTATGAAAATTGGTTGGTTAATGTTGGAAAGTGAATGGTTAGTTCATTGTTGGATTAGCTTGTGAATGGGAGGTTCACAAGCGGCTTATTCAATTCTCTTGGTTATTTATTTATTATTGTTTCTCCATAAAGTTCGCTTTCAATCTATTTATCATACTTACTTTGAACTGTCGCTTTATGCAAATTAACGTTTCAGCCGTCCATTGGTGAGCTCTGCATATTATATTGCATTCATTTGTTACAAACGACTTGCTGAGTACCAATGTACTCACGGCTTTATGCCACTATTGCTCAGTTGAGGAAGAGGAGTTTACAAGCAGACGGTATTAGAGGGAGAATACTTCAGTGACTTCGCGGATTAGGACTTCGCTCCCCAGTCGATTGCTTGTGGGCATGTCGAATGGCTCCACGTTTATTTCTGTTTTTTGCTGCTAGTTTTTGAGCCCTTCTGGCTAGTGAGATTATAAGCTTGGGCATAAGGTCATACTTGATAATTATTAATATTTGAGTTTTCCTTCTATTTTAGCGTGTATATGGTTGATAATTCATCTATGTTTAGCTGTGTGTGTGAACCTGGACTAGTGCGGTATACACAGAGAGTCCGAATTTGCATATTTGGGTCTCGACAAAAGAATTTCGAAAACTATAAGTATTGTTGATATCTTGCCTTTTCTATTTCTATCTCACCTCTCTTAGACTTGCATTAAAAAGTTTTCTTTTAAGTTTGTCAAAAATCTCAAATCGCATATAGTCGCCTAGATTAGTTTTTTTTACTGAAGGTATTGGCCAAATTGAACGAGTGTTAAGGATGATGCTGCAGAAAATAGTGCAAGTACCCTGACCCATACTTTCCTTTTGAGAAGTTATGAGATCACCATATGAGTAGTTAGCAAATAATACCCGTTTGACTTTCTTGATGCGATGGGAAAAAGACCATTCCAAGTAGACGAAATTTTCTGATTGTATAACTAGCCAAATTGCACCATTGGCCGGCTAGGCTGCTATATAAGCAATTTGTGTAAAACTAATTTTTGATTTTAAAAAAGACTATGTTAAAAAGTTCTCCACTTCTACCCCATATCATCCCAAATCTTACCTATATTCGTCTATTTTGATTCTTTCTTATCTATTAGATTCCAAATTTCAAAGAAGTTGAATGTAAATTTCTGATTGCAATAAAAAGTTTGAACCACACTTATAGGGACTGTAAAAGAAGGAAGTAGACAGACCCGTAAGGGATTGGAAGGTGAGGTGATAAATAATCAACGATACTGGTGGATTTATACTTGATCATACAGATATATAGCATGAGATTTGATTGGTTAACTCGGTAGAATATGAAAGATTGGATTAATTAGATTAGCAGACAGGATGAATTTTGGAGAAATTGGAAATATGGTAATGATGGGATTTTAGATTTAATCAATAACAATGTTTTTGTTTTTGGTGGATATTAATAATAGCAAATATTGGATTACAATCTTGATCAGTAATATCATTCTCGGTGGAAGCAATAATGATTATTGGATTATTAATGATGGCAATTTCGGTGGATATAAGTGATAACGAATTAAATTAGAGGTAGATAGCTAGAAAGCTTAGTCGATTGCTGGATGAATAAGTTGAGACTATGAATCAATGATAGAAAAAATTGGATTTTTAGAAAAAGCTTAATACAAATTATTTTGGTGGATTCAAAATGAAAGTATTGGATTTGAAAATAGATTATGATCAAAGTCAGAATTTGTGTGAAAAATCTGGATAGCCATGATTTGATTAATAGATTTAGAAATGATGTAATACAAATTTTTAATTCGATGGATCAAATGATAATAATTGTTTGGAGTTTTAGACAATAATGGTGTTAAGATTGAGCAGTCAAAGAAGATAGCATAGATATAGATAGCAAGAAGTAGAAACTGAGTTAGTAAGGCCATTGGATTCTAAGCCTATGTATAGAAGTAGTGTGAAGCATTAAATAATTCTTGAGTCAAATTAAAAATGTTAGTTCATCCTTGTAGATATATAGGAAATTTTGGAGATCAGATTTTTAAGAGAGCAATCAGAAAAATCATTTAATCTCGCTCTGTTCCTCTCCCACTTCTTTTTACTCTCACCCCTACTTCATTCTTACTTTTCCCTTGCTAAGCCCAAAAATGTTATAGACTGATTCCTAAAGTTTTGGTTACTACAAAACAAAGTGTCACTGACAAACGAAAGATTTGGCAGATCAACAAATGAAGAAAGGAAGTCAGGAAATACAATCCAACGTGATGGAAATCTTAGCTACAATGACAAGAAATCAGATTGAATACCACCAGGAACAAACCAAGATATCAAAGCAGCAAGCATACATACTAGAGCTGTTGAATGCAATAATGATGTCACTAGAAGGATCAACGACAACCTCATATATAACAGCATTCAAATTTGCAACCTTCCTGAAGACTCAACCGCCTCAATTCTTGTCAGCAACGGAACTATTAAGTACAGATAATTGGTTACAAGAAATTGAGAAAAGAATGAACGTCATCCAATGTACGGATAGTGAAAAAGTTCTATTCGCCTCTTATCAGTTAACGAAGCCAGCCATTGACTGGTGGAATGCTACTGTCTTCAAGGCCTCTGGAAACAACTTCTCTGGAAATATTCCATCAACCTTTTGTGGTCCAACGAGTATACAATCCCTTGATCTCTCTTACAACAACTTCAGTGGTTCAATCCCTTCTTGTTTGATGGAGAATGCTAATGGGATGCGATCACTAAATCTAAAAGAAAATCAACTTCATGGGGGGTTCCCAGACAATATGAAAAAAGGGTGCTCATTTGAGGCATTAGATTTCAGTGGCAACTAGATTGAAGGACAGCTGCCCAGATCTCTTGTTACTTGCAAAAACTTAGAGGTACTTGACATTGGAAACAATCAAATTAGTGACTCTTTTCCATGTTGGATGAGCATGCTTCATAGACTAAGTCCTTGTCCTGAGATCCAACAAGTTTTTTGGACAGGTCTCACAATCTCTTGCAGAAAAAAAGAACCTGTGCATTTCCAAATGCAATAATTGTCGATCTATCGTCAAACAATGGTTTAAGAAGTTGAAGTCAATGGTATTTAGAGACTCAAATACGTCATTGGTCATGGATCATGAAGTGCCACATACAGGACAAATTTACCATTATACCACTGCAGTCACGTACAAAGGGCAGGACAAAAACCCATGTATTCATTTATGTCTCAAATAATGCATTCCGTGGTAGCATCCCTGAAGCTATTGGGGAGCTTGTTTTACTACATGGGCTCACGGGGACGATTCCTCAAATGAGCTTTCAGGAGTGACTTCCTCACAGTGTTGAACCTGTCCTACAACAAGCTGGAGGGAAGAATACCGGAATCACCTCATTTCTCGACATTCGCCGAGAGCTCATTTCTGGGAAACGACCGTTTGTGCGGGTCTCCTTTGTCGAAAGAATGCAGCAACACAACAACGCCGAATGTGGCGCCACATCCTTCGAAGAAGAATTCTGCAGACATTATGCTATTCCTCTTCGTTGGATTGGGATTTAGTGTTGGGTTTGCAGTTGTAATTGTAGTGGTATGGGTACTCCCCATTAGAAAGAAATCTTGAAAGAGCGCTCTGTTGTATTCGAATAAATAAAATGTTCCTACGAAGATCACTTACAATCTGAAAATGTCTACACGTTACACTGAGGCCTATAACTTCAGCACAAATGGTATGACGTGCTGCTTTATCATGAAAATAAAGAATTTACATTTGGCAACAAGCCTGTTTGATTCATAATACCTTGTGCCGTTCACTTTTTATTCTCTCTCTTGATATACTTGGTAGGATCGTGCGGTACGTACGCTGCGCACGCACACACAATATGAACTGTACAATATTGCAATAGCGAGGCGACCGTAGTCGTGGTCAGCAACTTCGGCGTATGCCCTTTTGTGGAATTGTTTGGGGGTGAGGACGAGGTTGACTGACCGGTGAATACTGATGGATGGAGCACCGTCAAAACTGGCGATCGATCTGTGGTCGCTAGTGGCTGGCCGTGATCCAAGTTTCTAGATATAAAATGTCAATTCAACGAAAATGATTGAGACTTTAATCAACTTGAGATGACTGCATTCGTATATAGGTATTCTAACCGAGAAACTTCCGATCACTGCAAGCAAACCTATGTATTGCAATGAAATTTATTGTTGTATTAAGCCTAAAATCGTTACAATATGCACATGTTGCAATAAAATTAAATTTATTGTCAACTGTTACAATAAATAGCAACAGCATGTTACACCAAAATTTAAATCATGGCAATTGTTGTGGCATGAGGCACAATAGTAGGTACTTGGTATCCTTCTTTTTAAAGGATATGGGCTAACTAGAGATCACCACCTAAGTGAGAACCGATGTGTAGGAAAAGTGAGTAAGATTGACTATCCCTTATCCCTTTTGGGGATTTATAGACATGAATAGGGTAAAATAAAGAATTATCATCCTGCCCTCAATAATTACAAAAAGGCAAAGGTAAATTTATATATTCCTTTGTATATATGACACTATGATATTAGGCTTGCTCTAAAGCCCGCTAGCCAATCTTAAGGCCTGAGGGGTTGGGCACTTCACAACAATACTCTCTCGATAACAAGCTCCAAGGTTCATGGGCGACCTGACACAGATAACTGCACCAGCCCTCGGGTTAGTGCACTCATTTGGAACATATCTCGCACTACCATTTGTTCTTATAGCACTAGTGCATCTAATTTTCTAATTGTGGTGAAGGGAGCTAGCGAATTGGGGTGTAGGGATGGTGGTTGTGGGAGTGTGCGGAGTCATCGAAGTTGGTGTAACACCTCCGATATCAATATGAGATGCCACCATGGAACATCATTGCCAAAATAAAGAATAAAAATAAAAGCAGTAATAGAAATTGTAAGAAAATTTAAAACTTAAAAGTTACTTTATTAGGAAACGAAATGAAGCTAAAATAAATGTTTGAAACATGGGACCGGTCCACTTCTAACCAAATGAAGAACAAAATAGTGGCAACCCACGGTGCTGAAAACTCGAGTGCTCCCACCCATGCATGATGCTATCACTTCACTGGCCTTCTACTTGAGACTGAAAAGAGTAAACGTGAGATTTGAAAATCTCAGCAAGTACCCAACAATGGTCGCAACACGGTAAATTAACGGACAAGCGATGCAATTAAGTAAGCAAGCAATAGATGCAATTTAAGGCAAGGTACTGGATTACCACAGACATTGATATGGCGAGTAAAGCTGGGAATGACAGTTAACATGACATATGAGATAATTGCATTTGAATCAGAGATAATTGATATTTAGTAAGTTATGAAAATAGCAATTGTGATATAGCAAGTTATGGTAATTATGATATCGGTAACTATGATATAGCAATTTAGGGCATCGGTACTGGCGATTACTTTCCACATACCCAGTTATACGAGAATAGTCAGGCACGTCATCGTGCTCAACTGTATAACCGCAATGGGGTGTAATATCCTGAGTAATGAGAGCGTACGGCCCCCCGTACGTTACCAGGTGGGTGGTAATATCCCTTATATGTGGATAACCCCAGGCAGGCCAGGTGACTATAGTATTATCAGTAAATCAAATGGTTAAGTGATTATGGTACAAAGGAAAGGTTGAGATAAGATTATGAGAAGGCTAAGACTGGAACGACAAGCGTAATACTTGATAGAGTGATGAGAAAAGATAACATGATGGTAAGGTAATTGTTACATTGAAAACAGGTTATAATAATATGAATTTTAAGGCAACTAAAAGATGGTGAAGGTAAGATGATGATAAGTAGAGGAATGTGCTGCGGCTGGAAAAGGACAGAGCGGTTTCCACTAAGAGGACGGTAAGGAATGATACTAAAGTGATAGGGATTAAGGTATTATTCTAAAGGAGTTATTACATTAAATCTCACACAAAGGTTGACAACCAACTAAACTTTATTAGGTGATAAGTGATTATTAGTCTACTTAACAATTATTAACATACATCAATCAATCCTAACTCACATAAGAATCATATTGACAATACATCAAGATATCCGAAAGATGAACATAAAAGTATGATATTAAAATATGGCTGGTGGTTTAACCTAATAGTGGATTGAGGAGTTGAGGCTTAATTTGTGGAGTTGGTCCAAGGTGCTTGGGTTTTCTTCAACGTGGATTAGGGGAAACTGGTAAGTTTCCGAACACCACGATAAAACATCACATGTCTCTTGGTGACTTGTTTCTCTCGTATATTTCGTTTATGTGATTGCTAAGATTGTTACATTTACTTGTGCTAGAAATATTTGTAGAAATTATTGCTTATAGTGCCTTAGTTAGAAATTATTGCTTATAGTGCCTTAGTCTTCTAGAATTGTGTAGGCTCACCTTTGCATTAAAATCTTGCCTCACTATATTTTGTAGAAACTAGTTTTAGAAGGCACAAATTTTAGAACTTCCTATTCACCCCCCTTTAGTCAGTTATCCTTGATGCTACAACCGCTTGGACAAATTAAGAACTTAATTCTGTGATGACATCTTCATGTAAAAAAATACTACCACAAGCTAGCAAATTATAGACATGACTAACTAATTTGCATCGCTAGTAGGGAAAAGCATCATTGGAGTGACCCACGAGTCGTGGTGCTAGTTTAAGCCATCGTGGACACAGGTCGTGTTGCTGGTTTAAGCCAGTGTGTGGCGCAAGAGGGGGTCTAGGTGAGGCGAATATAGCCTTCCCTCAGATGAAACCTTAGCGGTTGCAATCCTTCGCTAGATGCATTGTAAAGACCATATGGTAATCCTCTTGATTTGCATGTCAAGGGAAACATGTGGAATACAACAAGTGGATTATCTCTTGTGGATAAAAATATACAATCTCTGTAAAGTATAAACTGTTCGAGCAGCCGTGCCTATGGTCAAGGGCGGACATGGGAACTTTCTCGAGTTAGTTCTATTTCAAAAAATCCTTTGTGGGTAGGATAAAAAACCTATTGGAGGGAAGTACTCTGACTTTAGTTTTTCCTAGAGGGATGTACTTCCGTGGTGATAATACTCCGGTGGTGATAAAAACTAGCATTGGTGAAGGTAACCATGCACTGTAAAAGATAGATGTAACATGCGGTACAATTAACATTGCATTCTCATATTAATTTTAGAAAATTTGATTTTAATTAAAACTGAAAGTCTCAGAAGTTTTCCTATTTATTATACTTTCAAAACAATATTTTTAGCAACTAAAAAAACCTCAAGCATTCCTTCCACAGCCTTGCATGTATTATTGTTACATCCTGTGTGGTGGCTTGCTGGGTACGGTTGTACTCACTCTTACTTAATTACCATCATTCAGTCAGTAAGGTAAAACGGGCAAGCACTGTTGTGCATTAAAGGAGTCGACAGAACTGAAGATCGATAAGGCCAAGAACTAGGTCGTGAATCCCAGGTTGCCTATGGGCAAGTCCTGAGGGTCTTACCTGTGCGAAGTTTTCGCTGCTGAATTCTTTGTTTTTGACCTAATCGACTCAAGTGTAAGTTATTATTGTATTAATTAAGCTTTCGCATAATGTGTTTTTTATATACAGTAATGTATCTGTGAGTATTATCTACTGATTCAAGGAATAGTTTGATGGAATCACATATGATCTGAATTTGCTAACCTGATGTCCGACATGATAACGGCACAGATACCTTGAAGTAGATACCTCCACAGTCATCCATACTTGAAAGTACATTTGGAAGCCATGGGTTGCCATGACCGCAGTAAATCGATAAACGGCCAGAGCTAGGCTGCACCCCCCACTGTGTGTATAAACACGGCAGGGTAGAAATCTGTCTCCCTGCGTTGAAGCTCACTTTCCGTTGCAATACTTGAAAATCGTTTTAGTGCGATTAATTTGTCATCTTGTGCGATTAATCGTTATACCGCATTTGCAAATGTTAAAACTAGCTACCATCCATGCTTGAAAGTACATTTGGAAGCTAATGTTCAAGAGTGCCGTATACGTCGATCTTATCTCTTCCAAGGTACGTATCTACTTGCTGAGCACGATATGAAGTCATGTGACTGTAGCAGTGTAGACTTACTCATACCACTAACCGCTACATAACAAGGGAATCGATGGGTTGCCTTAACTTGTAACCTGAGAGCCGATTGGCCGAGCTGTATGGCCCATGGTAACGGCACAGATACCTTGGAAGTAGATACCTCCACAGTCATTCATGCTTGAGTTGGAAGCCATGGGTTGCCATGACCGCAGTTAAAACTAGCTACCATCCATGCTTGAAAGTACATTTGGAAGCTAATGTTCAAGAGTGCCGTATACGTCGATCTTATGTCTTCCAAGTTGTCTACTTGCCGAACATGATAGGAAGCCATGTGACTGTAGCAGTGTAGACTTGCTAACACTAACCGCTACATAACAAGGGAATCGATGGGTTGCCTTGACCTGAGAGCCAATTGGCCAAGCTGCATGGCCCATGCTTGAAAGTACAATCGGAAGCCATGGGGCACCCCCCCCCCCCCACTGTGTATATAAACGGGGGCAGTAGAAGTCTGTCTCCCTCCGCATAGAAGCTCACTTTTAAGTTTTAACCCATCCAATCGATCAAAGCTGCTATTAATTATATATATGCCCTCCATAATGGTCCATCCCGAGCCACTGTTGCTGCTGCTGCTCCTACAAATCCAGCTTGTGGTCGTACACTCGCTTCTCTATTCGGCTGATACGAAAACCAACCAAACTGCCGTCCCGGCCGTCGTTCCATGCCTGCCGGACCAGGCGTCGGCGCTGCTCCGGCTCAAACGGTCCTTCTCCACCACCGACACCATCTGCGACTTCCAGTCGTGGAGGGCCGGCACAGACTGCTGCCGTTGGGAAGGTGTCCGCTGCGGCGACGAGAACGGCCGCGTGACTTCCCTTGATTTGGGTGACTGCGGCTTGGAGAGCGGCCACCTCGATACCGCGCTTTTCAAGCTAACCTCACTCAGGTACCTAAACCTCGCCTATAATGACTTCAATGGGTCCCAGCTCCCATCCAAAGGGTTTGAGCGGCTCACCAAGCTCACCCATCTCAACCTCTCCAGCTCCAGCTTTGCAGGTCAGGTACCAACCGGCATCGGTCGCCTGACAAATTTGGTATCCCTTGACCTCTCTACCGGCTTTGAAATTGTTGACCTGCTCGATGATGGTGTTGACGTGAAAACATATTCAAATTCTGGCTCTGAGCTTGTAGAGCCAAACTTTGAAACCTTAATCGCAAACCTTAGCAATTTAACAGAGCTCCACCTGGGCTTGGTGGACTTGTCCGACAATGGGGCACACTGGTGCAATGCTCTAGCAAAGTCATCTCCTAAACTTAAGGTTCTTAGCTTACCACATTGTCATCTCTCTGGTCCTATTTGTAGTTCACTTTCTAGCTTGCATTCACTTGCTATTATTGACCTACAGCATAATCGTTTATACGGTCCAATTCTAGATTTCTTGACCGACTTATCCAACTTAAGTGTTCTCCAACTTAATAATAATGAGCTTGAAGGATGGGTCACTCCCGCAATCTTTGAACACAAGAAACTAGTGACCATTAATCTTTACAATAATCTTGAAATCTCTGGTTACTTGCCTAATTTCTCAGCTAGTAGTAGGTTGGAGAAATTGAATGTTGGTGCAACCAATTTCTCAGGTACAATACCAACTTCCATTAGCAATCTCAGATCTTTGAACGAGCTAGGCCTTGGTGCAAGTGGCTTTTCCGGAGAGCTACCCTCGTCAATCGGCAATCTCAAATCCTTGAGTGTGTTAGAGATTTCTGGGATGGGAATAGTAGGGTCCATACCATCATGGGTTGCAAACCTAACCTCTTTGACGACCCTCCAATTTGCTGATTGTGGTCTATCCGGATCGGTACCTTCTTTCATTGGCGATTTGAGGAAATTGAGAAAATTAGTGTTATGTAATTGCCACTTTTCTGAAGAAATACCTCCGCAAATCTTAAACTTAACTCAGTTGCAAACACTTTTGCTTTATTCAAACAATTTCATCGGCACTGTGAAGCTCACTTCATTTGGGAAACTGCCACTCCTTAGGCACTTGGATCTCTCTCATAATAATCTAGTTGTGGTGGATGGAGAAGATAATTCTTCATTAGTATCCTTTCCCAAAATTGGTCTCTTACGTTTATCAGGCTGCAACATATCTAAATTCCCTAGTTTCTTGAGGCATCAAGATGAAATCGGGTGGCTGGATCTCTCAGAAAACCAAATTCATGGGGCTATACCACAGTGGGCATGGGAGACTTGGAGTGATCTTTTCGTTTTAGGCCTAGCGAACAATGAATTTACAAGTGTTGGTTATGACCCCTTTCTTCCTCTACATATAGAATTCTTAGTTCTTAGCAACAACAGGTTTGAGGGGGCTATACCTATACCTCAAGGCTCCGCAACAGCGCTCGATTACTCAAGCAACAGATTCTCATCTGTACCTCCTAATTTTAGTTCTCATCTTACTGATGTTACCGTCTTAGAGGCCTCTGGAAACAACTTCTCTGGAAATATTCCATCATCCTTCTGTGGTCCAACAAGTATACAACTCCTTGATCTCTCTTACAACAACTTCAGTGGCTCAATCCCTTCTTGTTTGATGGAGAATGTTAATGGGATGCAATCATTAAATTTAAAAGAAAATCAACTTCATGGCGGGTTCCCAGACCATATCAACAAAGGGTGCTCATTTCAGGCATTAGATTTCAGTGGCAACTGGATTGAAGGACAGCTGCCCAGATCTCTGGTTGCTTGCAAAAACTTGGAGGTACTTGATGTTGGAAACAATCAAATTAGTGACTCTTTTCCATGTTGGATGAGCACGCTTCATAGACTTGAAGTCCTTGTCCTGAGATCCAACAAGTTCTTTGGACAGGTCGCACAATCTCTTGCAGAAAAAAGTACTTGTGCATTTCCAAGTGCAATAATTGTCGATCTGTCCTCAAACAACTTCTCTGGCCCATTGCCCCAAGACCAATGGTTTAAGAGGTTGAAGTCAATGGTATTTAGAGACTCAAATACGTCATTGGTCTTGGATCATGAAGTGCCACAGACAGAAGGAAGATATCAATATACCGCTGCAGTCACATACAAAGGGCATGACACCACATTTGCTAAGATATTAAGAACCCTTGTATTCATTGATGTCTCAAATAATGCATTCCGTGGTAGCATCCCTGAAGCTATTGGGGAACTTGTTTTGTTACATGGGCTCAACGTATCACACAACTCGCTCACGGGGCCGATTCCATCTCAGCTCGGTCGTCTGAACCAGTTGGAGGCACTGGACCTGTCCTCAAATGAGCTTTCAGGAGTGATTCCACAGGAGCTAGCATCCTTGGACTTCCTCACAGTATTGAACCTGTCTTACAACAAGCTGGAGGGAAGAATACCAGAATCACCACATTTCTTGACGTTCGACGAGAGCTCATTTCTGGGAAATGATGGTCTGTGCGGGCCTCCGTTGTCGAAAGGATGCAGCAACATAACAACACCCAATGTGGTACCATCCAAGAAGAATTCTGCAGACATTATGCTATTCCTCTTTGCTGGATTGGGATTTGGTGTTGGGTTTGCAGTTGTAATTGTAGTGGGATGGGTACTCCCCATGAGAAAGAAATCTTGAAGGAGTGCTCTGTTGTATTCGAATAAATAAAATCTTCGAACGAAGATCACTTACAATCTGAAAACGTCTACACGTTATATTGAGGTCTATAACTTCAGCAGAAATGGTATGACGTGCTGCTTTATCATGAAAATAAGGAATTACATTTGGCAACGAGCCTGTTTGATTCATAATACCTTGTGTCGTTCACTCTTTACTCTCTCTCTCTCTGCGCACGCACAATATTTCCATAGCTCAGATTTTTATCTTGATACATAAAAATTAAAGGTTATGTAGAATAGAAGACATCAGTAGTGAAACTTTTCCACTGCCAACAAAAAGGACTTGCTTGAGGTGTTGCTGATTAAGGAGCTTGAGGAAGGAGAAGCGGGACCGCGGCGATGTTTCTTAGCTCATGTCCGTGCGACTAAAGCTGGGGACGAGGTTCCCTTGCCGCTCCGCATGCTGGAGGCAAACCGGTGAGCAGGTTTTGCGCGAGGAGGAAGCCGGCGGCGAGGTTTCACCCGCGCGCGATGGAGGACAACGGGGAACTGTCGCGCCCACGACGGAGGACGATGGCGAAGTTTAACGTAAGAAGGAGG
This sequence comes from Melocanna baccifera, assembly GCA_036346265.1. Taxonomy (NCBI): domain Eukaryota; kingdom Viridiplantae; phylum Streptophyta; class Magnoliopsida; order Poales; family Poaceae; genus Melocanna; species Melocanna baccifera. The sequence goes on from CM070685.1 coordinate 35,923,766, forward strand.
CCGGCGGTGAGGTTTCGCTCGCGCAGAGGACTGCAGAGAACTGTCGCGCGCGCAGGCAGGAAGCCGATAAGAAGCCCGTGAGATCGCGATGGGCGGCGAAGTCGCGCATAGTCGTGCGCAAGGCGAATGAAGATGGTGAGAAGGTCTCACACGGAACAAGTTCTTGCGGATGAGGTGCGTCCGATTATGTGGGATCCGACGGCTATCCCGCGAGGGGATCCAGATCGTTATGTTTTTGACCTTTTGAGGTATCGTTTGAGGTGAGGACGAGGTTGACTGACCGGTGAATACTGATGGATGGAGCACCCACGTAACTGGCGATCGATCTGTGGTCGCTAGTGGCTGGCCGGGATCAACTTTCTAGATATAAAATGTCAATTCAACGAAAATAATTTAGATTTCAATCAACTTGAGATGACTGCATTAGTAGGCATTCTAACCGAGAAACTTTCGATCACTGCAAGCAAACACTACTATAAAAAAAGACTATACTAGACAGCTACATCATAGATAGTTCATACGGATAACCGTCTGTGATATTTTCACAGATGATTATTCATACGAACTGTCTGTGATAATGTAAACCATCACAGACGGCTTCTATTAATAACTGTTGGAAAGTGATCCGAATTCGGATTTGTGTCCGTGTAGGACTCTTGTCCTGTTTCCTTATTCTGTTTTCTTTCCATATGGGACTCTTTTCCCTGTGCTATATATACCCCAGTAGTCCATAGGCAAAAGCATCCCAAAGAGAGTCTCTCCATTGTAATCTCTCCAAAATATAGTGATTTGCCTTCGAGCGCCCGTGGTTTTTTCCCGCAAGGGTTTTCCACGTAAAAATTCGTGTCTCTTGTCTCTTTTATTCTGTGCATTATTTGCAACAAGTGGTATCAGAGCACAGGAAATTAGGTTCAAGAGATTCACGAAAAAAAAAAATTTCACATCAAACCGACGTTTCGTCTCGCGGTCTCCGAGTTGTTTTCATCGCCAAGCCAAGGATCTGCAGCGCCTCCTCTCCTCGATCTGCGCGTGTGAAGAAAAAGAGACCAGGCGGCTGCTGTCCTGCGGGTGCACGCCAAAGAAAAAAAAACCCAAAGGGAGGCGCACGCTTTTGGAGTATCGTGCAGCAGGGCGCTGCAGGTTGTCCCGGGCAGAGGAAACAAGAAAGGGTGCAGGCGCTGCCTCACGCAAGTCAGAAGGGAGCAGAAGAAAACCAACAAAAGTAAGTCTCTGTCCTTCCATCATTTAGGAGAGAGAAGATTGCATGGGCTCAAAGCAATAAAAGGGAGCAGTCCACATCAAACGTGAAGCTCTGTGCAAGCAATGCAAATCAAAGCAAAAAAAAAAGGACACGGAAACCAAGTAAAAAAGGAAGGAAAGAAGTGAGATCAGGTGCCATTGTTTAATTTTTGTTTTTCCTATTATTATTTTTTCCCAACCAGATTTGCTAAGTACACTCGACAACTGTACTAGGAGTTTCTTTTGTGAGAATTTTTTTGCTAGGTACATTCAAATTCGTACTAGCAAAATTTTTGGTTTTCTTCCCCATGGCTACTATGAAATATGATCTTCCGCTGTTGGATCGCGACACGAGATTTTCTCTATGGCAAGTCAAGATGCGGGCTGTTTTATCACAACTTGATTTGGATGATGCTCTTTTGGGGATCGACAAGATGCCAGCTACACTGTCCGCCGATGAGAAGAAACGTAAAGATCGTAAGGCCTTATCCCAAATTCATCTTCATCTATCAAATAATATTTTACAGGAGGTTATGAAGGAGACATCCGCCGCCGCATTATGGCTAAAGCTGGAGCAGATCTGCATGACCAAGGATCTGACCAGTAAGTTGCATTTGAAGCAAAAGCTTTATTCACACAAGATGGCGGAGGGAGCCTCATTGTTGAACCACCTGACAACTTTCAAGGAAGTTGTTTCTGACCTCGAGTCTATGGAGGTAAAATATGATGAAGAAGATTTGGGTCTTATTTTGCTATGCTCTCTGCCTAGTTCGTACTCTACTTTTAGAGATACTATTCTATATAGTCGAGATACTCTTACTCTTAGTGAAGTTTATGAAGCTCTGCATGCTAAAGAAAAGATAAAACTTATGGTTCGGTGGGAGTTCAAGCACGCATGCGAGAAGGTTTGTCTGTCATGGCGAGCAATATGAGAAGAGTTCATACGAAAATTCAAGAGCGAAGCAAAAGCAAATTCAGAGGCGATCTAAATCCGAGCGTGAAGTCTTGCGGTATTGCAAGAAAGATGGACATGACATATCCGAGTCTTTGGAAGTTGCGTATCAAGGAGAAGAGAAATAATAATTTCAAGAAGGATCAACAAGAGGATGATGCTAGAGCCACCGTTGTCACCAAAGAAGGTTCTGATGGAGATGTTCTCGTTGCCTTTGCCGGTAATTGCAAAACCGACGATGAATGGATTCTTGATTCAGCCTGCACTTTCCACATGAGCCCGAACCGTGAGTGGTTCGTTACCTATGAAGCTACGCCAAGTGGATCTGTGTTGATGGGTGATAATACACCATGCAAGGTTGCAGGCATTGGTTCTATCCAGATCAAGATGTTTGATGGCACCATCAGGACTTTGTCAGATGTTCGTCATATTCCGGATTTAAAGAGAAATCTTATCTCATTGAGTACTCTTGATGCTAAAGGGTACAAGTATTCCGGTGGAGGTGGAGTTCTAAAGGTCACAAAAGGTTCTCTTATTGTGATGAAAGGTGATATGAAAGCTGCCAATTTATATCATCTGCAAGGCACTACTATTTCAGGTAATGTTGCTGTTGTTTCAAATAAATCATCTAATTCTGATGCTACTAATCTTTGGCATATGCGTCTTGGGCATATGAGTGAAGCTGGAATGATGGAATTATGCAAAAGAGGACTTCTTGATAGCAAAAATATCGATAAGTTGAAATTTTGTGAACATTGTGTTTTCGGCAAGCAAAAGAGGGTGAAATTTAGCACTGCGACTCACTCTACAAAAGGCATATTGGATTATATTCATTCTGATTTATGGGGAGAATCTCGCGTTCCATCACTTGGAGGTGCAAGTTATATGTTGACCATTATTGATGATTATTCAAAAAAAGTTTGGGCATACTTTATCAAGCAGAAATCGGATGTATTCAGCACATTCAAGGAGTGGAAGACTATGATCGAGAGGCAAACTGGTAAGCATGTCAAGAAGCTTCGTACTGACAATGGTTTGGAGTTTTGTTCAGGAGAATTTGAAGCTTTATGCAAGTCAGAAGGGATTGTGAGACATTACACCGTTCCTGGCACTCCTCAACAAAACGGTGTGGCAGAACGCATGAACAGAACCATTATGGAGAAGGTACGTTGCATGTTATCAAACTCGATTATCAAAGAGTTTTTAAAGCCGCTTCATCGCTTGTTATTTGATTAATCGGTCACCAAATTTGGCTATTGATAAGAAGACTCCAATTGAGGTATGGTCTGGCTCTCCAGCAGATTATTCAAATTTGAGAATATTTGGCTGTCCTGCTTATGCTCGTGTCAACAATGGTAAATTAGAACCTAGAGCAGTTAAGTGTATTTTTCTTGGCTATAAAACTGGTGTGAAAGGATATAAGTTGTGGAATCCTGAAACTAAAAAGGTGGTTATTAGTAGAGATACTACTTTTGATGAGTCTGCTATGTTGCATGATAAACCATCTATTGATGTTCCCGTTGAGAAGCAATCAAGTGTGCAGGTGGAGCATATTATTGATTCAGGATCTACACCAGAAATCAACAAGGAAAATACTCCAGAAGTTCCTATTGTTGCGCCACCAACACAACATTCCATTGCAGCTAATAGAGAAAGGAGGAACATTCAGCCTCCTAAGAGATTTATTGAAGAAGCCAACTTTACGGCTTATTGTCTAAATGTGGCAGAAGAAATTGAAGGTACTGCAGAACCTTCATCTTATTCAGAAGCTATCTCTTCTAGTGATTCAGAAAGGTGGATGGCTGCCATGCATGATGAGATGGAATCTCTTGACAAGAATGGTACTTGGGAGCTGGTCAAGTTGCCAATTGAGAAGAAACCTATTCATTTGCAAATGGATTTTCAAGAAAAAGGAAGGCGTTTCACCAACCGAAGAGGTTAGGTATAAAGCAAGGTTAGTTGCTAAAGGATACAGTCAAATTCCAGGTATTGATTTCACAGATGTCTTTTCCCCTGTTGTGAAGCATAGTTCTATTCGCACTTTGCTTAGTATTGTGGCTATGCATGATTTTGAGCTTGAACAAATGGATGTGAAAACTGCATTCTTACATGGGGAATTAGAAGAAGACATTTATATGGAGCAACCGGAAGGTTTTGTCGTTCCCGGAAAGGAGAATTTTGCTTGCAAATTGAAGAAATCTCTCTATGGTTTGAAACAGTCACCTAGACAATGGTATAAGAGATTTGACTCCTTTATGATATCTCAGGATTTTAAAAGATCAAATTATGATAGCTGTGTTTACTTCAAGATTGTGAATGGTTCAGCTATTTATTTGCTCATATATGTTGATGATATGTTGATTGCTGCAAAAATAAGGTTGAAATTTCAAAGTTGAAGGCTCAATTAAGCGGTGAGTTTGAGATGAAAGATCTCGGTGCTGACTAAGAAGATTCTTGGTATGGAAATCATTAGAGACAGAAAACTTGGTAAATTATATCTAAGTCAAAAGGGTATATTGATAAAGTTCTTCGTCGTTTCAACATGCATGAGGCTAAACCTGTGAGTACTCCCTTAGCAGCATATTTCAAACTTTCTTCAGCATCATGTCCAAAATCTAATGATGAAGTGGAGTACATGTCTAAAGTCCCATATGCGAGTGCAGTTGGTTCACTTATGTATGCCATGGTATGTTCTCGCCCCGATTTATCTCAATCATTAAGTGTGGTTAGTAGATACATGGCTAATCCTAGAAAAGAGCATTGGAAAGCAGTTCAATGGATTTTCAGATATCTGCGGGGCACATCTAATGTTTCTTTACAGTTTGGAAGGATTAAAGATGGACTTGTTGGTTATGTGGATTCTGATTTTGCTGGAGACTTGGATAAAAGAAGGTCTCTCACTGGTTATGTGTTCACTGTTGGAGGGTGTGCCGTAAGTTGGAAAGCAAGTTTACAAGCTACCATTGCTTTGTCTACTACAGAAGCTGAGTATATGGCTATCTCTGAAGCTTGCAAAGAAGCTATTTGGTTGAGAGGTTTATTTACTGAGCTTTGTGGAAGTACATCTTGCACTACAATATTTTGTGACAGTCAAAGTGCTATTTGCCTTACAAAAGATCAAATGTTCCATGAGAGAACAAAGCACATTGATATCAGATATCACTACATTCGAGGTGTCATTACTCAAGGTGATATTAAAGTCTGCAAGATAAGTACTCATGATAATCCAGCTGATATGTTGACAAAGCCAGTTCCTGCATCTAAGTTTGAGCTTTGCTCAGACTTAGTTGGTATTACTCACTAGTCCTGTGGATTTTCGGCACTCAAGGTGTATATGCTGATTTTATTGGAGGAGTTCACAATATTCTTCGACTACTGGAGGGAATTCGGCTCAAGGTGGAGAATAATTGTTGAAAAGTGATCCGAATTCGGCTCAAGGTGGAGATTGTTGGAAAGTGATCCGAATTCGGATTTGTGTCCGTGTAGGACTCTTGTCCTGTTTCCTTATTCTGTTTTCTTTCCATATGGGACTCTTTTCCCTGTGCTATATATACCCCAGTAGTCCATAGGCAAAAGCATCCCAAAGAGAGTCTCTCCATTGTAATCTCTCCAAAATATAGTGATTTGCCTTCGAGCGCCCGTGGTTTTTTCCCGCAAGGGTTTTCCACGTAAAAATTCGTGTCTCTTGTCTCTTTTATTCTGTGCATTATTTGCAACAATAACTGTCTACGATAATTTATAGACGGTTATTTATACAAACCGTCTGTAGTAGTGGCAGGCATCACAGACGGTTTTTATAAATAACCGTATGTGATAATTCATATACAGTTATTAATACAAACCGTCTGTGATAGTTTCATGTCACAGATGGTTTGTGTTTGTAACTCAGACGATAGTTTTATGTCACAGATGGTTTGTGTTTGGAATTGTCTGAGATACGCCACATCATTATATATATACAGTGTGATCTCGACAGATTTATTTTCATTACAGTACATTGAAGGAGGTGGCCTCCATTGTCGAAAGGATGCAGCAACATAACAACGCTCGATGTGGTACCTTCCAAGAAGAATTCTGCAGACATTATGCTATTCCTCTTTTCTGGATTGGGATTTGGTGTGTGGTTTGCAGTTGTAATTGTAGTGGTATGGGTACTCCCCGTTAGAAAGAATTCTTGAAATAGTGGTCTGTTTTTTCTTTTTTTGAATAATGAAATCTCCGGTATGAAGATCACTACAATCTGAAAACATGTGTGCATTTCTAGCTGTACAGAAACGGTATGACATACTGCTTTATCACGAGAAGAGAGAATTTACATTTGATGACGGGCCTGTTTGATTCGTAGCACCTTGTGTTGTTTACTCTTTATTCTCTCTCGATATATTTGCTACGATGTGGGTTGATTATTAGCCAAGCAAATTTCCTACGAGTTTAGTATCATCCAATTAGGAACGAATGAAACTGTCGAAGTGTATCATCTAGGTTAGGGCCTGTTAGTGCCATGCGAATTTGATTAGGGAGGTCAGACGTGTTCCTCGAGTAGAAAGGAGATGAGTACGGTTTTATCCTATGCGTGGAATTTATTTCAGACACCACGTATTATACATAGCAAACGAGACATGTTATTACTTGTCAAGCAATTGCTACCTACATCGTCAAATTATTACTTGTCTGCTAATGCAACGCATTCTGGGCTCAGAAACTGGCAGAGATCCGAGCAACGCCTCGTCCCGTCGTCCGCCCAATAGCGAAGCGGTCCAGAAAATCTCGGCCAAGGAGGGTATAGACAGCCCAGGTCCAGAAATAATGAAGATCATGCATAGATCCTGATGGTCATTACTAAATCCCAAATATAATTGTTGTACTTTTTTCTTAATGAGTTTTTCCATTGGATTTCTTGTATGAAGGTTTTTAACAAGGTAATAAGTGTGATATAACTTAACGTGTACTATGTATTCTTTTTTCTATTTCTTTTTTCAATGGTTTTTTTGAAAGAGTTTTTGACGAATTATATGCATTGTGTGGTATTTGTATAAGGGGGGTGTTATGAAACCTAGTATTTATGGGGCAATTACCAAAATATAAGGGTTCCACTCTTTTAGTATGTAAATAAGACTCCCTACTGTTAAGAGAGTTGATGATGAACCAAAACGAGCTCCATCTTCTCTCTCACACAGTTATGTTTATTGATGTTCATGTGATTGCTTATAATACGGATTGATGTATGAGTTGGCACCATGACAACAACCGAAATCTCAACGGTCCCTTCCAATCCAACGCTCCTACATGATTGCTTCCTTGGGCCGCCACGCGCCACGCGCGCGTTGCGATGCCCACGTCCTCGACCTGTGGGTAGGGGTGTAAACGGAGCGGATACGGATGGATATTGTTCATTCCGTATCCGTTTCCATATTTTTTGTCAGAGTCAGAATCGGACACAGATAATACCAGATATAAATACGAATACGGATATTCTTGGTCACGAATACGGAGCGAATACATACCGCTCCGAATACGGTTAGTCTTGGTCACGAATATTTAGTCGGATAATGCGCAAAAACAAAACATGCTCGCGTTGATTTCACTGACCACCAAGCGAAAATCTATCGTGCACTCAATTCTTAGAGGAAAGGCTGTACGATCTTGTTTGAAGAACACTTTTAATTCCATATGGAATTTCGACAGTAATGATGAATTCAACAAACTTTAGTAGATTGATTTTTCTCAAAGATAATCTGAGCTCTAAAGGCTACGATTACAAGGCTTATATAGCTCCTTGGGACGTTCATATGGTCCCCAAACCGAATACAACTCAACCCTATATTGTTTTAAACTTGAACTCACACAAAAAAGAAACTAGATTTTACAGTCGTCATATTATTTCGATCATAGCAGATGATTCATGATGTATTTAAAGATGAGACCTTATCCATTGTATAGATCTTGAAATAAGCTTTCCAACGAGTACAAGAACACTCGAATCGGACTCCGTTTGTAAAAGTTATGGCCTTTTTAGTAAGTACCTGTTGGGCTGTCTCGAACCGATTCCGAATTGAGTTCTGAGCTGAATCCGAATTTAAATCCGGTAACTATCCGAAAAAAATATCCGGTAACTATCCAAAAAATATCCGGATAGTTCCGTATCCGTCGGATAATGTTTGTTCCGAATCCGTTTCCGTATCCGGCAAAAAATATCTGAATCCGTATCCGTATCCGGTAAAACCTCCGGATATCCGAAAATTTGTTCCGAATTCTATCCGAATTAAAACGAACAGACGGACAGTTAAAAACTATCCGCTCCGTTTGCACCCCAACCTGTGCGGCTCTTGGCTGCGGTAGTCGCGTTCTCCGGTCCCCGCGCGCCGCGATCAATCGCCAGGGAAAAATCTGATGGAAAGGCCCCGAGAAAAGTTGGCCCAGGCGAGAGATATAATGGAAAGGAGCCCAGAAATGTCGGCCCAGGCGAGAGATAGAAATGTCGGCCCAGGCGAGAGATATCTCGGCAGCGGACCAACCAAACCCTCAGTCCAGCAGACGGCCAGCCCAGTGTGATTGCCTATCTATGCCACACAGCAGATCAGCCCAGCCTTACTATGCTCCTGGCCCAAAACGGGATCTGGGATTGCTTAGTAGGCATTGCTATATCGCAAGGTAAATTGTGTGTGATTATGACGACTTGGGTTTCCAGATATGCAGTAACGCGAGGCGACCGTAGTTGTTACCACAACTTCGGTCTATGATGATGAATACTGTGAGGTCTCCGGCATATGGGACTACCGGATCCAGATCGTTATGTTTTTGACCTTTTGTGGAATTGTTTGGGGGTGAGGACGAGGTTGACTGACCGGTGAATACTGATGGATGGAGCACCGTCAAAACTGGCGATCGGTCTGTGGTCGCTAGTGGCTGGTCGTGATCCAAGTTTCTAGATATAAAATGTCAATTCAACGAAAATAATTTAGGGTCTGTTTGTTTTAGTTTCTGGTAGCTACAGCTACTTTCAGAATCTGCAGCTCCTCCAAACAGTTCAGATTTTCATTCATATTCGAAGTAGTCAGAAGCTACAGAATCCAGAAAATGAACTAGTAGCCAGAAGCTGGGGTTATCCAGCTTCTCCAGATTTTGACTAGCTAGATACTCACCAGCTGCTTCTCAGAATCTACAGCTGAAACAAACAGACCCTTAGATTTCAATTAACTTGAGATGACTGCATTCGTATAAAGGTATTCTAACCGAGAAACTTCCGATTAATTGCCATCTTCAGTTATATCGGTATATTATATGCAAATGTTAAAACTAACTACCATCCATGCTTAAAAGGTACCTTTGGAATCTCCTGTTCAAGAGGGCCGTACAGGTCAGGATCTGTTCTTTTCAGTTTCTCGAAACGGTTTTTGACTTTTGCTATAATATCTAATTTTCAAACGGAGTATTTTTTTTAAGATGAAGTCTACAAGTTAATTATAGTATATGTTAAAAGTCCAACATCTGTACCACTAAAATCATAAGCGAGTACCTCTTTCTCCGTAATCTCTGTCGTAAATAGTTAAAATTCAAAAATTTTAACCAAAAATCATAAACCGCAGCAAAAAAGAACAGGTATATACCGGCTGAACGTGATATGAAGCCTTATGTGGCTGTAGCAGTGTAGCTTGCTAACATTAACCGCTACATGCCAATGCTAGGCAGCGCATCCGATAGTTAACTATTACGTACTTATGGGAATCTCTTGGTTGCTTTGACTTGTAACTAGGGAAAAACTTATCTGTTTGCAAATTTATCGAAGGGTATTGATAGAATCAGTAACCAGCAGTTACTAAAATTTTGGATTTTTTTTGACAAAAATATTGAATTGAAATTTAAAATTTTGAGATGTAAAAAGAAAAAGATCGTAAAAATTGCAAATTTCCTTTATATTTGATGAAAATTAGATAAATCTGAAATTTGTTGTCCAGTTTAAATTTTTATTGAACCCCACCGATAACACTGATAACCGATGGTTTTTAGCGATAAGTTTTTTTTCTTACTTGTAAGTCAAGAGAGCCAATTGGCCAAGCTAGCATGGTCCGACTGGCTAGTCAATGGCGGCCAGACCAGTTGGGTCTGGAAGTATCCAAGGGGTTTTTGGATATTTATGAGAATTGATCATGGGTTGAGTTTTGGAGTTACAAGTCATTGCATTCATGGTACATGAAGCATGTTTGGAGTAATATGGGTCAACTTATGAAGAGGTTGTGTCTGAAAATAATTTCTTAGTCATTGATGTGAGGGAAGCTTGGAGAGAACCATGGTTGATGGCGTGGACTAGGACTAAGCTCGGGGATGAGGTGAGGTATGCTCAAGTAAGGCACAGGGAAAATAAGGGATGTTAAAGAGAAGGTTCAAGCAATGGTTCATCGAATGGTGCAGTTGGTGTAAGTAAGATATAGTTGGGGAGAACCGACATTGAGAGACTTGCCATACATGTGCCATTGGTGAACATACACGTTGCAAGTATGTGGATTTCTTGCAAAGGAGGATTTTACCATAGACTAGACTCGGGGAAGATGTAAGGTCCATGGTCAAAATGAGGGTGTTTTAGCGGGGAAGCCAAAATACTGAAAATGGTGATAGGACCAAAACCACGACACTTGGAGGGTGTTATAAGAGCTGTTTATGTCAAGAGTTGCTGACGAGGCTAAGTGGATGGGAAGCTTGCTTCTTAGTGGGTTTGATCTCATATGCTTTAAGAAGCATGTATAAGTCATGTGTAAGTGTAAAAACCCGATGTGTGGGATTAATGGATTTCTTCAATTATGCTAATAGATAGTATCCATTAAGGTTAGATATGGGCTGATTGCTCCATCTATATGAGTGAAGGTGGTTAGAGGCATGTTGCAAGGAAGCAAGGCTAACCAACAACTCGTTCTTTAGGTTTTGATGAGAGAGAGTGGCTTCCTTAGAAGGGAAGCTTTTGGGCGAGTGTTCTTTGGCGAGAGAGAACTTTGTCATTCATGATAGAGTGGTTGCAAAATCTGTATCTATAAGTTATAATAGATCAATCTTATTCATCCTACATGGTGTGTTGTTGCTCTTGTTAATTTTGCACTTGTTTTGGTTGGCATTTTTGCCCTCTCGCCCTCCTTCTTGATCGTGCTGGCTATAAAGATGTGTAAGTGATAGAGATGCTTTATGAGAATCATATTTCATTCATCTAGGGAACTGCTATAGAAAGATCTTGAAGGTTCCTCAGTTTGGTTCGATTTGAAACCCTTCTAGTCATATCTTGTTTCTAGGATTTCAATCTTGAATCTTTGGGTACTCGTGCTTGTTGTGACATATGAGAACTCATCTAAAGTCATCTTGATCATCCTTAACCCACAAACAAGTCACATATCAAGTTCTTAACTTTTGCCCAATTTTAGTGCAACTTTACTTGTCTTGAGAAAAAGTTAAAACTTTGGTCAAGATACATACGACCCTTAGATGGATTAGATTTATGAGATCCTAAGCAAGATGTGTGTAAAGTCTCATATCATGTGGAGATGTATTTTGGAGATTGCACCCTTTTTAGTTTGGCTCAGGCTAATTTTCAGTTCTAGAATCAGAGATGCGATCAGACTACCACTAAACTTGAGGTCTGACCGGCCTCCGATCGAACCGGTCTTCACCAGCCGGTCTAACCGCTTCCTCAAAGTGGTCTAACCAGCCCTAAGGAGATTAACTTCATTTGCTTCTGCACTTGTGTGAGTTCTCTGTTGATGGGTTAAATTAGCATTTCTAGCTTCCAGTAATTAGTGGAGTAAAACTTTTAAAATAATTTTGGAAGGTTGAACTTAAGTCCCTACTCCAAATAGCTTCGGCTTTTGGCTCTAGAAGCAGAAGCCACTTAGAACGCGCCAGCTTCTTAATTTCTTTTTTTTGTTTGTTTTTTTCTTTATTTTTTGCATCGTCCGTGATGATATAACAGTTTTCATTTTCATTTTTCTTATTTTTTTACTTCAAAAAAGCTAACAACCGCTACAGTGCATTAATATCCAAAAGCCAATAACCGAAGCTAGAAGCCATGACTTTTAATCATGTTGGAGTGGCCCTTAAAGGCACTGTTCACCTCGTTTCATTGTAATGTCTGGATTGTAACATCGTATTTTTCTGCAATTTTTAAAGCCTGGAATTTAAAAATTAATTTTCTAGATTTTTCTGGAATTAATTCAAGCTTAAAATGAATTTTTAAAATTTAAAATAATTTAATATGATTAAAATAAACATTAACATAAGTTGAAAACATTTTATTTGGATTCCTCAGGTCTCAAGGAATTCTCTGATATTTTTGGTGAATTTTTGGGATTTATTTGCTATTTTCTAGAGCTCTTGGCATTTTATTTGAATTTCTGAAAATTATTTAATCGGGGAATCTTCCTCAGCCGTCCGATCCACCCACCTCCCACGCGTCGCCCATCCGGCCTCTCCCGCGTGCTCACCGCCTCCCTCGGCCTAGCCCACTCCCCGCGCCTCGCCTCCACCGCCCGATCCCGCAGCCGCTACGCGTCGCGCATCCGCAGCCGCCACGTGGTAGCATCAGCCCGATCGCACCCCGCGCACCTCGCTCACCCGTCCGATCCTCCGCACGCCCACGCGGCAGCATCCGCACCGTCCGCCCGAGCGCGTTAACCCTAACCCACCGCCGCCCGCACGCAACCATGACCGTCCGATCTCCCGCGCGCCATCCCAGCCGTACGCGTGTCCCAAACTGAGATCGCCTCGCGCCAGCGCTTTATTCGGATCGAACTCCTCGATTCGCGTGCTTTTATACGCACGGCCGTCTCAGTTCGCGAGCCTCGCCCATCGCCGCCACCCTCGCCCTCGCCTCGCGCCACCGTCGCCCGAGCACCCGCGTCCCCGCCGCCGCCGGAGATCCGCCGCCGTCGCCATTCCCGCCGGTGAGCTTCCGCGCCGACCCCCCTCGGTCCGCGCGCCACCACCCGCTCACTCGCGTTCGCACGACGCGCCTGGTCATGCGTCGGCCATCGGCCGCCGTCCCGCCTCCGGTCCCTCCGATCCCGACCGTCGCCTCAGATCCAAACTGAAGGCCAAGCTTTTGCCACGTGTTCGCATCCCCACCGCCCGATTCCACCGCCGTCGCTGCGCCCGCACCCGAGCCACGTCAGCCTTAGGCCACGTGTCACACCACGTCAGCAACACCCGAGCACCGGTGCCACGTCAGCGCCACATCAGCGTGCCACGTCAGTTGTCACGTGTCAGCACCAGCGCACGCCACGTCATCACCCTGGTACTGTTCCGTAGACCCAGTCCACCGTGCACCACTCTCACCTGTAGACCCAGTCCACAGCACAGTAGCTTTTCTGAATTTTTGTAATTTCTTTAGGGTTTATTTTTCAAGAGCCCGTTCTCCTCCGTCCTAGCTCCGATTGACCCCGTTCTTTTTTTTAAATTCATCTAAAATCGAGCTCTAGCTTTTGGTTCTAGTTTCATAATTTTTGGAGTTCATTTGCTTATCATTTTATGTGTTTTTCTTATTTCAGTCGTTTTCTCCCTCGTTAGATTCCGATTCCGGAGGAGCAGGAGCTGCGCCCGAAGACCAAGAGTACCTCGCTGAGCATAACTAAGACAAGTCGTGTCCTTTAATCATGTTAAACCCAGTTTGCAACCTATTATTTAATTATTTTCGTTTTAAATTACATTGCATTGCTATTTACTACAAATCTTTGTATTGGTAGTTATCATCCCAATTGTTTATCCCTCCTTGATAACTTTGATGCCATGATGCCATTGTCACCTTAGGTGGGGAATTTAATTAGTGATGTTATGTTAATTGTCACATGGGTTGGTACGATAGAATTACTAAGCCTTGCTTAAATTTGTGAATGATTTCATCATCACATGTGACTTATTAATTTGACTTAATGATATATGGAATTGTTGTTGGTGCCACGTTTATTAAAATTTGTGCCATGGCATTGGTGTGTCACTGGTGTGGTTATACAAACTTAGTTTTGTACTCGGGCGAGTGATCGGGGAAGTGCAGGTTCACTTCGGGGGATGTGGTAGCCTCGCCCGAGTAGAATTAAGGACTTAACGTTGTGCGCCATTGATCTGAGCTTTATCGTGCAAACCACATGTCTAGTATGGGATAGACCTGGCTGACTAAATTGGGAGGTTTCAACTTAATCTTGCCAATGAGATGAACATGGTTGCTGATTTCCATGTAGCGTAAGGGGGGTGTGATGCGAAATCCTAGCGGGCAGGATTAGTTTAGAATTGAACTTTGTAAAGGTCTTGTTGTGATTTCCTGAGATCGAGGCTAATCACATCGTGTGGGTACAGTTGTGCAACCTGTACAGAGTGTAAAATTATTCGAATAGCCGTGTCTTCGGTCATAGACAATGCTCGGTGATTTCGCACGAGGGTTAGTGTTGTCTTTTAAACTTGGTGGTTTATGTTGGAAGTGAACAGGTAGTTCAATGTCAGATCAGCTTGTGAATGGCACGTTCACGAGTGGTTTATGTTAATTCTTTTGATTATTTATTATTATTGTTTTACGCTTATGTTGCTCAGTTGAGGACGAGGAGTACTATCAGCAGGAGGTTCCAGAAAGGAGAGTACTTCGACAACTTCACGGATTAGGCTTCGTTCTCCACTCGATAGCTTGTGGGCTTGTCGATTGGCCGCTACGCTTTATTTTGGATTTCCGCTGCTAGTTTTAAAGCCCTTCCAGTTAGAGATATTGTAAGCTTGGCCATAATGTCGTACCTTTGAGATTTATCAATATTTGAGTTTTCCCTTTATTTTATCGTGTGTATGGTTGTGATTACATCTATGTTTGACTGTGTACACTAGCGTGATTCTGGACTAGTGCAGTTTACATAGAGAGTCCGAATTTGCATATTCGGGTCTCGGTAGAGATGGTATCAGAGCCATATCGACTGTAGGACGAAGCCCTTGTTAGAATGGTCGTTTAGCCCAAAAACTCATTTTCTAAATCAAACCAATCAAATTTGATATTTAGTAAATACCTCTATCTTCTTACCTCATTCTTAAGGATTCTCGTTTTTCGCCCCACTCTCGTAACATTTGTTTTCTTACAAAGCTTTAAACTGATCTTTCCTTTATAAATGCATTAGATGTCCCAAGCTTCTTTCAGCCAGACAGGAGGATGGAGAGCACTTCTTCGCGTCTTATTGCGAAGCCTTGGATTGAAGCGATCACCTGTCTACCTCACCAAGGATAAGAAGAATAAAGGCCAACGCATTGGGAGCATCACCAGACTGTACTTCACCATATGAGTCGGCAAGCAAGTTCTACACCACGGCTTCAAGAATATTGGTGCAAGTGGAAAGGAGTCGGCATAAGGAACTGCGTACAAA
Source organism: Melocanna baccifera (assembly GCA_036346265.1). Classification (NCBI taxonomy): domain Eukaryota; kingdom Viridiplantae; phylum Streptophyta; class Magnoliopsida; order Poales; family Poaceae; genus Melocanna; species Melocanna baccifera. The sequence continues at coordinate 35,939,321 of CM070685.1, forward strand.
GTCATCAGACACCTTTGCAAGATATACAAGATCAACATGGCCAGACTCATCCGGAAGTTCAAGAAGCAGTACGGAGTTACCCCTAGCCTATCAGGGATAGTCAGGGAGGAGCCCCGACCGCAGTCGCCAGTACCTCTACCGTCGCCTACACCGCCGAGCCCGGAGCAGAGACGACATATCACCGGTGATCATCGAGTATACCTTCGATAATTCATCCCAATTCCAGTCAGAGAGCAATCGCCGCCAGTTCGCAACTCGTGGGTTGTCTATAGCGATTCAGAGGACGAGAGTTGTGTGCCCTATTTGTCAGGACCCGAGTGGGAGCCTTTAGATTAGATAGTACAAGTAGAACGATGGATTTTATTTGTAAGTTGTGTGTGATGTGAGCTGCAAATCTTGCCCTTAAAAAGCATTATATTACGATCATGTCAATCTTTTTAATGGAGTTAATTTTTGCTCAGTTTTAGTGTTAGAATTTTTGCTCAGATTTAGTGTTACCCTTTTGGGCTAAGTGCTTGTTTAGTTTAGGTTGCCAATAGAGAAAACCCTCTTAGACACATTTACCTCTTATCTATGCTTTTCCCCCTCGTCTTTTACCATTGGTCAATCAGCAATTGTTTTCCTTTTCAGAACAGTAGTAAGATGGTTGATACCAGGAACTCCTCAGGCCGCAGCCAGGCGAGCCAGAATCCAGAGAGCAGTGCTGCGCAGCTAGTTCCACCAACTTTGGACCCCGCCTCGCCGCTTCTGGTGGCATGCATACGCATGATGCAGTGATGATGCGTAACATGAGCCAGAGCCGAGCACCTCCACCAAAGACGTCATCACCCAGCTATGCAGAGTTCATGAGGATAAGACCGCCTACCTTCTCCAGTTCTTCAGAGCATTTGGAGGCAAACGATTGGATCCGTTCAGTTGACAAGAAACTGAACCTGGCCTAGTGCACAGATAGAGAGAAGGTGATGTATGCAGCACATCAGCTTGAGGGAGCATCAGCAGAGTGGTGGGAGAACTACTGTGCCGCTCACGAGGACCATGGCAGTGTTACTTGGGTAGAGTTCACAGCCGCCTTCCATCACGCCCATGTCATGGATGGGGTGATCGAGATGAAGAATGACGAGTTCAGAGAGCTGCAGCAGAAGAATATGTTAGCGAGTGAATATCTCAATAAATTCACTCAGTTAGCTCGTTACGCACCAGAGGACGTAGCCACAGATGCCGCTCGCCAGAAGAGGTTTAAGAAAGGCTTGAACCCAGGACTGAAGGTACAAGTGGTTGGCAATGACTATATCAGTTTTCAGCATATGGTGGATAAGGCCATTCTTATTGAGGAGAGTCACCGTGAGCTAGAGGAGTCTCGCAAGATGAGGATGATCCAGTAGGGATCACAGTCACACCAGTCCCAGAGGCCCCGTTTTAGTTCTTACCAGCCTGCACGAGTGCCTCAAAGAAGAACCGACAGCCTTCAGAGACTCAGCTCAGACGCGCTCGCTGGGCCAGATCGGCGTCATTCTAATGGTTCCAAAGAATGCCAGCAGAAGAGTAACAATTCAGCAGCGTCTGTCACTTGCTTTAAGTGTCATGAGTCAGGACACTATGCTAGCAAGTGCTCCCAGAGGATTGCAAATGCAGAAATCCTGCTATTTTGGGATGTTACAGATCCTACCCCCCTTAAAAGGAATCTCGACCCCGAGATTCAGGTAGAGTAGAAAGATAGAGGCAGGGAACAACTGGCTAGCAGTAGGTTACAAGGGTCTGCTTAGCAAGCCGTCCTTTCCTTAGAGCAGTCAGGAGTGAGAAGAAATCTGCACAAAAAGGGTTGACACTTGGAGAGATGAGGTATGCAGGGGAAACCTCGTTGACTTTGTAACAGTTGTCCTTTCACTACAATGCACCTGGCCTTCCTGGTATTTATTGTCCATTAATGCCAAGCTCAAAAATCTGTTTAGGCAGGAAGGGTGGTAGTGATCCTTTATTGGGGTATTTTGATACTCTGGTGTTATCTTTGCTACCCCCCTTAAAATAAGGTTCTTGCTACTATTTTTTCTCATCTGCTTCTGCCATAGCAAATTTGATGGCAACTTGCAAACTCATCCGTTGTATCTCGGCAGCTTTGGTTAGCAATATACTCATGGAGCAATCCTTGGGACAGTGATCTTGTCCTTCACAAAGAAAACACGTGACCTTACTCATTGGGCATTCTTCGATTGGGTGATCCTTGTCACAGTTGGGGCAATTGTCGGTGCATTGATCGTCCTGATATCCTTTTTCTCCACACCGAGTGCATGCGACCAGCTTCTTGAGGCAATCCCCTGGTGAATGGTGTTCCTTGCGGTGGGGACAGTAGGGGTTTGGGCAGTTGTAACAATAATGTCCTTCTTGTCCATAGGTAAAACATGATCCTCTTTTATTTTGCCATAGTGGAGGACATGATTGGACACTATGTCCTTTCTTACCACATTCACCGCAATCCATAATTGGCAAAATTCCTGAATCTGAGATTACCTTTGGGGCAAGCACAGTTTGTCCTTGGGTGATATTCTTGGGTTTAAAACATTCCATGGTGCTAGGGTCAAGGTTAGCATTGACGGTTTCCATGCTTTTCTTCTTTTGGGGACATCTGCTTGCATAATGCCCTATGAATCCACAGTAGAAACACTTAGCATTCTTTCCAAACTTTTTAAGAGGGCACTTGATGTTGAATATTCCCTTCGTGCTGATGTCGCGGTTGGTAATAGTGACATCCTTTATCTGCTTCTCTACTTTCGGTTGAGAGTACTCATTTTTTGGGTCTTTTATGCCATGAGGGGAAGAACACTTGATTGTTTTGCCTGGTCGTCGTTGAGGGCATCTGCTGGCATAATGTCCAATATCTCCGCAATTAAAGCAACTGATGTTCTTATAAGGTTTGCCAGGTGTTGCTTTACATGGATTTCCATTGGGATGTTCTTTCTTCGACTTCTGCTAGTATGGAGGGTTGTATCCATGATGAGCATCGATTATTTGTCTCGTTCTTTTACTTTGTCCAGTGGTATCTGTCTTGCTCTTTGTCACTACTTGCTTAATGATAACTTGAGCCATATGTCCATTATGGGGCGAAGACTGAGTTTTGATTCTTTTGCAGGCCAACTCTTCTGGACCGTTGTCCCTTACTGAGGTACTGTTTGCTTTGAGCTTCCGAGCCTTGATTGTCGTGATGTGGTCACCCGCCATTTCTTGCTTGAAGGCCTGACGAGGTTTCAGCAATAGGGTGAGAGGGAAGCAGCATGAGGTACGAAAAGACTCGCACATATAAGAGATATTCTAATCTAGCTGAGGAGAGTGCTCCCAGAGAATTGGGGCAACACACCAGCCACCCAGAACAACCAAATTTTATAAACAAGTGCTTTCTGTGATTGCAAAATACAATGCCCGAGAGCAAGAAGGCAATGCACAGGGCCAAATAAAAGAAGCAATGCCTGAGCGAGACGGCACACAAAAGAGAACGTGGGGTTCTGAGCACTAGATCTTATCGGGACTGGAGAAGAAAACAACATCTCTTTTTGTTTTTTTGCAAGGTACTCCATCTTTCTGCTTTACCACTGCATGAACCATAGTTCTTCCATTCTAGGCTCATAATCCATGGCTTTCATTCCTCCTTGATTAAATCCAAGCTTTCTCTTGCTATCTAATCTAGAATCAACAAATGGTATTACTTATCCGATCCATTTAATTATGAACCAAGGTACTCATCTTAGGCTTAGAATCCAAGGTTTTATAAATTCCATTTTTCCTTGGTTGGATCCAGATTACCTTTCTTGGGTATTTAAAATCCTCATTCAGCAGGAGTTATCATCCCTCGAATCCTTCCACTAAAACAATTATTTTATCCGAGGTTTTGATAACCTATCAAAACTATTTGCATCTCATGAACTTCCAATCTCATCAATTCATGATCAACTAGCTCTTATAAATCCCAGTTTTATCAAGGATACAATTCCATCTTTTGCTAGTGATCAATCCACTCAACTTCATTAATTTATGATCACCTTACTTCTATAAATCCAAGTTTTATCAACACTAAAATTTCGCTGTTGGTCATTCCATCCAGCTTCTTATCTCTTAAATAATATTACTTTAATCCATCCTTTGTATCATGGGTCCTTAACAAGATTTCATCATCCATAATCTTCCTTCCAAGTTATTACCCTGGCATCAATTATCCACCGAAAGCAAGGGCATTGGGCAACTTATAATCCAAAATTTGTGCTATCTTTTTCTAACCCCAATAGCCCTTTTTATTTTTAGCTATACCTGTTATTCCAACACTTAGGTATGCTTCCCAAATTCTTATCCTTCGTCAATCATGATTGCATTTTCTTTCCTTAATCAGCTTGCTTATTAATCCAATTCAATTTATCTGTGGCTCCACTCCAAGAATTTAGCTAATTTCCGTAATCACTCCAATTACTTAAATTCGACCATTTTCTTTCATTCAGACCTGATAAGAATTGATATAAATCCACCAAAATTGGTCCATATATTGACTAGAAATCCAAATGAACCTGATTCAATCCACTGATGTAGTTTTCGGTTCAATAGATTCAAGCTTTTAGGTGGTCTATCCATTTCCCACCAAGGATTTATATCATTCCCTCTTTAAAATCCACATAAATCCACCAAGGTTTATAATGATCTCAGAGGGTGTGGCACATGTCTTTTCCTTCCTCTCTTTGCTTTGGCAAATCCCATATCTGGTTAATCCAAACACTAAATTAGTGCAACCTCTTCTTCTTGAAAATTCCATTTCTAGAAATTGACTTAATCATCCCATACTTAATCAGAAACTTGCACCTTTGTGAGACCCGGAGTAGAAACTCCCAGACCCCCTGTGTATTACTGTACTAGTCCCAGAGATCAAGGCTAGTACACACAGTTCAAACAGAAAAGATGATACATTGCCAACAACGCTTTATTACAATAGTAACTGAAGTTTTACAAAGGCCATTGCCTTACTAAGGTTCACAGAACCACAAGCAAAAGTAAACACAGCGGAAGCAAAAGATAACTTGATCGACCCATCAATCTGCCACAGGCAATTGACTGGGGAAACGAATCCTAGGCATCCGAGAATAATCCACCGCATCCACATTCGCGCAGAAGTCATACTCTCCACTTGATCTTCTCCATTCTCTCGCTTATATTTATAGAGCAACGGTGAGTACAAAAATGTACTCCGCAAGTCTTGGGAAAATGCATAGATGTAAGATTTCACAAAGGAAGGCTTTATGGTTTATTTGCAAAAATCAGCATTTGATTTCAAATCTACATAATTACTTTAAAAGCCATTTTGTAAACAACTTGTTTTTAATAATCGAAAATTGATAAGTACTTTAGTGAAGGTTAAACTACCAACACTAATATCTCGTGCCATCACACCAATTTTCAAAACCTCAGTTACACCCCGATCTCAACATCACGAGAGTTATACTACTCCGAGTTTTCTCCAACTCATTTTGTTTTGAAATCAAAACCAAAACTTCTACTATGTGAATGCATTCTTTGCCCGCCCTTGACCGTGGGCACGGCTATTCGAATAGTTTTACTCTGCAGAGGTTGTACACTTTACCCACAAGAGATAAAATATCTTAATAGTCAACATGCTTCCTTTGGCATGAGACCCAGATAAATTATCACAAAGCCTTTCGCCTACTCCAGTATAGTTTAAATACCACCCGCTAAGGTTTCACCACAACTCGAATCCACGAGTTGGAGCCCCTCTTGCGCCATGTGAGTACAAGAAACCCTGCTCTCACTATGAGTAACCAAAGATACCCCGACACCCAATACACCACCGGTGATATCTAAGCTAAACTTTTATAGGTTAGTTAGCTAGGTCGCACCCATATAGACTTGTGGTTGTACTGTTTTGCTCGGTTTGAACAAACACAAGCGCCGGTCCTTAATCGACTGTGGTGGCTCATTCACAAACCCAACAATTCTCGTGTTAACCGCACTCACCAAACCTTCCATCCACCCTTGTCAACTTTTCCTTTGATTTTCAAATTAACAGTGGTAACATCCATTACCACTTTTCAAACAAAATATTTAACAATGGTAACATCCATTACCAATGTTCAAACAAAATATTTAACAATGGTAACATCCATTACCAATGTTCAAACAAATCATTCATCAAAACATTTGGTAAACATGCTACTCATTTGAACATTATTATATTTATTTGCTACGCTAAGCATTTGCTAGTATTTAAACATTCAACAATTGTAACACTAACTCATTATTGAGTCAAAGGGATATCCTAAGTTGACAATGGTACAAGATAAACAATTTTCAATGGAAGGTATAACAAATTGGGTCTTTAACTAAGTTTTCTAAATCAAATTATCACTTGATATAACATAAGCATGCATTAATTTTAAAATAACTACCTACTCATTTTATAAATCATTGGAGCAAGTTGATCAAAGGAAACTTGCAAAACATGGGAGCAAAATGGTCAAAGGAGACTTGCCTTCCTGTGTCTGGTTGAAATCTTCCACAACTTGCTCTTGAGGTTGCTCGGACAAATCGGTCTCTACACGTAAATCGAGAATTCCAAATAAATAAAATAAAATAAAAATTCAAAAATTGAAAATAAATATACCAAATGAAAGATTGAAATTTTAGATGAATTTAGAAATTTGAATGGACTAATTTGGAGCTAAAATGAAAAAGATATGGCTATTTGAAAATCTTAGATTTGAATAAATCCAGAAATTCGGAAATCTCTGACATGTGGGGTCCACTGGTCAGTAAGTCCGCAATACAATCAGTCTCTGACATGTGGGACCCACTGAACTCGGGACCACTTGTCAGTGACTAGCGCAGAGGGGTGGTCGCTGACGGGTGGGGCCTACCGCCGCGGATTAAACGAAGAAAACTCAACCTCGCCGCGGAGCGGCTCAACGCGAGGGAGTGGGAGGGGGAAGAGAGCGGCGCTAGCCAAGTGAGCGGGAGGCACCGCCTACCCCTAATGGGTAGGTAACCCTGCGGAGGGTTATCTCGCGGAGGCCGCGGCAACGTGGCATACACGTGGTCGCCACCGTGCGCCACGTGTACGGGCATGAACGAGGTGGCAATGAGGCACCGCGTGGCGAAGTCGTGGCGCCCGATCGGCGGCCACCGGCGCCACGCTGCCGCCACGCGCGCGCAGCCGCATACGTGGCACGATCGCCGAGGAAAGGGCCCGACCGAGGGTCGCCGGCGCTCCGGCGGGCGGCGGCGCCAACCGGCGTGCGCAAAAGCGAGAGGGAGTGACGGGGAATGCTTTGGTACCTTGCGCAGTTACCGAGGATGGTCGGATCGACGAGACGGCAAAAAGGGGCGGCGGTCGGAGAGGCTTCACGGCGGCGGAGGGGTTCCGGGGTCGCAATAACTCAGCAAAGTGGTCGCCTGAGATCGCCTGGGTACCAGCAACGTCGAGGATGCTCCGGTGAATCTCGGAAAGGCTTGAAGCGGCGGCGATTGCTCGCCGGAGTGGAAAGTGGCCGACGGAGGAAATCAAGCGCAAGAGGTCTCTCGGCTCGACAGTGGGCAATTGGAGGTGGAGAAAGCGAAGGGGACGAGACACGGCTGCGGCAGAATTTATAGAGGATGGGGCTGTAACGGCAATGCTAAGCTCACGGACTTGGAACCGCCCGAGAATGAAGGCGACGGCGCAACAAGGCATAATTATATGAAATAATGCCGAAACGGTTATGGAAGGCTGCTATTTGAATGTGCATTAGTGCGGGAAATAATTGGTCAAGAAACCAAGCTTTTAAAGCTTCGCTTTTTCGCTTAATGGCGCGCGGCGAGACGCGGGGAGGAAGAAGGTGGCGGGGAAGACGACTGGCCGATGGGCCCCGCATGTCAGTGAGAGAGGAAAAGGAGAGAAGGCGACGGCGATGGCTCGGATGCACGACGCGCGGCAGAGGAAAGTAATCAAGGCCGTAGGATGATGAGTGAAGGGGTAAGTGAAAAGATGCGTTGAGATTCAATCCGGCAATCGGATTTAAATCTGAGCCGATGGGGTGTACTAAGTGGCAACGGGCGGCTGTGATCTAATACGGCAATCATGAACGGTCAAGATGACGACACGCGTCGGGGACGACGGCTCTGACAGGTGGGACCCGCTGGCAGTGAGTCCACGCAGACCAGTCTATGACAGGTGGGGCCCGCTTGTCAGCGTAAATCTAAAAAGAAACTCAACTCTCGCGCGAGCGGGCTCGAACGCGCCGAGGAGCGGGAAGGGAAGAGAGCGGGCGGCGGTAACCAGTCGGGCGGGGAGGATCAACCTACCCAATAAGGGCGACTAACCCTTTTGAGTATTAGTCGCTGGGACGGCCGGGCTGCTGTCGGATGCGCGACACTTGGCGCCGCGAGAGAGGGGAGGCGGATGAGGCGAGACGGCGGGATTAGCTCGGCCGGGAGGAAGGGCTCTGATGCTTGACAAGTGTCACCGAGGAGATTTTGATATTTAAATCTTTTATATATTCCAAATCAAGAGGAGACTTTAAAATACTCTAAAAATACCAAATAAATTCCAAAATTCCAGAAAAATTCACATAATTCACTGATAATGTTTTAAACATATTAAAAATATTTCCAACTTATTTTGATATTAAATTTTCTTTTCAACAGAAACTTTAAATTCAGAAAATTCCAGATAATTGGAAATTATTAATTTAAAACTATTTCTTCAAAATAAAAGCAAAAATTGGGATGTTACAACCTTTGCCTCTTCCAAACAATTGCTTTGAATCCATCAACCTTCACTTGCCTCTTAGGTTCCAAGGTGAGGCCTTCAGAAGAGCTCTCGAGAAGCGCCCTAAAACCTTAAAATTTTGAATTTTTGGGGTAAGAGAGCTCCTAGAATAAAATCTTGGTCAAAACAAGATATAGACAAGAAGAGATCAAGATGTAGATAAGGAGAGACTTGCTAGGAAGGGTAAGATGAAGCAGTGATGCTTATATTTTCACAAATAGGGTTTTAAAGAAATAAATTCTAATTTTTCATACTAACGGCCATGCTAACTAAGGTCACGACCTACAGTCGATATGCTCTGATACCAGCTCTGTCAGACCTGGATTTTATTAACCCGAATCCTTCTGTGGTTTCTGCACTATTCTCTAGATCAGTAGCTAGTGCTCACAGACACATCACTGTATATTAAAACATATTAAACGGAAGCATAATTTATACAATAGTAACTTACATGGGCCGATTGGGCCGAAAAGCAGAGAATGCAGCAGCGAAAAATCTTCACACAAGTGGGGCTCTCAGCACTTGCCCACAGGCAGCCAACTGGGGTTTCGCGACCTAGGTCCATGGCCTTCTTGAATACCAGCTCTGACGACCCTTTTGAAGTATTACAGGGCCTTCTCCTGTTCTTGACTGACTGGAGGGTAATAAGCAACAGTGAGCACAAATTGTACTCAACAAGCCACCACACAGAATGCAACACTAATAACTATTACATGCAGGGCTGTGAAAGGAGGCTTGAGATTATTTTATTTGCTAAAGCAACATTTCCAATTATCATAAATAAAGTTCCTGTGACTTAGCAGTTTTAACCAAAATGTAAGTTGTAAAGAGAGAGTGCGATATTAATAGTAGCGCAGGTTACATCCACCTGTTGGGGTGCATGGCTACCTCTGCCAATGCTAGTTTTGTTTACTGGGCTACATCCATCCTAATTAGACATCGCTGGAGTACGTCCCTCCAGGAAAAAAATCCAATAAAGTAGAGTACTTCCCTCTACTTAGTTTTTGTCCAATCCCACAAAGGTTTTTGAAATAGAACTAACTCGAGGAGTTCCCATGTCTGCTCTTGACCGTGAGCACGGCTATTCGAATAGTTTTAGACTCTGCAGAGTTTGTACAACTGTACCCACAAGAGATAATCAGCCCAACTGGTCCATGCGATTCCTTAGTCACATAGATCGAGATATCATCACGAGGCCTTTACAATACCTTTCCCCCTAAGCATCTCACCCCCGTGGGGTTGAACCCATAGGTTGTGCGGGATGTCACTCATAGCAGCTGGCGCAGCTGGGTACTTCTCCCACAATGCCACCCTATACGCCGCACATCACCTTTACTCGGTGTCCCTTCAAGCAGAACCTTCTTTGGTCTCCTGCACCCCCAACTTACACCTGACTGGCTTGTGAGATGCCTTCAAGGGTCCAGTAAATTATTCAACCAAGCCTACACTTTGCCAGCTTGTGGTTTGTACTGTTTTACATGGAGAGGTTATACAAGATTAAGTCCTTAATTTATCTAGGCGGTGCTTACCACAACCACAAATTCTCGTGCTACATCCACACCAACCACTTTTACCATCCGCCCAGACGGGTAAGCAATTTTTGAGCGTTTTGAGAAGCATAAGATAAACTGTACCAAATTATCAGTCATCTACATCCAATGACTGCCCAAAACAATTTCATTTGTTTGAAGTAATGATGAGTCGGACAATTGAATGCCCTAGCTTTAGACTCATTTGGCAGTAATTATGATTTAGTTAATAATATTAGCATTATTATCTAAGGTGACAAGGATCAGTTGAATCAAATGGTAAAGGATATCATAATAACACTGGTATCATAAAAGGGCAATATCTACCTTACATTTGACATATTTTTGCATAACAAGTAAGCATGCATTTTGATAATTTGAAAGAACATAACTTTTGTAAAACTTGAGATCAATATGATCAAAGTGGTGACTTGCCTTGATTATTTACCGCAGCCTTGATTTAGATCAAAGCTTGCTTAACCAGTTAGTTGTATTAAAATTTGGGATCTCCACTGTAGCCCGAATCTGCTTGGTCTTGTCGTCTTCAGACTGCAGCTTCTAATATGCGGCAACAGAGGGAAAACCAAATAAATCCAAACAGCGACAAAGTATAATTCAATTTAGTTGAGTTTTATTAATGCTGCTTATAAATTGAGATTAGAGAGGGAGCGATTGGAATGGGTTTAATTGATAGGAAGGAGCTGATTAAATAGCTTTACCGTGAGGGAAAATTTTATGAAACGGGAAATTGAGCGAGGATTACCCGCAGGATCTTTCTGCTGGGTTTAGGATAAAGGGTTGATCTTTTTCTTTAGAACTTCTTTTATAAGATTTTATATTTATTAAGGAAGTTTCAAGAGCTACACAGGACTTATGCATCTTTTCAGAAAGATGGCCTGAGGAGGGTGATTTGCTAGATACTTGAATTTAAGCATTTTCCAAATTTAATTATAGTTTGGAATTAGTTATTTATCAATTAGGATTAGGGTCAGGTTAGAAATTCTCAAACTTATTAAAGAGGATTGGTGGTGGTGATTTACTGGAAACATGAGTTATAATTTAATAAGATAAGATTGCACATAATCTTAAATATTGGAAGATAATTAGATTAATTGGGATGCAAAGTTATGTTTTGGCAATATATTTAGTCAAGGGTGCTACTTGCTCAAGAATTCATTTTATGCCTTTTTCTCTTGCAAGATTTGGACTTTATGGATGCATGAATAAAATTAACAATTTATTTGAGGTAGAGAGCAATGTTTCTTTATTTAGATTTAATAGTTTCTTATGCCAAAAGATGTTTGAATCTTTGCATCTTAGGGATGATATTGAAGATTGGACTTACAATTATTTTGTTTACAAATAGAAAGGAAGGCTTACTGGTTTAGCAAAAGAATAATTTCTGCCTTAGTACTTTATGTGCCAGAGAGTAAATCATTGAGCTTTATATTATCAAAATCAAGGAGGAAGGCAAAATGGGTGTTAGGCAGATTGTTCTAGTTTTTGGTAGGTCTGATATTGAATTCTTCGGACTTGCAATTGAGGATATTAAAGTATCAGCAAAAGCGGTGATTCTTGATTTTAGGAAGGCAAGAGCTTTCGTTAAAATCTTATGCAACTAACAAGAAATTTCTTTGCCTGACAACATTTTTAGAACTACTGTCTCAATAAGCTTAGTGGGAAATATCCACTACTTAACATTGCCCAATTGAACTGCTAACATTTAAGTAATAAGAACATGATGTCATTTGGAGAGTTTGGCCAAGATTAGCTTAATTATTGACTACAAGAGAGTCCTTTGATTTTCAGTAAAGAATACTTGGTTAACATAAGCATCTCTACTCGATTTCAATACCACATTCTCACCATAAAAGAAAGCACAGAACATGCTTCACCCAATTATTTCATAGGACAACCTGCAGCCTTCAATTACACAATTGATAATGGATGATATGCTGCTAGAGTTGTTTGACAGCCAGATATAAATCTCTAGTGGGGGCCCACCTGCCATAGAGAGAGGGAGTGAGAGCCGAACCAGAACATGAGGGGAGGGAGTGAAGTGCTCGGCCGGGAGAAAGAAAACAGAGCGGGGCGGGGGAGTTTGACGGCGCACTGGGCAGCGAGGCTCGCCGACAAGGGAGACCGAAGAGAGGCGCCGGCAATGATTAAAGCAGAACCCCAGGATGTCCAGTGAGCAATAGGCAGTGGCTGTGCGGTTCTGAATGGGGCGACGCAGCTCGGGGCATCTCTCTGCAGCCGGAGTGAGGAGGTCGCAGAGGCGCCGACGGCCTGTGAGAAGAGGGGGCGAATTAAAGCGAGCATAAGCAGGAGAGGGTTAAGGTGAATCCACCACGGTGGTCGCCGGGGCCGAAGAAGAGCCAAGGCGAGCTGGCGACAGAGGCCATGGACGGCACAAGAAGGCTCACGTGGAGGGACTACACTGGCGGGGAAGGGTGACGGCCGTCTGTTGGGGAAGCTTCATGGTGTTGAGGAGCTGCTTTTGCCATGAGGAATTGGAAGGAGACCAGCCGTAGGGGAAGATGGCGGCGGTGGAGGCGATATCAGCCGTCCTTGGAGGGGAAACCGATGGGTGGTGCCTGGGAGCAAGGAGCTTCAATTAACTTCGGGAGAAGGTAAAGGATGGCTGATGGCTTGCTGCGACGCAGGGGGCACGGGAAGTGCTCGCCGGAGGCGGTCGGTACAGGGCAATAGCCGACCTGAGCAGGGAGGCGCTTAGTTCTTGAGGAGGAAGAAAGTGGGCAAGTGGGGAGGAGCAAAAGGGATGGCTAGAGCTTAAAAAGACAAAGTAAATGGGTTGGTCGTTGGGAGCATTGAAGGCTCAGCTGAGGTGGAGTAACGCCGAACGGTGGTGGTGCTCGCAAGGCCGGCGGTAGGCGCAGCTGGCACTGAGGTGATGGAGGCGACTCATTGTACCAGTGGGCGGAGTTGAGGCCAACGCAGGCTAGTAGGGAGGGCAGCGCTAGGCCTGGTGAGGCATTGAAGCTGGTCAGCAGGGTAGGGGCTAGCTCGGCGGTGCGACGGGAAGAGCCAGGTGAGGTCGGTGGCTACTTCGGTGACGCGATGCGCGGAGTAATGTCGAGGTAGGCCAGTGCAGGCGGGAGAGGTGGCGATAGGCCGGGGTAGAGACGGCGAGCTGCAGCCAGGTGAAGCGACTGCACAGCATTAACGCCGGTAGTAGAGGGCAGCCGGGGGGGTTAAGGCCGGCGACTAGGCATACGGCGAAGTGAAACCGGGGGCGGCTGCTGATCTATGGAGCTGGGCCAGAGGAGAAGGAAGGGCGTTGGGAGCATACCAGGGATAGCAGCAATCCAGGGTACTGGTGCTCGGGGCTGGGCCAGAACGAGTAGCTTCAGCGCGGAGAGGAGAAGAGGAGAGGCAAGAAGAATTGGGAGGAGGGGAGTCTGGCGGCAGCGGTGGTGAATAGAGGGAGCAGGTGGCCAGGGAGTCAAGGAAAATAGGGAGTCAGCCAAATGGGCCTTGCGGGCCGAATGGAGAAAAGAGGCCGGGGCCCAAGAAGGATTTTGCAATTTTAGAGATTTACTAATAAAATTTCAAGCTGAGTTAGTGCAAAAGAATTTAAACAATGACATTAAATTTGAATCTCGGTGCTTTAGTTTTGAAAGGCTGGCTTTGGATTTAGGGTCCACCAAGGGTTGTGGAAATTTTTATATTTTGATAGATCTGCCAAATTAGTTTGGTGAGAAAAAATTCTTTTAGTAATTAATTTGACTTTAACTACCAGCTTGATGATAAGCTTTCTAGCCCTCAAAATGTTTGTGTTGTAGGGGTGGCCCCCACCTAAACCAGCTAGCCAGCTAAGGACGTGGTTGCCCCCAGACGGAGGCTTCATGTAAGGTTACGATTGTAAATACACTCCTTACCAGGAGCGTATATGTATGTGCTATAGAGTCCTGGGGAGGGACGAAGAGAGGTCATTTGTTCACCTAACTCTCCACTACCATACTCTCTCTCTCTCTGTTTGGTTTGTAGCCACAACAGTTGGAGCCGTCCGTGGGGACGACGGAAGCAAGAAGACCTCAAGAAGGAAGGATGGCACCAACATCATCGGCGGCGAAGAGGAGAAAGGAAGTCGTGGCGGGGTCTCGCGTCAGCATCGGCACCGAGCCGTCGGCGTTGGTGACCATGGGAGTGAACGACAACACTCGCGGCGCAGCGGTCGACTCCAACCCCGCCTCCACCGACGCAGCTATCGGCTCCAACCCCGCCTTCACCGACGCAGCGGTCCACTTCAACCCCGCCTCCACCGGCGCAGCGGTCGACTCCAACCCCGCCTCCGCCGACGCAGCGGTCCACTCCAACCCCGCCTCCGCCGGTGCAACGGTCGACTCCAACCCCGCCTTCGCCGACGCAGCCGTCGACTCCAATCCCGCCTCCGTCGACGCAGCGGTCGACTCCAACCCCGCCTCCGCCGGCGCAGCGGTCGACTCCAATCCCGCCTCCGCCGACGCAGCCGTCCACTCCAACCCCGCCGTCGCCGACGGAGCGCGATCGCGGCTACTCCAACTAGGCGCCAGCTCCGCCGTCACCGCTTCGAAGGGTAGGGGACGGAGCGCGATCGCGTCTACTCTAACTAGGCGCCAGCTCCACTGCCACCGCTTCGAAGGGTAGGGGACGGAGCGCGATCGCGTCTACTCCAACTGGGCACCAGCTCCACTGCCACCGCTTCGAAGGATAGGGGACGGAGCGTTTGTGCGCATATTTCGAATATGCGCCAGCCCCGTTGCCGCCACACTTCGCCCATAGGGCACTGTTACCTCTACAACAAGTGAGCGCGGCTGAGAGCAAGCGAAGGAAAACAACAGCAAAAGCAAAAGCTACATCACAACCACCAGCTCCCGGAACCACACTAGGAGTCGGTGCCATCTTCGTTGCGCTGACGAGCCTCCTCCAACCACTCGAGGAAGTTGCCTTCCCAGAAACACTTTGGCTGCTTCCTCTCCAAGGTGGCGCCAGATCCCCTCGTAGAAGCTCTGCACGGTAGGCATGGTGGTGCGGACTGCGCCGGACAATACCCCGGCCCCGGTTGGAGCACCCAATCTGGGAGCGGCCAGCTCCTTCATGTGCTCACACCCTTGGGCGTGGAGCGTGGCAAAGGCAAGGCACGCGCTGGCGTAGCCGCAGTGATCGCCGAAGGCTTTCGCACCGTGAAGCGCCAAGCTCGAGCCCTCCTCAATCCGTGCCAATGACTGCGCCACGTCCGCGGCGTCGTGAGTAACCTCCGACACGACGATGGAAAGGTCTCGCAGGGCCCCCTCCAATGACCCCATGGCCCTCCACGCTATCGCGGACGCATCGCCCAGAGCCTGGTCCCTCTCCTACAGGGCCATGGCAAGCTGGGCCTTCTCCTCCTTCAGCGTGCTGATTTGCTTAAGCAAACCAGCACGCTCCTCGGCCGCGGCACGATTGGCCTCTTTGGCAGCGCATTGCGCCGCCGTCGCCGCACGAACTCCCACCTCTGATAGACAGATACGGTCGTCCTTCGCGGCATGAGCCTCGTCGGCAGCGCGAAGCTGTTCCTCCAGCGCCCTCCGCTCGCGGATGCGTGCCTCATCCAGCGCCCGGCCGAGGGCGACCGTCTAGTAACAGGAGGACATGGCTATTTAGCATGTACGCGGTAGGCGATGTCAATGGCGGGCCTAGGTGCTTACCTTCATTCCCGCGGCGCCCAGGGCGAGTGCAAGAAGGCCCCCCCGTAAGACGACAACGCTCGTCCATCCAGCCTGCCGTCACCACACTCCGCGGCTCCGTGGAAGGCACGGAGCGCCTCCGGTTGCGGCACGAAGTCAGACACGGTGAGTCTTGGGGGCCTCACGGCAGCCAAAATTGGACAGTGCCCCTCCTTTGACCCTCTTTGGCTGGCAGCGCGCATCATGAAGAAGGGCGAATAAGCTCACGCGGGGATGAGCGCCTTCCACTCAAATTGCCCAGGCAAACACCGCCAAGCAGACTATCGCATTCGGGGTCAGCTGCACCAACTCCAATCCATAAGCCTTCAAGACCTCACCGACAAAGAGCGTCGATGGCATCCGGAGTCCAGCCTCAAAAATTGCGGCGAAGACAATCGCCTCTGACTCCTCGGGATGAGGCTCCACTTCGTCGCAGCCGGGCAGGCGAGCTCCGTGCCGCTCATCTATCTTCTTCTCCCGCAGGAGCGATTCGATTGTCTCCTTCATGGCAAGGCTCCGCTCTAGAACCCCAGAGCAGTGCCCTTGCGAGCCCTGCCTAGTGTCGTACCGCTTGCGGGCCGGCACTGGCTTGCGAGCTGCCACCGAAAATTCTGTTGCTGGCGGCGTCGCGCCGCGCTGCCCCGACGAGGGCGTCGCGCAGCGCTGCCCCGACGAAGCGCTACCGCTAAGCCGGCGACCAGAGTCTCCGCGGCTTGCCATCCTTCTTTCTGCACGGATGATTGGTGGAGCAGAGACGGGTGGATTTCGCGCAACAGCACAGGGCAGTCAAGTGAACGCACGCGGACGAGCAGCGCGCCCGTACGCCAGTAAAGCGCCCTTTATACAACCCTTCCGCATCCCGCGATCGGGAGGGCAACCGACGGGAGCCCGTCGATTCGTCTTGCTCGCGATCGGAGAGCGTAACCGTCCGCGGGATGGCTCGCCGCTTGTCCCGCCTCTCTTGGGAACGGGCGCGGGCTCGTGGTCATAGGACTACTGACACCCCACGGTGCACCAACTAGGCGACGCCGCGTGTACCCCTCCCTCGGGACCGTGCGTACGACTGCCGTGGACCGTCCCAGCCTTTCAACATGCCGCACAGCGACTCCGGACCAAGCAAGCATCCACCCCGCGCCAAACAAAGGTACCCACACCACTCCTCGCGCGTTCGAGGCCTTCAGCCCCGCAGCACGCCCGGTGACAGCTGTGGCCCCGTGGGGGGACGGCTCCGAGGCCGTGAACGGCTTCGACACCTCGACGAAACCTCCGCCCCACCAGGACAGGTATGGCTGTGCCAAGCGATGCTAACTCCGCCCTCCGCGGAGCCTTCACATCAGCGGAACGACTCCAGCCCCACCAGTGAAGAGAACAGCCCGGCGGGGCAACCCCGTATCCACCCCCAACAAACGGCCGTGTGTCCGCGCGCGCCATGCCCTAAGGCGTCCCTTCCACTCCGATGTCTCCGGACAACCCTGGCACTCGTCGCACGTCATACCCCTTCACCTTACCACAACCGTTCTCACACTTAACGTGTCCTATGCCTTTTCATGGATGCTAGGTCGCAGAAGGAATGGGCGCGGCGGGTCAGCCGGAGGGAATTCGCATCGACGCGGCCTTCACCTCGGCACCGCAGACGTGACCCCGCTACAACCACCCAGAGCAAGTCTTCAACAGCGATTCCGCTGCGGCCCTTCGGCCTCGACTACATGGAGACACGAGGACATGCATACGCCGAATCATCTACGCCCACAACCACACAATGTCACAGGTGTCGAGACCCGAATATGCAAATCCAAACTCTCTATGTATTCTGCACTAGTCCCAGGATCATGCTAGTGCACACAGTTAAATATAGATGTCATCACAACCATATACACGATAAAATAAAAGAAAAGCTCAAATATCGATAAATCTCAAAAGGGTACGACCTTATGGTCAAGCTTACAATAAACTGGCCCGAAGGCTTAACAAAAGTAGCAGCGGAAATCTAAAATAAAGCGTAGTGGCCAATTGACAAGCCCATAGGCTATCGAGTGGAGAATGAAGCCTAAACCGTGAAGTCGTCGAAGTACACTCCTTCTGGAACCTCCTGCTGGTGATACTCCTCTTTCTCAACTGAGCAACATTGGGCATAAAGCCGTGAGTACATTGGTACTCAGCAAGTCGTTTGTAACAAATGAATGCAGTATAATATGCAAGACTTACCAAAGGAAGGTTGAAAGGTTAATTTGCATAAATGACAGTTGAAATACAATAAATAGATTGAAGACAAACTTTGAGTAAAACAGTAATAAATACGTAATCAAACGAATTGAATTAACCACTTGCGGACCTCCCATCCACAAGCTAAACCAACCGCTCATGGACCTCCCATCCATAAGCTAAACCAACAATGGATTAACCATCCACTAACCAACCACAATCCTCAAGTTTTCAGAAATAACTACCCCTCGTGTGAAATCACCGAGCATTGTCCATGACCGAGGACGCAGCTATTCGAATAGTTTTACACTCTGCAGAGGTTGCACAACTGTACCCACACGATGTGATTAGCCTAGCTCTAAGGAAATCACAACAAGGCCTTTACAAACTTCAGTTTACAACTCAATCCACCCGCTAGGGTTTCGCATCACACCCCCCTTGCGCCACATGGAAATCAGCAACCATGTTCATCGCAATGGCAAGATTAAAGTTGAAACCTCCCAAATTAGTCAGCCAGGTCCATACCATACTAGACATGTGGTTTGCACGGTAAAGCTCAGATCAATGGCGCACAAAGTTAAGTCCTTAGCAATTCCCGGGCGAGACTACCACATCCCTCGAAGTGCACCAACACTTCCCCCTTTACTGCACGATCACTCGCCCGAGTGAAAACCAATTTGTATAACCACCGCCGATGACGCACCAACGTCATGGCACAAATTTTAATAAATGTGGCACCAACCACAGTTCCATATCTCATTAAGTCAAATTGATATTTCACATGCGATGATAAACCCGATCGAAACTAGAAGCAAAGCTAAGCAGTCTATCGTACCAACCTATGTGACGAATAATCTAATATCACTAGTAAATTTCCCAATCTATGGTGACAACGGCATCATGGCATTCCAAAATATCAAGGAGGGATAAACTCAATTGGGATGATAACTACCAGTACAACGGTTTATACAAAATAGTGATGCAATGTAATTAAAAATAAAATAATTAAATAATAGATTACAAACTGGGTTCAACATGATCAAAGGACACGACTTGCCTTGGTTATGCTCAGTGAGGTACTCCTGGTCTTCGGGCGTCGATCCTGCTCCTCCGGAATCCAAATCTAGCGAGAGAGAAAACGACCGAAACCAAAGAAACACATAAAATGACAAGCAAATAAACTCCAAAATTCACAAAACTAGAACCAAAAGCTAGAGCTCGATTTTAGATGAATTTAGAAAAAAGAACAGGGTCAATCGGAGCTAGGACGGAGGAGAACGGGCTCTCGGAAAATAAATCCAAAAGAAAATCAGAGAAAATAAAAAAGTGCACTGTGCTGTGAACCCGGTCCACGGGATACTCGGTCCACCGTAGACCCGGCGCACGGAACAATGTACGTGGGAGAGAGGGTGCTGACGCGGTGAGGCGGCTGACGTGGCGCGCGCATATGCCGACACGTGGCACGGGGTGACGTGCGCTGACGTGGCTGCCACGTGGCTCGGGGAGTGGGTTTTGGCTGATGTGGCAGCTGACGTGGCATGACACGTGGCTGCCACGTAGGTTAGGGCTGATGTGGCACGCGCATGCGCTGCCACGTGGCTAGGGCTGAGCTGGCGGGCTCGGGCGCGGGCTGCGGCGGCATGATCCACGGCGGGGAGTGCGACACGCGGCATGATCTAGGCCGTCAGCCCAAATCCGGATCAGCGGCGGGGATGAGGCGTCCGCGTCACGCGGGCGTGGGCGGGAGCGAGGATGCGGCTGACGCGTGGCCGGCGCGGGGAGCGGATCGGCGGCAGCGTGTCTGGCGCGCGCGCGGCGTCGTCGCGCGCGCGGCGCGCGGGGGTGTCCGCAGCGGTGAGCAGCGACGAGGGAGGCGACGCGGGAAGGCGACGCGGGAGAACGCGGCCGGCGACCGGGCGGAGGAAGGGGTCGACGGCGCTCACCGGCGAGGACAAGGACGACGACGACTCCAGCGGCGTCGGGCGAGCTCGGGGACGCACAGGCGACGGCGGCTCCAGAGGCGGCGGCGAAACGTTCACGCGAACCGAGGGATGAGCGGCGTTAAAAGCATGCAAACCGAGGTGACTCGATCGGATACGGCGCGGAGTGAACGCGGATGAGTTTCGGACGGCGGGGATGGAAACGCGTGGGCGCATCCGACGGCGGGGATCAGACACGGGCGCGGGGCGGTTAGGGTTAGAGTTTGCGGGCGCGGCGCGGGGCGGACGGCTGGGATGAGGCCACGGCGTGGGTCGGGCGGATCGGACGGCTGAGGGTGGCACGAGGCGCGGGCGACGCGGGCGCGGCGGGTGCCACCGAGTGGCGGGGGGCGGGATCGGGCGGCGGGGAGCGGGTGAGGGCGGGAAGGGCGCGGCGGCCGCGGGGACGCGGGCCGGATGGGTAACACGTGGAGGGGGGGTAAGATCGGGTGGCTGAGAGATTTCCCCATTTCCCTTTTCTTCAGAAAATTCAAATAAACTTCCAGGAGCTCTATAAAATAGCAAATAAATCTCAAAAAATTCACCAAAAATGCCAGAAAATTCCTTGAGACCTGAAGAATCCAAATAAAATATTTCCAACTTATGTTAATGTTTATTTTACTGAGATTAAATCATTTTAAAATTTAAAAATTCATTTGAAGCTTAATTTAATTCCAGAAAATTCTTGTGACACAAGGAACTCAATTAAAATATTTTCAGCTAATGTTGAGGTTTAATTTAATCATATTAAATTATTTAAAATTTTGAAAATTTAATTTAAGCTTGATTTTAAATTCAGGAAAATCTCATAAATTTATTTTTAAAATCAAGGTTTTAAAAAATCCCCAAAAATCAAGATGTTACAACAGGCCGCAGGGACGGAGGGGCCCAAAGGACTAGCAACATGGCTTCGGCCTGTGAAGCACTTCACCATGAGAGGCTCCTATTATAGGGGTGGCCCCCACCTAAACTAGCTGACCTGCTTAGGACGTGGTTGCCCCCAGACGGAGGCTTCATGTAAGGTTACGATTGTAAATACGCTCCTTACCAGGAGCGTATATGTATGTGCTATAGAGTCCTGGGGAGGACGAAGAGAGGTCATTTGTTCTCCTAACTCTCCACTACCATACTCTCTCTCTCTGTTTGGTCTGTAGCCACAACAGTTTGATTTCAAGATTCAAGGGAAATTGAGGGTTCAGATCCAGCCTTTGAAGATCTGATTTCTGATTTGAGAGAATTTGTCTTTCTTAACTTGAGTTTTATTGCTAGAAATTTCAAGTCAAGATCTCAAATAAACAAAATTTTGAAACTCACTTCAATTAAGAAAAGATTTTCATTAGTTTTTGTAAATGCAGAAATCCTGCTATTTTGGGATGTTACAACTCTCCTATTCCAAAACTGAAAAATCAGTCCGAACCGATACAACTTCTGGTGTATCTAAAAAATATCAAGTCCAAATGAGATTAGATTTTTGCAAATACCTTACTTGAGATGTCAGGAACATATTTCATCTAAGAATCACAATAATCCTTGCCAAACTTCAGACCTTTTTCATGAACAAGCAAGATTGAACTAAAACCGGATAAAATCCAAAATTAAGGAATATGACTTTCTCATAAGTGAAGGATAGCTAAGATGGATCTACATGTATTTTCACATGTCACAACAAGTAAAAACTTTCGAAGATTTGAGACAAATACAATAGGATAAAAAAATCTCCCAAAAAAGTCAAGTCCAAGTAAAACTAGGCAATTTCAAGAACTTGCAAGACAATATACCTAGATAGATAGGGATTGATCTCTATAAGTCATCTCCATCATTTATATGTCCTTAGCATACAACAAGTTTAAAAACAAATCAACCAAAAACAATATGATTTCATGAGAGATAAACAAAGTTGATATGCTATCAAAGATGAATGTTTTATAGCCACTCCACTTGAACGACAAGAGAGCATACCACAACACTCACACTTTTCAAACCCTAACTCTAGAACACTTGGTTAGACTCTAGATGGTTAGATGGTTGGAAGCCATTAAATAGATAGGGCAACCAGCACCTATCTAATCCTAATAGATATTATCCACTAGCACAAGTAGGAAAAACCTGTTAACCCCACATAACATGGGTTTTACTCACACACTACACTCAGCACACTTTTCAAAACATATGAGCTCGGTTGAACCTGCTAAGTCCTAAATCTTTAATCTAATTTGATCTTTTAAACTTCTTCTTGACCTAAACCTCTTTCTCAAGTGCTGCTCATGCACTACAGTTTTGATCTATGGTAGTTTCTGATATTTTTTTGTCAACTTACGAAAATATCCATCCTTAACCCAGTCTTTGTCTTCCTTGCAAGCAGTTGCCTTGCTAGCCATGTGTAGATGGATCACTAGCTTACTATGCATTGGCAAATCTCTCCTATTCCGGTTCCACCAAACTACGCTTTACTTGGACCGACCAAGACACATGGTGCAATCCATCGCTCGAACTTTCCTTTAATATTTCTTGCCTTCCATATGCCATGCATAAGCTCAACAATATCACCCTGCATCCTTGATTATTCTAGGCTTCGCTTTCTCGGTGAGCGTAGCCCCGATCTTCGTTGTTGACCATGGTTAACTCTAAGTGTTCCTACATATCCAAGGACTAACAATCATTTTTGGGCACAAGTTCTTCATAACTTAACCCACATTAGTCAAAGCATATTTTATGTTACACATATACATTGACCTATATCAAATCAAATCAACCCATAACCAAAAAACCAAAAACCCCAAATTTTGGCCGAAGCAACCTGTTATACTAGTCAGACCGTTGGTGGCAACCAATCAGATCACTAGAGCCTACTGGTTCGACCACCGCCTCTGGCCGGTCAGACTGCCAGATCCATAAGAAGTCTAAAAAACTATAAATTTGCAAAATTCAAATTCAACTCCTCTAAAATGGCAATAGTTCACCACAACAAGACTCTGCACCTTTCCACATGGTCCTTCAATCTCCCATTGATTAACCCATTGGTAATTTCTCAAAAATGCAAATAGGTTGTGGTTTTAAATAAAGAGAGCAAATTTTGCAAATAAAGGCTCACAAAAATTGCAAAGACTAAAAATGACCATATGAACTAGAAATAGAGTGAAGCTACTGAAAATGGTAAGTTTTCCATAAAAAAAGCTTCAAATCTACCAAATAAATTGAAAAATATCACTTTGAGTCCATATGAAAGAATAATTATTTTATTAACATTGGTCACGTTGAGAGGAGATCAAAGGATTAAGTGAATTACAGCAAGACATAAAAGCTCCAACTTAGTAAAAATTTGCGCAAAGCTTCATATCATGCTCTAGATATTATTTCTACCTTAAGCAATTGAATAATTGTTATTATGTTTCTGCCTTAAGCAAAAATATTATTTCTGCTTTATGTTTGAGAGCAAAAGTATATGAATTCAGAATAAAGAATAATTATTGTTTAATTTATTTAAATGATATACTTTATGGTCATACTCCATTGATAATGGATTATATATTTTAAATCTTGAGAATGTGCATATCTATAATATTGATGCTAAGCGGCTTCAACCTAATGATCTGAATCCCATTTATATTTGGCATTGTCATTTGGGTCACATAAATGGGAAGCGCAGAGTGAAGCTCCATAAAGATGGTCTTCTAAACTCATTTGATTTTGAAACATGCGAGTCTTATTTACTTGGTAAAATAACTAAGACACCTTTTATTGGTCTAAGTGAGAGGGCAAATGACTTGTTGACCTTAGTACATTTGGATGTACGTGGACCAATAAGCTCAACGGTTAAAGGTGATTTTTAGTATTTCATAACTTTTACCGATGACTTAGTATATATAGATACATCTACCTAATTAGGCATAAGTCTGAATCATTTGAAAAGTTCAAGGAATTTCATAATAAGGTACAAAATCAACTTGGCAAGACAATTAAAGCCCTACGATTAGATTATGAAGGTTAATATTTGAGCCATGAGTTTAATAATCATCTAAAGAAATGTGGAATTGTTCCACAGCTAATTCCGCCGGGAACACCTCAATGGAATGAGGTGCCTGAATGATGGAATTGGACCTTGTTAGACATGGTTCGATTTATGATGAGATAATCTGATTTGCCATTGTATTTTTGGAGGTATGCTCTAGAAACAGCTGTTAGTGATATGCCCTAGAGGCAACATGGAGATGTTGTATCACATACTATGTTTATGATACATTACTTTGTTCCTTGGAATAGACATCATCATTATTGATCAATGAGTATGTGACTTATTCATGAGACTCTTAAATACTAAGATGTTGCTATTTCTAAATGATCCCTGATCGTATATCATATGAGGAACAAATATGATTCAAAGACAAAGATCAGCATATGTATTGATTGATGATCATGTCTCATGGATCATGGTATGGTGATACCAAATCAATAATATGAACATGTGTTAGTGAACATATGTTGGATAGACCTGCCATGAGACACTGCAGAGATTCCATGTGTCATCAGTTGGTCTCAAGTAGTGTTTATGTAGAGTCCTTAGACTTGAGATCATCATGGTTCCCAACATGAGTAGTAGCTTATTTTGGGACTACTAAACACTACTCCGTGAATCGGGTAGTCATAAAAGTAGTCTTCGGGTTTGCCATGAAACATGTAGTGGGATGTGAATGATCAAGATAGAATTTGCCCCTCCTTATGGGAGAGATATCTCGGCCCTCGATGTAATGGATTATGAAAGTGCATGGCCATGCCAAGGTGATTGAGGAGTCAATCACGAGTTTATAATCCATCACGGAATCGAGAGAGTGATTGAGCTATTAAGAGGATGACACAGTCTCGCCTTGAGCTCAATCTATATCGTGAGGCAAAGGGATTCGTACATGAGAGAACATTACAGAGTTCAGCCGATATGATCTTTACATATACTTTGGGGTTAATATGTCTTACTAGAGGCCGCTATTAACATGGTAGCCGAAAGGCGTTTCCGGTCACGACCAAGTATACGTGAACCTCTGTGGTCGCACGCTTAACGGGTTGGAACACTAATTCGAATATGATTCGGATATGGGCTCAATTCGGATAGAGATCCGAATAGACTCCTATTGGGCCTCGGTCCACGAGGCCCACGTGAGGAGGTCTATATATATGGAGGCGAGGGGCGGAGGATTCGCCCGATTAACATCTAGCAAAACCTAGCCGCCACCTCCCGAGCCAAACCCTAGCTGCTCACGAGTGCTAGTACACTCGCGATCGGCGTTCCAGCCCCGGACGTGTGGATACCGGTGGAGGCGCTGCTCGTTGCAGTGCTGATCGGCGTGCGTGGAGGAGACGATCTGTTCGGGACGATCGGCTACTTCCACTACTACCTCGACGCGCGAGATTGGATCGGTTTCCAATTCTTCTTCCGCTGCGCTGCGCGTCTAAGTGGTAACGATCCATGATCCTTCCTTAGCATGATGTTCTTGGGTGCGCGGTAGAAAAGTTTTGTTTTCTGCTTCCGTAGCCTACGCGTATTCCAATAGTGGTATCAGAGCCATCTTGCTTAGTTTGCAATCTGGATCAGCGCATATATGTTGATATGCGATAGTAGTAGATTGGATCTATTACAGTCTAAATAAGGTAGCACGGGTTGATGAGATCAATCGGTCATAAGGGGTTGAAATTGGTATGAGTTGATAGCATCATAAGGCCAAAAAGATTAGTTCGTGTCCTTCTTTGATGTACGCGCGACTTGCCCCTACCGGCTGGAATCACCATCGGGGCTAACTGCGCGCACAATCAGTAGATCGAGCCAACAGATCGAGGTCTTGTGTTGTGGTCTCCTCAAGTATACCGATCGCGATGATCAATATGATTGATCTAATGAAAATTGAGACATTTTGAATGGCTCGGATTTGAGTTGATTTGATCGGCTCGATAAGATTTTCATAGCGATTTCATAGATGCGATCTATGTAATTTTGTGAGGTTTACATCGTGTGTATCCCCCCTTGTATAGCGTCGTGGGTTTACATCGTTAGGTAGAATGCGATTCTACGTCTAACTTGTTTTTGCAGGGAATGGTGTGAATAGTATGGCCCTATAGCTTATTTGAATGTATGAGATGTATGTGATGCATGTAACATTCGTTCATGGCCTGCGTGTCATGATTATTACAGCTATTGTTAGCTGTATGTATATATTGTATTTAACGACCTGCGTGTCGACCTTAATGCTTGAATCTATCTTTGTAATCTTCAATTTCTAGCTATTATAGGTAGTAGCCTAGTTTTGTGGTTACAAGCTTTTAAGCATGGTGGCCTAAAGGAGTGATGTGGAGGATGGAGATCGTCTACACCTACTTGGAGATGGATATCACCATTTTTGGGCCATACTACTTCACAGTTAAATGTGTTTATCTATGATGTTATCTATCTTATTCTTATGCAATGATATATGTGATATGTTGCTTTGGTAGGATAGAATCCTCTTAAAATTAGGTGTTAATGCCCTTCCATATGTTGCACTAAAAGATAATGATCACCGCATGGTAGGTCTACCAAAGTAGAGTGCCATCGGTTATCATCATCATTTGGGGTAGATGTCGGACATCTACATGCGGAAGCATCTGGTTTACTTAACAAGGTTATCAAAATAGTTTTGGACCTTGGGGCATAGATTGGGGCCAAGGCATACTGATGTCACCCAAAGTAGAGTCACATAGGGATGTGATTAGCAAGGTGTTGCTTACCCATATCACTAGTTTTCTAGCCGTGATGCCAAAGCTCACTAGGAATTAGTGAAATGAGGATCTTTACCCACTATGTAACTTAGAGGGAGTTTTTGTTGCAAAACTCATAGTGGGAGTCTTTTGCTAAATAGTTTAATAAAAGATGAACATAAACATAGTGCTAAACTTTGCATATTCTTATGTTGTAGATCATGTCAGCTAACGCCGCATCCAGTACTTTTAATTTGCGATCTGTTCTTGAGAAAGAAAAACTCAATGGAACAAACTTTTTGGATTGGTATCGCAACTTGAGAATTGTTCTCAAGCAAGAGCGCAAGGAGTATGTCCTTGAGTCTCCTTACCCCGAAGACTTGCCTGATAATGCTACTATGGCTGCACGGAGAGCTTATGAGAAGCAAACGAATGATTGCCTTGATGTGAGCTGTCTCATGCTTGCCACAATGTCCTCTGAGCTTCAGAAGCAATATGAGAACACAGATGCCTACAATATCATTGTGGGGTTACGTGGTATGTTTGAGAACCAAGCAAGGGCTGAGAGGTTCAATACTTCAAAGTCCTTATTTGCGTGCGAGGCTTGCGAAGGAATCCGTCACCCTCATGTGATTAAGATGATTGGCTACATTGAGAGTCCGGAAAAGCTTGGTTTTCCCTTAGCCAAGAGTTAGCTATCGATGTGATTCTCCGATCGCTTCCCCGAGCTTTGAGCCATTCATAATGAACTTTCACATGAACAACTGGACAAGACCACGGTGAGTTGTATGGGATGCTAAAATCTGCCGAGAAAGCATTAAGAAAAGCAGCAATCATGTGATGATGATGCGAGAAAGGCAAGGGCAAGCCCTATGTCAAGAGAATCGCGGTCAAAGAAAGAAAGCTCGATGCGATCGCGAGCGGTTCTAAGGCCAAGAAAGACAAGAAGGGCGATGCTCATCCGATGCGATTGTTACTCTGTAAGCAATCGGGACATTGGAAAAGGCGCCCAAAGTACTTGGAGGATCTTGATAAGAAGAAGGAAGTACGACTTCCACTCCGGTATAAATGTTATAGAGATCAATCTTGCTACTTCATCAACTGATTCTTGGGTATTTGATACCGGATCGGTTGCTCACATTTGTAAATCGTTGCGAGGGCTAATAAGAAGTAGAAGTTTGAGGAGGAGCGAAGTGGATCTTCGCGTTGGCAATGGAGCAAAAGTTGCTGCGGTAGCTGTTGGCACCATGCCATTGTCTTTACCTTCGAGGATTAGTTTTGGAATTGAATAATTGTTATTGTGTTCCATCTCTTTCAAAGAACATTATTTCGCTTCATGTTTGCAAGCGAAGGTTATGACTTTAAATCTATGGACAATGGTTGTTCTCTTTATTTCAAAGATATGTTCTATTGTCATACTCCAATGGTGAATGGGTTATACGTTCTTACTCTTGAAGGGTCACGGTCTATAACATTAATGCAAAGAGGCAACGTCAGAATGATTTGAATCCCACGTTTATTTGGCACTGTCGCTTAGGTCATATAAATGAGAAACGCATGCGAAGCTCCATAGAGATAGTATTTCGCACTCATTTGATTTTGAATCATTAGAGACATGCGAATCTTGTTTACTTGGCAAGATGACAAAGGCACCTTTCACCGGTCAAGGTGAGCGGGCAAATGACTTATTGGCACTTGTACATACCGATGTATGTGGACCAATGAGCTTAATACCAGAGGTGGTTTTCGTACTTCATAACTTTTATCGATGACTTTAGTAGATATGGGTATATCTACGATGAAGCATAAGTCCGAATCCTTTGAAAAGTTCAAAGAATTCCAAAATGAAGTGCAAAATCATTTAGGCAAGACAATCAAGTTTCTACGATCCGATCGTGGAGGCGAGTATTTGAGCCATGACTTTGGCAATCATCTAAAGGATTGTGGAATTGTTCCACAATTGACTCCGCCAGAACACCTCAATGGAATGGGGTATCGAACGGAGAAATCGCACCTTATTAGATATGGTGCGCTCCATGATGAGCCAAAGTGATCTTCCGTTGTCTTTTTGGGTGCGCTCTTGAAACGACCGCGTTCACACTAAACAGGTTCCATCAAAATCAGTAGAAAAGACACCATATGAGATGTGGACGGGACAACGTCCTAGCTTGTCTTTTCTTAAGATTTGGGGATGTGAGGCTTATGTAAAACGTTTACAATCGATAAGCTCACTCCTAAATCGATAAATGCTTTTTATCGGGTATCCTAAGGAAACAAAAGGATATTACTTTTATAATCGAGGAGAAGGCAAAGTGTTTGTCGCTTGGCATGGTGTCTTCTTAGAGAAAGAGTTTCTCTCAAGAAGGGATAGTGGGAGCACAGTGCAACTTGAAGAAATTCAAGAAAACACGATAACGTTTCAGCTCCTCTGAGAACCACAACAGGATGAACAAAGCGTTGAAGAACTGTTGTGGACACACCAAGACCACGTAGGTCGAAAGGTCACGTCGTGCACCGAGAGGTACATGTTCTTGACTACTCAACAACGGGACATATTGTTGTTAGACAACGATGAGCCTAAGACCTATGAAGAAGCAATGGTGGGACCGGACTCGAGAAATGGCTTGAAGCCATGAGATGCGAAATTGAATCCATGCACGATAATCAAGTTTGGAACTTGGTTGATCCACCTGATGGTGTTAAAACCATTGAATGCAAATGGGTTTTCAAGAAAAAGATAGACATAGATGGAAATGTTCACATCTATAAAGCGCGATTGGTGGCCAAAGGTTTCAAACAAATTCAAGGTATTGATTATGATGAAACTTTTTCGCCCGTCGCAATGCTAAAGTCTATTCGGATCATTCTAGCGATTGCTGCATATTTCGACTATGAAATATGGCAAATGGATGTCAAAACAGCTTTCCTTAATGGAAATCTGAGTGAGGATGTGTACATGACACAGCCCACAGGTTTTGTCGATCCGCAATCAATTGGAAAGATATGCAAGCTCCAAAGATCCATTTATGGATTAAAGCAGGCATCTCGGAGTTGGAACATTCGTTTTGATGAAGTAATCAAAGGGTTTGGTTTCATCAAGAACGAAGAAGAGCCTTGTGTTTACAAAAGGCTAGTGGGAGCGCACTCGTATTTACGGTCTTATATGTGGATGACATATTACGATCGGAAATGACATTCCTTTGCTTTCGAATCATTAAGTCTTCATTAAAAATAGTTTCTCTATGAAAGACTTAGAAGAGGCAGCATATATTCTGGGCATCAAGATCTATAGAGATAGATCAAAAAGGCTAATTGGATTAAGCCAAGATACGTACATTGACAAGGTGTTGAAAAGGTTCAATATGCATGATTCCAAGAAAGGTTTTCTACCTATGTCACATGGTATAAATCTTAGTAAGAATCAGTGTCCTAGTACACCTGATGAGCGGGAAAAAATGAATGCGATTCCATATGCTTCGGCTATTGGGTCCATTATGTATGCCATGCTTTGTACACGTCCAGATGTTTCATATGCTTTAAGTGCTACGAGTAGATACCAGTCAGATCCAGGTGAAAGTCACTGGATTGCCGTAAAGAATATCTTGAAGTACTTGAGAAGAACTAAAGATGTGTTTCTTGTCTATGGAGGTGAGGAAGAGCTCGTTGTAAATGGTTACACCGATGCTAGCTTCCAAACTGACAAAGATGATTTTAGATCGCAATCTGGATTTGTGTTCTGCTGAATGGCGGTGCGGTAAGTGGAAGAGTTCCAAGCGCAGACGGTTGCTGATTCTACAATGAAGCCGAGTACATAGCGCTTCAAGGCGCCAAAGAAATTGTTTGGATCAAGAAATTTATTTTCGAGCTTGGTGTGATGGCTAGTGCCTCCAGCCCAATGGACCTCATGTGACAATAGTGGGGCCATTGCGCAAGCCAAAGAGCCTAGATCGCACCAGAAGTCCAAGCACATTTTACGGCAATTTCATCTCATCCGCGAGATAGTGGAGAGAGGCGATGTGAAGATATGCAAAGTACAAACGGATTTGAACATTGCAGATCCGTTGACAAAGCCGCTTCCCACCAAAGCATGAGGCTCACACTAGGGCAATGGGTATTAGATACCTACATGGTTGACTCTAGTGCAAGTGGGAGACTGTTAGTGATATGCCCTAGAGGCAACATGGAGATGTTGTATCACATACTATGTTTATGATACATTACTTTGTTCCTTGGAATAGACATCATCATTATTGATCAATGAGTATGTGACTTATTCATGAGACTCTTAAATACTAAGATGTTGCTATTTCTAAATGATCCCTGATCGTATATCATATGAGGAACAAATATGATTCAAAGACAAAGATCAGCATATGTATTGATTGATGATCATGTCTCATGGATCATGGTATGGTGATACCAAATCAATAATATGGACATGTGTTAGTGAACATATGTTGGATAGACTTGCCATGAGACACTGCAGAGATTCCATGTGTCATCGTTGGTCTCAAGTAGTGTTTATGTAGAGTCCTTAGACTTGAGATCATCATGGTTCCCAACATGAGTAGTAGCTTATTTTGGGACTACTAAACACTACTCCGTAGCTGGGGTAGTCAAAAAAGTAGTCTTCGGGTTTGCCATGAAACATGTAGTGGGATGTGAATGATCAAGATAGAATTTGCCCCTCCTTATGGGAGAGATATCTCTGGGCCCCTCGATGTAATGGATTATGAAAGTGCATGGCCATGCCAAGGTGATTGAGGAGTCAATCACGAGTTTATAATCCATCACGGAATCGAGAGAGTGATTGAGCTATTAAGAGGATGACACAGGTCTCGCCTTGAGCTCAATCTATATCGTGAGGCAAAGGGATTCGTACATGAGAGAACATTACAGGTTCAGCCGATATGATCTTTACATATACTTTGGGGTTAATATGTCTTACTAGAGGCCGCTATTAACATGGTAACTGGAAAGGCGTTTCCGGGTCACGACCAAGTATACGTGAACCTACCGGGTCGCACGCTTAACGGGTTGGAACACTAATTCGAATATGATTCGGATATGGGCTCAATTCGGATAGAGATCCGAATAGACTCCTATTGGGCCTCGGTCCACGAGGCCCACGTGAGGAGGTCTATATATATGGAGGCGGGCGGAGGATTCGCGCGATTAACATCTAGCAAAACCCTAGCCGCCACCTCCCGAGCCAAACCCTAGCTGCTCACGAGTGCTAGTACACTCGCGATCGGTGTTCCAGCCCCGGACGTGTGGATACCGGTGGAGGCGCTGCTCGTTGCAGTGCTGATCGGCGTGCGTGGAGGAGACGATCTGTTCGGGACGATCGGCTACTTCCACTACTACCTCGACGCGCGAGATTGGATCGATTTCCAATTCTTCTTCCGCTGCGCTGCGCGTCTAAGTGGTAACGATCCATGATCCTTCCTTAGCATGATGTTCTTGGGTGCGCGGTAGAAAAGTTTTGTTTTCTGCTTCCGTAGCCTACGCGTATTCCAATAACAGCTGCGTTCACATTAAATAGGGTTCCATCAAAAGCCATAGAGAAGACACCATATGAGATATGAACTGAGAAGCGTCACGGGTTGTCTTTTGGCCAAAGCAAAAAGACAAAACATGTTTTATGTAACACATACGTATTGACCCACATTAGTCAAAACATGTTTTATGTAACACATATGCATTGACCTATATCAAATCAAATCAAATCAACCTATGACCAAAAAACCAAAAACCTCCAAATTTCGGCCGAAGCAACCTACTATACCGGTCAAACCATTGGTGGTGACCGGTCAGATCACTGGAGCCTACCGATCCGACTACTGCCTCTAGCTAGTCAGATCACCAGGTCTACAAGAAGTCTAAAATCTGTAAATTTGTAAAATTCAATTTTAATTCCTCTAAAAATAGAAATGGTTCACCACAACAAGACTCTGCACCTTCCCACATGGTCCTTTAATCTCCCCTTGATGAACCCATTAGCAATTTATCAAAAATACAAATAGGAGGTGGTTTTAGACAAAGAGAGCGAGTTTTGCAAATAAAGGCGCAAAATGGTCACACAAAGATTGCAAAGACTAAAAATAACTATATGAACTAGAAATAGAGTGAAGCTATTGAAAATGGTAAGTTTTCCAAAAAAAAAAAGCTTCAAATCTACTAAATAAATTGAAAAATCTTACTCTAAATCTATATGAAAGAATAATTATTTTATTTAACATTGGTCATGATGAGAGGAGATCAAAGGATTAAGAGAATCACAGTAAGACATAAAAGCTGCAACTTAACAAGAATTAGCACAAAACTTTAAATCATACTTTAAATATGTATTTTTATCAATCTTTCTCGTTCTTTGACAATGAATTCATTAAGATGCATGTAAGAAGAGAGAGTATGAATAGAACGAAATGACTGTATTTTATTCATTTTTAGCTTAAGGAGCCATGAAAATTATCTAAAATTACTCTACAAGTATTATACCAAGCCATATTGTATGAAGTAGCTATCTATATTATGTCAATCCATATATAGCAAAGATAAGCCGTTTAAGTAAGAATATGAAATTAAATAGATATTTAGCATGTCAAGTTACTCAATATCATAGTTTAGCAAAAAAAATCTAAAAATGAGCTAAGTCATGTCAATAAACTAAATGAAACTAAAATGTTATAATTGAGTGCTATAAGTTATGAATAGGTATATGTCAGCTGTGGTGGGTACTGGTGGCAGCATAGTTTCCTAATGGTGTCATATTATAGTAGGAAGTGGGAGGAACATAGAAAATCAGTAGGATGGCTTGCGTGGTTCAAAAATTGTAGCGATGCATTCTTTGAGTGTGGCAAGCATACATGACACCTCGAATCAAGCTAAAACAATTGTGCATGTACTGGCCTGCGTGCTAGAGTCACCTCTTTTTGATCCATGAAAATGAGTGTGAATTTAGGGAAACCAGGTCTCTTGCACATGCTCCCCTTACATTTGTTTATGGTTCATGAACTATAACCTAGCTATAACCATAACCATAATTTAGGGAAACGACGAGATATTTGACTCCTAGTATATCGGTAACACGTACGTAGGGAATCACCGAAAGGCAGAAGCTCGGTCTCGCTGTGAACGATGCTTCGTGCATTGCTGGCAAGTACTGCACTTGCAGGGTGCTGCTAACTGGCTTCTATTTGCCCACATGGAAATTGGTGATTCACTACTACAAAACAGGTTATACTGGACGGGTAAATCACAGACGGTTTATACGGAACCGTCTATGCTTAACTATCACAGACGGTTCATACTGCCACCCGGCTGTGATACTATCACAGACGGTTATTAACACGACCCGTCAATGATAATAGAGAAATCAAAGACGGTTCGTGTTAATAACCGTTTGTGATAGTTCACAGACGGTTTGTTATACGAACCGTCTGTGATAATAGAGACATCACAGATGGTTCGTGTTAGTTGTAAAAACCGTCTGTAATATCAGTTATCACAGACGGCTCGTGAGCCGTCTGTGATAACCACCTATTATCACTAACACATAAAAACAGACGGTTCGAAAACCGTCTGTGATGACAGTTCCGAACCATCTGTGATAGGCCTGTCTGTAGCAGTGATTGGTTGGAAGGCTCACTTTGACAGCATGGCACCAGTCGGTGTTTTGTTTTCTTTTGCCAATTATATATAGCAAAGTTAAGCCATTTAAGTGAGAATTTGAAATTAAATAAATATTTAGTATGTTAAGTTGCTCAATGTCATAGTTTAACCAAAAGAATCTAAAAATGAGCTAAGCCATGACAATGAAACCAAAATACTATAATTAAGTCTATGTAGAATGCTATAAGTTATGAATATCTATGTGCATGTCAGCTGCGGTGGGTACTGGTGGCAGCATAGAATATGCTATCATACTTTTCCCTTTCATGCGCCGCAGAATATTGAGCAAGCCTTAAACAATCTCTTTATATAAAGCCTGTGAGATTAGCTTCCCATAAACAAACAACAAACGCGTATCGCGAAGCCCTAAAGAAAACATTGTAGTGATTGCACTTTTGAACTTGGCTGAAAGAAAAAAAAGAAGAAGATGAGTGGTGGAAAAAGTAAGGAAGAGATATGTGTGCGTGATGTGAGTGAATTGGAGTGAAATGCTTGATGCACGCATGCCCCTTGCTTTATCCCTGGAGCAAAACGGTAGTGAGAGAAGTGAAGAAACCGTTTCGAGAAATCAGATGTTTATATTGTTATTTGGCTTTTCTAAGTAAAAACGAGAAACAAAGACTAATATAGATAGGACCGTAATCTTCCAGAATTCTAAGACAGTGATTTTTGTAATGATGTTCCAAGTATAGAAAGCTTCATGGAGTAACATATATACTCCTATATCATTTCTGAAGGATTCTCGACCCTCTAGTCATGCCACGCGTCCTCCCAAGCAAAAGTGCCTTCCAAATTTTGGAAATTACGTATAGGTCTTCGATTCTTACAAATAGATCTTTGGATTTTTACGAAAAAAACCTCTACACTTTTTTTGTTGATAACGCCCCACAGTTTCCGAAATTGCGTATAGACCTTCGGTTCTTTCAAAAAGACCTCTGTTTTTTGCAAACAGGCCCCTTCGCTCACCTTTTATTGCGAAAAGGCCCCTCCGTTTTCCTATTACTGCGAATTTTCATCTCTTTTACTTTGGTCTATACAGTAACTGATGCGGCGTCACGCCGCGCCTATTCGGCTAGTTTCTATGCTATAGGTAGGCGATTCTCGACCATCATGCGGGTGACCACTTCCCAAGGCCTAGCTAGCTAGATAGCCTTTTAACGCGTGTGCTATAGTTGGAACTCTCATTAACGGCGCTAAAACCCTAGCTAGGGTTTAATATTTATATTCCCTAACACAAGCTTTATGGCTCAACAGGCGAAGTAATCAACGACACGGTTTCCGAGGCAGTAACCGACCTCGGCGAGCTAGCGGTGTACACTGTGCACTGTGGCAGTACAAGCTTTCTCCTTGTTTAAGCAGCTGATTTTATGGGTGGTTCTGCACTGTGGCAGTACAAGCTTTCCCCATGTTTAAGCAGCTAGTTTTATGAGTGGTTCTCTCGACGTGGACACGGTGATCTCCGCAAATAAATTATATATTTATTGATCAATATGAAAGCTATTTATTTAAGAGATAAAATAATATATTATTTAAAAAAAATATAAACATAGAAGTGATATAATCATCTCTATAATTATCTTTAAGACATATCACTAACAATTAGAACTAGGTCATGCAGAGAAGCCCACTGGCCTTGAGCCCACTTCCATGGTTGAAGACAGAGGTTAAGCAGCCAACTAATGTTAATCTTGCATCAACTTGCCCATTTGCATCATGGATATTGAGGTGTCCTTCAGGTTATAAAAATGGCCACGCCACTGGCAAGGGGAATGGCTAGCTTAGCTCTACTTGTTTTCTTCTAGGGTTTGCAGAAGGGTAAGGCCAGGGGTGGCTCCCTCGAATCAAGCTAAAACAATTGTTCATGCACTGGCCTGCGTGCTAGAGTCACCTCTTTCTGAGCCATGAAAATGAGTGTGAATCTAGGGAAACAAGGTCTCTTGCACATGCTCCCCTCTTACATTTGTTTATGGTTCATGAACCATAACCTAGCTAAACACGCATTGTAAACGACGAGATATTTGACTACTACTACTACTCGAGCCAGAAGCTTTTGAGCCGTGCCTTCCTTTGTTTATTTGCCTTTCTTAGCAACACGTACGTAGGGAATCACCGAAAGGCAGAAGCTCGCTCTCGCGGTGAACGATGCTTCGTGCACTGCACTGTAAAGGCAGGGACTCACTTGCAGGGTGCTGCTGACTGGCTTCTATCTGACCACTTGGAAATTGGTTGGAAGGCTCACTTTGACAGCATGGCACCAGTCGGTGTTTTGTTTTCTTTTGCTAATATTTTGTTTTCATGTTACACACGGTTTAGTGGAGTGTATCATAAGGTTTTAGCATTGCCCATACATGGCAATGACATCTGAAAACTTTTACAACCAGAAGAGTGTTTGAGCAGGTAATATAACTATTAAGGGTCAGTTTGCGGTTGCTATATTTTGGGTAGGATTTTTCAGGCCGGGACTTATGGTTGTGTTTTTGAATTTTGGTCCATTCGTGAGAGAAAATATGCAAAGAAAAGTAGTTGCATGCGATTTTAGTCGGTACAGCTGAAGTCGATATAGTTTGTACTACAATTTACATGTACACCCCACCTTAAAAAACGAACTGTTTAATAGTGAGTTACTGTAGAAATCGAAGCTAAAGCCTAAACATAAACCCAAAAGAAATCAGCCAAACACTACTAGAAAACAGATCATCCCTCACGGGTTTTAGTTTTCCTGACGGGCCCGCATAGACCGTGAGGGATATCCATTTTTGTGACGGGCCCACGCATCACCGTCACAAAAATTTATTTTCCTGTCGGGCCCACGTATCCCCGTGAGGATAATTGAAAACCCTAGCACCCCACCTTTTCCCCTCGTGCCCCATCCCCTCGCCCGCGCCTCCATCCCCTCGCGCCCCATCCCCTCACCCGCGCCTCCATCCCCTCGCGCCCCCATCCCCTCGCCCGCGCCTCCTCCGCCCCATCCCCTCACCTGCCTCCTCCACCCCATCCCCTCGCGCACCCGCCTCCTCCCCCCATCCCCTCGCCCGTGCCTCCTCCGCCCCGCCTCCTCCGCCCCATCCCCGCGCCCGCCTCCTCCACCCCATCCCCTCGCGCGCCTGCCTCCTCCTCCCCATCCCCGGCCTCGGCCGCCTCCTCCTCCCCAACCCCTCGCCCGCCATCTCCTCCCCATCCCCTCACCAGCCAGATCCCGGCTCCCCGCCGCTGACCCGCGCCAGATCCGGCCTCCCCGCTGTCGGATCTGCTCGCCACTCTCCGGATCCACCTAGGCCCGTGCCGGATCCGGCTAGATCCGGTCGTCGCGTCTTGAGTCGCCGCCGCGCTCACGGCACTGCCTCCCGACCGCCGCGCTCGCGTCTCCTTCGAACGCCGCCGCCGCCCCAGGTCACCACCACCGTCGTCGCATTCGGCCTCCCCCACCACGACGCCATCGGATATATTGATTAGTTTACTGCATATTCTCCTGATGGCCGAATATATTGATTGACAGAGTAAGTATCTTGCATTTATGTCTTTCTTGGACCGAGATTACTTTGCATATATGTGCTGTTTAGCTTTAAAGGAGTTACTATATATGGTAGATTGGTATTTCTGTGAGCACAGGGGCTAATACTCTTGAGATTTCTTTCTCTCATAGGTAAAACTGGAATTGGTAGACCCCTGAATTGGGAACTGAGACTAAAGATTGCTCTTGATGCTGCCCAAGGTAAAGTAGTACATGTAATGTATTATCTGGTGAGAAGGCCATGCTGCATATTTTCCTGATGGCCAAATATATTGATGATGTGCATGCTTCTGGCTGGTGATGATTGATGTAGCTGCCAATTTCCATCTGGTGCCGAGTTGAAGCCGCCATTGCGTTGTTCTTTGTTTCTTCTGCTTTGAAGCTCATCGCCATTTCCTCTCCGATGTTCCCCGCCGCTTCTACAACTACTACATGCTGCAGCTCTGCTTGCACTCCTGTGGTTTAATGTTCTAAACTTGTCTTAATTTTTCTTCTGATGCTTATGTAATATGATAAATGCTTGATGAATGTTGATATATATATCTTGTGTGATGGATGAATGATGGTCTGGTTTGTGCAATTTTAGAGCTATTATTTGATATGCAGGTTTACATATTGTCCTTTGTTTAAGTCAATATGCAATGTTGATATGCAATGTTAGAGCTATTATCAATGTGCAATGTTGATATGAACAAATCTGTTATAATTTGGTAGTAGTTTGTGCCAATTTTCCTCACGGTTAGTACTGTCAGGTTAAATCAATTTTCCTCACGGTCGGTTAGTACCGTCAGGTTAAATCAATTTTCCTCACGGTCGGTTAGTACCGTCAGGTTAAATCAATTTTCCTCACGGTCGGTTAACCGACCGTCAGGTTAAATTTCCCTGACGAGTAATACCGTCAGGTTAATATTCCCTGACGGGTAACCGTCAGCCAAATTTAATTTTCCTTACCAGCTAGCCCTGAGGGGATTTGCCTGACGGGAACCCGTCAGAGAATTATAACCTGATGGTTTTTTGTATTTTCCTGGTGGTTTTGAACCGTGAGAGATGATCTGTTTTCTAGTAGTGAAAAGCTTGTAGAATCTTGTTAGTTAGCTTGCAGATTCCAGCAAGATTTTGAGGTTATGGCGCTCTAAGAAAATACTCCTTGAACTAAAGTTTCTTACTCCTTGAACTAAAGTGTTATAAGTAGAACAAAATATGAGTGCTTTTGAAAAGCCATTGTAACGCCAAACGGAGCCATAGTCTCTTCATATATGCAATTTATGTTAGTTAAATAAAAATCAATTTTAAGCATATAAAGAACAATTGAGAGTTTCAGAAAAGAGAAAATGCCTTCAAAATTTTCAAGAATCATCTTTTACGATCCGGTCAACCATAATGTTTTAACGGTAACTGAATTCACTGTAGTGGTTAGCACAAAAACCTTGTCATTTTTTTACGAAGCATCATATGCTGCACTATTGCATTTAAATTTAAAATAAAACTTCAAATTAAATATTGTAAACCTATCATGAAATAGGGAAAACACCAAGTTCAATATGCTATCGCAAAGTTCAAACCCTCTTATAGTTATACTCTCTCTGTCCAATATTGCTGCTAAGTATAACAAAACTGCTTACCTTTGCCCACAGTAAAATGCCCTTACATTATCACTTGCATTTCTCATCATAAGAAATTAAACTGCATGGACATCAGTTTCCAGTCAAATTTGGTTAAGAATTTGTGCTATAATCACTACTACAGAAATCATCATCGTAGACAGTTCAAAAACGTCATCGCAGACGGTTTTCTGAACCGTCTGAATTTATGGGCCAGTGATAATCGAAGGTTATCACAGACGGTTTGTGAGCCGTATGTGATAAATACAATACAAACGGTTTGTAACTAGAACCGTCTATGAAAAACACTATCACAGACGGTTCTAGTTGTGTTAGCCACAGACGATTTATACTACAAATCGTCTATGATAGTTCATTTCATACCTAAATTTTTTTTTATTTTTCAGTTAGCCTCAGGAAATGTTAGCTATGTTTTTTGAAAACAAGCGAAAACAAGCAAATACGATATCAAACATAGCAGAGAACATTTTATTTCCATTACAATCTACTATTACAATATCACAAGATTACAATCC
Organism: Melocanna baccifera; assembly: GCA_036346265.1. Classification (NCBI taxonomy): domain Eukaryota; kingdom Viridiplantae; phylum Streptophyta; class Magnoliopsida; order Poales; family Poaceae; genus Melocanna; species Melocanna baccifera. The sequence goes on from CM070685.1 coordinate 35,979,569, forward strand.
ACCATTACAACATCACAAGATTACAATCCACCATTATAATAGCAGAAAACAATGGAAGCAACAATGGAGGCTACGATAAAGAGAACAATGAAAGCAATATAGCAGAGAACAATCCACCATCACAAGCTCGGGTAGGCCTTCTTAGCAGCTACCTCACTGTAAGCTCCCAAGCAACTCTAAACCCAACAAAGTAGCAACAATGGAGGCTACGATGGAGACCTAAACCCCACAGAATCAAATACTAGAAGAAACAATGGAGGGAGGAAGTTTAAGGGCATGTTCTTTTTGGCTGCGGCTGATGGCTTTTTGGCTGTTTGCGACAGAGATTGCGGAAAGAGAGATACTCGCTTGTGATTTTTGATGGTACAGATATTAGTTTTTTAACGTGTACAACAATTAACTTGTAGATCCTATTTTAAAAAAATACTCCATTTAAAAGTTAGTTACTGTAGCAAAAGCCAAAAGCGGCTTTTAGAAGTTGCAAAAGAACAGGGCCTTAGACGTATTTGAAGGGAGGGGGTGGATGGGTTCGGATGAGTATTTATAGAGGAGAGAGAGCTACGATCCGTGGGGTGTGGGTTGGTCGGTTCCTACTTGAACTCAGGTGAGAAATTATGAAATTTTAGAGATACGCGAAGTGGGAAACATATCACAGACGGTTCTTAATTAAGAACCGTCTGTGCTATTCGAAATATCACAGACAGTTCTAGTTTAGAACCGTCTGTGATAATATCACAGACGGTTTTTATCAAGAACCGTCTGTGATTGCATTTAACACAGACGGTTTTTATGAACCGTCTGTGATGAGATGTATAATATAAACGTTTTTATAGTAGTGAATTTTTCTAATCGGTACATACATTTATAAAGAAATATGAACTATGCATTGCTCCAAACTTAACGTAGATGAGACTGATGCGTTTAGCATTCTTAGTTCTTTTAATTGAGCAGACTACATCGTTCTCACATGCTGCGCGGCGCAGCAGCAACGGCAGGTCAACCCCCCTTCAACCATCGGGTGGGTGCCTCATGTTCTCCATGGGTATCTCTGTATGCATCTGTCGGCCTCCCTGGCACATTAGAATCTTTCTCTCTCCAAAAAAACTAGAACGAAAAATCAAATGGCATCTCTCTTTCCCCCTAGAACCAAAACAAGCACTAAAGAACGCCATTCACAAAAGGGTGTTGATAAATATCACCCAAATATTTTCTTTCTAACTATTATCTAGATTTATGACCATTAGATTTCAGATGCAACGGCCACAAATTCTTCCCCTCTAAAAAAAAGTGGCATTTGGATCTCTAACGGTCAAAAATTTAGATAATAGTTACGAAGAAAACATCCGAGTGGTGGCTATATATACCCTTCACAAAAGGGGACTTAGATCCTACTCCCTCTGTCCTACAGTATAAGCCCAATACATATATCTACGAAGTATACTAGTAATATTTAATAGAATTAAATCATAATTTCTCTTATTAGATAGATATAGTACTACTCTTTCTATTAAAACATAAATTAATATAATTTTATTAAATATTATTTAAATATTGTATCTTCTAGATGTATTAGTTAAACTTGTATTACCGGGAAGAGTATCAATCTCCAAATATTCCTCCTCCTCTCTCTCTCTCTCTACTCTCTGACACACCTAACTTCCACTGTCCTTCACATGTCCCTCCCCTGTATATAAGGACCCCAGTCCGACCCCCCCAAACCACCAAACACAAAACACTTGCAAGCCCAACAAAAACAACAGCAAGAGCACGTTCATCTACTGGACACTTGCAACACCTGCAAATCCAAGCTTAGTTAGTGATCATCTCCCAACCGATCGCATGGACAGCCTCTTCACCCCGCGTTGCGTGTGGGTGAACGGCCCCATCATCGTCGGCGCCGGCCCTTCGGGTCTCGCGGTGGGGGGCAGCCTCCGCGAGCAGGGCGTGCCGTTCGTCGTGCTGGAGCGCGCCGACTGCATCGCCTCGCTGTGGCAGAGGCGCACCTACGACCGCCTCAAGCTCCACCTTCCCAAGCAGTTCTGCGAGCTCCCGCGCATGCCGTTCCCGGAGCACTACCCGGATCACCCCACCCGCCGGCAATTCATCGACTACCTCGAGAACTACGCCGCCAAGTTCGACATCAAGCCGAAGTTCAACCACACCGTCTTCTCCGCGCGATACGACGAGACGTCTGGCCTGTGGCGCGTGCGCGCCGCGGCGGCCGGCTCCGAGATGGAGTACATTGGCCGCTGGCTCATCGTCGCCACTGGCGAAAACGCCGAGAGCGTGGTCCCGGACATCCCGGGCCTCGCGGGCTTTGGAGGCGAGGTGACCCACGTCAGCGAGTACAAGTCCGGCGAGTCCTACCGCGGTAAGCGTGTGCTCGTGGTCGGCTGCGGCATATCCGGCATGGAGGTATCCCTCGACCTCTACGACCACGGCGCGCTCCCGTCCATGGTGGTTCGAGACGCTGTGCACGTCCTCCCCCGAGAGGTGCTCGGCAAGTCCACCTTCGAGCTCGCCGTGCTGCTCATGCGGTGGCTACCCCTCTGGCTCGTCGACAAGATCATGATCATCCTCGCCTGGCTCGTCCTCGGCGATCTCGCCAAGTTCGGCTTCCGGCGCCCGGCCGTCGGCCCTCTCGAGCTCAAGAACACCCAAGGCCGCACCCCGGTGCTCGACATCGGCGCCCTCGCCAGGATCAGGTCCGGTGACATCACCGTCGTCCCCGGCGTGACTCGCTTCACCAAGGGCTCCGCCGAGCTCGCCGATGGCCAATCACTCGACATCGATGCCGTCGTCCTCGCCACCGGCTACCGCAGCAATGTGCCCCAATGGCTCCAGGTAAATGCTACTGTTCCATTAGCTCATCTCACTGAAACATCGCAACATTTGGCTGATCAATTAATGCCTCATTCCATCAGGGCAATGACTTCTTCAACAAGGACGGGTACCCCAAGACGGCGTTCCCCCACGGTTGGAAGGGACAGTCCGGTCTCTACGCCGTCGGCTTCACCCGGCGCGGGCTCTCGGGCGCCTCGGCCGACGCCGTGCGCATCGCCAGGGACCTTGGCCAGGTGTGGGAGGAGACCAAGCCCACGAAGAGGGCCGGGGCGTGCCACAGGAGGTGCAACTCCGTGTCCGTGGTCTTCTAAGCAATCAACCAACTAACCAATACTCAAGCTAACTAAAGCACACATACTGGATCGTTAACTCCGTGCGCATCGCCAAGGACCTTGGCCAGTTGTGGAAGGAGGAGACCAAGCCGATCAAGAGGACAGGGGCGTGCCACAGGAGGTGCATCTCCTGTTTGAACTATGTTACACGTCGTTGTAATCAGTCTGTTAAGATAAGAGGAGTGAATAATAGAGAAAAGAAAAAAATGATGTAAGATATGTTACGTGTCGACAAATTCTTGTGTTCTTAGTTGTTCATTGTCTTCCTCGTGAAAGTGCGTGTCCACTGGTAAACCGTGTATGTGATTCTGGTGTTGTATCCCAACAATTGATATTAGAGCCTAGTGAATGCCCAAAATCATGCCAAGAAGAATGAACATCGTTGACCCAGCGGCATTAGCAACAGCAAGCGCACCAACAAAGGAGAGTTCCGTGGTGACGCTTCACGTGCTATAGGTGCAGGGGATTAACACGTGCTATTGACAAGGAGCGAGTGGGAGGCCTAATCTAAGAAGAGCAATGGTTTCAGCAAGAAGAAGAGAGTTTTTGACAAGGCGAAGATATGATACAAAAATTGCCAAGAGTACATACATTTTGCAAAGAAGTGCCATGAGTCGAAGAAGGATGTGGCTCTTCTTGCTCTAGTGGGTGCAGAGGACGAGTCAGCGCTGCTTTAAATCCAACAAGTCTTCATTATTTATTTGGTGTATTTAGTTGAGTCTGTGTACGAGTATTAATGCACGATTGCATTTTTTGAGTTGTTTGTGTATGTGGTATAGTAAGAATGTTGCATGTGTCATTTTATTTGGGTCATACATGTAGGAGGTGTATTACATACGTGCACATAGTCGTGTCATACTCATGCACGCAGATGTATCAGTGCATAATGCATGTGTTTGTGAGTCTTTGTAGTTGTGTTCAAATTCTCATGTATGTATGTTCTGATGAGAGTCTCCGTCGCCGTCAAGTCGTGTCATTGGTGAAAGATAATTAGAGCTGAGAAAAACGTCAAAGTCGTCGGTAAGGTGTGTCACCGACGGTGAAGAAGTGAAAGATACCAGAGAGGTGTGTCACCGGCGGTATGGTCAGCAAGAAGAAGGAAAAACTCCTTAGAGATGTGTCAGGAGATCGGACTTCGCCTTGTGAAGTTTAACAAGTTAAGATTAGGGGGGAGATTATTGAAACTAATCTTGACTTATGCTAGTCCAAGTGATCATGGTCGAAGCAGCCGTAAAAGTACTGTAGCACTCGTAAAAGTATTGTAGCAGTCGTAAGTTACTGTAACAGAGAGCAGTCGTAAGCTGTAGGAGTCTGGACATGGTCTCAACGAGACCGGGCTTTCCGAGTAGTGCGCGATGTGTGCGAGTCATGGAGTCGTGATGTGAGGTGTGTATAAGTCGTGAAGTCGTGGCCGGTAGAACCAGATCACAAAGTGTCTATTTATATTCCTTGTAATCAATCTGTTAAGGTAAGAGGAGTGAATAATAGAGAAAAGAAAAAAAACAGCGTAAACTGTGTTATGCATCAGCAAATTCTTGTGTTCTTTGGGGGTGATCGTTTCGGCTTTTTTCGGCTTCAGCTTCTAGCTTCAGCTTTTTTTTCACTATTCACTACACTATCCACTAACTCAGCTACAGTGTTTTTTCAGCCAGCTACAGTGTTTTTTCAGCCAAAAGCCATCGCTGTTCCGATCACCCCCTTTGTTGTTGATTGTCTTTCCCGTAAAAATATGTGTCTACAGGTAAACCACGTGTGTGTTCCTGATGTTGTATCCCAACATCTCCGAGGTCTTCTAAGTAATCAACCAACCAATCGCAGAGATTTTAGTCCACACGTCGCAGGGAAATGACTATTTCAGAGAAAACTATTTTAGAGAAATGCCGCTGCAAAGTTTCTTCCGACAACAATGCCACGCTAGAGTCACATTGTTCAAAAAATGGCACTCATTGTTCAAAGAAATTGAGATTTTTTTCATTCGTTCTTGGCTGTTTCGATGTATAGAGGTGGTCTTTTCATGTGAGAACTCTGTCCCCTCTTGGGGTTAGATTGGATTGGGTCTTTGATTTTGCGAATTTGCGCCTTAGATTTGGGTTTTGGCTGAGAAATTCATGTGATTTGTCTGTGATGTCCAGCTGCAAAGATACCTTTTCTTGTTTGTCCTTGTAGCTCGACGCCACCAACTCCTCCACGGCCCATCACCGGCACGGTCGACCTAGACTTTCTCTTCTTCAACAAGTTTAGATTCTTTTAAACTATACCTTATAATTTATAGGTAAAAATTTTAAATTCTAGATTATTTGCAAAAGGTAGTACATAGAGGACAATAATCATATGCGATTTGACTAACTCAATACAGTTTATACTATAATTTATCTATAGATATCACTTTTAAAAAATACATTATTTAAAAATTAGTTACTATAGTAAATAAAAACTAAAGTCTAAACCAAATGATTCGACAATGTCTAAGCCAAATGGGTTCCAACGCACATACTCCCGTTCCCAATTGCTTCCTCTGCTTCTACCCCTTCACCGACTGCCGCAACACGCACCAATGCTCGTATCTTGCTGATCCCGGTCACATTAATTAACGTTGTCGTTCGTGTTCCTTTCACTTGGCGCCACGACCGCCCTCGAAAGCCTTCGCCGTTATCGGATCTCACCACTAAACCGAGATCAGTCCACCTGTTGCAAAAAAGATCAACCCACCCTGTGCATGTTTTGTTAATAGTGGTTAGAGTATATCATATATTCTTTTAGCTTTATTCAAAGTGACTTTTTTTTGCTGATTGCGTAAGAGTAAAGCTGGGGGGAAAATTTGTTTGATAATACATTGTGAAGACCGGTTATTAATTGTTGGAAATATGGGCAATATTTTAATTCTAAATTTTACTAGAAGGCAAATATCACAAATAACTAAAGATGCATAAATCAATACTAACAGCAGGCAACACATTATACTTCAAACTATGCTCACGAACATTATATAACAGAGCTGATTGGTCGCATGAACGACTTACAGTTGGACTTGATGAAGAACGAGAAGCAGCGTAAGCTCGAAGCAATGCAGAACGTAGATGAAGCAGTGAAGAGAGTGGTCACACAGATGTGCGCTACCTAGAAACCTTATTGCCGCTCTGTGTAGGTGTTCTCTGTGGCAATGGTCCAGATATCCTGCTCTCTTTCCTGGTGCACGTTGAGAAGAAAGACTGGCAAAGTTTAGCGGCTCAACACTCCAACACAGTTTACCAGAGGAGGAAAAAGATGTGGGAGAGAAATGGAGAATTCGGTTGGTCAACCTAGATGTCTCCAGGTCCTTTTAAGGATACATGGCAATTACTCTCTAGTAATTGATGCTATTAACACGAATTAAACTGAATTAATCGAGCCATTTGAATATCGCATTCAAACATAATTAAGAGAGATAATGCATGATTCAGCAAAATAGAAGATGGATTTAATGTGCTAGGAGACCCGCTACGACACAACACAGTCGCTTGTTGCAAGTCACAAGTCATATAATTTTCATGTGAAAATGCACGAATACACATGTGCATATATGTTTAGCCAAAGTCCTCCTCATGCCATCTCATATCATGTATCACATGTTCCAAGGAGTGGTAAGAACTCCACCTTATTAATTGCCTCTCCTCCACCTGGCTAAGCAATATGATACTAAATCATACATACTTTGGAATTATTAAAGAAAAGGTGCCTCAACTCATGGGCCAATTCTCAACAATCCCCTACTAATTCCAAAGCAAAAGAAAGCAGAAAAGATGACAAAGATTGATGTATTTAAGTGTTGTTAATATACTAGTCTTTTGGTGTAAGTCTTGCACAGATTGAATTTACACCTAGATTAGCAAGATTTATCTTCTCACGGCTAATAAATGAACTACACCTTGAATATTATAGCTTTTCATGATCAAACTTCACTTAAATCTTAACTGATACTAGGCTGCCAATGAACCACGCCTAAATGAAGTGTTATATGGTCATGGTCCCTTATCTGCCCATGAGCTTTCTAGAGAACGCCCCATTCTCGTGAACTGTGACCACACAGTTAGGCTCAAGTAGATGTATTTTTTCTAGGCATCCTACAAGTTAATATATTTTTCTCATTTGGACAATAGTGTACATTAAGCCTTTATACCAACTTTTCATATAGTTGAGAGTATTTTATTTATTAAGACACATGTACAATTGGTTTATACTTTCTTGTTACAATATAACCTTGTTTTTTTCATTGCCTTAGTCATGGGATCTTCGATAAAAAAGGTATGGGTTACCATTGTGATGTAACTCAAATATGTCTCATTCCTATGTCCATGATGCATTGGAAATCGTTTCCATGCTAGCCTCTTTGTAATGGAGTCTGCCAGATTTTTCTCAGTGTGAATATAATTCATAGCGATCACTCTAGGGTTTCTCAATTTTTTGACATATTTAAGCCTACGCTTCACATATCTAGAGGACCTCATATTCTCCTTAGTAGTCATAATTTTAGGCAATACTGTTTGATTATCGTAACACATTAGGATTGATGGTACTAGTTTCTCAACTAATGACAAGTCCAATAGAAACTCTCTCAGCCATTCAACCTCAATAGTGGCTATGTCAATTGTTACAAGTTCTGCTTCCATGATTGATCTTGTCAATATGGTCTGTTTGCAAGACCTTCATGAGCTGTAGCATCAGCTAAAGTAAGCACATAGCCACTTATAGCTCTGATCTTATCTGCATTCGTGATCTAATTGGAATCATTGTATCCTTTTAATACAGAAGAGTATCTTGTATAATGAGTTTCAAAAGATGTTTTGCCTTTCACGTAATGCAATACTCTTTCAAATGCCTACCAGAGATTATCTCCTAGGTTAGATGTAAACCGATTTAATTTGCTCATAGCAAATGAAATATAAGGTCCTGTGGTATCAGCTAAATACAAAAGTGATGTAATAATTTGTGAATATCTCAATTGATCTTTTTTCTAGCCCCTAGTTCTTTCGTAGCTTAATGCTTGCATCATAAGACATTAGGCATAATAGATTTCGGATTGAATTCCACTGATCTATGAATAATTTCAAATGGTTTGAACGTAGTTTAGAATTATTCATGTACACGACCAGACTCGTCGGTTCCAATTTGTACTAAAGCTAAGTTCCAACATAGTGTTGGTTCGTGACAAGCTACGTCAATTGGTTATGTGACAAGTTTAGAACTAGTCAATTTATGTTGGTTTAAGCAATCTGGTTCTAGTTTCTTGATCATTTTAGGTACCATGCTTATGTAATTATGTTGGTCAGAGCTACTTGTGTAGGAGATCAAAATCTTTATTCATACATGGTATACAAAAAGGTCAAAATTTTGCCAAAGAACCCTTATCTTGGGAAGTCTCATGTTCTTATAAATAAAAAAGATATCATCTTTATATTTTGTTCAGTTGTGGATCTATATAGTGTAAAGTTTAGAAGAATGCACAAACAAATCCCATATCATTGGGTATTATATAACCTTTATCATCCATTATGTTATGTGGGACAAATTCTAAGTTGCTAATTTTCATCTACATTTCAATATCTTGTTCATATCCATCGCTTTTCATAACATTTTCACAAAAAACAAAATTTGATATTTGAAAATTTTGGTTGGTTACTGGCCTGAGATTTTTGGTTACCTCTGTAAAAGGATCTGATACAACAACTGTTGCAAATAATAAACTGAAAAATAGAGATGAGGGACATGAATTTTTTCATTGAAAACCCTTGCAGGAAAAACCCACAGACACACGAAATCAAATAACTATAGTAAGAAGATGTTTACAATTCAGTGCTCCTTCCTATAAACTACTAGGGTATATATATAGGATGTGGGAGACAAGCCCCATATGGAGACGAAACTGAATTAGAGTCGGTTCCTACATATCAACATCATGTCTGATACAATCTGTGCATGGCCTTGCCACCTGTCATGCCACATCTGACATGAGGTGATGTAGTATATGGACATGGTACGAATTCAGATAAACTTCAACAATCTCCACCTTGAGCCGCATTCTCTCTAGTAGTCGAATTATGTGATAAACTCCTCCAATAAAAGCAGCATGAATATCTTGTGCATCGAAAGTATATTAGGCTAATCTTTAACAAGAAAGACTGGAATAGTCTTGTCCAAATGCTTCTTGTGAAACAAAATTGAGCAAACCACATAGGTCTAAATACATAGCTATTAACAAAGAAGATGAACAAATCAGGGTCTTCAACAATTCATAACCCCAGCAAAGTTTGAGTCTGTTCAACTGATCTTTTGAAACAAATGCTCAATCATTGAATGACATAAGCCAAAATATCACCTGTGACGCTGGATAGATAGCAAATAACTCATATTATATAATCTAACATGCTCCATCTAAAATACAAAACTCAGCAAACAACGCTCATTGAAAGAGTAACTATTCAACAAGAAAGACAAGGACAGTCTTATGACACGTGCAACCATTACATACACCAAACTACCAACTTCAAAAGTAATTGAGTTCCATGATATAGTTGAAATTGCTCCTGTAAAATTGTTCAAAGGAACGGAACTCTTATGCTGTCAATAGAGTATAAACTGTAGTAGACCCTTCATATCGAGCTGCGATAATTAGAAAACGTTGTAGTATCAATGTAAAAATAAACTCCTTGCACTTCAATCCTTCATTTCAAAATGAAATTGGAGCAAAACCTTCACTTTTAAACAGCAAAACTCTAGAGAGTATCATGCTAGCTACTTTCAGGGTGTCATCAATTTTCTGAAATTGAATGTTGCCAAAGTCTCATAACGGTTAAAGAAGCAGTCCAAATTGTAACATATTCAAACGGTGATTGAAACACCAAATTTACTTGTCTCCCACAATTGTCATTGTTTTTTAAAATCTCCTTAATCAAGCGTAGCCCAATTAAATTGTTGTGTTGAAAGTCTGTAACTCCAACTTAGACTCCTCATTTGTGAATCTTGCCGTAGTAACCTATATAAGACAATGGATCGTCGATGAAATCACTAATAATTAATTCCGCATAGTTGCTGCCAATACTAGGCACAATGGCCTGAAATGCAATGAACTATACCTCCAACAAAACTTCTTCATAAAAGATGACAATCGGCTGAGGCAAAAGATCGTTGACGGAGATGGTGCAATATAACACCAGGGCATGATGTCAGATGGTGTGGGTGATGATGTCGGTGAACCTGGTACTACAATAGTTGCCGAGGTAGAGTATGGGTTGACACTCAATATGAAGTCAAGTTGTGGAACAGAGTCAAAACAAGTCGGAATTGCTGAGTTTGAAGATGTTGAAATCTCCTGTACACTTCTCATGGGCACTTAGCCAAAACCGCTGAACCAACAAAAAAATCCAATCTAGAATAGCCCAATAGCTTTTGAGGGTTTGGTGCTGATATTTTTTTGTGGCTCCTCGAGTGTGCTTGTGACTTTTTGACAAAGGCTACTTTGTGTGGATTTTGATGCTACTTTGATCTAACGACGAGACGGTTTTGTGTTATACATGAACACGACAACATGGCTGCAACGTGAACACAAACGCAAATGCCCCCTCTTCAAATTTGACGGTGCTGCAAACACAATAGAGTGATACTCTTTGCTTCGGCTCTAATTTCACAGTTGTACATTTTTTGAGTCAAGAAGGTCCTAGTGAATCCTCTTCTAAGCAGCTTGAACTTGACTTTGGTTTTGATGACTGTGACCAACATGCTGTGTCACCGAGTCATTGAGACGATTGTGCAAACGCCACTGTGTGTGCTACCCTCGTCCATGCGATGGCTGCCCTGTCTAGGTGTCGCCCCTACGCCGTATGGGTGCTACCTTCAGGAGTCGTCTCCTCCCAGGGCAACAGTTAGGATCGTGAACCCTAAGCTCCTCAGCCGAAATCAAACTCAGAATCAACTCAAAACTCAGTTCAAATTTGGTTTGGAACAGCCCACAAGCTTGTAACAAAAATGCCATAACTTTCATAAACGGAGTCCGATTTGTGTGTTCTTAGGCTTGTTGGAAAGCTTATTCCATGGCCCATCCAAGGGATAAGGTCCCATCTTCAGAAACCTTATGGTCACATTGCAGTATCCAAAACAATATGACTATAGTAAAACTTGTTGAGTTGAGTTGGGGTTGGTTTGTGTGCCTTGTGGCCGACCCTAGGGGGTCATATATTTTCTTGTATTCGTTCCCCTTGTTCATTAGACCACAAATAATAGATTGATTTCAGAAAAGAGAGCCTGTGGCACTTGTTCTTCTCCTAGCATTGCATCTTCCACTTCCTCATGGTCGGGTGGAAGAACAATCAAGAGTGTGTTGGGTGAGTTCATACGTCATAGGTCATTACACAGGCAGCGAATAGCCATACCAGACTCATTAGGTTGCATTAGTTATCCTTGATCCTACATTAAGAAGATCGGACATCCTGTATCATCTTGGTATCAGAGCACGGTTGATTTGGTAGGATTATTTATGCCTTGTTAGATTAATTTTCTTTACTGTTCTTTATTCCTATAGTCAATTAAACCAAAAATTACAACTCAAAACTCTGAACATTAGTTTAATCTATTATTCCTTGTGAGTTTAGTTAGGTAAAGTCCACTAGAAATTTTGTTTTAGTGTTGATCGTCATGTTTCCTTTGTGTAGCTTAATCTTTGTGTTGATTCATAAACCCTAAAATTGCTGGTTAATTCTCTCAATTAGCACCCAAAAAGAGTAAATTGCATTTACTTTTCAAATACAAATCCTAGCTGACCCTCTACTGTCGTGTGCCCAAAACCCTAGGGTTCAATTCGGGTTCCTTGTTGACCTCCTCCAAATTCCGTTGGAAGAGGTGGTTCTGAAATCCACCTCTTAGAAAGTCCTATCCAAAATCCAAAAAAGGGAAGTTTGAGTTCAAGTCTACCCCCCTCAAAACCATTTTGACTTGCTACAGGTTTTTGTGCTGGAGCTCCTAATCTCTTGCACCAAAAACCAAGCAGCCGAACACTTTGATCATTGTGAGCTTTATTTAAATCTTTTTGTCTTTGAGACTAGCTATTGATAATTGCACCTAGGGCTGCTCTTAAATTGTTGCACCTTGCTGATATTTTTGACTTGTTAACACAAAAGGGAAGCAAACCCTAGAGCCCGCTGAATAAGAAGAAAAGAAGGAAAGGAAAAGGCAAGACACCCATAAAAAAGCCACGACTGGAAAGAAAGATTTAAAAAACAAAAGAGAAAGGTGAAACTACATAGAGTATTTTCACTCTCTCCTTTTCGGTTGCCCTAGAACCGAAGGGGGGGGGGAATTTTCATGCGCTACGGTTAGAGAGAAAAGAAAAAGAGAAAAAAGCTTGGGCGAATAGGGGTTTGGTGATCCAACTTAAGTCATAATCTTATATTGTGTAATTTATTTATTTGAGCAATCTTATGTTCTTACATTCATATTTTGCAATTAGCTAGCATCTTTCCTAATACTTAGTGCAAAGCGAGCTGCTTTATGTTCAATTTTCAGATCTCATGTCACTAGCTTATTCCTTTCTTTGCATTAAATCACATTAATCTTTGCATGTGCATTTCGCTTAAATGTTTTAGACCAGCACATAGATAAATTATTCTAGTTTGGATTACTATTTAACTTTACATAATTAGAATTTCAGATTGAGTAGGATACACACTCTCATACCAAGCTCCTCATATAACCATTGTTTGTGCAATTTCTCGATTATGAACTCACTTGATCATCACCTTGTGTTAACTTGACCACTTAGAGTGCTAGCAAACCCTCAATTTCAGCAAAGGGAAGGTAAGAACTTGTGGCAAGAGAAGCTAAGGTTGAGAGAGAAGTTTCACCTCTATATACTTATATCTTTAGTGCCTTACTATTTTTGCATGATCTAACCATGTCAAGTGGAGAAGATAATTATGGTGAGGAGCATGATGTTGATCTAAATGCTTCGGTGACTCACCTCCAATACTGGGCATTGCAAAGTACATTGCAACACGAATTTGCAGCTGGCACCACCACAATGGAGGAACAACTTAAGACAGAGATGACCACTTCATTGCAAGATCTCTACATGAGTTCAATCAACAAATGAATGTGTTACATACAGACAACGTGAATGATGTTATGCAGACACTTCAGCCACAACAAGAGGAAGAAAGCATGCATCTATCGGTTCACATACCTCCACGTGATGAGGAGGTCGCTGCACAAGTCGGCCAAGATGCTCAACAATAGCGAGATTGTGTGGCGGCTCAAGCCATACAGCCACCTCCACCTGGGAGAGGACATAGGGTGGTGAACATGGTCTTAGGAGGGGCCGTGGTAAGTAGCCCAACAAGAAGAAATTTGATAAGCTTACATTTACTCTATCTTCATTTTCAAGTACATATGATCCCAAAGATTATCTCACTTGAGAGCTCAATATGGACAAGGTGTTCCCATGCACAATTACTCCGAAGAGAAGAAGATACACATGGCGGCACTTGAAATTGACAAATATGCGCATATATGGTGGGAGCAAGTTCAAAACCAATAGCAAGAGTATGATGAACCTCCCATTTCCATGTGGTAAGAGATGAAGTATCATATTCCATGTGGTAAGAGATGAAGTATCATATAAGAACAAGGTTTGTTTCTAAATACTATAAATGCAATCTCTCGGACAAATTGCAGCATTTGAAGCTAGGGAATCACACAATGGAGGAGTATTACAAAGAGATGGAGATAGATATGATTCGAGCTAATGTATATGAACAAGAGAAGCAAACAATGGCAAGGTTCCTTGCTAGTTTACACAATCCTATCAAATGCATCACCGAATTTCAGTCCTACAACAACATGGTGGAATTGGTGCATCAAGCCACCAAAGCCTAGAGGCAAGTGCAACAAGATGCAAAGGCTTCCAAAGTGTCATCTTTCACACCCCGTTCAGTACTTATCGAAGGTAAAACCACATCCCATTTTAATTTGGTTAAGACTAACCAATCTAATGCAAAGTTTTCTCCTAGCTTATATGCTACACCAAGCAAGAAGAATGCTCCTACCCCCTGGCAATGAAGAGTCTGGCACCTACTACCTCTTCCTCCGTGGGTTCCACAGCCAAGAGTAGTGGTATACAATACTTCAAGTGTTTGGGACATGGTCACATGGCCAAAGAGTATCCAAATAAATGTGCCATGATTGTCACAGAAGACGGAGAATATGAATCAACAAGTGAGGCCAAATTTGATCATGAAGGTGATTTGGCAAAAGATGAAGACGCTAAAAGTGAGGATGATGGCAAAGGTGTGTATTGTAATTTTGAGCAAGGTACTAATCTCGTCGTTACCCAAAAAGTGTTGAGTGTGTAGCAAAAGAAGAACAATGATCAACATTGTACCTTGTTTCAAACGAAAGCAAAAGTTGGCAATCACATGTGCAAAGTGACCATAGATGGTGGTAGTTGTCACAACTTGGATAGCAAGGAGTTACATGACAAACTTGGTTTGATATGTCAACAATATCCCCATCCATATCATTTGCGATGGTTGAGTGATTGTGAGGAGGTGAAGGTCCAATCCTTGGTGAAGGTTAAATTTCAGATTGAACAACACATAGATACCATGGAGTGTGATGTGGTGCCAATGACGATTTGTCACTTGTTCTTGGGATGGCCATGGCAATTTTATAGGAGACTGCAACACAATGGTCATACAAATATATACACATTCAAGTGGGAGGGTGAAGATATTATACTCCATCCTATGTCTCTCACTCAAATTGTAGTGACTCTATGCAAAAGAATGAAGTGATCATTGAGAGTGCAAAACAACGAGAAAAAGAGCAGGAGCAGGAGCCACAAGCCAAACATGAGTGGTAAAAGAAAGAATGAGAGAAAAGAGTTAGTTATGTTAACCACTAAATCAAATTTAAGAGAGATGAGAGAAAATTCAGATTTGGTGCAATTTGTGCTCTTCTATAAAGATGCATTGATTTCCACTAATGACTTAATCTCTATTCCTAGTGTTGTTTCTCATGTTTTTTCAGGCCTTCTAAGATGTGTTCCCAGTGGAGATACTTGCTGGTCTTCCCCCAATTCGAGGTATTGAACATCAAATTGACTTGATAATGGGAGCATCAAATCCAAACCATCCATCATATCGCACAAATATGAAAGAAACAAAGGAAATCTAGTGGCAAGTGCAAGAACTTCTTCATAAAGGGTATGTACATGAAAGTTTTAGCCTTTGTGTTGTTTCAGTTATTTTTATTCCTAAGAAAGATGGTACATGGAGAATATGCATAGACTGTAGAGCTATCAATAGCATAAATGTTAGATATCGTTATATTTCTAGGTTAGATAATATGCTTAATGAGTTGAGTGGTTCTACTATCTTTTCTAAGATTGCTTTGCATAACGGCTACCATCAAATTAGGATGAAACATAGTGATGAATGGAAAACAACCTTTAAAATGAAATTTGAATTGTATGAATGGTTAGTGATGTCTTTTGTTTCTCTAATACTCCTAGTACATTCATGAGTTTAAGGAACCATGTTTTGGGACACTTTATTGGAAAAATTATGGTAGTTTATTTTGATGATATTTTGACATATAGCTGCTCATTGGAAGAACATATTGAACATATTAGACAAGTGCTAGAAGTGCTTATAGCTTAAAAGTTGTATGCAAATCTTGAGAAGTGTACTTTTTGCACTAATAAAAGTGGTATTCTAACAGAGGTAGATGAATCTAAAATTGAAGCTATTCGCAATTGGTCTAATCATGTTAAGTTAGTTGAATTCGTAGCTTTTATGGGCTTACTGATTACAAACACTTTGTGAAAGATTTCAGTATTACTGCTACTATATTAAATGAATTAACTAAAAAGAGAGTTACTTTTAAGTGGGGGCATCATAAGACAAAGCGTTTGATGAATTGAATAAGTGTTTAACTGAAACATAATTGCTTGTTTTACCCGATTTAACTAAAATTTTTGAGATTGAATGTGATTATAGTGAAATAGGTATTGGTGGTGTGGAATAGGTATTGGTGGTATTTTGATGTAAGAAAAAATTAGTTGCATATTTTAGTGAGAAACTTAGTGGTGCACAATTGAACTATTCTATTTATGATAAAGAATTATATGCTCTTTGTGTATTTTAGAGACTTGGCAATATTTTCTTTGGCCTAAGGAATTAATTATACATTTTGATCATAAAGTTTCGAAATACTTGAATGGCCAAGTTAAATTGAATCATACACATGCCAAGTGGGTTGAATTCATTGAAACATTTTCATACATTATCAAATAAAAGAAAGGCAAAGAGAATGTGTTAAATGATGCATTGTCTAGAAAGAATGTGCTTTTAACTCAATTGGAAGTAAAAGTGCTAGGTTTAGAGAGTTTGAAAGAGTTATATGCTTCCGATCGTGAATTTTTAGAACTATATTCAAAGTGTAAAGACGGGAAAGGATGGGACAAGTATCATATACATGATGGATTTCTATTTCATGATAATAAGCTATGTGTTCTAGATTCGTCCTTGCATATCGACTGTAGGTCGTGACTCTAGTTAGCATGGCCGTTAGTCCGAAGATTAGAATCACTTTCTTTAAAACCCTATTTATGAAAATGTAAGCGTTACTGCTTATTCTCACCCTTCTTAGAACATCCTTCCTTATCTAAATCTTGATCTCTCCTTGTCTATATCTGGTTTTGACCAAGATTTTAATTCTAGAACTCTCTTACCCCAAAATTCAAAATCTTAAGATTTTAGGACGCTTTTCAGAGAGTTTCTTTAAGAAGACCTCACCTTGGATCCTTAAGTGCAATTGAAGGATGACTCAAAGCCATTATTTGGAATAAAACGGAGGTGTAAAATTTTCAGATGAGCATTGGATGGATTAAATCAACTGCTAAGAAAGAGCTTCTGAGAAAGAGATAATGGGGTATAAGCTGATTACTAAAGAAATAGTTGAATTATCCAGGTGATTGGAAAGCATGATCGATAACTTTCGGATTTTAGACTTGATTGATAATCTTGTTATTGGTGGATAAATAATACCAAGGCAGTAACTTGGAAAGAAAATTTGGATGATAAGATTTGAATACCTAAGGAATCAAATTGTGCATCAATGGTGGATGAACTTGGATTATTACGGACCCATGAAACGATTGATGGATTGATGCAATATCTTTAAGAAATATGAAGCTGACTGGAATGGCCAATAACAAACTTTTAAGATTTGATGAAACTTGGATTATGAGAGGCTAGTTGATTGCGAATTAATGAGATTGGAAGTTCATAAGGAGTAAATAATTCTGATTTGATTATTGGAATCCCGGATACTGCAATTTTATGATGGGTGGATTAGATAGCATCTGCTAATTGAGGATTTATACTGGCAGTATTACCAATCGAAGCTAGAAGGAGAAAGTTTGGATTCAATTAAGGAAGAATAAAAGCCATGAATTTTGAGTTTGGAATGGGAAGCAATGGTTCATGAAGTGAGATGGCAGAAGGATGAAGTATCTTTGCAAAAAGAGATTTTGTCCTCTTCCCGATCTTGACTAAGCTTAGTGTTGAGGACCCTGCGCTCTCTTTTGTGTGACGTCTCGCTTAGACGTTGCTTCTTTTATTTGGCCCTGTGCATTGCCTTCTTGCCCTCAGGCATTGTAATTTCACAATCACAGGAAAAGCATGTTTTTAAATTTTGGTTGTTCTGTGTGTTTGGTGTGTTGCCCCAATTTTCTGGGTGCACTCTCCTTCATTAGAATATAATCTCTTATCTGTGCGGATCTTTTTGTACCTCATGCTAATTCCCTCTTACCTTAATTGCTGAAACCTCGTCAGGCCTCAAGCAAGCAATGGTTGATGACCAAGTCAAGGCAATCAAGGCTCGAAAGCTCGAAGCCAACCGTATCTCGGGAAAAGACAATGGATCAAAAGACTTGACCTACAAGAAGATCAAGGCCCAGTTCCCACTTCATGATGGATGCACCACTCAATTCAAGCAAGCAATTGCAAAGAGCAAGACAGCTACCATTGACCAAGGTAAGAGAAAGAGACAAGTAATTGGTGCTTGCCAAGGATATACCCATGCATACAAGCTGAAGTCGAAGGAAGACCAACCAAAAGGAAAGCTTCGCAGCATAGTGCCTGACAAACCTCAAAAGGACATCAGTTGCTTTAATTGTGGAGATATCGGACATTATGCCAATAGATGCCCTCAAAGACAACCAGGCAGGACAAATAAGTGTTCTCCTCCCTATGGCATAAAAGACCCAGCAAATGAGCACTCCCAACCGGAAGTGGAAAAGCAGATAAAGGATGTCACTATTACCAACCCCGACATCAGCACAAAGGAAATAATCAACATGAAGTGCCCTCTTAACAAGTTCGGAAAGAATGCTAAGTGTTTCTATTGTGGAATCATAGGACACTACGCGAGTAAATGTCCCCAAAGGAAGAAAAGCATGCAAGCCATGGAAACCATCACCAATGACCTTAGCCCCAGCACCATGGAATATTTTAACCCCAAGGATATCACCCAAGGACAAACTATGTTTGCCCCAAAGCTAATCTCAAAATCAAGAATTTTGCCAACTACGGATTACTGTAAATGTGGCAAGAACGGACATAGTGCCCAATCGTGTCCCCCACTACATCGGATAAAAGAGGATCATGTTTTACTTGTGGACAACAAGGACATTATTGCTACAATTGCCCAAACCTCTATTGTCCCCACTGCAAGGAACATCATCCGTCAGGGGATTGCCTCAAGTACTTAGTGGCATGCACATGGTGTGGAGAAAAAGGACATCAAGACGATCAATGCACCGTTGATTGCCCCAACTGTGACAAGGATCACCCAATCGGAGAATGCCCAATGAGTAAAGTCACATGCTTTCTTTGTGAAGGACAGGATCACTGCCCTAAAGATTGCTCCATGAATATATTGCTAACCAAAGCTGCCGAAATACAACGGATGAGTTTGCAAGTTGCCATCAAAATTGCCATGACAGGATCAGATAAGAAAAACGAGTATCATGGACCTCATTGTAAGGGGGGTAGTCAAGGATAACACCAGAATAATGAAGTACCATAGATTATGGATCACTACCCTTCCAGTTAAAAAAAGGGGGATTTTTGGACTAGGCACTTATGGACAACAAGAATACCTGGAAAAGTGAATTCAGTGTCTATATCAGTAACTGCTACAAGATCTACGTGAAAGAAACAAGGTTTTCCCTACCTCATCTCTCCAAGTGTTAACCCTTCTTGTGCAGGTTCCATTCATTTCCGACTACTCCAAGGAAAGGACGACTTGCCCGGCAGATCCTTGTAACCTATTGCTAGCCAGTTGTTCCCCGCCTTCTTCTTTCTACTCTGCCCGAATCTCGGGGTCGAGATTCCTTTTAAGGGGGGTAGGATCTGTAACATCCCAAAATTTGCGATTTGCAAAATGAATAAAAATATTTTCTTAATTGCGGTGAGTTTCAAATTTTCGTTTGATTGAGCTCTTGATTTGGGATTTCAGGTGGCAAAATTTTATTTAAGAAAGAGCAAAACTGCAAAAAAGAAAATTAAGATGTAAAAAGTTGAAAACCCTAACTTTCAAAACTCTTGGTAAATCCTGAGTTCAAAGTTATGAAATGCTAAATATTTAAATCAAATTAAGAGGTAATTAATTCTTTGGCACTCAATCCTTTCAGCAAGAAAATTTAACTATGGAAATCTCGAAATTCGAAAAAATCCTATCTCTCCGCTTGGCCCATCTCCTCCGGCCCGCTCGGGCTCCTCCTTTTCTCCTACCCTCTCCCCACCCGGCTTCCTTTCCCAGTGCCGGCGCCAGACTCTCCCTCTCTTCCTTCTTCGCCTGCTCGCCCGAACGCCCGGCCTGGCTCCTTCCTTCTCCTCCCCTTCACTGCTGTAGCCGCACCGTCTTGGCCCGGAACAGCTCCGCCTCCAGCCCACATCGGCACCACCCCCTGCTTCCTCTTCCTCCATGGTGCTGCTCACGGTGGTCTGGCCCCAAGCACCGGCTGCCCCTTTCCTTTCCTCCCTGCCCCGCGCCCTCGAGCGCGCGGCTCCAGCCCGCTCGACCTTCCTCCCCAGCCCGGTGCTCCCTGCTTCTCTGCCCTACCTCTCTGCTTCTCCTCTCGTGGCGCCGGCCTACCCGTGCTCCTTCGCCGCGCCAAGCCTGGCCCGCAGCTCCACCCCAGCGCCCCTACTCCTCCGGCCTGGCTCTTCCTCGCCCTGCGTTCGCCCGGGCGGCCCATCCCCAAGCCGCGCAGCAGCCCCTCGCCGGTCGTATCCCGAGCACAGGTCTCACCCGTGGTTTTGGAGTACCCCAGTTTCTCTGCGTCACTCCGCGTCGCATCACCATCGCCTCCCTCGGTCACCTCCGCCCCTCGGCCTAGCTTCTCCCCTGAGTACACGCCACCCGCCGCTGTCCAAATCCTTGGGCCACCCGCCTTCCCACAGTGCCACCATTGATGGCACGAGTTGAGAGCTCCAGCAGTCGACCGTCCTCCCTAGCTATTTAAGCTCCGCCCCTCACCTCTTCTCTCCATTGATCCACTGCCACCGAGCTTTTCCCACGCTGCTGCCCCCTCTACCGATTGCCGGCATCCGGAGCTCCAGCGTAGTCTCCCAAAGTCTCCCAGTCGCCAACTGAGCCCCCCACTGACCCCAGCTCGCCGCCCAGAGGGGCCTGGCCGCCGCCACCCCGAGCTCCCATCGATAGCTCACCTCGGCACTTCTCCACCCAAGCCACTACCGTGGCCTAGAATCTATCTACTACGGCCGTCGGCAACGTCGCCCTCAGCTGCCCTCGCTAGTGCCACCGATCCTCATCGAGGCACCTCCTCCCCTCTCTGTATTTCCCTAGCCGAGCGCACATCCCCTCTGCCTCTATCTTTCCCTGAATGCAGGTGGGTACCCCTCCCTAAAGGTTTGCAGATATCTGGTGAATGTCAAATAGCAGCATGCTCATTTGTGAAGTCCAAATCTGCAGGTTGTTCTTTGAAGTGAATGGTTGAGCATGTGTATGACTTCTTTTGAGTTGAGATTGTGCTTGTGAAATCGTTTAAGCATGCAGGTAATCACCAAATACCAACTTATCCTTGTATGAAGATTTATTTAGAATAAAGGTCTCATAGCCAAACTATCAGTTGGTCAGCATATTCTTAGTAATTAAATTCTTATAGTTCAATAAACCAACATTCCAAGCTATGCATGTTCAGAAAGTAATCCTTAATCATGTTGTTGGAGGAAAACTTACTTGTGAGTTAGAAAGAAAATAAAACTTGCTTGTCATCTCAAATTAATTTTTATCACTTCTCGCCAACACTTAAATATCCTCAAATACTAGTCCAAGAACTCAATGTCGAACCTACCTTAAAACTGCTTATTATCCATTTTGTCTTCCACATTGGGTTTAACACCACCAGTGCAAGTAAAGCTCAATGCTTTGTAATCTGATGCATAAAATAGTAGTGCACAAATTGATCATTTTCTAAAACCAGTGAAACTTCCTTTTGAGGGTAACTGTAAATCCAATCTTTATTATCATCTATAAAGTGCAAAGAGCCAGATATTCTTTTGGCATAAGAAACTATTAAATCTAAATAAAGAAACATTGCTCTCTACCTCAAATAAATTGTTAATTTTATTTATGCATCCTAACATCAAGACTTGCAGAAGGATGAGCATGAGATAATAATTATTGAGTAAATATCACTCTTGACTAAAAATCTTGCCAAAACCTATCTTTACATCCAAAATAATTTATTTATCCTCCAGTATTTAAGAATAAGTGCTATATGCAATCCTATCATCATAAACCTTATTAAACCCTAACTCATCTTTTCGCTGAATCACAACCCTCAGTCTTTCCTACCAAGACCATCAAATCATCAAAATAATTAATGTTACTCCAAATCATAATGGAATAAATAACCAACTCCAACTATAATAAAACTTGGGAAAATACTTAGACTCAAGTATCTCAAGCAATCTTTCTAAAAGTGCATAAGTCCTGTTCACCTAATGGAACTTCCTTGATAAATATAAAATATTATAAAAGCAGTTATAAAGAAAAGATGAAGCCCTTATCTTGAACCCAGCAGAAGAATCCTACGAGTGATTCGACTTCGTGTTCTTAAAATTTTCCTTCCCGGTAAAGCTAATTAATTAACTCCTTCCTATCAAATAAATCCAGTTCAATTGCTCCCTCTCCACTCTCAATTCATAAGCAACACTAAATAAAACTCAATTAACTTAAACTAAGCTTTTGCCGCATTTGGATTTATTCGGTTTTCCCTTTGTTGTCGCGTAATTAGAAGCTGCAGTCTGAAGACAACAAGACCAAGCGGATTCAAGCTACAGTAAAGATTCAATAATTATTGCGACTAACTGGTTAAGCGGGTTTTTGATTTAAATCAGGGCCGCGGTAAATAATCAAGGCAAGTCATCATTTTGATCATATTGATCCTACCTTTTACAAAAGTATGTTCTTTTAAAATTATCAAAATGCATGCTTACTTGTTTATGCAAATGTATGTCAAATGTAAGGTAGATATTGCCCTTTATGCTACCAATATTATTAATATAACATCCTTTACCATTTGATTCAACTGATCATTGTCACCTTAGATAATAATACTAATATCATTAGCTAAGTTATAATTACGGCCAAATGAGTCTAAAGCTAGGACATTCAACTGTCCGGCTTATCATTACTTCAAACAGTAAAAATTGGTTTTGGGCAGTCATTGGATGTAGGTGACTGATAAGTTGGTACAGTTTATCTTATGCTTCTCAAAACCCTCAAAATTGCTTACCTGTCTGGGCGGATGGTAAGAGTGATTGGTGTGGATGTAGCACGAGAATTTGTGGTTGCGGAAGCCCGTCTGGACAATTTAAGGACTTAATCCAGTGTTGACCTCTCCATGTAAAATAGTACAAACCACAAGCTGGCAAAGTGTAGGCTTGGCTGAATAATTTATTAGACCCTTGAAGGCATCTCATAGGTCAGTTAGGTGTAAGTTGGGGGTGCAGGAGACCAAAGAAGGTTCTGCTTGAAGGGACATCGAGTAAAGGTGAAGTGCGACGTATAGGGTGGCGTTGTGGGAGAAGTACCCAGCTGCGCCAGCCGCTATGAGTGACATCCCGCACAACCTATGGGTTCAACCCCATGGGGGTGAGATGCTTAGGGGGAAAAGTATTGTAAAGGCCTCGTGATGATTTCTCGATCTATGTGACTAAGGAATCGCATAGACCAGTCGGGCTGATCATCTCTTGTGGGTACCGTTGTACAAACTCTGCAGTATCTAAACTATTCGAATAGCCGAGCTCACATTCAAGAGCGGACATGGGAACATCCTCGAGTTAGTTCTATTACAAAAATATTTCTCGGGTGGGATGAAAACTAAGTAGAGAGATGTACTCTACTTTGTTGGATTTTTCCTGGAGAAATGTACTCCAGCGATAATTAGGGTGGACGTAGCCCAGTAATCAAAATTAGCATTGGTGGAGGTAACCATACACTGTAAAAGGTGGATGTAACCTACGCAACTATAAATATTGCACTCTCTCTTTATAACTGCATTTTGGTGAAAATTGCTAAGTCTTAGGAATTTTACCTATGGTATTGAAAATGCTGCTTTAGCAAATAAAATAGCCTCAAGCCTCCTTTCACAGCCTTGCATATAATAGTTATTAGTGATGCATTCTGTGTGATGGTTTGTTGAGTACAATTTGTACTCACTGTTGCTTATTACCCTCCAGTCAGTCAAGAACAGAAGAAAGCATTGCAATGCTTAAAAAGAATCGACAGGTCGCGAAACCCCAGTTGGCTGCCTGTGGGCAAGTCCTGAGGGTCCCACTTGTGTGAAGATTTTCCGCTGCTGCATCCTCTGCTTTTTCGGCCTAATCGGCCTATGTAAGTTATTACTGTATAAATTATGCTTCCGCTTAATATGTTTTTAATATACAGTGATGTAACTGTGAGCACTGGCTACTGATCCAGGGAACAGTGCAGAAATCACAGAGGAATTCGGATTTCTAGATCCGGTCCTGACATTTATGGTCTATCGTGTTGCTGAAATTTATATTTAATTTCTTGTAGAGTATTTATTCTTGATATCTGGATGTCACACATGCTTCCTTATGGGTTTAAACTAGTAGCAGTATTGGTTGTAGATGATATTTTGGTCTTTGGTTGGGTCATGGTGTTACACTCTCCCGCTGCTCGAATACCATCCGCTTCATAGAAGGTAATATTGGAGGCATGCATGCTATTATCAGTTTTATAATTAATCCTAAATTTAAAATCGAGGGAACAATTATGTCTGGTTTCACATTACTGACGGTAGGCATGGGTCGGCTGCGCATAGATCATATTCTTGCATAGTTTTTAGTAGGGGTGGGAAACAGTTATACATAATCTATTTTATCCGATATTCATATTTGAGAAAATGTGAATATGTAAACAAAATCTCTATTCAAAAATGTTCGTATTCGCAGTCGACAATATCTATATCCGTATTTAAGAATATTCATATTCGAGAACATTCGTATTCGTATTCGAGACTATTCGATTCATATTTGATCCGTTTTCTATGCCTATCGGCCAGTTGGCCTAGCCCAGCAGCCCAAGCCCACTAGTCACTCGGGGGCCGGTACCGGTTACCGGCCGGTAACTGAAAAATCGGCAAAACTTTGAGTGTTGAAATTTGAATTTAAAATCGGTAATCGAAAAAACTGGCCGGTTATGACATTCGTAGTAGGATATTCGTATTCGACTGAACATATCCGATTCAAATTCGAATTTGTTACGACATTCAATTCGTATTCGTATTCGAGAATGTTTAAATTTATATTCGTATTAGTTTTAAAAATATAGATTTATATTCATATTTGAGACTATTCGACCGTATCCGATCCGTTTCCACCCCCTAGTTTTTAGTGAACAAACATTTGGTCGGAATTTTAGCAGTCAAAGGTCGATTTATAGATAAGAAAACTAGATATCCTTCCACTACTTGTGATCTCATTTCATACTAACACAAATCTGTGTACTGGGAAAGCATACAAACACTAAAGAAAGTTAAGAAATAATCAATTGGGTGTTTAAGATTCCTAGCCGCCTACCCCACATGGAAACACAGCAGAAGTAATAATATATACACCAATGGAATCTTCCTCTCCATATCAGCCGTCCGCTGGTTGCCGGTGCACGTGGCATGCATCCATCCATCTTGGTCACTTGCACTTGTAGTACAGAGTATTGCTTTGTTTTTAGCTCTGCTCCTCCTCATCACATGGGCTTCTGTCGGTCAAAGGAAACCAACATGGCATTGTGCAACAGAGGAATCACTCTTTTGAACATGCTGTGCCCATGCCATGTAAGAGGCAAGGAGAAAAAAAAAACAGAGAGATTTGTTTTGTGTGTTGTTGCAATCGGGATAGGGAGACTTCAGTATTGGAGCACTCACTACTTTTGCCACACTAGTTCAGAGTTTCAGACTTCAGAGTCAGCATGCACCCAGGCTCCTCCATTCCCCAGCAACTGTATTAGACTTTTCCAGTACTGGAGCCCGCAACAGTGACGACAGGAAATCATTCTCTCCTGCCCCGTTTTCAAAAGAAAAAAAAGAAAACAATTGGAAATCTTTCCTGATTAACCAACACCTGTTGCTTTCGTTAATCAAGAAGATTTCAAATTATCATACTTCCTCCCCACACAAAATTTTAATAAACATAGGAATTTCACTCTGGATATTTAAAATGTTTTTCAATTTCTGGGATTTCCTTTGGCAGGTTTTAAACATTTCCTTAACTTCTAACATTTTGAACCTTTTTTAAAGGATCATGTGAGCAGGTCCTAAATTATGTTGTGATAAGCCATTGCAATTGAGAAGGTTAGAAAATTATTTGCATGCGTGAAATGGCAATGCTGTTGGTCTGTTAGCACGATGGCCGGTTAGATCGGCTTGCGACCACCGGTCTGACCGATTGGTACCAGCAGTTTGACTGCTTGGATGGATCGGTTAGGCCAGTTCGTATCAGCTATCTGATCGGCCTGATGAAAACGGTTTGACTGGCCAGATGTGGATTTTTAGGTAGATTTCATATTTGTGGATTTTGAGTTGAGGAATAAGGTTGGGAGATTAAGGTCTGCGGTTTTATGTTGCATGAGCTATGTTACAGCTAATGTGGGTCAAGTTGTGAAGAACTTATGCCTAAAAATGATTTATTTATCTTTAGATGTGCAGGGTCGCTTAGAGTCAACTGTGGTCAATGACGATGATCGAGGCTACGTTCATAGAGGAACCAAGATCCAAAACGATTGAGGATGCCGGGTGAAATAGTGAGCTCAAGCATATCATGAAAAATACGACAAATGTTAAAGGCAAGTCAAATAGCGGGATTGCGCCATGTGACTTGGACAGGCAAAGTGAGCCATGGTTCGGTGGAACCGGAACGGGAAAGACTTGGCGACATGTGGCAAGCTAGTAGTGCATCTACACGTGATAAGCATGGTGATTTTTTGTAATGGATGGTGATAACCAGGTTAACGAAGAGTTTTTTTTGATAATTTGGCTAAAATACCAAAAACTATCTTAAATTAAAATCGTGATGCATGTGTGGCACTTGGAAGAGCAGTTTAGGTCAAGGTGGAGCTGGTTTGATTAAGATAAATTAAGGTTAAGGATTTAATGGATTTGAACTTATGCGCTTTGAAAAGCATGTATAAGTGAATATGTGTGATTCAAATCCATGTGTGTGGGGTTACCGGGTTTCTTTCATTGTGCTAAGTAGATAGTATCCACTAAGAGTTAAATGTGGCTGGCTAGCCCATCTATAAAAGGGGTTGGGATGGAGATATGTGGTTAACCATCCAACCCATCTCTTTTGTGCTTTCTTGTTTTAGGGTTAGAGTTTTGAGTACATGGTATACTCTCTGTTCTCTAATGTGCAGTGACTTTGGTATTTTCCATGGCTATCTCTCTATTTGAATACTTTGCTCTTGTTTTGGTTAGTTTTTCCTCTCCTCTCACCCTCTTCTTGATCTTGCTATACCAAGAACGTCTAAGAGATAGAGAGAACCTCTGTGAATCATGCTCCACCCATCTAGGCACTTTGGTAGCAAGTTCATCAAGAAACTTAGTTTTTGCATATTTTTGATCTTCCAAGTGATTCCTTCCCTTGAGGGTTTTTGGAGTGGTTTGTTTAGTGTTCTTGCTTGCTATGACATGTGGGAACATATCTAAACACATCTTGGTTATCCTCTGCCTACGAGTAAGTCTTGATCATCGATTTTGGTTTTATGTCATTCTTGGTGCATCATTACTTAAATAGCAAAAAGGTCTAAACTTTGACATGGATTTTTGTGATCCATAGATGAAATAAGTTCCTAAGATCTTAAACAAGATATGTACAAAGTTTCACAGCTTCGAAATCATCCAATCAAAAATTACGTGGATTTGAAATTTAAATGATCTTGATTTTACAAATCACTATTCATAGTAATCAGACCACTAGAACAAAGGTTAGACCACCCCAGAAAGGCCAGGACCCTCCCCCCTACTTGGCTATTAGACTACTAAGAAGAGGTTAGACCATCCTTTGGTTGGAGGTCTAACCTCTAGTAGTTAAGTTTTCCAAGATTTTTATTTTCCTCAGTGATTTTCTTTGGATTTTTGGCTTTGGATCTGATTCTCAGTAACTCTGTAGTTATTTGAGAAAATGATTAAGAATATTTGGGAGAAAATTTTAGTTGGCACCATTCACCCCCCTCTATTGCCTTTCTAATCTTACAAGTGGTATCAGAGTTCAGTTAGTTCTTCATATAGATCTTAACAAGTCTAAGGAGCCATTACACTAAATAAGTATTCCACAAAGCCTCCTATCTTCAATAGGGTCGACTATCCCCTTTGAAAGTGTAGGATGGATTCTTACATTCAGGCTCAAGGCTATGCTATTTGGAAAAAGGTTAAGACTTGATTTATTATTTCTACCGATGAGAACATTACGGTTATGAATATGCTAGATGTTGAGGCAAATACAAGGCAAGGAACATCATCATTCAAAGTCTTAGTAGAAATAAGTTTGATTGCATCTCTCATTGGCATATGATATCTAGGTGACCCTTGATGCATACCATGAGGGCATCATCCAGATTAAGACTATCTGTTAGGACCAGTACAAGAGGGAGTACAACAAGGTGAATCCCTATATGAATGCTTTGGCAGATTTTACAAGATACTAAGCAACCTTTGATCCATTGGTCTCATATACCCAGACTCAGATAATGTTCATTAGATACTTTCTATCCTAGATCTCATAGTTTGGAAAATGAAAGTGACTACCATCAAGGACACGACTGTCTGTCAACCTTGAGTCTTAACATATTGTACTTTCGCCTCAAGACTCATGAGATCAATGTTATCTCTTGAAAGACAAAGTCGCAATCGATAGATGGCTCTAGTCACTGATCCCACATCTGCTTCTGGACCATCTTCTTACGATGTCTCTAGTTTCTCTTTAGCTGTTTTGTGCTAAATGAGTGATAACTAGTTTAATTAGTTTTTAGAGAGTGATTTAGTCCTCTTTGCTAGAAAGTTCTCACACACATACAAGAGGGTTAGAGAGAGAAAGAGAGATCCAGTTATCTGCTTTGAGTGTGGTGGCCACAACCACATTCAAGCAAACTACCAAGCTAGAGAAGGGTAAGATCAACTATGGCAGTGCAAGCAAGATTGACTACACCAACAAGAACCTCAATAGGAAGCCGTCAGCTCAAGATCAAGGCAAGGAGAAGAAATACCGCAATCTCAGCAAGGCAAAGAAGCTCTTCCACCCCGTCCTCACTGCCTTCAACAATGTCAAGATCTGAATATGCAAATCCAGACTCTCTATATATACCGCACTAGTCCAGAATCATGCTAGTACACACAGTGTAAATGTAGATAAAATATCAACTATATGCAAGAATAATAAAGAAAAATACTCAAATATTAATAATTATTAGATTATGACCTCATGGCCAAGTTTATAACTTACTAGCCTGAAGGGCTTAAGAAACTAGCAGCAGAAAATAGAAATAAACATAGTAGTCATTCGACATGCCCACAGACAATCGACTAGGAAGCGAAGTCCTAATCCAATAAGTCGTAGAAGTATCCTCCTTTAGGTACCTCCTGTTGATATGGTTGTTCTTCTTCAACTAAGAAACAATAGGCACAAAGCCGAGAGTACATTGGTACTCAGCAAATCGTTTGTAACAAAGATGTAATATAATATGCAAGGCTTATCAATGGATGGCTGAAAGGTTATTTTATAGAAAGCAATAGTTTAAACTAATACAATAAATAGATTAAAATAGAACTTTAAAGGAAATGATAGCAAATAGAGAACCAAAAAAATTAAATAAACCACTTATGAACTAACCATTCACAAGTTGCTCCATCAGTGAACTAACCATTCACAAGTCGCCAGAGATGATGTGGACTGAAATTGACGTGCAACGAACTTTTTATTTAAATTATATCTATTTTTATTCTTGTATCATCATATTTATGGCTATAAAATGCTCTCCTAGCATATCTCAAATCCTAGGATGAAATTTGCATCTCTCCAGCGTTAGGATTGGTACCTAACCTCATCTCTATTTATAGTTTAGGGCACAAACCTGATCTTATCCCAAAGACCATGAATTCTTATCCTATTCCAACAAATAAGGGACTCAAAACACTTGCGTAACATAGGTTTTTTAACTTTTATCACAATACCTAGCTTTAGACACTCCAAAATTGTCATGTGTCGTAGCATCTCGACTACACCTTTGTAGCTTTAACACGTATTATCCATCTTTGATCTGCACGCATCCTAACTCGAGCACGACCATCTCCTCTAGCATACTTGACTCTCTGGATCATGACTTTGCATAAAGCCATCTCTTGGTTCTTACTATAGACCACGATCGTCTCTGAGTTATCCTATAGATGTAAAAACAAAGCAACATCTTTTTCCGGTACAAGTTCTTTTCATATTGACCAACATGAGTCCACACACACCACACATTTCAAATAACATCAATAAGTAACATTCTCAATTATTCATCATCACAAATATTCTAAATCTAGCTATATGGTCTAACAATCTTCTCCTTGATGAATACATTAACAACACTTAAAGATAACATGACTTCAAACATGTCTAAGTGAAGAACTAAAATTGAAAAAGTATTTTAAGCCACAAGCCACAAATCTCTCCCAATCTCTCACAAGGCATACCGAAAAGCATTTAGCATTTTGAGCCACAAATCTCTCTCAAATCTTTCACAAAGCATATTGGAAAAGCATTTTACATTTTGAGCCATAAATCTCACAAATCTCTTCCCCTTTAGCAATGTAAGCATCAAGGTACAAAAAGGAAGAAACAACAAAGAGAGAACTCACATCCAAGTATCATTGATCCAAAAATATTTTATCAAAACTTAAAAGATTATTTAAATCAATTGAATTGATGTGTACAAATTCATCCTCTTATAAAGCTTGCCTGATCATAAGCATGCTTATATAACAAAGCATGCCAAAAGAAGCTTATAATGTGATTAAGCAAATTAATGTACATGACAGACCTCACAAAAATGACCAGTTAAGCTAAAGGTCTCACTAAAGAAGATAGCTATCTAAAAATACAGATTTAAATCTAGATACTAGAATGATGATCTAAGTGAGGCACAAGTGCCAAATTGAAAAATAAAAGTTAACATAGTTTTACGTAACTCAACCAGAGCACTTTATTATTGATACTTGATTATGGCTTATCTCAATAAAAAACATGTTCTAGACTAGAAGCCATCTACAACGGCCTCCTGAGCTTCAACACAAATTAATTTCAGCACATTTATAATGACATTTTTTAGCCAACAAGAATCATATTTCATTAATTGTAGCATCTCAAGAATTACTTTTTGATCATACCAAGCCAAAAAGTTTAAGGTTTCATGGTCTTGGTCATGCAAAATTTTCCCTAAGTTTATGTCTAGTGCAATGATAAGTCATCTCATGGGAAAGAATTGTTGAGATACATACAAAGTTAGCAATTTTGCCTCATTCTTTCCGCATGTATTTCTAGAAAAGCTAAGAGTTAGGAACTAGATTGGCTTAAACTTAGACTTGACATAAAATTAGGATTTAACTAGGTATTTAAACATGACACATCTCAAGAAGTAATCACTATAATCAAAACTTAGCTAAAGAATTCAGTCTTGCCATGTTGTTTGTTCAAGTTGACAAAATTTAATAAATAGGTAAGTATGGCCTTGCTAAGCTACACATATAAAATCATGATCAAGAAAGTTCAAAATACACATCATGACTTGTTTCGTGATTATTGGCTTAAATAATAATTCAAATTCTCAAAAATAAAAAATAAAACCAAACCTTTACAATGATATACAAAAAGAACTCCCCCTCTGACAATCCCATTGGATGACATACCCACAACTCACTCTACAAACGAATAAATCGAGAAGTATTAAGCTGCTTAGTGAGAATATTAGCAATCTGAAAATCAGACTCAACAAAGTGTAGAATAACATCACCTTTTTCCATATAGTCTCTTAGAAAGTGAAATCAGATATTAATATGTTTGGTCATAGAATGTTATACTGGGTTTTTAGCAATATTAATAGCACTAGTGTTATCACAATAAAGTAGAACACTACTCAATTCTAACGTATAATCCCTGAGGGTAGCAGAAATCTATAGACTTTGAGAACAACTAGCAGTAGCTACATACTTAGCTTTAGTAGTGGATTGTGCAACAGATGACTATTGTCTAGAAGACAAAGAAACTAATGATGTGCACAAACAGTTACATGTACCAAAAGTACTCTTTCTATCGATCCTACAACCTGCAAAATTACTATCTGATTATACACGCAGGGTAAGACAGGATGAAGAATACAAGAGTCTAAAATCTAAAGTTGATTGGAGGTACCTAAAAATTCTTTTCACAGCCTAATGATGGGTGGTATGAGATGAAGCATGAAATCGAGCACACAAACACAAAACAAAATGTACATCCTACCACAAAAGTAATAAAGTAATGTAGGAACCAATCATGTTTCTGTATGCTTTTTGGTCCACCTCTTCACCTTCTTCATTTGGATTAAGATCAGTTGTATACCCCTGTTGTACATGTGAAACCCAAATACGAATGAGGGGGTGGACGTTGGTTGTCTTACGGGCTATCGTCCATAAGAGTAAAAATGACATGGGAATTTATATAGGTTTAGGATCCGAGTGGACCACTGTACTCTTGTCGGTGAGCCAACAGGGGGTTACCTTCGGAGAGGGAGCCTTCGAGGGTTTATCAGTTTGAATATACTTTTTTGTATTGCTTATAAACTTGAGTGAGAGATGCATAGGGTATTTATAGGTTCTTAAGCTTGCACAAATGACTGAAATACCTATTAGGGGATGGATATCCTATGAATACAAACAAAGAGTACAATCGCCCTTTGCGAGCATAACTGTATTTCTTGAACTTGTGTGTGGGTATCTTTTGTAGAGTGGATCCCATTAGTATAGAAGTAAAATTATTTCTGCAACACTAACCTCTTGTCCCTTTAGCGTTGCGAAAGGGATGTCCAAAGAGGCAGTCTTAAATTGTCACATTTTTATGCCGAGATTGACATTCAGTGGGGAACTTGGCGGATCTCTATGTTAACCATATCCCGAACTGGGTATCGAGTGCATGCAAAAATCTTAGAATTGGTTGACAACCGGACGTCAAATTGAGACATTTTCATGTCATCCTGGGCAAACACATCCGGGTAGTGGCAAGAGCTGACGTCCTTCTTTGGTTATTGGGCTACGCCAGTGCCTCCGTGGGCCATTGGGCCAGTCCATGCGGGTGTGCAGGGGGATCAACAACTGGAGATAAAGAACGGCCCAAGCCCACAATGAAGCAAAATGCTTTAGCTGCCTGGCCGAACTCCCCTGGCTGCTGGGGCACGACCGCCAGAGCTCGGCTCCAGGGCGCATTGGCCTAGGTGCGATACCAGGGCGTGTTGGCCAGGACAAGGCGCTGAGCCAGGGGCAGGGAGCGCCGGCGTCAGATAATCTCTTGCAGTGTTGTATGCTAGACTGCCAGGGTTCAGTAGCTGTAATCATTGTTGGAACACACACACACTATTACAAGTACTTAGTACTTGTTTAGGACTGGCATAAATGACTACGAGTACTTAGTACTTATTTATGACCACGGCACAGTCAAATACTCTTATAACTACAGTACTACTACGATTACTATAGTAATTTATGACTGCTACAGTAGCACTACGACTACTACAGTGATCTACGCGCTCACGATACCACTACCATCGCTCTGGTGATTTACTATTGCTCTGATCGACTATGATCATTCTGATAATTTACGACTATGAGATAATGGAGTTTTTTTTTGTGCCGCACTCAAACTGTGCAGTTTTTCTCAGCTTTCTTCTTTGATTCATATGATCCAAATACAAAACAAAACTAAAGCTTACTATCTATTCTTATGGCATGATCCGCTTTAGTCGTGCCATGCCATGTCTATCGTAAGCACAGCTCCACTAACTAACAATCTAACCGAGAATCACGACCACGACGTAAACGTGAGCATGTCTCAGGCCACTAGCTATGACAGAGCAAAATGCAAATATGCAGTGCGACGGGCTTAAGTCCAACAAATCACCTCTAAGTCTGTTGCGCAGACTTCACCTCGACGACGCCAAGCTTTTATCTTATCTCGATGAACTTGACTCGCCCAAACGCCTTGGTGAGTATATCGCCGAGTTGTCCATCCGTGCCAACATGATCGTTGTCCACCTTATCATTTTCAATGCATTCACGAATAAAATGAAAATGGGTGTCGATATGCTTACTCCATTCGTGATGCAATGGGTTCATCTTCGTTGCTTGCCCGACCAGCTCACCGTACAGTCGGCTCAGCCAAACACCTTGACATGCTGCCGCTGCCATTGTGATGTATTCCGCCTCACAAGATGAAAGCGTGATAACCTTCTGCTTCTGGGATGTCCAAGTGATCATACTCGTGCCAAGGAAGAACACAACCCCAGTAGTGCTTTTATGATCGTCGATGTTACTAGCGAGGTCACTGTTACTAAACCCCACCAGTGTAGTCTCTTGTGTTCCTACCTTCTTGTAGCAACACCCGTAGCTCGCAGTGCCGCTAAGGTAGCGCAGGATCTACTTCACCCCTGTCCAATGTGATGCAGCTGGTGCCTCGATGAACTTGCTCATGATCCCTACCTGCGTAAGTGATTTCGGGTCTTGTATTGCAGAGGTATCGTAAACTCCCAACAATACTCTGGTACTATGTTGCATCCACAACAGCATCAGTGTCCTTCTTACTCAGCTTCAACCGATTTCTCCATCGGTGTGTGGCATGAATTACATCCTGCCATACTAGATGACTCCAAGGTCTTCTTGGCATAGGCACTCTGGCAAAGTGTGATCTCACCAGCGTCTTGCTTGACTTCGATTCCCAAGTAGTAACTCAGGAGACCGAGATCACTCATCTCGAATATGTTGTGCATCTAGTCTTTGAACGTGCCAATGTTGTCGATGCTGGTACTGGTGATGATTAGTTAGTCGACGTAGATGTCTACCAGCAGCGATTCTAGAGTATACAAATGATTTAATTGCTTAGAAAGCTTATTCTAGAGTATACAATTATTATGTACATGTTGTATACTCGTAAATTATTTATCTATCTCATTATTTGTTGATATTGTCATGAATTACCAAAAAGGAAAGATTGCAGAATCTAGTTCCTTCATTATGAGTTAATGGTAAAGTTTTGATAACTGATAGGAATAGATCTGTGGAGTAACATTTTTCATAAGTTGGATAAATAGTTTAGGTTCCACAAATCAGAATGACTTAGGATGACTTTATGTGTTGAAAATCATCAAGCCAAGATGCGGAATGGAAGATGACTTCATGAGTTGAAGGTCATCAAGTCAAAAGAAGGAGATGATGTATGTTTAATCGGAGATGATCATGTGTTGGTCATCAAGTCAAGAGAAGGATACATTATGGGTTGATGCATAACAAGACAAGGATCGGACTTGAAGTGAAGATGTGCGTTATCTAGCTTCAAGAAGATACTAAGGTAAATGTATAACTAGCTAAGTCTAAGGATGTATTTCTAGTCTTTTACCGGTCTTAGTGTTTAGTTGGAAGACCAGATTGCTAGTATACATTATCGTACTATTAAATGAGGTTGTGTCTAGTAGCTTGAGTCTCATCATGTGTTGATATCTCAACCTCACTTGTTCTATCTCTCTATGATATGATGTTTATATTTGTGAATGTGTTTTGTAAATAACTAAAACTCATGTGTTGGATCATTGTAACATGGGATTATACATCGCGAATGTGTTTTACAAGTGTTTGAAATCCATGTTTCCTACTCTTTGTGGTATGAGGTTTATATTTGTAAATACGTTTTGCAAATAGTTGAAACTCATATATAATCCTTGTAGCATGTGACTTAAGTTGACGAATGTGTTTTGCAAACATGAAGAATTCATGTACCATAGATTGGTCTCAAAATGTTGTAAAAATAGTAACTAACAGATAACAGAGCACTACACCCACATCTATAGCACGCACATGGCATCATGGAATCCCAAGAATCATTTCATTTGAATCACATTCAAATATACTAGAGACCAGGCCGTTCGTACCCATGGTATATATATCATATAACTATGTACTAGTACTACTTGTAGTATTTATCTACTAATCCCATATGTGGCTGCTTGTTTTCTTCTCTTAATCAGATGAATGTGGGGTGATTTCGTCCTTGACTGAAAATTGTCTCTTTCCCGAGGAGTTTGACCTTACACCAACGGTTTCTTTGGTCGGTTGTAACGGTTTAACCACCATGTGGTAACCTATTAAAGATGCCCTAATTATTCTACAGGTAAGTTTTCCTTTATTTATCAGTTTGAACCACTATTCTTCTGTGATTCTTAAATTATTTCAGGGCCTGCTTTCTAATGGTACTGTAGTCTGACACCAATTTAGTTCAGTTCGGCAGTGGACAGTCTTTAGTTTATTTCAGTCAGACGGAGTGAGAATCTCAGTCAGATGATGGAGGCTGCAGTGGCAGGTTTGTCATGAGGTACCCTCATGATCTGAGGCTGTGTCTAACTGATTTGAAGTCTTGATTTTTGGTTTTTTTAATATTATAATAGTTGTTAATTTTTTCTGAATATTTAAATTTAAAAAATAAAAAGACTGTTATATCATCATGGACAATACAAAACAATAAAGGGAAAAAGAAAATACAAAAAAAACTAAAAAAGCTAATAAAAACAAAATTAAAATGCTAGGAGCTGAAGCCGTTTGATAGCAGGCCATGTACTTAATAATGTACTTTAATTTAATTTTCACAGTTTCCATTTAAAAAAATACAGAGTGTAGGCAAAGTAGAAGAATGTGCACCTTTCACACACATTATCATCATTTCCTACTGTTTTTCTTCAGAAAAATTGCAGCTTTCCTACTGTTTTTGTGCAAATATTCTAATGGATATGGAAATAAGATTAGTTTTTCTCCTTTGGTTCTGGCAAAATATCAACTACTCCTAGGAGCACCACATGGTAGGCGTAGATATTATAGTCACATTAAGTAGTAGATGCATATGAGTTATTTTATTGTGGATATATAAACCCATTCCTCTTGTATTCATAATGAACCTGTGGTCTTTGATTTTAGGATAAGTTGGTCAATGCAATTGGTAGGATTCTCATGTGCTTGGTTCATTCCCTCTTTCCCTAATAGGGAAATGTACAAATCTGCATGCAAGATACAAACTAAATGAGCTTCAGAAACAGATATGTATGGCGAGGGTAATTATAGGATAAAGATCTAACACCAGATCTATGAGCCAAAAAAAATTGTAATTTGCATCACATGGAAGTTCCAAGTCCAAACCTAGGGCTAAGAGAAGAACGGTGCTTTGGGAGACCAAAATCCAACGATAGACTCTATTCGAGCTCAATTCAATTCAATGTACATGACACTGTTGGAGTTCAAATCACATAAATCGGCACATCAGTAGAGTGTATTTGTATGCAATCTCTCCAAAAAAAGACAATGCAGTGCTCATGCCACATTACTACCTGTCAAATTTTTTCAAGAACTTTCTCAATGTAGTAGGACATGATCGCAATTCCAGAGCAACAGTGTAAAGATTAAATGAGTATCATCCACAGCTGGAAGAAAATTTATGCACACAATCACTGAGGCAATTGCCTTGCAGAGACACCACATGTGTCAAAAATTATAGTTTGGGTGTTGCAACATCCTAAAAATCAGGATGTTCGAAGTGTGTAAAATTTAAAATTTTTTGCTTGCGTTCCTTTGGCATTTGATTTTTCCTGGCTCTTTTGACTGATGTTTCTCTGGAAATCAATGTTTGAACATTAATAGAGGAAAAGAATATGCAAATTATAGAATCAAACTGAATTAAAAATTTGAATCTGAAAAATGATCCAGAATGTAACGTAGTTGAGGTAAAGTCTGGTTAAAAGAAAACAATGAAGGAAACTAGATCAAATTCAAAGTGCATTTAATTAAAATAAATCATGAACACCATTCTAAAATAAACCATTTGGAAAGAGAAGTAGAATTGAAGTCAAAAGTCCAATATTTTGAATACTAAATTTTAGACCATTCTCAAATTCAAGCCTCACTAAAACTCAAATAGGAGTTCAATTCAAAATTTGAGAACTTATAATTCCATTGCCAAACAAAAGCCACAATTGGTGCTTTGGAAAAATTAGAATCTAAATACAAATCAAATCCACGTTCAAATTTAAACTTGATTCAGTTTGCCTTCAGCTTGAATTGAGATTCAAAATTTAAATTTAAGACAGAAATTTGAAATAAATCCATAAAATATGGAAAACTAGTCTTGGGCATAGCCCATTTGGGCTCTGGCCCAATTTCCCCTCCTCTCTTCCCCTGTCTGGCCCAGAATGCACCTACTGTGCTCTGCTCGTGCGCTGGCCGCGACCTCACCACGCTAGCATCGTCGCACTCGGCATTCCCAGCAGCTCTGGCCGCACCAGACCTACACCAACACGTGCATGCATGCCGCTCCTCACCATGCTTTCCCATGCCTGGACTGCTCCTCCGCACACCTGTGTCGCTTGCATCACGCCAAGCACCGCTGCAACCTTTGATTGAGGTGCCACCATTGAAGTGCATCACGACACCGGCCGCCGCACTAGTCCCCTCTGCTACACCGTTGAGTCGAGCTAACCTCCACTCCGGTGACAGACTGTGAGATCCTCTCCTCTAAACGCTACCATGCCAAATCCTTCCGCCTCGTTGCATGTGCGCCATCACCTCACCACCCCTGTGGTCATGCCACAGTGATGCCAGTCTTTACTGTTCGTCGAAGCCATCTTCTTCCCCAACTCCAGTCGCCACTGCAATCAACCGACTCGAAGCATCTTCGGCCAATTCCTTCTGGCTGAAGCTCCCCCGGGACTCCCTTATCACGTCCTCGCCGTCAATTTGGACCACCGTAGCTTGTACCTCGCCGATGTTCTGCTCCCACCATGCGCCACCTCGGGCATTCACTACCGTGCCACTTTGAGCTTCCTTGGACTACGCCAACCCCTTCGGTAGGTTCCCCTCACCTCGTAGATACTCCTTGTGCTTTCAATTTGCTCACCATGCCACTAGTGCCATGCCACCATGGTGGTCGTGCCTCTCACCGCTGTGCTCACTCCGGTGCGTCTCCGATAGCGTCATCACCACCCCTAGGTGTGACTTGGTCCCAGCTTTCCGTTTTTGCCCTCGCCGGCGACCGCGGTGGCCTCCCTCGCTAGCGACAAGCTTGGCCATGCTTTTCCCCCTATGCGCGCACTATAGAGCTCCCTGAATAGTTTAAATTCAAACTTAATTAAATTAAGTCATAAATTCCAACGTAATTATATTAAGTAAAGTCATTAGATTAAGTTAAGTAACCACTGATCAGTGGGCCCCTCATTAGTTTAGGGTAATTAGTCTATGACATGTGGGCCTAATCTAATTTAAAAAATCATTTAAAACTGCTTAAAAAAGGTATGAACCAGTAACATGTGCGTCCCTTTTACTGTAAGTTGTATAGTGTTAGGTCCCACCTGTCAGCCACTGTGGTTTTCTAGTAGAAAAAAAATTAGAAATAATATTAAAATTAGTGGACCCAACCTGTCAATGATAGAGTCTCTCTCTCCTCTGTTTATTTTTGGATTTAATCAAAACTTAATCTATGGAATGTCGTTCTCATTCATTTTAAATCCAAATTAATTAAAACTAATTTCTAAATTCATATAAAATCAAGATCTTGTAGTGGAAGTAAAATCATGAATTTTAGAGTTTATTTGAATTTTCATTTGGAATTATTACTTTTTGCTAGTATTTATTTGAGTCTTTGTGTAATCATTTAAATAGACTGTGAATCCCAAGAGGAGCAACAGTTAGAGTCAAGCCAAGATCCTTAAGACCCAGCAACTTGTGAGCAAGACAAGTTAATACTTTGATCATGTTGAACCTACGTTTTGCTGCAAGTTATATTTATTTAAATTATCAAATTGCATGCTTTTATTTGTTATGCAAATTTATGTTCGTCTTAATGTTATAGATACATACCTATCAATTGTCGTATTACTATACTCCACCCCTTGGATATTTGAACACCTAATCCTTGTCACCCTAGAAATCTAAATGGTAACAATACTAGTTATAAGTTGTATCGATGTCTACTCTTGTATGCAATCACCATCGGTTAAGGTGGACATTTCATAATTATCTTAAAGATGTGTACGCATATCATGAGCGCTCTCAAGATTATATATTTTGTTAAACACCTCTTCACTGAAAGCACTAAGGGGGTGATCGTTTCAGCTTCTAAAAGCTTCAGCTTCTAGCTTCAGCTTTTTTTTCACTATTCACTACACTATCCACTAACTCACCTCTGATGTTTTTCAGCCACTACGGTGTTTTTCAGCCAAAAGCCAAAAGCCATCGCTATTCCGATCACCCCCTAAATAAAGCGTTAGTTACTTGAGCGTCGAGATATGAGCATTTCTCTTCCTCAATTGTTGAAGCAAGAGGATCCAATGGAGGAGAAAAGCCTACATCTACAATCCACTAGATTTTCGTACTCATGGTCTTAAAATAACATGTCATGCAGATTTTTCAATTTGCATAATTTGTGCTGTCAAATAGAGGTGTATCATCTAGGTGCACTACATTGTTAGTCGCCATCCTTTAACTCTTTAGACGGTGAAGCCTGATAAATGAGAGACAAGATCTGATACCAATTATAGAATCGAGGAGGCCGACTAGACGGAAGGTGAATAGGCGATCTTAAAAATTCTCTTCCAATATTTATCAATTTCTATTTGGTTAAAACTAAGTATATAATGCAAAAACTTAACTCAGTTTGGTTTAGCACAAATAAAGCCTAAAACAATTATACCGACACCAACAAAAACTAGCCGTTGGAAGCAGAACCCAGGAAAAATTAGGATTTTTGGTAGTTCCGCTGTTATAAAACTAGAACAACCGCTCCCCTCGCAACGGTCAGAAAACTAGCTATTATTAGCAAAATAGGTAGTTCTGCCATTCATTTTTTAGTACTTTCGATTATCGGAAGTACCGCACCACACATGTGGAGCTACCACTCTTGATGGGAGGAGAAGACCACCACACAGGTATCTCTCTAGAAAAAATAAACCGCATGATTTTTGGAACTTTCAAAGTCTGGTAGTACCACGCAACATATGCCGGTAGTACCGCAAGTCGATAGGACTGCTCATACAGAGCCGATTGGACCATGTCCGGTAGTACTGCGCAACACATACCGGTACTTTCGATCTTCGATAGTACCGCGCAATACACGTCAGTAGTTTTGATTATCCTAACAAGTGCATATACTTCCACAAATATAGCAAAACATATTTGTGAGTTATAGTATCATACACACAAGAATCAATCATGATTTCTAACAAGTTACAAAATATATTTGCACACTTTTGAAATCATGACACAAGGTTATAGCTAATAGTAGCATGACACTATGATATCTATTTTTTTATTGAATTTATATAATTACAAAACACTTTTGATTTTCAACAATGTGTAACTTACTCACGTAATAGGTCCCTTCACTCTTGTGGTTTCTTTGTTTATTGAATACATGAAAAATCAAAATAGTAGATTTGCCTCGACAAGTACTTTCATAATATTATAAATTTATTGGGTTTTATAAATATATTACAATAGAAATTTTTGGTCAAAGTTACTTTTTAGGGACCGTGTCAAATTCTAAAATGATATATTTTTGTGACCGGAGGGAGTAGTCATTGAAAATAGAACATTAGCTCAATAACATTTGTGCAATTGCACAGCTAGATACTATATTGTTGGTTATATCACAACGTAGAGTTGTACTTGTTATACAAATTTAATAATTATGATGTAAATATAGTTG
Organism: Melocanna baccifera; assembly: GCA_036346265.1. Classification (NCBI taxonomy): domain Eukaryota; kingdom Viridiplantae; phylum Streptophyta; class Magnoliopsida; order Poales; family Poaceae; genus Melocanna; species Melocanna baccifera. The sequence goes on from CM070685.1 coordinate 36,021,342, forward strand.
CATTCCTTATATAATTGTAACAACTATCATTCATATGTTATTAATTTGCATCATTATAATATGTACCTATGAAAAATCGATGATGTAGATCTTTCTTTTTTTCCTCTTATTAACATGGGTATTTATAGACCTTTAGAGTTAACGTGGTGATTTTTTGACTTTGCTTTAATAATATAATAGATAAATTTCAAATATACAAAATTTTTCTAGCTCCATTGCTATTGTTCCGAAGTATCAATGTATTTTGTCCCTATGTTTTATATTAATTTAGGTACTTTGGAATTAATTTATAGCTATTTATTGTTAGTTTCCTTTGAATTACGTATATAAAGGGTATTTATGTATTTCCTAAGCTTTTACAAGACTGCATTATTATTTGAATTTATAGTAATGTAAATAATATCATAAGGTTATAAAACTTTATTGGTAAAACCTTATACTTTTTTCCCACACAAGTAGTTTTACATAATTGCTTTTTTAAGCTTAAAATATATGGGAACATATCATATTTTCCTTTATCAAGTTCCTTTTCCCACTACTTTATATTTCTAATTTTCCAATTCACGGCTGGCATCAAGATACCTTTTTTTATCATGTTTCTTGCCACATTAGCGCTAAAAGGAAAAGTGAAACGGAAGTTGTAAAAAGATAACTAAAAAAAATAAGAATTACTCTCTCATGTTAAAGTTAAATGAGAAGGAGTAAATTGTATTGAAGGTGCAAAACTTGCAGTGAAGTATCATTTAGGTGTACGAGAACGTGAAATTAACTTGTTTGGTCTTTAAACTTGTAAAAAAATGACCCATAAGCTCTGAAACTTATAAATTGTGTCACAGAAGTCATTACGACTTCAAAATTAGCCACACTTTGTGGTAAAATGAACAAATGTTAAATTAATGTGAAATTAGTTTAACTAATGTGAAATTGCAAATTTAACACATATTTCTAATTACAAATTGTGAAATTAATGTTGCTGTAAAATGAACGTGTAAAATTAATGTGGATAACTCAAATAAATTAATCCCGTGACACGTCAACTTAATAGATGTGTTAAACTAATACCAATCGTTTAAATTTATGATTATCTCAGCAATTTGTGGTCACACAATGAACAATACCACCGTCATACCTTTATTTAAAGTTGAAATGACATTTTCATTTTCATGTTTAATGATCTGCTAGATCATTTTCATGTGTTTAGGGTCCTAAATGGTACTTCATTACAAGTTTAGGGCCCTGTGTGTGGTGGAGTTTACTCGTTGAGAAGGAAAAACAACTATATTCAATTAAAAGAGTCATTTTGGACCATTACTTTAATTCTATATATGAATATTTAATTTGTAAAAGCTAATACTATATTTGAGAAGAATGATTTTAAATATATTTATATCATTCCGATAAGGTCAATCGGTTACTTACGATATTGCATATATAAATATTGTTGGTAAAAATAGATAGGATTTGATTCTGAGCATTTTTTATATACTTTTTTTTGACTGGATAGAGTACTAATATCTTGTAACATTCTGAATGTCAGGGAAGGCAAAAATGAGTAAAATTTAAAACATTTAGCCTGCATCTTATTTCCTTGGTTTTTATTGGAGTTTCTTTGAAAAAATAATTTGCAAATACAAAATTTTGAAAAGAAATCTACATTGGATGTAGTTCGATTCGAATTCAAAGTTGAATCTAAAAAAATGATCCTAAATTGGCCTAGGAGAATTTGCAGTAGAAAGCAACTCAAAAACTCAGAAATAAGATTATGGAACTGGAAATAAAAATTTTAGTAACTTTAAACACATTCCTTAAATTGCTCAAATCAAAATAATGCATGTTACATAAAACAGTTATCATCCATGATTTTTCCAGAAAAATCCAAGGTGGATAAAACCCACATATCAGGAATTTCAGAAAAATGAATAAAAAGGAAAAGCCGCTTTTAGTTATGTAAAAGTACACTTTCTCTATTGGAAAGCGTATTTTCAAAAGAATGTTTGGGAAATTTCGTTTTCTCTATTAGAAAATGTACTTCCAATAAGTACGCCTTTGGCATCATCACTTTTAACACTTTTTAGAATTTATAAATCACATAAAAGTTATATTGCTATAACTTTTGCATATAAACTCCAAATTAAGTGATTTTGTCTCTAAAGTTTTCTAAAACCATGCTTTGTCAAAATATGCAAAAAAATTTAAATTTTGTTTCTGTTCAAATTTGTTTGGCTCTTACTTGTATTCATTTGAATTTTATCGAATTAACATCGTCACACCAGATAATTTTGAGAACGCTTCCGAATCATTCTCTGAACTACAAAAGCAAGACAAACAACCCCTTTGACCATGTTAATCCTAATATTTTAATTGTTGTATATTATTGGCAGAATCTATTATGCATGCATGTATGTTTCATTAAAATTGCTCTATTGTGAGTAACAGTAGTTATATCCGCTTGTATGCATTGAATCTCCTTGCACAATTAGTGTCCTTAATGTTGTAACCCTTAGGATATGGTTTAGATAGTAGCTAATGTTATTTTGGGTATATTACATTAAGTAGTATATAGTTTAAGTGCTTAGCCATACACTAGTTTTCACTAAATTTGATCATTCAGAAAAATTTGAGTATGGATATGGGAAATTTTGAAATGTTGGACCAGAGGAGGAACATCTGTTAGTTTGATATAAAATAAAATGGAAACACCTAGAATTATATGCGCGTGAGTTATATTATGAACTGTTAAATATGAAAAGGTATCTTGCACGTAGATAGGGGGAGATTCTCGGTCGAGTCAATTAAGGACCAAATGCTATTGTCGCACATCTAAGTCACACCGTACAACCACATATACTATATAGGTTCTGGCTTTAGCTATTAAATTATCTAGGACTATCCTTGTATTTTGGTAGGCCAAAGTAGGGAGGATATTTCAGGAAAGTTTGCTCGTAGGGGTTGCCTATATAATGGGACCAAAGCTTGCTTATATAATGGTGAATGCTCACTTGAGGGAAGGACACACTAAGGGAGGGTTTTTTGTTCATCGGACTATGGAAGTGTGGAGTTTTCGACATTATATTTAATTATTTCATGTGGGTAAAGTTATACAACTACTTGAGTGTTAAAAACTATTTAAATAGCCATACTTGCAGTCATGAGCATGCTTGAATGCAGCCACAATGTGTATAGTTTTTATTTTATAAAAATGTTTCGTTGGAAAAGTTGGGATGGCATGTACAGGTTGCATGTGTTATGCTCATGGTTGGGAATTGTTCGATGATCACAACTAAGGAGGATTGTGAATATATGTGATTTACTGTTATTAAATGTTATATAAATGTTACTTTATTACATATCAATTGCTCTTTACAATTATGTTGTAAATTACTACTTATCGATATTGCAAATAAAAATTGCATCATGCTAAAAATAACTTGTAGCATAGAGCCTTACTTATTATTACCCTTACATTTATATATGTTGCGATACACTACGGGTCTTGTTGAGTACACAATATACTCAACCTTACTTAAATTATTGTTGTTCAGATAATAAGAAAAATAATATGCTTGACAATGCGTATTTTGCCCCCGATATGAGGAATTCGACGATAGGTCTTTCTATGGTCTTAACTCTAGTCGGTTGCCTGTAGGCTATAGTGGGACATCGTTGAAACTTTTTGTTTATTTACTTGACTTTTATTGCACATTACTCATGATATGTATATTTATTTGGCCAGTTGGCCATATGTTGTAAACATTATCATGCATCATATATATATTGCTCCTTATTGTAAATTAATGGTATGTGATGTGTATGGATATGATCTTGATGTTGCGAATATATGTATTAGTCATTGATCATAGGACTATTACAGAACACTTGCGAGGATATTGGGTATTTAACGGCTGACACTACTACAGAAAGCCTAATGCTAGATGCCAAATCACATACGATTTTGTAAAACCGTCTGTAATGTACACTATCACAGACGGTTTTACTTTAGAGATCGTCTGTGTTGGTGGAGGACTATCATAGACGGTTCTTACCGATGAACCGTCTGTGATATTGGAATATCACAGACGGTTTTTAACTAAAAACCGTCTGTGATAATTCCAGATTATCACAGACGATTTTTAGTTAAAAACCGCCGGTGATATTCCAGACGGTTTGTAACTAAAAACCGTCTATGATATTCTAGTATCATAGACGGTTTTTGTTAAAAGTCATCTGTGATAATCCTAATATGTATTTATTGCGTCTCTCAGACCACATCTATCTTCATTTCGATCCAGATCTAGCCAGTGTTGCAGCTGGAGACGGCAAGAATTTCAAACCATTTTATTTGGTGGAAGAAGGCATATTTGGCAGGAGAGTTTTGAAGATTCATCAAGTTCTTGGTTGCCCTAGATATGGTTAGTAATAAAATTTATTTTTTGTTGCATCAAATTTAGATTTAGCTAATTTTCGGTGACTGTTATATATATATTTTGAAGATATAGCTAATTTAGATTTAGCTAGCCTCAATGCATGTGGTATATATGTAGTAATAATTAATTAAATTAATTTTAATACTAAGTTCTTATATATGTGCATAATATAGGACCGAAGCTGGATGAAGAGTACATTAATGGTGTGTCTGCTTTTACAAGAGCTGCCGAAGAGGATATGTTGAATAAGGGGGGTGGAATATATGTATTGTCCATGCACTGACTGCGATAATTTAAAGATGTTTAAGAATCGAGAGTAGATTGAAGTGCACTTGATTCGGAGGGGTTTCAAAAAGAGGTATACGTGTTGGACTAGTCATAGCGAAGTCAATGATATGCCGTCGGATGATATCGCCGATGAAGTCAATGATATGCCGCCGGATGATGATTATGATTTGAATTCGGATAGGCTACACAATAACAATTTGGATCAGATGCTTCGTGATATAGAATATAACTATGATGAGAGAGAGTATATTAAATTCCGAGGCTTGATGGAGGACTCAGAGAAACGTTTGTTCACGTGCTGCAGGTCAAAGTATACGAAGTTGTCAACTGTGCTTGAACTGTTGAAATTGAATGCAAGCAACGGTTGGTCCGACAAGAGTTTCACGGCGCTGCTAGATCTTTTAGTGGACATCCTTCCGGAGGGAAATGAGTTGCCTAAAACCACGTATAAAGCCAAGAATGTTCTTTCTCCATTGAGAATGGAAATAGAAAGAATACATGCATGTCTGAACGACTGTATCCTCTACCGTAAAGAGTATGCAAACATGCATGTTTGTTCGGTGTGCAACGCATCTCAATACAAACGTAACAATCAATCAGATGATGATGGCAAGGAAACAGAGGTGAAGAAAATACCTCCTGCAAAGGTGGCATAATATCTTCCTATAATTCCCCGTTTGAAGTGCTTTTTTGCAAATCCAAAGGAGGCAAAACTGCTGCGTTGGCACTCGGAGCAGCGCAAGAAGGATGGAATGCTGAGACACCTTACTGATTCCAGCCAGTGGAGAAACATCGATAGGAGTTTTGCAGATTTCGGTGCAGAACCAAGGAATACAAGGTTTGGATTGAGTACAGATAGAATGAATTCTTTCAGTAGCATGAGCAGCTGATATAGCACTTGGCCCGTGACTCTATGCATCTATAACCTTTCTCCTTGGTTGTGTATGAAGTGAAAGTATATTTTGTTGTCGATACTTATCCAAGGGCCAAAGCAACCTGAGAATGATATTGATGTGTACCTAGCACCGTTGGCGAAAGATCTAAAAGTACTGTGGAACGAAGGGGTACATATATGGGATGCATACAAATAAGAGAACTTCACTTTGCGCTCCTTATTGTTCTGCACCATAAATGATTATCCTTCCCCTACTAATCTGTCGGGCCAGAGTACAAAAGGTGCCAAAACTTATATTCACTGCTTAGATAGTACCGAGAGTGTGTGGCTGAAACACTGACGCAAAACAGTGTACATGCGTCACCGCCGGTTCCTTCGGAGGGCTCACCCATACCGCAAGATGCTAACATGAGACAACACAACAGTCGGTTCAACCAATGGTTGAAGGAGCAAATCGCTTGGAGCTTGTCAAGTGAGATGCTGACATGGTTGGCAAAAGGGCCAACATTTATAGTTGTGATATGACAAGGATATGACATAAATGTGTACACATTCTATACACAGGCTCAGGATGTAAAGAGCACTAACCAGAACAGCGGTGTTCGCATAGATGCGTTTAGTACCGATGGGTTGAGAAACTCATACTATGGGTTCATAGAAGAGATTTGGGAGCTCGACTACGTAGTTTTCAAGATCCCCTTATTTCGCTGCCGTTGGGTGCATCTCCCCACAGGTCAAGGTTGACAAGTACGGTGTCACTACCGTGGACCTCCAATGTGTCGGGTACAAAGACGAACTATTCGTATTCGCCAACCAAGTTGTTCAAGTTTTCTATGTAACCGACCCGGCAAATAAGAAGCACCATTAGTTCTTCATGGAAAAAGGAGAATTGTCGGAGTAGAGAATGTAGTGGACGAGAAAGAATACAATCAATTTGACGAGTTACCTCCTTTTGGAAATGGCATAAGGGTCAACAGTGAACAACGTGACGAAACTAGTTACATATGCATTGATCATTATGAAGGGCTAATTTTTAAAGAAAATAAATAAGTGGAATGAGAATGTGTGACATATATGTGGGCATTTGCATTTATGTATATAACAATGTATGTATGTGATGTATATGTGAATTGGCATTTATTTATATAGCAATACATGTATGTGATGTATATGTGAATTGGCATTTATATATATAACAATGCATGTGTGTGATGTATTTGTGAATTTGCATTTATGTATAAGTGAAAATGTGTGACATATAGGTGAATTTTGAGAATGAGTCATACAAATGTATCACTATATCCATTGGGCTGTTGTAAAGAAATATACTGGGCTGTTGTAAAGAAATACACTCTGTGAGGTCTTATTACAATGCTGGTTGGTGTAGTTAATAACTGCAGTTGGGGCAAAAGCTTATTACAGACGGTTCTCAATTTAGAACCATCTGTGATAACTACCACCACAGACAGTTATAAACTTAGAACCGTCTGTGATAGTTATATATCACAGACGGTTCTAATTAAGAACCGTCTGTGATATTTATATCACAGACGGTTCTTAATTAGAACCGTCTGTAATAAACCTTTATATATAAACTGCCAGCTAGGTTTCGCGCATACTGAGTTATTAGCTACACCAACCAGCCGATCGAGAGCACTCAAGACTACGCCGCCGCTCTCCCGAGCCTGTTGCCACCTCCGGTCGCCGAGCCTGCTGGTGCCCTCCTCCTCTTCCAGGCCCGTCGCCGACCTCCCCGAGCCTGTCGCCGCCTTTGGTCCCCGAGCCCACCGGTGCCCTCCTCCTCCCGGGGCATATCCATCCGGTCCTAGGGCCTTGGTGCATAGTGTACCTTTAGAGCCAGGCTTCAGAAAAGTGAATATGGATGGTGTGCATGCCAATTTCGAGATCGTCCCGCTACCGATGCCCCTCAACGACGAGCTCATGACTCTAGGGCAAGCCATCGGAACCTTCATCTAGTGGCCCAAAACCAACATCTGCCTAGAGGCTTCTTCACCGGTGGCAGGTCCACAAGGACAATCCGAATCAGAGTTACTTGCACTGGTGTTATCTCCACAAGGCCTATCTCCACCACCGCTACCTGCACTAGTGTCATGTCCACGGAAGCTATTCTTGGTGCAGCAACTTCCACCGGTGGTACCTTTACAGTCAACATACAGCCGAGGCAGCAAGGACAAAGCAAACAAGACCGATGATGATATCTCGTACTTGCTATTGGCCCGCAAATTCGTGCTTGGCGAGCCGCTGGTCAACCCGGTAACGCGCCTCCAAACCCTATCAATTAGTTGCTTGCAATCACACATGTGGTATATGGAACAGTCCAATAAGCTAAAGAGAGAACGGCGCTCAGGTATCACTGTCAAATTCGAGCGGATCATTTACAGCATAATATTCAAAATTGTGTCTTCACGGTGACCTTTGAGGATTTATTTGATCTTTACACGCTCAACGCTCTTGACGCCTCATTCATTCGATGCTGGATGTTGTAAGTGTGTACAATCACAGTCTCTGTTCATGTCATACCGATAAATGTCATATATAATTTGTTACTTTCGTGTGTATATATGTAGACATATGGTGATTGTAGCTAGATCATCCAAATCATCAGTTAGTTTCTTGGATCCACACTTGGTCGCCATGCATACCATCAACGAGGATACATCCTTCGTCGAGACGTACATTGCAGCAGCACTGGTGGCTTACCACGATAAGGAATATGTACGTATGCCCTACAATCAGGAGTTTCATTGGATTTTAATAGTAATTGTACCAAAATGGAACAATGCAATATACCTTGATTCCCTAAGTAAGAATAAAACGGATTACACAGTTGTCGGCCAAGTAATTGGTAGGTAAGTACATTTTCTCCATACATACCTATATTTTACTCTTTCTTTCCTTCCGAATGACTAAGATCAATTTTTTAGAATCACATAGGGCGTTTGCGATGTACGTTGCAATGGCAGGTGTCTCGACGCAAGGGGCCAAAGGCCTGACACATATTTGAAAATTTAAGGTATTCGCTATTACACATTAATTAATCCTATGCAACAGTTGGTGGTAATGCCTCTTGAATTAACACATTCTATTTTTTGCAGTGCCACCAGCAGTCGCCGGGCAATACGTGTGGATTGTACATTTGCCACCATATGAAACTACTCATCGATTCCTCAAGGATCACTAATTCTAAGGTTTGTCAATCTTCCCATAATTACTTCATACTTATCAGGTTATATATATACGCACATTGATATTCCTATCGACAAGCTGCGTCCATCCCGTCAACTGCATTGAAATAGGTCGATCTTTCACAAATTTGAGAAGAGTGCGCGTACTTTTTGGTGGCTAAAGTCATAAACTCAGATGGAGAGTTCCACAACGTACAATGATTTTTTATTGCTCTTATCACTTCGGAATCGAGGTCTCGCGAAAGGAACAGATCTATAATCAACGAACTTGTCAGACTGCACAAGCAATACTTGGATGGTGCATGATTGCCATCTAAGTATTGCTTGTGCAGCCTGACAAGTTTGTTGATTATGGATCTGTTTTTTTTCGCGAGACCTCGATTCCAGAATGATAGAGCAATAAAAAAATGCAATGTTACCATCTAAGTGTAAATGCAATGTAGATCTTTTGTAATTGTATATTTGTTAATAGATATTTTATTTCATTTCAATTAATTGATTTGCCAAATAGATGTTTTATATTTGTCAAATGAATTGAGATGTGAATTGGATGTTTTATGTTGGTGAAATGAATTGAAATGTGAATTGGATGTTTTATGTTTGTGAAATGAATTGAGATGTGAATTGAATGTTTTATGTTTGTGAAATAAATTGAGATGTGAATTGTATGTATATATGTACATGTTGATCTGCTTATTTCAGAGGGTATGGTTAGCATTTTCTAAGACTAGCCAATAAACAAAAATAGATTTAGAGGTAGAAAAGAACATCATAGATGGTTTGTAATTAAAAACCATTTGTGATAGCTGATAATCACAGACGATTTGTAAGTAAAAACCGTCTGTGATAGGGGATAATCACATATGGTTTTTACCTAAAAACCGTCTGTGATATATCCATATCACAGACGATATCACCTTGCTAGCGGCGTGCAAAGCATGGAAGAATTTCAAGAACATGCTTGTCAAGGACTATGTGGTGAAGGATCTAATGCCCTTAGACAAGTACCCGTTCCTGGAACCACAATGGGACGAGTTTAAGGCGATGAAGATGACCGAAGCTTTCAGAAGTGCAAGCGCGGCGCACAAGGCCCTCTAGGCAAAAAATACATATCCCCACAGACTCGGCACAATTAGGTATGCAGGTAAAATCCCGTAGTGGAGGCAGGAGGACGAATAGGCAATCCTGCGGAACACCGCCCTGTCATTTGCCACGATCCCGGATGAGCACGCTCGAAATTGGATTAGAGCGAGGTCATCTACCATGTCGTCGGGGGACATCTCCTTCCGGAACCCTGCAGACCAGGAAGTGTCCTACCGCCTGGTAAGATATCGAACTACATAGCTTGTAATTACTCCACAACTTTCCTAAAAACTAAATGACATGTCGGGCTCTTGCAGGATACATTGAGTGTCGAATTGGATGTTTTATGTTTATGAAATGAATTGAAATGTGAATTAGATGTTTTATATTTGTGAAATGAATTGAGATGTGAATTGTATGTATACATATGTACATGTTGTTCTGCTTGTTCCATATCACAGACGATTTTTCACTAAACACCATATGTGATTATCAGCTATCACAGACGGTGTTTAGTGAAAAACCGTATGTGATTATCACCTATCACAGACGGTTTTTACTTACAAACCGTCCGTGATTATCAGCTATCACAGATGATTTTTAGTTACAAACCGTCTGTGATATTTACACCACAGATAGTTCGAAAACCGTCAGTGATAATCTTCGATTATCACTGACTCATAAATTCAGACGGTTCAAAAAATCATCTGTGATGACGTTTTTGAACCGTCTGTAATACGATTTTCTATAGTAGTGTGAGATCCCCTACATATCTTCTATGAAATATATGTGAATCGCAAATGGAGAAATTGAACCGTAAGGAGAATCTGAGGTGATGTGGCAATCTCTTGTTCCATAATTGGCACTCAGCTGTAGCGATAAGATGTGGATCACAGCTAGTGAAACTAACCAGACATATGAACAAAAGAGACATACAAATAGATCATAGGGAAATAGAAGGCACATGCATATTAGCTGAACAGAACTCCCCTTGAATTAATCGAGAATAATAATAATTGCCCCTAGCTAGAATCTAAACTACCGACAGAACATTCCAATGATCATGAAACATGCATTATATATACTAGATCCTTTGCTACCAACTAAATATCTCATAAAGGTGAAAGTTTATAATATGTTAAGATCCGATGGGACTTGGAGTAGACATACACGAGCTAAAGTATTATATGCAAGGCGTATGACCCAATTGTGACCTATTTCAGACCCAAGTTGGATGCATGATAGCCACTGGATATCTTGGTTGTGATCATTACAAGCTCTCTGCCATGTCCATGCATGATTCAACTAGCTGGTTGACTCAATTATTTGTACATGCTAATTATTGGTATACCACAACCATCTCCATGGGTATCTCTGCATGTGCCTCATGTTCTCTGAGGAATCTCTCTCTCTCAAAAACTAGAATGAAAAATCAAATCACATCTCTTTCTCTCTCTCTCTGTGTGTCGGATGAGTGTCCAAGACGGAGATGAGACTAATGCGGTTAGCATGCTTAGTTCCCTTAATTGAGCAGACTAGATCATTCTCACATGCTGCGCGGCGCAGCAGCAACGGCAGGTCAACCACCTTCAACCGTGGGGTGGGTGCCTCATGTTCTCCATGGGAATCTCTCTCTCTCCAAAAAACTAGAACGAAAAATCAAATCACATCTCTCTCTCTCCTAACTTCCACTCTCCTTCACATGTCCCCCCCCCCCCCCTATAATCCTATATAAGGACCCAGTCCGACCCCCCAAACCACCGAAACAAAACAGTTGCAAGCCCAACAAAAACAACAGCAAGTGCACGTTCTTCTTCATCTACTGGACACTTGCAACCATCTCCACCAACACAAATCCAAGCCACGGTGCTTCTCCCAACCGATCGCATGGACAGCCGGCTCTTCTCCCCGCGTTGCGTGTGGGTGAACGGCCCCATCATCGTCGGCGCCGGCCCTTCGGGTCTCGCGGTGGGGGCCAGCCTCCGGGAGCAGGGCGTGCCGTTCGTCGTGCTGGAGCGCGCCGACTGCATCGCCTCGCTGTGGCAGAAGCGCACCTACGACCGCCTCAAGCTCTACCTCCCCAAGCAGTTCTGCGAGCTCCCGCGCATGCCGTTCCCGGAGCACTACCCGGATTACCCCACCCGCCAGCAATACATCGACTACCTCGAGAACTACGCCGCCAAGTTCGACATCAAGCCGGAGTTCAACCACACCGTCCTCTCCGCGCGCTACGACGAGACCTCTGGCCTGTGGCGCGTGCGCGCCGCGGCGGCCGGCTCCGAGATGGAGTACATTGGCTGCTGGCTCGTCGTCGCCACTGGCGAAAACGCCGAGCGTGGTCCCGGACATCCCGGGCCTCGCGGGCTTTGGAGGCGAGGTGACCCACGTCAGCGAGTACAAGTCCGGCGAGTCCTACCGGGGTAAGCGTGTGCTCGTGGTCGGCTGCGGCAACTCCGGCATGGAGGTGTCCCTCGACCTCTACGACCACGGCGCGCTCCCGTCCATGGTGGTTCGAGACGCTGTGCACGTCCTCCCCCGAGAGGTGCTCGGCAAGTCCACCTTCGAGCTCGCCATGCTGCTCATGCGGTGGCTACCCCTCTGGCTCGTTGACCAGATCATGATCCTCCTCGCCTGGCTGGTCCTTGGCGACCTGGCCAAGTTCGGCCTCCGGCGCCCGGCCGTCGGCCCTCTCGAGCTCATGAACACCCAAGGCCGCACCCCGGTGCTCGACATCGGCGCCCTCGCCAGGATCAGGTCCGGTGACGTCACCGTCGTCCCCGGCGTGATTCGCTTCACCAAGGGCTCCATCGAGCTCGCCGACGGCCAATCACTCGACATCGACGCCGTCGTCCTCGCCACCGGCTACCGCAGCAATGTGCCCCAGGCCCAATGGTTCCAGGTAAATTCACATTCCCTTCCACCTCTAGCATTCACCCAAATGCTACTGTTCCATTAGCTCATCTCACCGAAACATCGCAACATTTGGCTGATCAATCAATGCCTCGTTCCTTCAGGGCAATGACTTCTTCAACAAGGACGGGTACCCCAACACGGCCTTCCCCTACGGTTGGAAGGGACAGTCAGGTCTCTACGCCGTCGGCTTCACCCGGCGCGGGCTCTCGGGCGCCTCGGCCGACGCCGTGCGCATCGCCAGGGACCTTGGCCAGGTGTGGGAGGAGACCAAGCCCACGAAGAGGGCCGGGGCGTGCCACAGGAGGTGCAACTCCGTGTCCGTGGTCTTCTAAGCAATCAACCAACTAACCAATACTCAAGCTAACTAAAGCACACATACTGGATCGTTAACTCCGTGCGCATCGCCAAGGACCTTGGCCAGTTGTGGAAGGAGGAGACCAAGCCGATCAAGAGGACAGGGCGTGCCACAGGAGGTGCATCTCCTGTTTGAACTAATCTTGACTTATGTTAGTCAAAGTGATTGTGGTCGAAGCAATCGTAAAAGTACTGTAACAGTTTGAAATTACTATAGCACTCGTAAAAGTACGGTAGCAGTCGTAGGTTATTATACCAGGGAGTAGTCATAAGTTGTAGGAGTCTAGACGTAGTCTCAACGATACCAGGCTTTCCGGGTAGTGCGCGATGTGTGCGAGTCGCGGTGCGAGGTGTGCGTGAGTCGTGGAGTTGTGAACGGTAGAACCGGATCACAGTAAACTATGTTACACGTCGTTGTAATCAGTCTGTTAAGGTAAGAGGAGTGAATAATAGAGAAAAGAAAAAAATGGTGTAAGATATGTTACGTGTCGGCAAATTCTTGTGTTCTTAGTTGTTCATTGTCTTCCTCGTGAAAGTGCGTGTCCACTGGTAAACCGCGTATGTGATTCTAGTGTTGTATCCCAACAATTGATATTAGAGCCTAGTGAATGCCCAAAATCATGCCAAGAAGAATGAACATCGTTGACCCGGCAGCATTAGCATCAGCAAGCGCACCGACGAAGGAGAGTTCTGTGGTGACGCTTCACGTGCTATAGGTGCAGGGGATTAACACGTGCTATTGACAAGGAGCGAGTGGGAGGCCTAATCTAAGAAGAGCTATGGTTTCAGCAAGAAGAAGAGAGTTTTTGACAAGGCGAAGATATGATACTAAAATTGCCAAGAGTACAGACATTTTGCAAAGAAGTGCCATGAGTCGAAGAAGGATGTGGCTCTTCTTGCTCTAGTGGGTGCAGAGGACGAGCCAGCGCTGCTTTAAATCCAACAAGTCTTCATTATTTATTTGGTGTATTTAGTTGAGTCTGTGTACGAGTATTAATGCACGATTGCATTTTTTGAGTTGTTTGTGTATGTGGCATAGTAGGAGTGTTGCATGTGTCATTTTATTTGGGTCATACATGTAGGAGGTGTATTATATACGTGCACATAGTCGTGTCATACTCATGCACGTAGATGTATCAGTGCATAATGCATGTGTTTGTGAGTCTTTGTAGTTGTGTCCAAATTCTCATGTATGTATGTTCTGATGGGAGTCTCTGTCGCCGTCAAGTCGTGTCATTGGCGAAAGACAATTAGAGCTGAGAAAAACGTCAAAGTCGTCGGTAAGGTGTGTCACCGACGGTGAAGAAGTGAAAGATACCGGAGAGGTGTGTCACCGGCGGTATGGTCAGCAAGAAGAAGGAAAAACTCCTTAGAGATGTGTCAGGAGATCGGACTTCGCCTTGTGAAGTTTAACAAGTTAAGATTAGGGGGGAGATTATTGAAACTAATCTTGACTTATGCTAGTCCAAGTGATCATGGTCGAAGCAGCCGTAAAAGTACTGTAGCACTCGTAAAAGTATTGTAGCAGTCATAAGTTACTGTAACAGAGAGCAGTCGTAAGCTGTAGGAGTCTGGACATGGTCTCAACGAGACCGGGCTTTCCGAGTAGTGCGCGATGTGTGCGAGTCATGGAGTCGTGGTGTGAGGTGTGTATAAGTCGTGAAGTCGTGGCCGGTAGAACCAGATCACAAAGTGTCTATTTATATTCATTGTAATCAATCTGTTAAGGTAAGAGGAGTGAATAATAGAGAAAAGAAAAAAAAACGGCGTAAACTGTGTTATGCGTCAGCAAATTCTTGTGTTCTTTGTTGTTGATTGTCTTTCCCGTAAAAATATGTGTCTACAGATAAACCACATGTGTGTTCCTGATGTTGTATCCCAACATCTCCGAGGTCTTCTAAGTAATCAACCAACCAATCGCAGAGATTTTAGTCCACACGTCGCAGGGAAATGACTATTTCAGAGAAAACTATTTTAGAGAAATGCCGCTGCAAAGTTTCTTCCGACAACAATGCCACGCTAGAGTCACATTGTACAAAAAATGGCACTCATTGTTCAAAGAAATTGAGATTTTTTTAATTCGTTCTTGGCAGTTTCGATGTATAGAGGTGGTCTTTTCTTGTGAGAGCTCTGTCCCGGGTTAGATTCGATTGGGTCTTTGATTTTGCGAATTTGCGCCTTAGATTTGGGTTTTGGCTGAGAAATTCATGTGATTTGTCTGTGATGTCCAGCTGCAAAGATACCTTTTCTTGTTTGTCCTTGTAGCTCGACGCCACCAACTCCTCCACGGCCCATCACCGGCACGGTCGACCTAGACTTTCTCTTCTTCAACAAGTTTAGATTCTTTTAAACTATACCTTATAATTTATAGGTAAAAATTTTAAATTCTAGATTATTTGCAAAAGGTAGTACGTAGAGGACAATAATCATATGCGATTTGACCAACTCGATACAGTTTATACTATAATTTACTTGTAGATATCGCTTTAAAAAATACACTATTTAAAAATTAGTTACTATAGCAAATAAAAACTAAAGTCTAAACCAAATGGATTCGACAATGTCTAAGCCAAATGGGTTCCAACGCACATACTCCCGTTCCCAATTGCTTCCTCTGCTTCTACCCCTTCACCGACTGCCGCAACACGCACCAATGCTCGTATCTTGCTGATCCCGGTCACATTAATTAACGTTGTCGTTCGTGTTCCTTTCACTTGGCGCCACGACCGCCCTCGAAAGCCTTCGCCGTTATTGGATCTCACCACTAAACCGAGATCAGTCCACCTGTTGCAAAAAAGATCAACCCACCCTGTGCATGTTTTGTTAATAGTGGTTAGAGTATATCATATATTCTTTTAGCTTTATTCAAAGTGACTTTTTTTTGCTGATTGCGTAAGAGTAAAGCTGGGGGGAAAATTTGTTTGATAATACATTGTGAAGACCGGTTATTAATTGTTGGAAATATGGGCAGTATTTTAATTCTAAATTTTACTAGAAAGCAAATATCACAAATAACTAAAGATGCATAAATCAATACTAACAGCAGGTAACACATTTGTAACAGCCCGGTCAAACAAAGACCCGGAATGCTATCCAAAACTAGAAGCAAAGGAATGATAACTAGTTACATTATACAAAATTTCGGCAGAGCCTCCTTTGTTATTTATCTAGATAAGAGATTCTAAAAGCAAAATCAATTAAAATAGACAATCCTCAAGTAATAAGATCAAGGCTAAGCAAATAGTCTAAGTTTACCAAACCATTCATGGATATAAAGTACTTAGAGAAGAGCACTGGAAACACCTTAAATTCTTATTACAATTAAATCCAAAGATAATAATTAGATGGAAACTAAAATGTTCTTACATCAGTCAATTAATTCTTCTGCCTTTATTTCTATTCTGTGTGAAACGTGCATGTGCAACAAGATTACTTCCTTCCCTTGTCCCATGCATGCCGATCTCGTAGCGGTACCTAAGTAAAACAACAACAACAAGAGTGAGTCCAACGACTCAGCAAATATAATGGATAGAACGAAATCATTTATGCCCACTACTTCACAACCTATTCATTAACTGTATAACCAAGCCATACTATGCAGAACAAAATCATTCATGCCCACCACTCCACAAACCCATTCATCAACTATATAAACAAGCAATGCTATGCACCATGATCAAAAACTCTTCATCTCTTTTCTTTTTGCATTTTTACCGGTAATGCAAAGTGTGCATCCGTCGATGCACACCCATGCCTGTACCACTTGGTACAGGGACCAATTGCCCATACTCCACGAGTATGGGGACCTTTAGCCCGTCACGTCTTCAACATGACGGGGACCTCGGCGCTTAGTCATCTCGTGACCAAGACTTCAAATAATCAACATGATGCATATGCGTGAATGCTCCAATAAAATAAATCTTGCATTCACAATATCTATGCATCATAATACTCATGAACACAGTAAATTGCAACATCTCGATATAACATCCATACATTGTTACCATCACCCTAAACACACATATATTCATATCATTGAACAATACCACACTATAAGATGTGGATCACAGCTAGTGAAACTAACCAGACATATGAACAAAAGAGACATACAAATAGATCATAGGGAAATAGAAGGCACATGCATATTAGCTGAACAGAACTCCCCTTGAATTAATCGAGAATAATAATAATTGCCCCTAGCTAGAATCTAAACTACCGACAGAACATTCCAATGATCATGAAACATGCATTATATATACTAGATCCTTTGCTACCAACTAAATATCTCATAAAGGTGAAAGTTTATAATATGTTAAGATCCGATGGGACTTGGAGTAGACATACACGAGCTAAAGTATTATATGCAAGGCGTATGACCCAATTGTGACCTATTTCAGACCCAAGTTGGATGCATGATAGCCACTGGATATCTTGGTTGTGATCATTACAAGCTCTCTGCCATGTCCATGCATGATTCAACTAGCTGGTTGACTCAATTATTTGTACATGCTAATTATTGGTATACCACAACCATCTCCATGGGTATCTCTGCATGTGCCTCATGTTCTCTGAGGGAATCTCTCTCTCTCCAAAAAACTAGAATGAAAAATCAAATCACATCTCTTTCTCTCTCTCTCCTGTGTGTCGGATGAGTGTCCAAGACGGAGATGAGACTAATGCGGTTAGCATGCTTAGTTCCCTTAATTGAGCAGACTAGATCATTCTCACATGCTGCGCGGCGCAGCAGCAACGGCAGGTCAACCACCTTCAACCGTGGGGTGGGTGCCTCATGTTCTCCATGGGAATCTCTCTCTCTCCAAAAAACTAGAACGAAAAATCAAATCACATCTCTCTCTCTCTCCTAACTTCCACTCTCCTTCACATGTCCCCCCCCCCCCCTATAATCCTATATAAGGACCCAGTCCGACCCCCCAAACCACCGAAACAAAACAGTTGCAAGCCCAACAAAAACAACAGCAAGTGCACGTTCTTCTTCATCTACTGGACACTTGCAACCATCTCCACCAACACAAATCCAAGCCACGGTGCTTCTCCCAACCGATCGCATGGACAGCCGGCTCTTCTCCCCGCGTTGCGTGTGGGTGAACGGCCCCATCATCGTCGGCGCCGGCCCTTCGGGTCTCGCGGTGGGGGCCAGCCTCCGGGAGCAGGGCGTGCCGTTCGTCGTGCTGGAGCGCGCCGACTGCATCGCCTCGCTGTGGCAGAAGCGCACCTACGACCGCCTCAAGCTCTACCTCCCCAAGCAGTTCTGCGAGCTCCCGCGCATGCCGTTCCCGGAGCACTACCCGGATTACCCCACCCGCCAGCAATACATCGACTACCTCGAGAACTACGCCGCCAAGTTCGACATCAAGCCGGAGTTCAACCACACCGTCCTCTCCGCGCGCTACGACGAGACCTCTGGCCTGTGGCGCGTGCGCGCCGCGGCGGCCGGCTCCGAGATGGAGTACATTGGCTGCTGGCTCGTCGTCGCCACTGGCGAAAACGCCGAGAGCGTGGTCCCGGACATCCCGGGCCTCGCGGGCTTTGGAGGCGAGGTGACCCACGTCAGCGAGTACAAGTCCGGCGAGTCCTACCGGGGTAAGCGTGTGCTCGTGGTCGGCTGCGGCAACTCCGGCATGGAGGTGTCCCTCGACCTCTACGACCACGGCGCGCTCCCGTCCATGGTGGTTCGAGACGCTGTGCACGTCCTCCCCCGAGAGGTGCTCGGCAAGTCCACCTTCGAGCTCGCCATGCTGCTCATGCGGTGGCTACCCCTCTGGCTCGTTGACCAGATCATGATCCTCCTCGCCTGGCTGGTCCTTGGCGACCTGGCCAAGTTCGGCCTCCGGCGCCCGGCCGTCGGCCCTCTCGAGCTCATGAACACCCAAGGCCGCACCCCGGTGCTCGACATCGGCGCCCTCGCCAGGATCAGGTCCGGTGACGTCACCGTCGTCCCCGGCGTGATTCGCTTCACCAAGGGCTCCATCGAGCTCGCCGACGGCCAATCACTCGACATCGACGCCGTCGTCCTCGCCACCGGCTACCGCAGCAATGTGCCCCAGGCCCAATGGTTCCAGGTAAATTCACATTCCCTTCCACCTCTAGCATTCACCCAAATGCTACTGTTCCATTAGCTCATCTCACCGAAACATCGCAACATTTGGCTGATCAATCAATGCCTCGTTCCTTCAGGGCAATGACTTCTTCAACAAGGACGGGTACCCCAACACGGCCTTCCCCTACGGTTGGAAGGGACAGTCAGGTCTCTACGCCGTCGGCTTCACCCGGCGCGGGCTCTCGGGCGCCTCGGCCGACGCCGTGCGCATCGCCAGGGACCTTGGCCAGGTGTGGGAGGAGACCAAGCCCACGAAGAGGGCCGGGGCGTGCCACAGGAGGTGCAACTCCGTGTCCGTGGTCTTCTAAGCAATCAACCAACTAACCAATACTCAAGCTAACTAAAGCACACATACTGGATCGTTAACTCCGTGCGCATCGCCAAGGACCTTGGCCAGTTGTGGAAGGAGGAGACCAAGCCGATCAAGAGGACAGGGCGTGCCACAGGAGGTGCATCTCCTGTTTGAACTAATCTTGACTTATGTTAGTCAAAGTGATTGTGGTCGAAGCAATCGTAAAAGTACTGTAACAGTTTGAAATTACTATAGCACTCGTAAAAGTACGGTAGCAGTCGTAGGTTATTATACCAGGGAGTAGTCATAAGTTGTAGGAGTCTAGACGTAGTCTCAACGATACCAGGCTTTCCGGGTAGTGCGCGATGTGTGCGAGTCGCGGTGCGAGGTGTGCGTGAGTCGTGGAGTTGTGAGCGGTAGAACGGATCACGAGAAACTATGTTACACGTCGTTGTAATCAGTCTGTTAAGGTAAGAGGAGTGAATAATAGAGAAAAGAAAAAAATGGTGTAAGATATGTTACGTGTCGGCAAATTCTTGTGTTCTTAGTTGTTTATTGTCTTCCTCGTGAAAGTGTGTGTCCACTGGTAAACCGCGTATGTGATTCTGGTGTTGTATCCCAACAATTGATATTAGAGCCTAGTGAATGCCCAAAATCATGCCAAGAAGAATGAACATCGTTGACCGGCAAAGATTAGCATCGCAAGCGCACCGACGAAGGAGAGTTCTGTGGTGACGCTTCACGTGCTATAGGTGCAGGGGATTAATACGTGCTATTGACAAAGAGCGAGTGGGAGGCCTAATCTAAGAAGAGCTATGGTTTCAGCAAGAAGAAGAGAGTTTTTGACAAGGCGAAGATATGATACTAAAATTGCCAAGAGTACAGACATTTTGCAAAGAAGTGCCATGAGTCGAAGAAGGATGTGGCTCTTCTTGCTCTAGTGGGTGCAGAGGACGAGCCAGCGCTGCTTTAAATCCAACAAGTCTTCATTATTTATTTGGTGTATTTAGTTGAGTCTGTGTACGAGTATTAATGCACGATTGCATTTTTTGAGTTGTTTGTGTATGTGGCATAGTAGGAGTGTTGCATGTGTCATTTTATTTGGGTCATACATGTAGGAGGTGTATTACATACGTGCACATAGTCGTGTCATACTCATGCACGTAGATGTATCAGTGCATAATGCATGTGTTTGTGAGTCTTTGTAGTTGTGTCCAAATTCTCATGTATGTATGTTCTGATGAGAGTCTCTGTCGCCGTCAAGTCGTGTCATTGGCGAAAGACAATTAGAGCTGAGAAAAACGTCAAAGTCGTCGGTAAGGTGTGTCACCGACGGTGAAGAAGTGAAAGATACCGGAGAGGTGTGTCACCGGCGGTATGGTCAGCAAGAAGAAGGAAAAACTCCTTAGAGA
This sequence comes from Melocanna baccifera, assembly GCA_036346265.1. Taxonomy (NCBI): domain Eukaryota; kingdom Viridiplantae; phylum Streptophyta; class Magnoliopsida; order Poales; family Poaceae; genus Melocanna; species Melocanna baccifera. The sequence continues at coordinate 36,042,327 of CM070685.1, forward strand.
TGTGTCAGGAGATCGGACTTCGCCTTGTGAAGTTTAACAAGTTAAGATTAGGGGGGAGATTATTGAAACTAATCTTGACTTATGCTAGTCCAAGTGATCATGGTCGAAGCAGCCGTAAAAGTACTGTAGCACTCGTAAAAGTATTGTAGCAGTCATAAGTTACTGTAACAGAGAGCAGTCGTAAGCTGTAGGAGTCTGGACATGGTCTCAACGAGACCGGGCTTTCCGAGTAGTGCGCGATGTGTGCGAGTCATGGAGTCGTGGTGTGAGGTGTGTATAAGTCGTGAAGTCGTGGCCGGTAGAACCAGATCACAAAGTGTCTATTTATATTCATTGTAATCAATCTGTTAAGGTAAGAGGAGTGAATAATAGAGAAAAGAAAAAAAAACGGCGTAAACTGTGTTATGCGTCAGCAAATTCTTGTGTTCTTTGTTGTTGATTGTCTTTCCCGTAAAAATATGTGTCTACAGATAAACCACATGTGTGTTCCTGATGTTGTATCCCAACATCTCCGAGGTCTTCTAAGTAATCAACCAACCAATCGCAGAGATTTTAGTCCACACGTCGCAGGGAAATGACTATTTCAGAGAAAACTATTTTAGAGAAATGCCGCTGCAAAGTTTCTTCCGACAACAATGCCACGCTAGAGTCACATTATACAAAAAATGGCACTCATTGTTCAAAGAAATTGAGATTTTTTTAATTCGTTCTTGGCAGTTTCGATGTATAGAGGTGGTCTTTTCTTGTGAGAGCTCTGTCCCGGGTTAGATTGGATTGGGTCTTTGATTTTGCGAATTTGCGCCTTAGATTTGGGTTTTGGCTGAGAAATTCATGTGATTTGTCTGTGATGTCCAGCTGCAAAGATACCTTTTCTTGTTTGTCCTTGTAGCTCGACGCCACCAACTCCTCCACGGCCCATCACCGGCAAGGTCGACCTAGACTTTCTCTTCTTCAACAAGTTTAGATTCTTTTAAACTATACCTTATAATTTATAGGTAAAAATTTTAAATTCTAGATTATTTGCAAAAGGTAGTACGTAGAGGACAATAATCATATGCGATTTGACCAACTCGATACAGTTTATACTATAATTTATCTGTAGATATCTCTTTTAAAAAATACACTATTTAAAAATTAGTTACTATAGCAAATAAAAAGTAAAGTCTAAACCAAATGATTCGACAATGTCTAAGCCAAATGGGTTCCAACGCACATACTCCCGTTCCCAATTGCTTCCTCTGCTTCTACCCCTTCACCGACTGCCGCAACACGCACCAATGCTCGTATCTTGCTGATCCCGGTCACATTAATTAACGTTGTCGTTCGTGTTCCTTTCACTTGGCGCCACGACCGCCCTCGAAAGCCTTCGCCGTTATCGGATCTCACCACTAAACCGAGATCAGTCCACCTGTTGCAAAAAAGATCAACCCACCCTGTGCATGTTTTGTTAATAGTGGTTAGAGTATATCATATATTCTTTTAGCTTTATTCAAAGTGACTTTTTTTTGCTGATTGCGTAAGAGTAAAGCTGGGGGGAAAATTTGTTTGATAATACATTGTGAAGACCGATTATTAATTGTTGGAAATATGGGCAGTATTTTAATTCTAAATTTTACTAGAAAGCAAATATCACAAATAACTAAAGATGCATAAATCAATACTAACAGCAGGCAACACATTATACTTCAAACTATGCTCACGAACATTATATAACAGAGCTGATCGGTCGTATGAACGACCTACAGTTGGACTTGATGAAGAACGAGAAGCAGCGTAAGAAGCAGTGCAGAACGTAGATGAAGCAGTGAAGGGAGTGGTTGCACAGATGTGCGCTACCTAGAAACATTATTGCTGCTCTGTGCAGGTGTTCTCTGTGGCAATGGTCCAGATATCCTGCTCTCTTTCTTGGTGCACGTTGAGAAGAAAGACTGGCAAAGTTTAGCGGCTCAACACTCCAACAAAGTTTACCAGAGAAGGAAAAAGATGTGGGAGAGAAATGGAGAATTCGGTTGGTCAACCTGGATGTCTCCAGGTCCTTTTAAGGATACATGGCAATTACTCTCTAGTAATTGATGCTATTAACACGAATTAAACTGAATTAATCGAGCCATTTGAATATCGCATTCAAACATAATTAAGAGAGATAATGCATGATTCAGCAAAATAGAAGATGGATTTAATGTGCTAGGAGACCCGCTACGACACAACACAGTCGCTTGTTGCAAGTCACAAGTTATATAATTTTCATGTGAAAATGCACGAATACACATGTGCATGTATGTTTAGCCAAAGTCCTCCTCATGCCATCTCATATCATGTATCACATGTTCCAAGGAGTGGTAAGAACTCCACCTTATTAATTGCCTCTCCTCCACCTGGCTAAGCAATATGATACTAAATCATACATACTTTGAAATTATTAAAGAAAAGGTGCCTCAACTCATGGGCCAATTCTCAACAATCCCTTACTAATTCCAAAGCAAAAGAAAGCAGAAAAGATGACAAAGATTGATGTATTTAAGTGTTGTTAATATACTAGTCTTTTGGTGTAAGTCTTGTACAGATTGAATTTACACCTAGATTAGCAAGATTTATCTTCTCACGGCTAATAAATGAACTACACCTTGAATATTATAGCTTTTCATGATCAAACTTCACTTAAATCTTAACTGATACTAGGCTGCTAATGAACCACGCCTAAATGAAGTGTTATATGGTCATGGTCCCTTATCTGCCCATGAGCTTTCTAGAGAACGCCCCATTCTCGTGAACTGTGACCACACAGTTAGGCTCAAGTAGATGTATTTTTTCTAGGCATCCTACAAGTTAATATATTTTTCTCATTTGGACAATAGAGTACATTAAGCCTTTATACCAACCTTTCATATAGTTGAGAGTATTTTATTTATTAAGACACATGTACAATTGGTTTATACTTTCTTGTTACAATATAACCTTGTTTTTTCATTGCCTTAGTCATGGGATCTTCGATAAAAAAGGTATGGGTTACTATTGTGATGTAACTCAAATGTGTCTCATTCCTATGTCCATGATGCATTGGAAATCGTTTCCATGCTAGCCTCTTTGTAATGGAGTCTGCCAGATTTTTCTCAGTGTGAATATAATTCATAGCGATCACTCTAGGGTTTCTCAATTTTTTGACATATTTAAACCTACGCTTCACATATCTAGAGGACCTCATATTCTCCTTAGTAGTCATAATTTTAGCCAATACTGTTTGATTATCGTAACACATTAGGATTGATGGTACTAGTTTCTCAACTAATGACAAGTCCAATAGAAACTCTCTCAGCCATTCAACCTCAATAGTGGCTATGTCAATTGTTACAAGTTCTGCTTCCATGATTGATCTTGTCAATATGGTCTGTTTGCAAGACCTTCATGAGCTGTAGCATCAGCTAAAGTAAGCACATAGCCACTTATAGCTCTGATCTTATCTGCATTCGTGATCTAATTGGAATCATTGTATCCTTTTAATACAGAAGAGTATCTTGTATAATGAGTTTCAAAAGATGTTTTGCCTTTCACGTAATGCAATACTCTTTCAAATGCCTACCAGAGATTATCGCCTAGGTTAGATGTAAACCGGTTTAATTTGCTCATAGCAAATGAAATGTAAGGTCCTGTGGTATCAGCTAAATACAAAAGTGATGTAATAATCTGTGAATATCTCAATTGATCTTTTTTCTAGCCCCTAGTTCTTTCGTAGCTTAATGCTTGCATCATAAGGCATTAGGCATAATAGATTTCGGATTGAATTCCACTGATCTATGAATAATTTCAAATGGTTTGAACGTAGTTTAGAATTATTCATGTACACGATCAGACTCGTCGGTTCCAATTTGTACTAAAGCTAAGTTTCAACATAGTGTTGGTTCGTGACAAGCTACGTCAATTGGTTATGTGACAAGTTTAGAACTAGTCAATTTATGTTGGTTTAAGCAATCTGGTTCTAGTTTCTTGATCATTTTAGGTACCATGCTTATGTAATTATGTTGGTCAGAGCTACTTGTGTAGGAGATCAAAATCTTTATTCATACACGGTATACAAAAAGGTGAAAATTTTGACAAAGAACCCTTATCTTGGGAAGTCTCATGTTCTTATAAATAAAAAAGATATCATCTTTATATTTTGTTCAGTTATGGATCTATATAGTGTAAAGTTTAGAAGAATGCACAAACAAATCCCATATCATTGGGTATTATATAACCTTTATCATCCATTAGGTTATGTGGGACAAATTCTAAGTTGCTAATTTTCATCTACATTTCAATATCTTGTTCATATCCATCGCTTTTCATAACATTTTCACAAAAAACAAAATTTGATATTTGAAAATTTTGGTTGGTTACTGGCCTGAGATTTTTGGTTACCTCTGTAAAAGGATCTGATACAACAACTGTTGCAAATAATAAATTGAAAAATAGATATGAGGGACATGAATTTTTTCATTGAAAACCCTTGCAGGAAAAACCCACAGACACACGAAATCAAATAACTATAGTAAGAAGATGTTTACAATTCAGTGCTCCTTCCTATAGACTACTAGGGTATATATATAGGATGTGGGAGACAAGCCCCATATGGAGACGAAACTGAATTAGAGTCGGTTCCTACATATCAACATCACGTCTGATACAATCTGTGCATGGCCTTGCCACCTGTCATGCCACATCTGACATGAGGTGATGTAGTATATGGACATGGTACGAATTCAAATAAACTTCAACAATCTCCACCTTGAGCCGCATTCTCTCTAGTAGTCGAATTATGTGATAAACTCCTCCAATAAAAGCAGCATGAATATCTTGTGCATCGAAAGTATATTAGGCTAATCTTTAACAAGAAAGACTGGAATAGTCTTGTCCAAATGCTTCTTGTGAAACAAAATTGAGCAAACCACATAGGTCTAAATACATAGCTATTAACAAAGAAGATGAACAAATCAAGGTCTTCAACAATTCATAACCCTAGCAAAGTTTGAGTCTATTCAACTGATCTTTTGAAACAAATGCTCAATCATTGAATGACATAAGCCAAAATATCACTTGTGACGCTGGATAAATAGCAAATAACTCATATTATATAATCTAACATGCTCCATCTAAAATACAAAACTCGGCAAACAACGCTCATTGAAAGAGCAACTATTCAACAAGAAAGACAAGGACAGTCTTATGACACGTGCAACCATTACATACACCAAACTACCAACTTCAAAAGTAATTGAGTTCCATGATATAGTTGAAATTGCTCCTGTAAAATTGTTCAAAGGAATGGAACTCTTATGCCGTCAATAGAGTATAAACTGTAGTAGACCCTTCATATCGAGTGCGATAATTAGAAAACGTTGTAGTATGAATGTAAAAATAAACTCCTTGCACTTCAATCCTTCATTTCAAAATGAAATTGGAGCAAAACCTTCACTTTTAAACAGCAAAACTCCAGAGAGTATCATGCTAGCTACTTTCAGGGTGTCATCAATTTTCTGAAATTGAATGTTGCCAAAGTCTCATAACGGTTAAAGAAGTAGTCCAAATTGTAACATATTCAAACGGTGATTGAAACACCAAATTTACTTGTCTCCCACAATTGTCATTGTTTTTTAAAATCTCCTTAATCAAGCGTAGCCCAATTAAATCGTTGTGTTGAAAGTCTGTAACTCCAACTTAGACTCCTCATTTGTGAATCTTGCCGTAGTAACCTATATAAGACAATGGATCGTTGATGAAATCACTAATAATTAATTCCGCATAGTTGCTGCCAATACTAGGCACAATGGCCTGAAATGCAATGAACTATACCTCCAACAAAACTTCTTCATAAAAGATGACAATCGGCTGAGGCAAAAGATCGTTGACGGAGATGGTGCAATATAACACCAGGGCATGGTGTCAGATGGTGTGGGTGATGATGTCGGTGAACCTGGTACTACAATAGTTGCCGAGGTAGAGTATGGGTTGACACTCAATATGAAGTCAAGTTGTGGAACAGAGTCAAAACAAGTCGAAATTGCTGAGTTTGAAGATGTTGAAATCTCCTGTACACTTCTCATGGGCACTTAGCCAAAACCGCTGAACCAACAAAAAAATCCAATCTGGAATAGCCCAATAGCTTTTGAGGGTTTGGTGCTGATATTTTTTTGTGGCTCCTCGAGTGTGCTTGTGACTTTTTGACAAAGGCTACTTTGTGTGGATTTTGATGCTACTTTGATCTAACGACGAGACGGTTTTGTGTTATACATGAACACGACAACATGGCTGCAACGTGAACACAAACGCAAATGCCCCCTCTTCAAATTTGACGGTGCTGCAAACACAATAGAGTGATACTCTTTGCTTCGGCTCTAATTTCACAGTTGTACATTTTTTGAGTCAAGAAGGTCCTAGTGAATCCTCTTCTAAGCAGCTTGAACTTGACTTTGGTTTTGATGACTGTGACCAACATGCTGTGTCACCGAGTCATTGAGACGATTGTGCAAACGCCACTGTGTGTGCTACCCTCGTCCATGCGATGGCTGCCCTGTCTAGGTGTCGCCCTTACACCGTATGGGTGCTACCTTCAGGAGTCATCTCCTCCCAGGGCAACAGTTAGGATCGTGAACCCTAAGCTCCTCAGCCGAAATCAAACTCAGAATCAACTCAAAACTCAGTTCAAATTTGGTTTGGAACAGCCCACAAGCTTGTAACAAAAATGCCATAACTTTCATAAACGGAGTCCGATTTGTGTGTTCTTAGGCTTGTTGGAAAGCTTATTCCATGGCCCATCCAAGGGATAAGGTCCCATCTTCAGAAACCTTATGGTCACATTGCAGTATCCAAAACAATATGACTATAGTAAAACTTGTTGAGTTGAGTTGGGGTTGGTTTGTGTGCCTTGTGGCTGACCCTAGGGGGTCATATATTTTCTTGTATTCGTTCCCCTTGTTCATTAGACCACAAATAATAGATTGATTTCAGAAAAGAGAGCCTGTGGCACTTGTTCTTCTCCTAGCATGCATCTTCCACTTCCTCATGGTCGGGTGGAAGAACAATCAAGAGTGTGTTGGGTGAGTTCATACGTCATAGGTCATTACACAGGCAGCGAATAGCCATACCAGACTCATTAGGTTGCATTAGTTATCTTGATACTACATTAAGAAGATCGGACATCCTGTATCATCTTGGTATCAGAGCACGGTTGATTTGGTAGGATTATTTATGCCTTGTTAGATTAATTTTCTTTACTGTTCTTTATTCCTATAGTCAATTAAACCAAAAATTACAACTCAAAATTCTGAACATTAGTTTAATCTATTATTCCTTGTGAGTTTAGTTAGGTAAAGTCCACTAGAAATTTTGTTTTAGTGTTGATCGTCATGTTTCCTTTGTGTAGCTTAATCTTTGTGTTGATTCATAAACCCTAAAATTGCTAGTTAATTCTCTCAATTAGCACCCAAAAAGAGTAAATTGCATTTACTTTTCAAATACAAATCCTAGCTAACCCTCTACTGTCGTGTGCCCAAAACCCTAGGGTTCAATTCGGGTTCCTTGTTGACCTCCTCCAAATTCCGTTGGAAGAGGTGGTTCTGAAATCCACCTCTTAGAAAGTCCTATCCAAAATCCAAAAAAGGGAAGTTTGAGTTCAAGTCTACCCCCCTCAAAACTGTTTTGACTTGCTACAGGTTTTTGTGCTGGAGCTCCTAATCTCTTGCACCAAAAACCTAGCAGCCGAACACTTTGATCATTGTGAGCTTCATTTAAATCTTTTTGTCTTTGAGACTAGCTATTGATAATTGCACCTAGGGCTGCTCTTAAATTGTTGCACCTTGCTGATATTTTTGACTTGTTAACACAAAAGGGAAGCAAACCCTAGAGCCCGCTGAATAAGAAGAAAAGAAGGAAAGGAAAAGGCAAGACACCCATAAAAAAGCCACGACTGGAAAGAAAGATTTAAAAAACAAAAGAGAAAGGTGAAACTGCATAGAGTATTTTCACTCTCTCCTTTTCGGTTGCCCTAGAACCGAAGGGGGGGGGGGAATTTTCATGCGCTACGGTTAGAGAGAAAAGAAAAAGAGAAAAAAGCTTGGGCAAATAGGGGTTTGGTGATCCAACTTAAGTCATAATCTTATATTGTGTAATTTATTTATTTGAGCAATCTTATGTTCTTACATTCATATTTTGCAATTAGCTAGCATCTTTCCTAATACTTAGTGCAAAGCGAGCTGCTTTATGTTCAATTTTCAGATCTCATGTCACTAGCTTATTCCTTTCTTTGCATTAAATCACATTAATCTTTGCATGTGCATTTCGCTTAAATGTTTTAGACCAGCACATAGATAAATTATTCTAGTTTGGATTACTATTTAACTTTACATAATTAGAATTTCAAATTGAGTAGGATACACACTCTCATACCAAGCTCCTCATATAACCATTGTTTGTGCAATTTCTCGATTATGAACTCACTTGATCATCACCTTGTGTTAACTTGACCACTTAGAGTGCTAGCAAACCCTCAATTTCAGCAAAGGGAAGGTAAGAACTTGTGGCAAGAGAAGCTAAGGTTGAGAGAGAAGTTTCACCTCTATATACTTATATCTTTAGTGCCTTACTATTTTTGCATGATCTAACCATGTCAAGTGGAGAAGATAATTATGGTGAGGAGCATGATGTTGATCTAAATGCTTCGGTGACTCACCTCCAATACTGGGCATTGCAAAGTACATTGCAATAAGAATTTGCAGCTGGCACCACCACAATGGTGGAACAACTTAAGACAGAGATGACCACTTCATTGCAAGATCTCTACATGAGTTCAATCAACAAATGAATGTGTTACATACAAACATCGTGAATGATGTTATGCAGACACTTCAGCCACAACAAGAGGAAGAAAGCATGCATCTATCGGTTCACATACCTCCACGTGATGAGGAGGTCGCTGCACAAGTCGGCCAAGATGCTCAACAATAGCGAGACTGTGTGGCGGCTCAAGCCATACAGCCACCTCCACCTGGGAGAGGACATAGGGTGGTGAACATAGTCTTAGGAGGGGCCGTGGTAAGTAGCCCAACAAGAAGAAATTTGATAAGCTTACATTTACTATATCTTCATTTTCAAGTACATATGATCCCAAAGATTATCTCACTTGGGAGCTCAATATGGACAAGGTGTTCCCATGCACAATTACTCCGAAGAGAAGAAGATACACATGGCGGCACTTGAAATTGACAAATATGCGCATATATGGTGGGAGCAAGTTCAAAACCAATAGCAAGAGTATGATGAACCTCCCATTTCCATGTGGTAAGAGATGAAGTATCATATAAGAACAAGGTTTGTTTCTAAATACTATAAATGCAATCTCTTTGACAAATTGCAGCATTTGAAGCTAGGGAATCACACAATGGAGGAGTATTACAAAGAGATGGAGATAGCTATGATTTGAGCTAATGTATATGAACAAGAGAAGCAAACAATGGCAAGATTCCTTGCTAGTTTACACAATCCTATCAAATGCATCACCGAATTTCAGTCCTACAACAACATGGTGGAATTGGTGCATCAAGTCACCAAAGCCTAGAGGCAAGTGCAACAAGATGCAAAGGCTTCCAAAGTGTCATCTTTCACACCCCGTTCAGTACGTATCGAAGGTAAAACCACATCCCATTTTAATTTGGTTAAGACTAACCAATCTAATGCAAAGTTTTCTCCTAGCTTATATGCTACACCAAGCAAGAAGAATGCTCCTACCCCCTGGCAATGAAGAGTCTGGCACCTACTACCTCTTCCTCCGTGGGTTCCACAGCCAAGAGTAGTGGTATACAATACTTCAAGTGTTTGGGACATGGTCACATGGCCAAAGAGTATCCAAATAAATGTGCCATGATTGTCACAGAAGACGGAGAATATGAATCAACAAGTGAGGCCAAATTTGATCATGAAGGTGATTTGGCAAAAGATGAAGACGCTAAAAGTGAGGATGATGGCAAAGGTGTGTATTGTAATTTTGAGCAAGGTACTAATCTCGTCGTTACCCAAAAAGTGTTGAGTGTGTAGCAAAAGAAGAACAATGATCAACATTGTACCTTGTTTCAAACGAAAGCAAAAGTTGGCAATCACATGTGCAAAGTGACCATAGATGGTGGTAGTTGTCACAACTTGGATAGCAAGGAGTTACATGACAAACTTGGTTTGATATGTCAACAATATCCCCATCCATATCATTTGCGATGGTTGAGTGATTGTGAGGAGGTGAAGGTCCAATCCTTGGTGAAGGTTAAATTTCAGATTGAACAACACATAGATACCATGGAGTGTGATGTGGTGCCAATGACGATTTGTCACTTGTTCTTGGGATGGCCATGGCAATTTTATAGGAGACTGCAACACAATGGTCATACAAATATATACACATTCAAGTGGGAGGGTGAAGATATTATACTCCATCCTATGTCTCTCACTCAAATTGTAGTGACTCTATGCAAAAGAATGAAGTGATCATTGAGAGTGCAAAACAACGAGAAAAAGAGCAGGAGCAGGAGCCACAAGCCAAACATGAGTGGTAAAAGAAAGAATGAGAGAAAAGAGTTAGTTATGTTAACCACTAAATCAAATTTAAGAGAGATGAGAGAAAATTCAGATTTGGTGCAATTTGTGCTCTTCTATAAAGATGCATTGATTTCCACTAATGACTTAATCTCTATTCCTAGTGTTGTTTCTCATGTTTTTCAGGCCTTTTAAGATGTGTTCCCAGTGGAGATACTTGCTGGTCTTCCCCCAATTCGAGGTATTGAACATCAAATTGACTTGATAATGGAAGCATCAAATCCAAACCGTCCATCATATCGCACAAATATGAAAGAAACAAAGGAAATCTAGTGGCAAGTGCAAGAACTTCTTCATAAAGAGTATGTACATGAAAGTTTTAGCCTTTGTGTTGTTTCAGTTATTTTTATTCCTAAGAAAGATGGTACATGGAGAATATGCATAGACTGTAGAGCTATCAATAGCATAAATGTTAGATATCATTATATTCCTAGGTTAGATAATACGCTTAATGAGTTGAGTGGTTCTACTATCTTTTCTAAGATTGCTTTGCATAACGGCTACCATCAAATTAGGATGAAACATAGTGATGAATGGAAAACAACCTTTAAAATGAAATTTGAATTGTATGAATGGTTAGTGATGTCTTTTGTTTCTCTAATACTCCTAGTACATTCATGAGTTTAAGGAACCATGTTTTGGGACACTTTATTGGAAAAATTATGGTAGTTTATTTTGATGATATTTTGACATATAGCTGCTCATTGGAAGAATATATTGAATATATTAGACAAGTGTTAGAAGTGCTTATAGCTTAAAAGTTGTATGTAAATCTTGAGAAGTGTACTTTTTGCACTAATAAAAGTGGTATTCTAACAGAGGTAGATGAATCTAAAATTGAAGCTATTCGCAATTGGTCTAATCATGTTAAGTTAGTTGAATTCGTAGCTTTTATGGGCTTGCTGATTACAGACACTTTGTGAAAGATTTTAGTACTACTGCTACTATATTAAATGAATTAACTAAAAAGAGAGTTGCTTTTAAGTGGGGGCATCATAAGACAAAGCGTTTGATGAATTGAATAAGTGTTTAACTGAAACATAATTGCTTGTTTTACCCGATTTCACTAAAATTTTTGAGATTGAATGTGATTATAGTGAAATAGGTATTGGTGGTGTGGAATAGGTATTGGTGGTATTTTGATGTAAGAAAAAAATTAGTCGCATATTTTAGTGAGAAACTTAGTGGTGCACAATTGAACTATTCTATTTATGATAAAGAATTATATGCTCTTATGTGTATTTTAGAGACTTGGCAATATTTTCTTTGGCCTAAGGAATTAATTATACATTTTGATCTTAAAGTTTTGAAATACTTGAATAGCCAAGTTAAATTGAATCATACACATGCCAAGTGGGTTGAATTTATTGAAACATTTTCATACATTATCAAATAAAAGAAAGGCAAAGAGAATGTGTTAAATGATGCATTGTCTAGAAAGAATGTGCTTTTAACTCAATTGGAAGTAAAAGTGCTAGGTTTAGAGAGTTTGAAAGAGTTATATGCTTCCGATCGTGAATTTTTAGAACTATATTCAAAGTGTAAAGACGGGAAAGGATGGGACAAGTATCATATACATGATGGATTTCTATTTCATGATAATAAGCTATGTGTTCTAGATTCGTCCTTGCATTTGCTATTGTTGCAGAAATCTCATGCAAAGGGATTGTAACATCCTAAAAGTTGGATTCTAAAAAATGTATAAGTACCAAAAAATCTTTTGGAATGTATGTTCTTTGCAGTTTGACCTTGTTGGTTTTTCTTGATTCTTGGTTAAGGTTGCAAATAAGTAAAAATAATAAAAAACTAAATTCAAAAAGGAAAAGCACAAATAATAGAATTTAAATCCAAAATGAAAGCCGAATTGAAAAGATGATCCGAAAAATTGGGGTAGGAGAATTACTAGTAACATGGTTGTAAAATGAACAATAAAAAGGCATGGGCTAATGTAAAATTTTTGAATGAGCAAAGTTAAATAATAGAGAATTATTAAAAATATCAAAAGAAATAAAAATGGGCCTAGTCCCAAAAACTGCATGGCCTTTTGGCCTGGCCAAACCAACTGGCCCTCTCTGTTTCTTTTACTGGGCGTTGCTACGGTAGGAATTTTTCTTCGCCATCTCTGCCACGGCAGCCGTTTCACCAAGAATAACAAAGACCGATGGTCGTCAGCACGCCCCCTTTTGCCCATGACGCTGCTGCCCCTCTACATTGCCGAAGCTTTGTTTTTGCATTGCTACAGTGACTTTGTCACATCTGATTTTGTCTCATTGACCGCCGCACGGAGGAAGAACAGAGAGCGCCGCTCGGTCCGCCATGACGTAACAGTTCAAGTTAGCCACAGTGGGCGCCTTTGCTGTCACAGCATGACACCTCAACCGCCCCCGTCAAGAGTTCGCCAGCGTATGGCACTCCCATCAGCTGCAGTGCTGCTGGCCCTGCCCGTCATTTCGCCATTACCTTTCTCTGGCGTCAACCAAAACAATGCCCATGCTTCTTGGTGCGAGCGCCTCGCAATTTAGTGCGGCAATCACCACCATACCCTGCAAGTCAATACTTTGATCATATTGGACCTATATTTTTTTAGCAAGCTATTTCTGTTTAAATTACTAAATTGCATGCCAATATTTTATATGCAAATCTAGGATTGTTTTAGAGTACTAACTACCTGCCTACTATTGAACTTGTTAGTATTACATTTTCTTGAGATAATCTAAACATGTGAGTCTTGTCACCACAGGAAAAATTATGATAATAAACTTTAAAAGTAAGTCTATAATTATACATCATGCTTAGTTCTGCTTATATACTCAGGGGCACCAAAATACCCCAAGCATTAGTTTTAACCATGAAAACTGATTTGGGGGAAAATAGCTAGTTTTGACATGGTATTTTATGCTCCTAAAATCTCTAACATACTTATTTATCTAGGCAGATGGTAAGAGGGGCCAGTGCGGCAGATGCATGAGAACATGTGGTTTGTGGTAGAACCGCCCAGATAACCGTAAGGACTGAATCGGGTCATGACTTTCCATTGTAAAATAGTACAACCACAAGTCTTTAAATTGTAACTTAGCTAAGTAAATCTATCGAACCCCCGGACTCATCTCACAGGTAGTGGTAAGAAGTGGAATTTTGCAAGCGCAAGCAAGGCTTAAAGGGACACCAAGGGCATGGTGAAGTTTGCCAGCTACGCTAGACATTAGGGAGAGCGGAGTTCGGCTGTGCTAGTCATTGTGGTAAACATCCCGATCAACGTATGGGACCCATTGCAAGTGGGAGAAGCCCGTAGGGTGAGATGACCAAAGGGACTAGATATTTTGAAAAGTTATTGTGATGTTTTACTCATCCTTATGACTAAGGAATCATGTGGAGCAACGAGCTGATTGTCTCTTGTGGGTAAAGTGTACAAACCCTGTAGAGTAAAAACTATTCGAATAGTCATGCCCATGGTCATGGGCAAGCATGGGAACTTAACTTGATTAGTTTTGTTTCAAAAACATGTGGGTAGGAATGGAAAATGGTGCAACCCTGTTTTGATGTTGTCCTGGGTGTCATTCCAGTGGTAAGGTAGGTGGTTATAACGCTGAAAGGTTAGCATATGATATTATTATTGCACACTTTGGTTCAAATAATATATTTTAGTTAAAACTGCTAGGTCATAGGAAGTTTTCTAAATACTCTATGGCAAATAAAACAACCCTAGCATTCCTTTGGTAAGCTTTGCATGATAATTAATTACATTCTATGTGTTGGCTTGTGGAGCACGGTGGTTTGTGCTCACCCTCTCATTACAAAAAAAACAAGAAATTAGGATCACTACGCATATGAAGATGCACCTGCCAGGGAAGAGAGAGCCGAGGGCGAGAATTAGAAGTCGTTATAAATTTTAGGTCTTAGACAAATAGACTTGATGGTGATGTGTGTGCACCTATTATCTAGTCTTAAATAATATTTGTCGCACCCATTTACCCCTAGTCGCTTGCCTGTAGCTATTAGTTCTACTTTTGTTTATACTTTTTGTTGCTATTTTTTGTATTGTAAATATCTGGCTTGAGTGGCCCTTGTATAAAACTATCACCTGATGTGGTGTATTTTAACTCTGATATGTAATATTCTAGTTTGATATATCTTGTGCAATGTATGACTTGAGACAACAATGTATCTGTGAGTACTATCTACTAATCTAGGAAATAGTATGATGGAATCATAGAGGATTCTGTATTGCAAAATCCAGGTCTGACAGCGCTAGTATCAGAGCATACGACTGTAGGTTAAAGCCTTAGGAGGGTCACTAGATAGAGTCCTAGGACCTACTTTTACAAATTAGTAAAAAGAAATTTCGAAAAACATAGCATATTACTTCTTTTCTTACCTCTCTTAGATTTGATCTTACCCTCCCTTCTTTGATGTTTATGTTTATATATATATATATATATATATATATATAGAGAGAGAGAGAGAGAGAGAGAGAGAGACTAACATTAATGTCTTAACCTACAGATGGCCGGAGCTGTAGTTGATGGTACATGGGATTACTTCACCCATGGGTTGTATGAGCAGGACTTCGCTAGCATCCTGTGCAAGCTGTGCAAGCCTATGTATCAGGGACGCAAGGCTGCAGAAGGAGCTAGGGAATCATGGATCATGGAGGCCTTCATTTATGCACTAGATGAAAGTAAGCCACCTCATATCTTCAGGAGTCTGCATAGGAGGAGCACTGCATCCACCACTCTTCAGGACGCCGCTCAGTTATGCGACATTGATGGACCTACATTGCTGAAGTCTCCATTCTTCTGCTACCCATCCCGTCAGGAAGGAGCCAACCACAACGAGACCTTCATCCCAGAGGCAGAAGATAATCCAATGCTCACATATCAGGTGCACCTCACTAGGGCTATGGGGACCACCTACACCGCAGCACTAGAGGAGATCACCGACCTTCACCACTTCTACTTGCTAGCTATAGCCATGTGGAGGCACTTCAGGAGTGGCTCACTAAATGTGAGAAGGCACTCGAAGAGGTGGAGAGGGAGAAGGCCGCCGCCCTCACTGAGCTACAGTGGATAGCAAGTGCAGTGGTGATTCTTGCTCCAGCTCCTACTGCACCTGCCATTGTCACCACGGATCATACTCCGCCACTGCAATGCGCCGATGGGCCTCGTACAAGACTCATTGCTTGCAAGAGCATGCGAACCCCTCATCTGGGCGCAACCATCACCCTCGGAGGGACTAGCCATGGCCGCAGCCACTCCTGCACTCATTCAGACTCATTGGATTTTAGTGGTAGCTGTTCCCACTCTCAGTCTCCAGACTACAGTCCTTCTTGCCTAGGAGCCAGTTTCATGGAGGAGTAGTTAGTGTAGTGTAGTGCTTGCTAGGAGTTGTATGGTGATAGCAAGCACTAACCCCTGTAATAGTAAGAAGATGTAGTAGTGACTAGAACGGTAGCTGTATTGCAACTTCAGCGTTTAGCCTAGCCTAAGTGCTATGTAAGCTGAAGCCGTGTGACCCCTTATCTGTGAATGCTATGTGGCCAAACGTAGACCTTGTATTGAAATATGTTTCATCGTTTATTTTATTTTTGTTGGTTCTTGTGTGATTGTTGTGGGCTCATAACCCACTTATTTAACACTATGAGCTAGCAGAAAGAAAAGGTACTTTCAGATGGCCACTCAGAGGGTCACTCGGGCCCAGGCTAGCGTTGGACCAGATGTGTAGGCTGGAATAGATGCCAACCAAGGAACCCCACCTACGGGCTGGGTAGAGGCCGGGGTCAAGGAGTCGACCTTCCACCCCCGCCGGTCAACCCCACCACGGCGTAGGTCATGGCAGAGCAAACCCAGATTCTGTAAGCCATTTACACTGGCCAACAAGCTAGTACTAGCAATCAAAATTCAAAACTGGCAGACTTCTTAAGGACTCGACCACTAACGTTTGCCTCAACTGATGAACCCCTCGAGGTTGAAGACTAGCTTCGAGGCACTGAAAGGAAGCTACGACTTGCAAAATGTGCTAAGGAAGATCAAGTAATCTTTGCCGCCCACCAGCTCAAGGGAGAAGCATCAGCCTGGTGGGAAAACTACCTAGCCGCCCAAGGCAATGAAAGCACTATGACCGATGATGACTCTAAAGGGAAAGCAGGAGGCGAAGCAGGGGTACAAGGAGAAGCAAATCAGGGCAGTCAAACCAACCCAGCTAACCAAGCACGACAAGCCCTACAGGCTATCCCATGGAGGGAGTTCAGGTCAGCCTTCAAAGCTAACTTTTTTTCGGCAGGGGTCAAGATAAAAAAATGGTTTTCACACCCTAAAATAAGGAAGTATATCGATCAGCGAGTACCTCACCAAGTTCAACCAACTCACCCGCTATGCTCCAAAGGATGTGGGAGAAGAAGAAGAGAAGATAGATAAGTTCTTCAAAGGCATGAATGAGGATCTACGTGTACAACTAATCATCTAGGATTTTTCTAGTTTCCATTAATTGGTGAACAAAACATTGATCCTGGAAAAATGAAAGGAAGAACTTGGAAGCCAGCCGCAAGCTCAAGCTAGTGTACAACAGACTCAAGGGAAATTCGTCTAGAAGCTCTTCAACAACTCTTTCTTCTCAAGGCTGCAGACACCAGCACTCACACCGCGCCCTAGCGGTAGTACCTTTCAGGCTCCATGCCCAAATAGCCCATCCACGAGAACAAACCCTGCTGCCCACCTCAACTACTACAGCTGTGGGGAGAAAGGTCATTTTGCCAACCGAGGCTCGAAAGGTCATTTTGCCAACCGAGGCTCGTAGAAGCAGATTATGCCAGTGAGGTTCAATCTAGGGACCACCCCTGTCCGTGGCCAAGCATCAGCACCCAACAAGGGGTACCAGACCCCTCAACCCAGCAAGACCACCCCGACTCCCAATCGTGGCCGGATTAACCACATCACGGTTGAAGAGGCCCAGGAAGCAGCAAGAGTTTTGATGGGTATATTTTCTGTCAAGACAATACCAGCGCAAATTCTCTTTGATTCTAGGGTTTCACATTCTTTCATAGCAAGAAAATATGTGGATAAGCATGGGATGCCCACTTATCCATTAAAGAAACCAATAGTGCTTAGCTCGCCTAGAGGAGTTATCACCACTACCTTGGTAAGCCCTGGGGTAGAAATTACCGTAGAAGAATTTGATTTCTTAGCGGATCTAATAGTATTGAGTTCCCAGACTTTGGACATCATACTAGAGATGGACTGACTAGCAAATCATCGAGGAGTAATAGATTGTGCCACTGGGAGAGTAAGCCTAACCAAATGCCCTGGATTGACCATAGAAGTAAAAGTGGATCGACCCTATCATTGGGGTGGTGCGCCACTAGGAGAGTAAGCCTAAACCGCATAGAAGGGATGTTGGTAGTATAAGATTACCCTGAAGTGTTTCTTGAAGAGTTGCCAGGTATGTCGCCAGATAGGGATTTTGAGTTCGTCATCAACCTCAAGCCCGATGCTGCCCCGATCTCTAAAAGACCATATAGAATGACTGTTGAGGAGTTAGAGGAGTTTAAGAAGCAATTTCGAGATTTGCAGGATAAGGGTTTCATCAAGCCTAGCTCCTCACCTTGGGGATCCCTAGTGCTTTTTGTCAGGAAGAAGGATGGCACTGTCCGGATGTGTGTAGATTATTGGTCCTTGAATGAGGTAGCTATCAAAAATAAGTATCCCCTATCTAAGATTGATGATCCGCTTGATCAACTTGGGGGAGTAACCATATTCTCCAAAATCAACCTAAGGTTGGGCTATCACCAGCTAAACATTAGAGCTGAAGACATCCCAAAGACAATCTTCACCACTAGATTATTGCATTGTTCGCATTTAAGAAGCTGAAGTCGTCTGTTTTTTCTTTTTTTTTTCTCCGTATTTCTTTGCATTGTTCCTAATGGGCTAACATATTTTTTCTATTTAAAATTTTTTAAAATTTAATTATACCAAATAAGCCAACTCAGTTACAATAAAAATAAGCCAGCTATAGTAAAAAAAAAGCCATAAGTCACCACCATTCTGAACACCTTAGTAGATTAAAAATAGCAAATGAATTAATCTAGGAATTTGGTCAACATAAACATTGTAGATAATTTCTTAAGATTACCATAAAGTCTAAGAACATAATTTTTAGATAAGTAGATTAGAAGATATGAATTTTGGGAGGCTGCTATCTAATACCGGGTTGCTGCTAGACGTAATCGTAGGAAAACAATAATTTGACTAACTAAATACCAGAATTAAATTTTAGCAATAGCTGGAAAGTGATAGGAAAATTCCTTTAGAGTCTAAAAATGTCATTGTTTAACATATTTGCACATGTAGATTAAAAGATACACAATTATTAAACCTACTGTCTAGAAGATGATAGATCGGTCTTCTAGGTTAAAAATGGGGGTTTAGATTATTTAATCTGAAAATTTGGCCAACTAAGAAAATGTAGGGAATTTTGTATAGATTTCAGAATTATTATGGTTTGCTATTTTACGTTGTGAGAATTGAGAGTTATGATATTTTTAGTACCAAGACAGCAAAAGGGATTGTATGGTAAAGGGAAAAAATGGTAGATTTGGGAGACATGTAGGAGCGTTGTCGATTAAGAGTTGTCTTCTATTGCTATGGCTGGTATTGATATTGAATATTTAATATAGAAGAAGTAGCTTTGGGTGTGTTGTCACCTTCACATCGTTCTGATCGTAGCAAATGAGAAAAAGACAAGTGAGTAATAGAATGGTACCTAAGTGTTTAAGCTTGTTGTTTAGTTAAACAATTAGTTGCCATGATGATACTTATTCTTAAATTGCTCATATGTTTATGGTTACATTGATTATTATGGCAATTGATTAATGTTGTTGATTAACTATTAAAAAAGGAATAATCATTGCATTGTATGTGAGCATCAAAGTTGTAAAGACCTACTTGGTAGGCACTCCACAGGAGTAGAGGTGAGACCCTGTATGAAAAAGGATAGGGTGAGAGTCCGAGTTGTGACCCTATATGAAAAAAGATAGGGTGACCTTGTATGAAAAACAATAGGGCAAGGGTATGTCATCGATAGGTGAACACACAGCTATACCGGTATATGCAGAAGAGGAGTTGGGCCTTGTGTAGTGCATTCATGAAAAAGAGGTATATGTGTGGAATTTGTTAAAAATGAACATGTGATGATGAGATAACAGTGAATTATTATGACATGTTAAAATGATGCTTACCTTGTTTATTATTCTAATTTATACTTGCTGATTCGTGGGTTCACCTTTACTTATTTGTTGTTTTTAAGTGAATGTTGAAGGCAACATACATGGGGGATGTAGGACATAGATTGTTACACTTTATAACTCTTCACTTTACCTAGCAATACTTCACCTTTGGTCATGAACAATTTAGTATTATTTATTGAATAATTTGTTGTTTCTCTTAGTCCCTTATGGTTCGTAATCTTACTAGATTGTGCGCTTCTTAGTTTAGACTTATTGATGATGCTTTTGGTAATTATTTGGTTCGTATTAAGTTAAATTTATGGTCTATCGTGTTGCTGAAATTTATATTTAATTTCTTGTAGAGTATTTATTCTTGATATCTGGATGTCACACATGCTTCCTTATGGGTTTAAACTAGTAGCAGTATTGGTTGTAGATGATATTTTGGTCTTTGGTTGGGTCATGGTGTTACACTCTCCCGCCGCTCGAATACCATCCGCTTCATAGAAGGTAATATTGGAGGCATGCATGCTATTATCAGTTTTATAATTAATCCTAAATTTAAAATCGAGGGAACAATTATGTCTGGTTTCACATTACTGACGGTAGGCATGGGTCAGCTGCGCATAGATCATTTTCTTGCATAGTTTTTAGTAGGGGTGGGAAACAGTTATACATAATCTATTTTATCCGATATTCATATTTGAGAAAATGTGAATATGTAAACAAAATCCCTATTCAAAAATGTTCGTATTCGCAGTCGACAATATCTATATCCGTATTTAAGAATATTCATATTCGAGAACATTCGTATTCGTATTCGAGACTATTCGATTCATATTTGATCCGTTTTCTATGCCTATCGGCCAGTTGGCCTAGCCCAGCAGCCCAAGCCCACTAGTCACTCGGGGGCCGGTACCGGTTACCGGCCGGTAACTGAAAAATCGGCAAAACTTTGAGTGTTGAAATTTGAATTTAAAATCGGTAACCGAAAAAACTGGCCGGTTATGACATTCGTAGTAGGATATTCGTATTCGACTGAACATATCCGATTCAAATTCGAATTTGTTACGACATTCAATTCGTATTCGTATTCGAGAATGTTTAAATTTATATTCGTATTAGTTTTAAAAATATAGATTTATATTCATATTTGAGACTATTCGACCGTATCCGATCCGTTTCCACCCCTAGTTTTTAGTGAACAAACATTTGGTCGGAATTTTAGCAGTCAAAGGTCGATTTATAGATAAGAATACTAGATATCCTTCCACTACTTGTGATCTCATTTCATACTAACACAAATCTGTGTACTGGGAAAGCATACAAACACTAAAGAAAGTTAAGAAAGAATCAATTGGGTGTTTAAGATTCCTAGCCGCCTACCCCACATGGAAACACAGCAGAAGTAATAATATATACACCAATGGAATCTTCCTCTCCATATCAGCCGTCCGCTGGTTGCCGGTGCACGTGGCATGCATCCATCCATCTTGGTCACTTGCACTTGTAGTACAGAGTATTGCTTTGTTTTTAGCTCTGCTCCTCCTCATCACATGGGCTTCTGTCGGTCAAAGGAAACCAACATGGCATTGTGCAACAGAGGAATCACTCTTTTGAACATGCTGTGCCCATGCCATGTAAGAGGCAAGGAGAAAAAAAAAACAGAGAGATTTGTTTTGTGTGTTGTTGCAATCGGGATAGGGAGACTTCAGTATTGGAGCACTCACTACTTTTGCCACACTAGTTCAGAGTTTCAGACTTCAGAGTCAGCATGCACCCAGGCTCCTCCATTCCCCAGCAACTGTATTAGACTTTTCCAGTACTGGAGCCCGCAACAGTGACGACAGGAAATCATTCTCTCCTGCCCCGTTTTCAAAAGAAAAAAAAGAAAACAATTGGAAATCTTTCCTGATTAACCAACACCTGTTGCTTTCGTTAATCAAGAAGATTTCAAATTATCATACTCCCTCCCCCCACAAAATTTTAATAAACAGAGGAATTTCACTCTGGATATTTAAAATGTTTTTCAATTTCTGGGATTTCCTTTGGCAGGTTTTAAACATTTCCTTAACTTCTAACATTTTGAACCTTTTTTAAAGGATCATGTGAGCAGGTCCTAAATTATGTTGTGATAAGCCATTGCAATTGAGAAGGTCAGAAAATTATTTGCATGCGTGAAATGGCAATGCTGTTGGTCTGTTAGCACGATGGCCGGTTAGATCGGCTTGCGACCACCGGTCTGACCGATTGGTACCAGCAGTTTGACTGCTTGGATGGATCGGTTAGGCCAGTTCGTATCAGCTATCTGATCGGCCTGATGAAAACGGTTTGACTGGCCAGATGTGGATTTTTAGGTAGATTTCATATTTGTGGATTTTGAGTTGAGGAATAAGGTTGGGAGATTAAGGTCTGCAGTTTTATGTTGCATGAGCTATGTTACAGCTAATGTGGGTCAAGTTGTGAATAAATTATGCCTAAAAATGATTTATTTATCTTTAGATGTGCAGGGTCGCTTAGAGTCAACTGTGGTCAATGATGATGATCGAGGCTACGTTCATAGAGGAACCAAGATCCAAAACGATTGAGGATGTCGGGTGAAATAGTGAGCTCAAGCATATCATGAAAAATATGAGAAATGTTAAAGGCAAGTCAAATAGCGGGATTGCGCCATGTGACTTGGACGGGCAAAGTGAGCCATGGTTCGGTGGAACCGGAACGGGAAAGACTTGGCGATATGTGGCAAGCTAGTAGTGCATCTACACGTGGTAAGTATGGTGATTTTTTGTAATGGATGGTGATAACCAGGTTAACGAAGGGTTTTTTTTGATAATTTGGCCAAAATACCAAAAACTATCTTAAATTAAAATCGTGATGCATGTGTGGCACTTGGAAGAGCAGTTTAGGTCAAGGTGGAGCTGGTTTGATTAAGATAAATTAAGGTTAAGGATTTAATGGATTTGAACTTATGCGCTTTGAAAAGCATGTATAAGTGAATATGTGTGATTCAAATCCATGTGTGTGGGGTTACCGGGTTTCTTTCATTGTGCTAAGTAGATAGTATCCACTAAAAGTTAAATGTGGCTGGCTAGCCCATCTATAAAAGGGGTTGGGATGGAGATATGTGGTTAACCATCCAACCCATCTCTTTTGTGCTTTCTTGTTTTAGGGTTAGAGTTTTGAGTACATGGTATACTCTCTGTCCTCTAATGTAGAGTGACTTTGGTATTTTCCATGGCTATCTCTCTATTTGAATACTTTGCTCTTGTTTTGGTTAGTTTTTCCTCTCCTCTCACCCTCTTCTTGATCTTGCTATACCAAGGACGTCTAAGAGATGGAGAGAACCTCTGTGAATCATGCTTCACCCATCTAGGCACTTTGGTAGCAAGTTCATCAAGAAACTTAGTTTTTGCATATTTTTGATCTTCCAAGTGATTCCTTCCCTTGAGGGTTTTTGGAGTGGTTTGTTTAGTGTTCTTGCTTGCTATGACATGTGGGAACATATCTAAACCCATCTTGGTTATCCTCTGCCTACGAGTAAGTCTTGATCATCGATTTTGGTTTTATGTCATTCTTGGTGCATCATTACTTAAATAGCAAAAAGGTCTAAACTTTGACATGGATTTTTGTGATCCATAGATGAAATAAGTTCCTAAGATCTTAAACAAGATATGTACAAAGTTTCACGGCTTCGAAATCATCCAATCAAAAATTACGTGGATTTGAAATTTCGTAACAGTGCTGATTTTACCTGAAATCACTATTCATAGTAATCAGACCACTAGAACAAAGGTTAGACCACCCCAGAAAGGCCAGGACCCTCCCCCCTAGTTGGCTGTTAGACTACTAAGAAGAGGTTAGACCATCCTTTGGTTGGAGGTCTAACCTCTAGTAGTTAAGTTTTCCAAGATTTTTATTTTCCTCAGTGATTTTCTTTGGATTTTTGGCTTTGGATCTGATTCTCAGTAACTCTGTAGTTATTTGAGAAAATGATTAAGAATATTTGGGAGAAAATTTTAGTTGGCACCATTCACCCCCCCTCTATTGCCTTTCTAATCTTACAAGTGGTATCAGAGTTCAGTTAGTTCTTCATATAGATCTTAACAAGTCTAAGGAGCCATTACACCAAATAAGTATTCCACAAAGCCTCCTATCTTCAATAGGGTCGACTATCCCCTTTGAAAGTCTAGGATGGATTCTTACATTCAGGCTCAAGGCTATGCTATTTGGAAAAAGGTTAAGACTTGATTTATTATTTCTACCGATGAGAACATTACGGTTATGAATATGCTAGATGTTGAGGCAAATACAAGGCAAGGAACATCATCATTCAAAGTCTTAGTAGAAATAAGTTTGATTGCATCTCTCATTGGCATATGATATCTAGGTGACCCTTGATGCATACCATGAGGGCATCATCCAAATCAAGACTATCTGATAGGACCAGTACAAGAGGGAGTACAACAAGGTGAATCCCTATATGAATGCTTTGGCAGATTTTACAAGATACTGAGCAACCTTTGATCCATTGGTCTCATATACCCAGACTCAGATAATGTTCATCAGATACTTTCTATCCTAGATCTCATAGTTTGGAAAATGAAAGTGACTACCATCAAGGACACGACTGTCTGTCGACCTTGAGTCTTAACATATTGTACTCTCGCCTCAAGACTCATGAGATCAATGTTATCTCTTGAAAGACAAAGTCGCAATCAATAGATGGCTCTAGTCACTGATCCCACATCTGCTTCTAGACCATCTTCTTACGATGTCTCTAGTTTCTCTTTAGCTGTTTTGTGCAAAATGAGTGATAACTAGTTTAATTAGTTTTTAGAGAGTGATTTAGTCCTCTTTGCTAGAAAGTTCTCACACACATACAAGAGGGTTAGAGAGAGAAAGAGAGATCTAGTTATCTGCTTTGAGTGTGGTGGCCACAACCACATTCAAGCAAACTACCAAGCTAGAGAAGGGTAAGATCAACTATGGCAGTGCAAGCAAGATTGACTACACCAACAAGAACCTCAACAGGAAGCCGTCAGCTCAAGATCAAGGCAAGGAGAAGAAATACCGCAATCTCAGCAAGGCAAAGAAACTCTTCCACCCCGTCCTCACTGCCTTCAACAATGTCAAGATCTGAATATGCAAATCCAGACTCTCTATATATACCGCACTAGTCCAGAATCATGCTAGTACACACAGTGTAAATGTAGATGAAATATCAACTATATGCAAGAATAATAAAGAAAAATACTCAAATATTAATAATTATTAGATTATGACCTCATGGCCAAGTTTATAACTTACTAGCCTGAAGGGCTTAAGAAACTAGCAGTAGAAAATAGAAATAAGCATAGTAGTCATTCGACATGCCCACAGACAATCGACTAGGAAGCAAAGTCCTAATCCAATAAGTCGTAGAAGTATCCTCCTTTAGGTACCTCCTGTTGATATGGTTGTTCTTCTTCAACTAAGAAACAATAGGCACAAAGCCGAGAGTACATTGGTACTCAGCAAATCGTTTGTAACAAAGATGTAATATAATATGCAAGGCTTATCAATGGATGGCTGAAAGTTATTTTATAGAAAGCAATAGTTTAAACTAATACAATAAATAGATTAAAAGAGAATTTTAAAGGAAATGATAGCAAATAGAGAACCAAAAAAATTAAATAAACCACTTATGAACTAATCATTCACAAGTTGCTCCATCAGTGAACTAACCATTCACAAGTCGCCAGAGATGACGTGGACTGAAATTGACGTGCAACGAACTTTTTATTTAAACTATATCTATTTTTATTCTTGTATCATCATATTTATGGCTATAAAATGCTCTCCTAGCATATCTCAAATCCTAGGATGAAATTTGCATCTCTCCAGCGTTAGGATTGGTACCTAACCTCATCTCTATTTATAGTCTAGGGCAAAAACCTGATCTTATCCCAAAGACCATGAATTCTTATCCTATTCCAACAAATAAGGGACTCAAAACACTTGCGTAACATAGGTTTTTTATCTTTTATCACAATACCTAGCTTTAGACACTCCAAAATTGTCATGTGTCGTAGCATCTCGACTGCACCTTTGTAGCTTTAACACGTATTATCCATCTTTAATCTGCACACATCCTAACTCGAGCACGACCATCTCCTCTAGCATACTTGACCCTCTGGATCATGACTTTGCATAAAGCCATCTCTTGGTTCTTACTGTAGACCACAATCGTCTCTGAGTTATCCTATAGATGTAAAAACAAAGCAACATCTTTTTCCGGTACAAGTTCTTTTCATATTGACCAACATGAGTCCACACACACCACACATTTCAAATAACATCAATAAGTAACATTCTCAATTATTCATCATCACAAATATTCTAAATCTAGCTATATGGTCTAACAATCTTCTCCTTGATGAATACATTAACAACACCTAAAGATAACATGACTTCAAACATGTCTAAGTGAAGAACTGAAATTGAAAAAGTATTTTAAGCCACAGGCCACAAATCTCTCCCAATCTCTCACAAGGCATACCGAAAAGCATTTAGCATTTTGAGCCACAAATCTCTCTCAAATCTCTCACAAAGCATATTGGAAAAGTATTTTACATTTTGAGCCATAAATCTCACAAATCTCTTCCCCTTTAGCAATGTAAGCATCAAGGTACAAAAAGGAAGAAACAGCAAAGAGAGAACTCACATCCAAGTATCATTGATCCAAAAATATTTTATCAAAACTTAAAAGATTATTTAAACCAATTGAATTGATGTGTACAAATTCATCCTCTTATAAAGCTTGCCTGATCATAAGCATGCTTATATAACAAAGCATGCCAAAAGAAGCTTATAATGCGATTAAGCAAATTAATGTACATGACAGACCTTACAAAAATGACCAGTTAAGCTAAAGGTCTCACTAAAGAAGATAGCTATCTAAAAATACAGATTTAATTCTAGATGCTAAAATGATGATCTAAGTGAGGCACAAGTGCCAAATTGAAAAATAAAACTTAACATAGTTTTACATAACTCAACCAGAGCACTTTATTATTGATACTTGATTATGGCTTATCTCAATAAAAATATGTTCTAGACTAGGAGCCATCTACAACGGCCTCCTGAGCTTCAACACAAATTAATTTCAGCACATTTATAATGACATTTTTGAGCCAACAAGAATCATATTTCATTAATTGTAGCATCTCAAGAATTACTTTTTGATCATGCCAAGCCAAAAAGTTTAAGATTTCATGGTCTCGGTCATGCAAAACTTTCCCTAAGTTCATGTCTAGTGCAATGATAAGTCATCTCATGGGAAAGAATTGTTGAGATACATACAAAGTTAGCAATTTCACCACATTCTTTCCGCATGTATTTCTAGAAAAGCTAAGAGTTAGGAATTAGATTGGCTTAAACTTAGACTTGACATAAAATTAGGATTTAACTAGGTATTTAAACATGACACATCTTAAGAAGTAATCACTCTAATCAAAAATTAGCTAAAGAATTCAGTCTTGCCATGTTGTTTGTTCAAGTTGACAAAATTTAATAAATAGGTAAGTATGGCCTTGCTGAGCTACACATATAAAATCATGATTAAGACAGTTCAAAATACACATCATGACTTGTTTCATGATTATTGGCTTAAATAATAATTCAAATTCTCAAAAATAAAAAATACAACCAAGCCTTTACAATGATATACAAAAAGAACTCCCCCTCAGAACAATCCCATTGGATGGCATACCCACAACTCACTCCGCAAACGAATAAATCGAGAAGTATTAAGCTGCTTAGTGAGAATATTAGCAATCTGAAAATCAGACTCAACAAAGTGTAGAATAACATCACCTTTTTCCATATAGTCTCTTAGAAAGTGAAATCTGATATTAATATGTTTGGTCATAGAATGCTATACTGGGTTTTTAGCAATATTAATAGCACTAGTGTTATCATAATAAAGTAGAACACTACTCAATTCTAACACATAATCCCTGAGGGTAGCAAAAATCTATAGACTTTGAGAACAACTAGCAGTAGCTACATACTTAGCTTTAGTAGTGGATTGTGCAACAGATGACTATTTTCTAGAAGACAAAGAAACTAATGATGTGCATAAAAAGTTACATGTACCAGAAGTACTCTTTCTATCGATTCTACAACCTGCAAAATTACTATCTGATTATACACGCAGGGTAAGACAAGATGAAGAATACAAGAGTCTAAAATCTAAAGTTAATTGGAGGTACCTAAAAATTCTTTTCACAGCCTAATGATGAGTGGTATGAGGTGAAGCATGAAATCGAGCGCACAACATAAAACAAAATGTACATCCTACCACAAAAGTAATAAAGTAATGTAGGAACCCAATTATGTTTCTGTATTCTTTTTGGTCCACCTCTTCACCTCCTTCATTTGGATTAAGATCAGTTGTATACCCCTGTTGTACATGTGAAACCCAAATACAAATGAGGGGGTGGACGTTGGTTGTCTTACGGGCTATCGTCCATGAGAGTAAAAATGACACGGGAATTTATATAGGTTCTGGATCTGAGTGGACCACTCTACTCCTGTCGGTGAGCCAACAGGGGGTTACCTTCGGGGAGGGAGCCCTCGAGGGCTCATCAGTTTGAATATACTTTTTTTATTCCTTATAAACTTGAGTGAGAGATGCATAGGGTATTTATAGGTTCTTAGGCTGGCACAAATGACCGAAATACCCATTGGGAGATGGTTATCCTATGAATATAAATAAGGGGTATAATCGCCCTTTGCGAGCGTAACTATATTTCTTAAACCTATGTGTGGGTATCTTTTATAGAGTAGGCCCCATTAGTATAGGAGTAAAATTATTCCTGTAACACTAACCCCTTGTCTCCTTAGCGTTTCGAAAGGGATGCCTAAAGAGGCAGTCTTAAATTGTCACATTTTTATGCCGAGATTGACATTCAGTGGGGAACTTAGCGGATCTGTATGTTAACCATATCCCGAACTGGGTATCGAATCCATGGAAAAATCTTAGAATTGGTTGACAACCGGACGTCAAATTGAGACAGGGCACATTTTCATGTCATCCTGGGCAAACACATCCGGGTAGTGGTAAGAGCTGACGTCCTTCTTTGGTCATTGGGCTACGCCAGTGCCTCCGTGGGCCATTGGGCCAGTCCATGCGGGTGTGCAGGGGGATCAACAACCGGAGATAGAATGGCCCAAGCCCACAATGAAGCAAAATGCTTTAGCTACCTGGCCAACTACTCCCCTGCTGCGAATCCTTTTTGGCCCAGCGCCGCCGCCAAGGCATAGAGCTCCAGGTAGTGATGTGTTGGCAGGCGAGGCGTCGGGACTTGGCGCGGAGAGAGGTGCAGGGTGTACGGCCAACAGAGCACACCGATACGTGGTGGTGGAACGCACCGATACGTGGGGGCACGGTTGTCGGCTACTATGGCCTTGGCCACTGCGGCACGACCGTCAGATCAGCTCGTCATACAGTCGGTTCAACCAAACACTTTGATATGCCGTCGTTGTTGTTGTGATGTATTCCGCCTCACAAGATGAAAATGTGATAAACTTCTGTTTCTGGGATGTCCAAGTGATCACACTCGTGCTGAGGAAGAACACAACCCCAGTGGTGCTTTTATGATCGTCGATGTTATTAGCGAGGTCACTATCACTAAACCCCACCAGTGTAGTCTCTTGCGTTCCTGCCTTCTTATAGCAACACCCGTAACTCGCAGTGCCGCTAAGGTAGCGCAAGATCTGCTTTACCCCTGTCCAATGTGATGCAGCTGGTGCTTCCATGCACTTGCTCATGATCTCTACCCGCATAAGTGATTTCGGGTCTTGTATAGCAGAGATATCGCAGACTCCCAACAATACTCCTGATGAGGCGACGGGGTCCCGATCTTCCGATAGGATGATAACTTCGATTTCGAGGAGAACGACTTTGACAATGCGGCTACTAACCGGTCACGACCAGAACGCCAAGCAATCGCTAAACCACATTCCGAGTCGTTATCAACCGTGCCAAGAACGCGGTCGACCTGACCACGAAGCTCTATTCCTACATGCAACCGAAGAACACGTAAGAACAAGATAATAAGGAATCTCAAATTGCAAATAGGATTGAAATACTCAATATGGTGGGATTCCGAATAAGGATCTTGACAGGTGGTCGTCCGACACAACTGAAGATACAAGTTGCAACACAGGCAAACTAAACATAAACGAAATCTATGAAAACTAGAGGGGGTGCAGCCTCCTTAAATAAGGGAGTGGAAGCCACACAAAATTAAGAAACAAGGGGGTGGTACTATTGTTACTGTTCATCGCCCAAATAGGAAGCAATTTCTTTTGACAATTGCGGGTTGTACAGATGGAATTTTCAGGCAAGGCCAGATCCGTTGGAAAGAAGACGAGAAAAGCTTTCCATCAAGTACTCTTGGACCTCAAACGGACTCCGTATGTGAAAGTTATGCTCATTTGAAGTTGAACCTGTCAGGCTGAATCCGAACTGATCTAGAGGCCGAATTGGATTCCAAAACGTGTCTCACTTGAACTCTTGTTTGAATTGGTCCAAAAGTGACGTGGTGACCATAAGGAAGAGTTGGGGAAGCCATTGACTTGGTCTTGATATATTGGTTGACTTCCCTTTAGGTAGACCCCAACCTTGATCGCGTAGTGTCGATGTAATCCTCCTTGTATAGCTAGACAAATATACATTTTCATCTTGAGATAGCATCATATTCTCATTTAAAACAAATTGAAACCGAAGAAACGAATTCACCTTTTGTTTATTCTTAGGAACTTTAGTCGTATGCGTATCTGACGTGGTCACATCAACTCCAGTACCTTGTTGCATCCACAACAGCACCAGTGTTCTTTTTACTCAGCTTCATCTGATTTTCCATCGATGTGTGGCATGAACTGCATCCTGCCATGCCAGATGACTCCAAGATCTTCCTGGCATAGGCATTCTACAGTATACAATTATTGTGTACATGTTGTATACTCGTAAATTATTTATCTATATCATTATTTGTTGATATTGTCATGAATTACCAAAAAGGAAAGATTGCAGAATCTAGTTCCTCCATTATGAGTTAATAGTGAAGTTTTGATAACTGATAGGAATAGATTTGTGGAGTAACATTTTTTATGAGTTGGATAAATAATTTAGGTTTCACAAATCAGAATGACTTGGGATGACTTTATATGTTGAAAATCATCAAGCCAAGATGTGAAATGAAAGACGACTTCATGAATTGAAGGCCACCAAGAAAAGGATTCACCATGAGTTGATGTATGTTCAATAGGAGATGATCATGTGTTGGTCATCAAGTCAAGAGAAGGATGCATTATGGGTTGATGTATAATAACACAAGGATCGAACTTGAAGTGAAGATGTGCATTATCTAGCTTTAAGAAGATGCTAAGGCAAAAGCATAACTAGCTAAATCTAAGAATGTATTTCTAGTCTTTTACCGGTCTTGGTGTTTAGTTGGAAGATCAGATTGCTAGTATAGATTGCCGTACTATTAAGAGAGGTTATGTCTAGTAGCTCGAGTCTCATCATGTGTTGATAGCTCAATCTCACTTGTTCTATCTCTCTATGACATGATGTTTATATTTATGAATGTGTTTTACAAATAACTGAAACTCATGTGTTGGATCATTGTAACATAAGACTATACATCACGAAGAGCTGACGTCCTTCTTTGGTCATTGGGCTACGCCAGTGCCTCCGTGGACCATTGGGCCAGTCCATGCGGGTGTGCAGGGGGATTAACAACTGGAGATAAAGAATGGCCCAAGCCGATACGTGGTGGTGGAACGCACCGATACGTGGGGGCACGGTTGTCGGCTACTAGGGCCTTGGCCGCTGGGGCACGACCGCCAGAGCTCGGCTCCAGGGCGCATTGGCCTAGGTGCGATACCAGGGCGTGTTGGCCAGGACAAGGCGCTGAGCCAGGGGCAGGGAGCGCCGGCGTCAGATAATCTCTTGCAGTGTTGTATGCTAGACTGCCAGGGTTCAGTAGCTGTAATCATTGTTGGAACACACACACAACCACACACTATTACGAGTACTTAGTACTCGTTTACGACTGGCATAAACAACTACAAGTACTTAGTACTTATTTACGACCACAGCACAGTCAAATACTCTCACGACTACAGTACTACTACGACTACTATAGTAATTTATGACTGCTACAGTACCACTACGACTACTACAGTGATCTAAGACTACTACAGTACCACTACCACTGCTACTGTGATTTACTACTGCTACAGTACGACTATGGGATAATGGAGTTTTTTTGTGCCGCACTCAAACTGTGCAGTTTTTCTCAGCTTTCTTCTCTGATTCATATGATCCGAATATAAAGCAAAACTAAAGCTTATTATCTATTCTTATGGCATGATCCGCTTTAGTCGTGCCATGCCACGTCTATCGTAAGCACAGCTCCACTAACTAACAATCTAACCGAGAATCACAGCCACGACATAAATGTGAGCATGTCTCAGACCACTAGCTATGACAGAGTAAAATGCAAATATGCAGTGTGACGGGCTTAAGTCCAACAAATCACCTCTAAGCTTGTTGCGTAGACTTCACCTCGACGACGCCGAGCTTTTATCTTATCTCGATGAGCTTGACTCGCTCAAACGCCTTGGTGAGTATATCACCGAGTTGTCCATCCGTGCTGATATGGTCGATGTCCACCTTATCATTTTAAATGCATTCACAAATAAAATGAAAATGGGTGTCGATATGCTTACTCCGTTTGTGATGCAATGGGTTCTTGCTTAGCACGATGGCTGAATTGTTATCCACTAGAAGCTTTATCATCTTCGTTGCTTGCCTGACCAGCTCACCATATAGTCAGCTCAGCCAAACACCTTGACATGCTGCCGTTGCCGCTGTGATGTATTTCGCCTCACAAGATGAAAGCGTGATAACCTTCTGCTTCTGGGATGTCCAAGTGATCACACTCGTGCCGAGGAAGAACACAACCCCAGTAGTGCTTCTATGATCGTCGATGTTACTAGCGAGGTCACTATCACTAAACCCCACTAGTGTAGTCTCTTGCATTCCTGCCTTCTTGTAGCAACACCCGTAGCTCGCAGTGCCGCTAAGGTAGCGTAGGATCTGCTTCACCCCTGTCCAATGTGATGCAGCTGGTGCCTCCATGAACTTGCTCATGATCCCTACCGCATAAGTGATTTTGGGTCTTGTATTGCAGAGGTATCGCATACTCCCAACAATACTCCAGTACCTTGTTGCATCCACAACAGCACCAGTGTCCTTTTTACTCAGCTTCAACCGATTCTCCATCGATGTGTGGCATGAATTGCATCCTTCTATGCCAGATGACTCCAAGATCTTCTTGGCATAGGCACACTGGCAAAGTGTGATCTCACCAGCGTCTTGCTTGACTATGATTCCCAAGTAGTAACTCAGGAGACCAAGATCACTCATTTCGAATAGGTTGCGCATCTAGTCTTTGAACGTGCCAATGTTGTCGATGTTGGTACCGGTGATGATTAGTTAGTCAACGTAGATGTCTACCAGCAGCGATTCTAGAGTATACAAATGAGTTAATTGCTTAGAAAGCTTATTCTAGAGTATACAATTATTGTGTACATGTTGTATACTCGTAAATTATTTATCTATCTCATTATTTGTTGATATTGTTATGAATTACCAAAAAAGAAATATTGCAAAATCTAGTTCCTCCATTATGAGTTAATGGTGAAGTTTTGATAACTGATAGGAATAGATCTAGTAACATTTTTTATGAGTTGGATAAATAGTTTAGGTTCCACAAATCAGAATGACTTGGGATGACTTTATGTGTTGAAAATCATCAAGCCAAGATGCAGAATGGAAGATGACTTCATGAGTTGAAGGTCATCAAGAAAAGGATTCACCATGAGTTGATGTATGTTCAATAGGAGATGATCATATGTTGGTCATCAAGTCAAGAGAAGGATGCATCATGGGTTGATGCATAACAAGACAAGGATCAGACTTGAAGTAAAGATGTGCGTTATCTAGTTTCAAGAAGATGCTAAGGCAAAGGTATAACTAGCTAAGTTTAAGGATATATTTCTAGTCTTTTACCGGCCTTGGTGTTTAGTTGGAAGACCAGATTGCTAGTATAGATTGCCGTACTATTAAGAGAGGTTATGTCTAGTAGGTTGAGTATCATCATGTGTTGATAGCTCAACCTCACTTGTTCTATCTCTCTATGACATGATGTTTATATTTGTGAATGTGTTTTACAAATAACTGAAACTCATATGTTGGATCATTGTAACATGGGACTATACATCGCGAATGTGTTTTGCAAGTATTTGAAGTCCATGTTTCCTACTCTTTGTGGCATGAGGTTTATATTTGTAAAAATGTTTTGCAAATAGTTGAAACTCATGTGTAATCCTTGTAGCATGTGATTTAGGTTGACGAATATGTTTTGCAAATGTGAAGAGTCCATGTACTATATGTTGGTCTCAAAATGTTGTAAAAATAGTAACTGACAGATAACGGAGAACTACACCCACACCTATAGCACGCACATGGCATCATGGAATCCCAAGAATCATTTCTTTTGAAGCACATTCACGTAGGTCACAACCCCAATCCCCAACATGTAAGTGAAGCCTTCCCCACATAATCCGTATATTAAACCTGGGGGAGTTTCTGGGTAGCATCTGCGTCCACGTTGGCTTCGCCCGCCGTTGGCTCGACGCGTGTGTGCGTGATGACCGGGCTGTGTGCGCGTCCTTCCCCGCTGGTTAGTGCGCGTCCTTCGTTAGCATCTCGCGGAAGGCTCCAGAGGAGTGCGCGTTCTTTTGCTGCTACGCCCACCTCTCGCACGGAGTTTCCTAGAGAAGACCCCCAGATCTCGATCTCCCCATGCCACCTTCCCTCCCCTAGCTCCGCCGCCACCGCCTCCGCCTCCTCCGTCGCCATGGCTTCACGCCCTTCCCTTCGCAGTGTCTCCACCGCCTCCTCCTCCCTCTCCACCGACTCCCCCGCCTCCTGCATTAACCCCCGCTCTCCCGACCCCCTCACATCACACGCCGCCGCCTCCTATTATTGCCTGCATCCCCGGCTTTTCCCACGCCCCCCGCGCCACCGCCGCTCCCTCGCTCCCGTTCCCCTTCACTCCACCACCGCTGCCGCCACCAAGGATGAGGCGTTCGAGATGAACGCCTCCTCGAGCAGGAAGGAGGCGCCGCTGAGCCGACCTGCAGTACCGATGGCCCCCCTCACAGTCAGCGGCTTCGTACTCGCGCCTCGTCTCCTTCGCTTGACAGCTACACCTCCTCCCCGCTGCCGACGTGCGCCCTCTCGCTCGCCCCCCTCCCGCTAGGACTGCCACCACCAGGCCACGACGATTGTCGTCCAGGTCTGCAGTGGAGGAAACCAACCCAGATCTCCCGTCTCTTTTGGGAAGAATAAATAATTCCTCTATCTCCTCTTAGGCTCACCATCCTCATCGAGCAACTAACCCTATCCACCACCACAACGCTATGCCGCTTGCTGGCCGGATCCGGTGACTGCAAGGGATCGGAGGGTGTGACTGCTTGCCTCATCCTCAGCAACCCTACCTTTGATCTAATTTGGTAAGGAATTCCTCCTCCCCCCGTATGTCAGATATTGCATCAGTTCAGGTAGAGACCTTAGTCAAATTCTCAAATTACATCAGTTTAGCGCCCCTGTGGTTTTGCACTAGATACTTCCCCTTAGAAAGAATTGTATGAAGAAAAAACTTCCAGATCATTAGCTCTAGAGGCTGAACAATTTTTTTGCTCGATGCATTTCTGTGCTGTAATGACTATTCTGGCATATGATTAATGTTTTCGGTTGGAGTATCCGATGGAATGTACGTTCCAATTCAATCATTTCCAGTGCATATTAGAATCATGTGAAACTTTGAATTCTGAATGCTATAATAATGTGTTGTCTTCTATCTATTCATAATACCTTTTCTTTTGTTTTCATGTTTTGCAGTGTAGTTCTTTTTCCTGTTGCTGTCACGTTCTTCATCACATAGTGGTTTATTCAATTTGTTGATGGTTTTTTTCAGTCCACTATATGCAAAACTTGGAATCAACATATTTGGTAACAAATTCAAAGAACTCTCTTTGTCGTCAATCCATATTATGTTTGTGGCAAGTGCTTATTATTTAACTAACACATTGCAGGTCTTGGTTTTTTTACTTCTCTGGTATTCATATTTCTGATTGGGATATTTGTTTCTTCATAGGTGGCTACAACCATCTTCTGGATTGGAGAATGGTTTATTAAGAAAATTCCATTTGTAAGGCACATATATTCAGCATCAAAGCAAGTTAGCAATGCCATTTCACCAGGTTATGTGCTTCATTCCCGTATACATGCTCAAAAAGCTTGACTATTCTTCTGCCCTTTCGTACAGATTGCCCTTAATACAATGTATTGTTAATAAGTGGTTATTACCCCTTGACATCAGCAATATATGTGTTAGTTCTATTTTGTATAGCAGCTCTTCATTTCGGTTGAAAGCTATTAGTGTTTTTTTCGCTATAACTTGAATTCCAAATATGCTTGCAAAGTTATTGACATAGGTACATGGTTCATTGTGGTCTTTTTCCACAAAAGGTATGAGACATTTGAAAGCATGATCGTTTTTCTATGTTTTACTCCATTTTAAGGCTGTACAAATCAGTTTTTATTTTGGTCATTGTGGTGTTTTTTTATAATAGGGTTATATTATGTTGTTTTGTTTCGTTTGTTGCAAAAGCATCATGAGCCATATTGCGCTAGAAAGCTTCTCATAAAATTATTTTGTTTGACAGATCAAAATACAACAGCATCTAAGGAAGTTGCGATCATTCATCATCCACGTATTGGTGAATACGCATTTGGATTCATAACATCAACTGTTGTCTTCCAGGTATTTCATTGTAAGTAGTTTCATCAGCAACCTATTACTTAGAAGCTTTGTTCTGAACAAGCTATACATGTTTTATAAGGTGCCATTGTACTTTTTATTACTTAGATGTGTTCTTTTTTATAGTTATTACAGTGATTGTACTGCTTTTTACATCTACTTCAGTGTTTTACAGCAAATTAATTTGGTACTTGTTAAAGAAATGGCCTCAATTTGTTGCAAAAGAGAAAACCTTTGGCTGCTCATGTGACACGAGAGCATTTGAAGAGGTAATTTGATACCATTTCTCTCAACCTGGTTTCATAAATTGAGTAGAAAACCCGTACTTTCTGACTATATATATCTTAACACTGATATATCATAAACATGCATGCATATAGAAAGCTATCTGCTACACATTGCATTTTGTGTTGCCTAACTGTTAAGACCTTCCCCCCTTTTTCAACGCTGCTATTACCTATCAATGTGTCCTACCGTAGTATTTTTTTTTGTCAAGATTGAATTATTTCATGTACTCTGCAAATCACTGCAGGTTGTATCGTGTTAGGGTTACCATTTTTAGCATTGTATCTATACCTATTAATGGATATGGTACCTTTATAAATCAAATGTTTTTTTAATGTCCTACGTGGATATGGAATGGTCTATATGTTACATTACCTTTTATAGATTTGTGACACTTTCATTTTTGAACGAATTTTCTGTCCTGAGGTGGTGATTGGAAGGAGCTGGAGTTTAAAGAATATAATTTTGAAGCTCACTGACAACCTTCTATTTGGAATCACCTTTAAATCCATTATAGGATGCAGCTTATCAGTGAATCTTTTTACAATTAGTAGATTTCTCAAGATATTAATACTCACATGGTTCTCTTTGCTGGGAATTAGATCCAATAATAATGGCTCTCTATTGTTTGCGTAATTCAATTTGCCAATTGAGGGCATTACTGAAGCTGCCTATTCAGCTGTGTACAACCCATTAAGGAATCTACACTTGGAAACATTCCTACTATTGCCTTCCGCGACACCGACTCTCCTCTGCATTATGTTGATATTGGCATTCCTGTCAACAAGGGGAAGCACAGCATTGGTTGTCTATTCTGCCAGCTTGCCATGATAGTTCTGCAGATGTGTGGTACAATTCTCCCAGGGCAAAAGTGGTAAATAACGGTTAGTCATGGGCGTAGTTTGTCTTGATTCTTTTCTTGAATTTAGATTCACATATGGCTTTAGATATTACCTATGTACTTCCATTAATTGTGTTTCATAAATGTTTCTTATGTACAGATTTCAGACACATTTTTATTACCCAATTTAGAATAGAATGAAGATATTCCCTTGAATTAGGTGGTCTCAAATATTACCTATCTCTAGATTCGCATATGATTTTAGATACAGTCTATATACTGTTTCAATTCGCATGTGAATACAATAGAGAATTTCTATATTTATAGTGCTTTTCTGTTATTGTGCCTTCGCATTTTTTTCGGTCTTGTTTGGTTCTATTATTCTTGTTGGTACGCTTTCCAGAGATTCTAATTCCTGCTCTGATGTTTAGACTATTTCCTTTTGTTATATAGAGGTGTTTTGAGATAGCTCGGTGCATTGTATTGTGAAGCACAGCTGTTTAGATTCTAATCTTAAAGTACTCAACTTGATTTGCTCTTACCGTCTTCCATTTATAAGGTGCTTTGTTTTATCTTTACCGTT
The DNA here is from genome assembly GCA_036346265.1 of Melocanna baccifera. Classification (NCBI taxonomy): domain Eukaryota; kingdom Viridiplantae; phylum Streptophyta; class Magnoliopsida; order Poales; family Poaceae; genus Melocanna; species Melocanna baccifera. The sequence continues at coordinate 36,080,810 of CM070685.1, forward strand.
TGTATTTTGCTGTTCTTATGTTGTCGTTGTTGTTGCTGTTTTCTCAAGTATAGCCTTTTTTCTCACCTACATAATAGGTTCTCTATAGTACTATTTAGACACTTCCATATGGTACATGTTTGCTTGCATACTTGTTTCTATAGCACCTGTAGTAGTTTCTGTAGATCAATGTTATGTTGATTGCGTTTTCGTAAATGCTACTTGGACGCACAATTCATACATACTTTTATTACAACTTAGAATAAGATAGAAAATTTTCCTTGGATTAGGTGGACTCAAATATCATCCATGTCTAGATTTACGTATGGCTTTAGATACTATCTGTGTGCTCTTTCGATTAGGCTACAATATTGTTTATATACTTCCGTGTTGTACATATTTACCTACGTGTTTGCTTCTGTAGTGCCTGTAGTAGTTTGTGTGGATTAGTGTTTTGTTGATTGCGTTTTCAATCTTTTAGACAAAATAGCAATTATATCAATCACCGCAGAACAAAAAAACTTAAAACTACCCTCACACAAAAAAAACTTTTACACAAAACAGCTTGCGTGATGTGCCGCCACGCAAACGTAGCTAGTATACTAAAGACCAGGCCGTTCATACCCATGTTATATATCTATCATATAACTATGTACTAGTACTACTTGTAGTATTTGTCTACTAATCCCATATGTGGCTGCTTGTTTGACTGAAAATTGTCTCTTTCCCGAGGAGTTTGACCTCAAAGCAACGGTTTCTTTGGTCGGTTGTAACGGTTTAACTACCATGTGGTAAGCTATTAAAGGTGCCCTAATTATTCTACAGGTAAGTTTTCCTTTATTTATCAGTTTGAACCACTATTCTTCTGTGATTCTTAAATTATTTCAGGGCCTGCTTTCTAATGGTACTGTAGTCTGACACCAATTTAGTTCAGTTCGGCAGTGGACAGTCTTTAGTTTATTTCAGTCAGACGGAGTGAGAATCTCAGTCAGATGATGGAAGGCTGCAGTGGCAGGTTTGTCATGTGGTAGCCTCATGATCTATAAGGCTGTGTCTAACTGATTTGAAGTCTTGGTTTTTGGTTTTTTTAATATTATAATGATTATTAATTTTTCTAAATATTTAAATTTAAAAAATAAAACAAATAAAAAGACTATTATATCATCATAGATAATACAAAACAATAAAGGGGAAAAGAAAATACAAAAAAACTAAAAAAGCTAATAAAAACAAAATTAAAATGCTAGGAGCTGAAGCCGTTTGATAGCAGGCCATGTACTTAATAATGTACTTTAATTTAATTTTCACAGTTTCCATTTAAAAAAATACAGAGTGTAGGCAAAGTAGAAGAATGTGCACCTTTCACACACATTATCATCATTTCCTACTGTTTTTCTTCAGAAAAATTGCAGCTTTCCTACTGTTTTTGTGCAAATATTCTAATGGATATGGAAATAAGATTAGTTTTTCTCCTTTGGTTCTGGCAAAATATCAACTACTCCTAGGAGCACCACATGGTAGGCGTAGATATTATAGTCACATTAAGTAGTAGATGCATATGAGTTATTTTATTGTGGATATATAAACCCATTCCTCTTGTATTCATAATGAACCTGTGGTCTTTGATTTTAGGATAAGTTGGTCAATGCAATTGGTAGGATTCTCATGTGCTTGGTTCATTCCCTCTTTCCCTAATAGGGAAATGTACAAATCTGCATGCAAGATACAAACTAAATGAGCTTCAGAAACAGATAATATGTATGGCGAGGGTAATTATAGGATAAAGATCTAACACCAGATCTATGAGCCAAAAAAAAAATTGTAATTCGCATCACATGGAAGTTCCAAGTCCAAACCTAGGGCTAAGAGAAGAACGGTGCTTTGGGAGACCAAAATCCAACGATAGACTCTATTCGATCTCAATTCAATTCAATGTACATGACACTGTTGGACTTCAAATCACATAAATCGGCAGCATCAGTAGAGTGTATTTGTATGCAATCTCTCCAAAAAAGACAATGCAGTGCTCATGCCACATTACTACCTGTCAAATTGTTTCAAGAACTTTCTCAATGTAGTAGGACGTACACGATCGCCATTATGCACACAATCACTGAGGCAATTGCCTTGCAGAGACACCACATATGTCAAAAATTATAGTTTGGGTGTTGTAACATCCTAAAAATCGGGATGTTCGAAGTATGTAAAATTTAAAATTTTTTGCTTGCGTTTCTTTGGCATTTGATTTTTCCTGCCTCTTTTGACTGATGTTTCTCTAGAAATCAATGTTTGAACATTATTAGAGGAAAAGAATATGCAAATGATAGAATCAAACTGAATTAAAAATTTGAATCTGAAAAATGATCCAGAATGTAACGTAGTTGAGGTAAAGTCTGGTTAAAAGAAAACAAGGAAGGAAACTAGATCAAATTCAAAGTACATTTAATTAAAATAAATCATGAACACCATTCTAAAATAAACCATTTGGAAAGAGAAGTAGAATTGAAGTCAAAAGTTCAATATTTTGAATACTAAATTTTAGACCATTCTCAAATTCAAGCCTCACTAAAACTCAAATAGGAGTTCAATTCAAAATTTGAGAACTCATAATTCCATTGCCAAACAAAAGCCACAATTGGTGCTTTGGAAAAATTAGAATCTAAATACAAATCAAATCCACGTTCAAATTTAAACTTGATTCAGTTTGCCTTCAGCTTGAATTGAGATTCAAAATTTAAACTTAAGACAGAAATTTGAAATAAATCCATAAAATATGGAAAACCAGTTTTGGGCATAGCCCATTTGGGCTCTGGCCCAATTTCCCCTCCTCTCTTCCCCTGTCTGGCCCAGAATGCACCTACTGTGCTCTGCTCGTGCGCTGGCCGCGACCTCACCACGCTAGCATCGTCGCACTCAGCGTTCCCAGCAGCTCTGGCCGCACCAGACCTACACCAACACGTGCATGCATGCCGCTCCTCACCATGCTTTCCCATGCCTGGACTGCTCCTCCGCACACCTGTGTCGCTTGCATCACGCCAAGCACCGCCGCAACCTTTGATTGAGGTGCCACCATTGAAGTGCATCACGACACCAGCCGCCGCACTAGTCCCCTCTGCTACACCGTTGAGTCGAGCTAACCTCCACTCCGGTGACAGACTGTGAGATCCTCTCCTCTGCACGCTGCCACACCAAATCCTTCCGCCTCGTTGCATGTGCACCATCACCTCACCACCCCTGTGGTCATGCCACAGTGATGCCAGTCTTTAATGTTCGTCGAAGCCATCTTCTTCCCCAACTCCAGTCGCCACTGCAATCAACCGACTCGAAGCATCTTCGGCCAATTCCTTCTGGCCGAAGCTCCCCCGGGACTCACTTATCACGTCCTCGCTGTCAATTTGGACCACTGTAGCTTGTACCTCGCCGATGTTCTGCTCCCACCATGCGCCGCCTCGGGCATTCACTACCGTGCCACTTTGAGCTTCCTTGGACTACGCCAACCCCTTCGGTAGGTTCCCCTCACCTCGTAAATACTCCTTGTGCTTTCAATTTGCTCACCATGCCACCATGGTGGTCGTGCCTCCACTGTGCCTCTCACCGCCGTGCTCACTCCGGTGCATCTCCGATAGCGCCATCACCACCCCTAGGTGTGACTTGTCCCAGCTTTCCGTTTTTGCCCTCGCCGGCGACCGCGGTGGCCTCCCTCGCTAGCGACAAGCTTGGCCATGCTTTTCCCCCTATGCGCGCACTATAGAGCTCCCTGAATAGTTTAAATTCAAACTTAATTAAATTAAGTAAGTCATAAATTCCCACGTAATTAAATTAAGTAAAGTCATTAGATTAAGTTAAGTAACCACTGATCAGTGGGCCCCTCATTAGTTTAGGGTAATTAGTCTATTACATGTGGGCCTAATCTAATTAAAAAAATCATTTAAAACTGCTTAAAAAGGTATGAACCAGTAACATGTGCGTCCCTTTTACTGTGAGTTGCATAGTGTTAGGTCCCACCTGTCAGCCATTGTGGTTTTCTAATAGAAAAATAAATTAGAAATAATATTAAAATTAGTGGACCCAACCTGTCAATGAGAGAGTCTCTCTCTCCTCTATTTATTTTTGGATTTAATCCAAACTTAATCTATGGAATGTCGTTCTCATTCATTTTAAATCCAAATTAATTAAAACTAATTTCTAAATTCATATAAAATCAAGATCTTGTAGTGGAAGTAAAATCATGAATTTTGGAGTTTATTTGAATTTTCATTTGGAATTATTACTTTTTGCTAGTATTTATTTGAGTCTTTGTGTAATCATTTAAATAGACTGTGAAGCCCAAGAGGAGCAACAGTTAGAGTCAAGCCAAGATCCTTAAGACCCAGCAACTTGTGAGCAAGACGAGTTAATACTTTGATCATGTTGAACCTACGTTTTGCTGCAAGTTATATTTATTTAAATTATCAAATTGCATGCTTTTATTTGTTATGCAAATTTATATTCGTCTTAATGTTATAGATACATACCTATCAATTGTCGTATTACTATACTCCACCCCTTGGATATTTGAACACCTAATCCTTGTCACCCTAGAAATCTAAATGGTAACAATACTAGTTATAAGTTGTATCGACGTCTACTCTTGTATGCAATCACCATCGGTTGAGGTGGACATTTCATAATTATCTTAAAGATGTGTACGCATATCATGAGCGCTCTCAAGATTATATATTTTGTTAAACACCTCTTCACTCAAAGCACTAAATAAAGCGTTAGTTACTTGAGCATCGAGATATGAGCATTTCTCTTCCTCAATTGTTGAAGCTAGAGGATCCAATGGAGGAGAAAAACCTACATCTACAATCCACTAGATTTTCATACTCATGGTCTTAAAATAACATGTCATGCAGATTTTTCAATTTGCATAATTTGTGCTGTCAAATAGAGGTGTGTCATCTAGGTGCACTACATTGTTAGTCGCCATCCTTTAACTCTCTAGACGGTGAAGCCTAATAAATGAGAGACAAGATCTGATACCAATTATAGAATCGAGGAGGCCGACTAGACGGAAGGTGAATATGCGATCTTAAAAATTCTCTTCCAATATTTATCAATTTCTATTTGGTTAAAACCAAGTATATAATGCAGAAACTTAACTCAGTTTGGTTTAGCACAAATAAAGCCTAAAACAATTATACCGACACCAACAAAAACTAGCCGTTGGAAGCAGAACCCAGGAAAAATTAGGATTTTTGGTAGTTCCACTGTTATAAAACCAGAACAACTGCTCCCCTCCCAACGGTCAGAAAACTAACTATTATTAGTAAAATAGGTAGTTCTGCCATTCATTTTTCAATACTTTCGATCATCGGAAGTACCGCACCACACATGTGGAGCTACCGCTCTTGATGAGAGGAGAAGACCACCACACCGGTGTCTCTCTAGAAAAAATGAATCACATGATTTTTGGAACTTTCGAAGTCTGGTAGTACCACGCAACATATACCGGTAGTACCGCAAGTCAATAGGACTGCTCATATAGAGCCGATTGGACCACGTCCGATAGTACCGCGCAACACATACCGATACTTTCGATCTTCGATAGTACCGCGCAATACACGTCAGTAGTTTTGATTATCCTAACAAGTGCATATACTTAAACAAATCTAGCAAAACACATTTGTGAATTATAGTATCATATACACAAGGATCAATCATGATTTCTAACAAGTTATAAAATATCTTTGCACACTTTTGAAATCATGACATAAGGTTATAGCTAATAGTAGCATGACACTACAATATCTATTTTTTATTGAATTTATATAATTACAAAACACTTTTGATTTTCAACAATGTGTAACTTACTCACGTAATAGGTCCCTTCACTCTTGTGGTTTCTTTGTTTTTTATTTTTCTTGTTTGGGATCTTGCTTTTTATTTGCGATACGTGTAGCCAAACTTTCAAAACTTTAGCTATCGACTATCTTTTTAAATATTTAAATTGAATACATAAAAAATCAAAATAGTATAGTTGCCTCGACAAGTACTTTCATAATATTATAAATTTATTGGGTTTTATAAATATATTACAATAGAAATTTTTGGTCAAAGTTACTTTTTAGGGACCGTGTCAAATTCGAAAACGATATATTTTTGTGACCAGAGGGTGTAGTCGTTGAAAATAGAACATTAGCTCAATAACTTTTGTTCCAAATATTTTCATTTGAATAAAAAATCAACCACAAGCTAGCGCAATGGAAAAAATGGGAGATTTTAATTAGCTTTTCAATTTTAATATTTTTATAAATACGAATTATGTTTATTACTTTATCTATGTTTTTGAAAATTGGCTAGGATCTCCATAATTCACTAAAGAAGGAAATAGGTACCAAAGTTGGTCGTAGGATTCGAACCCAGGTGGGTGGAGAGATTAAACAACCTCAAAACTAGCTGAATGTTTCGTGCAATTGCACAGCTAGATACTATATTGTTGGTTATATCACAACGTAGAATTGTACTTGTTATACAATTTTAATAATTATGATGTAAATATAGTTGTATTCCTTATATAATTGTAACAACTATCATTCATATGTTATTAATTTGCGTCATTATAATATGTACCCATGAAAAATCGACGATGTAGATCTTTCTCTTTTTCCTCTTATTAACATGGGTATTTATAGACCTTTAGAGTTAACGTGGTGATTTGTTTTTGACTTTGCTTTAATAATATAATAGATAAATTTCAAATATACAAAAATTTTCTACCTCCATTGCTATTGTTCCCACTACTATAGAAAGCATAATACTAGACGGCAAATCACAGACGGTTTTGTGAAACCGTCTGTGATGTACACTATCACAGACGGTTTTAATTTGAAAACCGTCTGTGCTGCTGAAGGATTATCACAGACGGTTCTCACAAATGAACCGTCTGTGATAGTAGACTATCACAGATGGTTTTTTAGTAAAATTCGTCTGTGATAATCTGGAATATCATAGATGATTTTTACTGAAAAACCGTCTGTGATAATATTACTATGTATTTATTGCGCCGCTTAGACCGTATATGCATCTGCCTTCATTTCGATCCAGATCTAGCCGGTGCTGCAGCTGGAGGTAGCAAGGCTTTCAGGCCATTTTATTTGCATGGTGGAAGGAGGCTTATTTGGTAGGTGTGCTTTGAAGGTTAATTGAGTTCTTGGTTGGCCTAGATATAGTTAGTAATGAAATTTAACTTTGGTTGCAATATCAAAAGTGATCTAGCTAATTAATTTTCGGTGACTATTATATATATACTTTGACGATCTAGCTAATTTAGATTTAGCTAGCCTCAATGCATATGGTATATATGTAGTAATAATTAATTAAAATAATTTTAATAGTAAGTTGTTATATATGTGCATAATATAGGACCGAAGTTAGATGTATACAGCAAACCGTGTGAGTGAAGAGTACATTAATGGCGTGTCTGCTTTTACAAGAGCTGCTGAGGAGGATATATTGAATAAGGGGGTGGAATATATGTATTGTCCATGCACTGACAGCGAGAATTTAAAGATGTTTAAGAATCGAGAGCAGATTGAAGTGCACTTGATTCGGATAGGTTTTAAAAAGGGGTATACGTGTTGGACCAGTCATGGTGAAGTCAATGATATGTTACCGGATGACATCGCTGGTGAAGTCAATGATATGCCGCCAGAGGACATCGCAGGTGAAGTCAATGATATGTCGCCAGACGACATTACCGGTGAAGTCATTGATATGCCGTCGGATGATGATTGTGGTTCGAATTCGGATAGGCTGTACGATGACAATCTGGATCAGATGCTTCGTGATGTAGAAGAGAACTATGATCAGAAAGAATATATTAAATTCCGAGGTTGATAAAGGACTCGGAGAAACCTTTATTCACGTGCTGCAAGTCAAAGTACACGAAGTTGTCAGTTGTGCTTGAACTGTTGAAATTGAAGGCAAGCAACAGTTGGTCCGACAAGAGTTTCACGGCGCTGCTATGTCTTTTAGCGGACATGCTTCTGGAGGGAAATGAGTTGCCTAAAATCACGTATAAAGCCAAGAAGGTTCTTTGTCCATTAGGAATAGAAGTAGAAAGAATACATGCATGTCTGAATAACTGTATTCTCTACCATAAAGAGTATGCAAACATGCATGTCTGTCCGGTGTGCAACGCATCCCAATACAAATGTAATAATCAATCAGATGATGATGGCGAGGGAACAGAGGCGAAGAAAGGACCTACTGCAAAGGTGGCATGGTATCTTCCTATAATTCCCCGTTTGAAGCGGTTATTTGTGAATCCAAAGGAGGCAAAACTACTGCGATGGCACTCAGAGGAGTGCAAGAAGGATGGAATGCTGAGACACCTTACTGATTCCACCCAATGGAGAAACATCGATAAGTGTTTTGCAGATTTTGGTGCGGAACCAAGGAATATAAGGTTTGGATTGAGTACAGATGAAATGAATCCTTTCAGTAGCATGAGCAGCCGACATTGCACTTGGCACGTGACTCTGTGCATCTATAACCTTCCTCCTTAGTTGTATATGAAGCGAAAGTATATTTTACTGTCGTACTTATCCAAGGGCCAAAGCAACCTGGGAATGATATTGATGTGTACCTAGCGCCGTTAGTGGAAGATCTAAAAGTACTGTGGGACGAAGGGGTACAGGTATGGGATGCATACAAACGAGAGAACTTCACTTTGTGCTCCTTATTGTTCTGCACTATAAATGATTATATTGCCCTTACTAACCTGTCGGGCCAGAGTACAAAAAGTGCCAAAGCTTGTACTCACTGCGTAGATGGTACCGAGAGTGTGTGGCTGAAACACTCACGCAAAATCGTGTACATGCGTCACCGGTGGTTCCTTCGGAGGGCTCACCCATACCGCAAGATGAAGAAACAATTTGACGGAGAGAAGGAAGATGATTCAGCTCCAAGGTATTTAAGGGGAAAAGAGACTTATAATATGGTTAAAGATTTAGATGTTGTCCTCGGAAAGGGACGTAAATTGAGGACTCGTGAGAAGAACATATAGAAGAAGAGATCAATATTTTGGGACTTACCTTATTGGGAGTACCTAGATATTCGATACTGCATCGACGTCATGCACGTAGAAAGGAATGTATATGACAGCTTGATTGGTCTCTTACTGAACATTCGTGATAAAACAAAGGACGGCGTCAACGCACAGCTTGACTTGGCTGATATGGACATCAGGCCTGAGTTAGCATCGAGAAAAACAGATAATGGACAAACGTACCTTCCCCCTGCGTGTTACACTCTGTCCAAGGCTGAGAAAATAGATTGTCATGTGCTGATGACACAGATGCTCCCTATTGCAATTAGAAATATTTTGCCGATTAAAGTCCGAGAGATAATCATGAGACTATGTTATTTTCTTAATACAATTGCTCAGAAGGTCATCAATCCCGAAGGACAAGATGCTTTGCAAGACGAGGTGGTGATAACTCTATGTCATCTTGAGATGTATTTCTCTCCTTCATTTTTCGATATCATGGTCCATCTCATTATTCACGTTGTGTGGGAGATAAAAATATACGAGCCTGTATTCCTACGTAGCATGTACCCGTTTGAGAGGTTTATGGGAATTCTCTAGTCGTATATACGGAATCGATCTCGGCCGGAGGGTAGCATTGTCGAAGGTTATGCAAGCGAAGAGGTCGTTGAGTTCTATGTCGATTATATGGCTCAGATTCAACTGATAGGTGTGCCTCAATCTCGTCATGAGGGGAGGCTCAAGGGTATCGAAACTATCGGAAGGAAAGCAATCACTCCAGATATGGACGTGTATGCTCAAGCCCATTTCACGGTCTTACAACACATAACTGAAGTGGCCCCTTATGTCGACCAGCACAAGGATGTGCTTCGGCAATAGAACCCGAAGCGGCCAGATGTTTGGATCATGAGACAACACAACAACCGATTCAACCAATGGTTGAAGGAGAAAATCGCTAGAAGCTCGTCAAGTGAGATACTGACATGGTTGGCAAAAGGGCCAACATTTACAATTGTGATATAGAAAGTATATGACATAAATAGGTACACATTCTATACACAGGCTCAGGATGTAAAGAGCACTAACTTGAACAGTGGTGTCTGCATAGATGCGTTCAGTACCGATGGGGTGAGAAACTCGTACTGTGTGTTCATAGAAGAGATTTGGGAGCTCGACTACGTGGTTTTCAACATCCCCTTATTTCGCTGCCGTTGGGTGCACCTCTCATAGGTGAAGATTGACAAGTACAGTGTTACTACCGTGAACCTCCAACGTGTCGGGTACAAAGACGAACCATTCGTACTCACCAACCAAATTGTGTGTGAATTTGCATTTATGTATATAACAATTGATGCATATGTGTGAGTCATACAAATGTACCTCTATGTTCATTAAGCTATTTTAAAGAAATACACTGGACTGTTGTAAAGAAATACACTCTGTGAGATCTTATTGAATACTAGTTGGTGTAGTTAGTTATATTAATTACAACTGCCAGGGCAAGCTTATTATAGACGGTTCTAAGTTTAGAACCATCTGTGATAGCTATACTATCACAAACGATTCTAAATTTAGAACCATCTGTGATAGTATAGCTATCACAGATGGTTCTAAGTGTAGAACCGTCTGTGATAAACTACAACCGTCTGTGATAATAATATCACAGATGGCTCTAAACTAAAAACCGCCTGTGATATATATTATCACAGACGGTTCTAAGTTTAGAACCGTCTGTAATAATATATATCACAGACGGTTCTACACTTAGAACCGTATGCGATAGCTATACTAGCACAAACGATTCTAAACTTAGAACCGTCTGTGATAATATATATCACAGACGGTTTTTAGTTTAGAACCGTCTGTGATATTATTATCACAGACGGTTGTAGTTTAGAACTGTCTGTACTAATATTCCTATATATACCCCCAAACTAGGGTTTTACGCGTACTTTGCAATTATTTGCATACCAACCAGCACAGAGCCAAACTAGGGTTTTGTCGCCCCTGAGCCCGCCACCACCGTCCCCGAGCACGTCACCCCTGAGCCCGCCGCCCCTGAGCCCGTCGCCCCGATCGAGCAAGTCACCCCCGAGCCCGTCGCCCCCGAGCCCGCCGCCCGCGAGCACGTCGTCCCCGAGCACATAAGCGTTAACTGGCCGGCATCGTAATGGATTTAGATCATCTCACTGGGTTCTTGATAGATAGAGATTTGGATCTGTAGAATTAGTTGTTTAGTGAGTATGGATAGAGAGTTGGATCTGTAGAATTAGTTGGATCTCACTGGGTTATTTAGTTATTGCTTAAATTAATTCTAAGTTCATGACATGGTGTGATCTTTTGTCTTTTGTTTAGTGAGTATAGTTATTGTTTGACTATTAAGTCCACTTCCGTTGCTCACTATTTTTGTCTACATCGGTTGCTCACTGTTTTGAGTACTTTATATCATGTGAATCCACTGAAGTTGACTGTCGACATGAATTGCTAATGTAGAAAAAACATGCAAATATATAAAATTTCAGCCTTACTAATACATTTATTAAGCAAATGTATGTTTTCCCCTAAAGTATACATTTGCTATATATGCCCTCCTTATGTCTCATGTTTCATATATTAATATATATGATACATTTGCTTCCTAATCATGTACTTTCATATTGATATATATTGATATGTATATATATATTGATATGTGTGTGTATATATATGCTACATTATCATATTAATATGTATATATATATATTCATATATTGTTATGTATATGTATGTGTGTGTGTATATATATATATATATTGCTAATGAACATATATTTGTATATCTATACTTGAATATATGTGCTTATACCGTACTATTTACGTATATGCTACATTGTGCTTACTTTTCATATGTGAGAAGGCCAACATATTATCCGTGCATTCTTCAACATCATCGCCGGATGCGTCCGCTCTAAAATCAACATGTAAAGGAAGAGGACTATTGAAAAAGTCTGAGGGCCGATTTACCATCACAGAGGTCGATAGATCTGGGACCCCTCTCCTTCCTCACCGAGCAGCGTCCGCATTTCGAACAACGATCGGAGTAGTTGCACAAGAACGAATTAAGATCATATTCAATTCATGGAACAGCGTGAGTGAGACTCGGAAACGTGAGCTACTGACAGATATTTTTGCATCGTTCGAGATCCCAGAAGAACACCACGACTCCGTGCAACGACATACATTGGCAGTGGTGTGCAAAGCATGGAAGAACTTTAAGAACGTGCTTGTCAAGGACTATGTGGAGAAGGATCTAATGCCCTTTGATAAGTACCTATTCCTGGAACTACAATGGGACGAGTTTAAGGCGATGAAGACGACCGAAGCTTTCAGAAGTGCAAGCGCGGTGCACAAGGCCCTCCAGGCAAAAAACACACATCCCACAGACTCGGCACAGCTGGGTATGCGGGTAAAATCCCGCAGTGGAGGCAGAAGGACGAACAGGCAATCCTGCAGAACACCGCCCCACCATTTGCCATGATCCCGGATGAGCGCGCTCGAAATTGGATTAGAGCGAGGTCATCTACCACGTCGTCGGGGGACATCTCCTTCTGGAACCCTGCAGAACAGGAAATGTCCCACCACCTGGTAAGATATCGAACTACGTAGCTTGTAATTACTCCACAACTTCTCTGAAAACTAAATGACCTCAAGGCATCCTGGACAAACAGAGGAGATCAAGGCATCTTTTAGAGAGGAGCTTGCTAATTACGTTAGAGATGAGGTGCGAAGACAAACAGAAGAAAATCAGCAGGCCGCCGTCGCTGCCGCTCCTGTGCTAGCCAGCCCCCCAACCGTCGGAGTAGCTGCGCGTCCAATCCTACGATGGAAAGCGAAGGTAGATTTCTTGTGGACGACATCCTGGAAGCTACGAAGTGAAAGCTCTAAGTGAGATATGCCTCCATTGCCTTGTGCGCTGCTTGAGGCCTGGCATATCCGTCCGGTGAAGGGGCCATGGTGCACCATACACCTTTAGCGTCAGGCTTCAGTTTTTTGTTACAAACCATCTGTGATATTGATATATCACAGATGGTTTTTTGTTAAAAACCGTCTGTGATATGCCTATATCACATATGATTTTCTCTTACAAACCGTCTGCAATGATAGCTATCACAGACGGTTTTTAGTTACAAACCATCTGTGATATTTACTCCATAGACGGTTTGAAAACCGTCTGTGATAACCTTCGATTATCACTGACCCATAAATTCAGACAGTTCAGAAAACCGTCTTTGATGACATTTTTAAACCGTCTGTGATACGGTTTTCTGTAGTAGTGTCCGAAGTATCAATGTATTTTGTCCCTATGTTTTATATTAATTTAGGTACTTTGGAATTAATTTATAGCTATTTATTGTTAGTTTCCTTTGAATTACGTATATAAAGGGTATTTATGTATTTCGTAAGCTTTTACAAGACTGCATTATTATTTGAATTTATAGTAATGTAAATAATATCATAAGGTTATAAAACTTTATTGGTAAAACCTTATACTTTTTTCCCACACAAGTAGTTTTACATAATTGCTTTTTTAAGCTTAAAATATATGGGAACATATCATATTTTCCTTTATCAAGTTCCTTTTCCTACTACTTCTTTATATTTCTAATTTTCCAATTCATGGCTGGCATCAAGATACTCTTTTTTTAATCATGTTTCTTGCCACATTAGCGCTAAAAGGAAAAGTGAAACGGAAGTTGTAGAAAGATAACTAAAAAATAAGAATTACTCTCTCGTGTTAAAGTTAAATGAAAAAGAGTAAATTGTGTTGAAGGTGCATAAACTTGCAGTGAAGTATCATTTAGGTCTACCAGAACGTGAAAGTAACTTGTTTGGTCTTTAAACTAGTAAAAAAATGACCCATAAGTTCTGAAACTTACAAATCGTGTCACATAAGTCATTACGACTTTAAAATTAGCCACACTTTTCTTAATGTAGTTGTAAAATGAAGGTGTAAAACTAATGTGGATAATTCAAATAAATTAATCCCGTGACACGTCAACTTAATTGCTGTGTTAAACTAATACCAGTCGTTTAAATTGATGATTATCTCAGCAATTTGTGGTCACATAATGAACAATACCACCGTCGACATACCTTTATTTCTGCGTAACATATGCATTTTAGTTAAGCTAAAAGTTGAAATGGCATGGCTTCTCAAGTTTAATGATCTGCTAGATCATTTTCATGTTTAGGGCCAAAAATGGTACTTCATTACAAGTTTAGGGCCCTGTGTGGTGGAGTTTACTCGTTGAGAAGGAAAAACAACTATATATTCAATTAAAAGCGTCATTTTGGACCATTACTTTAATTCTATATCTGAATATTTAATTTGTAAAAGCTAAGAATATATTTGAGAAGAACGATGTTAAATATATTTATATCATTCCGATAAGGTCAATCGGTTACTTACGATATTGCATATATAAATATTGTTGGTAAAAATAGATAGGATTTGATTGTGAGCACTTTCGATATACTTTTTTTGACTGGATAGAGTACTAATATCTAGTAACATCCTGAATGTCAGGGAAGGAAAAAATGAGTAAAATTTAAAACATTTTGCATGCATCCTATTTCCTTGGCTTTTATTGGAGTTTCTTTAGAAAAAAATAATTTGCAAACACAAAATTTTGAAAAGAAATGTACATTGTATGTAGTTCAATTCGAATTCAAAATTGAATCTAAAACGATGATCCTAAAGTGGCCTAGGAGAATTTGCAGTAGAAAGCACCTCAAAAACTCAGAAGTAAGATTATGGAACTGGAAGTAAAAATCTGAGTAACTTTAAACACATTCCTTAAATTGCGCAAATCAAAATAATGCATGTTACATAAAATAGTTATCATCCACGATTTTTCCAGTCCAAGGTGGATAAAATTCTGTAAACATTACCCAATGGTCTGCATTGCATCAGGAACCTCCACAAGAATTTTCATAATTTTTGGAGTTCATTTATTACATCTAAAAATTCTTCAAAACTCTCAGCCGAGCGAATATGCCTTCTCTTAAACTATCCCACCTTCTCCATTGCCAAAGCATATTTTTAAACTCCACGTTTTCTGTCTGTCACTTAAAGTCCCGATGTTGATGAGTGGGACTAAACCACACCTGTCAGGCCATCCCTCTTCACTCACTGATGGTTGGGCCCACGTGTCAAGAGGCTACTTCCACCTCACACATGCTCGTACTAGCTCCGCCACACCATGCCACCAGTTTTTGATGACATGCTTGTGGCTTCCTTTTCACCTTCCTTCCCTCAACCACCTGTCACATCGCCGTGCCAAGTGTCCTCCGTCTTTGCCCCTTCTGCGCATCGTGCTCTATCGAGAAGAACCGTGTGCTCATCTCTTCGTTATGCTCCTGAGTTCTCATCAGCCAATCTTGGTCGTATCGTCTCAATAAATCCCTCTCAACCACGCCATGGTCTTCCTCATCTGGAACTCACTCCATTTCCACAAGAACCCAAGCTTCTAGCTCTTCTTTCACCCGGAACACACCATCTTCCTCAGCGCCGGTGAGTGTGCTCCGCTGAGCCTTGAGGTGCCTCGAGCTCTCCAGTGGAGCACTTCTCTTTCTAACTATGTCATCTTGTCTTCCATATCCCCTAAAGCATTTCCCCTTGGCTAATTTCTTGATTTGTGTAGACCCCCAACAAAATCGAGCCATCGTCGTCATCTCCGGTCAAGAGCACCACAGCTAACTATTCTTCCTCTCTGGTGAAACCTAACCTTATTCTTCTCTCTGAGAGCTTCCCTAACTCTTCCCAGAGATCAAGCAACCCCCACTTGCATCTCTCCCCCACCGAGGAACTCCCACACCATGGACAACCTCTATGCCGCCATACTCCTTGCTGTCCCACAACTTCGTTGCCTCTCCGACGTCGCCAACCCCCTTGGTAGACTTCTAGTAGTCCCCACATGCTCACGTGCTCATTTAATTTGGAAATTCACCATCGTAACATGGCCATCGCTATAGCTCTGCATGGTGCCACCGCAAAGGTCACTGCCGGCATTCTTCGGTGAATTTTTGGCCCATCAGACAGTGCCTTAGGCTTTGCCAGGCTCTGTACAATCTATTTCACTCATGTCAACGCCCAACTGCCACCTCCCTTGCTATCAGCAAGCTCGTCGGAGTATCGCTTCTCTCAGCTCTGCCTTTTCCTTCACTGACAATGGGCCCAGCTTGTCAGAATGTTTAGCTTAGCACTAATGACAAGTTTAAAACTAATGCACATATGACATATGTGTAACATCCTATTTTTCAGAGTTATTTGGAGGTTTTAAAATTAAAATGCACCATTTGGATTTTTTGATTTAATTCAAGCTTAAAATAAATTTTTAATAATTAAAAGGATTTAATATGATTTTATTAAACATTACCAATTATTGGAAGTATTTTATTTGGGTTCCTTATGCTTCTAGGAATTTTTTAGAATTTTCTATGAATTTTTTAGATTTATTTGCTATTTTATAGAGCTCATTTTATTTCTTTCCAATTTATGAAATCAAAAAATCCTGAAAAATCAAAAGCCCTTCGGCTCATTAAACCTTAGCCGTCCAATCCCCTCCTTGCCACATGTCAGCCATCCGGCCAAGCCCCGCAGGAGCTACTGGATTTTGACCGAGGACACATGTCTTTCATCCGATGGCCTCGATACTATTAATCTGTGCCACGTAATGCCATCCGTCTGATCTAAGCTGTGCCACGTGTCGCTCATTGAGCGATGGGAGTACTGTTCATTATCGCCTTCGAGCGGGACTCCACCGCCGCTATTCACGTCTGGCCTAACCTTGGCGTCCGTGCCATGTACACCATGGTATTCTCAGCATTCACACCCATAAAGCCACATTGTCCCTCGAGTTCCACACCCCACAGCCGAAGCTCACCCACATCTTTTTTGACATCCATGCCACACTCCGTCGTGCTCACCGAGTCGCCGCTACCAAGAGCCATCGCCCTCGTTCTCCCTATTGCCCAAGCCGCCGCCGTCGTCATCTACCTCGTCAGTTCAATCTCCACCGCCACTTGCTCTCTCCGCCAGAGAATTCGATCTACCTCGCCACTGGTGAGTTCCCATCGCAAGTGAACCTCCGCCTTGCCTCGCTTTGCCCCGGCAGCCGCTTCACTAGTCGCGTCGCTCCTCAGTTCACATACTATCGCATCGGTTATATGCCGCTGATGCCAGCCAGCCGATTTCACGTTGTACCCACGCCACACGTCACTTCACATTCCCCGTAGGCCCCAACCACCATGCATTGAGAGTCTGACATTTGGGGCCCTCCTGTCAGCTACACTATTCTATGAACCCATGCGCCAAGCCAAGCTGAGTCAACAGCCATGTAGGCGTCCACCTCAGCCCTAAGCCCAACTGTCTTCCACATGTACATCCATGTGGATGCCATATCAGCGCCTGAGCTATTCCCCGTGCCACGTGGTAGTGCCACATCAGCGCCACGTGTCAGGCTACGGTAGCATGCCACATTAACCCTTGGTGATAGGTGTCAAGCCTTGTGTCCGCCCCGTCGAAGTCTAGTCAACTAGCACGTCATCTGATGATGTCGTAAATCCTTTTTTAAAAAAATAATTTGGCCAAAAAATAAATTAGATTTTGACGTCATAATTAGGATTTTCCTTCAGAAAATAAATCCCACAAATCCTATTTTTTCTTTTTTTAGATTTAAATCTTCCGAGAGCTTATTCTTCTCCGTCCTAACTCCGATTGACCTAATTCTTTTTTCTAAATTCATATAAAATTAAGCTCTATCTTTTGGTTCTAGTTTTGAAGTTTTTGAAGTTTATTTAATTTTATTTAGTTTTCTCGTTAGATCACGTCTTCAGAGAAGCTAGCTGAAGTAAGATTTGAAGATCGAGAGCCATTAACTGAGTAAGGCCAAGGCAAGTCATGTCCTTTGATCATGTTGAACCTAGTTTTTAAATCTATTTATTTACTATTTTATTTTAAATTATCATGTATTACTACTTTAATACAAACTTTTGTACCTGGTAGTTATTGTCCAATTTGATTAATACCTCACTTGATAATTTGAATGCCATGAATCCATTATCACCACAGGATGGGAATTTTTCTAATGATGCAATACTAATTGTCACATGGGTTGTATATTTAGTACGCTTAGCCATACTTATAGTTATGTTGGGATCATCATCACATGTGAGTAATTAATTAATTTAACTTAATGAGATATTGAATCATGATTGTAGCCACAGTTATAAAATTTGTGTGCCATGACCTTGGTGTGTCATTGGTGTTGGCTATACAAATTTAGTTTTCACTTGGACGAGTGATCGTGCAGTAAAGAGAGAAGTGTGATTAGCATCTCAGGGATGTCAATGTCTCGCCTAGGTAATATTTAAGGATTTAACTTTGTGCATCATTGATTTGAGTTTTATCGTGCAACCACATGTCTAGTATGGGATAGACCTGACTGATTAATTTATGATATTTTGATTTTGATTTCGCTGTTGTGATGAACATTGATGCTGATTTCCATGAGTGTGCAACCTCTGCAGAGTGTAAAACTATTCGAATAGTCGTTTCCCCAGTTATGGACAATACTTGGTGATTTCACACGAAGAGTAGAGTTTTCATAAAAACTTAGTTGGGATAATCTTGGGAAATGGATGGTTAGTTCACTGGTGGTTTATTTAATTTCTTTGGTTATTTATTTATTATCATTTTCCTTAAAGTTGCTTTCAATCTATTTACTGTATTTACTTTCAATTAATGATTTCTGCAAAATAACCACTCAGCTTTTAATTGGTAAGCCTTGCATATTATATTGCATCATATTATATTATATTGCATGGATAATTTACGATATTTGAGTCTTATTCTTTATTAATCGTGCATATGATCGATATATCATCTATGTTTATACTGTGTGCACTAGAGTGATCCTAGACTAGTGTAGTATGCACAGAGAGTCATGATTTGCATATTTGGATTTCGACATAGGTGGTATCAGAGCCATGTCGACTGTAGGACAAAGCCCTAGTGTCTTAGCAAAAAATTCAAAATCTATTTTCTAAATCAAACTAACCAAATTGGATATTAAGTAAACTCTCTATTCTCATCCCCTTTCTTAAGATTCTTGCTCTTCGCCCTATTATAAAAACTTGTTTTCCAATCATTAATTTGACCTCTTCTCTCTTTAATGCCTTAGATATCTTGAGTTTCCTACAACCAAAGTGGAGGTTGGCATGGACTTCTTCGAGTTTTGCTGAGGAGTCTTGGATTAAGGAGGCAACCTATTTATTTCACCAAGAGTACAAAGGGCCAACGTATTGGATGCATCACCAGATTGTACTTCATCACAAGGATTGACAGCCAAGTTCTTCACCATATCTTGAAGTACACTAGCACATGTCTAGTATCGTCCGCACAAGGAGTCACGCATATAGTTGTTCGATGTCTTTGCAAGTTGTATAAGATCAGCCTATCAAAGCTCATTCGAAAGTTCAAGAAATAATATGTAGCTATTCCCAGTGTAGCAGCATAAGAAGAAGCTATGGAGGAACCACCACCGTAGATGATAGTGTACATACCTTCACTTATGCCACCCAGTCTAGAGGAGAAGTGACGTATAGTGAGCAACCACTAGGAGTATCTTTGGTACTTCATTCTAGCTGTAGCGGAAGAGTAGTCACTACAAGTTCACAATTTGTGGGTGTTCTATAGTGACTCAAATGAGGAGTCAAGCAAGCCCTATTTGGCAGGACCTAAGTAAGAGCCCCTAGATTAGACCCTTGAGCTTAGAGATTGCGAATGTAATGTCTTGGTTTTTATTTGCGATAGCTTGTTATGTGAGCTGTAGTCTTACCCTTCAAAGCATTATGTTGCAGTCATATCAAAACCTTTATTTGAGTAATTTAAATTGTTCTATTGTTAGCCTCTCAGTTAAGTGTTTACTTAGTATAGGTTTGCCATTAGAGATCCTCCTTAGACAAGTTTATCACTTATCTATACTTTTCCCACACTTTTTAAGCCCTATGAAGCTAGTTCTCAGCAGTTGTCTTTCCTTTCAAAATAGGGAAAAGATGGTTGACACCCGACACTCACCAGGCTGCAGTCAGATGAATGAGGATCCAAAAAACTGCAACACAAATCCACAAACTCAGGGATCGCAAGCAACTCCAATGGGACTGGACCCAATTCTAAGTCAGTTCATAATAGCCCAAACTCAGTTAATAAATACTATGATATAGAATATGAATGCCATGATGAATCAGCCAAATCAGAAAGTAGCAGCACCTTAGCCGGCTCGACAGTAGTAAAAATTTGCAGAATTCATGGGGACAAGACCACCCACCTATTCACGGTCTTCTGAGCCTTTGGAAGTAGTTGATTGGATTCGTTCAATGGAAAAGAAGCTGAATCTCACTCAATGCACCGATCAAGAAAAGTGCTCTATATTGCTCACCAATTGGAGGGAGCCACCGCAGAGTGGTGGGAGAATTACTGTGCCACCCATGACGACCAAGATAGCATCACATGGGTTGAGTTCACAGCAACACTTCATCACACCCACATCTTGGATGGGGTGATCAAAATGAAGAACGAAGAATTTTGTGAGTTGCAACAAAAGAACATGACAGTCAATGAGTACCTCAATAAGTTCACTTAGTTAGTTTGCTATGCACCTGAGGATGTTGCCATAGATGATGCTCGTCGGAAGAGGTTCAAGAAAGGAAAGTTTAAGTGGTGAGTGATGATTATGCTAGTTTTCAGAATATGGTGGACAAAGCAATGCTCATTGAAGAAAGCCACCATGAGCTAAAGAAGTCTCGCAAAAGAAGAATGATGCAACAAGAATCTCAGATGCATCAGTTCCAAAAAGCTCATTTTAGTACAGATCAACCTGCTCATGTCCCTTAACAGCTAGGGTTCAGGACTCCAACACTAGCGCCATGTCAGTTCATGTCCAGACCACGTCCGATTGGTTCGAGCAACCAATAGTAGAAGAATGTTAATCCTACAATAGCAGTCACCTGTCACAAGTGCCACAAACAGGGACATTATGCCAGCAAGTGTCTACAAAAGTAAGCCCCAATACCAGTTCGTTTCAATCTAGGAGCAACACCAGATCAGACCCCTGCTCTAGGATCAAGATGTGGAGCGCCCCAAGTGTCAGGTCAAACCAGTCAGGTGCCCCAATCAGTTGTACGAGGTCAAGTGAACTATGTCATTGCAGAGGAGGCTCAAGCATCACTAGATGTTATGATTGGTAAGTTTCTATTCAATTCAGTTTCTACTACAGTTTTATTTGATTCTAGAGCTTCGCATTCGTTTGTGTCTCAGAGTTTTGCCTTAAAGCAACAATTAAAAATGGTTGTTCTTGGATCTGTCCTTTTGGTTCAATTCCTGCACTCTAAGTTGAGTACAATCCTAGGCTGTCCTAGAGTCAAGATAGTCATTCAAGGAGTAGAGTTTTTTTTTTAACAATCATGTTGTGTTAGAAATCTAGTCTTTGGATGTAATTTTGGGAATAGATTGGCTTAAGAAATATCAAGCAGTATTAGATTATGGAAGCAGAGTTGTTACATTGACTAGTTCAGATGGGAGTAAAGTGAAATTTGAAGCTAGCATGAGTTAGCCAGAGAATATTATAATTTGCCAAAGTAAGGGAATCATGTTAGAGGATGTGTCTGTTGTTAGAGAGTATTTCGATGTGTTTTCAGACGATCTTCCTAGAAAGCCTAACTGAGAGATTGAGTTTTTGATTGAGCTAGTACCTAGTACTTCACCAACTTCCAAGAGACTATATCGGATGCCTGTTATTGAGCTAGCGAAATTGAAGAAGCAAATACAGGAGTTATTAAACAAAAGGTTATGTCAGACCTAGTTTATCCTCATGGAGAGCGCCAGTATTGTTTGTCAAGAAGAAGTATGGTAGTCAGCGTATGTGTGTGGATATCGGATCTCAGAAAAACAACTCTAGAACCCTCTGTATAAATCGCACTATCCCAGGAAAAGCTAGTGCATACAGGGTTAACAGGGATACATATCATGAATAACAACCATACTTTATTATGAAATAAATGTATAGGCCTTATGGCCAAATTTACAAATAAAGGCTCATGACCAACAAAGGTAAAACAGTGGAAGATAAATAAAAATGGAACAGTCCATCCTGTCTGCACATAGGCGAATGACTGTAAGACGTGGCCTATTTGTCGCAATCCTCACCATAGTCGATGACGTCATCCTCTAGCAATAGAATTAAGCAAGGTGAGCACATAAAGTACTCCACAAGTAACACTAGGAGGTTTAACAAAGTGAATGCATGCGTAAGGATTTGCAAAGGAAGGTATAATAAGGTTATTTTGTGCAAAAGGAGATATTGATGTAAATACCATAAAGTAAGTACAAACACTGAATTTAATACAATAGATAAAACAATATTTTAATAAAAATAGTATCGTTAGTGTAGGCTCCAACCTAACACTAACCTAATAAAGGAATACGCGTAGGCTACGGAAGCAGAAAACAAAACTTTTCTACCGCGCACCCAAGAACATCAGGCTAAGGAAGGATCATGGATTGTTACCACTTAGGCAGCTTGTGCAATGAAGAAGAATTGAAACCGATCCAATCACACGCGTCGAGGTAGTAGTAGAAGTAGCCGATCGTCCCGAACAGATCATCTCCTCCACGCACGCCGATCGGCCTTGCAGCGAGCGGCGCCTCCACCGGTATCCACACGTCCCGGGGTGGGCCGATCGCGAGTGTACTAGCACTCGTGAGCAGCTAGGGTTTGGCTCGGGAGGTGGCGGCTAGGGTTTTGCTAGATGTTAACGGGGACGAATCCCCTCGCCCCTCGCCTCCATATATAGACCTCCTCACGTGGGCCTCGTGGACCGAGGCCCAATAGGAGTCTATTCGGATCTCTATCCGAATTTAGCCCATATCCGAATCATATTTGAATTAGTGTTCCAACCCGTTAAGCGTGCGACCACAGCAGGTTCACGTATACTTGGTCGTGACCGGAAACGCCTTTCCGGTTACCATGTTAATAGCGGCCTCTAGTAAGACATATTAACCCCAAAGTATATGTAAAGATCATATCTACTGAACACTGTAATGTTCTCTCATGTACGAATCCCTTTGCCTCACGATATAGATTGAGCTCAAGGCGAGACTGTGTCATCCTCTTAATAGCTCAATCACTCTCTCGATTTCGTGATGGATTATAAACTCGTGATTGACTCCTCAATCACCTTGGCATGGCCATGCACTTTCATAATCCATTACATCGAGGGCCTGAGATATCTCTCCCATAAGGAGGGGCAAATTCTATCTTGATCATTCACATCCCACTACATGTTTCATGGCAAACCCGAAGACTACTTTTATGACTACCGATTCACGGAGTAGTGTTTAGTAGTCCCAAAATAAGCTACTACTCATGTTAGGAACCATGATGATCTCAAGTCTAAGGACTCTACATAAACACTACTTGAGACCAACCGATGACACATGGAATCTCTGCGATGTCTCATGGCAGTCTATCCAACATATGTTCACTAACATATGTCCATATTATTGATTTGGTATCACCATACCATGATCCATGAGACATGATCATCAATCAATACATATGCTGATCTTTGTCTTTGAATCATATTTGTTCCTCATATGATATACGATCAGGGATCATTTAGAAATAGCAACATCTTAGTATTTAAGAGTCTCATGAATAAGTCACATACTCATTGATCAATAATGATGATGTCTATTCCAAGGAACAAAGTAATGTATCATAAACATAGTATGTGATATATACAACATCTCCATGTTGCCTCTAGGGCATATCACTAACACCTAACCACGAGTATCCTACCCGGACCAACTTCAAAAGAGTTCTTATTTATCCACAAATTAGATTTTATAAAAGCAAAGTCTAATCTATGAAAAACCATACTCAGCATGTCCATGACCGTACACACGGCTATCTAGGATAGTTTGTTACTCTACAGATGTGTACAACTTTACCCATAAGACATGTCCTCCCGTTGTGCCACGCAATTAACACACTACCTTAGGTATGCGACAGAGAGTTCATGACAAGGCTGTTACAATGTTCCGTAGCCAAAATAATTACGCCACCACAAAAGTTTCACCACAACTTGAATCCACAAGTTGGAGGCCCTCTTGTGCCATGTGAGACTTCTCGCGGCCTACACCACGCTCACACACAGCCTATAGCGAAACTAAGTTTGGAACTTCACAAATTACTTAACCAGATCTGTCCTATACCAGACTTGTGGTAGTACAGTGTGACTTTGTAATAGTAGTTCACAGACCGGTCCTTAAGGTGACTTAGGCTGAAACCACATACCACTTGTGCCTGACAATCAATATTGTGTCACCGAAAAACAATACATGCTAGCACCCACCTCCATACCAATGCCTAAATCTTAAACCAGAGTTTATAACTTTGTTTCATCAAACTTCTATAGACCTTCTTGACTCACCAAAGTCAAAATTAGATTTTAGATTTTAACATTTTATGTGAAACCAATAATTCCACCTAAATTATTCTAAGCATGTCTAAGCAATTCTATAAATGTTCTAGTCAATACTATCGTACTAACGAGATTTTCATCTAAGGTGACAAGGCATAAGAAGTTCAAGGTCAAATTCAGCCATACACAAAGGAATTGGGCGTAACTAGAGTTTAAATCAGATTTAAACTATATTTGAATAAAAGTATGCATGCATAGTAATTTAAAAACAACATAAATAATTTAAATTATTGGGATTAACATGATCAAATGTGTAACTTGCCTTGCTCAAAGTCTTAGCGCTGCAAATTGTCGAAATTGAACTCTCCGGAGTCGTCGTAATCTATACGTGAAGTTCCAAAACAAAATAAACTAAAATAAAATTCAAAAATTCAAAAAGAGTCCAGAAATGAGTAGTTTATAATTTTAGAAGAATTTAGAAATTTGAACGGGTCTAATCGCAGTTAGGATGAAAGAGAACGGCTTCTGTTAGTTTGAATTTTCAAAGGAATGAATAAAATGAACTATTGGAATTATTTTTGTGAAGGAAAAGCAGTCGGAAGGTACAATATTTGTGTGTGGTTGAAGCCATAATCGATGGTGTAGTCGAAGCCGTAGTCGAAACCCTGGTTGAATCAACGGTTGAAGTTATGGAGGTCGAAGTCGAAGATGGAGACTCCAAGTACGTGTGAAGTCGAAGTCGAAGATTTAAACGAAGACCCAGTCAAAACTATACAGTAGTCGAAGAACACTGTAGCAAATCTTGATTACTATAGTGGTCAAGAACCAAGGGTGGTAGGAGTTCTCTGTGTGGTTGGGACGGCAATGAGTGACAGTGATCAAAAGCGACTATGGTGGAATGCGAAGGTGGTCGGAAATAGAAGTCGGAGTCTTAGAGCGAAAAGTGATAGTGGTCGAAATAGTAAGCGGTCTGAAGTGACTCCGGTCAGAGGCCTACAGTGTTTTGCAGCGGCCGTAGTCGATGGTCGGAGGTAGATGGAGACGATAGTGGTTGGGAGCGACTGTGGTTGTGAGTTACCATAGTCAGAAAAATAATTGTGGTTGAAAAAAAGGTGGTTGTAGTCGTGGCGAGGTGGTCAAAAGAATCGGATGGCTTGGAGAGGTCAGACTGCTTCGAGTGGTCGGAGAGATCGGACGATTGTGAGAGGTCAGAGGCATCGGACAGTTGGGAGAGATCATAGGTCGGCTTCGTGCTCGGTGGTCGAAGTCGTGATCGTCTTTAAATAGTACTCGGTAGTCGAAGTCATGATCGAGTAGTACTCAGTGGTTGGAGTCATGATCGACTTCGAGTAGTACTCGGTGGCGGAGTTGTGATCGACTTCGAGTAGTACTCGGTAGTCGGAGTCAGGGCTGTTGTGGCCTTGGTTGGCCGGGGTAGCGCTTGGGACCTGAGGGTCGCCGGAGCTCTGACACACGGCATCGGCCGGCGAGGGGTGAGTGAGAGAGGGCTATGAGGGGAACTCGTAGGTACCTTGTGTGTAACTTGAGGAAGGGTGTAGGTGGTCGGCGACGAAGAAGGGCGGTGGCGGTGCTTGGTCGTCGGTGAAGATGGGTTTCCAACGGTGGGAGCTCTTGGCGGAGGGGCAGAGAAGGTTCGCGCAGGTGCGAGGAAGCTCTTGGAGTTGTCGGCGTAGCTCGGG
Source organism: Melocanna baccifera (assembly GCA_036346265.1). Lineage (NCBI taxonomy): Eukaryota > Viridiplantae > Streptophyta > Magnoliopsida > Poales > Poaceae > Melocanna > Melocanna baccifera. The sequence goes on from CM070685.1 coordinate 36,107,047, forward strand.
CAGGGTCGAGACGGCCGGGATTCCTCGCCGGAGGTGATCGGCAGTGCGGGTGGAGAGTGGTGAGTGGTAGTGCGAGTTTCGGAGGAGATGTAAGGGGGTTTTATAGTGCCGAGGAGGGGAGGTGTGGAGGTAATTGCTCTCCGGAGTAACGGCGGTGGGATTTTGGGAGTAGGCTCATAAGGCAAGGCCGGAGGTTTTTAAAGGAAATAAAAGCACGACATTAAAGCGGATTGTTCATAGGGATTAATTTCCTTGTGGCTGGTGGGGAAGAAACAGAAAGGAGGAGGTGACTCGGGCGGACTCAGTAACGGCCATTGCGGTAGAGGTGTGGTGTCGGGACGAAGAAGAAAGGCTTGACAAGTGGTCCCCACATGCTAGAGAGAGAGAAGGAGGCGGGGAGAGGCAGGCGGTCACATGGTTGCCATGTGGCACAACAGAAAGATCGAGACCGCCGGCTAATAAGCGAAAGGGTAAGTGAATGCGGACGTCTAGGATTTGATCGGGAGAGGGCAGATTGAACCAGCGCCTGACACTTGTCAGTCCGTGATATTTTTGGTTTTAAATTTTTGTTTTTAAATTTACAGAAAGGCCAGTAACTTCTAAAATCTTTTAGAAATAGAAAAGGACTTCTAAAAATTCCAGAAAAATTCTCAAAAATACTATAAATCAAGCAGAGCTCAGAAAAAATAAAATAAACTATTTTTGACTTTTAGAAAATAGGTAATTCAGTTTTCTTACTCTATGCTTTGAAATAAAATCCAGAAAAAATCCAAATAAATTTCAACAAATCAAATAAAAAATTTTGGGATGTTACAATGGATTATCGAGCACTCAATGAGGTTAGTCTCAAAAACTAGTATCCCATGCCCAGGATCGATAATTTGTTTAATCAACTAAAAGGAGCCAGAGTGTTATCTAAGATTGACTTGAGGTCAAGGTATCATCAAACGAATATTCATCAAGAGGATATACCTACAATAGCATTTTAAACTCGTTATGGTCTGTATATGTTCACAATGATGTCTTTTGGTTTAACTAATGCCCTAGCTTATTTTATATACCTAATGAACAATGTGTTCATGGAGTATTTGGACAAGTTTGTTGTCGTGTTCATTGATACCATTTTGATTTACTCCAAGAATGAAAGAGAGCACAGAGAGCATTTGAGGTTAGTGTTGCAAAAGCTAAGAGAGCATAAGTGAAAGCATTTAGGCCCTTAAAAATTGTTTTAGTAATTAATATCATTATGTGAATATATGACTAACAGTTTACTAAGTGTTTAAAAGGTTTAGTTCCAACGATAAATGTGAGATGTATGCTAAGGGTCAACATGAAGATCAATGTGGCTCAAGATAAAGGAATAAGCAGTCTAGAATCTGTTTTCCCTTTTTTCTTTCCTTTTACTAGTCTAAGGAGAAAAGGTGGTAGACCGGACTATAAGAAAAATATCATACTATCAAGAGGGATCATGGCTAGTAACTTGATAGAATGTTCTTGTGTCATGGGATCAATTGATAGCCAAACTATGCATTGTCAAAAATGTCAGAAATACTGGAGTGAAATCGGAGGTACTTCTGCATTCCAAAAGTACTGATGTAAAATGGGCGGCACGTTTTTTCCATAGAGCACCATCGGAATTATTTTATCCCCCTAAAAAACGAAAGTACCAGAGTTTCAACGATGGAACTACCATAGAACGGAAGTACCGCACATCTTAAGCAGAACTACCAGAACTCAGAAGCTCTGAAAATCCAGGTGGTACTTTTTTTCAGAGAGCGCCAACTTTCGACCTCAAAGCAAACGGAAGTACCACACCAAAACTTCAAAACTTTTAAATGGAGCGATTATAACGGAGGAAGTACCAAACTAAATTTAAATGGCTAGTTCTAACACTCTGAAATAGCCATTACTGTTGCTACAGTACATGTGCGGTAGTTCCGCAAAATGTATATTGGTACTACCGCTCACCCTAATTTTTCAGGATTATTTTATGCAACAGCTATATTTGGTTAGTGGAAGTATAAATACCCCTCCCACCAGCTCAAGGATAGCAAGACATAGACTCTATTGAACATCCTTGAGCATTAAACATTCTCTCCACACCTCAACTTTACATTGTGCATTCATTTTAGGTGGTTGAGCCAACATCAAGTGCATTTTCATCTTAGATTGATCCTTGGCATTTGATCGCCGTCAGGTGAAGCTATGGTTTATTACTCTTGATGTTTGTCAGCACCTAGACGACTTAGTAGGAGATTATGAGTTGACCTCTTCAAGAACATTGTGAAGAGGCTCGACGTTGACTTATGAATGGTTTGGTGTCCACCATCTCCGTTGTAGAGGAAAGACAATCACTAGTGGATTGAGGAGTTCAGACTTAATTCGTGGAGCCGATCTAAGTTGCTTGGGTTTTCCTCAATGTGGATTAAGGGAAACTAACAAGTTTTCGAACACTACGGTAAAACATCATGTCTTTTGGTTACTTATTTCTCTCTACTTTTCACTCAAATATTTCTGGTTGTGTGATTGCTAAGATTGTCATATTTACTTGTGCTAGAAATATATTTGTAGAGATTATTGCTTGTGGTGCCTTAGTCTTTCTAAAATTGTGTAGGTTTAACATTGCTTTAAAATCTAGCCTTGCTACAATTTGTGGTAATTAGTTTTAGAAGGTAAAATTTTTAGAACCTCCTATTCACCCTCTCTAGTCGGTTATGTTTGATCTTACAAGTAGTATCAGAGCTTGGTCTCTCATTGATTTTGACTTAAACGTCTAGAGAGAAAAGGATTGCTAGTGAGGGGATTGCTATAGGGAAGACACCTCTTTTCGATGACTCAAATTATTCTTATTAGAAGATTACAATGTCCATCTATCTTAAGGCTATGAGTCCGAGTATATAAAAAATTGTAAATAAGGGTTATATCATGTATCTTGATCCACTACATCCCACGGAACAAGAGAGGCGTAATGCTCATTTAGATGCTCAAGCCATAAATGCACTATTTGGCACTTTAAACGCGGATGAGTTCAATAGAGCGAGCAATTTGAAAACTTCTCATGATATTTGGACCACCCTCTCAAAAATTCATAAGGGAACATCCATTGTTAAAGAAGCTAAATTGCATAAGCTTCGGATCAAATATGAGACATTTAAAATGTTGCCTCATGAGAATATAAATAAAATATATTCTTGCCTCAACAATATTGTAAATGTACTCAAGGGCCTTGGCACATCAGTAATGAATATTGATATTGTAAGAAAGATGCTTAGGGTGTTTCTTGAAAAATATGAGATATTAGTGACACTCTTTCTCAACTCTCATGAGTTGGCAAGAATGACACCAACATAACTCTGGGGGAACCTTATACCAACGAGTTGTATAAGAATGATAAAGATGAGCTCTTGGAGCAATCCTCCTATATCAAGAAAATAACCACTTTCAAAGCTAAGACAGTATCTAGCAATGAGTCCGAAGATGATGAGGAGGACTCCAAGGAGGAATTTGCTCTCCTTGTAAGGAGAATGAATAAGTTCATGAAAAAGCTCTCATACCGAGGCGCGAGTCATGAAAAAGGCAAAAAAGGGGGTGCTCCTACAACTACAACAACAAGCTTTATAGCAACATTCGTTACTCTGTTGAGACCCGAATGTGTAAATTCGGACTCTCTGTGTATACTGCACTAGTCCTAGGAATACGCTAGTGCACACAGTCCAACATAGATGTCATCACAACCATATACACGTTAAAATAAAGGAAAAACTCAATTATCAATAAATCTCAGAAGGTACGACCTTATGGTCAAGCTTACAATAGATTAACCCGAAGGGCTCAACAAAAACTAGCAGCGGAAATCCAAAATAAAGCGTAGTAGCCAATCGACAAGCCCACAGGCTATCGAGTGGGGAACGAAGCCTAATCCGCGAAGTCGTCGAAGTACTCTCCTTCTGGAACCTCCTGTTGGTAATACTCCTCTTCCTCAACTGAGCAACATTGGGCATAAAGCCGTGAGTACATTGGTACTCAGCAAGTCGTTTGTAACAAATGAATGCAATATAGTATGCAAGGCTTACCAATACAAGGCTGAAAGGTTAATTTGCATAAAATGATATTTAAAGGTAAATACAGTACATAGATTGAAAGCGAACTTTAGGTAAAACAATAATACATAAATAATCAAAGGAATTGACATAACCACTTGCGGATATCCCATCCACAAGCTAAACCAACCGCTTAGGGACCTCCCATCCATAAGCAAAACCAACAGTGAATTAACCATTCACTATCTAACCACAATCCACAAGTTTTCAGAAATAACTATACCTCGTGTGATATCACCGAGCATTGTCCATGACCGAGGACGCGGCTATTCGAATAGTTTTACACTCTGCAGAGATTGCACAACTGTACCCACACGATGTGATTAGCCTCGGCCTAAGGTAATTACAACAAGGCATTTACAAAGTTCAGTTACAACTCAATCCACCCGCTAGAGTTTCGCATCACACTCCCCTTGCGCCAGATGGAAATCAACAACTATGTTCATCTCAACGGCAAGATTAAAGTTGAAACATCCCTAATTAATCAGCCAGGTCCATCCCATACTAGACATGTGGTTTTCACGGTAAATCTCAGATCAATGGCGCACAAAGTTAAGTCCTTAAGTTTACCGGGGCGAGACTACCTCATCCCTCGAAGTGCTCCAACACTTCCCCCTAAATTGCACGATCACTCGCCCGAGTGCAAAACCAGGTTTGTATAACCACGCCAATGACACACCAATGTCATGGCACAAATTTTAACAAACGTGGCACCAACCACAGTTCCATATCTTATTAAGTCAAATTGATAGTTCACATGTGATAGTCCACGACAAAACTGGTCTACGGTGAACCCGGCGCATGGAACAGTACGCACGGGGGAGGGGTGCTGACGCGGCGAGGCTAGGGCTGACATGGCAGCTGCTGGTGCTGCCACGTGGCAACTGCTGACGTGGCGCTAACGTGGCACCCCGGGGCGAGTTTTGGCTTACGTGGCGCTGACGTGGCGGACACGTGGCTGCCACATGGCGGGTAGGACTGACGTGGCTTGCCACGTAGGTAGGGCTGACGGGGCAGGGTCGGCGCGGGCGGCGGCAGCGGGGATTGCGACGCTCAGCGCGATCTGGGCCTTTGCCTCAGATCTGGATGGGCGGCGGGGATGAGGCGGCTCAGAGGCGGGGCGGCGGGGATTGCCTACGCGTAGCTGGCGTGTCGCGCGAAGTGTCGCAGCGCGGCGTGGGCGCGGTCTGGCACGGCGACCGAGGGCGGAGCAGGGTGCGGGGTCCGGCGACGCGGCGGCGACTCAGGCGACGAGGGGGCGACGCGGGCGAACGGGCTCACCGGTGGGGTCTCGACGACGGCGACGGCTGCGGGCGAGGACGGGGACGCATAGGCGGCGGCGCAGCTCCGGGAACGGCGGCGCGAGGCGAAGGACGGAGGCGAGGGCGACGGCGTTGGCGAGGCACGCGAACCGAGGGAAGAACGGCGTTAAATACACACGAACCGAGGAAATAACGGTGTTAAATACACATGAACTGAGGGAGATCGATCCAAGGCGGTGCGTCGCGGAGACAGAGTCGGTTTAGGACACGCGGACGGCTGGGATGCGGGCGCGGGGTCGATCCGACGGTGTGGAGCGGAGCGAGGGTGGCGGCGTTGCTGGTGCTGCCGCGTGGCAAATCCAACGGCGCGGAGCGAGCGGGGCGAGGCGGCGCTAGGGTTAGGGGTGGTTGGATGGACGCCACGTGTACAGGGCGTCGATCCGGCGGCTGACGGGGAGGCGGGGCGCGGGTGGACGTGGGCGGCAGGATGGGCACCAGGTGGCGATCAGGAGGGATCGGACGGCGGGGAAGTGAGGTGGGTGGGAGAGAGGGCGGCCGAGCGGGAAGCGACCGGATGGCGACGCGTGTAGGGGAGGAGGATCGGGCGGCGGGGAGCGGTTCGGGTTTTTTTTCTCTTTCTTTTTCCAGAAATCAAATAAAATCCTCTTGAGCTGTAGAAAAATAGCAAATAAATCCTAAAAATTCACCAAAAATACCAAAAAATTCCTTGAGACTTGAAGAATCCAAATAAAATATTTTCAACTTATGTTAATGTTTAATTTAATTATATTAAATCCTTTTAAAATTCTAAAAATTCAATTTAAGCTTTATTAATTCCAGAAAAATTCCAAAATTTTATTTTTCAAAACAGGGTTTTAAAAATCTCAGAAAATTAGGATGTTACATATGAGTGCGATAGAAAGGGGTACATTGCCTCTCAATGTCCCACCAAGAAGGATGATAAGGGTCCAAGAAGGACTTGAATGGCAAGAAGAAGCTTCACAAAGAAGGCAAAAATAAAGCTCACATTGTGGAGTGGAACTCCGATGAGGAATACATAGATTTCGACTCTGAAGAAGATGAATCTTCTAAGAAGAAGGGACTTGTTGGTATAGCCATCAAGGAAGCTCCATCCCTCTTTGCATCTCCTACATACCTTATGGCAAAAGAAGAAAAGCTAAAATCTATTGATGATGATGAGCCTTCTTATAATGAACTTATGGATATGCTAATTGAATTAAATGAATTTCTTAGAAAAGAAAAGTCAGAATTCAAGAGCTTAAAGAGAGAACATCTCTCTCTCTCTTAAAGATTCTTATGAGGAGCTAAAAGAAGCTCATGACTTGCTTGTCCAAGTAAATTCAAGCAAGTCTAGTATTACATGTGATATCTATAATACCATGTCTAGTGTAGAAAATGCTAGAACTAGCATTTGCACTTTATATGATAATTTGCATGATATGCCTTACTATTCTAAAATTGTCCTCAATCAAGTAAATGATGAATCATGTGATGCTAAGCTAATTGTTGAGAATAATATGTTAAAGGAACAAGTAACCAAGCTCAACAAAAGCTTAAAAATATGCATCAAGGTAAGGCTACCCTTGACAAATTATTGAGTGAGCAAAGGTACTCATTAGATGATGAGGGCCTTAGGTATGCACCCAATAAAGGTAAAATGCCAAAAATTAAGCCCATAAGATTTGTGAGGCAAAATGGTAAGTATTACCAAAAGTGCTAAGAAATAGGACATGTGCAACAAAATTGCCCTATGGGTTAGACTCCTATTGGATTGTTTGATTCTTGCTACATGCTAAAACAATCCAAGAATGGTAGTGTTTTTGCTAAATTTGTTGGTACTTCAATTTTATGTGCTAAAAAAAATGCTATTTGGGTGCTCAAAGCCATAGTTACTAACGTTTAAGGACCCAAACAAATTTGGGTACCTAAAAGAACTTGATTTTCTTTTGTAGATGAACGACAAGACTGGTGAAAGGTATTGAGTGCTTGATAGTGAGTGCACTCGACATATAACCGGAGATTAGAAAATGTTGACCACATTTGAAAATGAAAGCAATGAAAGGATCACCTTTAGTGACACTAGCAACGAAAAGGTATTAGGATTAGGTAAAATTACTATCTCAAATGACCTTTCCATTTCTAACGTATCTCTTATAGAAACATTAAATTTTAACTTACTATCTGTTGCTCAATTTTGTAATCTAGGCTTAATATGCTCTTTCTCAAAAAAATAATATCATTATTTCAAAACAAAATGAACTTATTTTCAAAGATTTTAGAATTGAAAATCTTTATTTAGTAGATTTCTCCTTTAGTGATTCTTATTTGAAAACTTGTTTAATGGTAAAAACTTCTTTGGGTTGGTTACAACACAAAAGGCTAGGTCATGTGGATATGATTCAACTTAAAAAGCTTTTCAAACATGACTTAGTTGTTGGCTTGAAAGATATAAAGTTTGAGAAAAATAGATTATGAAGCGCTTGTCAAGCTGGGAAGCAAGTGGCAAATCTTATCCTTCTAGAAGTATCATATCAACTTCTAGACCATTGGAGCTCTTACATATGGATTTGTTTGGACCAACAACTTATAAGAGCATCGGAGGCAATAGTTATTGTTTAGTTATTGTAGATGATTACTCTAGATATATATAGGTATTCTTGTTAAATGGCAAAGGTGATGTATTCAGGATTTTCAAAAGTTTTGCAAAAGGGCCCAAAATGAATTTGATTTCAAAATAAAAAAATCCATAGCGATAATGGTTCTGAGTTCAAAAACACTAAAATTGAAGATTTTTGTGATGAATTTAGAATAAAGCATAAGCTTTCCCCTACTTACACTCCAGAGCAAAATGGAGTTGTAGAAAGGAAAAATCGAACATTAATTGAAATGGTTAGAACAATGCTTGATAAATATAATACTCTCAATAATTTTTGAGTGGAAGCCATTAACACTGCTTGTTATGTCATAAATCACCTTTATTTGTATCATCTTTTGAAAAACATTGGCAAGTTTCTAAACACCATGGTAAAACATCGTGTCTTTTGGTTACTTGTTTCCACATTTGCTCAGTTAAAAAAGAGGAACCATATCAGCTGAAGGAGACTGAAGGAGAATTCTTCGACAAATTCATGGATTAGGACTTCGCTTCCTAGTCGATTTCTTGTGGACATGTCGAATAGCTACTATTCTTATTTCTATTTTTCGCTACTAGTTTTTTAAGCCCTTCCGGATAGATTTAAAACATGTATGACATGTAGGACACACACGTAGGTATTGTTTAAAAATATAAGAATATGACTTGTAGGACCCACATGTAAGAAAGTAAGTTAGCTCTAATGACAATTTGAAACTAATGAGTGTATGACAAGTGGGCCTAACTAAAATCAATTAAGGAATTTTAATTAAACCGAGAACTAAAATATGAGTCACTGACACATGGGACCCCACATGATAAATAAATAAGTAAAATGTGATTTAAAACCAGTGAGGCTAACATGCATGGCCCACATATTAGGAATTTTTTAAAAAATGAATAGAAAGGAAAAGCCGCTTTTAGTTATATGAAAGTACACTTTCTCTATTGGAAAGCGTATTTTCAAAAGAATGTTTGGGAAAGTTCACTTTCTCTATTAAAAATGTATTTCCAAGAAGTATGCCTTCGACAACATCACTTTTAACAATTTTTAGGATTTATAAACCAAATAAAATTCATATGGCTATAACTTTTGCATATAAACTCCAAATTAAGTGATTTTGCCTCTAAACTTTTCTAAAAGCATGCTTTGTCCAAATATGCAAAAATATTTAAATTTTTTCTCGGTTCAAATTTGTTTAGCTCTTACTTGTATTCATTTGAATTTTATCGAATCGACACTGTCGCGCAGGACAATTTCGAGAATGCTTCCGAATCATTCTCTAAACTACAAGAGCAAGACAAGTAACCCCTTTGATCATGTTGATCCCAATATTTTAATTATTGTATATTGTTCGTGAAATATATTATGCATGCTTGTATGTTTCTTTAAAATTGCTATACTATAGGTAATTGTAGTTATATCCGCTTGTATGCATTGAATCTCCTTGCAAACTTGGTATCCTTACTATTGTAACCCTTAGGATATGGTTGAGATAGTAGCTAATGTTATTGTGGGTATATTACATTGAGTAGTATATGGTCTAAGCACTTAGCCATGCACTAGTTTTCGCTAAATTTGATCATTCAAAAAACAAATTGCGTATGGATATGGGAAATTTTGAAATATTAGACCAAATGAGGAACCTTTGTTAATTTGATATAAAATAAAATGGAAACACCTAGAATTATATATGCACGAGTTATATTATGAACTGTCAAATATGAGAAGGTATCTTGCATGTAGATAAGGGGAGATTCTCAGTCGGATCAATTAAGGACCGAATGCTATTGTCACACATCTAAGTCACACTGTACAACCACATGTGCCATATAATCTATAGCTTTAGCTTATTAAGTTATTTAGGACTATCCTTGTATTTTGGTAGGCCGAAATAGGGAGGACATTTTAGGAAAGTTTGCCTATAGGGGCTCCCTTCACGTAGGTGTTGGGACCAAAGCTTGCTGATACAATGGTGAATGCTCATTTGAGAGAAAAGCATGTCTAAGTGAGGGTTTTTCATTCATCGGACAAGTGCAAGGTTAGGACTAGATAATATAAAGGCTATATGATAATCAATTCCGTCCCACACCTAAGGAAGTGTGGAGTTTTTGACAGTATATTTAATTATCTTATGTGGGTAAAATTATACAACCTCTCTAGTGTTAAAAAAAACTATTTAAATAGCCATGATTATGGTCATGAGCATGCTTGGGTGCAGCCACAATGGGTATAGTTTTTATTTTTACAAAACTGTTTCGTTGGAAAAGTTGGAATGGCATGTACGGGTCGTGTGTGCTATGCCCATGGTTAGGAATTGTTCGATGATCGCAGCCAAGGAGGGCTATGAATTAATGTGATTTACTATTATTAAATATTATTTTATTACATATAAACTGCTCTTTACAATTACATTGTAAATTACTACTTATCGATATTGCAAATGAAACTTGCATCATGCTGAAAATAACTTATAGTATAGAGCCTTACTTATTATTACCCTCACATTTATATATATGTTACGATACACTACAAGTCTTACTAAGTACAAAATTTACTCAACCTTATTTAAATTATTGTTGTCTAGTGAATAAAGAAAATAATATGTCTGACGATGCGTATTTTGCCCCCAGTACTAGGGAATTCGACAATAGGTCTTTTTAGGGTCTTAACTCTAGTTGGTTGCCTGTAGGCTATGGTGGGACACCGCTGAAACTTTTTATTTATTTACTTGACCTTCATTGCATATTACTCTTGATATTTATATTTATTTGGCCAGTAGGCCATATGCATTGTTTATATATTACTTCTTGTTGTAAATTAATTGTATGTGATGTGTATGGATATGATCTTGATGTTGTGAATATATGTATTAGCCACTGATCATAAGACTATTACAAAACACATGTGAGGATTTTGGGTATTTAATGCCTGGATCCCCCACATATCTCCTATGAAATATATGTGAATCGCAAATGGTGAAATTGAACCGTAAGGAGAATCTGAGGTGATGTGGCACTCTCTCGTTCCATAACTTGCTCTCAGCTCTAGTATAGAGATAAGATGTGGATCGCAGCTAGTGAAACTAACAAGACATATGAACAAAAGAGACATACAAATAGATCATAGGAAAATAGAAGGCACATGCATATTAGCTGAACAGAACTCCCCTTGAATTAATCGAGAATAATAATAATTGCCCCTAGATAGAATCTAAACTACCGATAGAACATTCCAATGATCATGAAACATGCATTATATATACTAGATCCTTTGCTACCAACTAAATATCTCATAAAGGTGAAAGTTTATAATATGTTAAGATTGGATGGGACTTGGAGAAGATATATACACGAGCTAAAGTATGCAAGGCGTATGACCCAATTGTGACATATTTCAGACCAAGTTGGATGCATGATAGCCACTGGATATCTTGGTTGTGATCATTACAAAGCTCTCTGCCATGTTCATCCATGATTCAACTAGCTGGTTGACTCAATTATTTGTACATGCTAATTATTGGTATATGTGTGTATATATTTTAATGCTGGTTGATTCAACTAGCTGGTTGATTCAACTATCATGTGTGCGAGTATTTAACCGGTTAAGGAGTAGTTGATCGATTCTGTTTTTTAAGGGAAAGGACTAGTTTCTGGAAGAGCTAGCAGCTAGCTTGTGTTGTACATGACTCAGCTCGGAGTTTAGCTATATATGGCTCAGTGGCGATGCGTCGCTTATGTACACCTCATGGATTAGGAATTAAGTAATGAATGCTAGCTAGCTAGTGCTAAGGAAAAAAATCCTCTCAAGAAGATTGTGATAAGTTGTAACATCCTGTTTTTCTGAGATTTTTAAAGCCTGGAATTTAAAAATGAATTTTCTGGAATTTTTTGAATTTAATTCAAGCTTCAAATGATTTTTCAGACTTTTTAAAGATTTAATATGATTAAAATAAACATTAACATAAGTTAAAAATATTTTATTTGTGTTCTTCAGGTCTCAAGGAATTTTCTGGTATTTTTGGTGAATTTTTGGGATTTATTTGCTATTTTCTAGAGCTTTTAGAAGTTTATTTGAATTTCTGGAAAAAGAAAAGAAAAAGAAATAAACCCCGCCGCCCGATCTCCCTCTCTCCTCCACGCGTCGGCCATCCGCCGTGTGCGCGCCGCCGCCGTACTCCCGCTTCCCGCCCGCGCCCGCGCCGCCCGATCCCGCCCCCGCGCCACGCGTCGCGCATCCGCGCTGACGCGCGGCGGCACCAGCGTGCCGCTCCGCCTCGCCCTCGGCCGCCCGATCGCGCGCCGCGCGATATCCCCTCGCTCGCGCGCCGCAGAATCCTAACCCTAACCGCCGTTCGCCTCGGCCGTCGGATGCGCCACGTGGTCAGATCCGAGCCGTCCAAACCGCGCGCGCGCGCCGCCAGCGCCAGAACCGGTCGAGCTCCTCGGTTCGCGTGTTAAAACCCGCCGACGCTCCTCGGTTCGCGTGCCTTGCCCTCGCCCTCGCCGTCGCCGCCGCTCGCTCGCTCGCCGCGCGCGCGCCGAGCCGCTCTCGCCGCTGCCGTGCAGCGTCTCCGCCGTCGCCCGAGGTCGCCGGAGCACCAGCCGGCGCCGCATCACCGCCGGTGAGCCCTCCGCGCCGTTCGCCGCGTCGCCTCGGTCGCCGCGTCGCCTCCGTCGCGGACCCCTCCGCTCGCCCTCGCCTCGGCGCGACTCGCTCGCGTGCCGCGCCGACGCCTCGCGCGCGCGCGCCGCCGCTGCCGCCGATCCACCCCTCGCGTCGGCCACGCGTCGTCAATCCACCCGTCGCCCGCGCCGCTCAATCCCCGCCGTCGCTTCAGATCTGGACCGAAGGTCCAGATCGCGCCGCGTGCCCGCACCCCCGCCGTCGGATCCCCGTCGCCGCGCCGCGCCGTGCCACGTCAGCCCTAGCTGACGTGGCATGCCACGTGTCGCCGCCACGTCAGCGCCACGTTAGCACCGAGCCGTCCCCTGAGCCACGTGGCAGCCACGTCAGCCGGGTGACACGTGGGCGCACATGCCGCCGCCACGCGGCGCCGCGCCCGCCGCGTCGCGCCCCGCGTTTCGTTCCGTGCGCCGGGTTCACGGTGGACCGGTAATCCCGTGGACCGGGTTCACAGCACAGTAACTTTTCCGAATTTCCCGAATTAATTTTAGAATTAATTTTCCGGGAGCCCGTTCTCCTCCGTCCTAGCTCCGATTGACCCCGTTCTTTTTTCTAAATTCATCTAAAATCGAGCTCTAGCTGTTGGTTCTGTTTTTGTGAATTTTGGAGTTCATTTGCTTATCATTTTATGTGTTTCTTTATTTTCGGTCGTTTTCTCTCTCGTTAGATTCGGATTCCGGAGGAGCAGGTTTCGCGCCCGAAGACCAGGAGTACCCCGCTGAGCATAACGAAGGCAAGTCGTGTCCCTTGATCATATTGAACCCAATTTTGCAAACTATTATTTAATTATTTTGTTTTAAATTACATTGCATTGCTATTTTTATTCAAACCTTTGCACTGGTAGTTATCGCCCAATTGAGATTATACCTCCTTGATACTTTGGAATACCATGATGCCATTGTCACCATAGGTTGGGTAATTTATTAGTGATGCTAGATTATTTGTCACATGGGTTGGTACGATTAGACTGCTTAGCTGGCTTATATTTACGATGGATCTCATCCGCACATGTTAATTATTAATTTGGCTTAATGACATATGGAACTGTGGTTGGTGCCACGTGTATTAAAATTTGTACCACGTCATTGGTGTGACGTTGGTTTGGTTATACAAATTGGTTTTCACTCGGGCGAGTGATCGTGCAGTAAAGGGAGAGGTGCAGTTGCACTTCGGGGATGTGGTAGCCTCGCCCGGGTAATGTTAAGGACTTAACCTTGTGCGCCATTGATCTGAGCTTAGACGTGCAAACCACATGTCTATTATGGGATGGACCTGGCTGATTAATTTGTAATATTTCAATTCAATTCTGCCATTGTGATGGACATGGTTGCTGATTTCCATGTGGCGCAGGGGGGGTGTGATGTGAAACCCTAGCGGGCAGGATTGGGTTGAGATAGAGCATTGTAAAGGCCTTATTGTGATTTCCTGAGATCGAGGCTAATCACATCGTGTGGGTACAGTTGTGCAACCTCTGCAGAGTGTAAAACTATTCGAATAGCCGCGTCCTCGGTTATGGACATTGCTCGGGGATTTCACACGAGGGTTAGTGTTTCATTTACAACTTGGTGGTTCATGTTGGGAGTGGACAGGTAGTTCACTGTTGGTTTGACTTGTGGATTGGTGTTCACAAGTGGTTCATGTTTATCCCTTTGATTATCTGTTATTACTGTTTTCAGTTAACTTTCGCTTTCAAGTTATTTATTATATTTCATTATGAAATGCCTTTATGCAAATTAACTTTTCAGCCCTTCTTTGGTAAGCCTTGCATATTATATATTGCATTCATTGTTACAAACGACTTGCTGAGTACCAATGTACTCACGGCTTTACGCCTATGTTGCTCGATTGAGGGAGAGGAGTTCTATCGCCAGGAGGTTCCAGAAGGAGAGTACTACGACGACTTCACGGATTAGGCTTCGTTCTCCACTCGATAGCCTGTGGGCTTGTCGATTGGCTGCTACGCTTTATTTTGGATTTTCGCTGCTATTTTGTTAAGCCATTCCGGCTAGAGATATTGTAAGCTTGACCATAAGGTCGTACCTTTGACATTTTATCGATATTCGCGTTTTCCTTTATTTTTGTCGTGTGTATGACTGTGATGACATCTATGTTTGACTGTGTGCACTAGCGTGATCCTGGACTAGTGCAGTTTACACAGAGAGACCGAATTTGCATATTCGGATCTCGACAGAGATGGTATCAGAGCCATATCGACTGTAGGACGAAGCCCTAGTTAGATTGGTCGTAGCCCAAAAACTTATTTTCTAAATCAAACCAACTAAACTTGATATTTACTAATATCTCTATCTTCTTACCTCATTCTTAAGGATTCTAGTCTCTTGCCCCAACTCTTGCAAAATTTGTTTTCCTAAAGTTATAAACTGATCTTTCCTTTATAAATGCATTAGATGTCCCAAGCTTCTTATAGGCCAACAGGAGGATGGAGGTCACTTCTACGCGTTCTGTTGCGGAGCCTCGGATTTAAGAGACTGCCCGTCTACCTCACCAAGGATGAGAAGCATAAAGGTCAACGCATTGGAAGCATCTCCAGGCTATACTTCACCACCCGAGTCGGCAAGCAGGTGCTACACCACAGTTTCAAGAACACCGGTGCCAGTGGGGAGATGTCAGCACAAGGAGTTGCACACAAAGCCATTTGTCGCCTTTGCAAGCTATACAAGATCAACATGGCCAGACTCGTCCGGAAGTTCAAGGAGCAGTACGGAGTCACCCCGAGACTACCGGAGCCAGTCTGGAAGGAGCCCCAACCGCAGTCGCCAGTACCTCTACCGTCGCCTACACCGCCGAGTCCGGAGCAGAGACGTCGTATCACCGGAGATCGTCGAGCCTACCTCAGCCGGTTCACCCCAGCCCCAGTCAGAGAGCAGTCGCCACCGATCCGCAACTCGTGGGTTGTCTACAGCGATTCTGAGGACGATAGCAGTGTACCCTATTTGTTAGGACCCGAGTGGGAGCCTTCAGAGTAGATAGTGCGAGTAGACACATTGGATTTTATTTGCAGTTGAGTGTGATGTGAGCTGCAAATATTGCCTTAAAAGCATTATATTGCGATCATGTCAATCTTTTAATGGAGTTTATTTTTGTTCAGTTTCTTTGTTAGCCTTTTGGCCAAGTGTTTGTTTAGGTTAGGTTTCCATTAAGCAAAACCCCCTTAGACGCATTTACCTCTTATCTATGCTTTTCCCTCTCGTCTTTTACCTTTGGTCAGTCAGCAGTTGTTTTCTTTTCAGAGCAAGATGGTTGATACCAGGAACTCCTCCAGCCGCAATCAGGCGAACCAGGACCCAGAGAGCGAAGGCGCGCGGCGGTGCCACCTACCTTGGATTCTCGCCTCGATCGATTTTGGTGGCCTGCACTCGGATGATGCACCATGATGCAGAGTATGCAGACTATGATGCAGCGACAGCACCAGGAGCCAGTACCACCACCAGCACCTCGTCAGCAGTCCAGCTATGCAGAGTTCATAAGGACGAGACCGCCTGTTTTCTCCAGTTCGTCAGAGCCTTTGGAGGCCGACGATTGGGTCCGTTCAGTTGAAAAGAAACTGAACTTAGCTTAGTGCACCGACAGAGAGAAGGTATTATATGCAGCACACCAGCTTGAGGGACCAGCAGCAGAGTGGTGGGAGAACTACTGTGCCGCCCATGAGAACCAGAACAACATCACTTGGAAGGAGTTCGCCAAAGCCTTCCATACTGCTCATGTCATGGATGGAGTGGTCGAGATGAAGAAGGATGAGTTCCGGGAGTTCTAGCAGAGGAACCTGTCAGTGAGTGAATATCTCAATAAATTCACTCAGTTGACTCGCTACGCGCCAGAGGATGTAACGTCAGATGCAGCTCGCCAAAAGAGGTTCAAGAAAGGCTTGAACCCAGCTTTGAAGGTGCAAATTGTAGGCAACGACTATGCCAGTTTTCAGCAGTTGGTGGATAAGGCCATTCTCATTGAGGAGAGTCACCGCGAGCTCGAGGAGTCTCGCAAGAGGAGGTTGATCCAGCAGGGGTCACAGTCACACCAGTCTCAGAGGCCTCGTTTTGGTTCCTACCAGCCTGCACGAGTGCCACAAAGAAGAAGCAGCAGCAGCGATCCTCGGCTTTCAGACCCACTGCTCGGACACGCGGCGATTTGATCGGGACGGCGTCTGGTGGTTCCAGTGGTCAGCAGCAGCAGAAGAGCACTAACTCAGCAGCATCTGTCACTTGCTTCAAGTGTCATGAGGTGGGACACTATGCTAGCAAGTGCCCTCAGAGACAGGCCCCGACGCCAGTTCGCTTCGACTTGGGAGCCACACCCGGTCGTACTCCTACCCGTGAGCAGACGAGCGAGCACCCCGGCATCGTGACAGCCAGCGGGACGCCGGTGGAGAGGTCCGTGAACCACGTCACCGCAGAGGATGCCCAGGCAGCATCAGACGTTGTGATCGGTACGTTCCTAGTACATTCAGTTCCTGCCACAGTTTTATTTTATTCTGGAGCTTCGCATTCGTTTGTTTCTCGGAGTTTTGCTTTAAAGCAACAATTAAAAACTGTTGCTCTTGGATCTGTTCTTTTAATCCAATCCCCCGGATCCGAGTTGAGATCCAACCTAGGTTGTCCCGGAGTTAGGATAACCATTCAGGGAGTTGAGTTCAGGGCCGACCTGATTTTGTTGGATATGCAGCCCCTAGATGTAATCTTGGGAATGGATTGGCTTCAGAAACAGCAGGCAGTGTTAGACTGTGGGAGCAGAGCAGTGACCTTAACCAATTCAGGTGGGATTAAGGTGCAATTCGCAGCCAGTGAGTGTCAGCCAGAGCCAGTCATGGTTTGCCAGAGCAAGGTGATCTAGTTGGAGGATGTGCCAGTTGTCAGGGAGTACCCCGACGTGTTTCCAGATGATCTTCCAGGTATGCCACCAGAGAGGGAGGTTGAGTTTCTGATTGAGCTTGTGCTAGGTACCGCTCCGATTTCCAAGAGACCCTATCGGATGCCAGCCAATGACTTAGCAGAGTTGAAGAAGCAAATTCAGGAGCTTTTAGATAAGGGTTACATCAGACCGAGTTCATCCCCGTGGAGAGCGCCAGTGTTGTTCGTCAAGAAGAAGGATGGTAGTCAGCGCATGTGTGTGGACTACAGAGCACTTAATGAGGTCACCGTCAAGAATAAGTATCCTCTGCCCAGGATTGATGACCTGTTTGATCAGCTTAAGGGAGCAGGAGTGTTCTCCAAGATTGATTTGAGGTCAGGATATCATCAGATGAGGATTCGAAAGGAGGACATACCCAAGACAGCCTTCTCGACTCGTTATGGTCTATACGAGTTCACAGTGATGTCATTTGGTTTGACCAATGCTCAAGCATATTTCATGTATTTGATGAATAAGGTGTTTATGGAATATTTGGACAAGTTCGTCGTTGTGTTCATTGACGACATTTTGATATATTCCAAGAATGAGGAGGAACATCAGGAGCACTTGAGATTAGCATTGCAGAAATTGAGGGATAATCAGTTGTATGCAAAGTTCAGCAAATGTGAGTTTTGGATGAAGAAAGTCGCCTTTCTAGGGCATGTGTTGACAGCAGAAGGAGTCGCAGTTGACCCAGGGAAGGTGAGTGACGTTTTGGATTGGCAGTCACCCACTTCAGTTACCCAGGTCAGGAGTTTTCTGGGTATGGCAGGATACTACCGTCGTTTTATTGAGGGTTTTTTCAGTGTGGCAAGACCCCTCACGTAGTTGCTTAAAAAGGAAAAGAAGTTCACTTGGACGCCAGAGTGCGAGAAGAGTTTTCAGAAACTTAAGGAGAGTTTGACCACAGCCCCAGTGCTTGTGTTGCCTGATATTAATAAGGATTTTGAGATATTTTGTGATGCCTCTCGCAAAGGTTTGGGTTGTGTCTTGATGCAAGACAAGAGAGTGGTAGCCTATGCCTCACACCAGTTGAGACCGCATGAGGAGAACTACCCCACTCATGACTTAGAGTTAGCAGCCGTGGTGCACGCTTTAAAGATTTGGCGTCACTATCTGATGGGTAACAGATGTGAGGTTTATACGGATCATAAGAGTTTGAAATACATCTTTACCCAGTCCGAGCTTAACCTCAGGCAGAGGAGGTGGTTAGAACTGATAAAGGATTATAATGTAGGCATACATTATCATCCTGGGAAAGCTAATGTTGTTGCAGATGCCTTGAGCAGAAAGGTATACTGCAATTCAGTGATGGTTCGAGAGAGTCAGCCAGCTTTGCATGAGGATTTTCAGAAGCTTAGCCTTGAGTTGGTTGAGCCAGGATTTTTGGCAGCTATGGAGATGCAGCCTACTTTGGATGGTCAGATTCGTCAGGCTCAGTCAGATGATGAGGCATTTCAGCGGATCAGAAAGAACTTAGGTGAAGGTAAGGAGTCAGGATTTTCAGTGGATGACCAGGGAACCTTGTGGTTCAAGCAGCGTTTGTGTGTGCCCAGTAGGCAAGAGCTAAAGGATGTGTTGTTAAAAGAGGCTCATGAGTCGTTGTATTCGATTCATCCAGGCAGTACCAAGATGTACCAGGATATTAAGGATAAATATTGGTGGCCAAGCATGAAGCGTGAGATCGCTGAATATGTAGCCCTTTGTGATGTTTGTCAGAGAGTAAAGGCAGAGCATCAGATACCTGCAGGTTTGCTACAGCCATTGAAAGTTCCTGAGTGGAAGTGGGAAGAAATTGGTATGGACTTTATAGTCGGTTTGCCTAAGACCAAAGAGGGCTATGATTCGATTTGGGTCATTGTGGATCGATTGACCAAGGTTGCTCATTTCATTCCAGTTAAGACAACCTACAGTGGTGACAGATTGGCAGAGCTATATATATCCAGGATTGTCAGTTTGCATGGTGTGCCCAAGAAGATTGTGTCAGATCATGGATCGCAGTTCATCTCCCGTTTTTGGGGTAGTTTCCATAAGGCTATGGGAACTCACCGGAATTTCAGTACAGCGTATCACCCCCAGACAGATGGTGAGATAGAGCGAGTAAATCAGATTTTGGAGGACATGTTGAGAGCTTGTGTGCTTGATCATGGTTCCAAGTGGGACAGTTGCTTGCCTTTTGCAGAGTTCTCGTACAACAACAGTTATCAGGCCAGTTTGTAGATTTCACCGTTTGAAGCATTGTATGGCAGGAAATGCAGGACCCCTCTCAATTGGAAAGAGACGGAGGAAGGTCAGGTTTTTGGTCCAGACTGTTTGAAAGAAGCTGAGGATAAGGTCTGCTTGATATAGGACAGGTTGAAAACCGCCAGGCCGCATGTAAAAGCTATGCACAGACACCCGACGCGAGAGCCGAGTTTTGAGCCGATGATTTTGTGTATCTCGTGATCACACCATTCAAGGGTGTGAAGAGGTTTCAGCTAAAAGGGAAGCTTGCACCGAGATATGTTGGTCCGTTCAGGATTCTGAAACGTAGGGGAGAGGTTGCTTATCAGTTGGAGCTACCTGCGTCCTTCAGTGGGGTACATGACGTCTTTCATGTGTCCCACCAAGAAGTGCTGCGTGTACTGTAAGAGGTTGTGCGCTTGAGGTCGTTGACTGCAGGAGGATCTGCTGCACAAAGAGCACCTACCAAAATCTTGGAAGTGTCAAAGCGAGTCACCCGGAATAAAGTGGTCCGTTTCTGCAAAGTCCAGTGGAGCAACCATTCCGAGGAGGAAGCCACCTGGGAGCGCGAGGAGGATCTAAGAGCAGA
Source organism: Melocanna baccifera (assembly GCA_036346265.1). Classification (NCBI taxonomy): domain Eukaryota; kingdom Viridiplantae; phylum Streptophyta; class Magnoliopsida; order Poales; family Poaceae; genus Melocanna; species Melocanna baccifera. The sequence goes on from CM070685.1 coordinate 36,127,466, forward strand.
GTTCCCGAACCTATTCTCTTAGTTGGCCCAGATCTTGGGGTCGAGATCTCGTTTAAGGGGGTAAGGTTTGTAACATCCTGTTTTTCTGAGATTTTTAAAGCCTGGAATTTAAAAATGAATTTTCTGGAATTTTCTGAATTTAACTCAAGCTTCAAATGAATTTTTAGAATTTTTAAAGATTTAATATGATTAAAATAAACATTAACATAAGTTAAAAATATTTTATTTGTGTTCTTCAGGTCTCAAGGAATTTTCTGGTATTTTTGGTGAATTTTTGGGATTTACTTGCTATTTTCTAGAGCTTTTAGAAGTTTATTTGAATTTTGAAAAAGAAAACAAAAGAAATAAACCCCACGCCCGATCTCCTCTCTCCTCCATGCGTCGGCCATCCGCGCGCGCAGGCATCTCGCCGATTCCCGCTTCCCGCCGCGCCGCCGCCGCCCGATCCGCCGCGCCACGCTGTCGCAGATCGCATACTGACGTGCGGCGCGCTTCCCGCTCCGCCGCGCCCGCCTCGCCCTCGCGCCGATCGCGCGCGCGCGATCTCTCTCGCTCGCTCGCGCGCGCCACAGAACCCTAACCCTAACCCGCCGTTCGCCTCACCGTCGGATGCGCCACGTGGTCAGATCCGAAGCCGCTTAAACGCGCGCGCGCGCCGCCCGTGCCGTATCCGATTCGAGCTCCTCGGTTCGCGTGTTAAAACCCGCCGCGCGCCTCGGTTCACGTGCCTTGCCCTCGCCCTCGCGTCGCCTCCGCCGCCGCCCGCGCCTCGCTCGTTCGCGCGCGCGCGCCGCCGGAGCCACTCGCTGCCGCTCGAGGTCGCCGGAGCACCGGTGGCGCCGCATCGCCGCCGGTGAGCCCTCCGCGCCGTTCGCCCGCGTCGCCTCCGCCGCCGCCATCGCCTCCCGTCGCGGACCCCTCGCTTCGCTCGCCTCGGCGGCGCGCTTCGCCAGCGCGCCCGCCGCACCGCGACGCCTCGCGCCGCGCGCCCGCGCCGCTTAATCCCCGCCGTCGCTTCAGATCTGGACCGAAGGTCCAGATCGCGCCGCGCCGTAACTTTTCCGAATTTCCCGAATTAATTTTAGAATTAATTTTTCGGGAGACCGTTCTCCTCCGTCCTAGCTCCGATTGACCCCGTTCGTTTTTCTAAATTCATATAAAATCGAGCTCTAGCTGTGGGTTCTGGTTTTGTGAATTTTGGAGTTCATTTGCTTATCATTTTATGTGTTTATTTGTTTTTAGTCGTTTTCTCTCTCGTTAGATTCGGATTCCAGAGGAGCAGGTTTCCCGCCCGAAGACCAGGAGTACCCCGCTGAGCATAACGAAGGCAAGCCATGTCCCTTGATCATGTTGAACCCAATTTTGCAAATTATTATTTAATTATTTTGTTTTAAATTACATTGCATTGCTATTTTTATTCAAACCTTTGCACTGGTAGTTATCGCCCAATTGAGATTATACCTCCTTGATATTTTGGAATACCATGATGCCATTGTCACCATAGGTTGGGTAATTTATTAGTGATGCTAGATTATTTGTCACATGGGTTGGTACGATTAGACTGCTTAGCTGGCTTATATTTACGATGGATCTCATCCGCACATGTTAATTATTAATTTGGCTTAATGACATATGGAACTGTGGTTGGTGCCACGTGTATTAAAATTTGTACCACGTCATTGGTGTGACGTTGGCTTAGTTATACAAATTGGTTTTCACTCGGGCGAGTGATCGTGCAATAAAGGGAGAGGTGCAGTTGCACTTCGGGGATGTGGTAGCCTCGCGTAATGTTAAGGACTTAACCTTGTGCGCCATTGATTTGAGCTTAGACGTGCAAATGACATGTCTATTATGGGATGGACCTGGCTGATTAATTTGTAATATTTCAATTCAATTCTGCCATTGTGATGGACATGGTTGCTGATTTCCATGTGGCGTAGGGGGGGTGTGATGCGAAACCCTAGCGGGCAGGATTGGGTTGAGGTAGAGCATTGTAAAGGCCTTGTTGTGATTTCCTGAGATCGAGGTTAATCACATCGTGTGGGTACAGTTGTGCAACCTCTGCAGAGTGTAAAACTATTTGAATAGCCGCGTCCTCGGTCATGGACAGTGCTCGGGGATTTCACACGAGGGTTAGTGTTTCATTTACAACTTGGTGGTTTATGTTGGGAGTGGACAGGTAGTTCACTGTTGGTTTGACTTGTGGATTGATGTTCACAAGTGGTTCATGTTTATTCCTTTGATTATCTATTATTACTGTTTTCAGTTAACTTTCGCTTTCAAGTTATTTATTATATTTCATTATGAAATGCCTTTATGCAAATTAACTTTTCAGCCCTCCTTTGGTAAGCCTTGCATATTATATATTGCATTCATTGTTACAAACGACTTGCTGAGTACCAATGTACTCACGACTTTACGCCTATGTTACTCAGTTGAGGGAGAGGAGTTCTATCAGCAGGAGGTTCCAGAAGGAGAGTACTACGACGACTTCACGGATTAGGCTTCGTTCTCCACTCGATAGCCAGTGGGCTTGTCGATTGGCTGCTACGCTTTATTTTGGATTTCCGCTGCTATTTTGTTAAGCCCTTCCGGCTAGAGATATTGTAAGTTTGGCCATAAGGTCGTACCTTTGATATTTTATCGATATTTGTGTTTTCCTTTATTTTTGTCGTGTGTATGACTGTGATGACATCTATGTTTGACTGTGTGCACTAGCGTGATCCTGGACTAGTGCAGTTTACACAGAGAGACCGAATTTGCATATTCGGGTCTCGACATAAGTACTCTCTCATTGGGAGAAGTAATGAATGCTAGCTATGTGCAAGGAAAAAAATCCTTTCAAGAAGATTGTGATAAGTACTCTCATTGGAAGAAGAGACTCGATGCGCTTGCCACCGTTAGTAATTCAAGTCCTCTCCCGTTAAACACTACTTTATTTCTAACTTTTCTCGACGGTTATTATTAGTTTTTTCGATAAGAGAAATTTTATTAAATTTTAAGGTTTTAACATCGAGATGATACAAGACCCTTAAAACAATTCCTGGCCTCTGCATAACCAGGATGCACACAACCAAAAAGACAAAAAAGTACAGGCACTCTAATGACAATCAATCCACAGACTAGACCGCCACCCATGTGCCTAACCCTTATATAATAATTCGTAGGACCGGTATGAATGGTGCTTTTAAAATTTTTTCCTAAATATTCGTCAATCTATTATTCTAGTAACTATTGAGCTATGAAGATCAGAATTAGAATTCAAGACCAAAGCAAGCAACTCAAAATCCAAGAACCAAAAAAAATTCACAGCCCTGGCGGTCATACCGCAAGCAACAGGCTGGTCTGTCTAGGCTAGCGGTCTGACCACTCCCCTATTCCAGAACTAAAAAATCAGTCTGAGCCGATACTACTTTTGGTGTACCTAAAAAAATATCTAAGTCCAAATAAGATGAGATTTTGCAAATACCTTGCTTGAGGTCTCAGAAACATATTTCATTCAAAGATCACAAGAATGCTCACCAAAGTTCAGACCTTTTTCATGAACAAGCAATATTGAAATAAAACCTGGTAAAAACAAAAAATGAGGAATATGGCTTGCTTGTGGGTGGAGGATGGCTAAAATGGCTCTAGATATATTCCCACATATCGCAACAAGCAAGAATTCTTGATGATTTGAGACAAAAACACTTGGATAAAAAAATCTCCCAAAAAAGTCAAGTCCAAGTAAAACCAGACAACTTCAAGAACTTGAAAGATAATATACCTAGATGGATAGGGATTGATCTCTATAAGTCATCTACATCACATATACGTCCTTAGCATACAACAATATCGAGAAGGAGAGAGAAGACCAAAACCAACAAGTTCAAGAACAAATCAACCAAAACAATATGATTTCATGATAGATAAATAAAGTTGATGTATTGCTATTCAAGGATGAATGTTTTATAGCCACTCCGTCTGGAGGGCAAGGGAGCACACTACAGCATTCACACTTTTCAAACCCTAACCTTAGAGCACTTGGCTTGACACTAGATGGTTAGATGGTTGGAAGGGTTAACTTGCGAGTCTCCATTTCAACCCGTTAAATAGATAAGACAATCAATACCTATCTAATTCTAATGGATTTTATCTACTAGCACAAATAGGAAAAAAAATGTTAACCCTACACAACACAGATTTCACTCACATACTACACTTATGCATACTTTTCAAAACATATGAGTCTGAACCTGTTAAGTTCTTAGCCTTTAATCTAACTTGATCTTCTAAGTTTCTCTTTGACCTAAACCACTTTCCCAAGTGCCGCTCATACGTCACAGTTTTGATCCATAGTAGTTTCTGGTATTTTGGTCAACTTATGAAAATACCTATTCTTAACCCAGTCTTCATCTTCCTTGCAAGCAATCGCCTTGCTAGGCACGTGTAGATAGATTACTAGCTTGCCACACATCGGCAAGTTTCTTCCATTCTGGTTCCACCAGACTATGCGTTACTTGGATCGACCAAGCCACATGGTGCAACCCATCGCTTGAACTTCCCTTTAAGATCTTATGTTTTGGATGCTTCATGTTGTTATTTTGAGCCCAAAAACCATTCCAAAACTTAATTCTATGGTGACATCTTGAATGAATTACCGGAGTTGTTCAGTACAATCATCATTAGCAAAATGATTGTTCTCAATGCATATAAACTATACCCATTTGTTATCATAATGACCTAATACATCAGATATTTCAAATTCAACCAACTTTCTCCTTGATGAAAAGGTCCCCTCTCGAATTATGAGTAGAATATGCAATCATACTTTTCACTTTCATGCCCTGTAGAATATTGAGCAAGCCTTAAACAATCTCCTTACATAAAGCCTGTGAGATTAGCTTCTCATAAACAAACAACAAACGAATATCAAGAAGCCCTAAAGAAAACATTGCAGTGATTGCACTTTTGAACTTGGCATGAAAAGGCTCCAAAATAGAGTGTTTTTTTTATGAAAAGGGTTCTTTCATCGTTGATTAAACTTTTGAGCTATTCTCATAGCCATACTAGGGCAAGTACGTAGCAAGTGCCATAAAAGTTACGAAGGCACAAAGAAGCTCATCTCGCAATACTTGGACGGTGATGGATGCAGATTCAACAGGAATTAAGATTTGGATGCACTGTAAGCGGAGTGCTTCTATAGTGCACTCCTGTCATGGAGAACATAGTTGAGCCGATCTCCATAGATTTCTATGTTAGGGTTAAGATCTTATTTTGCAAACTCACGCAAAATCCCACCGACTTCACTTTTTACTCAATTACATCGAGATGTATAAGCAATTTACCTTTTGTTTTGTTACTTCACATATTGTTCTTTCACAAGAGGACACATGGTTTGAAAAAGAAAAAAAATATTTAAGACAAGGGTTTTAAAACAACATTAGTTTGCACTCATCGTGCATTAAGTCTTGTACTGCATCTTCCATCGAAAGAAACCAATGATCTAGATTAATATCACCGCAGTACAGCCTTGCTATAGTGTGGGTTTTTTTGAGCTGTGGTTTAAGCTTTTTTGTTTATGGTTTATGATTTCTAGCTGTTTGTAAAAGAGATTACGTAGAGATAAATACTTGCATGTGATTTTGGCCAGTACATATGAAATCAGCATAATGTATTCTATAATTGACCTTTAGACCCCACTTCGAAAAACACACGGTTTTTAGAAAAAATACTGTAGCTACGGTACATAAGCCAAAAAGCCAAAGCAAAAACGAACCCAGCCATAGTGCCTAGTCAAATCTATTTTACACTAGAAAAAATTCAATTTTCTTCACTAATGTCACAGATCCGGTTCCCCAAGGAACTCTCTTATATATATATGGTATAGTTAGTGTCAGGAAACTAGTAGGGTGCGTCATATTGGCTTTTGGTTGAAAATAAATATTAATAGCTAAAAGAAGGAAGGAGAGGATGAGCAGTGAAAAAAAATAAGGTAGAGATACGTACACATGATGTAAGAGAAAGGAGTGGAATATGTGATGCACCTATGCCCCTTGCTTTTTCCCGGAGCAAGACAGTAACGAGAGGGGTGAAGAAACCGTTTCAAAAAAATCAGATGTTCGTATTGGTTTTTGACTTTTTTAAGTAAAAACGAGAAGCAAAGACCAATACGAACAGGATCATAATCTTCCAAAATTCTAACACAAAATGATTTTTGTAATGATGTTCCAAGTATAGAATACTTCATGGAGTAACATATACGTATAGGTCGGCGATTCTCGACCATCATGCGGGCGACCGCTTCCCAAGGCCTAGAGAGCCTTTTAACGCGTGCGCTATAGTTGGAACACTCATCAACGGCGCTAAAACCCTAGCTAGGGTTTAATATTTATATTCCCTAACACAAGCTTTATGGCTCGACAGGCTAAGTAATCAACAACACGGTTTCCGAGGCAGTAACCGACCACGGCGAGCTAGCGGTGTACACTGTGCACTGCGGCAGTACAAGCTGTCTTCCAGCCCCGTTCTTTCGGCTTTAACTTCTAACTTCTTTTTTTTTTCACTATTCAGTATTTCATCTTTTTCTGAATTTTTTTAGATATTTTAGGCTTTTTTGTATTTTCTTTTTTTCCCGTGTTCCTTTATATTGTTCCTAATAGGTTAACATGTTTTTTTTATTTTTACATTTTTTTAAAATTAATTATGCCCAAAAAGCCAAATCAGCTACAGTAAAAAAAGTCAGCTACAGTGAAATTTCAGCCAAAAGACAGAAACCATCGCTAAAACGAGCGCCCCCTAATAGCAGCTGGTTTTATGGGCGGTGACCTCCCCCCATTAGAACTAGGGCATGCACAGAAGCCCACTGGCCTTGAGCCCACTTCCAAGGTTGAAGATGATAGACTGACTCTTTAATTTATATTTATAGATTGTGTTTACATTTATGTGTTGTGTTTATATTTATTATATGTTGTGTTGATCATATTATTTATGTGTTTTCATTAGTTATGCTAGGCTATATATACATGTAACACTTTGTGACTTGAATCAAGAATAGAGTTCGCATAATATTCTCCGCTCTCGGAAGACAGAGGTTAAGCAGCCAACTAATGTTAATCTTGCATCAACTTGCCAATTTGCATCATGGATATTGAGGTGTCCTTCAGGTTATAAAAATGGCCATGCCACCGGCAAGGGGAATGGCTAGCTTAGCTCTACGTGTTTTCTTCTAGGGTTTGCAGAAGGGTAAGGCCAGGGGGGTGGCTCCCTCGAATCAAGCTAAAACAATTGTTCATGCACTGGCCTGCGTGCTAGAGTGATCACCTCTTTTTCAGCCATGAAAATGAGTGTGAATTCAGGGAAACAAGGGCTCTTGCACATGCTCCCCTCTTACACCGATTGATGCATAGATGCATGGTTAATTTGTTCTATCCACGCAAATGCATATGCATGGCTCATGCACGCAAAGAATATCCAAAGGGTTTCATATATTTATCTACCCTTCTCCTTTCCCTAAGAGTGAGCCATAGCAAATGCGATAAGCAAATAGAGGCTACGCGATCCTTGCCTCGATCGATTAAATTGACTGTGTATTTAGGCCGAAAGCGCACATCATCGCATTGTTTATGGTCCATGATCGTGAATGGGGACCTCTCTCAATAAAAATTAAGCATAGTGATGCAAGTTCATGAACCATAACCTAGCTCGACACGTGTCAAAAGATCTTCTTCACACCAACCTAATGATTGCACTATGATTATATATTCATTTGAGATAATTGTACACCCCTGTCATGAAACTTGTCCAATATACCGAATTTTAATGTCGTGGGAGAAGCTAATATTGTGCCATATGAAGAGTCCTTAATTAGCCTGAGATGTTAACATGATTTCATGAATATATATACATTGTGCATGCCAAGTCAGGACTATATATAAACCTGTACAACTGTATTTTTAAATGAAACGAAAAGGTACCCTGTGTTGCAAGAATGCATCTCATCAGTGAAGGAAAATTTTGTGTTCTTCTTGACGCATTTTCTTTTTCTTCTTGATAAGTTTAATTAATGCACATAGTTTTGCAATTCCTAGGTGGCATGCACTACTAGCTAGCTACTACGCGGCAGAATCTCTGGAAAGTTGCTTGTCACTTGAAAGAATTAATGGATTTGTTTCTGTTTATTTCCTCTTTGATATATATATATATATATAGGATGGATGAGAATATTAGGTGCGAATTAGGGGATGTGAACTGCAGCTTTGGCTTCAAGGATGAAAACATAATATAAAGACACAAAAAAATTTCGGGTTAGGTATGGGTATAGTACTTCTAAACGATGTAAAGTAATAAAACAAATGTAAACCTTGTTATTTAACTAATATCTGAAGAAAGTCAATTGACCATATCTAATATTTATGTTTGCACATAATGGTGATGACATAGCCATGGCATGGGAGAGATGTAAGTGACTTAGTGATAAGATTTTTTTGTGATAGATGTGGCCAATTCAGGAAGCTGCTTAGCGCTGCAAAATTTTGGACGCTTTAATGTCCCTTTTGTGTAAGAAAATATGTCCACATCATACCTCTATTCTAGCTTATTTTCTTCTTGATATGTAGGTCGGCGGAGGACATATTTTTTTTGCAACTTCGAAGGAGACACGACAGAATGAAGCTGCTCAGCGAGTGCTGCTTGAATTCGAAACTTGTGCTTTTGCTACAAAGCTAGCTAGCTCCTGGAACAGAAGAGTTTGCATAATTCATTGACAACAAAATGTGACCTCGGGAAATTTGAGGTGTCAAATACATAAATCGACCATATGAAATCACAGAATATTCCAAATGGAGCCAAGATATGCTAACATATATAGTTTCCAACTCTTATTTGATAAAACTTCTCATTGCATGCAAAAGTGCACACGCTAAAGCACATTGTAAACGACGAGATATCTGAATTAATACTACTACTACTACTCGAGCCAGAAGCTTTTGAGCTGTGCCTTTCCTAGTTTATTGGAGGATCAAACTGATCATATATAACACGTACGTAGGGAATCACCGAAAGGCAGAAGCCAATCGAAAAGTTGACTAGTAGATGGGAACGAACGATGCTTCGTGCGTTTCCTGGCACTGCACTGTAAAGGCAGGGACGACTCGCTTGCAGGGTGCTTGCTGCTGACCGGCTTCTATCTGACCGCTTGGAAATCGGTGATTGGTTGGAAGGCTCACTTCGACAGCATGGCACCAGTGTCGGTGTTTTGTTTACATGTCACACACGGTTTAGTGGAGTGTGTCATAAGGTTTCAGCATTGCCCATACATGGCAATGACATCCGAAAACTTTTACAACCAGAAAGCACTACTACAAAAAGGTTTATATTAGACACTTCATCACAGACAGTTCATAAAAACCGTCTGTATTAAATGCAATCACAGATGGTTCTTACTTAAGAACCGTATGTGATATTCCGTGGTATCACAGACGGTTCTTTCTTAATTAAGAACTGTATGTGATATGGCAATATCACAGACGGTTCTTAAATTTGTTCCCGCCTCACACATCTCTAAAATTTTATAATTTCTCGCTTGAGTTTGAGTAGAATTCTATTTTGACACCCTTTAATAAAACGGGCATAACTTTTACATACGGTGTCCGTTTTTGATGTTCTTGTACTCGTTGGAAAGCTAACGACGAGCCCGATTCAAAAAAAATGACTCACTTGCGCTAGTCGCCCTCGAAGACCCCCAAAATCGGCCATTTGCAGCCTCAAATTTGAATTGGAAGTTTTTGAATTCTGTTTTTGCCAAAAATTTTTATCTTCCCTTTGAAATTTGGGGTTTGTCTCAACTGCAAAGTTGTAGATCTCATCGAAACCTTTCAAATGAATATATATAAGCCATACAGAACTTTGCTATTTCATACTTTGAGATTAGTTGTTTATATTGTATCAGTATATATATAGCCAATATCACAGACGGTTCTTAATTAAAAACCATCTGTGATATTGGATATCACAGACGGCTCTTAATTAAGAACCGTCTGTGATATGTTTCTCGCTTTGTGCATCTCTAAAATTTCATAATTTCCCACCTGAGTTCGAGTATGACTCCTCTATAAATATTCACCCGAACCCATCCACCCCCTCCCTTCAAATGCATCTGTGGGGTTTAGGTCTCCATTGTTTCCCGCTTCCTCCCTCCATTGTTTCTTCAAGTATTTGATTCTGTGGGGTTTAGGTCTCCATCGTAGCCTCCATTGTTGCTGCTTTGTTGGGTTTAGGGTTGCCTGGGAACTTACAGTGAGGCAACTGCTAAGAAGGTCTACCCGAGCTTGTGCTGGTGGATTGTTCTCTGCTATGTTGCTTTGATTGTTCTCTTCATCGTAGGCTCCATTGTTACTTCCATTGTTTTCTGGTATGTTCTCTGCTATTGTAATGGTGGACTATAATCTTGTGATGTTGTAATGGTGGATTGTAATCTTATGATGTTGTAATGGTGGATTGTAATCTTATGATGTTGTAATGGTGGATTGTAATGGAAATAAAATGTTCTCTGCTCTGTTTGATATCTCATTTGCTTATTTTCGCTTGTTTTCAAAAAGCATAGCTAACATTTCCTAAGGCTAACTAAAAAATAGAAAAAATTTTAGGTATAAAATGAACTATCATAGACAATTTTGTAGTATAAACCGTCTGTGATCACACATCACAAACGTTTCTAAGTTTAGAACCATCTGTGATGTGTGAGTATCACAGACAGTTCTATTCTATAATAGTGTTTTTCACAGACGGTTCTAGTTACACTGTATTGTATTTATCACAGATGGCTCACAAACCGTCTGTGATAACTTTTGATTATTACTGACCCATAAATTTAGACGGTTCAAAAAATCGTCTGTGATGACGTTTTAGAACCGTCTGTGATGATGATTTCTATAGTAGTGAGGGTACGTGTTTGAGTAGGTGATATAAATATTAAGGGCCAGTTTGCGGTTGCTATATTTTGGGTAGGTTTTTTTGGGGCCGTGACTTATAGTTGTGTTTTTGAATTTTGGTCTGTGCGTGAGAGGCGATAAGCAAAGAAAAGTAGTTATATGTGATTTTGGCCGGTACAGCTGAATTCGGTACAGTTTGTACTATAATTTACCTGTAGAACCCGCCTTAAAAAATGCATGTGTAATAGCGAATTACTGTAGAAATGCCTAAACAAAAAACTTCAAATTAAATATTGTAAACCTATCATGAAATAGGGAAAATACCAAGTTCAATATGCTATCGCAAAGTTCAAACCCTCTTATAGTTGTACTCTCTCAGTCCAATATTGCTGCTAAGTATAACAAAACTGCTTACCTTTGCCCACAGTAAAATGCCCTTACACTATCACTTGCATTTCTCATCATAAGAAATTAAACTGTATGGACATCAGTTTTCCAGTCAAATTTGGTTAAGAATTTGTGCTGTAATTTTTCCAGTCGGTGCATCCATTTATAAAGAAATATGAACTATGCATTGCTCCAAACATAACGTAGATGAGACTGATGCGTTTAGCATGCTTAGTTCCCTTAATTGAGCAGACTAGATCATTCTCACATGCTGCGCGGCGCAGCAGCAACGGCAGGTCAACCCCCTTCGACCATGGAGTGGGTGCCTCATGTTCTCTGCATGCATCTGTCGGCCTCCCTCGCACATTAGAATCTTTCTCTCTCCAAAAAACTAGAACGAAAAATCAAATCGCATCTCTCTTTTCCCCCTAGAACCAAAACAAGCACTAAAGAACGCCATTCACAAAAGGGTATTGATAAATATCATCCGAATATTTTCTTCCTAACTATTGTCCAGATTTATGGTCATTGGATCTCAGATCCAACGGCCACGAATACTCTCTCTCCAAAAAAAAGTAGTCGTTGGATATCAGATCTAACAGTCACAAATCTAGATGATAATTATAAAGAAAACATTCGAGTGATGGACAAAAAGGGACTTGATCCTACTCCATCCGTCCCATAGTATAAGCCCGATACATGTATCTAAGAAGTATACTAGTAATATTAAATAAAATTGAACTATAGTTTCTTCTATTAGATAGACATAGTCCTGCTCTTTCCATTAAAAATAAATATAATATAATTTTATTAAATATTATATAAATATTATTACTTCTAGATATATTAGTCAAACTTGTATTGCCGGGGAGAGTATCAATCTCCAAATATTATCATATACTAGCAACGTAAGCGCGGCGCCACGCCGCGCTAGCTATCATGTGAACCGAAGTAAAAAAAGAGACAAATATTAGGGAAGAAATGACATGCTAGGGGTCTCTCCACAAAAAACCAAGGACCCACGTGTAATTCCAAAGAAAACGCGGGACGTTATCTAGTAAAAAAAGAGCGGATTGGCTTTTTCGTAAAAAACTGAGGGTCTTTTTGAAAGAACCAAGAGTCTGTACGTAATTACTTGAAACCGCGGGACGTTATCAAGTAAAAGGAGAGCGGAGGAGCTTTTTTGTAAAAAATTGAGGACTTTTTCGAAAGAACCGAAGGTCTGTATGTAAATATAAAAATTCGAAGATTTTTTTGCACAATCTGCCACATGGGGACTGCCTCCGGGCCGAAGAGTCCCCCAATCTTAACATACAGAGTATATTCCTCCTATCTCTGTGCCACTCCTAACTTCCGCTCTCCCTCCTCTTGTATATAAGGACCTCAGTCCGACCCCCCAAACCACCAACACAGAACACTTGCAAGCCCAACAAAAACAACAGCAAGAGCACGTTCTTCTTCATCTACTGGACACTTGCAACACTTGCAAATCCAAGCTTAGTTTACTTAGCTAGTGATCATCTCAAGCAGCAGCCATGGTGCTTCTCCCAACCGATCGCATGGACAGCCTCTTCTCCCCGCGTTGCGTGTGGGTGAACGGCCCCATCATCGTCGGCGCCGGCCCTTCGGGTCTCGCGGTGGGGGTCAGCCTCCGCGAGCAGGGCGTGCCGTTCGTCGTGCTGGAGCGCGCCGACTGCATCGCCTCGCTGTGGCAGAGGCGCACCTACGACCGCCTCAAGCTCCACCTCCCCAAGCAGTTCTGCGAGCTCCCGCGCATGCCGTTCCCGGAGCACTACCCGGAATACCCCACCCGCCGGCAATTCATCGACTACCTCGAGAAGTATGCCGCCAAGTTCGACATCAAGCCGGAGTTCAACCACACCGTCCTCTCCGCGCGATACGACGAGACCTCTGGCCTGTGGCGCGTGCGCGTGCGCGCCGCGGCGGCCGGCTCCGAGATGGAGTACATTGGCCGCTGGCTCGTCGTCGCCACTGGCGAAAACGCCGAGAGCGTGGTCCCGGACATCCCGGGCCTCGCGGGCTTTGGAGGCGAGGTGACCCACGTCAGCGAGTACAAGTCCGGCAAGTCCTACCGGGGTAAGCGTGTGCTCGTGGTCGGCTGCGGCAACTCCGGCATGGAGGTGTCCCTCGACCTCTACGACCACGGCGCGCTCCCGTCCATGGTGGTTCGAGACGCTGTGCACGTCCTCCCCCGAGAGGTGCTCGGCAAGTCCACCTTCGAGCTCGCCGTGCTGCTCGCGCGGTGGCTACCCCTCTGGCTCGTTGACAAGATCATGATCCTCCTCGCCTGGCTCGTCCTCGGCGACCTCGCCAAGTTCGGCCTCCGGCGCCCGGCCGTCGGCCCTCTCGAGCTCAAGAACACCCAAGGCCGCACCCCGGTGCTCGACATCGGCGCCCTCGCCAGGATCAGGTCCGGCGACATCACCGTCGTCCCCGGCGTGATTCGCTTCACCAAGGGCTCCGCCGAGCTCGCCGACGGCCAATCACTCGACATCGACGCCGTCGTCCTCGCCACCGGCTACCGCAGCAATGTGCCCCAATGGCTCCAGGTAAATTCACATTCCCTTCCACCTCTAGCATTCACCCAAATGCTACTGTTCCATTAGCTCATCTCACCGAAACATCGCGCTACATTTGGCTGATCAATCAATGCCTCGTTCCTTCAGGGCAACGACTTCTTCAACAAGGACGGGTACCCCAAGACGGTCTTCCCCGACGGTTGGAAGGGACAGACGTCCGGTCTCTACGCCGTCGGCTTCACCCGGCGTGGGCTCTCCGGCGCCTCCGCCGACGCCGTGCGCATCGCCAAGCACCTCGGCCATGAGTGGAAGGAGGCGACCAAGCCCACCACGAGGGCCGGGGCGTGCCACAGGAGGTGCAACTCCGTGTCCGTGGTCTTCTAAGCGATCAACCAGCTAACCAACACTCGAGCTAACTAAAGCACATATACTGCATCGTTAATGGTGTTTTAGTCAGTCAGTCAGTCCAATCCCCTTGGTTCGTTGTTGATTTGTTCTTTGCGTGGTTAATTAGGATGTGAGATCAAAGTGTGATGATTAATTAGTAGGAAGAGATGATGATGATGATGATACTATGTAGGACACTTGAGAGTCAGAGAGAGAAAAAAGAAAGAAGACAAGTGGAGCCCTCTCGTCAGTGGGAAGTGAGCCCTAGGGGATTTTTTTTACCGCAGCTAAGGGCGTACGTCTGGTGTACAGTCAGACAGACTAGCATATACCTGCTGATGGATGATGAGGCTCCTGTCATCGACCATGTTTGTTTTCTTCAGTTGCGCCATGTATTTTTTCACTTAATTTCTAGCCTTTGTAGCTCGATCTTGCTGTAACAATACGGTGTACTTGTTAGAGCAACTTCAGCAGGGCCTCTACTTAAGCCCCTAAACTCAGATTTGAGAGCCAGAGCAAAAAATTGAACTCCAGCAGGGTCTCTACTTGAAAATAGGGGGAGCCCTCAAATGAAAAGTAGAGACCCTGTTTTGAGAGCTACTGCTGGAGTTGCTCTTACTACCTGTAGTAACAGTTGTTTTGTAGCTCCCTTTGTATAACTCTTTTACTTGAGAGTGAATAAATGCCTAGTGTGATGTTTTGTTTTACAAATTACAATGGTTAATTCGTAGAATCTCTCTCTCTCTCTCTCTCTCTCTCTCTCTCTAGCTTGCATTTGTGGAGGTATGAAGTACTGTCACTTTCAGGCATCAATCAATTCAGAACCAGCAAGCAACATGGTAGGGTGGTGTGGGCTGTGGAATTCCTGGCTCTTGTCCTTCGGCTGTCCCAGTACTGGATCTGGGTCACCATTGTGTTCCCCATTGGCTCCTGGTGCTCTGGACAGTTCAATCAGAATCAGATCTCACTGCAGCTCTCTGTACCCACCACTCACTGCCTGGCCCTGGACCTGGGGCAAGATCCTTGAGTAACATACCCAAAAAGTCTGCTGGCAAAAAATTAAAGTGGAAGAACAGAGGGAAATCACTATAAATGAGTACAAATTTCCCAACCACAATTTTAGAACTCTAGCAAGTGAAAACTAAATTCCTCACATATATCAAAGTAAAAGTTTTCAGAATGTAAATATTTAATTTAATTACTCTATACTTTTTTCAAGAGAAAACGGTGGATGTTATCAGGGTTAGGCACTCCAATCATTGTGGAATAGTTGCAAAGTACATATTACCAGGTATTTGTAACGATTTCTTTGAGCTACCATAATTAATACACATAAGTGATGTAAAATTTCAGTTGAACAACTCCTAATTTACTTTGTTGTTGGGAATGAACAACTCCTCTCATTTGCTCAGCATTATTGTTAACTGTCCTACTAACAACAAATTTTAGGACAAGCCCATCCCTTCTTTCATTGAAATACAGGGGCAAAAATATATAGGAAAGACAATCAATCAACGGTCCAAGATGGACCATTTCATGTGAAGTCAATGTGAGATGAGAGCATCAAGTGGTCACTAGAGCACAAGGGTGAATCATTTGATTTTGGAAAAAAAAAGAATTTGTTAGCTGGATGTGGGTTGTATCCCATGTAGCTGTAGTAGATATAAAGCCCCCACTACCCCACTAAGCAGCAATACACAGGAAAGGGAACTAAACTCCAACATGTACTCATTGGAGAGACCCCAGCAAATCACAGGCCATTTCAGATCTCCCCATCACTGTCACTGCATAAGCAGATTTGGTTGGGCTTAATTACAAGTTCAAACCCTTTGTTTCCCATCAACTTGTGCTTCATGAGGTGCCAGGGGGTTCCAATTGTTTTATTTTTTTTCAATAACTACTGATTGGTGCTGCTAGAGGAAGGAAATTCCAATAATTTTTATGTAACATCGATCGATTAAACTAATATTATTGTGGTACTGTTCTCATCACGCAATTATATGTATAGGCATCGAAATGGAACATACATCCTGTTGGATTGTGCTATAGGTTTTACAAAATGAATTGCCGTCATGTGGTTTACACACTTTGGTTTTAGTCAAGCTTATAATTGGCAGAGTGAAGAGAAGCAGGAAATTAAGGGAGAAGGGACTGTTCAATGGGTGGGAGAAGGGAATGATGAATGATGGATAAAATTAGAGATGGCAATCCCCCCGTGGGGGCAGGGTCCCCACAGGGACTGGAGATGGGGGGCCATCTCCTCCCAGGAAGCTTAGCGTTGCGGGGCGGGGCGGGGCGGGGCCGCAGAGGCTTCCCCCACGACCTCCACCCCATTGCCATCCCTAGATACAATGGGAATTTTTTTAAAAAAATAATCTATTTTTTATTCAAAAATACAGAAATATACCTGTGAAATTTTTTTACAAGAATGGTCTTCAATCGCCTAACCGTTGGGCGACTGAAACCTCTTGCTCAACAGCTGCACGACACGCAGGCAGTTCGCGGACAGTTAGGCGATATAGTTTCAGTCGCCCAACGGTCGGGCGATTGGGACCAGTCGCCCAACCGTTGGGCGACTGCGCCTAGTATAAGAGGCCGTGCGCGACCCTGCCTGGCGACTACGAACAGAGAAGAGGAGCAGCGTCTAAGAACAAGAAGAGGAGAAGAGAAAAGAAG
This sequence comes from Melocanna baccifera, assembly GCA_036346265.1. Lineage (NCBI taxonomy): Eukaryota > Viridiplantae > Streptophyta > Magnoliopsida > Poales > Poaceae > Melocanna > Melocanna baccifera. Next base: position 36,144,366 of record CM070685.1, read on the forward strand.
AGTGGAGAAGAGAAGAGAAGAGGAAAGGAAAGGAGAAGGAGAGGAATGAGAGGTTCCGCTACTTTGTGAGGTAAATGTTTTTTGCTTGGTTTTAGTTAATAAATTTGTAGAAAGTAAATAGTTTGCTTAGTGTAAAATTAGAATGCCTAGAAAATTTGATATGAAGTAAATAGTCATAAAAAAATGTAGTCAATATAGTTATAGAAAATTAGTATATTTAGAAAATCTTAGTTGCAAGAAATTTAGTCAATATTACAATTGTAAACAAATTAGTCAATATAGTTGTAGAAAATTTGTATCTGATGAAAATTGTAGTTGTAGAAAATTAGCATATGTACAAAATCATAGTTGTATAAAATTTAGTCAATGTTATGTGTACGAAATTAGCATCCATATAAAATTATAGTTGTAGAAAATTTAGTAAATATTTGTATATGTAGTAAATAGTTTGTTTTGTGCAACGCATTATTAAATAACATTTATGATTTATTAGGAATGAATTTACAGTCGTTAGTACATTGGAAATATAGTCATGCTGTTAGACTGGGTATATTGTCATTTTAATCAGTATGTCATGTAAAATATCAAAACCAATTAGAATTAATTTACATTAGAAGAGAGGTCGAGCAACGAGAGAGGAGTGTCGTCGGTGTGTATGGGAGCAAGCAGGGAGTTGGTGCATATTGGACCAGAGGAAAGGGAGCAGTGTCGGTGCGAATGAGGAGGGATTACACTATGAGGGCAGTGTAGTTCGTCATGATAGATGAATGGTTATAGAAATGTAAATCACAGTACATCAGTACTTTCATAATTTGTGATGCGATTTGACTAGTTGCAACATTCAAACTATTTGTAGGCAGACATCAGTAATGCGGATACCCACTACGTTAAAAGTGCATTACGGTGTCAGCACCGTTTGTGAAGATCCGAACGGTGTTGACTTGAGCAGTTTTGCGCAAGCTACTCTGGTACACCTAGACGACGAGAATGTTGGAATCGCAGATGCGATACACTGGCTCACCTATAGCTTTTTCTTGAACCCTGAGGTGTGCAACGTCGCCATACAAGGCCTTTGGAGCCAGTCTCCCACCGACATTAGATGGAGTTGAGAACATTGACGCGTAGTGCTACGTGGAATGGGTTTGTGCAAGGCTGCTGGCGCTGTAGATATAAGTATGTGTTGTTTATGCAACCATGCCCAATAGAAGTTGTACAAGGCCGTGGTAACGGGTATCATTCGGGTTGTGTGAATAGCTTGTGCGCCCAGCATGTTGGAGGGTGCACGTATGGAGACCGAAGTACGAGACTCATTGGATTGTCTCGAAGGTAGAGCCGCACTCCTGCATTCTTAGCAGTGTTTTACCGAGACATCGTAACCTAACATCCTCCTTTATACCCAATTTGATGTATGAAGAAATAGTGGACAAGAAGGACATCGAGGCCACGCACATCATGGTGGCTACTGAGAAGAAGTTCAAGTACAAGATTAGTTACACAAAAGTGTGGCGAGCGAAACAGAAGGCTTTGGAAAAGCGGTTTGGGTCTTTCGAGGCGGTGTATGACAACCTTCCTCGTATGCTTCAGGTGCTGCAGGATAAGAACCCGGGTACATACGCTGTAGTGAAGAACAAGCCATCCACAAGACTACCAGGTTTTGTCGTGTTGCAAAGGGCCTTCTTAGCCTTCCGTGCATACATAGAGGCATTCAGGCATATGCTTCCTGCCATATTAATTGATGGGACCTTTTTGACCGGCAAATATAAGGGTCAGATCCTTACAGCCATTGGCGTTGATGGCAACAATCAAATTCTCCATCTGGCCATGGCATTCATGGAAAGTGAGAATTATGATAGCTGGTTGTGGTTTCTTTGACATGTGAGGGTTGGAGTTGTCGGTGCTCGTCCTGGTATATGTGTAATCCATGATTGCCATGCCAAGATGGTGAAGACCATACAAAAACTTCAAGAAGACCCCGTGGAGCCTTTCCCTTAGCCGAATATGATGAATAGATGGTGCATTCACTACTTGGGGGCCAACTTCTTCAAGCAGTTTCCGAAGCAACCATTGGTGAAGCTATTTAAGAGGCTGACTATATAGAACCAGAGATAAAAATTTGATGCCTTTTGGGCGCTGTTGGATGAGCACAACAGGAAGCACGTTGATGAGAGGAACAAGGTACCGCCCATGCCTAGGACGGCTCAACACGAATGCATTACAACACTAGTTGAGCCTAACGCAGTTGGTTCGAGGAGGAGGAGCTCGCAGAACATCAAGTGCTTCTCATAGTGGATTGAGGCTGAACCATTGGAAAAGTGGTCCTTGCTGAACGATACGAATGGCGTGAGGTACAATATAATGACGACTAACCTTGCCGAGGTGTACAACCGGGTTCTTAGGAGCCTTCGTTCTCAGACGAACCAATGATATGGATGAAGCGCAAGCTGAAGCGCCCGATAGACGCTGCGGGCACTACAGTCAAAAGGGCCACACAGCCAGACGATGCAAGGCACCTATTGATGAGTAGAAACACCGGCATGGTTCCCACTACTGGTTGTTAGAGTGTGCAAAGTGGCTTCGAGATTACAAATTATTGTACACTGCATTCTGTACTTAGTTAGTTGGCACATGAGATGTGTGTAATGTACCATACATTGCAAGTATTGTTTGTACAACTGTTGTGGTATTTTCCCCTTTTATTACTATTACAAGTATTGTGCTGGCAGCCTAGTGTTGTTTCGTTTGTTTATTTACAAGTTATATTTACTGCTACTTTACATTCAATATTTGTTTTCCACATAAATGCTCACTTGAAGTCATTTTGCAGGTATGATTTATGACCTTGGCAGAGTGAACTAGCCTTATGGCCTACTGGATGTGTGCATCGACCGGTAGCATCACGTGTCGCGCCATGTCTCACCTCTGGGGAGCGTGCAGGAGGCGACTAACTTGGGGTGGTTCGCACGCGCGCACCCCGAGTAGCCTGGAGGTTGGACCCATGCTGGACAGCCAGGTTTGCACTCCAGCGATGTTGTCTTCTCATCATATGTAAGTTACATACTGATCTTTTTTTACTGTTCACAGGCTGAGTGATGTCGAACTACTACCTCTTGCCCGGATGGTGTAGGCCATAGACGAGGACGATGTGGCAGCAGCTGCGGGTGGGGATGACACTGCGGAGCGATCGCGACGCTTCCCATTCGACCACTCCCTACTGACAGCTTCGGTGGACCGGTGGGGCCAGAGACGCACACTTTCCACTTCCCATTTGGGGAGATGGTGCCTATGTTGCAGGACGTCTCCCTACTACTCGGCCTCCCTATCGCGGGAGCTACCGCCTTCCTGCTAGAGGCCCTGGCCAGCTGGCTTGTGGACCTGCTAGTGAGGTTTCAGGGAGTCCTACCGCCTGGGCCACGGACGTGTACTACATCTTCCCGTCAAGTTAAACGCATGGCCCGTTGTTGCGGTGGCTTTCATAGTTCTGGGTATGTGATAGACGTCCTACCTGTTCAATCTGCTGCGCTCGTCTTTCCACAATACAATCTTAATTACTTTTTCATTCTACTCAGGTGGAGCAGATGGACCCGACCGCGGACGAGCAGCAGGTTTCGGGCTTACTTGTTGTGGCTATTTGGTTGGGTGCTCTTCATAGCATCCACGGCTACACCGTCGACACGCGGCTTATCGCCTACGCTAGGGCTATCGTTGATGGGGAAGCCTCCCACATCGGCTGGGGTTTGGTTGCACTTGTCGAGACCTATCATGGCTTGTGCGACGCATGCAGGAGGACCAAGGCAAACTCAGTCCTCATAGGGTGCCCACTGCTACTGTAGTTGTGTTCGTTTGAGTGCTTCAGCCTCGGATGGTCCATATTAGAGGACATCACTCCATACGGGGAGAAGATGTACCTGGGAGGCGAGGTGGACTGGCCTACGATGGGTTCTCTATGGTTCCAAAGATGGGTACGTAATCTTGTTTGCAATTAATTCATTCATAATAATGACTGTCCTACGTAACCCTTGCAGGTACAGTTCACGCATGTTCAGGTTACACATGCGTATCTGCCCTTCATCGAGCAGTTCGATCGGATCACGACCAACGACGTGCACTGGGAGCCCTACTTCCCTAAGGCACTAGAGAGGCGCACTCCGGACAGCTTGTCCTCATTGTGTCAGCACGATCGGGCTTTTTGGCTGAGGCGGAGGAAGCTCGTGTTTGACATTTTTGTGGAGGACTACGTGGCGCATCGTGTTATGTGCCAGTTCAGCCTACGTGAACTCATTCCAGTACCACATAGGCTAGGTGTGCTCGACAACATCCACACATGATTACCGCCAGGAATGTCTCTCCTTTTACTACCACATAGGCTAGGTGTGCCCGCAAATGTCACCTCATGTAGGCACTTTAGGAAAGGAGTCAAACGCGGGACGGACTAGACGGCTAAGATAGAGGTGTGGACAGCCCATTGGTAGGGCGCGCTAGATGACCTTGTGTAGGAGAACACGTACTAGGCTGATACATGTGAGCGACCCGCCCCCACCACATGTCGCAGCACCATCGCAGCACCAATCAACACGTACCCTGTGTACCTCGCACGGGATATTCACATCGCGGTACGTTACATCGTAATCCTAAATCATCGCTTCTGCCAATCCCACACTTACATTTCACCATCTCATGTTTTTCTTGCAGGCGAACATCGGTGCTACGATTTGGAGGGACTCTCGTACTATGGGAGACCACATGGCCAGTGGTGCGGAGGTCACATGAGATGAGCATTATTCATTTGTCCATCATGTGCAAGCCTTCGGTGCATGCGTCGTCGCGCTGTTGTCGTGTACTGTGGTTCAGGACATCGCCACACTAGTGGGTGGTGCACATTCCTTACATCCGCCAGCGCCGTCCCGTTCGGCATCACACCGCACAGGATGTTCTGCGCTGCCATGTCCGCCACGCACTAAAGAGGCTACAGGGTTAGGTAGGGCGCAGCCGACACCACCTCGGCCTGATGAGGCTGGGTGTCAGGTTGGGTAAGGGCCAGTGCTCCAACAGCGTAACAGTTCGTCCATCCTTCGTCCTACTCTGGTTTCCCCGCGCAGCAGTTCGTGCGTCCATCTTACTACTCTAGTTTTCCTACACAGGGCACATACAATGTGCCGTACGTGCCTCCTGACGCCTTCGAGCATGCCATGGTATTAGCCGAGTGTATGTCGTGCCTCCTTTTGTTTTTTCCCATCTATTTACTTGATGAACTAATGATATTTGTAATGCAAGTCTTATGCCCGCTGACTTGTTTGGGGTCTCTCTGGGCCAAGAGGTCCCAAACTGGTACTTTGTGGATTTGGACGACCAGGCGACCGGCCCAGGAGCTTAGCCCACCCCTCCGGAGGTTCTCTCCAGGCCGCAGATCACCAGTGCTCCGATAGTTACACAGGACACACTACAGTCAGCCCCTCTACCTTTGGCACCTCATGCGTGCAGGCCTCCTGAGCCTTTTACCTTGTCGGGGCCCCAGCCTCGATACCCAGCGCTGAGGAAGATGGCCAAGAGGGGTTGTACGGGAGCATGTGGATGTGGAGCCAGAGGGGCCAGGGTGGCGATGGAGGGGGTGCCGCAGGAGCTGTTGGGGGGCCTAGTGTTAGGTGTGTTTTTGTTATTCCTGTAATATTTACATGTCATACGTATTATGTGATGTTTATGATACTTTACCTTTCTCATTTGTACTCCTTTTTTATGTCAGTTTGTTCAAACGATGTCGACGCCTCTAGTTCAATACACATGATGCATCACTGCAACAGTACGCTCAATAAATAGTAACCGCACAACATGTAAACTATTACATTACAACTTTTACGATAGTAAATAGAACTCAAAGATTTGCATAGTGATAAGACAAGACAGGACAGTTTCATGTATTGACAAGACCAGATGGGCCAGCTTTGCGCACTGACAACACCACATGGGGTAGTTTTGCGCAGTGACAAGACCACATGAGATAGTTTTACGTAGTGACAAGACCAGACGGGCCACCCCTGTGTAGTTCCAAGAGCAAACGGGTGGAGCTTTGCAAAAATGACAAGATAAGATGGGACAGTTTTGCGTAGTGACAAGACCAGACAAGCCAGTTTGGCGCAGTGACTACACCAAACGGTGTAGTTATCCATAGTGACATGACTATACAGGGCAGCTTTGTGTAGTGAAAAGAACATACGGTGCAGCTTTCCATAGTGACAGGACCAGACGGGATGAGTTTGCACAGTGACAAGACCAAATGGGGCAGCTTTGCACAGTGACAACACAAAAGGGTGAAGCTCTCCACAGTGTCAAGATTAGAGAGCACAACTTTAGCAGTGACAAGCCCATACGCAACCAAACCTGTTGGCTTATAAAAGAAGGTGGAAGAGATCTAAGAGAGAACATTACACAACCAAACCCCATACTACACTACAGCTTTGTTCACCAAGTCGGAATGGACAAGAGGCAAAAGAAACAATGGGACAACATGATGAAGCAATAGGAGAAGACCCATGAAATAGCAAGGTCTGCTACAGCCCACGACAAACAAGCTAGGGCTACTACGGTCCTAGCCGAACAAGTTGAGCGTGCCAAGAGGACAACTCTCTACAAAGATGGCCTCCGTAGTAGCAACCCTGTCCTGAAAGTTCCAACCGAGCGTTCGCCGCAACACCCACCCGATGGAGAGGCTCCGCCCCTCTATTAGTACAGAGACCCATGCAAGTTCTCCAAGTCTAAACAGCGGATCAGCCTGAGCATCCGTTACTGGGGTTGTATAAACTAATCCTATGACTATCCCGATCATCGTCGGAACACGAGCACCTATCGGCAGTTGGTAAGAACCAGCTATAATGTGTTCCTCTCCACTATTTTTCTTTTAAAGTATGCAGTTGGTAAGAACCAACTATAATGTGTTCCTCTCCACTATTTTTCTTTTAAAGTATGCACTAACAACCTTTCCCATCTACCCACAGTCCCTGGAACCGCATGTGGCTACCGCAAATGGATCGAACTAGAGATTCACCTATATGATCAGTGTACTCTCGACTTCGAGGAGTGGGATGTCAAAAGGGTCTGCGGGATCCACGAGGCGGAGCACTGGAAGGACAAACAAGCCGGGCATATACATCAGGAGACGAAAGCTCATCTCGAGGTGTGCATACGCAGAGAGCACAATGCTTGCAGAAGGAGTGTGAGAAAAAGTGAGAGATAGCGGCCAAGGCCAAAGAGGCCGCCGAGGAATTTAACGCAGAGCTCATAAGGAAAGGAAAATCGCTCCAATCCACGCAGTAGGGCAGGCTATTCGGCATTGCTCCCAAGAAGCTTGAATTATTTTCATTCATGAAGGATCGGAAATGGCAACAGAGGGGGGTGAATGGTGCCTTTTGAAAAATTCCGCCCGAAGTATTCACTCACTTTTCAGCCAAGAGCAAACTAAAGACAGCAAAGAAATCTTGTCAAAACAGTAGTGAACTGCACCCAAAAACAGCACTAAAAACTGCAGAAACCTGCTCTACAAAACAGCACTGCTGGCTGAGAATAGAGCAGAAAAATAGTAAATAAATTGCTGTCCAAAGCAGCATGAAAAGCACAAAGTAAAAGCTCAAAATCAGAAAGTAAAAATAGCTTAAAGTAAAAGCAGAAAAGCACAAAGTAAAAGCTGAAAAGCATAAAGTAAAAGCAGCTTAAAGTAAAAGCTGAAAAGCACAAAGTAAAAGCTGAAGAGTATAAAGAAATTAACAAAAAGAATTAGAGATTGCAGCAAAGAAATTCATGGATACTGCTATTTTGCTCTCGGGAATGTGCTAGTCATAGGACTTTAAGAAAATTCTCAGTTCAAAGCAAACTCATATCCGCAGTTCCTCAAACAAAAACACACCTCAAAACAAAATAGATAAACCCTAACTCTCAACACAACTTTCTTTAAAGGGCACAAGCATTAGGAAACCCTAACACTCACACCTATCTCTCTCTCTCTCTCTCTCAAGTGCACTTCTCCCACTAGAGAGCACCTCTATTTATAGCCTCCACTAATGGGTTTACAAACACTTACCCATTAGGTCAGACCAACTTCCACTAATGGGTTTACACATCATTTTACCCATTAGGTCACACCAACTCTGCACTAATGGGTTTACACATTATTTTATCCATTAGGTCACAACAACTCTCCACTAATGGATCATTCCTTAACCAAATCCGCTTCCTTTTGTGCAGCCCTGCTTATTTACCAAAATGCCACTCCTGCACCTTCCGGGAAGCTTCCTCGTTTCTTGCCGCTCACGCCTCGCAACCACTTCGAGTCCTCGCCGTCTTCGACACATCCCGACCGCTCTGACCACAGCACCGCCTGTGCCTAGTCCGGTCATCCGTGTCTTGCCACGACTCCGTCTCAAAGTCCTGTAGTCATCACCGACAAGAAAATACATTACATAGCACCGCACAAGATGATATAATTAAATATCCGCATCAGTAATTAGCATAAAAATGCCCAGAATAAACTCAGACTTTCTAGAACATGTGTCAATTACTCATCACACAACCGGGGTTACCTCCACATGATCTCTCAATTTCCCCCTTGATGAGTATATTGACAAATACAGAAAAAGCATAAAGTTGAGTTTGAAAGTCAAACATGGTCTAAAAGAAAATCAGAATAACTAAGACCATATCGACAAAAGAGAAAACTAGAGTAGAAATTGAAAGAGCAAATTTTTCTGCAAAACTCCAGAAGGCTTTTTCTCCAAACTTCTACCCCTTTTGGCAATAAAATCATCAAGAAGCACGAGAGAATGAAATGACTGTGTGTTCTTTATTTTAAGCATGCAGAGCCATGAAGATTATTCAATTTGACCATTTAAGTATTACACCAAGCCATAATTCATAAGTATGCTATCAAGATCATGACAATTTATGTATAGAAAAGTTACACCAAATAAGTCATAATCTATGAATTAGTTCAATTTCTTAGCATGTTAAGTCAAAAATGATTACAGTCTAGCTAAAAGTATCCAAGAATGATTCAAGCCATATCAAAAAAATCTAAGTTGAACCAAGAAGCTAATATTGAGCCGGTTTAGAGTGCTACAAGTTCAAGTATGACTCAATTGTTCATGTACTTGGTCTTTTTGTAAATAAGCAAATTTAGCACAAATGACTTTTGCTGAAAATCATATTTGGTTTTATCTTAGCAAAGCAAGTCCTGGACTAGGAGCCATCCACAACTGCCTCCTAAGCTTCAACCATTTTCACAAATTTTAATTTCTTAGCCATGTGCTAGATCTCAAGCATTTTTAATGAACTTATTATGGCAAAGACTAGACTACATATATATAGTCATGATAAATCTAGCAATTAAGCACAGATCATGGCAAGATGTAATACATTGTAAACAGATCATAATTGGGTAATAATCAAGGCTCCATGTAGTTATATTACAATGCAAACTGAAATGCAATAAAATCCAGCTCCCCCTCGACATGAGATCCACTGTTAGTTCAAGTGAGTCATGTCAAAATTAAAATCTAGAAGCTCCCAAATGAACCCCCCTGAACCAAAGCAATAAAACGAGAAGCTGGCAAATAAATCAAAAAGGCAGTCCTTAAAGCATAGACAAGATATAGAGAATACTATAGCTCAGACTGACTCTCACTTTCCCCATATGACTCTAGGACTATCAACTGGTCTTCTAACACACTAGAGAGTAAACACGTTCCCTGTCTACCCAAGGGTGGCCCAACCCTCGCTAGACCTATAAGAAGTGAGTGAACTCAACCTAGTGAGAAGAGAGACAGCTAATAAGTAGCATCCTAGAATCACAAGATAAGAGAAAAAAGACTAAGCAACTAGACGACAGAATCACTCTAATCTATGCTGGAAGGACTAATCCCAATACACCCCGAATGCTATGCAACAGAAAGGAGTAAGAGCATAATCAATATAATAAAAGCAGTAAAGCATAAATCTCCCCCTCACAACAGTCCATAAGGATAAACCACCCCAAGCTCTCTACAAACTGGAGCACTATATCACTCTTCTCCACATGGTCTCTAAGAAAATGATATCTGATATCGATGTGCTTGGTCCGAGAGTGCTGCACTGGGTTCTTAGCAATGTTAATAGCAGAAGTGTTATCACAGAAGAGTGGAACACTGTCTATAACTAACCCAAAGTCCCGCAGGGTCGACGCCATCCAGAATACCTGACTGCAACAACTGGCAGCAGCAACGTACTCGGCCTCTACGGTGGACTGTGCAACACCGGACTGCTTCTTAGAAGACCAAGAAACAAGAGAAGTGTCAATGAATTGGAAGGTACCAGAAGTGCTCTTCCTGTCTATCCTGCAGCCAGCGAAGTCGGCGTCAAAGTATGCTCTGAGGGAAAGACAGGACGAGGAAGAGTACCAGATACCATAGTCTATAGTAGCTCAAAGGTACCGAAAGATGCGTTTCACCGCCTGGCGGTGAGATACGCGAGGTGAAGCTTGAAATCGAGCACACAGACACATAGAGAAGTGTATGTCCGGTCTTGAGGCAGTGAGGTACAAGAGGGAACTGATCATGCTTCTGAACTCCTTCTGATCAACTGGCTCGCCATCCTCATCTGGATCAAGTGAAGTCGTTGACGCCATCGGAGTTGACACCGGCTTGCCATCACTCATGTCAAAGCACTTCAGGAGGTCTCGAGTGTACTTGCCTTGATGCAAGAAGGTACCCTCCTGAGTCTGCTTGATTTGGAATCCAAGGAATAATCTCAACTCGCCCATCATGCTCATCTCAAACTCTGTACTCATGACATCCGAGAACTGGGAAACAAGAGCATGAGAGGAGCCACCAAAGATGATGTCATCCACATAAATCTGGACGAGCAGAAGGTCAGAGCCATACCGGCAGATGAACAAAGTCTTGTCTACTTTACCCATATCAAAACCATGACTTAACAAGTAGGACTTAAACCTCTCATACCAAGCTCTAGGAGCTTGCTTAAGTCCATACAAAGCTTTGAAAAGCTTGAAGACATGATTTGGGTATTTGGGGTTTTCGAAACCAGTAGGCTGTCGGACGTAGACCTCTTCCTCAATAAAGCCATTGAGAAAGGCACTCTTAACGTCCTTCTGGTAAAGCTTGAAACCCTTAGAAGCCGCAAAGGCAAGCAGCATTCTAATGGCTTCAAGTCTAGCTACAGGGGCAAAGGTCTCCTCGAAATCTAGACCCTCAACCTGGGAGAACCCCTGAGCTACCAGTCTAGCCTTGTTCTGAATAACCACTCCATCCTCGCTCTGCTTGTTCTTGAACACCCGCTTAGTCCCAATAACATTGTGACCTTGCGGGGGCTCGACAAGCGACCAGACCTTATTTCTCTCGAAATTTTTTAACTCCTCATGCATGACATTGACCCAAGACTAATCAGATAAAGCATGACTAACATCTTTGGGCTCAAAGGTGGCAACAAAGGCAGAATGGAGATAGAAGCGAGATGTGCCAGATTTTGAACGTGTGACACGCTCAAAGAGATCTCCAATCATCTGCTCAGAAGGATGACGACGCTAAATGTGTCGGAGAGGTCCTGGATGAGAATAAGAAGTGGCCTCTACCTCATGAGTTGACGAGGTAGGAACAGAGCTACTAGCTACTGAGGATGCGGAGGGAATGGGCTGATCTCCTTGAGGTGCGGTGGAAGAATCAGGCACCTCAAGGGGAGGAGAAACTGGATCGGGTAGACAACTCTCATCGTCATCCTCCTCATCATCCACAAAGATGGGCTTGGACTGCTTTACTGAACCTGATATATCAGGCCTAGTCCCCGGACTGGCCTCATCGAAAGTCACCTCGCAGGTCTCTACCATTTTACTAGACTCATAGTTCCAGATCCTATACGCCCGCGAAGAAGTCGAGTAAACCAGAAAGATCCCATCACAGGAACGTGACTCGAACTTATCTAGGTTCCCGGACTTCAGAATAAAACACATGCAACCAAACACGCGAAAATGCGAGACGCTAGACTTTCGCCCATATCTCAACTCATAAGAAGTGCGATACAAGTGCGCCCTTAGAAAAACTCTGTTTGAAACATGGCACGCGGTGGCTATCGCCTCAGTCCAAAACTTTCTAGGTGTAGAGTATTCATTGAGCATCGTCCTGGCCATCTCGACCAAGGTACGGTTCTTCCTCTCCACAACGCCATTTTGCTGGGGGACGTATGGAGAAGAGAACTGATGCTCTACACCTGTCTCATCGCAAAACCTCTCAAAGTAGGAATTCTTGAACTCCGTGCCATTGTCACTGCAGATCGCTCGTAAGGCATCTGGGAGCTCAACAAAAAGCCTACTAAAAAGACCCCGAAAGTGGGTAAATGTCTCATCCTTCGAGGCTAAGAAGAACAACCAAGAGTACCTCAAGAAGTCATCGCCTACGACAAGAACATACCACTTCCCTCCTGCTGACTGCACTCTAGCAGGTCCAACTGTGTCTATGTGGAGCAACTGTCCTGGTGCATCAGTCATAGTCACTGTGACCGGAAGGTGAGAAGCGGCAACCATCTTGCCATGCCGGCAAGGAGCGCAAACAATATCTTTGACCATCTTGAGTTTCGGCAGACCACGACTGAGATCGTGGCCGCTAACTCGGGTCAAATGGTCAAATCCAATACGACCAAGTCTCCTATGCCAGAAGGTAAGATCACGGGATTCTGAAGCAACTAAACACCTGAGAGGATCACCAGAAGACTCAACAAAATCAGCACGAAAAATCCTCCTATATCTAGAAATCCCGCAAACCAGACTTCCCAAAGAATCAAGAATTTTGCAATTGTTTTTCTTAAAGCTCACCTCGAAACCGTCATCGGTAAGCTGGGAAACTGAAAGCAAATTGTACTGCAGCTTACTCACTAAGGCAACATCTTTTAAAACAAATGAATCATTAACGCGCACAGTACCTTTAGCGATGACACGTCCAGAAGAGGCATCTCCGAAGGTGATCGATTCATCACCTGGAGCTCGGGCTAAGGAAGAGAACCAACGGGAGTCTCTGGTCATGTGTCGAGAACAGCCGGAGTCAACAAGCCAAACCTCTCCCTTACTTGCCCGGCGAACCTGAGTCAAACAGAGAGTAAAGTCTCAGTACTGGGGTAAATCAACAGTGATTTTGGCACCCAATACTGAACAACACGTCGAGCAGATGAAGTAGTCAAGCACAACTGACCTCTATCTACCCTACGCTCTCTGTGACTTAAAGAGGCAGAAGGTCTGTGAGCAGACCTGAAGCTGTTGCGGGGTCTGACTACTACGGGAGAGCGAGTCAGAACATCGGCAACACGCTGATCACGCCGCGGGTAGCTATCTCGACGGGGGAAACGAGATCTACCCTCAGGACGGTGGAAGTCGCGACCAAAGTGAGCATGAGGATGAAAACCAGAAACCTCGGAAAAACCAAGTCTTCGATGCTGCCCAAAACCATCTGAAGCATCTGAAGCAAACCTAGACCTTGTGTTGGTCTTAGATGCACTCAAGGTCTGGGCTGACCCTGAATACGCCTAAGAGCTGCAATACGGTCTCCCTGCGCGATCCTGGCACGCCTGAAGCATCGATCGATCGTATGTCCATCCTTCTGACAGAAGGTGCAATGATACTTCGCCTTCTGAGAGGCTGAAGTAGCAGGTGGAATCACCTTGCTGTCAGAAATCTCTTGGACAAAGCCCGTAAACTTAAATTGGACTTTCTCAGTCCTGGGCTCAGTCTCGACCACACCTGGTGCTATGGGTCTGAGCACAGCAGGTGGATGCTTCCTCATGTCCTCATAGAAATCATATCCTAGACCCTGATTAAATCTGCAGATCTTAGATTGGTCTAGAATAAGATTGAGCTTCTTCTTGCCTCCTACAAATCTCTCAAGAGTGTTCATAAGATACTGACACTTCCGAAACAGAGAGGCGCAAGAAGAGCAGGGGGAAGAGGAGACAGCAGAAGGTAAGGTAATAGAAGAAGAACCAGTAGCAGAAGAGAGAATGGCTTGTGTATGCACAGCCGACTCCGAAGGGACAGTCCTACTGCTAGCCATTTGGTTCACATCGCTAAGCATCTCCACCTTACCCTTGGGCTTCTCCCCCACACCGGCACACACATCACAACAAGATTGTGGCTTCTCTAGTAAATTCTTAGTTAGCTTCACACATTTTTCATCTAAGGCAATCAATTCAGATTTTAGTTTTTCACAGTTATTGCAAGGTGAGCTAACAGGGTCCTTAGAAGCATATTTACCCAATTTCTTGTTGTGGTCAACCATTTCTTGAAACTATTTTGAGATAGATTCAAGTTCAGCAGATAATTTAGGATAGTTTAAGCATGAATCAATCGGCTCAAGAAGAGAGGCTTGTAGTTCAGGAATTTTATGATCTGCCCGTTTTAAGTTTATCTTCGAGTTATTGCAATTTTCACAAGACTCGGGCAGATCAAGAAGCATGGCATAAGGTCCTCTAGCAGTAATGTCCTTAACCTCACATGAGGTGGGAGAAGTAATCTCATCAGTAGTAAGTAGGGTAACAGCCATCCTACTCAGTTCTAACTCGGCAAGCAGACTAACATTCTTCATCTTAACAATATCAAGCTCGGAGGATAAACTATCATGCGAGGTCCTTAATTTCTCTATATCACCCAACAGAGCACAGCATGTATCACAATCATCACGGGAGGGAGCAGATATAAGAGAAGAAAGCTCCCGTGACAGTCTATCTACTTCCTTCTCTAACTCAGTACACCTAGCCTTAGACTTAGCATGAAATCCACCTAGCTTAAGGAAAGCATGATTGAGCTGGTCGTAGAAAGGGAATACCTCGTCCGAGTCGAAGTACAGCTCGCTGTCGCTCACTTCGCCTTCGAGGGCCATGAAGCACATGCCGGAGAAGTCATCGCCGCTCTTGGGGTCTTGGTCACCCGTCCCATCGTCGTCACTCCATCCCTCCACCTCACTGAGGTCGAGGTCATCGAACGAGGCGAGGATGCGGTGGAAGAGCTTCTTGGCCTTCCCGAAGTTGCGGAACTTCTTCTTGCCTTGTGGATGCGCTGAAGGCTTCTTGTTGCGGTTCTTGTCGGTGTAGTCGTTCTTTCTCGAACCGCCAAAGTCAGCTTTGCCCTTCTCCAGCCTGGGGCAATTTGCCCGAATGTGGTTGGGGCCATCACACTCGAAGCAAATGACAGGTCCTCCCCTCTTTCTGTCCCTCCTCTTGTAAGCATGGGAAAACTTTCGAGCTAGGAGGGCCAGTTGCTCATCCTCGAGCTGCTCTAACTGATCATCAGTTACATCACAGAGAGCAGCAAGGGAGAAACCACACAGCGAATCAGACGAAAGACCAGAAGTCGAACTGGGATCGGTGACTAAGGCCATCGATTGTGACTTCGACTTGCGAGAGATAATGTCAATCTCGTGAGTCTTGAGACGCGAGTACAGCGCATCAAGAGTCAAAGTCGAGAGGTCCGTGGTGTCCTTGATGGTAGTCACTTTTATCTCCCAAACACGCAGATCGAGTGCAGTGAGCATCTGTCGAGCGTTATCCGAGTCGGAGTATGTGAGACCAACCGCTCGGAGGTTGCTCAGAATCTTGTGAAAACACGCAAAACACTCATCAAGCGACTCGCCAACTAGCATTTCAAACTTGTTATAATTTCGCTTGAACTGGTCCTGTCGTACCATCTTTATTTGGGTGGTGCCCTCATGGTAAGCATCGAGGGTCTCCCAAATATCGAAGGCAGACGAAAGATGAGATATGCGATCAAACTCACTACGACTCAGGCCTTGGATGATGTTCCTTGCCTTTGCATTCGCCTCAACATCAGCCATATTCCCGGCATTGATGTTCTCATCGGCAGGAACAACAAACCGGACCTTAACCTTGCGCCAGATGGCGTACCCTTGGGACTGGATGTATGTCTCCATTCAGCTCTTCCAGAAGGGGTAATCGATGCCATCGAAAATGGGCGGCTTGGTCGAGTACTTGTCCATCGCCATGGCTCTTGAGACCGGTTAAGATCTATTGAAAAAAGCTAACCGGCTCTGATACCAATTGAAGGATCGGAAATGGAAACAGAGGGGGGTGAATGGTGCCTTTTGAAAAATTCCGCCCGAAGTATTCACTCACTTTTCAGCCAAGAGCAAACTAAAGACAGCAAAGAAATCTTGTCAAGACAGTAGTGAACTGCACTCTAAAACAGCATTAAAAACTGCAGAAACATGCTCTACAAAACAGCACTGCTGGTTGAGAATAGAGCAGAAAAATAGTAAATAAATTGCTGTCCAAAGCAGCCTGAAAAGCACAAAGTAAAAGCTCAAAAGTACAAAGTAAAAGCAGCTTAAAGTAAAAGCAGAAAAGTATAAAGTAAAAGCTGAAAAGCATAAAGTAAAAGTAGCTTAAAGTAAAAGCTGAAAAGCACAAAGTAAAAACTGAAAAGTATAAAGAAATTAGCAAAAAGAATTAGAGATTGCAGCAAAGAAATTCATGGATACTGCTATTTTGCTCTCGGGAATGTGCTAGTCATGGGACTTTGAGAAAATTCCAAGTTCAAAGTAAACTCATGTCCGTAGTTCCTCAAACAAAAACACACCTCAAAATAAAATAGATGAAGAACTGGAGAGGAAACTTTTGCTCTTAGGAATATGCTAGCCAACTGGCTTTAAGATGAAATCCTGAAATAGAGTAAAAGAATCTGCAGCAAATAGAGCACAAGTATAACAAGGAGATTTTCAGATTTTTGCTCTCGGGATATGCTAGCCAACTGGCTTTGGAGTAGATCCCAGTTCAAAGCAAATAAATATAGCAGCAACTAGAGCAAGAACTTTGAACCAAAAACAAAAATAATGGAGAGAAAATAAACAGCTAGCACAGAATAAAAACACAGAATATTCATATAGAGGAAGAGAGATACCCCGGATTAGATAAAGAAAATGTTTACAACCATTTCTCCCATCTCTCACACACACATGGAGAGAATAAATAAACCTTAACTCTCAACACAACTTTCTTTCAAGCGCACAAGCATTAGGAAACCCTAACACTCACACTCATCTCTCTTTCTCTCTCTCTCAAGTGCACTTCTCCCACTAGATAGCACATTTATTTATAGCCTCTACTAATGGGTTTACAAACACTTTACCCATTAGGTCACACCAACTTCCACTAATGGGTTTACATACCATTTTACCCATTAGGTCACACCAACTCTCCACTAATGGGTTTACACATCATTTTACCCATTAGGTCACAACAACTCTCCACTAATGGACATTCCTTAACCAAATCCGCTTCCTTTTGTGCAGCCCTACGTATTTACGAAAATGTCACTCCTGCACCTTCCGGGAAGCTTCCTCGTTTCTTGCCGTGCACGCCTCGCAACCACTTCGAGTCCTCGCCATCTTCGACACATCCCGACCGCTCTGATCTCAGCACCGCCTGTGCCTAGTCCGGTCACCCGTGTCTTACCACGACTCCGTCTCAAAGTCCTACAGTCATCACCGACAAGAAAATACATTACATAGCACCGCACAAGATGATATAATTAAATATCCGCATCAGTAATTAGCATAAAAATACCCGAAACAAACTCAGACTTTCTAAAACATGTGTCAATTACTCATCACACAACCGGGGTTACCTCCACATGGCCTCTCAATTCAAAAAGGGTGCATATGTATCATAGGAGTGGTTTGGTTGTTGCATCGTGTATGATGCTCTTATGTATGTAGGCAAACCCTGTGCGTTATGTTATTCTCAGCTTTACTACAAAGTCTATTTTATTTCGCAAAAGCATATTTCATCGTATTTTTGCATTCAATTCTTGGCGTAGCAATGCAACCAACAATATGAAAAAAAATTCTCTTCCATGCATGAATTTCCGGTTGAATCACAATACCACTTACCGTCGTACTTACCAATAGTTGCTACCTCAATTGTTCTAAAAATATATTCACAAATTTTTTAACTGCCTACAACAATTGTCATTTACCCCATGCATAGTCCAGGGGCCCGGTTGCGCCAAAATGGGCCGTACAACTGCAATCGTCCAACGGTTGGGCGACTGGTCCCAATCGCCCAACCGTTGGGCGACTGAAACTATGTCGCATAATGATCCGCAGACTGTTTGCGTGTCGTGTGGCCGTTGGGCGAGAGGTTTCAGTTGTCCAACGGTGGGCGACTGGAAGTTGGACGACTGGAAGGCCATTATTGTAAAAAATATTTCACGGGTATATCTCTGTATTTTTTAATATAAAATGGATTACTTAAAAAAAGCTGAAATATTGTGCAGCATGCAATTTGCAATGGGGGCAGTTAATTCCAGAGATTGCAGCAGCTAGCGCAGTGCTGTAAAGGCACTAGACCACCTGTTTGGTCCACACTTCATTCCTTTCTGAATCATTGGGAGAAAATCCACTCTTTAGTTATCTCCTTTTTTTTCCATTGGGAAAAACTGTATATTTATGCTGCTATATATATGCCACTGCGAAACACAAAATTATATATATATATATATTTTCGGTGGAAAACGAAAGAAACCAAACCAAAGCCCATGTGTGTTTCCACTGTGCGCGCAGGTGCTCTAAAACATAAATAGCTAGTTATATCAGGCAGCAATAACACGCATGCATGCTGATGCGTGTGCACATGTACACACGTGTGTGTTAGGCAGCTGGGCTCGTGCCGTGACGTGCAGAGATTTCCAGTCACGTGTATTTTAGCCCACACGTACGTACGTATATGGATAGTTGGCCTTACCTATGCGTGCGCACCATGCATCTGAGCCATTTGCGGTGCGGTGCGGTGCGGTGCTCTCTAGCTATTCGCTGCAAAATGACTATATAAAGACCATATTTCCCTTGTTTTACTTCTCCTTTTGCCAAATAAAGACACGTTATCTCTAACATATGCCATAGCATTTTTAGAGACAATATATCCAATAGATTGTCTCTAGCGCATCCCACAACACCATTTTTTATAATTTTTTATTTAAAATGGGACCATATAAAACCAACCGGCCTATTCTCTCTCCTATGTTACCCTATCCTCCTAAGTCCCGCCAGTCTCCCTCCAGCTGATGCCCTCCCCATCCTCGCTACCTTCTCCTCCCACCACTCCAGCCGCCACCCTCTCCCTCCACTCTGGTCGTCGCCTTCTCTCCCATCCCATTGCCTTCTTCTCCCACCCCCGCCGCCGCTCTCTCCCTCCACTCCTTCATCACTGTCGCGGCCTTCGAGTTCGCCACCGTCGATCCGGCCAGATCCGGCCTGCCGGCATCTGGACTCGACCGGATCTGAGTCGATCTGGCCAGATCTGCCCGCCTCGCCGACGACAATGGTGCAGCCACCAAGGACCAAGCCGCCTCCCTCCTCTCTCCGTCTCGCCGGATTCTAGGTCAGCCTCACCATCCCAGTCGGTGTGGTGGCGCACGGGGTGGCCCTTGCGTTCGTTGCCATCGCGAGCTTCTTCGGTCGCCATAGTTGTCGACTCTATTGTGTGGCTATCGTCGT
Source organism: Melocanna baccifera (assembly GCA_036346265.1). Lineage (NCBI taxonomy): Eukaryota > Viridiplantae > Streptophyta > Magnoliopsida > Poales > Poaceae > Melocanna > Melocanna baccifera. Next base: position 36,163,886 of record CM070685.1, read on the forward strand.
CCTCACCACACCTGGTTGCAAAATGGAACCTATATGTCTATTTCAGAGAAATGGAACTTATATGTCTATTACAGAGAAATGTCATTGCAAAATGACTATTTTAGAGAAATACCACTGCAAAGTTTCTTTAATAAGACATGCCAGGCTAGAGTCACATTGTTCAGAAAAAATACCACTCATGTACATATTTCCCCAGATAAGACCATATTGCCTTTGTTTTTCTCCTGCTTTTGCCAAATAAGGTCAACGGAGCTTGCAGTGAGGGGATGAGTAGCTCAACGCCATCAACTCCTCCAAGCTAGTGGCGAAGCCAAGATGAAAATAAAAGGTGTGCTCAAAGTACTAAGTTAAATTGATATAAATATAGTGTTTCTGTTATGTAATCCAAATTCATATATGAATAGAAGGGAAGCTACAAAAAAGGGAGAAATAAAATGAAGGTACCTCACTATTGGAAATTATTGGAAATCACATGACAAAAATATATAAATATGCTTCGATGAGTAGCGATCTGTCATCTATGTATCAAAATTAGTAAAATTAGTGATAAAATCAAAATTAGCAAAATAATATAAAACAAAGAGATTACTGTAAAGTCATAATCGGATGGCTCGATCTTCTGTAATTACTAACAGAGACTGAAATGCCGAGCTATCGAGCCACATACAGGTATACCATATCACAATTCGTAAATTTAGACAGGCTTCCGATCCTCATATAAAATCCCACAAAAATTAAAATATAAAAAGAGGATCCAAAATGTGAAGTTAAAATTGAATTTGAACTGAATTTTTAAAAAAAATAAAAAGGGATTGGAAAGCAAGCAAAACAAGAATATTTAAAACAAATTTCAAGCCAGCCCAATTCTTCTCCCTTTTATTTCCTTCTTTCCTTCCTCCCTCGGCCCGTCCGCCCAGCCCAATCTTTTCATCTTTCTTTCCTTCCTTTCTTCCCTCCTTCCTTCTCTCTGCCTCGCTGTAGCCACGTCGCTGTCGCCCCACGCGTCGCAGCAACCGAGCCCGCACACCGCTGCTCCTGTGCATTGCATCACCGCCGTCCTCGCCACAGTGCCGTCGACCGCACCACGCGAGATACGCTCCTCTCGCGTCATCACCGGGCACAGCATTTGCCATACCGCGCCGCCTATGTAAGCAGTGCCGGCACCTCCCCTTGCTTCCCCTGCATTCCTTCGTCACCTCCCCACTCCCTCGCCTTCCTCCCCCGAGTCAAGCTCAAAGTCTCGCCGGCCATCTCCTCCGCAGAAGCTTGCCGACGACATCATCTTCCCCAAGTCAAGCGAAACACACCGCCGCCATTGCCATTTCTCGCTCGGTGAGCCTCGATCCAATTACTTTCCCTGGACCATCCCCTCACCTTCTTCATCTTTCCCCACTGCTACTTCCGGCTGTCGTCTTCCCCAGTTTGTCGTCGCCGTGTCGCCTCGGGTCATCGCCGCCAGCCCACCTCGACCCACCTCCGTCCTCATATTCTACTCCAGTGAATTCCCATAACTCTCCTCGTACTCATGCGTGCTTCATTTTCACTGTTTTTCCTCTCTGGCGCCATCAGCGCTTTTCTTCCCCATCTCCGGCCGCTGAGCACCACCGCGTCGCTGCTAGGGCTCGCCTCCTGTCACGCCGTTGCTGGTCGTATAGTCACTTGTACCTCCGCAACTAGTTCTCTAACTCTCCAACCTCCACTGTGGCTCCACTTGCCGGCGATAAGCCTGGCCACAGCGGCATGGCCGCCGCCTCTGTTGCGCGAGAGAGATCACTGTAGCTACATAATTAGTGTTAACAGCGGGATTAATTAGTAATTAAGTACTGCGGTTAAATTAGAGTTAATATTAGTTAGTATAAGTATTGCACGTGGGTCCGAGGTGGCTAGAAATATTTAATTGAAAGCCTGTCTGCCTGTGTTAAGTTATGTGTCCATGATATGTTAGAAATATTTATTACCTTTTTGGTTGAATTTTGTGTAATTAGATTCCAAAATTATGGAAGAAGCAACAATTCGAGCCCGATCAAGACCCAGAAGATTGTGAGCAAGACGAGTCGATATTTTATCTATTTTGCTTTCACATATCTTTGAAATGTATACTATTTTAAAATTACCAAATTACATGCTTTACTTTATTATAATTATATTGTCAATTAGTTTGAAGTTAATGTTGTACTGTTAATTGTTTATCACCTTCTATTCCTTGCCCTTGGACATAATACCTTGTTACTCTAGATTTAATGGTAAACATATTATTTGATAAGTCCATATCTAAGTATCATACTTAGCCTTGAGTATATACTTTGCCATATAGGTATTAATTTGTCCTGACATCATTATTCAAACATTACAATTTGATTTGGGCAACCATAAGAGGAAAATGACTGGTATGTTGAAACTAGAAAAGGTTTTCAAAACTAAAAACTTATTTTATAGTTGGATAAATGGTAAGATGGGCAGGTACGGATGGAACACGAGAACTTGTAATGTGATAGACTCGCCCAAATTAATTAAGGACCATATCTTGTGATAACCTCTCATGCACTAAGAGTGCAATCACAAGTTATAATGGGTGACACTTGACTGATTAATTTGTACTGCCTTAGCGCCAGTTACACGATCCAGTGGAATATGGGAACTGTGTTGGATGTAGACCTTTTTTCGTACGGCCAAGAGGGGGCTTCCAGTTTGAGTGGATGTAACCCTCTGGCAGTAGAAACCTTAGCGGGCATAACTGTGTTAGGGTGGTGCATTATAAAGGCCCTGTGATGGCTTTCTTGATTTGCATGCCTACATTAGCACATGGAATATAATAAGTTGAACATCTCCTACAAGTAAAGTTATACAATCTCTATATAGTGAAATTGTATAGATAGTCGTGCCCACAATCATCAGTGATGTGTAGGAACTTGCTTGGTTAGTCTATATTTGATTTTTTTTGTCCTAGGTGGATAGAACCCAATGGATATAATTAGGTGAATGGAACAATAAATTAAATAGACCATATGGTGGATAAAACCATGCTTTGTAATAGGTGAGTGGAATCTTCACTTCTATTATACATCAATCGCTTAAATTCATTGCAACTTGATTTGGTTAAAAAAAATCTAAGCCATGGGCCTTTTTATACTGTAAAAATTTCAAAACCCGGCTTTTTCCAAACAAAAGAACCACAATTCTTTCCTTATTCGGTCTTGTATCTATATAACTGCATTCTATGTGTTAGCTCATAGAGTACAGTTAATTGTGCTCACCGTCGCTCACTATGATAAACTAAAAGCCTTTGGATCAAAGCTCCTACGCCTACTTCGCCACGGCTAGATCAGATGGAGAAGACGATGCCGGATTCTTGGCCAAGGCACCGGTCTCTATTTCCATCAACTGCCTCGGCAGATTTTGACGATGACTGAATACATATCTATTTTTTTTTTCATTCCTTGGTGAAGATTGTGTGTGTATCATAGGAGTGAGTCGAGGTAGAGTAGCGGGGGTGCAATGGAAGACTCCTCGTCCCGTTCGTCGCCTGCCCCGCTCGTCGGAAATTCTTCCCCGATAACCTACAATTCTAGCAGGCCTACAATGGATGGTGCTCAAAATTCAAGTGGGCCAAATCAAAGCATTCAAGGTGGTTACTCTGGCTCTCAGAAGCACCGTGTCTGGTGCCTGATTGTTGTGCACTCCAAATCTTTTTGCCGTAATAAAATCAGATGTTTTCCAAATTTCACAAAATTGTAGGAAGTAAATTTCTGATGAACCAAAGTTCACAAGTAAGAAGTGAAAATTACTTTGCATAATTTCTAACTCTATGTGCTACACTGCTAGCTCGTGTGAACGTGTAGTCATGTTACATAAATCTGTTCAACCGATATTTATTACAAAAGTTTTAGGATATTCATATTCGATTCGAATTTGTATCAATTTGTTACGACGATTGAATCGTATTCGTATTCTAGAACGTTAGAATTCATATTCATATTTATTTTAAAAACATGAATTATATTTGTATCTATATTTATTTTAAAAGTATAAATTCATATTTCATATTTAAAACTATTCAATTCGTATTCAATCTGTTTTTATCCCTAATCCGAGTCATGTTTCTTTTTGCTAGCTGCGTACCAGTCAGTTTCCTAGTTCGGTTTTGTGTCTTGGTTATTGGTGTAATGAGTATACAAGCATGGGTTAGAGTTTATTGGTGTAATGAATTTATAAGCATGGGTTAGAGTTTATTGGTGTAATGAGTATATAAGCATGGGTTAGAGTCCTGTAATCGAAAGCTAGAAAAGACAATTCGCGTGTCTCGTGTCTCCCGGCAACAGAAGCAGAGCCGCCGCTTTGCGTGTTGTCCGTCGCGTACAGGGACCGAAAGCAAAGCGAGGTCTCACCACCAGGCGGCCGGTCACGTCTAAGGTCCCACGCCGCGCGGCAGACAGAGCAAAGGCCAGTTAATTCATCGCTCATCCGACCAGCACGCAGGTGTGCTATCTCTGGACCCGTCCTGATCTCTAGTTTTACATAATTTTGGTCTTGTGTAAGTATGCACATGCAACATTAATCTAGATGAATGGATATACAATACAGTGTCATGTAATCTTAATTTCAGTGCAGGAGCAATGGCTGGATGGACCGCTCGGATGGCGCAGTTCTTGAATTTATGGGTGATCCGGATGGTGGTTCTTTCAAGCTTCACCGCGCATCTTGTCCTCATCCTCTTTGCCAGGATCCGTCGAAATAAAGCCTTCGGTCGGCGGACGATCCTCCTGTGGCTGGCGTACCAGGCGGGCGGCTGGGCCGCAACATCCGCCCTCGGCAACCTGACCTTCGGCCGCACGGCACAGGAGCAGCAGCTCGTCACGTTCTGGGCGCCGTTCCTCCTACTTCATCTCGGTGCCCCGGACAACATCGGCGCCTACTCCCTCGAGGACAATGTTCTCTCGGGGCGCCAGGTGCTCAATGTCGCCGCGCAGGCTGCTGGAGCCACATATGGCCTATACAAGCATATAATTATCGGCAGCGACGGGGCCTTGCTCTGGGCCTCCGTCATCATGTTCTTCTTCGATGTGGGCAAGTATGTGGAGAAGGCGTTGGCGCTCTGGCAAGGCGACTTGGGCAGCATCCGAAGCTCAATCAAGAAGCCAAGCAGCAGATTCACTGAGCGTGTGGGCTTCAGAAGGGAACGAGCCCTGTTGGCTGCTCATGGCCTGCTCCATATCAGCAAGGGTGCCTTTGTCGATTATTCGGTCAAGGATCTAGTTAAGGAGGGTGGTATTAGCAGAGTCATCTTCTCTTACGGATGGAAGGAGATGTGCAAGGTGATCGAGATGGAGCTCTCCCTCATGTACGACATCCTCTACACCAAGGCAGCTGTGGTCCACACCTGGCATGGCTACGGCATCCGTGTCGCGTCTCCGCTGGCCACTGCTGCCGCGTTGTGGCTGTTTTGGCTCTACGATAAAGACGGCCAGAGGAGGGGTGACGTTGTTATCACCTACATCTTGCTGGCTGCTACTTTCCTCCTGGATTTGATATGGCTGCTCATAGCGCTGGTGTCGACCTGGACATATGCATTCTTGAACAACAGGCCACGGTGCCGTGGGAGGTGGCTTCGGTTCCGTCGTTTCATCATATCTCTGCATCCGTGTTGGCTCCTTGCCAAGGAGCCAACTAGCTACAGATTGTGGTCGGGCTCCATTGGGCAGTACAACTTGTTGCACGAGTGCACTCATGACACAACCAGTCAATACAGAGCACTGGCGAAGAAGGTTGGCTTGGAGGATAGATGGATGGAATACCAATACCATTACTTCAGGGGCCTTGATATTTTACCAGATGTTAGGGAGTTGTTGTTCCAACAGATATGGAATTTTTTGAAGTCAGCGTACCCACCTGAGGAGCTGGAGGAGGAGTTCGAGGCCAGGAGGGAAATGGGGTTCATGGCCGAGGGGGAAATGGGGTTCATGGCCGGGGGGGGGGGGGGAAATGGGGTTCGCGGCCGGGAGGGAAATGGGGTTCGCAGCCGGGAGGAGAAAGGAAGTCATTGTGAGGGCGCGCAGGGAATTAGAGGAAGCTCTGAACTTCGATCCCGAATTCCAAGAGGATATCCTTATCTGGCACATCGCCACGGACGTTTTCCTCTCGTGCAGGGATCAAAATGCAGCATCGCTCACATCACCCCTATTTAGAAGTGCTATTTCGGAGAAGAAAAGACAAAAGAACATCCGGGACATTAGGAGATTGAGAAGAATATGCTTGCTTTCGAAAAGAAGAAGAAGCGGGCTTAGAAGCAAGCAGCCAAGGCCGCAGCACCAAAGGAAGCTAAATAAAATTTGTAACAGCCCACCAGTTAATGCCACATACTACAGAAGCAAGCATATAGATATTTGCTATCACTTTATTTGGGAGTGTGTTAAAAAAGGGAAGATAATAGTTGATCACATCGGAATAAAAGATCAACTCGCTGATATTTTGACGAAGTCGTTGGGCCGGATCAAGTTTTTAGAGATGAGAGAGAAAATCGGCATGATCAAAGTGAAGAAACAAGATTAAAAAAATTAAATGTTAGTTAAAAATATTATTTTCATTTTTGCTAGTCGTATCCGAGTTAAGGATGAGAAATGGTAAAGGATAATTCGTTTTATCTGATATTCGTATTCAAGAAAACACGAATGTAGTAAACAAAATCCATATTCAAGAATGTTTGTATCCGTATTCGAGAATGTTCATATCCGTACTCGAGAATATTCATATACGTATTCGAGACTACTCGATCCGTTTCCATTCCTGGTGATCTCTCTAATGATGATTGTAGGAAGTAATTTTCTGATGAACCAAACTTCACAAGTAAGAAATGAAAATTACTTTGCATAATTTTTAATTCTATGTGCTACACTGCTAGCTCGTGTAGACGTGTAGTCATATTATATAAATTTGTTCAATCGATATTTATTACAGAAGTTTTAGAATATTCGTATTCGTTACGACGTTCGATTCATATTCGTATTCAAGAATGTTCGAATTCATATTCATATTTATTTTAAAAATATAAATTTATGTTCATATCTATATTTATTTTAAAAATATAAATTTATATTTGTATTTAAGACTATTCAATTCGTATACGTGTTTATCTCTAATCCAAGTCATGTTTCTTTTTGCTAGCTGTGTACGAGTCAGTTTCCTAGTTCGTTTTTGTGTCTTGGTTATTGGTGTAATGAGTATACAAGCATGGGTTAGAGTTTATTGGTGTAATGAATTTATAAGCATGGGTTAGAGTTTATTGGTGTAATCAGTATATAAGCATGGGTTAGAGTTCTGTAATCGAAGCAAGTCAGCAAAGAGAACTAAAGAGAAGAGCTAGAAGAGACAATTCGCGTGTCTCGTGTTTCCCGGCGCCAGGCGGGCGCATCGCGTGAAGGCAACAGAAGCAGAGGCTCTGCTTTGCGTGTTGTCCTTCGCGTAGGGACCAAAAGCAAAGCAAAGCAAGGTCCCACGCCGCCCGGCAGACAAAGCAAAGGATCATAGCGGCTGTTTTCTCCCCGTGGCTTGATTTATTTTATATTATTGCTATGATAATTTTTTAACAAAATTAAATTTTAAAAAATTAAAAATAAGAACAACTCATCACAGACAATACAAATAAATAGAAAAAACAAAAAATGAGAAAAGATAAAAATAGTGAACTAGGATGTAAAAGTCAAAAGTTAAAGGCAAAACAAGTGAGGCCAAGTTCCAAAGCCAATGCACCACTGTCGTAGGCTTATGGCCTCGGACTCTTTTTCTTTTGCTTCTTTCGTTTTTTCTGCCTTTTTTCTTTCTTGTTTTGCTTTTGTTTTTTTCTTTATTTTTTACATTGTCCGTACTAATATTAGGGTTTTTTTCTGATGCATCAACATCTAGGAGCAAAGGAACAAAATAAGTTGTTAGCTGTTATAATACAATTTCAACCATAAACCATCAGCCATCAGCCGCTTGGAGCGGGACCTTAATTTGGGTTTTTTTATGACTTGTGGCTTTTTTCACTGTAACTAGCATATTTTGTATTGTACCACCTGGTAGTTTTTTAACATAATTAAATTTTAAAAAATAAAAATAAAAAAATAAGTTACCCATCACAAATAATTCAAAGAAATACGAAAAAAGAAAAAACCAAAAAATCAGAAAAAAAATAAAAATAGTGAACTAAAAGATTAAAGCCAGAAGATAAAACCAAAGCGAGCGGGCCAAATCAACACCGATGGACCACTACCGTAGGGGTGCTCTAATTGGCTTAAATAAGCCATAAGCCTTCGTACTTTTTTTTTTGCTTCTTTCATTTTTTCTGGTTTTTTCTCTTTTTCTTTTTGCTTTAAATATTAGGGTTTTTTTCCTGGCACATCAACATCTAGGAACAAAGAAATAAAAATAATCCATAAGCTACTACAATATAATTTCATCCACAAACCATCACAGCCATCAGGCCCACGTGGGGTGGGAATGGAAGTTGGAAGGCTAGTTAATTCATCGCTCATCCGACCTGGAAGGCTAGTTAATTCATCGCTCATCCGACCAGCACGCAGGTCTGCTATCTCTGGACCTGTCCCTGATCTCTAGTTTCACATAATTTTGGTCTCGTGCAAGTATGCAGATGCAACATTAATCTAGATGAATGGATATAAGATGCAGTGTCATGAAATCTTAATTTCGGTGCAGGAGCAATGGCAAGATGGATGACTCGGATGGTGCAGTTCTTGAATTTATCGGTGATCCGGATCGTTGTTCTTTCAAGCTTCACCACGCATCTTGTCCTCATCCTCTTTGCCGGGATCCGTCGGCGTAAGGCCTTCGGTCGGCAGACGATCCTCCTATGGCTGGCGTACCAGGCGGGTGGCTGGGCCGCGACGTCTGCCCTCGGCAACCTGTCCCTCGGCAGCATATCACAGGAGAAGCAGCTCGTCACGTTCTGGGTACCGTTCCTCCTGCTTCATCTCGGTGGCTCGGACAACATCGGCGCCTACTCCCTCGAGGACAACGTTCTCTCGGCACGCTAGGCGCTCAATGTCGCCGCGCAGGTCGCTGGAGCGACCTATGGCCTATACAGGCACATAATTATCGACAGCGACGAGGCCTTGCTCTGGGCCTCCGTCATCATGTTCTTCTCCGGTGTTGGCAAGTATGTGGAGAAGGCATTGGCGCTTTGGCGAGGCGACTTGGGCAGCATCCGGAGCTCAATCAAGAAGCCAAGCAGCATATTCACTGAGCGTGTTGCCTTCAGAAGGGGACGGGAGCTTGATAATGAACGAGCCCTGCTGGCTGCTCACGGCCTGCTCCATATCAGTAAGGGTGCCTTTGTCGATTATTCGGTCAAGGATCTAGTTGAGGAGGGTGGTATCAACAGAGAGGTATTCTCTTATGGATGGAAGGAGATGTGCAAGGTGGTTGAGATGGAGCTCTCCCTCATGTACGACATCCTCTACACCAAGGCAGCTGTGGTCCACACCTGGGTTGGCTATGGCATCCGTGTCGCCTCTCCGCTTGCCACCGCCACCGCATTGTGGCTGTTTTGGCTCTACGATAAAGACGGCCAGAGGAGGGGTGACGTTGTCATCACCTACATCTTGTTGGCTGCAATCTTGCTCCTGGATTTGATATGGCTGCTCACAGCGCTGGGGTCGACCTGGACATATGCATTCTTGAACGACAGGCCACGGTGCCGTGGGAGGTGGCTTCGGTTCCGTCATTTCATCGTCTCTCTGCATCCGTGTCGGCTCCTTGCCAAGGAGCCACCTAGTAGCTACAGACTCTGGTCGGGCTCCATTGGGCAGTACAACTTGTTGCACGAGTGCACTCATCACACGACAAGCCAATGCAGAGCAGTGGCGAAGAAGGTTGGCATGGAGGATAGATGGATGGAATACCAAAACCATTACTCCAGGGGCCTTGATATTTTGCCAGATGTCAGGGAGTTGTTGTTCAAACAGATATGGAATTTTTTGAAGTCAGCGTACCCACCAGAGGAGCAGGAGGAGGAGGAGAAGGCGGCCAGTTTCATAGCAAGGTTCACGAGGAGAATGGAAGTGCAGGAACAGGAGGACGAGAAGGCGGCCAGTTCGATAGAAAAGGTCAAGAGGAGAAAGGAAGAGGAGCGGCCCAAGAAGGAAGTCATTGTGAGGGCGCGCAGGGAATTAGAGGAAGCTCTGAACTTCGATCCCGAATTCCAAGAGGATATCCTTATCTGGCACATCGCCACGGAGGTTTTCCTCTCGTGCAGGGATCAAAATGCAGCATCGCTCACATATGCAAAGGCGATCAAGGCGCTGTCGGATTACATGGTACCAGGCCTCAAGCGCCGCAGCACGTACGAAGCAACCCGCGATGCTTTGGATAATATATGGCGCAAGAAGCAAGAAAATAAGAGAGAATCTTCCAGCAGCTCGAAAATAAGAGAGAAGGAGCTTGCCAGCATCCTGCGAAACATGGAGCAGCAGCCCGGAAGCAAGCCGAGGAAGCCCCGCCACCGGAGTATTATTCTCTCGGAAGGAACCCGGAGGCGGCTACGTCTCAACCGGAGTATTGAGGCCAGCAACTTGGATGAAGGTAGTCTTCTCTACGACTCGAGTATCATTCTCTCGGATGGAACTAAGCTTGCCGAGGAGCTGCTCAATATTGCGGATGCGGATTTGGGCGTGCCCAAATTCTCGGATGATATTGTGCATTTCATGCCGGATCTGGGAGACATGGAACCTGGAAGAATTGATATGCAGAAGCTGTTGGAACTCATCTGCAAGGCGTGGGTGCGTATGCTGATGTTTGTGTCCGTCCGATGCAGCAGGGAGTCCCACGCCAAGCAGCTCGGCCGCGGCGGTGAGCTCACAACCATCGTGTGGATCCTAGCAGAACACGCCGGCACACTTCGCATACCAGCGTGGTGATGTAGATCATTTCCCTATTGGGATGCCTCTCCTAGATGCTGCTACGTCGTGTAGATCCTCCTGTTGAGAGGCATCCCAATAGAGAAATGATCTACATCCTCCATAGAATATATATGCTTCCCATCCATCAGTGCTCGTGTAACTCCTGTCTGCTGTGTTGTTTGGGACTAGCGGTCCTGCTAGGATTACGTGTCCTCGGCCCGCCGAGCTTGGCTCGGTTGGTGAGTCACCCGCCCGGGCTCGAGTCAGGTTGGCACATTTTGTGTCATTTCATCAGTGATCTTCTAGTACTGTTCGTTTGACCAATGATCTGCGTACGTGGACGTGCTTCAGTGGTCAAAGCATGTGCTCCGTAGGTGTGTGAGATGTTGTAATTAGGGGTGAAAACGGATCGGATACGGACGGATAATGTCTCTACCATATTTGTTTTCATATTTTTTTTCGAATACGGATACGAATACGGATAACTCGAATACGAATACAAATACGAATAATATCGAATACAGATACGGATCGAATACGAATCGAAACGAATACGGTTACGAATATTTATCAGAATAGGAAAACCCCTGATTTTCCAAAATTAACAAAAATACATAAATAGTTTGTAACATCCTGATTTTCTGGAGTTTATAAAGCCCTGTTTATAAAAATAAATTTTCTGGAATTAAATCAAGCTTAAAATAAATTTTTAAAATTTAAAATAACTTAATATAATTAAATTAAACTTTAACATGAGCTAAAAATATTTTATTTGTGTTCCTCAGGTCTCATGGATTTTTCTGGTATTTTTGGTGAATTTTTGGAATTTAATTGCTATTTTCTAGAGCCTTTTGGATTTTATTTGGATTTTAGAAATAAGAAAATGGGGAGATTCTAGAAAATCCGGATATCCGATTTCATTTTATCCGGATTATCCGTATCCGTATTCGACGGATACTAGGCTTACCGTATCCGTATCCGTATCCGATAAAAAATCCGTATCCGTATCCGATCCGAGAATTATCCAAAAAAAATCCGATCCGACACAATCCGTATCCGTATTCGTCCGGATCGGTTGGAAACTATCCGATCCATTTTCACCCCTAGTTGTAATGCGTTCTTACTCTACAGCACCTGTTTTCTTCCAATTGTTTCTTGAGGTCCTCCTCGAGCTGGGCTCGATTGGTGAGTCCGGCTGGGCTCGAGTCCGGGTTAGCGCATTTTTTGTATAATTTGAACAGTGCTGTTCTAGTACTGTTCGTTTGACCAATGATCTATCCACGTGGATGTATTTCACCAATGATCTATCCACGTGGATGTATTTCAGTGGTCAAAGCATATGCCCGTATTCCGTGAGACTCTTAGATCTCTATCTTATCTTAGCGTATGCATTAAACCACTACTACAGAAATTATCATCACAGGCGGTTCAAAAACATCATCACAGACGGTTTTTTGAACCATCTGAATTTATGAATTTATGGGTCAGTAATAATAGAAGGTTATCACAGACGATTTGTGAGCCGTCTATGATAAATACAATGCAGACGGTTTATAACTAGAAGCATCTGTGAAAAAACATTATCAGACGGTTCTATATAGTTCTATATATAGAACCGTCTGTAATGTGTGAGTATCACAAACGGTTCTATATATAGAGCCTTCTATGATGTTCTTCACAGACGATTTATACTACAAAACTGTCTGTGATAGTTCATTCTATACCTAAATTTTTTTCTATTTTTGAATTAGCCTCAGCAATATTAGCTATGCTATTTGAAAACAAACAAATACGATAACAAATATAGCAAAAAATATTCTATTTGTATTATAATTCACCATTATAATATCACAAGAATACAATCCACTATTACAATATCACAATATTACACTATTCTGTGGACCCGGTCCACCGTGAACTCCTCCTTCCCATGCACCCGGTTCATAACACAGTGCAATTTCTGATTTTTTTAGATTAAATCTTCTGAGAGCCCGTTCTCCTCCGTTCTAGCTCCGATTGACCCCCGTTCTTTTTTCTAAATTCATCTAAAATCGAGCTCTAGCTTTTGGTTTTGGCTTCAAGGTTTTTGGAGTTCATTTGCTTATTATTTTATGTGTTTTTGTTATTTTGGTCGTCTTCTTCCCCGTTAGATTTCGATTCCGGAGCAGCAGGAGCAACGCCAGAAGACCCCGAGTACCTCGCTGAGCATAACCAAGGTAAGTCGTGTCCTCTGATCATGTTGAACCTAGTTTGCAATCTATTATTTAATTATTTTGTTTAAAATTACATTGTATCGCTATTCAATTACAAACCTTGTATATGGTAGTTACCATCCCATATTGAATCACCCCGCCTTGATAATTTGAATACCATGATGCCATCGTCACCCTAGGTTGGAAAATTTACTAGTGATGTTATGCTAGATGTCACATGGGTTACACGATTAGAATACTTAGCCTTTCTTATTTTACGAAAAGGTTTATCATCACATGTGAATATTTAATTTGACTTAATAAAATATAGAACCGTGGTTGGTGCCACAATTATTAAAATTGGTGCCATGACATTGGTGTGTCATTGGCGTGGTTATACAAATTTGGTTTTCACTCGGGCGAGCGATCGTGCAGTAAAGGGGGAAATACAGGTTCACTTCGTGGGATATGGTAGTCTCGCTTGGGTAGACTTAAGGACTTAACTTTGTGCGCCATTGATCTGAGCTTAATCGTGCAAACCACATGTCTAGTATGGGATAGACCTAACTGATTAATTTGGGATATTTCAATTTTAATCTTGCCATTGAGATGAACATGATTACTGATTTTCATGTGGTGCAAAGGGGGTGTGATGCAAAACCCTAGCGGGCAGGATTAGGTTGGAATTGAACTTTGTAAAGGCTTTGTTGTGATTTCCTTAGGTCGAGACTAATCACATAGTGTGGGTACAGTTGTGCAACCTCTACAGAGTGTAAAACTATTTGAATAGCCGTATCCTCGGTCATGGATAATGCTCGGTGATTTCACACGAGGGGTAGTGATTTCATTCAAACTGGTAGTTTATGGTTGATTAGTGAACAGGTAGTTCGCTTTTGGCTTAGCTTGTGGATGGGATGTCCACAAGTAGTTTACTTCAATTTCATTGATTATTTATTATTATTGTTTTCTTTTAAAGTTCGCTTTCAATCTATTTATCATATTTATTTTGAAACGTCATTTATGCAAATTAACCTTTCAGCCCCCATTGGTAAGCCTTGCATACTATATTGCATTCATTTGTTACAAACGACTTGCTGAGTACCAATGTACTTATGGCTTTATGCCTATGTTACTCAGTTGAGGAGGAGTATTATCAGCAGGAGGTTCCAGAGGGAGAGTACTTCGATGACTTCGCGGATTAGGACTTCGTTCTCCACTCGATAGCCTGTGAGCGTGTCGATTGGCTGCTACACTTTATTTTGTTTCTTTCCGCTGCTAGACTTTGAGACCTTCAGGCTAGTGCTATTGTAAGATTGACCATAAGGTCATACCTTTGAGATTTATCGATATATGAGGTTTTCATTTATTTTAGCGTGTATATGGTTGTGATTACATCTATGTTTGACTGTGTGCACCAGTGTGATCCTAGACTAGTGCAGTTTACACAGAGAGTCCGAATTTACGTATTCGAGTCTCGACATAGATTTTGTGTGTTTAATCTTTCGCTGTATGTTTCGAAACTGTGGATAATCTGGGAGATCGATTTGATATCGGAAAAGAATGAGCTCATATTCAACCCTCTTTAGTCTCCGCTTTTGGTCCTACAATACTTGTTTCCTATTGATAGTTGTTCATGTCATACCGTTGTTATTGTGCTTGGCTGTCCCTAAGTAATAGTTTATTTAGGGAAGACGCTGCTGAGATTTATTAATAATGGTTTTTATTTGAAGCGAGGACGGATAGTAGTAGCATTCTAGGCTTAATATTGGGCTGGGGTGTTAGGGTCAGCTTGCCGACATCACTAACATATCACATATTTAAGTCATTCAAAAATAACATGCCTGACGTTACAAGTCGTTTCGAAACGCCTCAAAAAGCCCAAAGATTGCCTTAAAACCTTTTGAGGCGCCTTTGGAAGCTCTAGAAAAACTTCCGAAGAAAATTGTAAATCACGGCGATTTCGAGAAACAACTGCTGGTGTCGTTTTGCAGAAAATAATCCTAAAATACAACACTTTCAGTGGTTAATCTTTAACCACACAAATAAGCTCATCCAAGTAAACATAAATCATCATTATCAACATCTCATCTAGCTAATTTGTGAATTTTAAAACCATTCATACAATAAAACATCGTGGAATATTGCTAATTTGTGAATTCGAAAAACATTCATATAATAAAACATCGTGGAATATTATTGCTTACTGTTCATTCATCTCAGAGAGAGGGGTGGAATAAAACCTCATCAGACTAATTGTTTTATTCATAGAGACACTGGCGGGAGGCGTGTACAGATATATTTCTACAGCTAGCCGTAGTCCCGAGAGACTGTATTAGCTTGCTGATATCATATCACTCGCATATCACATATTTAGGAACAAGGAAGCATGTATATATGTATGTATATGTATGTATGTGTATATATATATATATGGCTGCATGGATCTGCAGACCAAAAATTAAAGATGCAGCACAATATCTATATATCCGGTGTTCATCTCCAGTACTGTTGCTTAGGGGGCTTGTTTGTGACCATGGCAGTTAGGGTTCTGAAGTGGGCATGCCGGATACTGTTCCGAAGGAGGTGGAAATGCCACGGTTTGCAGAACTGCAACACAAGATGAACTTAGCTATCGGTGAAATTTTCTATTCCAAATATCGACATCAAGTGAGCTTTAAAATAACTACATTAATTAGCCAATGTTTCCTATGCTCTAATAAAAGTAACTAGAACACGACTGGATTTAATTACTCTGTCTTATACGATCTTATCCCTCGGAATCTGTGGGGGTTTGCAAGAGATTTTAGATAACTATATTAGCCAAATTTTTTTCCTGCTCCCTAAGAAAGGAGTAACTAGAACACAATTCGAGGGCATTCACACTCACTTCGCCGGCCTTCGCAGGTGCTGCAGCCGCTCATCACCATCACGCAGATTAGCATCATGACTTGAACAGACACAAGGAAACCACGAGCTCTGAGGCTAACCCTAACAGTCGAAGCCATCTTTATAATCGTCTACTATCCTTTTTTTTTTGGAGGGAATGGTCTACTATCCTTGCTGCAAGAAGGTTGTGCTCGTCTGGTCTTTATATAGGCTCACATGATTTTTTTTTTCTTCTCGAGTGGGGCCCACCGTTGGAAGATTTTACTAGAAAACACTCGAGTGGGGCCCACCGTTGGAAGATTTTACTAGAAAACACTCGAGTGGGGCCCACCGTTGGAAACGTATTGGACTGAAAACTGTGCTTGTTCATTGCATCCATGTGTTCAGAGAAGTTGCTTATTACATGCGAGTGAACATGTGATGTTTATTTAACTGAAAGTTCAGTGAAATAATTTGATAGTTAGCCATGAAAAAGCTTAATTGAATTTATATCTGTTTAAATGCTCAGCGAAGTTCTTCGAAACTTGGTCAAGTATAGCAGTATGTTTTTCTACTTCGGTAGAAAGTTTCATGTGCATGTATAATAGAAAAGTTTCTTCGACTCAGGTCGGTTGGGACTACAAACTCGCCTTACTGAAAAAGAAAAAGAAGAGGATTTCCATCCCGTTAGAGAGACTGGGTCTCATGCCTCCTCTCCATTGTCACCTCTAGAGTCCACCTTAATGGGATTCCTGAAGACAAAATACAACACCGCAGAGGCCTACGACAAAGCGATCTGTTATCTCCCTCCCTCCCCTCCGAGGCCCTGCGCGTCTACAACCTCGTGCTCCACTGCGCCGTGCGTCCGGACGACCGCACCTTCCCTTCGCCCTTCGCGCCGCCGAGGCCGCCGCCGAGGCGCGCCCCTTCAAAGGCCTCGAGCTCCTCGCCGCCGCGCTCCGGAGCGGCCTCCTCGCCGACGTCTTCGCCGGCAACACGCTCGTCGCCTTTTGCACTACCTATGGTCGCGCCCGCGACGCGCGCAGGGTGTTTGACGAAATGCCCGCCCGGGACGTCGTATTGTGGAACTCCCTCATCTCGGCATTCTTGGCCAACGGGATGTTCGACGATGCGAGGCAGACATTGGGCCAGGATGGCGGTGTACGCGGTGGCGGCGGCCTTTGTCTCGCCACCGACATACAGGCAGCCTAAGCAATTGGGTGTTTTGAGGTCAGGGCGAAAGCTTGGACGGCGACGTTTGCGGACGCTGCTTCCTCCTTGGAGGCGTCCTCTCTGTACCTCTTCCCCGGTGGTTGATTGTAGGTGAAAACCTTTCCCATGGTGGACTGGCGGCGTCAGCGCATTGGGCGTTGTTATCTTCTTGAAGGCGTCGTTAGGCATTTTCAGCTCAGTTGTTTGGGGCTTGCCGTTGGGCTATGTCGCTGCTCGTGCTTTATTTGCTTATGTGCAGTTCGCCAGAAGCTCTCGGCACCGTGCCTTCCCTCATCTCCTGACCCGCTATACGGTGTTGGAAGGTCCGAGAAAGGTTAGAGGTGTTGGCCGAAGAGAGAGCTATTTGGATGAAGAAGATGAAGTGCTTGCCGAAGGCCCTCCCTGTTGAGCATCGATGTGATGCATCAAGTGCTACTGTCTTCACTAGAGGAATACAGTCGCTTGATGGAGGCAACAAAGAGTTTGGTTTTGTTTAGCAAGCTATGTAATGAGGTAGGAATAGGATTGGGACTTGAGTTCCGTTTCTTTGTTCCGTGTTTTGTACACCGTGTGGTGGTTTGTAGTCTAAGTACTATAGGTGTGTTGTAATTGGCTGTACTCATTCACTTGTGAATGATGGAGGCTGAAATGTTATATTCCTTAATCTAAAAAATCTCCCTTCCTCTTTATCATAGCAATAAACCCGCTGCAGAAGATCCTAAACATCGCAACGGATCTCAGTCTCCTGCACCCTTTGGAAGGTCGCGCGGCCGTCTTTAGAACCTCCTTGTATGCGGACGATGCCACCACCTTCCTAGTTCCAAAGAAAGACGACATAATCGAAACTTGGTCAAATATAGCCCTAAGGTTTCCTACTTTGGTAGAAAGTTTCATGTACATGTATAACAGAAAAGGCACAAGAGACCTGGATTTATAAACTGCTGGAGCAGAGAAATAAACTTGTTTCTGGAAGGCATAGAGCTGCAGGACTACTCTTGATGATGAGGTAAACGGAGACTCCTCCGTCAGCCCCAGATCCGGCCCCCTCGCCGGTAAGGTCATCGGCGTCGAGCGGGAGGGGTCCCGACCCTGTACATAATCTCTTCTTTGCTGCTTTCTTTCTTTTTTTTCTTCTTGTAAAAATTCTCTGTTGTGGACTGGAGCTTTCCCCTGTGGCAGCTGGCGTGAATAGCCCTGAATTTTTGAAGTCGTTCATAAGTGTGGCTGCTTGATTTCTGTGTAGAAAATTCGAAACGAATGTGCTGTTGTCTGTCTAATAAATCTAGCGTGGTGGCCAGTTGTTCAGAGAAACCCCAGCAGACGGCCTCGTCCTTGTTCAGAGAAACTGAATTGATGTCTGCATAACATTTTATTCAACAAAAAAAATCGCAGCAATTTCACAAGAACAAAATACAATTCCGGTGAAGTTGCCTCGTCCTTGCATAGGGAAAACAAAATGGAAGCTTTACATCACACTCGTATTATTCATAGATGTTGGTTCTTGATTCTTATGCATGAAACGTTGTCTGCTAGCCTAACCCAAGAACACCTAGAGGGGAATAGATCGGAGAACTTACAGTTGCCGATGAACGCCATAAGTGAAGAGCGACGACCCGTGCCTGCGAGATGCAGGCGTGAGGAAGAGTCGGTGCAGAGGGTTGTCGCCGACGAGGTCCTGTGGTGGCAGCGACGGCCTTCCCATTGCTAGCAGCACGTAATAGATCGATTCTCCTTTGGGTTTGTACGGGCTTTTGGGTTCTCACGGAACGGGAGAGTTTACCGTGAGAAGCCGGAAGTCCTCTTTATATATAGCGTTGCGCAACGGGGGACCGTAACCAAATATGGAAGGCACCCCCGATCAGGGCGCTGATTTTCAGGGACGTGGGTTTCCCCACCTCTCTCTTTCCCGTCTCGGCCGTTTGACCTGAGATCACATTCCTAACATTCTCCCCCTTGATCGTAAGGCTAAACATCATGAGCCCTCTCGCAATAAAAATTCACACCAAAGTAATGCGTCACAACAGTCAATTAAGTACCGCTGGACATCAGTACTTATAGTGCTCCATTCTATGTCGATCGGATAACATAATACTTCATGGGAGTTGGTTACTTTATATGGTCCTCTTATTCCAGGATCACAAGCTTTCCAATAAACCCATGCCGGCAACATGATTACGAAAAATATTGGGATCCGCGAGCATAAATTTAGTTCCAACATGCTCAACCTTAATTGTTTGATCTTGGACTCTATCTTTCACAACATGATACTTTATGTCAATGTGCTTGGCAGCTGCACTCGACTTGTTGTTACTCGAATAGAAAACTGCGGGTTGATTATCGCAGTATAGAATGAGTGGTCTAGAAATGCTGTCTACCACTCTTAATCCCGAGATAAAGTTCTTAAGCCATACAGCCTGCCCGGTAGCCTCATAACATGCCACAAATTCAGCCTGCATTGTCGACGATGCAGTAAGTGTTTGCTTTACACTTTTCCATGATATTGCTGCTCCTGCGAGGGTGAAAATATAACCTGATGTGGACTTCTTAGTGTCTTTACACCCCGCAAAATCAGCATCAGAATAACCGACAACCTCAAGGTTATCGCATTTTCTATATGTGAGCATGTGACCTTTAGTGCCTTGCATATAGCGTAGGACTTTCTTAACGGCTTTCCAGTGGTCCGGTCCTTGATTTGATTGATATCTGCCAAGCATCCCAGTAACAAAAGCTAAATCAGGGCGTGTACATACCTGAGCATACATAATACTTCCGACAGCAGAAGCGTAAGGTATAGCCTTCATCTGATCAGATTCATAGTCATTCTTTGGGCATTGAAATTTGCCAAACTTATCGCCCTTGACAATAGGAGCAGGCGAGGCAGAGCATTTATGCATATTGTATCTCTTTAGTACTCTGTCAATGTATGCCTTTTGTGATAAACCTAATGTTCCTTTGGACCTATCTCGGTGAATTTCAATACCAAGAACATAAGATGATTCACCGAGATCCTTCATATCAAAATTGGACGAGAGGAATCTTTTAGTTTCCCGCAGCATGTCCACACTACTGCTGGCCAATAATATATCGTCCACATAAAGGATTAAGAAGGTGTAATTACTCCTCCTGAACTTAACATATGTACAATTATCAACATCATTCTCCTTAAATCCAAAATTCCTTATGACTTCATCGAACTTAAGGTACCATTGCCTAGAAGCTTGCTTCAGGCCATATATGGATTTCTTTAACTTGCATCCTAAATGCTCCTCGCCTTCCACAACAAAACCTTCCGGTTGTGTCATGTAAACGTCCTCATACAAGTCTCCATTTAGAAATGCAGTCTTAACATCTATTTGGTGCAACTCTAAATCAAAATGTGCTATGAGCGCCATTATGATTCTAAAAGAATCTTTAGTCGAGACAGGAGAAAATGTTTCATTATAGTCAATGTCTTCTCTTTGTGTAAACCCTTTTGCTACAAGTCTCGCCTTGAACCTTTCGATATTCCCTTTAGAGTCACGTTTGGTTTTGTAGACCCACTTGCAGCCTACTGTTTTGGCTCCATTAGGAATTTCTACTAAGTCCCATACATCATTATCGCCCATAGACTTAATTTCATCTTTCATTCCATTAGCCACTCTTAGGCTTCTTTCCCCTCTGAGATTTCTCAACATATGGAATCCCTGCAAGGAATTCGTAACGTGCACAGTTGCACCAGAATCAATCCACCAAGAATTTGTAGGAAAATCAGCATAAAATGCTTCATCAACAAAAGTAATTTCATAAGTACCTTTCTTGGCGAGCCATTTTAGCCATCCAGGACAGTTGTCTTTGAAATGGTCCTTGGACTGACAAAAATGACACTCATCATTTTTCTTTTGTCCGTTTGAGCTCCCAGGACCTGAAGCATTTTTAGGCGCTTGAGGACGCTGTGGATGCTGTGGCCTTTTATAAGGAGAGTATGGTTGCTCCTTCTTCCCCTTTCCTTTATAGCCTCCTCTATTTCTAGAGGAGCCAGCTCTGTTTGAGGAGTTGATGTGATTCACAACATCATCACCCCCTTCAGCCTTGAGCCTCTCTTCCTCTTGAGAAACATTGGCAATTAACTCGCTCATTGTCCACTTGTCTTTAATGGTGTTATAGTTCACCTTGAAAACTTCAAATTACTTAGGAAGAGACATCATAATATAATGGACAACAAAACCGTCAGAAATTACCATGTCCATTGTCTTAAGTCTGGCAGCAATATTGATTATGGTCATAATGTGCTCACGGACATTTCCAGTACCATTGTACTTTGTGTTCATGAGCCTGTGCATCAGTGTTGTAGCATAAACCTTAGAGGATCCTTTAAAATGATCCTCGATGGAGGACAAGTAGTCCTTCACCCTTTCCTTTTTAGGGATTGCTCCCCTAATAACCTCACTGATGGAGTTTTTCATGACAGCAAGTGAAACGCGGTTAGACCGCTCCCACTTTTCAGCATTAAGTTTGTATTCCTTCATTTTATCATTAAAATTGTCATCTCCTTCATTAGGAGCGACAGGCTCATCGAACCTAAACGCATAGTCTAGGTCCAAGAGCTGGAAAGTCGTCATAAGGGTGAACTTCCATTTCTGGAAGTTGCTGCCATTAAGTGGCTCAATTGCATTAACTTGAGCGGTAACAGAAGCAGCAGCTAAAAAAATTTAAAAATTTTACATTAGGAAAGTACATAATTGATTGGCACGAAAATTAATCTTACGTTGGTATGATTAACAACATGCTCATAATAATTTTTCGTATCACCGTTGGGCAGATGACGAAAAATTTAACATAATTTAGGGCATGCTATTACAATTGACGTTGATCAAAGAGTAATAGCATGGCCAAAACAACATATCAAAAGAAACATAATCGATAACATGCTATTACAATTAACGTTGGTCCAAAAGTAATAGCACGTAAAAATTAATTACACCCCTCTAATTGAATTTCTCGTTGGTTCCATTCAAT
This sequence comes from Melocanna baccifera, assembly GCA_036346265.1. Classification (NCBI taxonomy): domain Eukaryota; kingdom Viridiplantae; phylum Streptophyta; class Magnoliopsida; order Poales; family Poaceae; genus Melocanna; species Melocanna baccifera. The sequence goes on from CM070685.1 coordinate 36,186,039, forward strand.
TAGGGGAGAACATTATGCAGCGGAAAAGATAGTATAAAAATTTCAGCAGTTTTAAAGACATTATCCAGTAATATATTGCATGAGAGACATCAAGTAATCAATTAATTAAAGAACATGAGGCATATCATAATACATGAAATATATATACTGAAATAAAACTTAACAGCATAAAAATACACCACGAAACAAAATTTATGTATACATATATATGTATCCGTAAAAATATACATAAAAGATATATATATACTGAAAACATAAAGTTATACGTAACACATAATTTCTGAAAATTTAGGGGTCCTTTTGGAATTTTCCAACCTTTTCTTTATCCCATCCCTACCGAGTCAAAACTTAGTCTCCCAAAAATCAGGCACGCAGGCACGCTTGCTCCTTTGCTCCTCAAAACATGCTCCACCACACATTTCTAACTCCCCAAAAAATAGCCTCCACTGTCCATGTTTTTCGGATCTGACAGGGGTGGCGCAAGGGGCTCGGCCGCAGGTGCTCGCGCAGGAGGGGCCAGCAGCCGGGCGTGCGGGGCGCAAGGCGCCGGCGGCGGCTTGGCAAGAGGGGCGGCAGGCGCCGCCTGCTGGGAGGAGGACCGGCGGCCAGGTGGCGCGCAGGGCCGGGGAGGTGCGGCTGCACGGCGCCTGTGCATGCAGGCGGCAAGCGGCAGGCGCGAGCTCGCGCGGGCGAGCAGGCGGCCACGCCCGGGAAGGGCCGGTGGGGCTCGGTGCAGCATGCGGCAGGCCCAGACAGCGCAGGGAGGCGGGCTCGGCGCAGCGCAACATGCGGGCAGCCAGGCGCAGCAGCCGCCGTGGGCTTGCGCGGCGGCAGGCGCGCGCTGCAGCTGGCAGCGCCAGAGGCCGGCGTCTTTGGCGGGCGTGGCGGCGCAGCGCAGGCTGGCGCAGCGCTGGGGCTGAGGAGACAGCAGAGGCGCGGCGCCAGGAGCGCACAGAGGCAAGATTTTTTTTTTATCTGAAGTTCTTGATTTGGGGATTTCAACAGGATTTTGCACCCAAAACTTGGATCCCCTCCTTCTAAATGCTTACCAAAAAATAATCTAGGATTCTAGGAAGGCTAGCAACCGCTCTGATACCAAATGTTGGTTCTTGATTCTTATGCATGAAACGTTGTCTGCTAGCCTAACCCAAGAACACCTAGAGGGGAATAGATCGGAGAACTTACAGTCGCCGATGAACGCCATGAGTGAAGAGCGACGACCCGTGCCTGCGTGATGCAGGCGTGAGGAAGAGTCGGTGCAGAGGGTTGTCGCCGACGAGGTCCTGTGGTGGCGGTGACGGCCTTCCCGTTGCTAGCAGCACGTAATAGATCGGTTCTCCTTTGGGTTTGTACGGGCTTTTGGGTTCTCACGGAACGGGAGAGTTCACCGTGAGAAGCCGGAAGTCCTCTTTATATATAGCGCTGCGCAACGGGGGACCGTAACCAAATATGGAAGGCACCCCCGATCAGGGCGCTGATTTTCAGGGACGTGAGTTTCCCCACCTCTCTCTTTCCCGTCTCGGCCGTTTGGCCTGAGATCACATTCCTAACAATAGACACTGCCGGGTGGCGGGTACATACTTATATTTCTGAAGCTAGCAAGCTGTATCAGCTTGCCGATCGATATCACTCGCATATCAAATACTTAGTCTCAATGCAGGAAGCATACAGATGCAGCGATCATAGACGCATGGGCCTTCGATCTACATTGCTTGTTATTGTCTTAATTAATAGAACTTAACTAAGGGAGTTGTTTCTTGGGGCCTGGCGGGAATAAGCATCCGGGTTGAAGTGCTATGGGCGGCTTCTCCTCACGGAAGAATGGAAGCAGAACTGCAAAATTCAGATCAAAACCAAATCAATTGAAACACAGCATCTGTCAGAGCCCTGTTAAGAATGTAAAACAATCACTGTATTTTCTGAAACGAAATGTAGAAGCTAAGTAGAGCTCGCACTCACATCGCAGGTGCAGCTGCTGCTCATGATCACCGCACAGATTAGCACCATGGCTTGAATAAACACAAGCAAACCCTGAGCTTTAAGGTTAACTCTTAACGGATGATGAGGATGATGCCATCTCTAATCATCCAGACCTACAAGCTCTGAAGTTATATGAAATGAGGGGGGCTCGTCTGCTATTTATACAGGCTCGCACGATATTTACTTGAACTTGAATCGAGTCAAAATTGGATCATAAATTCATACTTTGCATCGATTATTGTCAACAGTCAACAGTACAGGACGGCTCATAAATGCATGTTATCAACAACGCAATTGCAGTTAGTTTGCAACAGACGAGTCGAGGTAAGAAAAGTAATTAATTTCCGGGAGTAATTTTATAAAATTGTCTACATCTTCTTCCCTTGTATATTTTGGCTTCCTAATTTTTCGCATATCTTAATTTCTTTGCTTTGCAACGCTGCACTTTTCTATGATTAGGAGCTCGGAGCGTGAGCTCACCAGGAAGGAAGCAGTTTTGGGGAGCAAGGCTGAGGTGACCTGTTCATTCCTGCTTTTTTAGTGGTATTTGGTTTTTGGTATTTGGTTTTCGGCTGTCAACTTTTGTCTGAAATTACTATAGTAATTTTTAGTTTTTTTAGAGTCATTCAATTAAAAAAATAAGAAAAAATAGAAAACATTATTATATCTCTACGGACAATACAAATAAAAAATGAAAATAAAAGGGAAAAAAGCCAAGTTTTTTTGAAATGTAAAACATTGTTACATCATCATTCTTTTCATTAGTTAAGAATGTAAAACAATCACTATATTTTCTGAAATGAAACGTAGAAGCTAAGTTACTCCGTTGATTTCTAGACACATTACAGGTGTTCTCGTTTATTTTGTAGTGTGTTGCACTGAAGGACACCTGCACCTTTTATTTATAGTGGTAAGGGTAACAATCAGACTAAAATTAATGACAAAATGAACGAAAACACCTGGAATGATTTTCAAAAAAAATTCCCACCATGTACATATATGAAGCTGTTTTTATAAGTTACTCCTGCTGCTGGTAACATCGTAATTTTCCGCGCAAGAGGGAAATCAATAAAGACACACTTCATCAAGTATTTAGTAGTAAACTTCATGTGTGCTTAGCCATCTCTTTTCACAAGATGAGTCCATCACATAAATAAGATGAGTTTAAATAATTTAACTAAACTTATGGTGGATGCAGCAGGGTCAGCCCCATCCTATCATGATCAAAGAGGTAAAGAGTAATCTGCCTATATTCTCCCTGCAAAAGAAAATGACGAGAGTGAGAATAAAACTCTCAGCGAGCAACAACTATAGGTTATGCCATCACACAACGCCATTCAAGGACCATGTAAGAAGGTCAAAGATAATGTTGTGATAAACTATTGCAAATTTTATAGAATGGTTAAGTGATTTTGTAAAGATCGCACTTTGTTTGGATCTGTTTCTGAATTTTTCAAGGAAATCGGTCATACCGCCGTTGTGTCAGCGGTCACATCACAGTGTGGTAGTACCGCAGTGAGAGCATGGTCATACTACAAAATGGTAGTTTCGATTTCTAGTTAGTGGTATGTTATTTCTAGAGAGGTCCAGTTTTGAGGTGCAAGGTGTGGTAGTACTGATCCAGGGGAGCAGTAGTACTGGCTTGATGGAAGCGGTAATACCATTTTGGGTAGAAAAACAGCATTTTGGGTTTTGAGTTATGGATTAAGTTGGAGTGACATAGGTCATTGCATTATAGTTGTATGATGCATGTTTTGACTAATGTGGGTCCCCCGAGAAATTGGTTTGATCAAAATGAATCAATGCTAAAGAACTTAGCGGATTTGAGCTTATACATTTTGAAAAGTGTGCATAAGTCAACATGTGTGAGTAAAACCTATGTATGAGGGTTACCGGGTTTCTCTATTATGTTAAGTGGATAGTATCCATTAAAGAGTGGATATAGCTAGCTAGCCTATTTATAAAAAGGGTTGAGATAGAGACATGTAGTTAACCATTCAACCCATCTCTCTTGTGCTCTCATGTCTAGGGTTAGAGTTTGAGAGTTGAATGACTTGTGTGCTCTTTGTCCTCTAAAATGGAGTGGCTATAAAATCTACCTTCTCAAGTAAGCAATATATCAATTGTTGTGCATCTCCTTGAGTCTCTCATGTTTTGATTAATGTGCTTTTATTTTGATTGATTTTGATCTCTCTTCTTCTCTCATCTTAATTTTATTGTGCCAAGGATATGTAAGAGATAGAGATAATCTTTGAAAACCTATTTTCATCTATCTAGAAGTTTTGATAGCAAGTTTATGAGGAAATCCATTTTTATGAGATAGCAGGTGCAGGTGAGCCGAGGCTGAGTTGCTGCGGTTGAGACGAGATGGGTGCAGGCGTTGCGCAGAAGAAGCAGAGCCATGCATGCGTTGTTGCTTTCATGAACTGTGTATCTCTCCATGCGCTACTGCGGCGCACTACTGTCGACGAGATCGGAGGCGGCGGCCGTGCGGGGATTGGAGGCGCGGCGCCGGCGCATGGACTGGCAGCCAACACCGGTTTACAAACAAATGTTAACGTGAATAGTCTAAGGGCCTGTTCTTTACGGCTTCTAAAAGCCGTTTTTGGTTTTTGCTACAGTAACTAACTTTTAAACGGAGTATTTTTTTAAGATAAGGTCTATAAGTTAATTGTAGCACACGTTAAAAAACTAATATCTGTATTATCAAAAATCGTAAGCGAGTATCTCTCTTTCCGCAATCTTTGTCGCAAACAGCCAAAAAGCCATCCGCTGCAGCCAAAAGCCATCAGCCGCAGCCGGAAAGAACAGGCCCTAAAATACCATCAGGAAAAAAGGTTCAACAACAAAAAAAAAGTCTAAAATACTCCTATAAATCAACAGTTAGATTTAATTTCTATTACCATTTTTCTATTATCAGAATAATGTACCGTAAAAAAATTCAATTTTTATTACCCAACTTGCCAGCAAGCTAGAAGTACAAAGTTCAGAGATCGCTGGGGACACCAGCTTACAGATTAAACCACCCACAACACCAACACGAAGCTAAGAAAGAGATTGCACGCAGGCAACTCACGACCAGAAGTTTACGGAGGCATTCGAAATAGCGATGATTTTTAGTTTTTAGCTAAAATTTTACTGTAGATGATTTTTTATTGTAGTTAAGTTAGCTTATTGGGCATAATTAAATTTAAAAAATATAAAAATAAAAGCGGTATGCTAACATATCACGGATAATGCAAAAGAATACGAGAAAAAAAACAAAACACAAAAATTCAAAAAAAAACAAGAAGACAAAAAATGCACAATAGTCAAAACGCTACCGTCGACCGCTGCCGTTGAACGCGCAGCGGTCGTGAGCGGTGCGATATATCCAACAAAACTACTAGAGACTACTTCCAGTATATCCTTTAAGAGGATATATCATTTCTGCATCAAAGAGAAAATCCTAAATATTAGCTATATAGGATCTTTCAAGATCTTCTCCTGGAAGATATAGGTTCACTTGAGCCAATTCTCAAGAAACGATAGGATCCTAAATATTTGTTTTGCAACCCCCTCACTTGAGCCAATTCTCAGAAAAAGCCCAACAATAGCTCTCTGTCTGTTTTGCAACCCCCTCATTTGAGCCAATTCTCAGGAAAAAAAAAAGTCTCGAACTGAAGAGGGAACTCTCTCCCAGTAAAGAACTTCTCTCATCACACCCCATCCCTAGTTATTTATAAAAGAAAGCAATTGCAAACAGGTGTGTGTATGGGATTGGGATCCGGTGCAACCGCTATAGCAACATCGACCTGTTCTATCTACGTTCAGGATGTAAGCTCTAGGTCTCAACCGCGCACGGCGTCGCAGGCAGCAAATGTTGGTTGGTAGCGCTCGACCTCGGCTGGATGATGCTTCGCCGCGTCTTGACCACCCCGGCGGTCGGCACTGTTCACGCTCCACCACGATCAGCGGCGGATCTAGATCTATAACAGCGTAGGCTACAACCTAAGTCATAAAATATTAATTTACCGGTGCTAAGCTTAGGTAGATCCATATATAGCACAATCTTCCCTTCCAATCTATGAAACCTTAGATCCGCCCTGACCACGACCAAGACACCAGACCTCAATTAACACCATTCCCTTGGCTGGAGTTGCTCGCCGGGAGGTTGGCCGCAGGTTCGCTAGCCCTCTCCTCCCCATGGATGGAGAAGAGGTTCAGGGCAGTAGCGGATCCAAAATTTTGAAGTGTCCTGAGCTGAACTCTAAAAGGCTAACAATTTAGAAGTAACGCTAATTTATATTCACACAACGTCGTAACAATTGATTATCGCAAATACATCATTGACATAAAACTTTGACTCAATGCTTCAACATACAACGTAATAAGAAAAACATGGCACAAACAAGTATATAGCAATACCGCCATACGATATTTTACAAAAATAAGGATACGGCGTATATGTATTTAAAAATTAAAAAAATATAGCCAACCTACGAGAGAACGAGAAACTAAAATTACCTTGATAAATATTATATATTCTACTATTCCTTACCTCCCTCCGTCGCTATTTTCAATTATGAACGGCATAATTGACATTATTCATGAATTCCAATTCACAAAATACGAACATCTACAGATAATTTGAGATATGACAATAAAAACACCTAGCATCAAGCTAAAACTGAACTCTGAACACCAAACATCAAATGCCACACAAAATCAAGCTTCATACCACATGCACCGATGTCTTCACTAAAAATGCAGTCAACTTTCGAGAACAGAAACCGTATTCAATGAAAGCATTAAACAAAAGGCAACAAGAAAATCTGTTGTCATTAGAGAATTATAATATGTTTATAGGGCCATGACAATTAGCTCTTCTATTCTTCATAACAGAGCAGAAAAATAAGCTCACCCCATCCAAACAACAGGAAAAACAGAACACGTATGCAAGCAAGTGATCTCCTAGTAAACTATTGCGGTTTTCTAGTAACTATACAAGAATGCTTCTAGTAATCATATGTTGGACCGTAAGAGTTTTCTCACCTTAAAAGTTAGCCAATAAGATAAGAGACTCCTCTACTACCTTTCACAACCAATATAGGACTATTCCAACATCATACAAAAAGGTTCAGCCTCAAGGCACTAGTGTGCATTAAGAAGCAGACCTTCCATAACCCAACAAAATGGGTGCAAAAGTTGAACAACGAGCAGACGTGTTGAACAGACGATCTTGCATACAGATGGAGAAAATTGCAATTTTTTTTACTTCAAGTTCTTATGAATGGAGCAAGCTGCAGACGCCATTTGGCACAAAAAAAAGTGCGCACAAGATTCACATTCCTGTTCGCCGCAAGAAGCTCCCGAGCTCATAATTCTTCATGAACTACACAATCATCACGAATTCCTCAAACAAGCCCTAACTCTGAGCAAACATTTGTAGCTCCAACGCCCACTGTTACCTAGCACCCCAGAATAATTATAAACGAGAAGCACAAGAATCCTAGCCATGTCTCATCCAACCGAACCCACAAACAAATCTGCCATTTATTCGCAAGAAATGCCAAGATTAACATAGACCTACGCTAGAGCTACTTGAAGCCAGCAAGCTCCGAACAAAATAAGAAAAGCCGCGGCTCGGTCGGCTTCAAACCCTAAGGGCCGCAGCCGCAGCCGCAACGGCATGTCCAGGGAGGTGCTGACCTTGCGGAGGAGGGACTGAGGGACCTACGGCGGCGGGTGAAGGGGAGGCGGCGCTCGGAAGCCGCCACACTTTGAACCCTAATTGGCTTCTTGAGAATTCGAGATCGGAAGCCTGGCGTCTGTGAGCAAGTAATCCTGACATGTTGAAGTCTGAGGCATGCAGGACTAAGCCACCTGGAACCGAAATAAAGGGGGTGAAGCAAGTCTGCGCGGGAGATTCAGTTTATTCGTAATTCCGAATTTTCAGTTAGAAATCTCTTCTTTCCATTGAGTGCAGATTGCACGATTGATTTCTGATTTGTGTGGATCCCGGCTTAACCGGATCTCAGATAGTCAAGTATTAAGAATTTGCTTGTAAATGTTTGATTTTGAGATCAGAAGAATACATAAAATTGCCCCAAAACTTCTGTGTGTTCTGTTCTTCGTTCCTCTCTGAACTTTCTACTGTAGCACGTCCGAAACTTTGTGTGCGTGCAAATCGAGCGCCAAGAACAAGATCGGCTGGGTGTGGGCGAATCCTAGGCTTGATATCCAACATCTGGTATCAGAGCAGCAGGAAGAACACCCGAGAATCTACAGCCCCGCGGAATGGCGATGCTTCGACAGCAAGCGGCGAAAGAAAGCGGCGGCGGGTCGTTTCAAATGCCGATGCTGAACTCCGGCAACTACACAGTCTGGGCAATAAGGATGGAGGTGATCCTTGATGCCCAAGGTGTATGGGAGGCAGTGGAGCCGGCGGAAGGAGTTCAGGTGAATGTCAAGAAAGACAAGATGGCGTGTGCACTCATCATGCAGTGTGTCCCGAAAGACGTCCTCCTTCAGATAGCCAAGAAGAAGACGGCGAGGGAGATTTGGGATAGTCTCAAGACAAGATATCTGGGAGCAGATCGAGTCAAGAAGGCACGCCTACAGACAATGAAGGGCGAGTTTGACGCCCTCAAGATGACGGAGAGCGAAAGCATAGATGAGTTTGTCGGAAAATTGGTTGCTTTATCCAGTAAGTTTGCTTCTCTCGGTGAGATAATGGAAGATTCATCTCTTGTCAAGAAGTTGCTCGACTCCGTCCCCGACAAATTCTTCACGGTTGTCACCGGGATTGAGCAATTCTATGATCTCGAGACGATGGCATTTGAGGAGGCAATCGGAAGACTCAAGGCTTATGAAGAACGGGTAAAGTCGCGTGGCAATGTCAGTAGCAACCAAGGGCAGCTTCTGCTCACTCAGGCTGAGTGGCAGGCGCAGCAAAGGAGTGACAATGTTGAAGCTCCAGCAGGTGGCAGGGGCGCGGGTTCAACGCACCAGAGCGCGGGAGATGGCGCGGACGAGGACGCAGTCGTGGGCGATTCGGCCGCTGGATGCCGCGTCCAGAAAGTGCAGGAGGCACTAGCTTTGCCGGCGATAACACACGTGACAAGAGTCACATTAAGTGTTATACCTGCAAGAATATGGGGCATTATGCTTCGGAGTGTCGTAGCAAACGGCGGGAAGGAGAAGCACATCTCACACGTGCTGCGGAAGAAGAACTAGCCCTGATGCTGGTAATGTCCCAGGAGGGGACATACTCAGTACAAGAACAACAAGATACAGTATTGCTCAATGAAGAACAAGAGCTACAGAAAGGATACAGTGGTGACAAGAAAGAAGCAGGAACACATATTTGGTACCTCGACAACGGTGCAAGTAATCATATGATAGGTAGTCGTGAGAAGTTTCAGGCTTTGGATGAAACAATTACCGGGAAAGTGAGTTTTGGAGATGGATCAACAGTCCAGATCAAAGGCAAAGGGTCTGTTGCATTTATCTGCAAAAATACGGAATTGAAGCTATATCAAGGGGTCTACTACATCCCAGACTTGCGTAGCAATATTTTGAGTATTGGTCAGATGTCAAAAGATGGAGATGAAGTGCATATTGTCGGTAACAATCTGAAGCTGATTGACAAAAATGGAAGACTGTTGATTCTGGTGAAGAGGACACAGAACAGGTTGTACAAGATAGCGTTGGAAACATCTAAAGCCACATGTTTACTGACAAGTCTATCTGACCCGACATGGCTATGGCACGCCAGGCTCGGACATGTTACTTCAATGACTTGAAGCTCATGGGAGAAAAAGAGTTGGCAGTTGGGTTGCCTCTACTGAGTAAACCGGAGAAGGTATGTGAAACTTGTGTCATCTCCAAGCATGCTAGACAGTCTTTTCCCCAACAGACAACATTTAGAGCAAAGAAGCCACTTGAGCTCCTCCACATGGATATTTGTGGACAAATCACACCGAGTACACTGAGTGGAAACAAGTATTTTCTGTTGATTGTCGATGACTGCACCAGATGGATGTGGGTATATACTATGGCGACAAAAGGTGATGCTTTTCAGTACTTCAGGAAGTTCAAAGTGCTGGCTAAAAACAAAACTGGGAACAGGATTAAGACTCTTCGGACAGATCGAGGAGGAGAATTTCTATCCTCTGAATTCACTCAGTTTTGTGACGATATGGGGATTGAGAGACACCTCACAGCTCCTTATACACCTCAGCACAATGGGGTGGTAGAGAGACAAAATCGGACTGTGATGGGAATGGCAAGAGCTCTGCTGAAAAATATGAAAGTACCAGCAAAACTTTGGGGAGAAGCAGTGAGGCATGCGGTTTACTTGTTGAACCGACTTCCAACTAAGGCACTAGGTGACTGCACACCTTTTGAAGCAATGGAAGGAAGGAAACCACATCTGGGACACTTAAGGGTGTTCGGCTGCACAGCTCTTGTGAAGAACTCAACACCTCATATTAAAAAGTTAGATGACAGAAGTTCACTCATGGTGTACTTGGGAGTTGAGGAAGGATGCAAAGCACACCGGCTATTTGATCCAAGTCGGGGAAAATTGCAAGTCAGTAGGGATGTTATATTCCAAGAAGATCAGGAGTGGAAATGGAATGGTATGACAGACAATGCAACAGGATCATATGAATTTACAGTCATGGGAAACCCCAGCTCAGGAGACATGTTGGCAACGGCAAATGCTGGAGCAGGTTCAGAAGAGGAAAACTCACCTGCAGTAGAGGAGATGGCGGGAAACTCAGTTTCCCCGACAAATTCAGAACCACCATCCCCAGTAGTGCAAAGTCCATACTCAACACCAGTAAGCAATCAAGCAACTAACACATCACCAATGACAGTTTCACCTGAGTCTCATGAAGGACCAGTTCGGCATAGATTTCTTGCTGATATTTATGCAAATACCGAGGAAGTAACTGAAGGCCATGAAGAAGGAGGCATGGCAATGTTAGCATTGTCTGAAGAACCAACAAACTTTCTGGAAGCTGCAGCTGAAGCTTGCTGGTATGAAGCAATGAAACAAGAACTTGAGTCAATTGAGAAGAATGGCACTTGGACATTGACAGAATTGCCCCTGGACAAAAACCAATTGGGTTAAAATGGGTCTTTAAGCTGAAAAAGGACTCTGAGGGGAGAATTGTCAAGCATAAAGCCAGGTTGGTAGCAAAGGGCTATGTCCAAAGACAAGGTATTGATTTTGAGGAGGTATTTGCACCGGTTGCCAAACTGGACACAGTCAGAGTAATTCTAGCAATTGCAGCAAGTAAGAGTTGGGAAGTGCACCATTTGGATGTGAAAACAGCATTCCTCAATGGAGAGTTAGAAGAAGAGGTTTATGTGACTCAACCAGAAGGATTTGAGGTGAAAAATCAAAAGCATAAAGTGTACAAATTGTCTAAAGCACTTTATGGATTGAGGCAAGCTCCACAGGCTTGGAATAATCACCTGGACAGAAGCTTGAAGGAACTGGGCTTCAAAAAATGCTCCCAGGAATAGGCAGTATACACTAGAGGAAAAGAAGAGACTAGTGTAATTGTTGGAGTTTATGTTGATGACCTTGTTGTGACTGGAAGCAATATTGAAGAAGTCAGGAGATTCAAGAAGGAAATGATGTCCGAGTGTGATATGAGTGACTTAGGACTTCTCTCCTACTACTTGGGAATAGAAGTTGAGCAGCAGAAGAGTCGGATATTGCTGAAACAAGCAGCTTATGCTAAGAAGGTGTTGTCTGAATTCGGCATGGAAGACTGCAATGCCACAAAATACCCGATGGAATCTAAACTGCAGTTGCACAAGGATCCAGATGGAGCACCAGTTGATCCCACAGAGTACAGGCGCATTATAGGATGTCTCATATACTTGCTGAACACTCGACCGGATTTGTCATATGCAGTTGGAGTGGCAAGTAGATACATGGAGAGGCCGACAGTGCTGCATCAGAAAGTAGTCAAGCAGATACTACGGTATTTGAAGGGAACAATTCACTTTGGAATTGTTTATGAACAAGGACATCATGAGTTTTATCTCTGCGGTTTCTCTGACAGTGATCTGGCAGGAGACTTCGATGGAAGAAGAAGCACCAATGGCATGACGTTTTACCTGAATGGAAATCTGGTGTCTTGGAACTCCCAGAAGTAGAAAACGGTGGCACTGTCATCTTGTGAAGCTGAATTTATGGCAGCAACGACAGCAGCTTGTCATGCATTATGGCTGAGGAGTTTGATCAGTGAAGTCACAAGAACGGAGCCAAAACCAGTAACTTTGTTTGTGGACAACCGATCTGCTATAGCACTCATGAAAAACCCTGTGTTTCATGGACGCAGCAAGCACATAGACACAAGGTTCCACTTTATAAGAGAGTGTGTTGAAAGAGGACAGATTAAGGTGGAGTTCATGCAGACCGGAGAGCAACGAGCTGATGCTTTGACTAAAGCTTTGTCGAGAATAAAATTAGCAGCTATGCGTCAGCTGCTTGGAGTTAGAGATCTACAACCATGTCAAGATTAGGGGGGAATATGTGAGCAAGTAATCCTGACATGTTGAAGTCTGAGGCATGCAGGACTAAGCCACCTGGAACCGAAATAAAGGAGGTGAAGCAAGTCTGCGCGGGAGATTCAGTTTATTCGTAATTCCGAATTTTCAGTTAGAAATCCCTTCTTTCCATTGAGTGCAGATTGCACGATTGATTTCTGATTTGTGTGGATCCCAGCTTAACCGGATCTCAGATAGTCAAGTATTAAGAATTTGCTTGTAAACGTTTGATTTTGCAATCAGAAGAATACAGAAAATTGCCCCAAAACTTCTATGTGTTCTGTTCTTCGTTCCTCTCTGAACTTTCTACTGTAGCACATCCGAAACTTTGTGTGCGTGCAGATCAAGCGCCAAGAACAAGATCGGCTGGGTGTGGGCGAATCCTAGGCTTGATATCCAACAGCGTCTACGTGTGAGGAGGGGAGGGAGAGGTGGAGGTCGCTTGGTTGCTGCTGGGCTATGGCCTACCACCTCGGGCTGGGCTACGAAGAAGTCTCCGGCGAGGCCGCTACACTCTGAACTAGCATCACACCTCGGCTACCAAAACTTCGTTTGGGCGCACAGCATCTGCGACAGAGCGGATGGCACGCCACGGTGGTCTGGTGTTACATTCGTTGTTACTTAGCACGCGTGTTTGTGTATTGTTCATCAACATTAGGTGGTGCTTCAATACGCATGCACGGGGGCGTTCAGAATAACGATAGTTTCTGACTTCTGATTGAAATTTTACTGTAGTTGACTTTTTTTACTATAGTTGAGTTGGCTTATTGAGCATAATTAAATTTAAAAAATGTAAAAATAGGAAAAAACATGTTAGCCCATCACAAACAATGTAAAGGAATATGGGAAAAAAAGAAAATATAAAAAAGCCTAAAATATCTAAAAAATCAGGAAAAAAAAATAAATTACTGAATAGTGAAAAAAAAAGCTGAAGCTAGAAGGTGAAGCTGGAAAAAAGCTAACTTGAGCACCACCGAAAAAAAAATAAAAAAACATTATATCATCATGAACAATGCAAAAATTTATGAGCAAAAAACCCAAAAAAGTAAAAAAAATTTACGAAATTAAGAAGACAAAAGCTAAAGCCCGTTGGAGGAATTAGATTGACTTGGTTTCTTTAGAAGCTTACCTGCAATTAGTTTATTTCTTTAAATTAGATTATTTTTTAGGTCATGTAAAGTCATCCCTGTGTAAAAGGGATAGTATTATATCTTCTTTGATCAAACAAAGATGAATTAAGCAAAGCCTTCTAGTCCCTAAAGTGCAGATGTTGTCTTTCTCTTGACCGGTTATTCTAGATCTATTCTTTCCTCAATCAGTGCTCTTCTTCATCTAACACCGTTCTACTTCAAGTCGTCGTCATTTGATCTCCCTCCGTCTTCTCTTGTAGATACAGAGCAGTCAATCCTTCATGACTTCTGTTACCAAGTTACCCTTGCCTCTGCCAGCTCCCTCGACAACAGGCAGCGGTATGCCCCTCACGCCTTCTCCGTCAATCGTCATCAACACCCTCACACCTCCCTCCGCCAAGTTACCCTTTATTTCTATTGTTCTGATTTCTCTTGATTTTATCAAAATATCTAGTTTATTTGATTTACTTTTTTTGGAAATGCATTTATGAAAATCATAGCAATAGAAAACCAAAATGGAAAGGGCGAAACCCTGAGTAATTGGGCCGTCCAGACCGCAGCAGCGATTCCGCCACCACGTTCCCACCTGTGCACGCTGCCGGGAAACCATGAGTAACAAGAACACCTTTTTGCCCTCTTTCCAACCGCCAAGCCAATTTCAACCTCCACCGTCTTCGTCGTCGTCCACGGCCACAATAAGCCGGCACTGCCCTGTTCCACCGCCGCTGAGAATCTCAAAATATCCGACCACCACATCGTCCCTCAACCAAAATAACCGAGTCCCTTAGCTTCTCCATGCCCCCGAAGTTCCTAAGCCCTCTCTACCCCGGGCGGATCCCCGCCAGAATCCCGCCGGCGCTGTGGCAGACCACCGCCTCCCCTGTTTCCGCCCCGCACATGGTATCGTACTGCCTCGTGCCGAGCCAGCCCAAGACAAGCACACCTACCGCGACTAAGCTATTCACTGGTTCTCTCCAAGCCATCTCCCACGCCGGGAGTACCCCGGAGCCGCTGCCGCCATGGACGGCGTCCATGTCGAGCTCCTGAACAGCGATGCCAGCCCACATCATGCCTCTCCGAGCCCAACCAACCAACAAAATGGACTCCCTGCACCTCCATGATGCTTTCCGTGCCGGCCGTTCACCGGAAAACGGCCGCCATCTCTGCCGCCACCGCCGAACAACCAACTCAATCCTGATTAAATCAACTTAGCACAAGTCATAGCCGATTCATGGCTGGTTTTTCCTATACCAGGACGATTCCCCACCGAGGCAACCTAGGCCAGCACTGTACACGTCGCACTGATCCCAAATGCATTCATTTTACCCGCTTTTCACCTTGGTATACCATTGACCTAGTTGAAAACCCTGATTGCCGATGCGCGTTAGGGTTTCAAGCAATTCCCCGACAACCTATACCTCTTGAAATGCATTTCCGAGTTTGTTTGAGTTTACCTGGCTCTATTGTTCATTTGCTTAGTTTTTCTTGTGTTTGAACATGTCATCGCGAGTAGGGATGACAACAGACACAAACCCGCTGGGTTTTGCCATTCCAAATCCGTGTCTATGAAAGTTGAACGTGCCCGCTAAAAAATACATGCCCGTGACGGGTACAAATTTTTGCCCAAACCTATGCCCACTCAGGTAATGGGTACCCATGGGTCGCCCATGGGTAGGAGTAGCACATAAGTAGGGATGGCAATGGGTACCCGAAACCCGATATCCGGTGAGTTTTTACTCTATTAAGGCATAGGTCTAAGTCAATTTCCTAACCCCACGGGTTTGGGATGGCAAAACCCAACGGGTTTGTGCCCGTTACCAGATGTGCCGCGCCGTCGCCGCTGTGGGGAGGATTCAGGATTTCGGGGTGGGGACTGGGGAGGAATGAGGATTGACCGAGTGAGCAAGTGAGCTAGGGTTTACATCTTTTATATGTATTAGTTGGGCCAGGCCGGCTATTGTGGGCCGGTATGGGTTGGTTTGTCAGGTTTATATTACCCATGGGTTTACGGATTCGAATACTATAAGAACATATCTGAACCCAGCAGACCCGATGGGTTAGACTTTTTGCCCATTAAGAGACCCATGGGTTAGAAAATTGATCCAAACCCATGTTCTAATAGAGTAAAAACCTACCGGGTATCGGATTTCGGGTACCCATTGCCATCCCTAATCGCGAGACTCGGAGCAGTAGGAGTCAGAAGCGGAGCAAGACAAAAAGGACAAGTCATTGAAGCAGAATGGTTGTACTGCGTCCAGCCAGAAGACAAGCCATGTCTTTGATCATTTTGATCCTATCAAAATAGTATTTTCTAGCTATCAGGATGCTCGGTTTACTTTCAATAAAGTATTTTTGCAATGACATGATGAATAGTTATGCCGTGATAATTACTGTTGCTAAAGCCTGCCTTGATATTGATGATACCCTGTTAATCCTTGATAGACCTAGGATAGGAGGTATAGTATACACAAGACACTACATATGTTATAACACTATGCCCACACCCACTTAGTAATTAAATCAAACTTTAGTGTATTAGCCAATGTGTCTTGTGCACTAGAATGGTGGTATCAGATGGCCTTTCAGGTATCCATGCGGATTGCCCATCTGGTTCTCACAACGGTAGGTGATTATATCAGGTGCCGAGTGCAACCCACGCCAGGGCCAAGTAAGGCTGGCACAAGTTATAATCTTTTAACTTACTGGGTGGAAAGAATAGATATTTGGAGCAGTATTGCATCTTAGCATCCTTCGACTGCAAAGCTAGGCAAACGTTGAAGAGTTGTAAAGTATTAGAATACACCGTACTTTTGGCAAATAAAGTTGTGTCTATAGGTGAATTCAATATGTTGGCATAAGTAGTCTTTGAATTATTGTTGATGAGCATACTTACTAGAACCATTCCTGCCAAGTTAAACCAACTCTTAAAATGCTCGTTTTATAAGTTATTATGTTATGCTATTTGATAACTACTATTAAGGACGAGGTAACCATAAAATCCAACTCTGGTTGTTTTATATTGCGTCTATAATTTATTTCCCACGTGTCTTGCCGAGTATAAAAGTACTTACTCTTGCCTACGTCAACTTTAGACTTTGTGGAGGCCGAAGAAGGTGAATACTATATGAAGAGGATTACTACAATCCATTGGATGGGGGTGGATGGTGATGCATTCTAGGTCTCGTCATGCTCATGTTGTACCTGTGGAAGTCTTCCACTAGATTTTTTGCTTTTATAATTGTAAGACCTTGTGGTGGTCACTCCATATTTCTGATAAGTAATTGAATTTTGGTTCAGAGAGTTTGCGGAGTTTGAGTTGGTTTTTTAAGAGTTTGTTTTCTAGTTGCTGGCAGTATGACCGGCATTAGGGTAACGGTGACCAGTTTAGGGCTGGCGGTCTAATCAACTTGGGTTGTTCAGTTAGAACGGTTGCTGACGACCTAAACATACGGGAGGTGTTGGTGGTGGTTTCGAGTCGTCTCTTTGTGCCGGTGTGTGAACAGGAGTTTAAGGTCTGGTTCTAAGGGTTAGGATCAGTGGCTTAGGTGCATACATTTTACATGGTATATTTTATGGACTAATATATATCAAGTGTATGAAACTTGTGCTCATCATGATTGCTTGGTCTTTAGATATATAGGTGGCTTGAAGAATGTAGCAGTCGGCGATTATGGACTAGGACTAAACGAAAGTGTTGAGGTCTAGAATGGTCATGTAAGTCTAGATAAGGCAGGATAACAGAGGCAAGTTGGATGCTTTGGTGATTGTGGAGCACATGGAAGACATAGATTGTGGAGAGGCAAGTTGGATGCTTTGGTGTAAGATAAGGTTTCTTGGCTCATCAATTTTTTTAATTTATGATGTTTGTGTTATGCAGTGCTATTGTACTCCTGCATATTGTAAGACAATGCAAAGAAATACGGAAAAAAAATGAAAAACCAAAAAATCTTTTAAAAAAATCAGAAAAAGATGAAATTACTGAATAGTGAAAAAAAAACCGGAAATTAGAAGTAGAAGCCGGTTTTAAGTCAACTTGAGCACCACCTTAGTGCGATTATTTTCTTTTTTTTCCTTTTTTCTTCGTATTATCTACGCAGATATAACAATGTTTTTTCTTTTTTTTATTTTTTTAATTAAATATCTTAAAAAGCTAATAACTATTATAATACTATTTCAGTCAAAAATCATTAGGAAAAACGGAATTGAACGGGCCGATATGTCTCTATGCTGCTAGCATCGGCTTCTCTCCAGGACTAAGGGGGTGATCGGAATAGCGATGGCTTTTGGCTTTTGGCTGAAAAAACATCAGTAGTGGTGAAAAACATCAGAATGAGTTAATGGATAGTGTAGTGAATAGTGAAAAAAAAGCTGAAGCTAGAAGCTGAAGCCGAAATGAGCGGGGCCTAAGCATGGGCCTGGAGGCGACCAACCTATTGGGCCAATCCTTGCATGCAAACAGGATGTGGGCCATGGAACAAACTAAAATCACGACAAGGCCCAGCTACTTAGGGGCGGGCTTCTTTTTCATGCTTCGTACTTCTGTCGTAGAACCTTCCTTCGTGGCTCTAGATTCCTTCGTGTTCGTGTGCAGTTTGGGGTAAATTGTATCGGCTTGCTACTCTGGTTTGAACTTCAGATTTACTAGCAAATTAACAGCACGTATATAAGGATTATTAATTCTCTCCTACCATTATCCAGCATGCAAAATTCAGCTGCCAAAGCACGATTTTTTTATAACTATTTCGTTTTGTTAAAAGGCATGGGAAGTGGCTAAAAATTGAGCTCTTTTTTTTTTAGGTTTAACTTATAGTTTTTGGCTATAGCTTATGCCTCTTAGACTGTTTATGACAGAGTATAGAGTAACAAAGACTCACGTATGATTCTAGTCGATATAAATAAAGTCTCTATAGTGTGTGCTATAATTTATTTGTAAATCATATTTTGAAAAGATACTCTATTTAAAAGCTAGTTACTGTAAAAAAATTAAAAAGCAGCTTTTAAAAGCTGAAAAGAAGAGGCATGGTTCTTTACCGTGGATATGTTCTTTATGGCTACAGTTTATGACTTTTAGCTACGGCTTGTGACTGTTGGGCTGTTTGTGAGAGAGATTACAGAGTAACAAAAACCCACATGTGATTTTTATCGATATAAATGAAGTCGTTACAACGTATACTACAATTAACTAATACACCCTATCTTGAAAAAATATTTTATTTAAAAACTAATTATTATAAAAAATCAAAAAGTTAGAAAGCTAAGGGGGCATTCAGAATAGCGATGGCTTTTGGATTTTACTGAAATTTTACATTACCTGGCTGATTTTTTACTGTACCTGATTTGGCTTATTAGGCATAATTAAATTTAAAAGAATGTAAAAAAATAAAAAGGACATACTAATCTAGAGCGGACGATGCAAAGGAATACAGAAAAAAAATAAAACACAAAAATACTAAAAAAACAAAAATAAATAAATAAAACCAAAAGTACTATAGTATTTTCATCGCTTGCTACAGTGTTCTGATTGCTGAACGCGGCTTCTAACTGAAACACTGAACGCAGCCTAAAGCTGTACAGAACAGGCCCTAAGGTGCCGGTATTTTCGTGGTGCTGGCGCATGTGCCTGGTGTGGAGATGAACCAGCCACAAGTTCGCAGATGGGCAGGCGTGGTGCCAACCCGATCCACAAATCCAACTGCTTTGACCACTGCCTTGTAGTCAAATTATTAAACCGGTGATTGATTGTGCTCGATCGTGTAGGCAGGTTCAAGCTAACCTATCCCCGCTCAGCTCCAATTGAATTTTGGTTCAGAGAGTTTGCGGAGTTTAAGTTGGTTTTTTAAGAGTTTGTTTTCTAGTTGCTGGCAGTATGACCGGCATTAGGGTAACGGTGACCAATTTAGGGCTGGCGGTCTAATCAACTTGGGTTGTTCAGTCAGAACGGTTGCTGACCACCTAAACATAGGGGAGGTGTTGGTGGTGGTTTCGAGTCGTCTCTTTGTGCCGGTGTGTGAACAGGAGTTTAAGGTCTAGTTCTAAGGGTTAGGATCAGTGACTTAGGTGCATACATTTTACATGGTATATTGTATGGACTAATATATATCAAGTGTATGAAACTTGTGCTCATCCTGATTGCTTGGTCTTTAGATATGTAGGTGGCTTGAAAAATGTAGCAGTCGGCGATTATGGACTAGGACTAAACGAAAGTGTTGAGGTCTAGAATGGTCATGTAAGTCTAGGTAAGGCAGGATAACAGAGGCAAGTTGGATGCTTTGGTGATTGTGGAGCACATGGAAGACATAGATTGTGGAGAGGCAAGTTGGATGCTTTGGTGTAAGATAAGGTTTCTTGGCTCATCAATTTTTTTAATTTATGATGTTTGTGTTATGCAGTGCTATTGTACTCCTGCATATTGTAAGACAACGATTTCAAAATTTCTAAACATGAAAACAACAATTGATTCCGAGAAAACTCAACAAAATTTTGTCTATAGAGCTGTCGCTTCTGAAAAAATACTCAAGAATTTTTTGTTATGAGCAAACATACAAAATCAAAGATTTATCCAAGAGAATAATTAAGATACATGTTATAAATTTGAAAAGTTAACAGAGCACGCAAGCTATTTGACGGTGCACCTAATTACTCCTACTGAAACAAAAAGGCTAAGTTTGAATTGGCTCTTTGCTTTTGACTTTTATACTTTGCTATACTACTAGTTTTTAAACATTTTGTCTTTTTAAGACGAGATCTCTATATGTTAATTATAGTACATATTATACAAACTTTAGCTATATTAGCTAAAATCGTATGCGACTATCTTATTTTTCGTATTCTTTCTCGTAAACAGCTAAGATTTAAAAGTCATAAACTAAAAATCATAAGATACAGCTCAAAAAAATCCATCGTTTGCTTTGGAGATATTACTTTTCATCTCTTCAATCACATGTATTCTTGTTCGCTTTAAAACCAAAACTACAGAGGATTCGCGTTTGGAGCCATGTCCAGTTCGAGATGGAATCCCTGCTAGTAACCTTGGGCGCTGCCGCCACCTGACCGGAGGCCGCCATCTACTGCCTCCTCACCATGCATACCATGGTCGCTCTCCGTTCTGTCCGCCACCGCCACAGCGCCGGCATTCTATATGGTCAGCAACCTGACCCTACTTCACATAAGCTAGCATGTATAATTACTCCATTCCAAATAACTTTTAGTCCTGTTCTTTTCAACTTTTAGCTTTTGACTTCTGCTACAATACATAACTTTCAAACGGAATATTTTTTTAAGACGGATCTACAAGTTAATTGTAGTACACGTTAAAAGCCTAATATATGTACCATCAAAAATCGTAAGCGAGTATCTCTCTTTCCGCAATCTCTGTCGCAAACAGCCAAAAAGCCATCAGCCGCAGCAAAAAAGAATAAACCCTTTAACTTCTGCCTTATAGCTTTCATAAACCAAAAACTATTTAAAACATGTTGACTTTTATATAGCGCTTAATTTGGCGCTGGTTTATGACTTTTTTTTACTGTAGTTAGCTTATTTTTTTATTGTAACTGAGTTGGTTTATTTGATATAATTAAATTAAAAAACATGTTAGCCCATTATGGACAATGCAAAGAAATACGGAAAAAAAAAAAGAAAAACCAAAAAATCTTTTTAAAAAAATCAGAAAAAGATGAAATTACTGAATAGTGAAAAAAAAACCAGAAATCAGAAGTAGAAGCCGGTTTTAAATCAACTTGAGCACCACCTTAGTGCGATTATTTTCTTTTTTCCCTTTTTTTTCTTCGTATTATCTACGCAGATATACCAATGTTTTTTATTTCTTTTATTTTTCTTTAATTAAATATTTTAAAAAATTAATAACTATTATAATACTATTTCAGTCAAAAGTCCTTAGAAAAAAACGGAATCGAACGGGCCGATGTATCTCTCCACTGCTAGCATCGGCTTCTCTCCAGGACTAAAGCATCGGCCTGGAGAAGACCAACCTATTGGGCCGTCCTTGCATGCAAACCGGATGTGGGCCATGGAACAAACTAAAATCACGACAAGGCCCAGCTACTTAGGGGCGGGCTTCTTTTTCATGCTTCGTATTTCTGTCGTAGAACCTTCCTTCGTGGCTCTAGATTCCTTCATGTTGGTGTGCAGTTTGGGGTATGGTATCGGCTTGCTACTCTGGTTTGAACTTTAGATTTACTAGCAAATTAACAGCACGTATATAAGGATTATTAATTCTCTCCTACCATTATCCAGCATGCAAAATTCAGCTGCCAAAGCACGATTTTTTTATAACTATTTCGTTTTGTTAAAAGGCATGGGAAGTGGCTAAAAATTGAGCTTGTTTTTTTTTTTTTGGGTTAGGCTTATAGTTTTTGGGTTTTTGGCTATAGCTTATACCTCTTAGACTGTTTATGAAAGAGTATAGAGTAATAAAGACTCACGTATGGTTTTAGCCGATATAAGTAAAGTCTCTATAGTGTGTGCTATAATTAATTTGTAAATCTTATTTTGAAAAGATACTCTATTTAAAAGCTAGTTACTGTAAAAAAAATTAAAAAGCAGTTTTTAGAAGCTGAAAAGAAGAGACATGGTTCTTTACCGTGGGTATGTTCTTTATGACTACGGTTTATGACTTTTAGCTACGGCTTGTGACTGCTGGGCTGTTTGTGAGAGAGATTACAGAGTAACAAAAACCCACATGTGATTTTTATCGATATAAATGAAGTCGCTACAACGTGTACTACAATTAACTAATACACCCTATCTTGAAAAATATTTTATTTAAAAACTAATTATTATAAAAAAATCAAAAAGTTAGAAAGCTAAGGGGGCATTCAGAATAGCGATGGCTTTTGAATTTTGCTGAAATTTTACATTACCTGGCTGATTTTTTACTGTACCTGAATTGGCTTATTAGGCATAATTAAATTTAAAAGAATGTAAAAAATAAAAGCGACATACTAATCTAGAGCGGGCGATGCAAATGAATACGGGAAAAAAATAAAACACAAAAATACTAAAAAACAAAAATAAATAAATAAAACCAATAGTACTATAGTATTTTTATCACTTGCTACAGCGTTCTGATCGTTGAACGCGGCTTCTAACTGAAACACTGAACGCAGCCTAAGGGGGTGATCGGAATAGCGATGGCTTTTGGTTTTTGCTGAAAAAACACTGTAGTTAGCTGATTTTTTACTGTAGCTGAGTGGCATATTAGGTATAATTAAATTTAAAAAAATGTAAAAATAAAAACGACTTGCTAGTCTAGTGCGGACAATGCAAAGGAATATGAGAAAAAAAACAGAACGCAAAAAAACCAAAAAAAAAAAATTCACTATGTGACAAAAGTGCTACAATGATTTTGTCGCTGCTACAGTATTTTGATCGTTAAACAGTAAAAAAAACTCTGTTCTGATCGTAACCTAAAGCTGTACAGAACAGGCCCTAAGGTGCCGGTATTTTCGTGGTGCTGGCGCATGTGCCTGGTGTGGAGATGAACCAGCCACAAGTTCGCAGATGGGCATGCGTGGTGCCAACCCGATCCACAAATCCAACTGCTTTGACCACTGCCTTGTAGTCAAATTATTAAACCAGTGATTGATTGCGCTCGATCGTGTAGGTAGGTTCAAGCTAACCTATCCCCGCTCAGCTCCAACTCTTTGGCTTTTTAAAATCGGTTTTTCTATTTTTTTTATTTCTTTATATTATCCAAAAAGATTTGACGATGTTTTTCAATTTTTTTAGATTTTTCTAATTTTTTTTACTTTATAAGAAAGCTAACTGTCGCAACAGTAAATAGCCCCTCGTAAAAAAAACCAACTAAGGGTCTGTTTATATTAGCTTCCGCTGATGATTTGTAGTTATAACTGATAAATAGTAGTGGTTGATAAAAGTGTCTAGTAGAAACGGGTGATAAATAGTAGTGTATTATATAAGAAAAAGGTGCAACGAAAGATACTACAATATTCAGACCGTCATGTGACTTACGAAATTATGATATAACAAAATACAAAGTGCGTTACAAATATATAAAAGCGAAAAGTAATGGCTAAATAGTACTAGCTGATAGAACTAGCTTATAAAAACTGAGGAGTTCGTATTGGTTTTGGTTTCTAGAAGCAAAAGTCAATATGAACATGTTGTAAATACTGGGTCTATTTTTTTGGACTCCAACTTATGGTTTTTGACTATGGCTTATAACTTTAGCTATTCATTAAAGAGAGTACAGAAAGAGAGAGATTCGTATATGGTTTTGACCGATATAAATAAAATCACTGTAGTGTCTACTTTAATCGACTTATATACGTTATACGTTACTTTAAAAGATACTCCGTTTAAAAACTAGTTACTATAAAAAATTAGTTACTGTAGAAAAATAATTTTTAAAAGTAAAAAAAAAAAGGTGTCCACCGCCTCCAGCAAAAGATTATGCATGAGGCGATATAGCTGTGATTCATGCAGGCATGGTCGTTCACAAACGGCTATGTTATGAAGCTTTAATGCACACATGTCGTTGATGTCAGTCACTCATCTAATCACGTTATATTGGCATGACATCTACAACACTAGAGACAGTTACGGCCTTTAAGGCCCTTTTATGTCATGTATCAACCATTTTAGAGATTATCTCTCCAACACATATGCACCTCCCTCCCAGTGGTAGGCTGCATCTGCCATCCTCCTCTGCCTAATTGATAGCAGCAGGTCAACGTGACCAAGTGATTTTGACTCTTCCTAAAGTAGGATGATCAGAATTTATAATTTATTTTACTATAACTGATTTATTTTTTACTGTAAACTGAATTAATTTATTTAATATAATTAAATTCAAAAAAATAAAAATAGAAAAAATATGTTAGCCTATCACGGATAATACAAAAGAATACCAGAAAAAAATCTAAAATAAAAAAGAAAAGACAAAAATATGCATCGCGTTATTGAGCGCGGCCTTATTCCTACTACCCTCTTTTGTTGACCACGGTCGAGAATGGGTAGGTCACGACGCGTCTCCTCCGTGTTGACCACGGTCCAGAATGGGTAGGTCACGACGCATCTCCTCCGTGGTTGCGGTCCTGTGGCGAGAGGCCAGGATCATAGATGAGACTCACAAAATATGTCCATAGACAACAACTTTGCTACAGCAGATTGAGCCGTTGTTGGTACAGTGTTGTTTTGCATACCTGCGTTGTTTACCCCCCGAAAGGATAACATCTTTTCTCTCTATATATATCATCAAAAATCCTAGATTGCATAGATTTAACAAGCTCAGGGTTGAGATTAGCCGGCCCATGCCCCCGCTCATTTGGGCTTGATCTTCTAGCTTCTACTTTATTTTTCGCTATTCATAATTTTTGTTTTCTTCTGACTTTTCGGTATTTTCTGAGCTGTTCTACCGGTTCTTTTTTCCCATATTCATTTACACCATACATAATAGACTAATATTTTTTTTACATTTTTTAAAATTAATCACAACAAATAAGCTACTACTGCGTATATTTCTAACTATAAACCATTGTATCTTAGCTCAGCTCTCCCTATCCTATCACGCGTACGGCTATCGCTACCCTCGAGCCTCCCTCGCAAACCCCTGTGGATCAGGCGGTCAACCAATGGCCGATTCGCGCGTAGGCGCTCCAGCCCGGAAACGGCCGAGTCCACACACGCGGTCGTTTGACTCCTCCTGCGCGGTCGCGTCCCACATCGCACGGCATACGTGTGAATGCAAGGGCCCTGAGGAGTCAAATCATCCGTCCAGGCCAAATCGTCGCGTGTGCGTGGTCAGCAAATCTCCACGGCCTCGCACTCGTCGCCTTCAAAATACACACGACCTGTTCTCTTTAGGGTATGTACAATTCATAGATAACCACTGTTTTTATCATGCCAACACAACAAAATTATCTGATGTGGACTGTAATTAAGAAAGAGAGAGACACAAGTCGTCCTCTCACGAAGAGACGGCCCGGGCTCGTGCTCCTAAGCGAAGAGACGGCATTGCGAGCGTTGTACGAGCCGTCTTTTTTACAAACTATCTTTTTTGTTGTCTTTTTTATGAGAGTATTTTTTAAGATGAAGTTTACAAATTAATTATAGTATATGTTAAAAGCTCAACATCTGTACTATTTAAAATTATAAGCTAGTATATCTCTCTGTAATCTCTATCACAAATAACTAAAATTTAAAATTTTTAATTAAAAAATATAAGTGACAGATAAAAAGAACAAACAGTAAACCACCTTGAAAACGCCCCACCGGCCAGCTGTGGTGGCCGGAGCCGGGTCAGGTCAGAAAACCCATCAGAAACACGAGGGGAGAGGAGACAGGGACGTCGACGAACGCGAAAGCACTCCCTCCCACCGCGTGAATCGAAATCCACCTGCTGCTATTTAAGTGTGCCATCTTCACCAACTGGTTTCCATCTGGATTGGTCCGCCTTGTCCTCTTCCCGATCCTTCTTCGCCGCTGCAGAAATCTCGCCGGAGTTTTTTTTTTTTGATCCGTTAGAGGGCGCGAGGAAGGAGGCAGGGTCACGGAAACTCAATCCTCCTTATCCCCCTCGCGTCTGCCACCTCCGCACGTTCTAATCCTCGCCTGCAACTCGAAACCTGTCTGTCCATCTCTCTTCCTCTTTGGATTTCTCCGCCCTTCTCTTTCTCTCCTCCTGCATTGCCAAGAAACTCTTCTCTTCTGCGGAGACAGATTGCGGAGGAACTGGTTGTACGGATTGCGGCGGATTAGTTGGGAAGATTGCTGCTGTAGCTTTTTTTTTTAGGATTTTGCGCCGGAAGGTTTGCAAAAATCGGATCTTTTTTTTTCTCCGGAAGAGTTTGAGGTGGGATTAGTTGGGGGGAAATTGGATCTTTTTTTCCTCTTAGAGGGTTTGAGGTGGGAGGATGTCGGTGCTCGCTGATCCCTTGATGGAGATCTTCCGCAATCCCACCCTCGCCGGGGCCGCCCTCGCCGCGCTCGTTGGCCTGCTCGTCGGCTGGGTGTGGCGGCCTAGGTGGGCTGCGGCCGTCGTCGGCAGCCAGGAGCAGGCGGCGACCACCGAGGACTCCTGCCGCAAGACGATGGCCATCGTGCCAAGGTGAGGAGGTGTTTGTGGGCATTTTATCTTCGATTGGATGAGTCGCTGTTTCTAGTTCACTTGACCTCAACTGTGTGTAATATGATGTGGTGTAGAGCTGAGGTGGTTCCTGCGCCGCTGGAGGGCGAATTGGCGGTGAACACCGCAGATTTGATGCACCTCCGCCGGCTGGTCGAGGAGAAGGACGGCGGGCCGCCGTGGATTCACATGATGGAACGGACATTGCCGACGATGCGGTACCAAGCGTGGCGAAGAGATCCCGAGGTATGTGGTCTTCAGAGTTTTTCTTTTTTTACCTAGAATTCAAGTGCGAGTTGAATGAACGTACAATCCAAAATTGATTGGATGTTTACAATTCAAGACTCAAGATCATAGGCGTGTGACCTTTTAAAAAGGGAAAAAATCAGCAGCAGCTTCAGTGTTTTTCGATAGGTGGTAGACTTACGTTTCTGAAGATTAGATGTAGTTATAATGAGATCATACGAGTGTTAGACATGGAGGATGCAAGAGCCAAGGATTGAGGTGTTTGTGCGTTTTGTTTCGTTCCAGAATGGCCCATCGCAGTACCGCAGTAGCACTATCTTCGAGGACGCGTCGTCAGAAGTTGTCAGGGATTTCTTCTGGGATGATGAGTTCCGGATCAAGAACCGTTGGGACGACATGCTTCTTCAGCACGAGACACTGGAGGAGTGCACCAGGACTGGAACCATGGTTGTCCGGTGGCTCAGGAAGGTGAGTTATTTGTATGTCATGTCCTGTGCTCTTTGCTGAAAGCATAACAAAGTATGTGTATATATGTTTTGCTTATACCGGATGCTTTCGCCTTGCAGTTTCCATTCTTCTGCAGTGACAGGGAGTATATTATCGGTCGCAGGATATGGGCATCTGGAAAGACGTTTTACTGCATAACCAAGGTATTGGACGAAAGTAGTATACCTGTATCTGTTGGCATACTAATACCAAAGCAAATGTCTGGTTCCTGTGTCTCCGCCATGTCACCGCCATACTAATACCATGTCTTTTTTTTCTATTTTTTAATTTAATTACGCTAAAAAAGTTCTCAACAGCTAAAGGACAATAAACCAGCTACAGTGAAAAAAACCATAAGCCACCAAAAAAGAGACCACAGTAGTAGAGTTGCACATGATAATGGCATGATTTTCAAAAGAGTGCCAAACATAATTATCTTTCTATCTGTAGTTTCTCATAGGCATCTTGGCTACGTATTTTACAGATAGCAGTGCTTACACAAATGCTGATTTATTGAGGTGAATTTGGTCATTAAACTTCTGCTGTGATTTTTCAGGGTGTACCTCGTACCTCTGTTCCAAGACACAACAAACCTCGTCGTGTAGACTTGTACTACTCAAGTTGGTGCATCCGTCCAGGTACTATAGCATTTCCGCCACATGTTCCTCATCATCTTTGTAGGATATCAAATTTTGCCGGGCCAATGAATTCACGCTTGTTACTTCTTATCAGTTGAATCAAGAAACGGTGATGGTGCAATGACCGCATGTGAGGTGCTCTTGTTTCATCACGAAGACATGGGGATTCCAGGGGAAATTGCAAAGCTTGGTGTGCGCCAGGGGATGTGGGGCTGCGTCAAACGGATAGAGCCTGGCCTTCGGGCATACCAAATTGCGAGGACCGCTGGCGAGCCCCTTTCAAAATGCGCCGCCATGGCACACACCAGCACAAAGTTTGATGCCGATGAGCTCATCGCTGCAGAAGACAACGCCGAGGCCAGTTTAACCAGCAACAACATTGAAGCTGAGAAACCGAAGCACTGGACAGGCAACATACCCAAAGCCCTCCTGATAGGTGGCGCGGTT
Organism: Melocanna baccifera; assembly: GCA_036346265.1. Lineage (NCBI taxonomy): Eukaryota > Viridiplantae > Streptophyta > Magnoliopsida > Poales > Poaceae > Melocanna > Melocanna baccifera. Next base: position 36,214,625 of record CM070685.1, read on the forward strand.
GCCCTGGCTTGCACCTTTGACCGTGGATTATTGACCAAGGCCGTCATATTTGGCACGGCAAGAAGGTTTGCACGGCCAGGAAGGAGATAGGAATCAGACACCAAAGAGCAATACTGCGCTTATCATCTTGCCATAGAATCTCCTACAAAATCATTGCACCAATGCACAATAGAGCAATGCTGTTCTGTATTTCAGTTTAGATATGCTCATGTTGCAGATAAGGACTGGTTCGTTCATGTTAGATCCGTTCAGAAATGGATCTAGTGTGAAAAATGGAAAAAGAAGCATCTGTAAGCAAACTAGGGCATGCTGCTGTTTCTGCAGTTTCTGAGGCTTAGAGCTAGCAGGTTAGAATAGAATCATGATAACGAGACAGTTTGGGTGCTGAGACTGAAAACTATTGTTTGATGTACAATGTATAAGGCTCATATCTTGGAGGTGCTATAAAATATAGCGCTTTTGTTAGTTACTAACACATACTCTCGCTTTTGTCACCAACATGTCTTCTGTTGAGAAAATCTATGGGTGCTGGTGGTGACATACTGGCATTCTTGTTGAATATTCTTCGGAGAAACCTCTATCCAATTGAATTGTTCGTCTCCTCTGTATTTTCCAACTTTCTTGGTTCAGATTGTCTAGGTTGTTGATGTTATCAACATATGCATCTCGACCAATCTTTTGGTGATCTACCATTTTCAGGTAAAAGCACGAGTATAACTAGCAGATGAGTACTGTATACGCTGGATTCATGTCATGGTACTTAACGTGTTCTGCCTTCTTCCTTTCACTTTTCTTCTGTTCAGCTTTCTTTTAAGAACTCCCTAGTCCATCCTTTTTCAAGCTATCCAAAAAACAGTGCCTTAACGAGGAATGTCCATTGCTCAACATCTTGTGATTCTCATGTCTCACAAAATTAAACTACTTGGCGTCAGTTCTCCCCTAGCCAATGCGCTTTTCCAAGAAAAAAAAAAGATGCGATGTTTAACTGACAAAAAGGTGAAAGTTAGGCATCCAGCACTACAAAGATTGACACTAATGGCAATTTCAGAAACACAGGAAACCAAGCTCATACGCCTGTCATTCCTCTGTGGCTTCCGAGAAGCTATCTACTTTCAGGTTTCAACGTGAGCAAGTCAAATAATAATGGCAACAATTGCAATAGGATTTTTTAGACATATAAATGCAGATAAATGCAGATAATTGCAATAGGATTTTTTAGACATATACGTCATGGTGAAGCCCTCCCCTATAGGATTTTTTTTTTCCATGTTAAGATAGCATATAAATGCAGTGGCCAGTGCAGCCCAGCAATTGGAGTTGCCAAATTTTAGACTTGGTACACCAACAAAGGTCACACGCTGCGCCAACCATTGCAGAACATTGACCAGAATCTGGGTGCAATGTGGCGTGGCATTGATGGAAAACGAGCGAGGACACGAAAGGTTTCAAACAAATCTTTCAGTTATTTATATCTGATTGCAAACCAAGTTCCTACGATGCGCCACGTGGTCAAATCAGTTGCAACCACCCTCTGTCATCTTGAAGCTCTATTTTGAATGCAGGAATTTTATTTGTTCAATTTTTGTAGAAATAGGGGAAAAAAATTCCCGCATTCCAAACGGAGCCCGGGCATTTTTCTAAGTTGGACCGGCTTGGGTTTGGGGTGACTGCAGTTGGGCTGGGCCTGGGTTAGCTTGTGTTTGGGCTGGGCTTGGGCCAAGCTTATTGGGTTAGCTAAGCCTGAGTAGGTTTGTGCTCAGGCCGAGCTTGGGCTGGCCATATTAGGCTTGGGCTAAGACGTTCTCTACCGTACATGTATCTTGTAAGGGGAAATAAGAGAGAAAATATACACACCCCAATAGATACCAGACATAACAAAGTAGAATGTAAGAGGATAATCAGGACATTTTGTAAATCTTAAAATCAGTTTCTACTTCCGACTTCTACTTTTTTCACTATTCAGTAATTTTATCTTTTTCTCCCAAGTAACCCAGTAAAAAAAGGACAGCGGATATAATTAGTTTCACATTCCCCCAAGATATATATAAACAGATATTGTTTCACAAGCAGGGCAACTAACAATACTAACTACTGCTGTAACTGTCCAAACTTCAAACCAGATGAAGTATTGACGACCAACTGAAACACATCGGGTAAAACTGGGGCAGTAGCTGATCACAGTTATGAATTACACTGTAATATAGGACGTCTAAGAATGAAAGAAATGATGTGCCTTGTGCTTACAGTACGGGTAACATGACCGCAGGTTCAACAAAGCTAGGATGGGGTAGCTAGAGAGGTACAGGAAGCAAGACGAAACAGTTGATCAGTGCTTCTGCGGAGCCTTAGACTTGAGCCGTGCCTTGCGTGAATTTGGGGTCCTCGCACCTGTACTTACCATCGGGACCAATGCCAAAGCCTTTGGGATCAGCAAACACGTTTTCCAATAGCTGGCTCCGTGGAGGGTGTGGGCTTGCGTCGGCGAACTCCACAGCCTCTTCAACAACATCTTCGATCTTCTTCTCGATGCTCTTCAGTTCGGATTCAGTTGCAAGGTTCTGTTCAATGATGTACTGCTTCAAGGCTGTAATGGGATCCCTTGCAGCATAATGAGATTTCTCGTCTGTGCACAAAGTCATCAGATGATTGAGTCAGACCAAATTAGCAAAGAAAGAGGAAATCTGTGCAGCTTGACAATTCAGGAGACAATAACTAAGTGGGCCGTTACAAATCATACAATGCAACAATAAAGAGAATATGGATGCAGATACACACTGATAATGTTGTGAGTTACGGTAGTAATTGTTAGAGATATATTCCATATCTATGTGTAGCTATTCATAACAGTAATTAATCAAGATTCAAACAAAGTGTGCTGAACAATCGTTTCTGTATTAGATACATAGATCATGAAAAAATTATAGTCAAGTTACAGAGAGCAAACAAGTTCAGTGGATGATAAATGATAACTAACTGCGCTTACAGTTTTATTTTCGTAATGCCATAAGAAGATCCAAACTGACCTAAATAAATTGCTTCCACCTTTATTACTTCAAAGCTACCGGATACCATTACTAATAGGGTGGATTGACTAAAGATCAAGTGGATAAAGAAAGCTAGAACATCATTAGAGACAAGATTATGAGTGACTGTATGTCGACCCAATCTAGTGATAGTATTGCAAACACCAAGTATGGAGGACTTAAACAGTCATGAGATCCTATTCGAACCAATAACCTGTATACATAGTTAAGAAAACCATTTATTTATCATACACCTACTTTTCCTTCAACTACCAAGTTCATTGAAACACCTTTCCCTCAGAAATAAAGGGGGGAAAGGCATTTGTTTCTTATGAAGGTTAATACAGGAAGAAACTCCAAAACAAACTAAGTCGCCAAACTCACCATTCATTTGAGACCTAAAAAATGCAACTCATCACCGCACATGATCACAAGAGCAAACTTATCATCAAGGAGGGTTGTGGTAAAGAAAAATAAAGTCCATGACAGCAGGACATGCTTTCCCAAAAGCTGGTGTTTTTCTTCGGATTTAAAATCGACAAAAACAAGGTGCCAGATGCTCTATGAGGTGGCTATGAGACAATCTAGTCATACCTATCAGGATGCTGACATGTCATATAAGATGACTGCGATGATGATAAGAACAAAAAGCTACAGTCTTTGAGAAATTTTTCGCTCACTAGTTCAACTGGCACCACAAAACTTAATTTCAAACCAGATTGTTCTGTAGCAATAATCAATTCTAACCAGTTTACATAAAGTCAAATCATCCTATTGGCCATCCCATCAGTAAAGAAAATCCTACATTTGCAGAGCTAACAGAAGAAGGTAGACTAAATTTAGTAACCGATTTTTTTTTTGCATGTATTATTAGCATGGTAACTGTTGTTGAAATCTTATTACCACTCATTCAGCCATATAGTTAGATCCTGCTTGTAATCTTATAAAAACTTAGGTAGTCCTCTCATTTATGATGCTACTAAACAGGATCACAGGACTTGCCTGAGCAAAATTATATGTGCGGTATAACTACTAATCTAGTTTATGGTACTTAAACTCAGATACAAGACAAATAGTTTAAACAACAACTGTTCAAACTTAATGACTGCAATATTTTTATTGCCACTTTCCATTTCTCCGGTTAGTTAGCCTAGTCAGCACCAGCAATGTTACTAATAAAATACAAGTGAAGTAAAAAGAACTACGAAGGTAATCCTTACCAGGCTCCCTGAGCTCATCAGGATCGGCAAGAGAGTGACCTCTGAACCTGTAAGTTTCACACTCCACTAGGGTTGGTCCTTCACCTCTCCTTGCCCTCTCAATTGCCTCTTTAGCCACCTCCCTGACCTTCAGGACATCCATCCCATCGACATGCACCCCAGGCATTCCGAATGCTGGGCCTTTCTTATAAATCTCTGGGTCAGAAGTAGCCCTAAGGTGCGACATCCCAATAGCCCATAGGTTGTTCTCCACAACAAACACAATAGGAAGCTTCCACAGTTGAGCCATGTTCAGGCACTCAAAGAATTGGCCATTGTTACAGGTACCATCTCCAAAGAATGCAAGTGTGACATCAAGCCCATCAGGGCCGGACTCCTTGAGCACCTCATGGCGGTACTTAGCAGCAAAGGCAGCACCGGTGGCGACAGGGATGCCCTCTCCAATGAACGCAAAACCTCCAAGGAGGTTGTGGGGAGCAGAGAACATGTGCATGGAACCACCCTGTCCACGGCAGCAGCCAGTGGCCTTGCCGAAGAGCTCAGCCATGACAGAACGGGCTGGAACACCCTTGGACAGTGCATGGACATGGTCACGGTATGTGCTAACGACACAGTCAGCTTGGTTGAGCAGGTTGATGAAGCCAGTGGAGACAGCCTCCTGCCCGTTGTAAAGGTGGACAAAACCAAACATCTTGCCACGGTAGTACATTTGTGCGCACATGTCCTCAAAAACACGGCCAAGAACCATATCCTCGTAGAGCTCCAATGCCTCTTCCCGTGTCACAGCCTGGAGAAAACGAGACACCTTGAATTGAAAACAGAGTAATTGCTCAACTTGAACAGACTAGCAACATTAAACAATAGAAAAAACAACTTTTCCACTGGTCTGATATTAAAAAATTTTCAAGCTGCATCTTGAGAAGGAGGCAATTCTCCAACTCTGAAATTGCAATAAATAGAACCTAGAGTTTAGCAGCGCTAAAAGGGGGTTCTTTTCCACAGGATCGTGCCAGTGAACCTTAAAACTACTAAAGGAAAGCTCAATTGAGAGGATCAGAACACAGAAAAGTTGGCACTTATGTAGCACTTCCAATTCTAAAAGTGCAACTTTAGGCATGGGCAGTGCTCAAAGTACAGGCAAGAGAGCTGTCAATACGAGATTACGGGGACTAGCTTAGCATTTCAAGCATCTGAGCAGTCGAACTATTATCCAACCTTGGAGAAGAGGATTCTGCACGCTTAGAAGCAAACCAATCCAATCTAAGCTGTTGAGCAATGCGTGTGCATAAGAAGCACAAGCGTGCAATCAATCTAACTGCGCCTTAAATCTCCTCGCGAATCTACGAATCACAGGACCCAAAATCCAATCGTGCGACGCGGTAAAAACTGTAGAAGCGTCCCCGAGATCGGATTTTCACACTCGGCCAGCGTTCAAGATCGCATTTTTTTTTTCAGGGAGGGCAAGAAGAAAGATTTCTCACCGGATGCGCGGCGGCGGCGGCCTCGGCCTTGTTTCCGGAGAGCACGTCGGAGGACACGGCGAGCGCCGTCCGCAGGCGCTGCGCCGGCTTGCGGCGCGGCCTGAAGGAGGTGGCGGCGGGGAGGGGCGCCCTGTCGCCGCCGGATCTCGCGGCCACCGGCGCCAAGAACTTGGCGGCGGTGAAGGAGGCGGCGGCCATCTCCTCTCTGCTTTCTCCTCCTCGGCGTGCTGCCTGGCTTGCGCGTGTGTGCAATGCAATCAGGAGGAGAGGAGCGGTGGCGGCGTATAAAGAGAGGAGAGGTGCGCCGGGGCGGAGACAACGAGGATGGAGAAAGCACGCTCTGAAGCGCTGGCGGCTGTGAAATTAGTTTCTTGTTCATCCAACCACACAAAAAAAATTCGGGAATTGACATTCTTCACAAGGAGGAAAATTCTTGTTGCACCAATGTTGAATGAAATTTTTATTTGTTGTATTGTGGACTCATGGTGGAACCTTTCCTTCTCGTAGAATATATCTTAGTCTAATTGTTCAGCAATAAAATATTTTAATGGGTTGAAGCTTGAAGGCTTTTTTTATTTTATAGGATTTTTTAATTTCAAAAATTCAACCAAATCTTTTTGAGCTTCAAAAAATAGCAAATACATCCAGAAAAAATCTAAAACAATTTTTCGAGGTACAAGAAACCCAAATAAAATACTTTTAGTAAATATTAATGTTTATGTTAGTTATATTAAATCTTTTTATTTAATAAAAAATTATTTTAAGCTTGAATTAAATCCAGAAAAATACCAAATGGTGAGTTTTAATTTTGTAAACTTCAACTAACTCTGAAAAATAGGATGTTACACTGTCCCTTTTCCTTTCCTTTTTTTTGATGAATTTATTGTATGTTATTTCTGAAGATTATGCGTAGTTGAACATATCCATATATTTTGGATTGTTTGAAATTTTATCTTAGCATGTAACCATGTACCTTAAGAATAATTGTTTTCCCTCTGCACTGCAGCAAGATAGTGGACAGGGTGATTTTTGTTCAGTTCGCCTTTAGGGATGATGAATCTTTACCATATTTAGCACTGTTTGGCACTGTAATTACAAAGTAGTCATATACGGAGCGTATTGGCAAAAATAGCGTTTTTGCTGTTCGGTGGACGGGCAGTAACGCGTGGGGGCGGACGCGCCTGTCATTTGCCCACCAAACGATAGGTTGCCTGCTGCCCCGTGGCCAGACGGCAGGCGCCTGCCGCCTGTGACCAGACGGCAAGTGATTTGGAAATCATCTGCTATTTTTAATTTTATTTTAAAAATTGTGTGAATTTTGTAATATAGCAAATGAGTTTAAAAAAATTACAAAAATTTATCTGCAGCCTTCAAATATAACATAGTTGACCATGTAATTTTTTCGTAATTTTATCTATTGTGAATGTTGCTAAAACATTAGTATGATTTTGATAATTGTAGAAGTTGTTACATATAGCAAATGAGTTTCAAAAATTATAAAATTTTATGTGAAGCTCTCAACACACTCATAGTAATTATACAAATTTTTTAAAAATTTTATATACTTCAAATTTATCATATTAATTCATGTTAATTTAATCGTAAAATTAGTGATGCTCATGCATCCATCTTTTTTTTTTCCGTTACGTCTTTTGGACATTTGTCACTCTATGCTTGCTATCCCCCCTCACACGCTCTCTTGTTCATACTAATATCACTACATTGGTGCCGTCCTCGCTCGTCAGCTCCCTTGATTGGACAATTGTTACTATTACCATGCCGTCCACTCTCTAATTCAACGTGGGGGTGACGTTGAGTCTACCAATGATGATATGGGTCTTCTCGATGCTTTGAGGGAGCGGTACACAGCGCTAGCGTTTGCAACATATACAGGGCAGAGCTCAGCTTTCACTCTATACCTAGGGTTTGGAGACTTTGGTGGGCAAAACTCTTCCAGCTTCGCTGCCACGTCGTACGGTCAAGGCGAGGGCTCCTCCACACCAAGAGAATTTCTAGAGTCCTTCATTCATGACATTATTACTAGTGGCTCGCAGTTCGGCACGACCCAGCTAGAGGACATCGATGATTACTGGACCCAGTCTGCTGTACCTCGGCCTATTGGACTACCGTTGCCCACACAACAAATGGAGCGGTCTCCGTACCTCCTCCGAATAGACAATCTCTAGATCGGCTGACGTACCCCACGGGACATGCTCTTGCTCAACGGAAGACAAGGGCACGCACAGAGAGGTAGACGCAACGACATAGCAGTGGCTCAGATGAGTGAGCCATATCGCATCTTGTACAATACATTTTTCTACTATTATATGTATTTATAAAAATATTTATAATGTATGAAATTCTAAAAAAAAGAGTTTTGTAAAAGATGCAATCACATATCGCTAATTTCATGATTAAATTAGCATGAATTAACGTGATAAATTCAGAGCACATAAAATTTCTAAAAAATTTATACAATTACTACGAGTATGTCGGGAGCTTCACATAAAATTGTATAATTTTTGGAACTCGTTTGCTATATATAACAACTCCTACAAATACCAAAATCATACGATTTTTTCAGCAATATTCACAATAGATAAAATTATGAAAAAATTACAAAGTCAACTACGTTGTGTCTGGAGGTTGACATAAATTTTTGTAATTTTTTGAGTTTATTTGTTATATTAAAAAAATTACAAAATTTTTATAGAAAATTAAAAAATGATAGGTGATTAGACCGACTGATCGTCGGCCTAATCACCTACCGTCTCACCACTGGGCGGTAGGCCCTCTGCCGTCTGTCCACCGGGAGGCAGGCGGCCTACCGTCCGCCCACAGAACAGCAGGGGCACACGTCTGCTACACCGCGCTGCCGTCTGTCCACCGGACGGCAAAAACGTTATTTTTGCTAATACATTTCTTATATGGCTATTTTTGTCAGTTCAGTGCCAAACAATAGATGTGGCGAAAATTCTAGGGATGATATTGTACGAGGTGACGGTATGACAGCCCAAGAAAAGGTGGCTATGATAGGCAGGATGATAGTCCATATCGCTGATCTGTTAGCGATCAGTCCACGCAGTCCTACTTATGGTTCATACTAGTTATGTGCCCGTGCGTTGCAACGGAAAACCAAATAAAAATGATGCATACTATCAAATATTATCTCAAACTGAATAATAAATATCAACTTTTTCTTACGTCATCATGTGTCAAACAAAACATATATATTCATACTCGTAAATAAATCAAGCATCATACTAGTAAGATGTAACAATACTATATATACAATCATACAAAGGTACATATTTTTAGAAAAATTCCAAACCTACAGCTTCAAGTACATGAGCCAAGAGCAATAAAGATTATGCCACACATGGCCAAATTTTGTACTAACAAATGGCTAACATAATCAATGATGATTACAGAAGAAACATAAATTTTAGCAACATCAAAGTACAAAACTAAAAGATATAGAACTGCATACAGTAGTAGAGGAACAATGGTAATACATTCCAAGTGGATGAAGGATTTTTTCCATTCATGGCATCCCATCAGTATATGTATAATAAAGTACATTTGCAAGACAATAATTGAATCAATTTAAGACGAGGTATTTAAGTTAATTTGCTGACAATACACAATGTTCCAATACTGATAATGTCAAGCATTCAGAACAGGAGTGTGCTATCAACAACAACAAAGCTGAGAAATAACAAATACATAAAGGAAAATTATTATTGAGTTGACAAGCAACGGTAAAAAGAACAGTTGCAAATACCTATGAAATCAATAGTCGTTCCATCTTCAATGGTGACCTTAGAAACAGATTCTCCCAAGTCCAGTAACAATTGTACACACTCTACGTGCCTGTTTAACGCCGCCATATGAAGTGGAGTTAAGCCTCCATCCATATACGATTTACCATCTTGACCAAACCACTGCTAAAACATATGTATCATTGCATTATTCGATAAAATAACCCATAACTAATGAGAAACAAGCACAGGACTCAAACATACTCATCATCTATGTTACACGGACACGGATATCATCAAAGCATATGGCTAAAATTTAAGTGCTGCCACAGCTTTTTTTAATCTTTTATTTAAGTTTGGTAATAGATTGGTAGTTAGAAAAGTACCTTGGTTGAGGATCTTTGTGTTGGTACCCTCGAATGGCATAAGCCCATTGAAATCATGATGATGTACAGCATGCGCCACAACATTATTTGACATCTGCGGGTTAGAGAAATGCAACTCATCAAGGCCAACCATTTTCGTTGGCTTCATCCACGGAAGTTTGGTTTCCGTAAATTTGAAGCCTCCCAAGCTATCCCATGAAGAAATTGCATTGCTTCTCACTTGACCAAAAGGAGATTGGCTAAAGAAAAGATTCTGTTGCCTAGCATCTGCAATGTAAACAATACCAAAATTAAGGCTAAATTGTTTCAGTACAAGGAAAAATATATATCTAAAGAGAACAAAGATTTGTAAAGGATTTTATGACAGTGTGATTACTATGTATTGTCATCAAATAATACCAAAGAAGTTGGGTTAAGTTCCCTTCAAAAAAAATTGAATCACTGTGTAACACCAAACATGTATATGCAGAAAACTGAAACAATGCTTACTGCGATGCTTAAGTATTGTCCTGTTATTTCCGAAGTGCAAATTTGGTTGAAGAATTCGCATTCAGTCATCAATTAAACTACATGAAGAGAATAAGGCATAATAACAGATAATGTCAAAGCCATGTGTCAAGGCGTTGCAATAGGAAAAGTAGAAACATGTCCTCCACGATCTAAAATTAGGTTCTTTTCCATGCTTGGAACCATCTCATCAGGTTATAAAGTATAGGGTACCACTGTCGTATAATACCACAAGCATGAAAGTTAAGCGAGTAAAGTGCATGAAGATAAGAACAAACTATTTGGCACCAGTTCTCTTTTTGCATGACGAAAAGAACAAACTGTTTGGCACCAGTTCTCTTTTAACATCCAAAGTTATAATGAATGAGTGTCACGCGGTTGGAGATTGATATGGTAAAATAAGAGTTTTGTGCACTATGGATACCAACAGGAAAGTTGTAGATAATAAATCAGTTTATTGAACCCCCAAAGCAACTAAGGGATCAGTGCTACCATAAAACATCATGGAGAGCCTTGATGAACTGAATGAAATTGTTTCTGGTTGTGGCTTCCTTCTTCGTGCATTATGATCAGATAGACGCCCGCGACAGCTTTGCTTTTTCTGGTCAAACTCAGCTAAGCCATGAAACCTAAACCAACGAAGTATTAAAGACGGAAAAAAGGGAAGCAGGTAAGGTCAATTGTTTCAGTTAAAGAACAAACTGTAATCATTAGTTGTAATTAACTTCTTTAAATTTATTTTTTTATGACATATAAAGCTTCTTTCTAAGATTTCACTTCCACATTATTAACAAACTTGTATAGTAGTATGCAAACCAAAAATAAATGCCCATTTTGTTCATAGTTCTTATGGCTCCACTGTTTCTGTGTATCTTGATTAGGCAAGCAGGTGATAAATATAAACAGATCTCATGCAAAATAATTCAGCAAACTTAGCATCATCTAACATTGGTTCATGCTATTATAGAATTGGCTAAATCCTCTCACCTTTTGGCGCGACCATGAAGTAGCGCCTCACCGGTCCGACCTCGCTAAACACCTCCTCGAGCTACACAATACAAAGCATATCTCACATTGTAAATCCAAAGCACTTGCCTCCAAGACTCTAAGCTGTAAATTCGTAAGGGTTAGGAGGAGCTCGTGCTTACGTCAGAAGACTTGAAGGTGTAGGGCAGGTTGGAGACGAAGACGGTGGAGGGGTTGTGCCCTCCAGCACCGTCGCGGGTGAGCGGCCACTGCACGGGCTCCTGCGCGGCCCTGTCGCTGGACCGCCCGATGCTCAAGAAACTGAAGAGGCTGCGGCGCTGCTGGCGCTTCTCCAGAGTGAGGCGCGCGAGGACGGCGACGGAATGGTCGCCCTGGCGGAGGCGGACGACGAAGAGCGTGCCGGCGCTGAGGTTGAGGCTGCGGTCGGGGTCGATGAGGTGGAGCTGCACACCTAGGACGGCGACGAGGGTCTCCTCGATGGTGAGCGGCGTCATCGGCGGCGTCGGGGAAGAGGTTCTCAGCGAGCTCGCGGGGGGAGGGCGAGGAGAAGGCGGGGGGCGGCGGGGGGAGAGCGAGGGGGAGGCGGATCGGGGCGGCGGGGGAGAGTGAGGGGGAGATAGGCGGCACGGGGTGGGGGAGGAGGAGGCGGGGGGCGGCGAGGGGAGAGCGAGGGGGAGGCGGGGGGGGGAGCGAGGGGGCGAGCGAGGTGGGGGAGAGAGCGAAGGGAGGCGGGGGGAGAGGGAGGAGGACGGCGGGGGGCGGCTGGGGGGGGGTGGCGGGGGAGAGCGAGGGGGCCGGGGAGGCCAGGAGGGGGGGGGGCGGGGGGGGGGGGGGGGGAAGAGTGGAGGCCGGGAGGGGGAGGGGGAGGAGGGGGGCGGCGGTTAGAGGGTTTTAGGGTTGGTCGGGTGGCGGGAGGGGGAGGGAAGATCCGACGGTCCAGATTGGATGGAGGCTTCAGCAACCACTAACTCCTTCTTTTATAATAGTAAAGATAACAGGAGCAGGAGTCCTGTTCGTGATCGCTATCGGATTCGGAGGTAATGCCCTTAATTCTTTTTGGTTTGGTCTTCATTAGGTTGCATGATCATGCTTCAACATTGTTATGACAGGACTCGTCCTGGTAGCAAATGTTTTTTGTTAGGGTGTAAGAACATTTTCTTATGTTTGCTAAACCATTCAGGATCATTTCTCTTCGGCTTCTCAAATCGGTTTTTAGCTTTTACTATAATACTTAACTTTTAAACGAAATATTTTTGTGTTTAGCCATCTCACTTTAGGCTGAGTTGTAGTTGCACTGATTTTTGTGCGATATAAGTATGCTCTCATGCCACCTGCTTCCTGTATTATTATGTTATGATTCACTTCTGAATTCAGTTGTTAGTCCTGAAATCTCTCATTGTTATTATTATACCAAGTTACTTCGGCGTGCTCTTGGAAACACCTGGTTGCCGACATTGTAGATTTGATCTTCTTCTTACATTCCATTTGTAATATGAGCTTCCTGAATTCCTTCTATATCATTCAATTCCTCATCTGTTCATATTGTATTTTCAGCTTACTGTTTCCTGTTATTTGACAAAAACCTTATTATATCATTGCTTTCCGTTTATCTGTCATCAACTCCCGTATTATAATTCCTGTGGTAGTAACAAATGAATGTTTATTGTGATTTTACCGAGGGCAAGAGCATGCTGTGCCCGTTTGTATGGTGTAGATGAACATTATTTTGCCAAGCAAAGTGTGCTAATCCTTCCTTCTACCAGTAATCCCCACAGGAGCAGGCGCCGTCACGGAAATGGTGAAACCTCCTGACATCCCTGAGCACAATCTCCCGCCCAACCATCTTGGAGATGAACTTGGCAGCCTCATGGCAGTCGTTGCACACCCTCAGGTTCTTGGCCACCCTAATGGTGGCGCCCGGCGGCGCCCTGAGCAGCCCGAAGGCGATGGCGAGCTTCTCGCTGTGGTACCGGAGTATCGCCGCCTTCTCGCCGTCGTCGACGTCGTGGAGCACGCACGACGTGTCCGGCGCATACCCCTGGCTCCGCATCCGCTCCCAGAGCTCGTCCATGTGCGCGTGCACCTGCGCGCTCTCCGGGTGCGCGGACTCGCTGGCCATGAACCGGTGGATCGCGCCGTCGAGCTCGATCCAGCTGCACCCGGGCTCCTTGGCGACGCCCCTCTGCCGCATCCTGCTCCTCACCTCCGCCGACTTCTCCCACAGGCCGGCGGCGGAGTAGATGTTGCAGAGGAGAACGTAGTGGCTGGCCTCGTCGGGCTCCAGCTCGAACAGCCGCTCGGCGGCGATCTCGCCGAGCCGGACGTTCCGGTGCAGCCGGCACGCGCCGAGCATGCTGCTCCACGCCGCCACCTGGTGCTCCCCGGGCTCCATTGAGCTGATGATGCCGTAGGCCTCGTCCAGCCTGCCCGCCCGGCCGAGGATGTCCACGACGCAGGCATGGAGGTCCGGCGTGGGCTCGACGCCGTGGTCCCTCTTCATGCCGTGGAACAGCTCGAGGCCACGGTGGACCATGCCGGAGTGGCTGCAGGCCGCCAGGGCGGCGATGAATGTGACCTCGTTGGGCGTCGCCTCGTCGCTCGCCGCCATCCGGTCGAACAGCGCGATTGCCTCGCCGCCGAGCCCGTGCATCCCGTAGGCCATGATGAGGACGTTCCAGGTGATGACGTTCCTCCTCGGCAGCCGGTCGAACACGGCCCTGGAGAGCGCCAGGCAGCCGCACTTGGCGTACATGTCCACCAGCGCGCTGCCCACAGCGATGTCCGAGTCCAGCCCGTGCCTCACCGCGTAGCCGTGGATCTCCTTCCCCCTCGCCGGCGCCGCGAGGATCGAGCAGCCGGGGAGGAGGGTCATCAGGGTGATGTTGTTAGGCATGCTCTGTCCGGCAACGTCATCGTCGACGCCGTCTTCTTCCGTTGCCGCATCAGTTGCAGGTGTTCTCTCTTGCTGCTGCATCTCCCTGACCAGCTGAAATGCCTCGCCGATGTGGCCTTGGACGACGCAGCCCGTGATCAGGGTGTTCCAGGAGACCACGTCGCGGAACTCGATCATGGCGAAGATCTTGCGCGCGGCATCCATCTTGCCGAGGCGCGCGTACATGTCCATGAGCGCATTCTGCACGAACCGGTTGTCCGCCATGCCGCGCTTGACGACGTACCCGTGCACGGCCTCCTTGCCGGCGAACGCCTCGGAGCGCGCGCACGCGGGCATTACGCTGGCCATGGTGGTCTCGCTGGGCACGAACCCGGCCTCAGCCTCCATCCTGGCGAAGAGCTCCAGTGCCTCCTCGTCCATGCCGTCCTGCGCGTACCCGCAGATCATGGCGTTCCACAGCCCGAGCTGCCGGCCGGGCTCGGGCACCATGTCGAACACCCGCCTCGCCTTGGCCAGCTGCTCGTGGTTGGCGTACATGTCCACCAGCGCGCTCGCCACGAAGGAGTTGGCGGCGAGGTCACCGTCCTTGAGGACGTAGGCGTGCATCTCCCTGCCCACGGCGAGCATCTCCAGCCGCGAGCACGCCGGGAGCGCGCTCGCGAAGGTCACGCCGTCGGGCCGCACCCCGAGCGCGACCATGTCGTAGAGCACCTCGACGGCCTCGTCGCATCGGCCGGTCTGCACGAGAAGGCTGATCATGGTGTTCCACGTGACGATGTCGCCGCCGGGCCTCTGCGCGGCGGTGCCGAAGAGCCTCTGCGCGTCGGCGACGAGGCCGAGGCGGGCGTACATGGAGAGAAGTGCGTTGAAGGCGAAGCGCTCGCGGCCGTCGTCCAAGAAGCCGTTCTTGAGCGCGAAGGCGTGCGCCTCGCGGCCAAGGCGGTGGCCGTCGGCGAGGTGGGAGCAGGCGAGGACGACGCTGACGAGGGTGAAGGAGGTGAGCGGGTGGCCCTCGTCGAGCATGTCGCGGAGGGCGGCGAGGGCGGGCTCCCAGCGTCGGAAGAGGCAGAGAGCGGAGATGAGGGAGTTGAAGGAGACGGCGTCGCGGAGCGGCGGCGGTACGGCGCCGAAGAGGGCGAGCGCGGCGGGGAGGTCGCCGCAGCGGGCGTATGCGGTGAGGAGGGCATTGGCAACGGCGGGGGTGGGGCGGTAGAGCAGCGCGCGGCGGAGGGCGGCTGCGTGGAGGGCGCGGGCAGCGCGGGAGTCGCGGAGCGCGGTGGCGGACTTGATGGCGGGCGGGAGGGCGAAGTGGTCGAGCGGGGTGGAGGGGGTTGCCGCCATGGAGGAGAGCGCGCGGAGGGCGGCGTCGTGGTGGCCGGCGGCGGTGAGGGAGCGGATGCAGGCGGAGGTGGGGGGCTGACGCGGAGGGGTGGTGAGGGGGAGGGGGGCGGCGGCCATTGATGGGATGGGGCTGAGGAATGCAGCGTGGACTGGACTGGAGGGAGCTCAGTGAAGCTGAGCTTCGACCGTGCGGGCTCTGGATAAGCTGTCAGTCGCACCGCACTGCACTGCGATATTTTTTTTTCTAAATGGGTTGATATTTTTTTCTCGGACATAGACACGGTGGGCTGTGTCGGACTGGTTAGGCACGTTAAGCCCAATGAGTCAGGATAGATCTATTTAGCCTATCTTAACCTGATTTTTTTTAAAAAAAATCTAAAAATGTATGTAATTAAAAATGCAAATTAAATTTTAGACAACAGATCCTATACCATAAACGAGATAAATATATTAAAATTTTAAAGCTTTCCAATGGCTAGAAAAATTCAAAAATTCGACTAATACCATGTCTAGACAGGCTAAATGGGTTATGCCGTACAGTGTATAAATAGGCTAAACATGTTTAAACGAGCCGTAACTAGGTTGGCACTGTGCGTGCCTTGTGGGTTGGCCCATTGAGCTATGATGACAACTAGGCATGACATGACTGGTTGGACCAGACTAGTACGACCTGTTTGGCTTGTTGTCTATGTCGTGCTTGGGCTAGCACATTTGACTGATTCTGGTCCATCACCTTCTTAGGCTCAGCTCATCTCCATATGTACTTTTCTCTCTTCACCGTAGGCCCAGAAAGGTGAGCGAGTGCGAGCGGGATGTTGCATGGGCTACCCTTGCTGATGGCCGCCATGGCTTCCGTAGACAGGGAACACTGGAGTGAGGAGAGATGACGGCGGTGGCAGGGGAAGCCGATGAGTGGATCATCTGGATCGAAGAGGTACAACATCTTGGTTTAGGTGCTGCTCATTCTGGCTTTTTCTCAGCATTGGCTTCTAGCTTTTGTGTTCGGAACACTGTAGTAGTACTGTAGCATTTTGTCTCTATTTGATTTTTTTTGTTTTGTTTTTTCCTGTATTTCTTTGTATTGTTCGCTCTAGATTAGCGTGCCGCTTTTATTTTTACATTTTTTACATTTAATTATGCCCAAAAAGCCAACTCAGCTACAGTAAAAAAAAGCCAGCTACAGTAAAATTTCAGCAAAAGCCAAAAGCCATTGCTATTTCGAACACTACCTAAGGTCAATCCTGCTGCGTGTTTTGCATTACTCGTTGTGGTCAGCATACAGGAAACCCAATCTTTGGGACTCCGATTACAGGTAACTAGTGCTACTGTGTAGATTGGGACATCTCTGGAGCAGGCTTGATTCAGCAAGGTGGCTATTCATGTCTTGGTATATTTTATTCTCAGCTGATGCTGCCTTTGTTTAGTCCTGTTGCCTGCCAGTTTTTCGGGTGGTTATGTTGTTAACTGGATGAGAAATACTACAACATGGTATGCTGTTGGAATACCTCCGACGACATACCTCCTTTGCGCTGCACCTCCCCTTCTCTCAAAGTGCCACCGCTCCCCTCCCCTCCCCTCCCCTTCTCTTCTTCTGCTCTGGAGTAGCTCCGCACACCTCCTCCACCCCCTCCACCACCACCCGCGGCTAGCGGCGTTGTCACCACGCAGCCCCCGACTTCTCCCCACCGCGTCGTCTTGCACAACCTAACTACCACAACTGCCACTGCTACTGTCCTTCGGCTTCGCCCACTGCTCTTCTACCCTACCCATCACCCCCCGCTGCTACCCACTGCCGGGCCACCGCCTCCCCCTAACCTCCTTCTATGCTGGAGGGGGGGGGAGGGTGAATCGGTAGCGAGGGAGCCGGATCCAATGGCAGAGGAAAGTGAGGGGATAACAGCGGCGAGAAGGGAGGGAGCAGTGGACGGGATGGTATACCATCGAACGGTACATGGTTCGCTAGTTTTTCTCCAACTGGATACGCATCTGCGTGCATGCTGCTTCCTATCGATTCTAACTGCAGACATAGCAGCATTAGAGGAATTTAAATCGTAGTTTGATTTCCAGTAACGGCAAAGAAGCAAAATTGTTCAGGTATACTAGCGTCCATATTTCATACGAATGGAGCGCATGCTATTTCAGGGGAACTGGACGTCTTAAGACATGACTAGCGAAGATAGGTGAACATGTCAACTATGTAATGCAAAATTGTTCAGGTATACTAGCGTCTATATTTCATACGAATGCAGCGCATTGTTATTTCAGGGGAACTGAACGTCTCAAGACACGACTAGTGAAGATAGCTAGGTGAACATGACAACTACATAATGTTGTATTTTATAATCTGAATTTGGTCGGGTCTAGCCATTGAAGAGTCCAATTACGTTTCATTCGGGTCTGACCGTTGAAGTTTCACTCAAAAAGTAAAAGCAATCAAGTCAAGTTATACTAGAACTCATTACCCGACTTATGTTTTTAAACTGGTCGAGATTTTCGGATTGGTTGATCTGGTTGTAGTCGGATATGTTCCAACTAGTATGACTGATCTTGAGCGATGTAAACTGGTCGGAGTTATGATTGAGATTATCTTCATATCCGTGATAAACTCTACACCGACCTGCATCAGACAGGGTGCCCAAAGGTGTATGCGTCAACTAGAGTTAGATGGGGCTGCTTGAGGCGCTTCTGACTTCAACTCATCTCTGTCATCTTTTGAAACGATTAAACACTCAATTGTGTTTAATCAAATAATTCATTCAAATGATTGTCATGTACTATATATGTGATATGCTTGCATTGTTTACTTCATTTGTGATATCTGTGTGATGATTATCCTATACTATATATTTGTGAGATCTCCTGTTTACTTCAGGCGGTATTGCTAGCATTTCCTGAGACTAGCCAAAAAATAAAAAAATAATGTAATTTTTCAAATAGCTATCATAGACGGTTTGGAATACCAAACCATTTGTGATGTATATATATATATCACATGCGGTTTTTAAAATAAACCTTATGTGATATTTTTACTATCATAGATGATTTTTTTTAAAACCGTCTGTATATATCTGTTATTACAGACGGTTAATATAAAAACCGTCTGTGATACCGATATATCACAGACGGTTGTATTGAAAAATCATTTGTGTTTTTTCTATCACAGACGTTTCGGGACCCATTTATGATAATCATATATTATCACTGACATATAAATTCAGACGATTTGGAAACCATCTGTGATGACAGTTTTGAACCATCAATGATGACCCTTTCTATAGTAGTGAGAGATGCCGATTGAGATTTTAGGCAATGGCCAAAAACACTGGGCTGGTTATCGTCCGAAAAAATTTAAAATTGGTCAATTTTTTTTGGTCCAATTGGGTTTTTTGGGGGGAGGGTTGACATAACTGAATTTCACAAAATTTTGGTCAAAAATGTTTTCCCTGATATCACATATTCACATTGTTAAGGACAAAATATTTAATCGATAAGCTTATCTGTTGTTTACCGCATGTGTAATTAAGACATCAAACAATCAGGACATTCATTAATCGGAATTGACAGGTACATATCACGATTCACGAGTATAGTTCATGCACGATCGAAATAGGTAAAACGGTAGGAACAATAACCATGAGTGATCACACCATGTTAAGACGAGGCGGATCAAAACACAAACGAATTAGGAACCAATGGAGATCGGAGTAACAACGAACTGGAGTGCATGCATGCATGTGCTACAGCTACTTGGGCAGGAACTTGCACTTGATGGTGTCGACGAGACCGCCGTCGATCTGGAACGCCGGAGCCAGCACGTCGGCCTGCAGTGGCGGCGTGGCGCCGAAGAGCGCCTCGGCGACGGACTGCGTTCCCTGCGTCTGGCTGCTGAACGCGGCGATGGCGGCGGCAGTTGAGTTGTTGCAGCTATTCTTCTGGAAATGGAGGAGGCCGCGGGGGAACACGAACACCTCGCCCTTGCGGACGGTGCGGGCGAAGAGCTTGTTGGCCGTGGTGATGAAGCCGACGTCGAGGGAGCCCTCGAGCACGAAGATGATCTCGGTGGCGCGCGGGTGGGTGTGCGGCGGGTTCAGTCCCAGCGGCGCGTAGTCGATGCGCGCCATGGACACGCCCAGGGTGTTGAGCCCCGGGAGCTTCTCCACGTCCGCCTTCGTCACCACCACCGATGACCCCGCGCCGCTGCCGGTGGTGTTGGCCATCGTCAGCTTGTCGAAGAAGAAGTCGTCCACCGTCACGTTCTCCGGCCTCTTGCACGGGAATCCGTTCAGCCGCAGTGCTACACATCCATGCAAATTAAGCAAGCATGATATTCCATGAGGGATCAGTTGATCAATTGATTGAGAGAGTGATGCATGGACTACTTACGGCCCTGGAGGGAATTGTAATCGGCGACGCAGATGTCCTGGAGCATGTCGGGGTCGCCGGCCAGCGAGGGGGCGGCGAGCGCCAGGAGGAGGACAACGACGGCCATGGAGGCGAGGCCGAGGGTACTGGCTGCCATGTTCATGCTCAGCTCAAGAACAGCTTAGAGTTAGCTAGCTTGAATTGGTTGCATTGGCTTGATCAGCACGACGGTATTTGTAGGGGCCGCGCCGGCCGGTGCGTAGCTATCTGCTCGATGAAGTATTAATTGACGTATCACCACACCAGCATGCTGTTATTTGGAGAGAGAGAGAGAGAGAGAGAGAGAGAGAGAGAGAGAGAGAGAGAGAGAGTTGTGGTGGTGCGCTCATGTACCTGAATTGGCGCTACGCATAGAGCAGCTACCTACCTACCTTACATTCGCTCACACAAACTATAGTACTAGTTATTTGCTGGAGGTTGAAACCATTCACAACACACATATATATATTGGACACCTTTTTCATATTCTCAGAGCTACATACTTTCACCTTCTAATACATCACTTAAACAGATATAATATACCTCCTTATCATTTTAAGTATATTTAAATATTAATTCTAAGATACTCCAATACGACATGGTTGAAAATTTTTATCAAAGCACTTTGTTTTTATTATATACCTTTTTCTATATGTCTACGCATACACACACACATATGTGTGTGTGTATATATATATGTATGTATACATATATGTATATGTATGTATATGTATATGTATATATATGTATATGTGTGTGTATATGTGTTTTATGCACCTAGGTGCCTAGGAACCTATATCAATATCCGGTGACGTGCTTTGAGATTCGTGACGTTTGACGTAGGTATCTTCATATACCCATAAAAAAGTATATTTGAGATATCAAACTCCGAAAAAAATTAAATTAAACTTCAGTTTAATTAGTTTGAGTTACTTTCATGGTATATACTCACTATATCATATCAAACTCAAAAGTAGTTCAAACTGAGTTCAAAACTCACTTACCATAAATATATCAAAGGTATAAAACATTTTCATACCCAAATGCTAAAAAATATTATCAATCATACATACATATTGGACGATTCTTGATGTGGGTGCCTAGGCACTTAGGTGCCTTAAGTAATTTTTTCTATATATATAGTATAAATAACAAGGGCACTATGGTGCCCAGGCTCCATGATTGAGACTTCTCATCTATGATTAATTCAGTATGCTAAATCAATAACTTTATTTCCAAATCAGTATCTTTTTGAATTAATGAATGCTAACGGGTTTGCATGATATATTATATACCATTGCACTTGCACACATCTAAAAGCAACCTAAAGGCTAGGAGGCCTAATGCTTAGACACCATGGTGCTCCATTTCAGCGTCCTATATATATGTATATATGCTGAATCGTAAGTAATACATGTAGTTATTCTTTAGCATATAACCGCTCATTTTCTCTCCTGTTTTTAGCGATAACCGCCTAACAATGAGGAGGCATCACATCGCTAACAATAACCTCCACAAGATGGTTCCTCATTTGAAACGTTGACATGCCTCTTGGCATGGAGCAACTGCCACCCCTTTATGCCTTATATAGAGCCTGAAGTTAGGAAGAATGAAAAAAACATGCGATAGAGGATCAAGAAGGGAAAGACATCAAGCATTAGTCTTTCTCTTGATTGTAATCAGTACGCTCAATATAACCACATAGCAGTAGGGTTATTATTCTCTCTGGAGAAGGCCCAAACCTGCATAAAATTCACGTGTCTTTCTCTGTTTGGTCAAGTGTTTGAGAGATCACTCGAACCAAATAATCATACGTAAGATTGATATTAGAACACTAACAGTTGGCGCCGTCTGTGGAGAACTTCCAAACGTAGGTAATTCCTCATTGATAAATTTCCTTCTTTCTGATGTTCTCATGGCAAGAGAGTGGAATGAGAAGAATTGATCCGACCTGACCGAATACGCAGACCTTGACATGGATGCCTGCTATGACTATGAGTAGAGTATTCTTTCATCTGATGGAGATGCTGCCTCCAGAGATCTCTCACCGGATCCCAGAGATCATAACACTGATATGGTTGAGGAGGGATCCTTTTCCCCCACAACATTGCACTGAACGGAGGAACCAAGTTCCCTAGAGGGCAAGGGTCAATTCGACCCTAAATAGGATTGCACCAAGGTAGATCTAGAATATGATGAGTGATTCATGTCCAATTGTTCAAAACCCTCAGTGGTCGTCCGATCTAGTTCAGCAAGTCATAGAATCCATCATTCCGAGGCTCCGTAGACATCTGATGGCCGTAACCTTTTGGTTGTCACCGTAGAGAATGTGGGTGGGCTCCCCGAGAGTTCGTCCATACTGTCGCAGGGCTCAACTCCGATCAGAGATGGTTATAACTTAGAGTTCCCCTTCTTGGAGGGGTTTACACCAGATCGTGAGGCACTGTCATTTGACTACTCCTCAAGCTAGGAGGCATCGGATGCAAGTAGAGATCATATCCAAGAGGTCTTCACCCTCCCTTCAGATAGTACTCACTCTCCTAGAAGAAGACTGAGGATGCTCTTAGCCACTCACACACTGTGACCTCTCGTGGTGATAGCGAGGAGGCTTCCAGTAATGAACAAGGTCAATACTCCAATGAGCATAGGAGAAATTCTCAAAATAATTGCTCTTCGTTAAGTTGGACTCAAGCAACCTCAGATGTAGAAGATCCTAAGACTATCCAGAGGAGAAGGTTGGCAGCCCAGAGGACTTTGCCTAGGCATATCCTATATCAATCCGAGGAAGCTCAAGAGCTTCAGTGTATAAATGACTTGCTCAAAAACCCAGTTCAAGAAATTGGACGAATGGTAGGTTATGACTATTTTGCCGAGAGATCACACAAAGACTTCAGAGCACGATGGCCAAACTCAAGCAATCTCACTGACACAATTCTGGGAGTCGAACAGGTATGACTTGACAAACACCAATCGTTCAAATAACTCACCTTGTGGATATTGACACGATGACTATATCTATATTTCATCAATTGAAGAAGAGGAACCATATCAAATAGAGGCACTTAAAGGAAGATATTTTGATGACTTTTCGGATTAGGGTCTTGCTTCCCAGTCGATTGCCTGTGGGTATGTCGAATGTCCACTTCATTTTGTTGTGTTTCTGCTGCTAGTTCTGTTAAGCCTTTCTGGTTGTTAAAATG
Organism: Melocanna baccifera; assembly: GCA_036346265.1. Classification (NCBI taxonomy): domain Eukaryota; kingdom Viridiplantae; phylum Streptophyta; class Magnoliopsida; order Poales; family Poaceae; genus Melocanna; species Melocanna baccifera. The sequence goes on from CM070685.1 coordinate 36,237,825, forward strand.
TAAACTTGTTAGAAGGTTGCAACTCTGATAAGTACTAATATTTGTCTTTTTCTTGGTTAATCATGAATATGGCCGATATTCTGTCTATGTTTCAACTGTGTGTATTAGCATGATCTTGGAATAGTGCAGTATACATAGAGAGTTCAGATTTACATATTCGGGTCTCAACAATAGGTATCAATATCTTAAGATGCCAAATCCCAAAGGAGTAATCACAGTCCGCTGTGACAAAAAAGATGATGCTTACATGTGACCGCAGATCCCTCGAGATGGTATGCCAATTACAAACTCGAGAAGCTAGTAAGGCACAACCTTTGACCAAGAAGTCGAAGCCTAAAGTTGCATCAAAGCCGAAAGAACTAATCAAAGAAGTTCTGCTGGATCCAAAGGAGCCTTTGACGACCGTTTGCATAGGGGTTACTTCCGACTGCACATAGGAAGACACCCTCGTCATCTTCCTCCAGGCTAATATAGATATTTTTGCGTGGCAACCATCCAACATGCCCGAAGTCCCTAGTGAGGTAATCAAGTACATACTAGTTTTACAACTTGACAAGAAACCCGTAAAACAAAAGTTACGAAGATTTGCACCTGATCGATGGGATGCCATTAGACTTGGAGTGGTTAGATAAGCCTATAATGGTTAAAAATTCTAATGGTAAGTGGTGTATGTGCATAGAATTTACTAATCTTAATAAAGCTTATCCAAAGTATGATTCCCCTCTTCGTCGTATCGATCAGTTGGTTGATTCTACTATTGTTTATGAAGTATTAAGTTTTCTAATTGCATAATTTAGTTACCATCAGATTAGTATGTGTTTAGAAGATGAACAGAAGACCGCATTTATTACGCTATTTGGAATATTTTGTTATGTCAAAATGTAATTTGGTTTCAAAAATGTTGGTTCTACTTTTCAGCAATTGATGCAATTGACTTTTTCATTTCAACTAGACCGAAATTTGGAAGCCTATGTTGATGATCTAGTCATAAAAAGTATCAAACAACCTGATCATCTTTCTGACTGCAAGAAATATTCGACAATCTCAGAAAACACTATTTGAAACTCAATCCTGAAAAGTGTATGTTGGAGTTTCTTCAGAAAAATTGCTTGGATTTCTTGTTTCTGCATGAGGAATCAAAGCAAATCCTAAAAAAAAAAAAAACCATTGAACAAATGCACTCTCCAAGCTTGAAGAAAGAAGTCCAAAAGCTCATAAGGTGTATGACGGCTTTAAGTCATTTCATTATGCGATTGGGAGAAAAAGGACTTTCTTTTTTCAAACTTCTAAGGAAACATGAGGGTTTCGAGTGGTCGCAGGAGGCCAACGATCCTTCAAGGATGTCAAAAGGTTTCTTATGAGTGCTTCTAATCTGGTTTCTTTGAAACTAGAAGTGACTCTTAATATCTATAGCTGCCATGCCACAGGCTGTAAGTGTAGTACTAGTCGCAGAATGTGGAAACATCCAATGACCAGTTTACTACGTAAGTGAAGTTTTACACAGGCTTAAGGAGCGCTGCCCTCAGGTTCACAAACTTTTATATGCCCTCCTCAAGTCTTCAGGAAAAATGAGGCATTATTTTCAGGCACACAAAACAATTGTGCTTTCTGAGTTTTCCTTAGGAGAAGTCCTCCAGAATAGGAAAGTAGAGGGACGCATGGCAAAATGGTAACATGAGGAGTTTGACTTCTATTTCGTGTCCCGAATGGCCATTAAATCCCAGATCATGGCAAACTTTATCACCGAATGGATAAATTCTGAACCTGTTCAGGATCCCTAGTACAATTCCCACTACTAGTATAAAATGTACTTTGATGGGTCATTTACGCTTAGTGGCTCGGGGGCTGGGGTGGTCATGGAATCTCCTATAAGAGAGACCTTAAAATATGCAGTTCAAACTAATTTTTCTACCACTAAAAATGTGGTTGAATACGAATGTTTGTTGGCTGACTTACGAGCAGCGAAAGTGCTTGGGATTTGATGATTACTTATGAGAGAAGACTCTCAATTAGTCATAAATCAAGTTAGAAAAGAGTACCAGTGCTCTAATTCAACCATCTCTCAGTACTTATCAAAAGTCAGAAAGCTTGAAAAGTATTTCTTTGGTTTCGAGATACAATTTATCCCTCGAAAGGAAAATTTTCTCATAGAACAGTTAGCTAGAACAACTTTTTTCCTGATCACAAGTACAGAAAGGAGTCTTCTTGGAACTGCTCTAGAAGCCGTCTCTGATCGAAACACCAAAAACATCTCCTGTTGAGGCAGCCTCTCTAGATTACGATACATGGATGAGTTCCATCTACAAGCATGTTTAGAAGGGTACACTACCCAGCGACAATCTCGAGGTAGATCATTTATCCTACAAGACCAAAATGTGTACTTCGATTGAAGGAGTACTCTATAAATGAAGTACTTAAGGGGTTCTCATGCGATGCATACCGCAAAAAGAAGGATTACATCTCCTTCATGACATACATGGGGGCATCTGTGGAGCACAGGCTTCTTACAGACGTTGGTTAGAAAAGCCCTTTAACAAGGTTTTTACTGGCCGATAGCCCTCTATGATGCTAAAGAGTTAGTTAAAAATTTGTAAAATGCCAGTTGCATAGCAGGCAAATACACCAACTGGCTTAGACTTTACAGACTATATCTCTCTCTTGACCTTTTGCGACCTAGGGTCTTAATATCCTAGAATCGTTGCCAAAAGCACCAGGGGGCTTCAAATTCTTTTTTGTGGCTATTGACACGTTCACAAAATTGATCGAGCTGAACCTGTAACTGGGATAACAATGGAAGCAGCTAAAAGGTTTATGATGAGAAGCATAATTACTCGATTTAGGGTGCCAAGTCGAATAATTACAGTTAATGGTAAGCAATTTTTGAGTGCAAAATTTTAAGAATTTTGTGAAGAATTGGGTATCAAGTTGTGTTATGTCTCTGTCACCTATCCCCAAATCAATGGAGCAGTCAAAAGAGCGAATGGCCAAATAATGCTGGGAATTAAAACTTGGGTCTTCGACCATCCTATAAAGTGCTCATGGGCTTGGGTATAAGAATTACCCTCAGTATTATAAGCAGTTCACATGACTCCTAGTCGGGCAACAGGTGAAGCACCATTTTTTTCTAGTTTTTGATGCTAAAGTTATGCTCCCTCCAAAACTAAAGATTTGGTCGACAAGGATCAAACATTTCAACGACTCCAACCAAGAGCAACTTCGAGCAGGTGACATTACCCTACTTGAAGAGAAGAGGAATCAAGCTTTAATCTATTTGGCGGTCTACCAACAAGCCATGCGTAAATACTATGATTGTAAGGTCCAACCTCAGAGCCTTACTGTAGGTGACTTGGTGTTGAAGAAAATTTAATCCTAATCTAATCGGAACAAACTTTCTCCCAATTAGGAAGGTCCTTACACGGTGGTCGAAGTTACATGACCAGGTTCATTACAACTTGCCATGGAAGATGGCCGGATCCTCTCAAACTCTTGGAATATCGACCGGCTACGTAAATTATATGTTTAGCAATTTTACTCTTTCAATAAAATTTTTATTTTTTGTTCAATCTTTATTGTCATTCATTGAGTAGGGCTTTCTTTATAGTTTGTTCGGCCACTTTTGATAAATTCATTTCGTTTAAACTAATCGAAGAAGGACACATCACTAGTTGAAGTCTTTCCTCTCTGTATGTGGTCCTGCCCACTAGAAGGAACTTTCTAGCGTCGCATTGTTTCCAACTCTTGCTATCACATAAAACAATTGAGTTCATTAAGAAAAGTTGGATTGATTTTAAAAAGGAACTCTGAACATTTATCCTACTTATGTTGTCGATTTGTTTAGTCTGGTCGAAGAAAGGTAACATCACCTAATCAAAATCTTTTTTTTCTGCATATGGTCCTACTTACTAGAAGAAACTTCCTAGTGTTGACTCGTTCCTAACATTTGCTACCAGAACATGAACATTGAGATCAACAACGATAATTGGACAAACTGCTTTTCTCCACAAACCCTATTATTCACTATTTGCTTAGTTTATTTACATAAACTACATAAATAGTCGGGGCTAGGATAAAGTTATTAACATAACTTCAATTCTTAGTCTTAATTTCAATTTATTTCTTTTGTTCATTATCTTATGAATTAATAACTATGCGACAAGATAATTTGCAGGACAAAGAAGATTAACATTTCATCAATAAAAGACTTGTCTTTACAAGTTCCCTATTACAAATCCGATGAAGGAAATGTAAGTTGCATCTCCTCTGCGACCCTCTAGTTGACTGGCTCCACTTCTTCGATTAGATGAGCTGCTTCGGCTTTAGAGAAATTGAAGTCATCCTTGATTGGTCGAAGGTTGAGAGTTTGGTCATGTGCCTTGAGTTTTGCCAAGGCATAGCTCACTGCACCTTTAATTGCCTCTCTTAGTGAGTTAGCCAAGTTGGTCTTTAGAGTAGTAATTAACTTCTCTAAGGCTCTAACTTGTTGTCCAATGGCACTCATGTGAGTAGTCATGGTATCTTTAAGAGGAGTGATCTCCTCAGCACGAAGCCCACCAAGTACGTTGTTTAAAAGAGATATGTTGTCTTGAAGATTGATCTTCATTGACTTCATCTCCTCTTGACTATGAGTTGAAGTTTCTTGGAGTTGCTTTATTTTGACTGCTTGCTCTGCAAAAAAAAAAGAGTAAAACTAATTAGAAAAATACCTCCCAAAAGACAAGTTAACAAAACTGGTCGTAGGTAAAGATTTTCTTATGTGCTAGTCGAGATTCAATTTTTTTGACTTCATTGTTGTAAGAGTAGCATCTTTTTTGCACTGCTCTTCCGACAACTTGATCTTATTATCTTTTTCTTTGCCGAGATGGAAGAGCTCACCAATCACTAAAGCTTTTTGTTCGACCTCGGTTTAGAGCTTACCCTTTTCATCCTCTTTTTCTACCAAATGAAAAGAGTTAAGAGAAAGAAAAGAAAGTCATTTATATAAACAGTCGAGTGCGTCTCGACCTTCTCATTGTCGAGTGCGTTAACTAAGGACTTTTTTTCACTCTTGGACCTGCAAAGATTAAAGATAGACATAAAAAACTGGACAAGTAGTCAAAACATGAAAAACTGCATGTAATAGTGACTTACCATTTCTTTGCCTTCTCATAAAGTTCAGCTTTTTGCTATCGTAACAGCATAAGTTGTCTATGGTATTCACCCATAGTAACGATTTGTTCCAAGGCTCTCTGAATAAAGAAGGACAGTGAGAAGCTAGACAAACCAATTATAAGAATGACTGAGTATTAGATACTTACATTAATGCTCATTTGAGTAAACTTGGTAAAACCCTTTGGGGGATCTTTGAGCTCGTTGATCTCTTCGACTTTGTCCCGCCATACCTTTTTAAGGCATTCATCATCAAAGATGTTCCCCCTATTGGGAATGTCTTTGGGGTGACAGACTTGATTACGAGATCTGAACAAGGAAGATCCCACTAAGGAAGCAGGGCCAAAAAACTCAGAGAAAAAGTTGTACTTCTCTTCTTCGGTATTGGCCATGTTAACCGCTCCTCCTTGAGGATTGGGAGGAATGTTCTCAACTACTTCCTTCCCGGGACGATGGTCAAAAGTACTCCTACTTTCTCTACCAGATGCCTCTACCCTGTCATCATTTGCCTTTGCTTCTACTTTAACAACCACTTCAATGGTCATAGTTACTTTATCTCCAACAATAGCCTCCACCACTGGGATAGAGGTAGATTCTTCGACCATTTTCTGTATCATCCCTATGACTGCAGGAGGGATGGCAGGGGACTTCTTAGTGGGAGCATCTTTAGAAGATGGGGGAGCTGGATTAAAATCACAAAAAGGAGAGCACATTAGCATTCTAGAAAATGAAAAGGTAAGATGCTTTTCTTATGTTTTTTTACCTTGGTTTCCTAGATTTGGAGCCCACTTAGTTGGGCTAAAAAATGTTGCTTATGGCTGAATTTGCACTGTAACTGGTTTATTTTGCACTGTACCTAATAGTGACTTATTTGGCATAATTAAATTTAAAAAAATTAAAAATAGAAAAAAGGTTAGCCCATCACGTATAATGCAAATGAATATAGGAAAAAGAACTAGCAAAAAAGCTTTAAAAAGCCAAAAAGTTAGAAAAAGAAGAAGTTTAGGAATAGTGAAAATAAGCCAGAAGCTCAAGCCAAAATGAGTGGAGCCTTGATCTTGAATCCAGGAGAAACCTTCCCTAAACCCTAAGGAAGGTTTCTTTGACTTCTTCTCTTCAACCATCTCTAGTCGAGGGATGAGATCTCCTACGACCACCTCTGGTCGTAAGTCTTGAGCAAGGGTTGTTGCTCCTTGAGCTTTCTGCCCCTCTTGATGGTCAAAACTTGTTTTGACCACCTGAGGAGTAATCTCTCTTTCAACCATAGGTTCTGCTAGTATAACAATATCCTTCACAAAAGATACAAAATTTTTCTAATTCTCCTTTTCTAGTTGCTTAACAAAGCTGTGAGAAGCAGAGACTAAAAAAGTCTTATTATCATAATAGAAGGGTACTTTGATCTTGGGGGCTTTCTACTTCAACTCAACTGGCCCTCTTTTCTTTGCAGCAATTACGTCTACAAAGAATTTATTGATAGCGCTAGATGAATGAGGATCAAAGCTCAAGCTTTCGCTCTGCTTGTTGGTAGTCTTCACCATCCAACGCTTTTTGGCCAGAGGAGCTTTAACTTCCTCCACCCTTTTTCCAATAACCATTAGTCTGACCTTTTGTCGTCCTGATGGTTTACCATACATACTTTCTGCAAGAAAGAAGAACATTATTTAGTCATTCCTACGACTACGGGATCCTAAAGACAAAATCAATTCTAGATTAACTTTAGGTGTTCCTTCCTCTCTTGCGGGGATACGTCCACTAGGATTCAAGGAGCCACTACATCAAGTGACGAAGTCTTCTCACAGAGGTTTGACCCGGTTGTCAATCTCCGCTAGTGGAAGATCTGTATAAACAGGTGAAGCGATCAACAATCAAGTTTGAAATTAAACAAAAAATAGTTGAATTGTTATTCACCTTCCTTGTAGTCCATGGTTTTATCTTTAGCCCATGAGTACGTCCTCATCAGATGTGCTCGTTTCTTTAGGGGGCTAATGCGACGCGTGATGAAATCTTTCACCACGTGCCATCCGGTAAGTCCCTTATCCTTCAAGACTTTTATGGCTTGAATATAGGGGGGCGATCTGGTCGAGATTCTTGGGAGTTGAATCCCAGGAAGAATTCTTCTCTACAGCCTTCCCCGTGAAGAAAAGGCTATCTTCACTAGCCCTTTCTCAGTAGAACACTTCTTCTTTCATCCCGATCATGATGACCGAGTGAACATTTGGATGTATTCCTTTGCCTTTTCATCATGGAGCTTCAGACCACAGCTCCCAGCGATCCTAATTTGTCTGCTCATTCCATAGTAGTATTGGAAGAGCTCCAGATCTGGAGAAATCCCCAAATAGGCTTCACATAAGTGCACGAACACAAACATTGTGATGGAATTGGGAACAAGATTCACCAACTCCACTCCAAAGTGCTCAGGTATGAGTGTAAGGAAGGGATGAGCTGGTAATCTAATGCCACACTCACAGTAAGCTTGAAATATTGGAATTTGCTCGATCTCTCCTGACAGCCAATGTTGCCTAGCAACTTAGATCCACTTCACAGATTCCCTTTGAGGGATCTTTTTTTGCAACAACCAAAGCCATCATCTTTGAAGCATCCTTCTCTGATATAGCCAAATTAGAAGAGGCTTCGGCCATTCTCTAAGGTAGGTTGGTTTGGATTTGGAAGAGACGATGAGAAAGAAGTGACTTAGTTGGTAGCAGAGAAAACAAAAGCTCAAAGAACAGTTGAAGTGAATGGGGAGAGTAAGAACCCTAAAGTTACCCCTACGGTAAGTTTTATAGTCACACGTTCGAGTTAAAGATCATGGGAACTCAACAGTTATCACCTTTTCGGGAACCATTCCAATGGATAAATTTCTGAGAGTCACTTAGAATTCTTAAATTTATTTGTTCGAAGGAAAACCAGTATGTCTTTACAACTCAAGCGAAATTATCTTCTTGACTAAGTATATTTCTGCTCAAATGAAATAGCAATGGAAAAAAGCCTTGCTTTCGATTACCATGGTTCTACGACTCCTCTTTAAGTAAGTTATTTTCACTTGAAATTCAGGGGTTAGATGATGAGAAAATAACAATCCTCAATTTACTATTTATATATATTTAGTATTAATACATCATCCTAGTTTTAGATATACCCCTTACTATTCTTAAGAGAGAGAACTAGCTATGTGATCGTGAGCCTTTCCAGCACATATCATTGTTGTGAGCCTTTTCACGACCATCCTGCGCTCATAAGATCTTTTACGATTAGTTGACTTCGACCAGCTTATCTACGACAACCTGTTGAATCGTAGGTAATGTATGCAGTTATTCTCTGGCATAACCACTCGTTTTTTTCCCTCATGTCTTTAGCAATAACCGCCTAGTGATGAGGCATCACGTCACTGACACTAATCTCCACAAGGTGGTTCCTCATTTGAAATGTTAAAATGCCTCTTGGCATGAAGCAACTGTCACCCCTTTAGTACATCAAGCATTGGTCTTTCTCTTGATTGTAATCAGTACACTCGATATAGCCATACAGGAGTAGGGTTGTTATTATCTCCAGAGATGGCTCGAACCTGTATAAAATTTTTATGTCTTTCTTTGTGTGGTCAGGTGTTTGAGAAATTATCTGAACCAAATAATTATACGTAAAATCGGTATTAGAACACCGACAATACATACCACCTTAAAAATGTATATCTACCGTCTAAATAATTTTATATACTTGTATACTACATATACAGTGCGAGATAAGGCATATATACGTGACTTGCATCCTAACGATCGAGTCTCACGAACTAATTAATCAAGTCGTACGTTGGTTAGCCAGTATTGTCCGTATATTCCATGATCTATTCATATGTCTCATTCGATCGGGCTGTCCGAGGTTGCTAGCTTTACTTCTCCCATGTAATTAAGTCAGTACTGATAATAATGCAGTGGCAACAAGTATGGATATATCATCTGAAAAAAACTATATATCGTCCTTGAGTTAAGATTCGGAAAATCATCCGCGCCCATGCATGTCAGAATTAGCTTAATTTAGACATACATTGATTAGTCAGGGCAATGGACTTTGGCGTTTAATTTGCACTTGGTAGGATATATACAAAGGCGCCTCTCAATTTAGCTTCTGACTTTTGGGTTCTGTTTTTTCACTATTCATTAATTTCGTCTTTTTCTGATTTTTTATTTTTTAGACTTTTTTACCTTTTTTTTCTCGTATTCTTTTACATTGTCCGTGATGAGTTAATATGTTTTTTCTATTTTTAATTTTTTAAATTTAATTATACCAAATAAACCAACTCAACTACAGTAAAAAAATAAATCAGCTACAGTAAAAAAGCCATAAGGTAACGTCATTCTGAACACCCCTAAAGCTACGCCCATAGCCATTGACGAAAAGCCACATTTAGCACTGTTTCACGTTGTAATTAGAAAAGTAGCCGTATATGGAGCGTATTGGTAAAAATAATGTTTTTGCCTTTCGGTGGATAGGCGGTAGTGCGGTGCGGCGGACGCGTGACCCTGCCGTTCCGTGGGCAAACGGTAGGTCTTCTACCGCCCGGTGGGTAGACGGCAGGGGGCCAGCCGTCTAGTGGTGAGACGGTAAATTTATAAATTTTTTTTACATAAATGTTACACAAAATTAAAAAATAGTATGTGGTCAGGCCGGCTAATCAGCCAGCCTAATCACCTGCCGTCTAGTGGTGAGACGGTAAATTTATAAAAAAAAAATTACATAAATGTTACACAAAATTAAAAAATAGTATGTGGTTAGGCCGGCTAATCAGCCAGCCTAATCACCTGTCGTCTCACCATCGGGCGGCAGGCCCTCTGCTGTCTGCCCACCGAGCGGCAGGTAGCCTACTGTCCGCCCACAGGATGGCAGGGCCACGCGTTCATCATACCGCGCTGCCGTCCGTTCACTAGACGACAAAAATACTATTTTTACTTATACACTTGATATACGGTTACTTTTGTAATTACAACATAAAATGGTGCTAAATATAGCTTTTCGTCCGTAGCCGTTGGATTGTATGGACCCCATAAAAAAAGAGCTTCATGTCAAGCACTAACGACTAACCATTATTAATTAAAGGAAAAGTGCAGTACTGAACTGCAGAGCACTAGATAGTCCAGTGTCGTCTACCTGTGGCCCGCGTTGACCCAATTCACACTAGGCCTCTAGGGGGAAGGTGGTTTCGGTCCCCTCGGGAATCCCGTGGGATTAAAAAAATAGGTTAACTAGATTTTTTTAAAATAATGTGACTTTACTTATTAATGTATAAGTATTTATATATATACATACTTTTTTCTTCAAATATAGTTTCAAAAACTATATCCTAATATATATGGCTTCCTTCTTTTTCACTTATGATTTATGGCTTATAGTTTATGCTACATTAACTAACTTTTAAATAGTGCATTTTTTCAAGACTAGATCAACAGGATTATTGTAGTAAAAAATGTACTGAATTCAACTGTATCTGTGAAAATCGTATGCGACTATTTTCTCTGTGCACTACCTCTCGCGAACAGCTAGAATTCAAAATTTTAAGCTATAAGTCATAACCCAAAAGAATCTATCCTTTATCTGTTGTATAAAAGGTTTTTTTGTATATATACCATATTGGTGTATATATATTGACCCATTGGTCTCACGATGAATACATACGCCAAGTTTTAATCCAAATATATAAAAAAATACATATCCCATATAAAAAATAATATATTTTTAATTTTTATCAGATCCCACGGGAAGGTGACTCTTGTCCCCACCCTGTCACTGTAGCAGGGCCGTTCCCGCTTCCCCCGACCCCACCTCCCATTGGTATTTTCAGGCCCCGCTCAGCGTCGCTTCTCAGCGTTAGCGATGGGCACTGTTCGGTTTTTGGAGTACTGTTTATTTTTTTTTATCTTTTTTGCTTTTTTGCTTTTTGGTATTTTTGTGTTTTATTTTTTTTCCGTATTCCTTTGCATTGTCCGTGATAGGTTAGCATGTCGCTTTTATTTTTTTACATTCTTTTAAATTTAATTATACCCAAAAAGCTAACTCAATTATAATAAAAAATAAGTCAGTTGCAGTGAAATTTCAGCCAGAAACCATCGCTATTCTGAACGTCCCCTTAACACGGTCCACCCTACGGAGAAATTGTCATCCCTACTACTCTTGGTTCATGCTGTTAAATTTACTCTTGATTCCAATCAGGGTGTTGGTAATCAATCACTGCCTGGTGCTACTACTCTAATAAAGCTTCCCAGACGGCACAAAGAAAACACCAAACAGAAGTCGAGAATTCGAGAAAACACCAAACAGAAGTCCAGAATTCCATGTCACACTACTACATAGCCAAACAACCGACCACAGATTCGTCACATAAGCATCAGCCCTAGACACTGAAATCTCAGCAGCTTCAGGTAGATTTTTTTGGGGGAAACTGTCAAACTGAACAGGAGATCTGCTGATTCATTAAGTAGGGTGAAATAGAGTGTTACGTACCAAGTACAGGATACAACGTATTTGTGAGAAATTGCAGGTAGATAAGTGGAGAAATCAAGACTGGCAAGTGGCACAAAGGGAGACTTGACGAGGTTTAAATAATCCATTAAAAAGTCAATTTAGTATGTAATCAAAGCCCTTCAACCAATGTTGTAATAGCTTATGCTATAATAAAACCAAAGTACCCCCGGTCGCAGAATCACTATTCATTTATCCGACTAGCTACTACTCTAGAGCTTTTTGACTCAACATTTGAGCCTCATCCCGAGGGGATGTCTTATGTGGTTAAGTGGATCACGTGTGCTCCGTTTCCACGACTACTCCACATTCAGCCCAGTATGTGGGGACCTTAGGTGTGGAATACCCGAAATCACCGTACGTGTTCTGTACTAGTCCCATATCAGTAACTAGCACACACATTCACATCATTGATATCACATCCATACACATCGCATACTAATAAATTATAACCAAAAGGGGATATGGTAGCTATACATAATAAGATTTACAACATAGGGCCGACCGCCCAAATAAACGCCAGAGTCTAGAACAAACTGTAGCGGAAGACTAGTAAATAAGCAACTGCCCAGTATATCTAACAACAACTACCCTACAGTTGTTTCCTAGGGCTTTCCCTTGCTGACAACAACTAATCGCCGGTTATTGTCAGACCTCTCTTACTGCCATCAACCGCTTACATGAGAGGAATCGACAAGGCGCCTGTTAATACCAACAACTGATGTCTCTTCGTTGCTGTTTAAGCCTTACACGGGAGAGAACAATGGCAGGACCATTCCACATTAGGGCACATAATAGTTTCCCTATAATCACTCATTTAGAGCAAGTTGTAATCTCCATGTAGCAATAAAGACTAATTTCCCCTTTTCATCCTTCTGTGACGCTTGGGTTTCACTACTATTCGTAAGATCGACAATTCGACCGTCAATAGCTGGTGCTGTCTGTTGGGAAAGAAGCGCGAAGCTTCTCAAGGTTCTAATCAGCATCACTACCCTTCCTCAGTACTATCAGCATCACCTATGAGATCATGACAGGGATTTAGGACGAGAAAAATTAGTTTGACTTGGTAGACTACGCTGACCTCAATATGGACGTATGCATCCATGCCATAGAGCATGATGCTTTGTCATCATCCTCTTCCATCTCAGGGTCACCAGTCCTTGCACCTAGTGAGGTTGACCATCTGGAAGAAGACATGACGCCGTTGTTATCAACACCTACTGGGGAATAAGGCGTCCCAACCTTATTGGAGTGCCCGGCATCATGACAAGTTCAGCACACTCGACTAGCAAGCACAGCCTAAAAACACACTGCCTCAATCCATTGGTCAGAGTACTCTCAATTCGATATATGCAACTAATATTCACCCATAGCTCCTATGTGTTTTGGGAGTCGCTCGACACTTAGTCATGGTGTCGATGATATTATCCCTAGTAGAGAGCCATGTGAAGCTGATAGCACTCATCGTTTGGTTGGCAGTTCATCACATCAGATTGAGTCCACCGCACAGTCTCCCAGAGACCATGGTCTCCAATTGTTCTCCTTCGTAGAAGCTCTTACTTGAAGCAATAGAAGGCTCTCCCTTAGTTTTGATGGGAGTTCATCGGGAGATTCCTACTCGAAGCACGTGATTAATGCAATCGGTGTTAACACTCAAGATATCATCCACGACTAGTCCTCCCACGATCCACTGGTTGGATGGTGCAAACACTCAACGTCACCCAAAAGAGCCAGAGATAATGGAACTGTTGGACATCGATAGGCTAACTCACCTATTCCTCCCCCTCTGCACATACTAAGTCATGTGGAGCATGTGGAGAACTCAGGGCGTAGTTCAAGTCCTCGCCCCCCTCTACCAACAGGAATGCCCCAATACCATTGGTAACTATCCAAAACTTGCAAGACGTCCATGACATCCTTAACAACCCGGATCCTACACTAGCGGGAACTCCAGGGTATACCCAAGTCACATGATAGATATTGGGGATCATCCAACAAATTATGCAGTGTACCAAAATGTACTATGAATAGAGGCGGTCGCAGAGTCAAACTATGACCTCATATGTGCGCTCTTCACATGGAAGAAGCCAACGAGGTCAGACTAACAATCCTCCACTAGTGGGAGGATGACCTAGTCAAAGGTTCCAACAAGGAAGCCATGAGGGAAGAAGATTATTCAATGATAAAGTAACCCTTTCCCCTCAGCATGAGGGATGAAATCATGATCATGGTCTAGGAGATTTATGACATCATATGAACTGAACAACTAGTTGAAGGCATTGTATGAATGTCCACGACTGGATTGGGGCATCGACTCCCCTTTTTGACTGCTGGAGGAATGGATCTTCGACAAACTATAATCTGGCTTCTTTCCAGAGTAGGCGCCATGACTCAATCACTAGTTGTCGAGCCTTCTCAGGCAGCCTACAAGTAGTGCGCTGGCAAGATAAGTTTCGACCAACTAATCTTGAGAAATTCGATAGGAGTTAAAATCCATTGGAATTCTTGCAGATTTACACAACTGCTATCAGAGCCGCAGGAGGTGATGACAACATGATGGAAAATTATTTGCCAATTATGCTCAAGGGTTCCACCTAGTCATGGTTAATCAATCAACCAGCAAGAACTATCTACATGTGGGAGTAGCTTTGCGACTTGTTGATAGCCAATTTTCAGGGAACTTACGATCGACCCGGCAAGGAAGATGATCTTCTCTAGATATGACAAGAGCCTAATGAAACTCTCTGATAATACATCAAAAGGTTTAGTCAGGTTTGCAATTCTATCTTTGAAGTTACTGACTCTTCCATCATCTAGGCATTTAAGACCAGGTTGAGAAACAGGTGCGTTACGGAGGATATCGTTATGAATCCTCTATGAACAATCTCGAACTATTTGACATGGCCAATAAGTACACCACTACTAGCGAGGCAGTCAAGTGGAACAAGGCCATGGATCAGATAAAAAAGATCCCTCAACCAGGCCTTGAGAAAAACAAAAGGAAAGATAAGAAGTCACAGAAGAACAAGAATTGCAAGGCTAGCACAAGTGAAGTCCTTGCGATCCTAGAAAAGCATCCGAAAAGCAAGAAGGATTATTCTGATCAAAGCAAGGGAAAGACTCTAACCGATGAGTCCAAGAAGAACAAGAGATTGTGTCTGTTGGACCAAAAAAATGTTAATTTCTGAACCCTATGTGTTTACTGTGCTAGTCTCATGATCAGTAATTAGCACACACATGTTACAACATTGTATCACATCCATATATGCATGAATAAATAGAGTAGTCTAGATATGCGACATACGCTTACACAGCTAGACTTTTGACAAAATGGCCGACTGACCAAATAATTTGCATAACAAATAAATAACAACAGAAGAAACAATAAATGGGACAAAAATTCTAGCAAGCATACCATGGCCCACCACAGCCAATTAACTGGAGTTAAACCTTAGAAAATAGCATGCGGCACAGAAGTAACTAATCTAGAGATCTCCTTCTTGCTCTAATAGTGTTCAACAAGAAACGATGAGTACAAAAATTGTACTCCACAAGACTTTATAGCAAAGTTATATAGTATCCAAGCTGAGACAAAAGATGGCTGCCAATCTAGCTAGTTTTCTTTGCAAAAATCTACTTTTATTTGTGATAACAAATAATAGATTCCAAACATTTGATATAAATAAACAAGTAAGTAGTATAAGCATAATTCACAAATAGCTTTCCACAGCTAATGTTATAATGTCACGTGATACCATGGGTACTCATTTTGAGAGTTTATGACAAAGTTTTTACATTACCGGTCCTAACAACCATCATGCTATGATACCCTCTAAGATGGGGAGTGCCCTCTAACTTTCGAAGACTTATATGATATGTTCATAAACCTTCCTTCTTGGTAAGGTCCCTCCGAACATGAATACCCTCCATGCCTGCACTAGCCCAAAATCACTTACAATCTACCACAGGCAGTGAAGTTGCTAGCACATGGTAACTTATTTTTGTTAAGGCCTTCACATAAAGGCACATGTGGTTTTACATTGTATATTGGGTCTAACAACACCATAGACTTGGTCCTTAGTGACCCAGGACCACCATCTCATGCTAACTGCACCGGTCTCCACAACCATTTGCCCAAGTCTAAAATATGTTTTCTATTTTATGTGCTAACCAAAATAACGAAGACAACTCCTCTGAATTGTTTCTCAAATATCTACTATTTTTGAACATTTCAACCAATTTCCAACCTAGCATGTCTAGTACCGTTATGAGCATGGACAAGCATCAACTATTTCATTTATTCTATAAATTTCACATTTTACCAACAATGGATGTAAATGCTAAGGTGACAACATCAAGGACAATAATTTATCAAGGTGGAATCTATGCAACAATTGGGTATAACTATCAACATTACCAATATAGGCCCTGTTCTTTGTGGCTTCTAAAAGCCGCTTTTGGCTTTTGCTACACTAACTAACTTTTAAACAGAGTATTTTTTTTTAAGATGGAGTCTACAAGTTAATTGTAGTACACGTTAAAAAACTAATATATGTACCATCAAAAATCGCAAGCGAGTATCTCTCTTTCCGCAATCTTTGTCGCAAACAGCCAAAAAGCCATCAACCGCAGCCAAAAACTATCAGCCGCAGCCAAAAAGAACATGCCCATAGCTATTTTTATGGAAAATACACGCATGCAAAATGCCAAAAAGAACATGCCCATAGCTATTTTTATGGAAAATACACGCATGCAAAAATAATTTTCAACACAACATACATAGAAGTGAAATATATGATCAATATGGTCAAAGGGGTGCTTGCTTTGCTTGTTGAATTCTTGGTCTTGTTCTGCTCATCAATGAAATTTTCAGAATATCGATATCTAGCCAGCAAATACTAAATATGGCAAATAAGAGCCAAATAAATTCAAACAGAGAGCAAATTCAAATATTTTTGTAGAATATGAAAGAGCATGATTTTATAAAATTTTAGAGAAAAAATATTTAATTTGGAGTTAATTACAAAAGTTACAAGCATTTGGATTTTGTTTTGGATTGAAAAATGTTGAAAAAGAAAACATCATGCATGAATTTCTATTTTAATTTTAATTTTTTCTTTCTAAAGGAATTTCTAGGTTTATTATGTCATTAGGCTGATAGGTGGGGCTTACTCATTAGGGTTTTATTCTTTTTTCAAAATTACTGATAGGTGGGGTCCATGTGTTAGTGTCTCATTACTTAAAATGGTTTAAAATATAAAATTAACTTGATTAACCTACTTGGGCCCACACGTCATAGACTTATTAGTTTCAAATAGGTTTAATTAGGGCTAAGCTAATCTCATCATGAGTGGGGTTCACCATTTAGAGAGAGGGAACAGGGGAGGTCAACGGTAGTTGTGGCCGAGCTCACTAGCTGCGAGGCAGTGGTGGATAGGTCTTGAGAAGTGGCAAGATGGAATAGCATGGTCATGGCAAAGCTTTTGGTGACGATGATGGTTGGCAGAGGCTTCATTGTAGTGGTGAACGACCGCGAGGTGGCTTGGGCTTGCAGTCGCATTAGTGCTGGAGCAAAGAAAGCAGGGATTGGGCACTAGGACAGGTATGTGGTGTGTTGCAACGCTAGGGGTGGTAGCACAGGGTCCCATGGTTGTAGGAGCGGTGCCGGTGCCATGCTACCACGGCAACACCATGGATGGCAATAGTGATGATGATGAAAACAACCCTCTTGAGCTAAAGGGAGGAGTGCTCGAGTATCAGTAGCTCACCATGAGCAAGGCAGAGGTGCTGGCGATGATTGAGGAATGTTGAAGCAGCTTGTCGGCGGTAGATGGCTATCGGCAGTGGTTCTGGCCAAACTTGAAGATGGTGACATGTTCTTAGCAATCCGTTGCAGGCATCAAGAAAATGATTGTGGTTTTTTGAATATAAGAACATAAGGCACACTTATACGCAGATGGCAAGGCCAGGGCTCACCGGGAAGAGAGAATGGCATGGTGGAGCGTGGCGGCAGGCGTGCACCTAAGCTAAGGATGACGACTGTGTTTCGGGTGAACCAGTAGAGGAGAAGCTTAGCCAAGGGGCAAAATAGTGACGGTGAGTGATAGTGAAGGGAATGGCGAGCTCTCACAATGCTTAAATAAGCAAAGCAAGCAGATTCGCATCGATGATGCTCCTAGGCAGCAACACAAGCATGGCACTCATGAGCAATGTGGTTGACAGTATGGCTCAGACAGGAATGGTAGAGGACAGGAGTACAACAAAGATGCTATCAACACAGCAATAGAGAGTGTGGCTTTGACAGAAGCTTTTGGTGGTGCACTCGGTGCAGCATTGGCATGGGGGCACTGTAGCACGACGGAAGGTGGAAGATGACCTCTAGTAGGTGGGTCACAGCTTGCGTGATAGAGAAAGTGAGGGAGATTGTGAGAGAGGAGGTGGATTCCATGGGAGGCATTTCATATAGAGAAGGCAAAAAGATGGAGATGGCTTGGGTGGGATCAATGCGCGGGCTAGTGCTAGGCCAGAATAGCAATGGGCTAGGCCAAGGGGAATTAATTTGGCCCACGGGAAAAAAGAATTTATATTTTGTTTTCTAATTGATTTAATTACAGAAATCAAGTTTGACCTAGGTCATTGGGCTAGACATCCAACTTATGGCCCAACCAGTCCACTCCCTGTATTTCCTCCCCCTCCGCTCTCTGCCCGGGTGCATCCCCGACACGGCCACACCACACCTGCGCACACATGTCACGTCACACCTACTACTTATGCCCCGCACTTGCTGCCGTGCCACATGCTCGCCATAGCCCTCTGTCGCATGCATACCGCCTGCTACCCTCTCCCTCTTTTCCCTCTCTCCTTCCCTATCGAGTGCGCGCTCGACCTGTGCCAACCATGCACGCCACATCACGCCGCGCTTCATTATGTCGCACTGCACACACACCCTTGTTCACTCCATGTGGTCTCTACCATGCTGTTCGCTCTCTCCTTGTAGGCCCATGTTTCCCCATGCCACACCGCACCACACTCATGCCACCGTCCTCAGCCATCACGTGCCATTAAGGCCATACGGTGCCATCCCGCACTACTCGGCTATATAAGCGGCCTACCACTTCTATTTGCTCTTCACACCTCCCACTCACTCTTCCTCACCTTGCATTGGCCACGACAAGCTCATTGAGCTCGTTGAGCTTCACCATCATGCCTCATAGTGACCTTACCATCACCTTGTTGCTCCGGTGAGTTTGGTCCCCTCCCAAGCATGTCAACGCGATTGCCTTGTCCCCTTCTCTATCTCACCTCACCCGTTACCTTACCTACGATCTTCCCCACTATGGTCGGTCAGTCATTTCATAAAACTAACGCACCTCTGCTCGATTCTCGCCAACTGAAGCACCTTCATGCCTCCCTCCTCTGGCACTAGCCATCAATTTTGGTCACCGTCGCCCCTAGCTCAACGGTGTCATGGTTCTCCATTGCTCTACCTTGGGTCACCATTGCTAGACCTCCACACCGCCTCCCTGGACTTGCGGATCTCATCGGTGAGTTCCCCATGCCTAGTAGATGCTCCCAATACATTTCTTTTACTCACCACACCACCGGTACCATGGCCGCCATGTTGGCCAACCACTAACGCTGCTACGGCTTGCCATAGGTAATGCTACCACCACCAGTAGGACCCTTGTGGTCCGAGCGATCCATTTTGGGCATCATCTATGTCGCCACCCTTGCTGGCAATGTGCATGGCAAAGCCGTGCTCTGTTTGGGCGAGAAAGAAGCCATTGTAGACACTTAATTAAGCACTAATTATGTCTTAAGCTATAATTAAGTTAGTGTTAATGATTCTCAATAATTAATGTTAATCAGTCACTAACACGTGGGCCTAGCTCATATAGAATTCTAATTAAAATTGGATTTTAGTTATGAGTCACCGACAAGTGGGCCATCTTCATTGTGCTGGCCCGACTTGTCAGTCGCTCTCCCCTTTTCCTTAAAGAAAATAATTTGAAAATAAAATAAAAACCCCTTAGGTTCCACATGTCAGCCATGGTTGGATTTTATTAAGAAAATAATTCAAAAACAAAATTAAAATCTGGCTGGCCCCACATGTCAGCCATGACATGATTTTAAATATGAAAATAAATTAAAACCATGGGGCCCAACTGTCAGTGAGACATAGTATATCTCCTCTATTTATTTTTAGGGTTTTTTTTCCTAAATTGAACTTTAGAATGCCCTTCTCACTTGTTTTAAATCCTAATTAAATGAAACACGTTTCTAAATTCATCTAAAATCAATATCTTCCTAATGGAGGTAGAATCATGAATTTTGGAGTTCTTCTGGATTTGTATTTGGATTTATTTGTATATTTGTGTATTCATTTGCCTTCTCATTGTAATCGCTCGAGTAGATTATGAAGACAAAAAGTAGCAGTTCGAGCCCAATCAAAGACCACAAGACCTGTAAGCTTGTAAGCAAGGCAAGTAAATATTTTGATCATATTGTATCTACTCTTTGAATGCTAAATTATGTTGATTTAAATTATTAAATTATATGCTTTAATTTATTTTGCAAATTTATATTCACATTAAGGTTCTAGTTGCTTACCTATTGTTAATTGTACTACTATAACTCACCCTTTGGCATTTAAACAATAATCTTTGTTGCCCTAGAATTAATGATAAATATACTAGTTATAAGTTTGTATCTAAGTGCCATGCTTAGGCTTGCTTAGATACCCGGGGGTATTAATTTGCCCTCACATAATTTCAAACACGAAATTTTTGTTTTGGGCAGCCATTGGAGGGAACCTTAAAACTTGCTTATATCTAGGCGGATGGTAAGAGAGGCTGGTGTGGATGTAGCACAAGAGTGTGGTTTATGGTAGAATTACCTAGATAGCTTTAATGACTAAATCCTATGATGACCTCTCAATGTAAAATAGTGCAACCATAAGTCTATAATGGGTATGACTTGGCTAATTAATTTGCATTAACCCAGTGTGGGTTGCACCATTGGGATAAACACGGGTCATGTTGTTGGATGTAAGACATCGTGTGGCGCATGGGGGAGCCTCTGGAGCGGGTAGACATAACCACACAGCAGTGGAAACCTGAATGGGTGTGGCCTCATTGGGAAGATGTATTGTAAAGGCCTTGTGGTGATCTTCCTTATCTGTATGTCCAAGAAAACATGTGGACTATAATTAGTTTATTATCTCTTTGTGAGTAAAGTGTGCAACTTCTACAAAGTGAAAATTGTTTGAAAAACTATGCCTACAATCATAGGTGGGCATGGGAACTTAGTGGAGTTAGTGTCTATTTTTAAAAAAACATGTGGGTGGGATGAAAAACATGACGGGTGGATGTAACCCTGAATTGATTTACCCTAGGTGGATGTAACCTAGTGATGATAATAGGTAGAAGTAACCCTAGTAAGAAAACTAGCATATGGTGGATGGAACCATATAATAGGTGGATGGAATCTACTCTACTACTATTATTGCATTTTTTACAATCTTTAGAAAAACATGGTTTAGTTAAGAATGCTAAGTCTTAGGAACTTTTACTTACTATAAATTTCAACTATGACATTTCGCAAATGAAAGAACCCGAGACTTCCTTTGTTAAACCTTGCATATATATTACTGCATTATGTATGTTGGCTCACATAACATAGCTAATTCTGCTCACCCTCGCTTGCTAAATTTACCTAGAGCCTGTGGATCATGACCACAATGCCTACTACACCGCTCCGAGACCAGACAGAGAAGCAGATGGTAGAGATTAGCATATTCTTTAGTATTCTAGTCCTTACCCCAATAGGCAGACTTTTGATGGTGATTGTGTACACATCTATTATGTAGATCTCCTAGAAAGTAGTGCGGCATCCTTTACGCCCAATCGCTTGCCTATGGTAAGGTGTGGCCTTGCATTTTTCTTTTCACTTTTGGTAGCATTTGCCTGATCGACCCTTTTTGTAAACTCTACCCAATAAGGGTTATTTAAACTTGGATATGTATTATTAATGATGGGTATGGTTTATACGATACATGAGTTGATTCAGTAATGTATCTATGAGCATTATCTACTGATTTAGGGAATAGTGCAGTAGAACATAGAGGATTCCAAATTATGAATTTGGGGTCCAACAATTTAAGTGTTATTTTACTATGTAATCAAAGCCCGTAAACCAATATTATAATAGTTTATGCTATAACAAAACCTGAGTACCTCCTAGTCGGAGAATCATTGTTTATTAGGCCAACTACTGCTCTAGAGTTTTATGACCCAATATTTGGGCCTCTCCCTAAGGCGATGTCTTGTGTGGTTAAGTAAGCGGATCACATGCACTCCTTTTCCACGGCTGCTCCACGTTCAGCCTAGTATCTCTAACAATAACTGCCCTGCAGTTGTTTCCTAGGGCTTTCCGGCACTAATAGCAACTAATGTCTGGTTATTGTCAGACCTCTCTCACCGCCATCAACCGCTTAGACATGTGGAATCGACAAGGCACCTCTTCATACCAACAATTGATGTCTCTTCGACACTATTTAAGCCTTACCCAAAATAGAACAATGGCAAGACTATTCTTCTTTAGGGCATGTAGTATTTTTTTTCCCTGTATCGCTTGTTTAGAGCAAGTTGTAACCTCCATATAGCAATACAGGCAAATTTCCCCTTTTCCTCTCTGTGAGGCTTGGATTTACCTACTATTTGTAAGATCAATGATTCAATCATTGACAAGACTAGAACAAAGAAGCAAAGATTTGGGGAAGTGCAGAGCCTTGAGGGACAAGAAGAAGAATTAGTAACTTCGATGTATTCCGTTCGATCCTTCCATTTGCTCAACCTTGAGTAGGGAAAAAGTTCCATTTTGCAAAAATTTTCGGAGGGCAATGGAAGAGGCAAAATGAATGAAGTTTCATCATTTCGGTTAAAATTTTGGATGAAATATTGAAACATCATTTGGATTTTGACAAAATCTAACCAAAATTTGGACAAAATTTACATAAAATTCAAATAAGGACAAATTTGGCCAGAATTTGATCGAATGCTTTTCCTTTCGGAGGATACCAAAAGGAATGAAATTAGCAAAATTTCACCGAAATGTTGAACCCTGACCTTGAGTATTTGGCTAATTAAAAAATGAAACAATGGGACATTCATTAATTATAATGGATAGAAAAGAAGGCACCACAATTGATTGGATGGAGCGCATCCATATATAATAAATCATGGGATTTGCTAGCGTTTGGACGTGCGATCCGAGCACTAGATCCATATGGTTGGTTGCAACATTTGTTGGCTATGTATACAATATTTCTCGGCCATGTATACAACAGAAAAAATTGATAAAAATCTCAATATTACACACATAAAATTAAACTGCTACTCACATGAAATCAAAATATTGCATACATAAAATTAAAATGTTGTACACATGAAATTAAAAATGTTGCACACATGAAATCAAAATGTTGCAACATTCATAACCAATATATTGAGAAGAAATGAGAGGGCACAACAATGGTGGGAGAGGAAACGGGAGGGCATCATCCATCACTTTGGAGGGGATGTATCCCGACATTACTACAAAAAGGTCATCACAGATGATTCAAAATCGTCATCACAAACGGTTCCTTGAACTGTCTGACTTAATGGGTCAATGATAATAGGGGTTATAACAGACGATTTTTAAACCATCTATGAAAACCGTATCACAAATGGTTTGGAACTAAAATTGTCTGTGATCATCCGTTATCATAGTACAACATTGAGACAGGTCTTGCCGAGGGTGCCCTCTTCTCAATGTAGGTGGTCTTGAGCCCAGTTGTGCGGCCTTGATGGACGCCACATACCAGCCAGGCTCGTCTCCCACCACCACGATGTCGCTCTCATCCCCCTACCGTCTCCACGTACATCCTCCACACGGACATTGTCGCCCCGGGATGGTGCGATCACCACAGCACAGCCTCCACTGCACACCACCTTGCCAAGATCGCCAGCGCCATCTCTCTCTGCTCTGATTTGCTTTGTCTTCTTGGTGTTGTTTTCCCTGTCACTTGTGTAGGGAAGATGAGGAGAGAAGGGGCCTGTGAGACATGGACGTATCAGTCCAGCGAGCAAGAGGTTCGCGCTCGCAGCTGGCGAAGTGCACAACTTATAAGTGTGAGGGAGATCTCACCTATTGGACTAGTCTTTTAGGGGAGAAGACCTAATATCAGTTATAAGGTTGTTGCTTTAGAGCTTGCATACGACAACTTGTGGGTTTCGGTGGTCAGCTCATTTGGACCTGTGACCAGGAGAGTAAACTCAGTTGGACTTGGACATACGACAAGAATCTGATCTAACATTTGGTATCAGATCCTAGGCGTCTAACATCTCCCTGGTTATAAAAGTGCACAACCAACGTATGAGGAGAAGAATATTGGGAATAGTCCCACATTGATTGTGAGAAAGAAAAAAGCACAACTTATAAGTGTGAGAGAGACCTCACCTATTGAACTAATCTTCTGGGGGGAGAAGGCCTAATACCACTTATAAAGTTGTTGTTTTAGAGTTTGCATACGGCAGCCCATGGGCTTAGGTGGTCATCCCATTTAAACTTATGGCCTGGAGAGTAAACCCGATTGAACTTAGACATATGGCGAGGGTCCAATCAAACATCGCCGTTGTTGTTCTTCTGGAAGTGGAGGAGGCCGCGGGGGAACATGAACACCTCACCCTTGTAGACAGTGCGGGTGAAGAGCTTGTTGGCTGTGGTAACAAAGCCGACGTTGAGAGAGGCCTTGAGCACGAAGATCACCTCAATGGCGCGCGGGTGGTACTACTACAAAAAGGTTTATATTAGACGCCTCATTACAGACGGTTCATAAAAACCGCATGTATTAAATGCAATCACAGACGATTTTTGATAAGAACCGTCTGTGATACTATCACAGATGGTTCTTATTACGAACCGTCTGTGATATTGCCATATCACAGACGGTTCTTAATTAAGAACCATCTGTGATATTGTATAATATCACAGACGGTTCTTAATTTAGAACCGTCTGTGATATGTTTCTCGCCCCACACGCCTCTAAAATTTCATAATTTCCCGCTTGAGCTTGAGTAGAATTCCGTTGTGACACACCTTCAGTAAAACGGGCATAACTTTTGCATACGGTGTTTGTTTTTGATGTTCTTGTACTCGTTGGAAAGCTAACGATGAGCTTGATCCAAAACAATGACTAATACATGTTAGTTGCCCTCTAAGACCCCCAAAATTGGCCATTTGTAGCCTCAAATTCGAATTAAAAGTTTTTTAATTCTGTTTTTGCTAAACATTTTTATCTTCCCTTCGAAATTTGGGGTTTATCTCAACTGCAAAGTTGTAGATCTCGTCGAAACCTTTCAAATGAATATATATAAGCCATACAGAACTTTGCTATTTCATACTTTGAGACTAGTTGTTTATATTGTATCGGTATATATATAACTAATATCACAGACGGTTCTTAATAAGAACCGTCTGTGATGCTTTTACAGATGGTTCTTAATAAGAACCATCTATGATATGTTTCTTGTTTCGCGTATCTCTAAAATTTCATAATTTTCCTCCTGAGTTCGAGTAGGACTTCTCTATAAATACTCACCCGAACCCATCCACCCCCTCCCTTCAAATGCGTCTGTGGGGTTTAGGTCTCCATTGTTTCCTGCTTTCTCCCTCCATTGTTTCTTCTAGTATTTGATTCTATGGGGTTTAGGTCTCCATCATAGCCTCCATTGTTGCTACTTTATTGGGTTTATGGTTGTCTGGGAGCTTACAGTGAGACAGCTGCTAAGAAGGTCTATCTGAGCTTGTGATGGTGGATTGTTCTCTGCTATGTTGCTTTCATTATTCTCTTCATCGTAGCCTCCATTGTTACTTCCATTATTTTCTGCTATCTTATCTGCTATTGTAATGGTGGACTGTAATCTTGTGATGTTGTAATAGTGGATTGTAATCTTATAATGTTGTAATGGTGGATTGTAATCTTGTGATGTTGTAATGGTGGATTGTAATGGAAATAAAATGTTCTCTGTTATGTTTGATATCGTATTTGCTTGTTTTCGCTTGTTTTCAAAAAGCATGGCTAACATTTCCTAAGGCTAACTGAAAAATAGAAAAAAAAATTTAGGTATAGAATTAACTATCATAGACGGTTTTATAGTATAAACCGTCTGTGATCACACATCACAAACGGTTCTTAATAACAACAGGCGGTTCTTAATAAGAACCGTCTGTGATATTGCGGGAATATCACAGACGGTTTACAATACAAACCATCTGTGATAACTTCATTATCACAAACGGTTTGTAATTCCGTCTATGATATGTTTCTCGCCTCGCACATCCCTAAAATTTTATAATTTCCCGCCTGAGTTCGAGTAGGATTTCGTTTTAACATGCCTTTAGCAAAACGGACATAACTTTTGCATACGGTGTTCGTTTTCGACGTTTTTATACTCGTTGGAAAGGTAACGACGAACCCGATCCAAAACAAACAACCAGCTTATGCTGGTCACCCTCGAAGACCCCCAAAATCGGCCATCTTTAGCCTCAAATTTGCATCGCAAGTTTTTTATTTCTGTTTTTGCCAAAATTTTCGATCTTCCCTTCAAAATTTAGGGTTTGTAGTTTAGAACCATCTGTGATACTCACACATCATAGACGGTTCTAGTTTAGATCCGTCTGTGATGTGTGAGTGTCACAAACGGTTCTAAACTAGAACTGTCTGTTATAGTGTTTTTCACAGACAGTTCTAGTTACAAACCGTCTGTGTTGTATTTATTACAGACGGTTCATAAACCGTCTGTGATAACATTCGATTATCAATGACTCATAAATTTAGACGGTTTAGAAAACCGTCTGTGATGACGTTTTTGAACTGTCTGTGATGATGATTTCTGTAGCAGTGATACATCGAGAAAGCTGCATGGCCTGTCGCGCCCTGCTGCCCGCTACCCCTACGTGCAAAGTAAAAGGCCTAGCCATTTTCGGAGGAAGAGGCGGCGGTAGACCGATCAACACACACACGCACACGTATCGGGAGGGTCATCAGCAAGATGGAGGTAGGCAACCTCTTGGTGAAGATATTTGCGAACTGTGATTACGTCGGTACATTAAGAACACGGACATGACCAAGGGCGACGCGCTCCCAGTGGTGCAATGACTCGTGCTTGAGGATGACGCGCTAGCAATGATAATCTGGCGTGATGACGACGATAGATGGGGCGCTCAAAAGGCCACGAAGGGAGGGCTTTGTCGATAGTAGATGCTGATCCCCTATGCCTACAGCATAAGATGCCCATCGTTCTTCGTGTGCCTTCAAGCGGCTGATCAACTCATCGATCGTTATTGCCTTGGGGTCACCAAATTTGTTGATTGGGAAGACTACTGGTAGAAACTTGGTTAGGACTGCATGAAGAAATTTCTTTACCGCGTATCTCTCCTTCATGTTGTTACCAAGCTCCCAGATTTTGTTGACGATTGTTGTCAATCGGATGGAGAAGTCATCGATCAACTCCGATTCCATCATACGTAGTACGTCGAACTTTGATTTGAGGGTCTGCACCTTGGCTTCCCTCACACGCTCGGCTCCCACGTGCATGGTCTTCAATGCCTCCCACATTGCTTAGCCGCAAGAAGAGCGTGTCTTCTAGGACACCTTGGTAGATGGCCGTCAATGCCATTTGGTCCTTGCATGTGTCGGCATCGCCAGGCTCAATGGCGTCCCATACGCCTTGGACTTCATGTACACTTTCATCTTCATCGCTCACGTCCGTAGTAGCTCCTCATGAGCACAGGGTAGTGAAGCGACACTGCAAAACTCTCCATAGTTGGTGCTCTTACCAGTGCTGACACTGCCGCATCAATGATCTCCATACTTCTTGGCGTGATTTTTGGCATACACCAAGCTCTGATACCAAATATTGGATTTGCCCCTAGGATCAAACACACGCAAGCATGTGGACACAACTTACACATGCAAGTGAGAACATACACAGAGACACGGAGAGAAATTTTGCCAACGCGAACTTAACTTGTGTCGCTTTTCTCTTATCTCTTTTTTATGACTGCTCTACTTACTGAATAGATTACATAGCTTAAATAAATACAACCGGGCTGCACATGTAGGCCACTCACCCACTACGGCCACACGACTTGGACTTTAACAACTAACTACTTGTGATTTAGTTGCTACAGTACTTTGAGACTGGTACAATAAGTTAAGACTACTATAATCCTTAAGATTACACTGTTGCTTTGACCATGGTGCCATGACCTCGTCACTTCAACCGCTTATTCACGATGGACTACATTTTTTACTTCCCTACTAACAAGAATCAAGATTAACTCTAAGAGGCGGCCCTTCTATTTGTGTTGCTGCGCCACCATCGACGATCGTGGCCAAGTATCAATAGCATCACAGAGCAGTGACGTAGTTGCACTACGCCAGAATTCACCGTGGTAGCCATACTATAGCCATGAATCAGATGGCTGGCCATTCTTCTCTCTCCCTCCTGTTTCCAACATAGACGTGCTCTAGGCTTCCTGTCCATCCATGCCGGAGATGCCATCGTCGACCACACGCGCAATCTGGAGGCACCACGCTAGCATCCTGCTGTTGACATCCTCGACACAAGACCTGTCGATAGCCGACTCGACTTCTCAGTGGCCACCATCGTGCAGTCCATGGCTAAGGCCACCGTGGTCATCGAGCACACCAACCTACAGATCGGAGAGGTATGTAGTATGGGTCTCATCCAAAGTGATTTACATGCACTAAAGCATATACACACGCAGTCATGTGCTATGTTGGCCAGGGGCAGACCGACCGGTGGGTCAGGGGGGCTGGTGCCCACCCTACCTCCGGCCGGAGAGTGGGTACCCCCTAACCCCCCTACGTCCGACTGGGGCGCCTCCACCGCCATGCCTGCCACCGGCTGGGGCTGGGACAGTGAGGCCGTGAGCCTGTGCAAGCAAAAAAGGCCGACAACAAGCAACCATAGCAAGTATTGCAATAAAATGCCAATTTGGGACAAAAATATCGATCCTGCAAAGTGTAAAGGCCTAATCGGCAAAGCCCACCAAAAAACACATACCGAGCACTGACTTGGGGAACCAATCTCCACCGAATGATCCAGATCCAATTCGGCCACACCAGTACACCACAGTCCACAGCAACGGCAAAGCACGGACGGGCGACGGGCGGAGGGTGGAGCGCCAGATCTGGAGGCGACGAGGCGTGGAGGGTGGAGCGCCGCAGCAGATCTGGGCGGAGAGCAGTCACTACTGGAGAGGGAGGCTGCGACCTGCAAGGCGGCGGACTGGCGGAGGCGCCGAGCGGCCGAGGCGTGACCGCGTGAGCAGGGGAGCAGGCCGCACCAGATCTGGCATGGAGAGGGAGGCCAGAGGTCGGAGGAGACTAAGGCGCCACCGCCGGCGCAAGTTTGCAGTGTGGGGGCTGGGGAGGTGGGAGCCCAGAGGCCTGGTCGCCACCTCGCCAGTCGGCCGGTCGGCCCGGAGGGCACAGGGAGGCAGCCAGGCAGGGAGCTCAGAGAGGCGGAGCTGGGCACTGGCGCCTGGCAGTGGGGACTGCTGGACTGGGGAGGCCACCAGGCCGAAGGCGGGAGCCGACAGAGGAGGCGCTGGCGCTGGCCGCGAGCAGCGATGCGCGATGGGAAGCGGGGCGTGTCGAGACCCGAATATGCAAATTCGGACTCTCTGTGCAAACTGCACAAGTCCAGGATCGCGCTAGTGCACACAGTCAAACATAGATGTAATCACAACCATACACACGATAAAATAAAGAGAAAACTCAAATATTGATAAATCTCAAAGGTACGACCTTATGACCAAGCTTACAATATCACTAGCCGGAAGGGCTTTAAAACTAGCAGCAGAAATCCAAAATAAAGCGTAGCGGCCAATCGACAAGCCCACAGGCGATCGAGTGGAGAACGAAGCCTAATCCGTGAAGTCGTCGAAGTAAACACCTTCTGGAACCTCCTGCTGGTAATACTCCTCCTCCTCAACTGAGAAACATAGGCGTAAAGCCGTGAGTACATTGGTACTCAGCAAGTCGTTTATAACAAATGAATGCAATATAATATGCAAGACTTACCAATGGAAGGCTGAAAGGTTAATTTGCATGAAACAATATTTGAAGGTATATACAATAAATAGATTGAAAGCGCACTTTAATTAAAACAATAATGAATAAGTAATCGAAGGAATTGAAATAAACCACTTATGAACATCCCATTCACAAGCTAAACCAACAGTGGACTACCTGTCCACTTCCAACATAAACCACCAAGTTTAAAATGAAATCACTACCCCTCGTGTGAAATCACCGAGCATTGTCCATAACCGAGGATGCGGCTATTCGAATAGTTTGACACTCTGCAGAGGTTGCACAACTGTACCCACATGATATGATTAGCCTCGGCCTAAGAAAAATCACAACAAGGCATTTACTAAGTTCAATTCTAACCTAATTCTGCCGCTAGGGTTTCGCATCACACCCCCCTTGTGCCACATGAAATCAGCAACCCTGTTTATCACAATGGCGAGATTGAAATTGAAACTTTCCAAATTAATCAGCCAGGTCCGTCCCATACCAGACATGTGATGATAAACCCAATCGTAAATTAAGCAGGGCTAAGCATTCTAATTGTAACAACCCATGTGACATCTACCATACCATCACTAGTTAAATTCCCCACCTAAGGTGACAATGGCATCAGGGTATTCCAAAACGTCAAGGAAGGAATAGTCGATTGGGACGATAATTACCATTATAAGGGTTTGAATGAAAGTAGCAATGCAAGATAATTTAAAGCAAAATAATTAAATAATAGATTGCAATACTGGGTTCAACATGATCAAAGGACACGACTTGCATTGGTTATGCTCAGCGAGGTACTCTTGGTCTTCGGGCGTAGATCCTGCTCCTCCGAAATCCGAATCTAACGAGAGAGAAAACGACTGAAACAATAAAAACACAAAAAATGATAAGAACATGAACTCCAAAAATCATGAAACTAGAACCAACAGCTAGAGCTCGATTTTAGATGAATTTAGAAAAAAGAATGGGGTCAATCAGAGCTAGGACGGAGAACGGGCTCTCAGAAAATAAACCCTAAAAGAAATTCGGGAAAAATACGAAATCGCACTGTGCTGTGGACCGGGCTCACGAAAAACCAGGTCTACGGTGGACTGAGTCTACACAACAGTGCACTAGGTGATGACGTGGCATGAGCTGGTACTGACACGTGGCATGTGCTAACGTGCGGCTGACATGGCACACAGGGCGGATTTTCGGCTGATGTGGCATGCTGACGTGGTTGACACGTGGCATGCCACGTGGGCTAGGGCTGACGTGGCTGCCACGTGGGTAGGGCTGATGTGGTGCACACGGGTGCGGGCGGCGGCGGCGTCGCGGATCGGACGGAGGAGGTGACGACGCGTGGCTGCATCTGGGCCGCTGGCTCAGATCTAGATGAGCGGCTCGGATCGGGTGGCTCAGAGGTGGGACGGCGGCCGATGGCCGACCCATGGCCTGGCGCGCCGCGTGAAGCGTCGCAGGAGCGGTGGTGCGGCTCGCGGACCTAGGCAGGGCGCGCGGCTGTGTCCGGCGATAGGGGAAGCGACGCGGGCGATGGGGCGGCGACACGGGCGACGGGGAGGCGATGCGGGCGAGGGGGCTCACCGGTGGGGCTCGGCGACGGCTACAGCTCCGACGGCTCGGGCGAGGACGGGGACGCACGAGGCGGCGGCGGCGCAGCTCCGGGGACGGCGGCGCGAGGCGAAGAAACGGGGTGAGGGCAGCGGCTTTGCCGTGCACGCGAACCGAGGTAAGATTAGCGTATAATACACGCGAACTGAGGGACTCCCGATCGGTTACGGCATGACGACGCGCGGTGCGAGGCGGATCCAACGGCCACGGGCGGGCGGCATTAGGGCAACCTGGCGCGGGCGCGAAGGGGGCAGCGCTGGTGCTGCCACGTGGCCGATCGGACGGCCACGCGGTGGGGTCAGGCGGCGCGAGCGGGACGCGGGGGTGGATGCCGCGTGGCAGGGCTCCCGATCGGACGGACGTGGGAGTGGCGGCGAGTTAGGGTTAGGCGGACGTGCGCAGGCGGGGCGGCGGCGGGTGCGGCGCGAAGGACGACACGCGTCGCGGGGCAGGGATCGGGTGGTGGCGCGGGGAGGCGAGCGAGTGGAGCTGGGCCGGGCTGGTGCAGGCAACCGGATGACCGACGCGTAGGGGCGGCGGGATCCGACAGCTGGGCGGCGGCGGGGTTTTATTTTTTTTTCTTTTTCTTTTTCTAGGAATCCAAATAAACATCCAAAAGCTCTAGAAAATAGCAAATAAATCCCACAAATTCACCAAAAATACCAGAAAATTACTTGAGACCTGAAGAATCCAAATAAAATATTTTCAACTTATATTAATGTTTATTTTAATCAGATTAAATTATTTTAAATTCTAAAAATTCATTTGAAGCTTGATTGATTCCCAGAAAAATCCCAAAATTTAATTTTTGAAAATTGGGCTTTATAAACTCCAGAAAAACAGAATGTTACAGACTAGGGAGTGGGGAGTCGGGGGACTGACCGACTGAGGAAGTGGGGAGGCAGGGAGCTGTGCTGGTGCCTGGTGCTGTCTATACTTTATTGTTTGGGCGGAGAGGCTGAGAGGCCACTGGCCGAGAGCGTCAGAGCAGCAAGAGCCGACAGCCGACAGGTGTGGTGTATTACTTTATAGGATTGAAACAATAGTTTGAAACAGTGCACTGGATTGAAACATTAATAGGTATGAATTATGAAGCATTAACTCAATTATTCTTTTTAATTTATGTAATTATGATTAATTTGATATTTTAGTTTTATTTATTATCATTTATTGATTTATACAGTTGCAAGAAATGGAGAAATGAACATTGCATAAATATTTTTCATGCAATACAAGTACTACTCCTCATACTAATGATAGTCAATTAGAGAAGGCTCGGATGGATTTTAGTCCCAATGAAATCATCGCTGATCCAGCGAATCGTATACCTATTAATGAGTATGACAATGAAATTAGAGATCAAGTAAGAAGGGCATATTTTTTGAAAAGTCCAACCCTACCAAAAGGCCATAATTTTCCTCACAAAATATAGAATGATTGTTCAAGGGAATTTCAACAATCTTGGTACAATAAATATGATTGGTTAGAATATAGTATGGAAAAAGATGCGGTATTTTGTTTCTATTGTTTTCTTTTTAAGAAACCTGGAAGGCTTGAAAAATTTGGTAGTGATGTATTTACAACAACAGGGTATTCTAATTGGAAGAAAGCTTTAGGCACATTTGATAGACATGTTGGTGGACCTAGTAGTTATCACAAGATGGCAAGGAGGGACTGTGAGGATTTTAAAAATCAAAGGGCAAGTGTGTCGAGACTCAAATATGCAAATTCGGACTCTCTGTGTATACTGCACCAGTTCTAGAATCACGCTAGTGCACACAGTCAAACATAGAGGTAATCACAACCATATACACGCTAAAATAAAGAAAAAACTCAAATATTGATAAATCTCAAAAGTACGACCTTATGGCCAAGCTTACAATAGACTAGCCCGAAGGGCTTAACAATAACTAGCAGCGGAAATTCAAAATAAAGTGTAGTGGCCAATCGACAAGCCTATAGGCTATCGAGTGGAGAACGAAGTCTAATCCGCGTAGTCGTCGAAGTAGCCTCCTTTGGGAACATCTTGCTGGTGATACTCCTCTTCCTCAACTGAGCAACATTGGGCATAAAGCCGTGAGTACATTGGTACTCAACAAGTCGTTTGTAACAAATGAATGCAATATAGTATGCAAGGCTTACCAATGGAAAGCTGAAAAGTTAATTTGCATAAAATAACATTTTAAAGTAAATACAGGTAATAGATTAAAATCGAACCACAATCCACAAGTTTTCAGAAATAACTATACCTCCCATGCATAAGCTAAATCATCCACTTATGGACCTCCCATCCATAAGCTAAACCAACAGTACATTAACCATTCACTGTCTAACCACAATCCACAAGTTTTCAGAAATAACTATACCTCGTGTGAAATCACCGAGCATTGTCCATGACCGAGGACGCGGCTATTCGAATAGTTTTACACTCTGTAGAGGTTGCATAACTGTACCCATACGATGTGATTAGCCTCACGCTAAGGAAATCACAACAAGACCTTTACAAAGTTTAGTTCCAACCCAATCCCGCCCGCTAGGGTTTCGCATCACACCCCCCCTTGCGCTTCATGGAAATCAGCAACCCTGTTCATCACAATGGCGAGATTGAAATTGAAACTTTCTAAATTAATAAGCTAGGTCCGTCCCATACCAGACATATGGTTTGCACGGTAAAGCTCAGATCAATGGCGCACAAAATTAAGTCCTTAAGTCTACCCGGGCGAGACTACCACATCCCTCGAAGTGCTTCAACACTTCTCCCTTTACTGCACGATCACTCGCCCGAGTGCAAAACTAGTTTGTATAACCACGCTAATGACATACCAATGCCATGGTACAAATTTTAATAAACGTGGCACCAACCACAGTTCCATATCTCATTAAGTCAAATTGATAATTCACATGTGATGATAAACCCAATCGTAAATTATGCAAGGCTAAGCATTCTAATCGTACAACCCATGTGACAAATAACATAGCATCACTATTAAATTACCCAATCCTATGGTGACAATGGCATCATGGTGTCCAAAGTTATCAAGGAGGAATGTAGACAGTTGGGGCAATAAGTACCAATACAAAGGTTTATATGAAATAGCGATGCAATGTAATTTAAAATAAAATAATTAAATAATAGATTGCAAACTAGGTTAAAGATGATCAAAGGACATGACTTGCCTTGGTTATGCTCAGCGAGGTACTCTTGGTCTTCGAGCGTAAATCCTGCTCCTCCGGAATCCGAATCTAACGAGAGAGAAAACGACCGAAACAAGAAAAAAACATAAAATGATAAGCAAATAAACTCCAAAAATCATGAAACTAGAACCAAAAGCTAGAACTCGATTTTAGATGAATTTAGAAAAACGAACGGGGTCAATTGGAGCTAGGACGGAGGAGAACGGGCTCTCGAAAAATCAACCCTAAAGGAAATTCAAAAAATTAAAAAAGGATACTGTGCTGTGGACCCGGTGCACGAAGGAACGAGTTTACCGTGGACCCGGTGCATGGAACAGTACACGCGGGGGAGGGTGGTGCTGACGTGGCCGCCTAAGGCTGACGTGGCATGGTGTAGGGCTGACACATGTCACCGGCTAACGTGGCCGATGATGTGGCACCTGGAGCGGGTTGCGGCTGACGTGGCGTGACACGTGGCAGCCACATGGTGGTAGGGCTGGCGTGGCAACAGACGTGGCTAGGGCTGACGTGGCTCGGTTGGGGTCGCGGCGGCGCGGCTTGATCCGATGGCTGAGGCGCGGCCACGTGGACGCATCCGAGCCGTCGATCCAGATCTGAGGCGACGGTGCCGATCGGGGCGTTGCGGGAGCGGGAAGCGGCCGATGGCCGACGCGTGGGAGCACGCGGGGCGCGGACGCGAGCGCGGTCCGACGCACCGACCGAGGGAGCGGGGCGACGCGCGCGGGGTCTGGCGAGGGGTGACGCGGGCGGCAAAGGCGACGCTGTGTCGCGCTCACCGGCGGGACGGCGGATGTCGGAACGGTGCCGGTTTGGTCGAGGGTGCGGTAGGGAGGACTCCAGTGGAGAGCTTACCGGCGGCGAGGTCCCGCAAACCGCGGAAGGGCATGGAGCAGCGGCGGTTTGACGGAGGCGACCTCCGGTGGATGGCGGAGGGCATGGGACAACGGCGGCGTTCCTCGACGAGGGCGGCTCCGATCGGCGGTGCACGGGATGGGAGGCGGCGGCGCGAGGTGCGGTGGTGGAGGTGACGGCGCACGGTGAGGGGGGCGAAGACGGGCGGCGACGGCATTTGGAGCACGTGAACCGAGGACGGCGGTGACGCTTTTATCACGTGAACCGAGGAGCACAGGACGAACACGGTAGCGGAAACCGGATCGAAGATGATGGCGGACGAGGCAACGCATGGCGCAATTGGGAGGATCGGACGGCTCGCGACGAGTCCGGGCGGGAGCGTGCGGTGCGGGTGAGAGCTGACGCGGGATGCACGACATGCGTCCGTGCGAGCGGGGGCGATGTGGCGGCGGGCGAGCGCGAGGGAGGCGGCGCGCGACGCTAGGGTTAGAGCTACGGGGGTGAGCGCGCGGGCGACGGCGGGATTGCGACACGCGGCGCGGGGAGCGGGCGATGCGCGACGCTTGGCGCGGATGGGCGGTGGGGCGGCTCGCGCGCGCGGCGAGGAGCGGATGTGCGCCACGTGGAAATCGGGCGGCCGAGGTGGAGCGGAGAGGAGGCAGAGCAGGCCGGGCGCGCGCGGGAGGCGGCGCGTGGAAGGCGGGCGGTGGGCCGAGGCGTCGGATGGGCTGGGCCCGGGGAGGGTTTTGGCTCTTTTTCCCCGTTTCTTATTTTCAGAAAATCAAGTAAAAGGAAAAGAGCTCTAGAAAACAGCAAATAAATCTAAAAAATTCACCAAAAATACCAGAAAATTCCTTGTAACACAAGAAACTCAAATAAAATATTTTTAGCTTATGTTGAAGTTTATTTTAATCACATTAAATTATTTTAAATTCTAAAAATTTATTTTAAACTTGTTTAATTTCCAGAAAAATTCAAAAATTTAAATTTAAATTCAAGGTTTTAAAAATCCCAGAAAATCAAGATGTTACAAAGTGTGACGCAGAGACTTTCTAATCATGGCCGAGAGTCAGAAATTGCATATAAAATTCGTTTGACTGCTTCTTTAGATTGTGCAAGATTTCTCCCAATGCATAGTGAAGCATTTCGAGGACACGATGAATCTTCAGCTTCCATCAATAAGGGAAATTTTAGAGAATTGGTTGAGTGGTACAAAGATAAGAATAAGGAAGTGAAGAAAGCGTTTGATCAAGCTCCCTTATATTGTAAGATGATTTCTCCAAAATTTCAAAAGGATCTTGCGAAAGCTTGTGTGCAAGAGGTCACGAAGGTGATTATGGAAGAGATTGGAGATAGGAATTTCTCTGTGCTAATTGATGAGTCACGGGATATATCAATAAAGGAGCAAATGGCTGTGATTTTGAGGTAGTTTATTTTATATTTTTACATTGTTACATTGTTCTATTTATTTGTGTAATCATGTGGTTGTGTTTTAACTTAGCATAATCTATGATATATAGGTTTGTGAATGATCAAGGGAAGGTTCTTGAAAGTTTTCTTGGTATTAAACATGTATCAAATTGTACATCTGCTGCATTGAAGGAAGCTTTATTTCATTTGCTTGGAGAGCACCAATTACCAATTTCTAGGCTACGAGGGTAGGGTTATGATGGAGCTTCATATATGAGAGAAGAATTTAATGGCTTGCAAAGGCATATCCGAGATGAGAATCCGTATGATTTCTATGTCCATTGCTTTGCCCATCAATTGCAATTAGTGGTTGTGACTGTTGCAAGTTGTAGTAGAGCTATTGCTAATTTTTTCAACTATATTCCCTTGATAGTGACCACTATAAGTGCATCTTGTAAAAGAAAGGATGCATTGCTTGCAAAGCATCAAGATGTCTTGTTAGAGAAGCTAGAGAATGATAAGGCTGTCACTGGCACAAGGTTACATCAAGAAATGAACCTAGCTAGACCTTCCGATACTAGATAGGGCTCTCATCTAAAAACTATACTACGTATTTACCAAATGTGGGAGGTAGTATTAGAGGTACTAGAGATTGTGAGTAAAGATGCATGTCATGGTGGAGCATCTGGATTGATACAGAAAATAGAAAGCTTTGAACTTGTTTTTATCTTGTATTTATTAATAGACTTGCTAAGCATTATAAATGAGTTATCACTTGCTTTGCAAAGGAAAGATCAAGATATTGTTGAAGCTATGGATTTGCTTGTAGATGTGAAAATGCGTTTGCAGGACATGAGAGACAATGGATGGGAGCCATTATTCCAACGAGTAAAAAGCTTTTGTGAATCAAATGAGATTCATATGCCAAATATGGAAGAATTCATTCCAGTTAGAGGTATGTCTGCACGTAGGAAGCATACAGTGACTTACCATCACTATTTTCATGTTGAGATTTTCATTACTGCTATTGATGCCATTACATCAGAGATGAATCATCAGTTTAATGAAGTTTCTTTAGAGTTACTAGTATGCATGTCTTGTCTTGATCCAATAGGCTCTTTCTCCAAGTTTGATGTAGATAAGCTTGTTCGACTTGCTGAGATGTATGCTGATGACTTTGACATAGCAGACCGTTTGTTGTTAAGAAATCAGCTTCAAACATTTGTTCTCAGTGTCAAGAGAAGTGTAGAATTCCATGGATGTGGTGATATTGCAAAGTTAGTTCAAAAGATGGTTGAAACAGGAAAAAATAGAATATTCCCATTGGTCTATCGTCTCATTGAGCTAACATTGATCTTTCCAGTAGCAATGACATTTGTTGAAAGAGTCTTTTCGGCAATGAATATTATCAAGACAGATTTGCGCAATAGAGTAGCGGATGAGTGGTTCAGTGACTTGATGATATGCTACACTGAGCGAGATATTTTTAGAAACCTTGATGATGATAGAATTAGAAAACGCTTTCAAAGCATGAAATCTCGTAGAATACTATTGCCTCGTACTTGCACTACTACTACTGAATCCTAGTTACTGGTATGTTTCATCCTTTTTTCAATCTTTATAACTATTCACAAATACAATTTCTGATTTCATCACTAAGTTAGCTAATTTTGGTGTGCAGATAACTGTTTACATATATTTATGGGCATTAGAAGGCACATTATCTATTACCAAGGTACAATCTTTGTTGTATTTTGTATTTTTACTATGTCCCTATTCTAATTATGTATGATTTTGGATTGCAAAATATAGTTCACTTTATGTTTAGTGTGTTTATCTTTTGTATATTATGTCCCGTTAGCCCCCCCCTAAAATTTTGCTCTGGGTCCACCACTGATGTTGGCCTTCATTGTGGGTACATGCATGCATGAGCCCATGATTCCTTTCTCCTCTGAGATCATCACCACATCACATGAAGACTAGTTTCCCACCATAGCCATGACGACGGCAACAAGCTCAGTGTTCGGAAGCGCCACCCACTTGATGCTCTGGAGCTCACCACCGCGGAGTCCATGGCCGCACCATCGTGGTTGTTGAGCTGTGTCTAGAGATCAGGTATGAACACCAAGAGGCAGAGCTATGTCAAGCGCTTCGCCAAAGCTAAAGTACCTAGCTACCACGTGCCACGCGCGTGGCCTGCCGAGCTGCCCGCGAGTCACTGTGGAGTCGCCGTCACCTGAGAAGCCACCATCCCTGCCGGACCATCCACACACTGCCGAGGATGCTGCCAAGTCACTGGGGATGCGCAGTCACCCACTGAGGTAACGCATACGCTGTGGAAGCTGCCGTGTTCAAAGCCGAAGTCGATGTCTACTCTTAATCAGATGTGAAGACAAGGGATGCATTGAATCAAAATGAGCTACTCGCTCAAACTCAGATAAATTAAGCCCTTAAATTTAAAAGGTTTGAGCCTTGCTTTTGCCTTCGCATTAGGAGTATTGGCCAAATTGACCTTGGCAGGAACAACAAAAGGATTATGAACTTTGAGTCAAATAGAATGCCCTTGGGCTTGGATGTAAGAGGACATCCGATACTTTCAATAAGAAAAATTAACTCCATTAAAAATGGGTGGCTTGGTTGAATACTTTTCTAATGCCATGGATCTAAAACAGTTAAGATATAAGAAGAGCTAACCAGGCTCTAATACCATCTGTAGGATCGCAATGGTAACAGAGGGGGTGAATGGTGCCTCACAAACGTTTTCCCAAATATTCTCAAACTGTTCACTCCAATAGCTATAGAGCTATGAAGATTAGAATTGAAAACAAAGAACAGCGCAACAACATCAAGAACTAAAGAACCTAACTCCTACATCTGGTTAGTCTAATCAGCCACAGATATGTGGTCTAAACGGTGGTGCCCTTGTGATCTGACTGGCCAGCGGTCTTACCAACGACAAGCTGGCGGTCTGACTAGTGACCGGTCTGACCAAGCCAAGGAACAATTTGACTACTACTCTATTCCTAGAACAAAAAATCAATCTGAATTCAAACCACTTTTGGTGCAACTCTCAAAATCTATAGCCAAATGAAATGAAATTTTGCACACACCTTGCTTAGGGTCTTAGAAATCTATTTCATCCAAGGATTGCATGTATCCTTATCAAAATTCCTATCTTTTCCAAAGATAAGCAAAGCTGTACCAAAATCGGGCAAAAATCAAAAACTTAGGATATGACTTTCTAGTGGGTAGATGACGACCAAGATGGCTCTAGATGTATTGCCACATCTCCTAAAGATTCGAAGCAAAACTCTTGGGATCAAGAAACCTCAAGAATAGACCAAAACCAAGCAAAATTGCGCAACTTTGAAATCCTTCAAGACCTGATGCCTAGATGGATGGGATTTAATTCTCATGAATTATCTTTATTATTTATACGTTCTTGGCACATAGCAAGATCAAGAAGGGAAGAGAATAGATCCAAACCAACAAGAATAAAAGCAAATCAACCAAAACAAAAGAGACACCATGAGTGATGAACAAAGTTGACATATTGCTAATTGATGATTAAGATTTTATAGCCACTCTACCTGGAGGACAAGAGATCACACCACAGCACTCACGCTTCTCAAATACTAACCCTAGAACACAATGTTAGAATAGTTGGCTGGATGGTTGGCTTGCAAGCTTCCATCCTAATTCGTTAAATAGATGATGCAACTAGCCCACATCTAATCCTGATGGATACTATCCAGTAGCATTTTTGGGTGAGATCTGTTAACTCTACACAACATAAGTTTTACTTACACACGTAACTCATGCATGCTTTTTAAAGCACATGAGCTAGAATCTGTTAAGTCTTTAGCCTTTAATCCACTTGATCTTCTTGGCACCTCCTTCACCTAAACCACTTTCCTAAGTATTGCTCAAGTGTCGTGGTTTTGATCCAACGCAGTTTCTGATATTTGGAAAATTTACCAAAATATCCTTTCTTAACCCGATTTTTATCTTTCCTTGCCAGCAATCGTCATACTTACCAATGGTTTGCCACACATAAGCAAGTCTTTCTCATTCTATTTCCACTAGACCACATCTCATTTGGACCGATCAAGCCACTTGGGGCAACTTATTGCTCAAACCTTTCCTTTAACATTCCCACCTTCCTCATGTCATACTTGAGCTCAGTCATCTCATCCAGTATCATTGACCGTTCTGGGCCTCGGCTCTTCCTGAGTGTAGCCTTGATCCTCAACGTTGACTATTATTGACTCCAAGCTTCTCAGCACATCCAA
The DNA here is from genome assembly GCA_036346265.1 of Melocanna baccifera. NCBI lineage: Eukaryota > Viridiplantae > Streptophyta > Magnoliopsida > Poales > Poaceae > Melocanna > Melocanna baccifera. The sequence goes on from CM070685.1 coordinate 36,279,003, forward strand.
AGACAAAGAAATTATTTCTAGGTATAAGTTCTTCACAACTTGACCCGTGTTAGCTAAAACATGCTTCATGCAACATTAATGCACTAACCATACAAAAATCAAATCATCCCAAAACCAAATATGAAAAATATACTTTAGGGCCAGTCAAATCGCCAACTAGAAGCCGGTTAGACCAGTTGAACATAATGCAAACGACCTTCTCTGGAATAATATAACCACCAACAAATCTCCAGTCATAATGCAACTAGCCAGCGGTCAGACTGGTTTGTCTGATAACAAATCTGATAAAATATAATACACACTTTGCAAAATTTAAATTCTATGTAATGCTAGTAGAAAGAAAAAGAGAAGGACAACAAAGAATGGAAAACAATTCAAGGGAGAATAAAAGGTTTTGCTATCAGACCCTTTTGGCTTTAGAATGCCGAATAGAATATCACTCATCGAGGTTCCCAAACCGTCCGAGGTCGATTGGCACCTCTCGCATATGTAGGTATCATCATTTGTCAATAGAAAAATTCGATGCCCACATTTTTACCGACTTATCTTCTGCAATAGAAAAACCTAGAGAATAGTGCAAAAACCACCCCATGGACCAAAGGTCCCAGGGTTTTACCCAGCAAAATAGTCAGCCAAGCTAAGTTGAGGATAAGATGAGGGCAACCACGACATTGCACAGGCCTAGGGAGAGTCGGCCAACCATGCCCCCTTATAAGAAAACACTAGCACACATCTCATTTATACTTCTCTAGCCAAGAGAACACCCACGACCAAGCCAGAGAAAGCTAGCACTCTCCATTGCAATACCACAACCGAGAGCCAAGCTAAAAGAGCCACACACCTTCGGTCAAGGCCGAGAACTCAAGCCAAAGGAACATCACCCACCCCACAGTCCATACCAAGAGAAGGTGAGGAAGAGAGAGTGGAGGAGAGGGGCTAAGAATGTAGAGGAAGATGAAGGAGAGGAGCAAGGACCCGACGTCAAGGGGACGGAAAGCCGACGACCACAAAGAACATCATTAGCCCTTGCCATTGACGGGCCAACATCCATCTAAGTCCCATTCCCCTAAGCATTTTCTGTCCTCCATCTCAATCCAAAATTAATGCGATGGCAGCAAGTCTGCAGAAGAACCGTCATGCACCCTTGGGAGGCGACATGCTCCCCAGCGCATGCCGCCCACCAAGTCCCGACGCGATGGTCAAAGTTGCAAAACTTTCCCTAGCCATGCATGAACAAGAGGAAAGCAAAACAAAAAAATACAAAGGCTAAATGAAACACGTGAAATAAAGGGGGAAGACTGAACCATTCTAGGAAGGAGGCTTAGTAGAACATGTAGGAGCACCATTGGTGGGCCGAGAAGCCATGGGAGTAGTAGCCAGACTAAAGGTAGAGCACATGGCCACGGCCGTGCACCTCACTAATAGCCAGCTATGCTAGCCCAAAGCTGGCACCAGTGCCAACGCGACCGTGCACCTCACTAATTGACAGTCAACGCGACCGTGCCAGGAACCCTAGCCACAACTAGTGGGCCGAGCCGAACACGTGGTTGCGTGCGTGTGCCGATGGTCAGCAGCAGTCTCAATGCCAGTGAGTCTGAGAGCCTCTACAAGTTCCCTGTTGCGCAAGAGTGGAGGCCAAGTTGGGAGCGAGAAGGAGAGGAATGGGGCGGCGCTTGTGGGAGGTAGCAGAGGAGTAGCCAATGGCTGGTGGCGCGAGGGTTGGCCACGCCATGGGGCCAAATCAGAGGGGACTTGGGGAGGATGAGGAGTAGGGAGAGTGGAGAGGATAAGACCGGCCAAGTGAACATGAGAGAAAAAGAGGAGAGAGAGAGAGAGGAGAGAAAAGAGAGATCAGTTGAGGAAAGAAAAAAAGAAAAAGGGAAGAAAGAAGAGTAGAGGGGAAAAAAAAGAAAAAAGAGAGAATAAGCGTGCGCGGTGAAATTTTTGTAAATCTTAAATTTGCAAAACATGTCAGGCGATCCGCCAGAAAGATGGGTTTAAAGTCAGTTGTCATGAAAGTGAAAGGATCTACTTATTTCAAGAAAAAGAAGAAAGTGATCTTGAGCTGGAGAGAAGGTTTTCGAGGTGAAAGAGTAAGAGATTGATCTCCGAGACAACGGTAAGGTGTCTGGTGAGAGGGGGATTGTTTGTCGGTTTCACGCATAGAAACATTGTCGTTCTTATATGCGCACATGTGTTGCTATAGAGTATTGAGACAGGATGATGCTTGTGCAGATGATGGTCTTGGTTTTGAGCCACCCACGCATCGTCCACAGGGATTAAATAGGCAAGTGTATGGTGGAGCGGTAGACAGTAAATGATATGAAATATGTGATGTTTACGTTTTTTTTATGATGATGACAATAATGATGGAGCAGCGTAAACAATAGCATAAACAATGATACTTATCTGCTAATGATAATAATGATGAATTATATTTATGACTGTGGACTTACGCATACCCTTATCTGTTGTTTACTGCATGTGTAATTAAGACATCAAACAATCAGGACATTCATTAATTGGAATTGACAGGTACATATCACGAGTAGTTGACGCACGATCCAAGTACGTAGAACGGTAGAAACAATAACCATGCGTGATCACAGCAAGTTAAGACGAGACGGATCAAAACACAAACGAATTAGGAACCAATGGAGATCGGAGTAACAACGAACTAGAGTGCATGCATGCATGTGCAACTTGGGCAGGAACTTGCGCTTCATGGAGTCGAGGAGGCCGCCGTCGATCTGGAACGTCGGAGCCAGCACGTCAGCCTGCAGTAGCGGCGTGGTGCCGAAGAGCGCCTCGGCGACGGACTGCGTGCCCTGCGTCTGGCAGCTGAAAGCGGCGATGGGGACGGCGGTCGAGTTGGCGCAGCTATTCTTCTGGAAGTGGAGAAGGACGCGGGGGAAGACGAACACCTCGCCCTTGCGGACGGTGCGGGCGAAGAGCTTGTTGACCGTGGTAGTCCTCGAGCACAAAGATGATCTCGGTGGCGCGCTGGTGGGTGTGCGGCGGCTGCGGGTTCAGCCCCAGCGGCGCGTAGTCGATGCGCGCTACGGAGAAGACCAGGGTGTTGAGCCCCGGGAGCTTCTCCACCGTCGTCACCACCATCGACGACCCCGCACCGCTGCCGGTGGTGTTGGCCATCGCCAGCCCGTCGAAGAAGAAGTCGTTCACCGTCACGTTCTCCGGCCTCTTGCACGGGAACCCGTTCAGCCGCAGCGCTACATCGATGCAAATTAAGCAAGCATGGTATTCCATGAGGGATCAGTTGATCAATTGATTGAGAGAGCGATGCATGGACTACTTACGGCCCTGGAGGGATTTGTAATCGGGGTCGCCGACCAGCGAGGGGGCGGCGAGCGCCAGGAGGAGGACTAGGACGGCCAACGAGGCGAGCGCCAGAAGGAGAACAACGACGGCCAAGGAGGCGAGGCCGAGGGTACTGGCCGCCATGCTCATGCTCAAGAACAGCTTAGAGCTGGCTAGCTTGAATTGGTTCGCCTGACCAGCACGATGGTATTTATAGGGGCCGCGTCGGCCGGTGCGTAGCTACCTGCTTGATGAAGGATTAACTGACGTATCATCACACCAGCATGTTATTTGGAAGAGGATGACGACCCGTTATTCGTCCGTCTGTTGTCTGTGTCATTTTGTCACACACACACCATGTACGTGAATTGGCGTTACGCATAGAACAGCAAGCCACCTACCTACCTACCTACCTTACATTCGCTCAAACAAACTATAGAACTATATATAGTAGTACTAGCGCGCATACATAAAACATATACATACATATATACACACATGTATATATATACAGGTATATATGTATATATACAAATATATATATTTATATATATATATATGTATATATATATATGTATGTGTGTATACGTATATGTATACGTATACGTATAGATATACGTATATGTGTGTACACATATATTGTAATTGATATCTAAATCCACTGGCTATTGTCAGACTTAGTACATAAGTCATGGCAACAATGGACAGTAGCGAACACAGATGGAAAATAAGTGTTTTTGTGCGGCTATTTAGAACTACAGCGTTTTCTTCTTCCTTTTATAATGCAAAACAAGACCCACTAACTCATTAAATCACGCCATGCCGTTCAGCACTTGTAGGATCAAGGATAACCGACTAGACGAGGGTGAATAGGAGGTTATAAATTTTTTGCCTAATTAAAACAAGTTGTAGCTAAGATAACAAGGCAAGTATGCTAAGTCAACCGAACTTACTCAATTCTAGCAATACTAAGCAATTTGATATATTAACTAAACACAAGCACTAACAAGTATAATTAAATTGCTTAACAAATGTAAGTACTAAAGAAGGTAAAGAAATGATCACAAAGAGACACGCGATGTTTTTCCGTGGTATCGAAGACTTACCGGTCTTCACTAGTCCACGTTGAGGAAAGCCCAAACGCTCTTGGACCGGCTCCACAAATTAAGCATTGCTCCTCGATCACTAGTGGTAGCTCTTCCTTCGCTCCGGAGATGGCGAGCTCCAAACCACTCACAATTGGCTCGGACTTCTTCATAACCTTCTTGAAAAAGTCACCGTACAATCAACATTCCCGCCGTCTAGATGCCGGCAAACACCAAGAGAATAGATCACCAATTTCGCTTGACGGCACTCAAGTGCAAAATGGATCAACTAGAATTGAATGCACTTGAAAAACTCTCCACTACTCAAAGTGAATGCTCAAGAGAGAAAGGGAGTGGAGTGAATGCTCTAGGGCTCAATTATGTTCAATGGAATTTCAGCAACCTACCCAAAGGCAGGTGGAGGGGTATTTATACCCTTACCAACCAAAACTAGCCATTGTAAAAAATTAATCCTGAAAAATCAAGAAAATCGGTAATACCGCTGTACAAAGTGCGGTACTACCGCACTTTACTGTAGCACACAGTAACGGCTATGTCAGACATTTCAGAACTAGTCGTTGGAATTTAGTGCGGTACTACCGCCGTTGTGAGTGCGATTTCTGGTCAGTTAAGTTTTTTCGGGAACTTTCTGGAAAAGACATTCCGGAAATCAGTATTACCGCAGTACCATGCGGTAGTACCGCACTGCGGTAATTCCGTCGTTCAAATACAGGTACTACCGATTTCAGTGAGTTAAAGTCCTCGAAAAGGTGCTCTCTGGAAAAAATATACCGCACAAAAATCGGTACTACCGCACTGCGGTAATACCACTGTTTGCATGCCGGTATTCCCGCACTGCGATAATACCGCAAGTGAGTGCAGTGCTACCGATTTTTCTGAGAAAGCACAGTGAGTTTTTAAACTTCTTTTCAAATGCATGCATGATCTTAAATTGATCTAATATGCACCCAGGTATGCTATCAAGCTACTTTCAAAGATCCCTCTTAATAGTACGGCATATGAACTATAATCTGATCTTTCACTTTTTCTCCTAAGACCGGTAAAACAAAAAGAGATCCTATATTTTATGTACCTCAATTTTAATCTTTCTCGACGCCAAGATTCCATGCAGCTTGTTCTTGTCCATCGCCCACATGAGACTTTGTCTATACAATCTTAGCACACATGTTAGTCTCATATTTATAAATCGTCATTAATTACCAAAACCCTAAACTCAGTGGCCTAGATGCTTTCAACACTTCATGCATGCATAGAAACAGATGAGCACTTACATGCATGCATAGAAACGGATGAGCAGACTCTAGCGCTACTGCATGCAGAATTAAAGATTACTAGCTAACGTGCATAGGATTACCAACAACCACCCCCTAATCCATGCGCACGTCCATGACGCCAATCAGAGCCCGTTGTTCAGTGAATTTTAGATGCCCCAATGGCTTGGTAAGTATGTCTGTGAGTTGCCCTTCTGTGCTGACGAAAACGACTTCAATCTTCCCTTGATCCATGCAATCCCTGATGAAATGGAATCTTGTGCCTATGTGTTTGCTCCTATCGTGGAATACTAGGTTCTTGATGAGAACAATCGCTGATTTACTGTCCATCTTTAGAGTGACAGCTCGTCGGTCTTCAGCTGTCAGTTCTGCAAGGAGTTGTGCAGCCACACTCCCTGGCAGGCTGCTGATGTCGCCGCCATATATTCTGCTTCACATGACGAGAGTGTGACGATGTGTTGCTTCTGTGAAAACCAGCTCACCAGCGCTTTGCCCAGGAAGAACAATGCCGCACTGGTGCTCTGACGAGTGTCAACATCCCCTGCCAGATCACTATCATTGTAGCCAATCAGGGATTTTCTAGTCCCTCTTGGGTAGCAGCAGCCAACGTTGATTGAGCTGGCAACATAGCACATGATTCACTTCACTGTTGCTAAATGTTCCGTCGTTGGCTTCTCCATAAACCTGCTAACATACCCCACTGAAAATGCAAGATCTGGGCGGGTGTTCACCAAGTACCTGAGGCTCCCAACGATACTTCAGTACTCAATCGTGTCCACGGCGGCTGGTGCAATGCTCTCCTTGCTCAGTTTGCACCGCTCCTCCATGGGTGTGTGGCACGGGTTGCAATCAACCATGCCAGCCTTCTTCAGTATCTGCCGAGCGTAGCCAGCTTGACTCAGCGTGATCCCCTCAGGCCCCTGTTGCACCTCAATTCCTAAGTAGAAGTGAAGCATATCGAGGTCGCTCATCTTGAATAGCTTCTTCATCTCGGCCTTGAAGTTACTTATCTCTTGCGGATTGTTCCCGATGATGACGAGATCATCCACATAAACGCCCACCAGCAGTCGATTAGTGTCCCTACCCTGAGCATACACAGCATGCTCAGAGCCACTGCGTTGGAAAATAATTGATGTCAAGGTTTGATCCAACTTAGTGTTCCAAGCATGGGATGCCTGCCGGAGTCCGTAGAGGGCCTTATCCAACTTCAGCACCTTGTTCTCATGTCCCTCAGTGATGAATCCCGGCGGTTGTGCAACGTAGACCTCCTCTGCTAGCTTGCCGTTGAGGAACATCGATTTCACATCCATATGGTGGATTGGCCATCCCTCATGAGCAGCGAGAGCTAGCATTAGCCGCACTGAATCCAGCCGAGCCACCGAGGCGAAAACCTCATCAAAATCAACTCTGGGCTATTGTACATATCCTTTAGCCACCAGACGTGCCTTGTGCCGAATCATCACACCGTGGCCATCCTTCTTCACCTTATAAACCCATTTCAGTCCAATGGGTCTGTGACCTGGGGGGAGATCCACCAATTTCCAGGTCTGATTGTCCTCGATTGCGCTCATCTCCTCCAACATGGTGCGTCACCACGCCGGGTGCTTCTTCGCTTCTGCAAAGTTTGTAGGCTCTTCAGCAACTTGAAGTAGCAGCTCATCAGCTAGTTCACGCTCAGCCACACCCGACGCCACAGTTGGCCTGAGCAGACTGTCAATGAGCTTGAACTTGGGTAGGTGATCATCTTTGCTGTCAGCGTCAATGTGTTCGTGCGCGTCGGGTGGCGGTGACACTGTCACCAGCCTCTGTGGCGTTGAGGGGCCTGCGTCCTGCGTCACCCCTCTTGGTGTCTGATCTAGCCAAGGAGACGTAGGGCTGACCTGCGTTGGAGTGCCTGCTGATGGAGAACCTCCGATTGGCGACGACTGTGTCTCCGAGGCAAGCTCGATGGTGCGGTCAATGATGAAGTCCATCGCGGGCACGATGTCCTTGGGGAGCTGCTTGCTCCAGTCCCACCCCACTTCCTCCTGAAAGACGACGTTGCATGTGACCAAAACATGCCTGGTGGAGGGATCATATACACGATACCCCTTCACACCAGGTTGGTAGCCGATGAACACCCCGAGAACGCTTCGATCCGCCAACTTCAAAAGGTGTGGCTTTGTGATCTTGGTGTGCGCCACACACCCGAAAGTGCGCAGGAAGTGCACGGTAGCATGGTCATCCCGCTAACGCTCCTCGTCGGAGCATGGTTCAACAGGAAAACAGCTATGGTTACAGCCTCTCCCCAAAACTCTGCTAGGACATTTCGTGCCTTGAGAAGACTGCGCACCATAGCCAGCACCGTCTGGTTCCTCTGCTCCACTATGCCGTTCTGTTGCGGTGAATACGGCACAAAGAAATGCCGCTGCACGCTACAACCTGTGCAGTATTATGTGAATTCAACAGAAGTGAACTCACCCCCATTGTCCGTGCGGAGTACACGCAGCTTGCAGCCAGTTTCAACTTCCACCGAAGTCTGGAAGTTCTTGATCGCCTTAGATGCTTCATCTTTTGCTCCGAGGAGGATCAGCCACATGTAGCGGCTGTGATCATCCACGAACAGTAGAAAGTGACGCTTCCCGCCATGAGTAGCCAGAGTGATTGGTCCACACAGATCCCTATGGACCTGATCGAGTGGAGTGGTGGCACGGTACTGGGTCGTCGACGGAAACGGTGCCCTCCTCTGCTTGGTGGTGATGCAGCAGTCGCATAGCTGATCAACATGTTTGATTCGAGGGCGTCGAAGGTGAGATGCCCAAAGCACGCATGAGATTTCCACGCATCCTCCTGATGTCAGGCCATCAGACACATAGGCTGGGCAAGGTTGAGCCAAAGAAGGTACAGACGGCTCAGGGATCGCTTCACCCTTGCCACCAAGCGCTTCCGTCTATCCCGGATGTGAAGGAGCCTATCGTCGATCATCACCTGACAGCCGTTTTCGTCAAGTTATCCAATGCTGATGATGTTCGTCGTAAGGCGAGGGATGTAGTAGACGCCAGTTAGCGCACGGTGCTCGCCGTTGTTGCATGCGAAGAGTACAGTCCCACGTCCCTCAATGCCCACCACGAAGCCATCATCGAACTTGACCGTCCCGGCCACCCCCTGATCAAGATCAGAGAAAGCAGCCCTAGTGCCCATCATGTGATTCGTCTTTCCGGTGTTGAGGTACTACATGGTGTCGTCCTACTCCTCGTTGCGATCCAGCTACGCAAACACCTTTCCTTCATTTAGATGAACCGCCTCACTGAGCTTCTTCTCAAGCGCCAGCGGCGGTGTTAGTGCATGTTCGACCTGTTGGAGCTCGCAGACATGCGCCATGAGCACTGTGGGCTCCTCTTCTTTAGCTTGAGTGACATGAGCCTGCTCCTGGTCGCGCTTCTTCTTGCGGCAATCACGTTCCCAATGTCCCGGCCGCTTGTAGTAGCGAAACTCATCCTTGGACACGCCACGAGATACATCATGGCCGGTGTCCTCACACTTGGTGCGTGAACCGCCTCTTCCACACCATCGCCGTCCACGCCCATTCTTGGCACCGCCTGAGGAGCCCTCACCGGTCTGCAGCTTAAGCCGCCCGACCAGGGACTCCAGCTCAGAGAGGAGTAGTTTGTCGTCGCCACTTCCACCCCCCGAGCATCTACCACCAGCAAGCTCCTCGCGATCTTCAACTATCTTGAGCCGCCTAGTTAGTTCCTCAACAGTCAGTGTCTCCAAATCGAGCATCGTCTCGATTGAGAGGGCGATCTGTGAGAACTTTGCCAGGAGGACACAGAGGAATTTCTGAACCACCATATCATCATCATGCACATCACCGAGGGCAGTCAATTGATTTGCCACCCCCATGATGCAGATCGCAAACTTGGTGACCGTCTCGCCGTTGTGGAACTTGATGCTGTCTAATTCTTGCTGAAGCTGTTGTGCCTTCGCCTTGCGGACACGATCACTCTCAGCATACATTGATCTGACAGTTTCCCACACCACTTTTGCCGAGCTCTTCACCGCAAGAGTCAACATCAGCTCGGCGGGGACACCCTTCAGAATGGCCTCCAACGTGATTCTGTCTTCCTACAAATCGTACACTCCAACTTCCACCACCTCCCACAACCCTCTGGCCTGCATCATTACCTTCATGAGAAGTGCCCAGTCGTCATAGTTCAAGCGCGTCAGCATCGGATACGCCGCACTTCCAACCTCCTGCACCGTCTTCTGCACCACGAGCTCGCGGCCGGCCATGCGGCCACGCAATCGTTGCAGATCGAGGGGCGAAGGTGAGCGCCGACGTCGATGCGATGGAGTTCTAGATCGATTTGATGCAGGAGCCAACATCACCACGAATCACTGGCTCTGATACCAGATGATATATAAATCCACCGGCTGTTGTCAAACTTGGTACATAAGTCACGGCAACAATGGACACTAGTGAACACAGATGGCAAACAAGTGTTTTTGTGTTGCTATTTAGAACTTCAGCGCTTTCTTCTTCCTTTTATAATGCAAAACAAGACCCACTAACTTCCCACTAACTCATTAAATCACGCCATGCCGTTCAGCACTTCATGCATGCATAGAAACGGATGAGCACTACATGCATGCATAGAAACGGATGAGCACTTACATGCATGCATAGAAACGGATGAGCAGACTCTAGCGCTACTGCATGCAGAATTAAAGATTACTAGCTAACGTGCACAGGATTACCAACAGTAATATTCTGATTTAAGCCCTCCGAGGGACCTTTGTGCAAATAGAGAAAAAGATAAGTGAAAAAGAGATAAAATGGTCAAGGGAGTTGGCTGGCCAAAATTTACTCCGATTCGTGCAGGAGGAGTGGACGAACTCACCTTCCATGCTGTGGGCACGTGTCGCCTTAAAAGGGGGGTCGAATGGGAGGCTAACTCCATCAACCCTAGTTGACGCCGTCCTATTCCCTGCCCTAGCTACTGTTGCTGTGGCCACCTCCCATGCTAAAGGAGGACACACCATGCCGTCAAGCCAGGTAGGTGAGTCGCACTGCCACCGGAGGAAGGCCGTGTCATGCTGGCACCGGGCCACGCTTGGTCGCACTACACCGCGCTGGGGCTGCATTGTGCCTCCATTCCTATTTGTTCCTCACTGTGCCTCATGTGGTTTTTGAGATCTAACTATGTCACATCACACATGGGTTGCCAAGGAATGTGGAGGGCGATACGCAGAGGGTTTGGTTGTTGTTCCGGGGGACAGATAGATTAGAGAACGAGGGGCATCGTTTGTTTTCAAAGCTTCCCAAAACTTTCGAGTTGTAGGTAAAACCCCATATCATTGTTCCTCGTTGTTTTATCTTTGTAGATTCTTTTTGGGGTCATGCTGGTGCTAGATTGGAGAAGAGGGATAGCGTTGAGGTGAATTGTTGATGTCGTGTTTCGTCGAGATCTCATGGACTAGTTTTGGTATCAATATGTTCTAATTCATAACATGGGCCTAAAGTGAAAGTTGTAGATAATTGTCTAAGGATTCCATAGAGTACAAGAACATGGGTTTTGGTTGAGCAGATTAGAAGCTATGGCTTCAAGAAGACTGTTGTATAGATATTGTTGCTGCTGTATGCAGTCATGGAAAGCTACGAATTAGACCTGGTCGATGACCAAACTAAATAAAGGTAGATAATTTTCTATAGATTTCATAAGTGGTATGATTTTGTATGTTTGGTTAGGTAAATTAATAGATATAAATTATTAAGTTGACTATCTAGTACGATAACAGAATGGTCTTTGGGGTTACAAATGAAGGGTTAAATTGATTAATCAGGGTTTGTGGACAACTAAAAAATGTAGAAAATCATGTGTAGATTCTATAACTTATATGGTTTACCATGTTAGGGCTTGCGAGTCAAGAGTTATGTTATTTTTAGTATCAAAACAGTAGAGGAGATTATTCAGTAAAGGTGCAGCATTGTGAGATCAGAAGCCATATAGGAGCAATGCTGTTTAATTGATGATTATGTACTGTTGTGACATGTTGAGACTGCATATTTACAATAGGAGGAGTAATTTCGAGGTTGGTGTCATCTTCGCATCAATCCATCCATCATGATTAGAAAAGGTAAGTACATGGTAGAATGGTAACACGGGTTATTTGCTATTGCTGATTTACATGTTTATACTTGTTTTCTATAATACTCATGTGATTATGGATTAGATGGTGATGATGATAAATGGTTAATGTTGATAAGCGAGTAATGAATAAAAAGAATCATTGCATTTACATAATGAGCATTTATGATGGAAATAGTTGACCATTGTGGCCCTTTAAAGCATACTTTGTGTGGACAACCCATGAAAGTGCCTAGAGAAAATCTGCTTTGGTAGGCACTCTACGGGAGTGGAGGTAAGGTCTCTGCATAAAAAGGGCAGGCTTGAGTGGACATCGATAGGTGTAACAATCTGCTATACCAGTATAAGCAAAAGAGTAGTTGAGACTTATACATTGCATTCATGAAAAGATAAATGAGATGATGATATATGTGTATGGTATTAATAAGAAGATATATGAAGTTGAGATAGTTGTGAATTGACATGAATACTTGGTACCATATTTTAATATTGTTTATTATTTTATTATATACTTGCTGAGTTTTAGACTCATCCTTACTTTTATTATTATTTTTACATAATTGATGATGACAACATGTTTGAACGGGAAGTATCATATGATTGATCTATCGTCGTCATTGCTTTATTTATCACTTAACAAAGAGTCATTGCTGTCGCTAGCCTTTTCCATCGACTCGCCGCCTTACTTAGTGTTGGCTGTCACTATGGGAGAAAATAGAGAGGGGAACTGTAGCTAATTGGTTTTAGTGATAGTGATATGGTTGGAGATTTGGATTACTAGAAGAGTACAACGGGAGTGGTTTTCCTATTGGGTAGTGCTCCGGTCAGTTGGCAATCTCAAAAACAAAAGGTATGGCTAGCAAGATTGCTTGGTGACATGATGAAATCTAAGCCACGATGTATCAAGCTTCATGTGGACAACAGGTCGGCAATTGCTTTGTCAAAGAACCCCATCCTTTATGATCGCAGCAAACATATTGATACTCGCTACCACTTTATCAGGCAGTGTGTAGAAGAGAAGAGGATTGAGCTTGAGTTTATCAGCTCTGGAAAACAGACTGCAGACATGCTGACGAAGCCACTTGGGCGAGCTCACCTTCTGGAGTTGAGGAACAAGCTCGGGATGGTTGAAGTGTAGTAAAAAATAGGGAGTGATTGTGAGTTAATTTTCACTGCATATTGTGTGTTTTCTGTCTTAGCTACCTAGTATGTTTGCTTACTGCATCGCTGTACTATTTGTGTTTTTGGAGTTTTTCAGTAGTAGTAGTAGTACTCTGCATCTTTCGGCTGTGCCATTTTAGTCTGGACCGAGTCGCTCTGATCGTGGCTGATTCAGACGAAGACTCGGCCCCTCAACTGCATGTAACAGATCCTGTATTCTGGACTAGATAAAAGGAAAAAAAATGCTGAAAAGCCGCAGTTAGTTGAGCGGCACAATCGTGTTGAGTGCAGTTTAGCCACTGTTCATCATCCGAAACGACTCTGTCTTCAGAGTTTTGCGTCCAGTCTGAACTGCAGAGCAGTTGAACTGCAGAGCAGTTCCGATTGCTGAGTTGAGTGCGGATTGTGTCTAACATTGAGCCCCGCGAGCTTCTCGACGTTCACCGCCGTCACCACCAACCCCACCGTGTTGCTGGTGTTGCCGGGGTTCGCCGGCTCGTCGAAGAAGAAGTCGTTCACCGTCACGTTCTCCAGCCAGGACACCAATGTTGATATGAGGTGTTGATGCAATTGTGACTCTCACCGACAATATGACAGACTATCGTAGGCCAGCAACTCGACATTTGGCAAACTAGTAAGCAAGTTCCATTAGTCCCCTTTAAATTTTGATCATCGATCCGTCGCTGACATGGACTACTTACGGCCCTAGAGGGAATTGTAATCGGCGACGTAGATGTCCTGGAGCATGTTGGGGTCGCCGGCCAGCGAGGGGGCGGCGAGCGCCAAGGAGGAGGACGAGGACGGCCAAGCAGGCACTGGCTGCCATGCTCAACATGCAACAACTTAATTTGCTAGCTTTGTTCTTGTTTGTTAGCTTAATTAGGTTTGTCTGAAATTGACGAGGAAGGGAAGATGGCATTTATAGGGTCCGACCGGTGCTTAGCTTGACGAAGATGTGATCAATTATTTGACGTATGGCCAAGTTAAAAAAGCATTGTAAGGTACTAATTAACCTCCGTTCTTAATGCATGCATCCATTAACAGGCTCCATGAGATCCCATAAGAGTGTAAATGGATGGAATAAGTCATGCATACACGATTCAATTCTTTATTTATTATATATTTTTTTGTTATAGTATGGAAATGCATTCTTTTTCTTTGCATCATTGCGATCAAATACTATTGGCGTAAAGAAGGGATATTCTAACGAAGAACGTAGGGGGTGATCGGAATAGCGATGGCTTTTGGCTTTTGCTGAAAAAACACTGTAGCTGGCTGATTTTTTACTGTAGCTGAGTAGCATGTTAGGCATAATTAAATTTTAAAAAATGTAAAAATAAAAACGGCTCGCTAGTCTAGTACAGACAATGCAAAGGAATATGAGGAAAAAAACGGAACGCAAAAAAACCAAAAAACAAAAAAAAATTTCACTACGTGACAAAAGTGCTATAGTGTTTCCGTCGCTGCTACAGTATTTTGATCGCTCAACAGTGAAAATATCTCCATTTTGATCGGGGCCGTAGGCTAACCTTAACGTAAGAAACTTGAGATGAGAGGGGGGACACAGCTAATCGAGAGACATAAGATAATTCATAAAACAAATTATCATAATCAATTTTTTAAGCCCACCTGCGTATTAAACATTATTCATAAGCAACATTCACCAAGATACTAGACACTAGTCAGACAGCAGATCAGCGCCTAACATCTAATTGCACGCGTAGGTGGGTGAGGCCTGAGGGTGTCACATGGTGTCTAGGCGGGTTAAGCAGCCACACTTTCAATAAAAATATGATTCTTTTCAATGAGTAGTTTTAGTTGTAACTTTGAAAAAGAGAATCTGAGTCACTGTATGCCTCAGGGTACTATGGATATCTTCCGTTCGTTTCTTCATGAGCTGGAATAGATTTGTCATGGAAATGGAATTGACATTAGTAGATATGACATCAAAAGTACTTCTTTGACGTTATACTTTTTATAATCTTTGCTAACCTATAACTAGAAAAAAGTAATATCTAGGTTAAAACAGAAAAAGTAATGTCCAAATGTGTGTACTAGGGGATCCGTCGATTTATGAAATAACACTTAAAAGAGAATGGAAGTGGTATACATGTACATCAGTCACTCGATCAGATCGGGGCGCGTAACTCCATAATCAAGATGAAAATTGGGATTAATTAACCTATGCTACTTTCCTAATTTAGTTCTGTACTTACAAAATTCATAATTCTTTTGTAGTTTAAAATGTGAATGTATATATATTTGAATAACACGATTTTTTTTGGAAATACATTCTGAATTTTATATATCTAGATACCAAAAATACTTTTGCAGTTGTCGATCCTGATTTTTTATATTTGGAATTTAAATTATTTCAAAAATTTTAATATACTTATATTATTTTAGCCTGAATTTATATATATTTAGAATAAGGGTTAATAATAATGGAGTGTATCACGCTAGCTAGTCCAGTCAGGGGTGGAGGGTGAAGCAGCTAGAGAAGACCAACTTAGCATATAATCACTCTGCCTCTACAGGCTTTGCCAATGAGTCCGAGATCGGTAATTTTTTTCGCCGCTACAAAGAGAGAAATAATATTATTCTTACAATCACATGCGCAGGGACCGAATTAAAGCCCGTCTTCTTCCCCAATTCCCTTCTTTCCTTCTACCCAAAATCCTAGAGCTGCCATTGATGGCCTTAACTACTCATAAGACGATTCGACTTAGACCATGTACAATGATATGACGTTAGCTACTTGTAAGGTCTGACACACAGGATATAAGATTATCATGAAGGAGAGAGAGTATAGAGACTTAGACTGTCTCTAATGTAACAGTCGATTATAACACGAGAAACAAGACATAGTGTGTCATAGAGAAGTTGTATATGTAAAAAAACAATCCACCTAGGAGTTGTCTTTACTATCGTCTATAGACGATACAGACGATATTATAGATAGCTATTATCTATATTATTGTATATGCCCTCGGTATCTGCTATCTTGGCGAATCTGCAGGTATGCTGGTGTGCTGAAACGATTGATAGATTTTTGGTAGAAATCAACTTGATTGATAATTAGCAAATAAAGAAAAGAAAAACAAAAGATGCATGTATTGTCCTCAGACAAGTCTGCGTGAAGTGACGCTCTCTAAAGCAACTGCGAATTTTTGTCAGATTTAGTACTATTTTCAATCGGAATTACAAAAATAGTCGAATAAAAATGGTATTGACAAAAATAACGTTTTCATCGTCTGGTGGCCGGGCGGCAGTGATAGAGGGGCGACGTGTGGCCCTTGCCCTAGCAGTAGATGGCAGAGGCCTGCCGCCCCCATGAGGAGACAACAGATGATTAGGCCGGCTAATTAGCTGGCAAAATCACCGTCATTTTTTTTAAATTTATTTAAAATTTGTGGGAATTTTTTATTATAGTAAATAAGCTTTAAAAATTACAAACATTTATGTACGATCTCCTGATATAATGTAGTTGACTATATAATTTTTCTATAATTTTATGCACTGTGAATGTTGCTCAAAAATTCATACGATTTTAATAATTGTAGGAGCTGTTACATATAGTAAACGAGCTCCAAAAATTACGAAATTTTACGCAAAGCCTCATTACACAGCCATAGTAATTGTATAATATTTTGGGAATTTTATGTGCTCTAAACTTTTGATGTTAATTTATGTTAATTTAATCGTGAAATTAGTGAGCCATTGCCATCATCAGAACGTGACTTCCGCATATGTGACAAGCATCATCACCCACCTAGTCGTGGCGGATGTGTCCATCTCCCCAAATATGCTTATGTCGAAAGTCGCCAATGTGATTAACTATCCAGTCAGCTACAGTAAAGTTCGATGAGGTAAGCAGAAGGTCGTCGAGTTCATGTATGGAACGTACAAAGAGACGTACAACCTTATGCTGAGATTGCTTCACCAGATAGTTGAAGCAAACTCTGGCATGTACATAAACATGTTTGAGTGTCCAGATGCTGACGGAGGGCCCAACTGCTTTATATTGGACCGATTATTCTGGGCTTTTGCCCAGACCATTGAAGGATTCAAGTTTTGTTGTCCCATGCTCACGATGGATGGTACTTTCCTAACAGGGAGGAACAAAGGAATCATTCTCACCGTAGTGGTAGCCGACGCGAACGACCAGCTTCTCCTAGTGGTATTTGCCATTGTGGAGAGAGAGAGAACACATCTATTTGACTCTGGTTCCTAACGAACATGAAGCAAACGGTGGTTGGTGACTGACCCAATGTTTGTGTCATCACAGATCGCAATACTAGGTTGATGGCCATGCTGAACACCATGCAGCATGGGACCGAACCTCCTCAGTAGTGGAATGATGTGCATCTCTGAGTACTATGACATGCAACACCTTTTTCAGTACATGGAGTGCGGAGTTTCACTCCTGCGGCTTGGACATGAACTATAAGGATCTTTGACCAGACATCCTGCAATGGACCCTCAACAAGGAGTTGAAAATAACTACGAAGGGACGTCGGCAAACGCGGCACTTCCAGAATGACATGGATGTGAGCCAACGTACTAGTCACACGGTAAAATGTAGGATATGCAAGACCTTCAGGCACTCAATGAGATATTGCCCCAACAGATCGAGCTCGTTTGTTCGCTATTCCATGTCATAATTTTATGTATCTTTTAGTGTATTGATTGAATTCATATTTGTACCAATTTCAAAAGTAATTGGCAATTAATCAATTGATTAGATGAGTGATTAACTCCATAATCTATTATCGCACAAGCCAACACATGTTCCAAGGAGTGAGCAGGCAAGGGGGTAGCATCAAGGGGTCGACATCCCTCCTTCCGCAATGTTTCTTGAATTAATTCATGTTCGTGTCAATTTCGCAATGACGCATCAGCCATTTAGTTACAACAGGAGCAAGCATGGTACAAGCCTATCCACAATGACAAGTGTGCGTAGGAGGTACCATACGAGGGGGGACGGCATCGACAGAGCGATAAAATGTGCGCACTACATAGCCAACCATGGGGGATAGCACGAACGGAGTGACAAGTGCACACACGAAAAAGAGGAAAATGGTGGCCAAGGCCAAAAAAGCCACTGAGGAGTTCAACGCCGAGATCGTAAGGAAGAAAAAATGGCACTGATCCACGCAGTAAGTCGGATCGTTCCGAATTAGTCCTCTGAAGCTCGAATTTATTTTCATTTGAAAAAGGCGCATATGTATCGTATGAGTATTTCAATTTGTTCCATCATGCATGATGTTGTTTCTTATACATGTAACCAAATTTTGTGTATCATGTTATTTTTAGTTTTATTACAAAATCTATTTTAATTTGTAACAATAAATGTCATCACCTTTTCGTGATTAATTCTTCACAAGAAGTCACTATGTTATCATCTTACCACTAAATACTAAGGTTCCAAATTCATAAATCAAGTTTGAACTAAATTAAATTATACCTTGATTTATAATTTACAAATCAACTATAATCATACATGCTAATTAAATGAGCACCGCATATCGTTAATTTCATTTTTAAATTAACATGAATTAACGTGGTAAATTCGGAGCACATAAAATTCCCAAAAATTACATAATTACTATGGTTGTGTTGAGAGGCTTCGCGTAAAATTTTATAATTTTTAGAGCTCGTTTGCTATATGTAATAGCTCCTACGAATATCAAAATCATACGAATTTTTTAGCAACAATTACAGTGGATAAAATTACGAAAAAAATTACACAATCAGCTACGTTGTGTCAAAAAAATTAGCCGGTCTAATCACCTGCCGTCTCCTCATGGGGCGGCAAGCCTCCATACCGTCTGCTGATGGGACGACAGGTGATCTACCATCTATCCACGGGATGATAGGGCTACACGTCACTCCTCCGCTGTTATCCCATCACCAAACACCAAACGATGAAATTTTTATAATTTCGATTGAAAACAAGTACTTAATCTGACGAAAATTCAGCAACTGCAAGATCCGACTCAGAGAGCTCCTCCTCCCCACCCAGATCTGAACAACTCCCGTCCGTCGCACCGGCCATGGCCGTGGGCGGCGACGCAGCGAGCATGGTGGCCGTCGGCCTCGTGTGGGGCGCCACCAACGCCTTCATGCGCCGCGGCGCGCTCGTCTGGGACCGCCGCCTCCGCTCCTCCGGCGGCGGCACCGTCCGGCGGTGGGTGGACCTCCTCCTGACGTGGCAGTACTCGGTGCCGTTCCTCGCCAACCTCTCCGCCTCCGCCGCCTTCTTCAGCCTCCTCGGCGGCGCCCCCATCTCCGTCGCCGTGCCCGTCACCAACGCCACCACCTTCGCCGCCACCGCCGCAGCCGCGGCCCTCCTCGGCGAGGACACCCGCCCGGCCCCCGCTGCGCTCGGCACCGCGCTTATCGTCCTTGGAGTCTGGATCTGCATCTCCTAGCTTAGCTTGTCTCAGTCGATCGGCTGCCCGTCCAAGAATTGAATTGTACCACACAAAGTGTTTGTTGAATTGGTTGTGCAGCACAACAGTGGAAGAACTGATAAATTCAGGCGTGCCTCTCTCAACGCAAAAAACTTCTGTGTTCTAGCAGCTAGCTACTAGATAGGTTTTTTTTTCTAACAGAAAGAAAGCTTTTGATCGCCATTGTTAGCTCCAGCGTGAAGAGTGATATTGTCTCAAAAATGCCATTTTGACCTTCTTCATGGCCTGTCGTCTCTTCCCCATTTTCGGATCACAATGAAGCTTTTGATCGCCATTGTTAGCTCCAGCGTGAAGAGTGATATTGTCAAAAATGCCATTTTGACCTTCTTCATGGCCTGTCGTCTCTTCCCCATTTTCGGATCACAATGCAGGAGAAGGGTCTTCTTCAACCAAACTAAGCGCATTGACAGGATTTGATCAACCAAACCAACCAAACTAAGTCGCCGTCTTCGCAGGATTTGGTTGCAGTGGTGTCTCAACAATTGGAGCGGTGGCTAAGGAGTTTTTTACCCAGCCTTGTGGGTGGCGGTCTAGTCTGCGGATTGATTGTCATTAGAAGTGCTTGTATTTTTTTTTCTTTTTGTTCTTTTGGCTGTGTGCATCCTGGTTATGCAGAGATCGGGAATTATTTTCAGGGTCTTGTATCTTCTTGATGTTAAAATCTTAAAAATTAATAAAGTTTTCTTTATCGGAAAAAAAACTAAGCGCATCGAAAGCAGCAAGCTGCTGAAGTCGCTTCTCAAACTAACAGTACTGCAGTGCGTATCCCAAACTCAATGACAGAATCGAATTGGAAGTTGGGAATTAGGATCACGAGCAGAGATCGAGCAGGTTGCAGTGGGTGTATCGAATTGAACTGCTGGCCAAAGCACACCGGCCGGGGGCTTACATATGTAACTGAACTCTGAAGAGTAGCTACTACACATTAATGAACGAGATATATAATTACAACAGATGGAAACGGATCGGAAACTGTGAGCCGGCCTCACAAGATATATAATTAATGAACGAGGTATGTGGCAGATCAAGATGCGTTGCTTACTGCAACCTGCAAGCTGCTGAAAGTTGAACAACGCAAGCAAGCAGCAGCCAGTCTTAACAGAGATTATAAAAAATTCAGCACTGAAAGAGTCGTACACTTTCCCACTCCGGTAATGCTGGATTTCATTTCTTTGTGGCTATCGATCACTGAAGGTTCTTGGCTTCTTGACGTTGATTAGGAACTTGGGATTCAGAGAGCTACTGAACTGAGCTGAGCTGAGCTGAAATGGGGACGCTGCTGGATAGGTGCCAATCAGTCATCGATCGAGGTGATCATTCCAGCCGGGAGTTCCTGCAAGCAGCAAGCCAGCAACAGCTAAGTGGGCCTTGGTACTTAGTTGGGGCGCTTTGCAGCTAAGGATACACCCGCTGATTTAGCAGTACCCTATTTTGATCTATCTTAACCTTGACGAGGTATACCTCATTGCTTTTGGCGCAAAGCTCTTCTTTACATTGTGCCTTTCACGCTTGGTAAGTAATGCCTTGTGCCTGATGATGAGATTCATAGCTTGAGATTTTTATGGTTGTGTTTTAACAAAGGATTATACCAATGTGACCTATATTCATCTGAAATCTCCTTGGTTGCTAGTTGTGCTAGTTTTCTTTAGTTTCGATCTACTAGCTTCTTGCCATGTTCTAGCTGTTGAGTAGTCAAATCTTTGTCGGCTCGAGATAAAAAAAAAGGAGTGCGGCTGCATGGATGCGCCGTATGTGTGGCCAAGAGATTAGAGAGAGATGAGAAAAAGTTGCTTTGGCTGTGTACTTGTGCATGAATTTTTGGGTGTGTGTCATGACTTTTGATAGGAGATGAGAGCTCTCGTTTTGTCCTGCTGTGAACGAGGCATTGATTTGAGGAGAGAAGAAAAAGTCATTAGTGGTTTGAGGAGAGAAGAAAATGTCATTAGTGGTAGAAAGCTTTGTGTGGCCATGATGTGAGGAGATCTGCGTTCATCGATTTTTGTTTATCCAAGTGTTGCCGCGATCTCTGTGATTTGATCGAGGCCGATGCGACATCGTGTTTCCGAGTGCTTGCATGCATAATTTTTTATTACTACAGTAACTGAATATATATATATATATATATATATATTAATTTGCTATAGTAGTCACATATATACATATATATATATATATATATATATCTTTACTATTATAAAAGAAGGAGTTGGTGGTTGACCCGTCGTTACTTCTCTTCTCTCAACCCTTCGATCTGATTGCGAGATAAAATCCGAACCGTCTATCTCGTAGCCCCTCCCTCCCACCCCGCGCACCACCTCCTCCCCTCCCTCTCTCTCTCTCTCTCTCGCAGCCGCACCGCCTCCCCCCGCGCGCCGCTCCTCCTCCCCCCACCCCGATCTACCTCCCCCTCGCTCTCCCCTCGCCTCCCCCTCGCTCTTCCCCCACCGCCTCCTCCCCCCACCCCGCGTCGCCGCCGCCGCCTCCCCTCCTCCCTCCCAAGCGCCGCCCTCGCTCTCCCCCCGCCGCCCCGATCCGCCTCCTCCTCGCTCTCCCCCCGCCGCCCTCGCTCTTCCCCGCCGCCCCGATCCGCCTCCCCCCGCCTCCCCGCGCCGCCGCCACCACCTCCTCCCCCCCTCCCACCCCGCGCCGTAGCCGCCTCCTCCTCCTCCCCACCCCGCGCCTCCTCCCCACCTCGCACCGCAGCCGCCTCCTCCCCTCCCTCCCACCCCGCGCGCCGCCGCCGCCGCCTCCTCCCTCCCATCCCGCGCGCCGCATCCTCGTCCCCCCACCCTTCCGCTACGCAAGCCAAAGAAGTGCCGCTAGGAGTGCAAGAAGAGCTGCCCCGTCGTTAAGACCGGTAAACCCTCTCGGGCCTCTCCCTCCCCACTCGCGGTTCCTGGTCGATACGGGCTTTTTCCTTTTTCCGTGGATAGTTTTGGCGAAGCGAAGTGTAGATCCCAGAGGTTTGCCTGTTTCCACCGGGCGATCTATTCGTATGACGATTTTGGTTTTAAAATGGGCGCTGATTGATGTGTGGGCATTCCTTGCAAGATCCGAAAAATGGGAGGGATTAACATAGTGACCCGTTAATTTCTTTCTTTGTAAGCGTCGTTGCTATGAACTTGTTTAATGTTTTATTTTAATTCTCATGCGCTACTAAGTACCAACTGTTCAATTATTCGTATGATAGTCTATGAGGAAGATCCGGTGTCCAAATATGCAGCGCATATGTGGTGCTTATTCGATTGTGTGCGCAATTCTACACTTCCCGATGTTACGTGATCCGATGTTTGATGTGTTGTATATGCTAGAGAGTTTCCTGGTTTCAAGTGGTGTTATGATAATGACAATTTCTTGGTTTGTTGTCAGGAAGCTTTGCATTGAAGTAACTCCGTCGAAACTTGCATTCATTTACGAAGAGTGTGTATTGGTTGTGGTATTTGTGTTAAGGTATGCTTGTAACTTACCACACTATTAATGTATGATTTTCCTATGTCTTTGTAATATAATCTTCTCACTTCTGCTGTAATTCTTGCTGCAGAAATGCCCATTGATGCCATTGAGATCATCAACCTTCCAAAAGATTTGGAAAAGATACTACCCATCGCTATGGGCCAAATACCTTCAAGTTGCAGTGCGTTCTTTTGATCAAAGAGCACGGTTTGTATAAAGTTGTGCATTATTTGTCATTTGTAAGTTTTCTAATCGGCTTGAAGATGTCCTTTTGGAGAGTTAATGATTTTGCTCTTGCAGGTTGCTGTCCCAAGACTGGTCAAGGTGCGGGCCTTGTTGGAACTAATGGAATTGGAAAGTCGATGACACTTAAAGTGTTAGGCGGCAAGCTGAAACCTAATTTGGGACGTTTCAAAGTACATTCCAATCCATACCTCCTATCTAATTTCCTTTTTAATCTGTTGGTTTCCATGAGTTTTCTTTTTGGGGAAAAGTTGGCCGTTTCTATTCATTTGTATGAAGCTGCACAAGCGATGTTTATTTACCTTTGCATTTTTGGCGAATCCACGATTGGTAGGAAATCGACATACTTCCGTGGGTCGAACTTGAGAACTACTTTACGCGTATAAGTATATATACGTGGGTCCGTGGTTCATGGGTAATTCACTATATATATTACTTTACTCCAAGGTGAGAGCCTTGCATTCTCTTCACTGTGTTAGCGTCCATTTAAGCAATTTGTAGTCTTTTCTTGCTGTAATTTATTTGAAGCGTATTAAGTTGTGAAGGATTGTACTTTTTATTCCTCTGGAGGTATGGAGTGTTTGATGTACGCAATTTAGAAGCAACACCGGATCGAGACGACACACGCTGGTTCGTCTTTGCAAGGTAGTTTTGGACCAGTGGTAATTTAGAAGCAACATAATTATGGTGGTTGTCCTTTGTTATCAATTGCGAGTGTGCTGCAATTTCAATGGCTTTGTCGACTCATCACAACAGATTAATATAAGCTTGCTATAATCCTTGAAGTGTCCACAGATTAATCATTACTATCAGAGTAATCATTAAAATCCTCTTATGACTCTAATGATAGATTTTGTTTTATGTTCAGTGGAGAGAGATGAAAATGCAAGTGCAATGTGTTTTTTTTAATTTGGTACTTATATCAATTTTGTTCCATTTTTCAGGAAGTGACTCCATATATTTCGGCAGCAGAAATGGTTAAGAAGTTTTGAGTCAGGGACTAGAGAGTTGGGCATCCTCCACAACACATCACTTTCTCATGTTAGTATTCCTTTCCCCATTTCTGTTGTTAGCTATGTCGCCTCCTCCTCCCCCCACCCCTCCACTCTGCCACCGCCTCCTCCCCTGGCTACTGTAAATTTCACTGCAGATCAGAGAAGATGATGAGGAAGCGGATGCGGATGGCGCAAATTATCGACTTGAGATGATGAGGTGCTTGAGGGAGGTTAATGTTGACAATAACACTGTTGGATGGTATGAGAAGCTATCTCATGTTATTCCATATTGATTTCAATTCATTTAGAAATATTTAGTGGCGTGTTGAGATGTCTTGACATGTGCCTTGACAAACAATGCATACTTCGCAGATCTTCATGCATTTATTTTCCATGATCTTGCATAACTAAGAAATATTGAGTATAGAAGTGCACTGACATGCTCTGATACATTTGCGATATTTTTTTTGTGGTCCATGATCTACATCAACCTTGGCTTTTGTTTTGTGCAATAAGAGTTTTGCATAGTTCCCATTTATACATTATTTTGGGGAATTGTAGGCCTGTAGGAACTGCAGCCAAACGAAATCTAGATATGTTCATTTGCCAATATAGTATTGTACTTCTGTTAGTATTAAGAATGGAGTAGTTTTGGGTGTAGCCTCTAGGTATGTATCGTTCTGGGACTGATAATATTGCATGCATTCAAATGTTGTTCGCTTCATGGATTTATATTAGCTATGTCAATGTATCTTTACTAGAATCATCGGAACTTTCTTTGCTCGAATTGGCAATTGTATTTATTCATCTTTTAGAAACACTAATTTGTGGGAGGTTGTTAGATTTGTATATGATGTGGAGCAACATCCAAATTCTTTGCATCGCTTGCGTCTGTTTATATTTTGGTGATCGGTCTTGGTTGGCGTTTAAGTGGCTTGTGTTCAGTCCACATGAGCTATAGTTATTCTTGATATATTAGCCTACATATTTACAAGTCTCGTTGAAAATGCTAGGTATATTTGTAATTGAAGTATGTCATTGTGGCTTGTGAGTTAGTGACCGCTTGTCCAACATATTTCATCTTGAGCTATAAGAGTATGACGTCATTACTGCTTGTCCAACATTTTGGAGATTTCCTATTATGTATTATTTTACATACGTTGTGGCATCTAGCCTTCTACTACCATTCATGTTCTATTCAGCTACTAGATTGAAGACATCACAGATTGTAATAAGCTGCTGTAAGTTAATTTTATGTTTTGACCTTATTTGTGGTATCATTTACATGAGATCCGTTGGCCGTTGCAAACCATGAGCACCTTTTGCAGCTCTCAGTTTTCAATATTTTTTATCTTGTACATGATTTCTTTCTAATGTACAGTTAACTACATCTACATAACAATGGCTCGATGTGTTGATTTAATACGATTTTTTAGTCTGTAGCAAAGCATGAGCATTGAACTATACTTCTTTATATATGAAAGATGTTTAATATCTACTATAGAAATGGTTATATACAGCTTATAGTCAAAATGATGGATGAATACTTTGTGCAGAGTGGCTATTGTATAACTCCAAGGTAGCCTTTGTACTGAGGCTTTCCATTTGGCTCTTGTATCCTCTGTTACATGTTGGCCTATTAGGATGAACTCATGCCTGCATCCATTTTAGGCTAAATGAAATTACAACATGCTTATTCTTCTATTGAATCTGAAAAGTCTATGTAGATAAAGTACCATGTTAAAGTTTTTATGCCATTTTATGTCTATCAAGTGTTTTCGGTCTCATATATATGAATGGCTTGGATAAAGTACGAGTTGAAGTTGTTATGAATTAAATACAAATACTTGAACCTTGATATTTTGTCTTGTAGGCTTTAAGTTGTTATGAATGTATGTTTTGTTTGATACATGATAACGTAAGAAAAAGTTGATATTTATTATTCAGTTTGAGATCATATTTGATAGTATGCATCACTTTTATTTGATTTTTCGTTGCAACGCACGGGCATCTCACTAGTAATATATATATACATATATATATATATATATATATATATATATATATATTGTTTTGTTATATTTGTTCTTTTTGTTCTTGCTGACTTAAACAGGTTGGAAGAGCATAAAATAATAGATTAAAAATTTTCGTTGCGCGCTGCAATCATTCACTCCCTCTCTGATTGTCATCGACGATCCTACAGATGCCATGCCTTTTCTCTATTTCTTGATTCAATTTGGGTGTCATTTCCTTTCCTTTTTGTACTGTGATTTTGATATGGTTGGTTCATGTGTGCGCATTGGTTCTTGGTTGGTGGAGATGATCATCAAGCCTGCTAACAATGGCAGTGATGGTCAGTTAACTTGGTAATTATTCTGTTTTTGCTGAGTAATTTGTTTTATGTGAGTCAGATGTTACTTCGGAGCTGTAGGGTGATTTGTTCTAGAGTAGGCGTATGTGTGCTGATGTGCTAATTATTTGCTACTCAAATACTTAATTGTGTTGTAGATGCAGTTAAAATTGTTTAGATGCTAATCCATTTAAGGCTTGAAGCTAGGTAGACATATTTGAGCATGCGATGTGATGATTCTTTGGAGTTAGCAGGACATTTTGGGTGTTGTACTGGACACTGGTAGTATTTTAGCATGCATACTGAGTACATAAACATGTGATAAAGCTTCAATTTAACTTGTAAAGCTTGTTTTTATAGGTTGATTGTGTCATTTTGGGTCGTTAATGTTTCAAATAAATAAAAAGCAACACACCTGATTCTATCATGAATGAAAACTTGTTTGCTGTGTAAGATAACTAAAATCAATAGTGCCAATTTTATAGTTGTGAAATGATGTATGCCTCTTGTTGTATAGTCTGGACAGAGATATGAAACTCAATAAAGATAGGAAGAGTTTCTTTAGAAATGCATATTTTGGGCTAAATTTCACTGGTTACTGCTATGTTTTGTTAGCTTAGGTCTGGTACATTAGTGCACCTTGGAAGGTTTGTATTAGGCATTTTAACTTATTTCATTTGCAACATCTCTTTACACAAGATCTCCTTTTGTCCTAGGAATTTTACTCTTACAATATTTTTTTGTCCCAGAACAAAGCTTCGAAATCTGAGGAACACAGACCTGTAGTATATCCTGAAGTAATTCTTTGTGTGGAAATTTATGAGAAGAGATATGGCTTTGTGAAAGTAATATGTTAAAATTTAGTCACACGCGTTTATTTTAAGGTGAGATATGTGTAGATTAATTTTTGTACAGTAATGATACGAGGCATTATTCTGCCATTGATTACAGTAAACCTATACTTGACTGGTTAAAAAATTCCAGTAATGAGTGTTGAATATCTAGTCAATTTTTGGCATATTTTAATCCAAAAATTCAGCATATAAAACATGACATACAAAAGTATGAGTGATTGAACAATGATGTATTCATATTCGCTTACGAACAAGCTAACAACAACACCTATTAATATATTCATAGCACACAGAAACAAATACATCAGAGAAGTTTTCAGGTTACACTCTCGGGCGGGGCCAGTGTCAGTGACACCGGAGGCGCCGTTACCATCAGTCAACATGATGGTCTATTCGATGTAGTCGATCGAGGCGTGATGCAGGACGAGGCGTGATGCAGGAAGATGTTCGCCGTGCAGTCTCGCGAACAGTTCACCACCAGGAAGTAGATGAAGTACTTCGCAGATTAAGTAGTCGCGCCAATGCGCTCCCCAAAAACTTGATTGCCCGTCTATCCGTGCAGGTACGCAAACAGACGGAGTTTCGTGTAGGTACGCAAACGGACGGAGTTTCGGAGGCCTACTCGCCCAGAACCCTTTGCGCGCAAGGTTCTGGACCGGAGATTATTGAGCACAGCTTACAAAAACAGAACCAGAATACTATCTTTTATCCCGTATGGAGTGGAGAGCCCTACGTGTTGTAACGGCAAAAGCGAAGAGCGAGTAAGCTGCAGCCATAATACACTAGTAAGCGTATGCGTTCTTGCGACCATTCGTTAATACTATTTCTGCGAGTCGGTGCGTTACGATTTTGAATAGATAAAGAAAACGCGCGCGCTGCGCGCACGACACACACTTGCGGCGCGGCGGCGGCTCGGCTCGGCTCGGCGTGGCGAGGCGGCGAAGCGGCGGCGCGCGGCGTATTGGCTCTTTCCAATTCCACAAGGGGTTACCACGTTCCACCTTTTAAAGTGGTGTAACTCCCATTCAACTCTCCATATGGGACTAAGCAGTTTTTCATGTGGGCCTAGGAATTTCATTTGATTAATTGCTAAATTAAATGGACCAAGCCCAATTAATCCAACAATCCCCACCAAATTTCAAGGCACACGAGAAATGTTCTCGATTCTATTGTTGTTTGATATACGATGTTTCGATGGAGACTGTTAAGTTGAACATCCACCTAGGAAAGGAGTTACACTCATCCACAACTGAACAATGGACTATGCCTTGAATTGACAGTTTTGTGCGAACAAGCTTTACCCAGTTCCTTTACTAGTACTAGGCTGCCTAAAGCATCCCCTCTAGTTGGAGCGTATAAGTCATACTCCAAGCCTATTCATGAGTATCTAGAGATCACCCAAATCTCATAGACTGTGACTAGCAGTCGAACTCATATAGGTGTGTTCCTTCTAAGATGTCCTGTAGGCCGACATCTCTGCTCTAAATAAGCCACTCGGATCACATTGAGGTAAAAACCAACCTGCCATACAGAATAGGAGAGAAGCGTATCATTGAAGAAATGAGCTCTGTAAAGGTCTCTCCTCCCAGTCAACTAACAGTTTGTTTCACCATCCTACTTTACGGGATCTCCGATCATGTAGAACAGGTTACCACTGTGGTATGACTCATGTGGGTCTCAGGCCCATCTCACTCGATGCACTATCTATCACATTATGTGATAAACCCTTTGTAAATTGGTCGGTCAGATTTTTAGCTGTCTGGACATAGTCCAGCGCTATCACTCCGGAGTTTTTCAGCTTTCTGACAGACTTCAACCACCTCTTAACATGCTTAGATGACTTCATGTTGTCCTTAGAACTGTTCACTTTGATAATTACAGTCTGATTATCACAGTTCATCAGGATAGCCGGTATCGGTTTTTCAACCACCGGCAAATTCATGAGTTCGCGAAGCCACTCAGCCTCAACAGTTGCGGTGTCTAACGCTGTGAATCTGCTTCCATGGTTGACCTCGTTAAGATGGTCTGCTTGCAAGACTTCCAAGAAACAGCACCACCTCCAAGTGTGAACACATATCCACTCGTAGCTTTATTCTCATCAGCATCAGAGATCCAGTTTGAATCACTGTAGCCCTCCAGTACCTTTGGGTACCCAGCATAGTGAATACCATAGCTCACGGTTGCTTTTAGATAGCGCATTACTCTCTCAAAAACACGCCAATGATCATCTCCCGGATTTGAAACAAATCGGCTTAGCTTGCTCACAGCAAACGAGATGTCAGGTCTCGTAGCACTAGCTAAATACATCAATGAGCCAATGATCTGGGAGTATCTTAATTGATCTCTTGTTATTCTTCGGTTTTTCCTCAATAACACACTAGGATCATAAGGAGTAGAAGCAGGGTTGCAATCACTATAACCAAAGCGACTCAAGACCTTCTCTACATAGTGAGATTGCACAAGTGTAACCCCACCATCACCTCCTCTCAGTAGCTTAATGTTAAGAATCACATCAGCCACTCCCAAATCTTTCATCTCAAAACTCTTGGACAGAAAGTCCTTGACCTCCTCAACCACATTGAGGTTGGTCCCAAAAATTAGTATGTCATCAACATACAAGCACAAGATCACTCCTTCTCCCCCACCATAGCGATAGTACACACATCTGTCGGCTTCATTCACAACAAAGTCAGCAGATGTCAAAGTTCTGTCGAACTTCTCATGCCACTGCTTAGGTGCTTGCTTTAGGTCATACAAAGACTTTAACAACTTGCACACTTTTCCTTCTTGACCTTTTACCACAAACCCGTCTGGCTGATCCATATAAATCTCCTCCTCCAACTCTCCATTTAGGAAAGTTGTCTTAACGTCCATTTGATGAACGAGCAGACCATGAGAGGCAGCCAGGGCAAGTAGTACTCGAATTGTGGTCAATCGGGCAACAGGTGAATAAGTATCAAAGAAGTCCTCGCCTTCTTTCTGGGTATAACCCTTGGCCACAAGCATTGCTTTGTACTTTTCAATTCTACCATCAGGCCTAAGCTTTTTCTTGAAAATCCATTTACATCCTACAGGTTTACACCCATAAGGATGGTCAACGACCTCCCAAGTTCCATTAGACATAATAGAGTCTATCTCACTCCGTACTGCTTCCTTCCAATAGTCAGCGTCAGGAGAAGAATATGCCTCTTCCATGGTTCTTGGAGTGTCATCCACGAGGTATACAATGAAATCATCACCAAAGGACTTTGCAATCCTCTGTCTCTTACTCTTTCGAGTAACCTCATTGTTATCCTCCTCAGGATTTTCCATATGCGTTTCCTCAGCATGTTCTATCGGCACAAAAGAATCAAGGGAAATTATAGGTTCTTGACTAGATGAGCTAGGTACATCACATTTGATAGGAAATTCATTCTCAAAAAATGTGGCGTCTCTGGACTCTATGATTGTACCAACACGCATGTCAGGTACTTCAGTTTTTATAATTAAGAACCTATAACCCACGCTGTGCATAGCATAACCAAGAAATACACAATCTACGGTTTTTGGTCCAAGTTTGCGCTTCTTGACAATTGGCACATTAACTTTGGCCAAACATCCCCAGGTGTGCAAGTATGAGAGAGACAATTTCTTCTTTTCCCGTTCCTCGAATGGTGTTACTTCTTTATTCTTTGTAGGAACTCTATTCAGGACATGACACGCGGTCAATATAGCCTCACCCCACCATTCCTTAGAAAGTCCCGCAGTGTCTAACATAGCGTCAACTAAATCAGTTAGAGTGCGGTTCTTTCTTTCGGTAACCCCGTTTGATTTGGAAGAATAGGGAGGTGTCCTCTCATGAATAATTCCATGTTCCTCGCAGAATAAAATAAACTCATTCGAAAAATACTCTCCCCCACGATCAGACCTTACCCGCTTGATTTTTCTCACAAGTTGGTTTTCTACCTAAGCTTTATAGATCTTAAAGTAATTTAACGCTTCATCTTTTGTTTTCAATAAGTACACATAGCAAAATCTAGTGCAATCATGTATAAGCGTCATGAAATATTTCTTCCCACCTTTAGTCAACACGCCATTCATCTCGCACAAATCGGAATGAATGAGTTCTAACGGTGCCAAATTTCTCGCCTCTTTCGCTGCCTTGTGAGGTTTGCGAGGTTGTTTCGATTGAACACACGCATGGCACTTAGAACCTTTGACCAAAGTTAATTTCGGGATTAAACTCATATTAGCTAAGCGCGTCATACACCCAAAATTAACATGACAAAGTCGTGAATGCCAAACATTAGATTCATCATCATCGTTGCACACATGGTTCACAAATTTATTATAGAAATCCATCAAAGAAAAACGGAACAAGCCTCCGCTCTCATAGCCTTTACCAACAAATGTTCCATACTTAGACACGACACATTTATTGGACTCAAATGCAAGCCTAAAACCATCTCTACACAATAGAGATCCGCTGACGAGATTCTTCTTTATGGAGGGACATGCTGCACATTCTTGGTTGCACGGTCTTTCCAAGTAAACTTCAGATCGGCCGTACCAACACCATGAACAGCTGCATGCGATCTGTTTCCCATCAACAAGGAGGAACCTCAGCGGACTGATAAGATGAAAACAAGGAAATATCGGCACACACATGAATATTAGCACCGGTGTCAACCCACCACTCAAGTGATTGACAAGCGAGAAAGAAGCGTAGGTAAATAATTACCGTACCCGATGTTCCTCGGCATCACTAATAACCATGTTGGCGGACTTTTTGCTTATCCTTGCGGTCGGACAATCCTTAGCCCAATGACCGAATCACGCACACAAAGCGGTAGTCCTTTCCTTTGCTTTTCTTCTTAAACTCGGTAGTAGTCTTGGGCTTGACAATAGGCTTATTTTTCTTCTTATTGTGGAAAGCTTTGAGGGTTCTTTTACGCACCAAATTGGCACTAGAACCTCCTCACAGAACAACTTTCTTGCCACGAGTATCTTTTGCCTCGCCTTCTCTTCAACACCAAGAGAGCCAACGAGATCGGTAACTGCGAACTCCTGCCTCTTGTGTTTTAGAGAGGTAGCAAAATTCGACCAAGAAGGTGGTAATTTGGCGATAATACCGCCAGCCACAAACTTGTCCGGTAACTTCGCACTTATTGTTCTCAAGCTCCTTTGCCGCGCTGAATCTCATGAGCTTGTTCTACTCTGAGCGGTCATCAACCATCTTGTTGTCATAGAAGCGCTCCATGACATCTGACTCACCGCCCGACATCGAAACTCGAACTTGGCCTCAAGTGCATTCCACATCTCTTTGCCCGTAGGCAAATGCATGTACACATCCACAATGTTATCTGCTAGTATGTTAACAAGTGCACCTCGAAACAAGTTATCTGCTACATTGAACTTGTGTTCGTCCTCAGCAGATAGAGGCTCAGCGGGCTTGCCTTATGCAACATGAAAACATTCCATGACAGTAAACCACAGGATCGCACGTGCACGCCATCTCTTAAAATTGGAACCATCAAACGGAGGGTGCGGCTTAAGCGACGCAGCAAAGCCAACTACCGAAAAAGACCTATCAAGTTTTTGGATTGTTGAATATCTAGTCAATTTTCGGCATATTTTAATCCAGAAATTCAGCATATAAAACATGACATACAAAATTATGAGTGATTGAACAATGATATATTCATATTCGCTTACGAACAAGCTAACAACAACACCTATTAACATATTCATAGCACACAGAAACAAATACATCAGAGAAGTTTTCAGGTTATACCCTCGGGCGGGGCCAGTGTCGGTGACACCGGAGGCGTCGTTACCATCAGTCAACATGATGGTCTATTCGATGTAGTCGATCGAGGCGTGATGCAGGAAGATGTTCGCCGTGCAGTCTCGCGAACAGTTCACCACCAGGAAGTAGATGAAGTACTTCGCAGATTAAGTAGTCGCGCCAATGCGCTCCCCAAAAACTTGATTGCCCGTCTATCCGTGCAGGTACGCAAACAGACGGAGTTTCGTGTAGGTACGCAAACGGACGGAGTTTCGGAGGCCTACTCGCGGAACCGCTGCGCGCAAGGTTCTGGACCGGAGATTATTGAGCACAGCTTACAAAAACAGAACCAGAATACTATCTTTTATCCCGTATGGAGTGGAGAGCCCCTCTGTGCTGTAACAGCAAAAACGAAGAGCTAGAGTAACTGCAGCCATAATACACTAGTAAATGTACCGTTACTACCAGCCATTCGTTAATACTATTTACTGCGAGTCAGTGCGTTACGATTTTCGAATAGATAAAGAAAAACGCGCACGCACCCGACACGCCTGCGCGCACACGCACACGCACACGCACCGCACCGCACGGCTCGGTGTGGCGAGGCGAGCGAGCGAGCGAGCGAACGCGCGCGTATTGGCTCTTTCCAATTCCACAAGGGGGTTACCACGTTCCACCTTTTAAAGTGGTGTAACTCCCATTCAACTCTCCATATGGGACTAAACAGTTTTTTCATGTGGGCCTAGGAATTTCATTTGATTAATTGCTAAATTAAATGTACCAAGCCCAATTAATCCAACAATGAGGTGGCGGAGAAGTGGGATGCCATAATTTCTGGTGTGTTGAAAAAATGTCAAAAGGACTTACTGAGTGGTTTGAATATTTCGAATGTGCCTGAGTTTAAATCTGCAAAAAAATGCAAAGGACTCACTTTTCTGACCTGCACTTCCGGCTTAGTGCTAGATACCTCTAGTGCCATTAGATTCTCATCTATTCTCATTATGCCTTCACAGAACTGCACTGTCTTTGAGAAAAGTTGGTGTGCATTCACTAATTCTCTCCATTGCTCTGGTTCATTTTTTTATATTAGATCTTTTTTTTTCATATATCGAAATCAAATGGTCATTCATCACTATAAAATGTTTTATTGCTTATCCTTGTTTTCAAGAAAACAAGATAAAAGAATGTGATTTATCTGTTACTTTGTTATGTAATGTTTGCAGTAGAATCTAAAATCAGTTAACTCGAACTGCGGCACTGTATGATGCTCAATATCTGCCTACAATTCACTTTGCAGTGCATAAAACATGTGCAATCCTATTAGGCCAAAAAAGGTTTCCTTTCCCCCATGTCTGACAACAAAACCCTGCACATTTTCAGGGGAACTGCAAACACATGATCGTGATTAGGGACATGAGGTTGATCCACCCCAAGGACACACAGAACCAAGCAGAATACCCTCTCATAACATTCCAGTTGCAGAAGCGTCTCCAGATGTGTTCGGTGTGCCAGATCTACCATGCAACAAAGATGCCTGTCTCGGCTACGCCTCGGCATTCATGCCCAAGTCGGTCTCTTTCGCTGCCGTCTCCGAGTCGAACATGCCACCGTACCCGACCCCGCCTCCTTGGCATCTGCACCATAAATAGTGGCTGCGCCCTCGCTATTCGCACCCCACCACCGAGCTCATCCATGCCGACCATTGTGGCCCTCGTTCTCTCTGCCGCCGTTGCCGGCGGCAAGCCACACTTTGTCATCGCCGTCTCAACTTTGCCCGACCCACCACCGATAAGTTACAAGTCCACCATAGCCATCTGACCACCAAAGCCATCCGACCACATCCACGACCAGCCGGTCTATAACCACATGCACATCTACGACCACATAATAGCCTTTGACCACATAGCATCTTCGACAACTTGGTGTCGTTTGATCACACCTATGATGACCGAGCAA
Organism: Melocanna baccifera; assembly: GCA_036346265.1. Taxonomy (NCBI): domain Eukaryota; kingdom Viridiplantae; phylum Streptophyta; class Magnoliopsida; order Poales; family Poaceae; genus Melocanna; species Melocanna baccifera. Next base: position 36,314,081 of record CM070685.1, read on the forward strand.
CGCATGTCATTACTGTTCGGACCATCCTAATGTCCTCATCCCTCTGGACCATTTGATCATATTCGAATCGTCCGATCATCGTCACCTCTTCGGCCAGTCCGATCGTACCCTTCGGCCTAGTCCGATCGTCCTCGGCCAAGTCAGCCGTCATCTCAGTAGCCACAAAAGCCCTAATCCTACATGGTTGCCAAGTGTCATGCCACGTGGATGTCACATCAGCCAACCAAGCCATTCCAATGCCATGTCAGACCTAGCCACCACGTCATTAATCGAGTCACACCGTTTACTGTTTTGTGAGCCAAGACCCAAAACTATTTTGATAGCTTAGTTAAGTTAAATCAATAGTATGCATGAAGTGTCCAACACTTTACCCCTATTTTATTGAGATAATTAATGGCACCCTACTTTGGTAGACCTATCAGTTAATGATTAAAATTTTGATATGTGCAATTATTGGAAGGGCATCAAGTTTTACTTCATTTTTCTAGAAGGATACTATTCTATCATATTAAAAATGCCCAAGATAGTAATAACATGAATAATAGGATAACAGGAACATAAAAGCATTCATAATTAAATCATATTCAACTGTGATATAGTATGGCCCTTAGCACGGTAATCTCCATCACCATGCTTCTTGTCCATCAAGCCATCAATACTTGAGTTCACTATATTCATCTACTTAGCTATTACTCCTAACAGTATGTACCATATGGCTATAAATCAGCATGACGCACATGCCATGAAAAACTCATACATACATCACATACACATTGGGCCATACTATTCACACAACCCTGCAAAAATGAGTTATGTGCATAATCCAATTTTATCACGCGATATAAACACATAAAACCTATAATACGCGGTACGATTACCTAGCATGGCGGTCCCACTAGCCGGTTAGCGGGCGGGAATCAAGGAGCAGTGCCCTGGAAAATTTTTTCAAGGCATGAATCCTATTTACAAAATCGCACTTGAAAATTTTATTGGATTAATCATATTAACCCAATTTCGAACCAATCTGATCAGCCCGATTTTTCATTGATCAATCATATTGATTGGCGTGAGAGATTTCCAGAAAGAACAACAACTCGGTGCTATCAATTCATACCTCCTCCGAACCCATCTACTATCGTCGAAATCGTTTGATCTTATCAACTAGTGCCTAAACCAATCCAATAATATAAACCAATCTATGCTATTATATTATACCAGTAATAGATCCAATATACTACCATCACATATCAACAATATGCGACCAATCCAAATCAAATACTACACAGGATGGCTCTGATACCACTGTTGAGATACGAGTAGGCTACACTAGCGCAAATTAAATTTTTTCTACCACATAAACCAGAAAATCATGCGAGTAAGAGATCATAGATCGTTACTACTAGACACGCAGTGCAACGAAAGTAGAGTTGAAGCAGCCGATTCAACAAAGAGTGCGTCGGTGTAGTGGAAGCAGTTGATCATCCTTCGGTCAACCGTCTCCTCCTTACGATTGTCTCAATCAGCGCCACAGTCATAGTAGTGCCTCTACCGAGATCCACACGTCTAGAGAGGGAACACTATACATTGGTATGCTAGCACTAGCGCACACATCAGGGGTTATGAGAGGTGACGGCTAGGGTTTTGATAGATATGTTTTGAGATACCTCCCTTAGCCTCCGCACCTCTCTTTATATAGCCTCCAATCGTATCTTTATCTGATACGAGTAGAGATCGTATCCCCACTCGGAGACTATCATCTGAACCATTATTGTTTCAACCCATTAAGTATGTGACCCTGTAAGTTCATGTATATTTGGCCATGGACCGAAAACTCTTTTTCGATCCATAAGTCGGTAGTAGTCCCTAGTAGAATATAACTACTCCCAAACATACATAAAGATCATATCGGGCAAACTTATATAGTGTTTTTGTATCGATCTCTTTGCCTCATGATATTAGATCAAAGTCAAGGTGAGAAACGTGCTATCCTATGATAGCTCGATCATTTACTCGAACCTATAGTGTAACCCTTCAACCACATTCAGTATGGTCATGCACTTTCTTAATTCAACCACATCGAGGGGTTCAAATATATCTCTCCTATTATATAGGAGAGACAAATTCTATCTTGATCGCTCATATTTCACCGTATGTTTCATAGTAAACCCGAAAACTACCTTTATGACTATCCAATCACGGAGTAGTGTCTGATAACCCCTAAGTAAACTATTACGCATGTAGAAAACAATGATGACCTCAGGTCTAAGGATGCTACATACACTAAATATGAGACCAACTGATGATACTTAAGAATACAACAATTATCGTAGGGTCTCATAGTGGGTCAAACCAACATCATGTTCTCTAACATGTGTCCACATTATTGATTTGATATCTCATATCTATGATCCTTGAAATATGGTCATCAATCAATATACATATGCTGATCTATAAATCATAATTGTCCAACATAATGATATAAGATCAGAGATAATTTAGAATAACATCAAAAACATAAATAAAGAGTTTTACGAACAAGTCACATACTTGTTGATCAATATAAAAGATATTTATTTAAGATACAAAAATAATATATTATTCAAAAGATCATAAACATAGAAGTGATACAATCATCTTTATGATTGACTCTAGAGCATATCACTAACATCCACCTTATAAATTGGTCTCCCACATCTTACCTTAGCAATATGGTACTAAATCATAAATGTTTTGGAATTAAGAAAATGTGCTTCTAGGCCTATTTCTAAAAAAACCAAATCCAGTTTTGCTCAAGATAACACAACTCCATCCAGGGCCAGGAATGAGCCATTTAAGTCTCTGAACCCGGAGATGCTACATAAAATTTGACAACAAAGAATCCAATTAACAAAGAGATTTTAATAGTAATGAGACTAAAACTACACGTACAAATTCAGACTTGAATGATTGACCAAAAGAGAGACATTTGTTAAAGGGAAATTTAGATATATGCTACTACAAAGTGATCACTTTAGAGAAATACCACTGCAAAATTTTATCTCACAAAAATGCCATTCCAGAGTCACCATGTTCACAAAAATACCACTCTTATGCATATTTCCTAACATAAGACCATATTACCCTTATCTTCTTCACAAAAATACCAGCCGTCCTCGTGCGCCGTGCGCTCTGTCGAGCCGCCGCCCCGCGCCTACAGCTCTGCTGCTGCGCCCGCCGCCGCGCCTGCCTGCGCTGCTTCTGCGCTGCTGTCTGCCGTCTGCCGCGCGCGCTGCCGCCCAGCCTCCTGCGCGTCGATCCGCAGCCTCGGCGCGCGTCCTTGCGCGGCTTCGCAAAGCTGCGCGTGGAGGCCAGCGATCGTGGTGGGCGTGGCGCGAAAGAGGACCCGCGTCGAGGAGGAGGCAGGGAGGCAGCGAGAGAAGCGAGGAGAGGGTCGAGGCGGAGGCGAGCGCGCGGAGGAGAGCGCGAGTCGGAGCGGGTCGAGGCGCGGCGGCGGGAGGTGGAGCAGCGGGAGGTGCGGGCGGGAGGCGGTGTCGATGAGGCGGTGCTCGGTGCCGCTGCGCCGGCCGCGTTCCACGCCTTGAGCACTGGTTCTCCAGTCACGGGTCGGTAGAGCTCCACCGCGTAGTACCGGAGGGGGCCGCCAACGCGGAGCGCGCGGGGTGCCCGGGAGTCGTTGCCACCGCCGCGAGGTGGGGCGGCGCTCGCCGCCGCCGGAGGCGCGGTGCCTTGCGCCATGGGAAGGGCGGCGCGATCTGGTTGGTTATGAGTGCGATTAACAGGAGGCGAGGATCGGAGGAGGGGTTGGGTTTTTTTCGCCGGAATTGAAATTGGAAGAGATCTCGTGTGACTCGACTGTGGTGTAATATGGTATTTTTGTGAAGAAGACAGGGGTAATATGGTCTTATGTTGAAAAATATGCATAAGAGTGGTATTCTTGTGAACATGATGACTCTGAAGTGGCATTTTTGTGAGATAAAACTTTGCAGTGGTATTTCTCTAAAGTGATCACTTTGTAGTGGTATATATCTAAATTTTCCTTTGTTAAATTGATGTTAGAGCTAGGCACTAGAGTGTTTTTCTAGACAAAAGCTTTTAATCTCCACTGTGCTTGTTAGCTTCAGCGCAAAGAGTGATATTGTGTCAAATATGCCATTTGAACTTGTTTTTGGAATGCCATCTCTTCACCCATTTTGGACTTCTATGAACAGACTCTATTGCACATAGGAATTTTGCTTATGTGGATATAAATGTCAAACCAATATATGAAAGAGAACTATCTGAGTTGCCATCCTAGAATAACTGAATTCTGCTACAAAAGCAGAATTCAGAATTCAGTTACTGCTTAATAAAAAAAATTAGCTACATAAGTTTATTTTTAAACCTATTCTGATACAAAAGTTTATTTTTAAACCTACAGATGTTGGATGTGAAAACATGAGACTGCTACAAAAAAAATGCTGCTGTTTGTCAGTGCTATGGCGCTTTGTAAATCAAAGCCACTATTTTCACAGCTTCACATTATTCTCGCAAAAAAAAAAAAAAACTTAACCTTATCAGTACGTTTCTGCAAAGAGCTTCCGAAAGCGTATTTTAGGAATACGCCATGTGCTGCTTTTACCCCCAAAAAGCACTTCGTTTGTGCCGAAGCGACCGAGCGAGAGAGCCGAGAAAGACGGAGGAGGAGGAGAAGGAGAAGGAAGAGATGGCGTCCGCGGCGGCCGGAGAGACAGAGACGGTGCGGGCGTCGCACATCCTGATCAAGCACGAGGGCTCCCGCCGCAAGGCCTCCTGGAAGGACCCCGAGGGCCGCGTCATCGCCGCCACAACCCGCGCCGACGCCGCCGCGCGCCTCCTCGACCTCCGCGACCAGATCCTCTCCGGCCGCGCCACCTTCGCCGAACTCGCCGCGCGCCACTCCGACTGCTCCTCCGCCCGACGCGGCGGCGACCTAGGTACGTACGTACGTCTATTGATTTTGTCGATCCGCTGCTACTCTTTGCTCTCGTCGTCTACTGTTTGTTACACGGTCAGATTTGTTCAGCCTGCCAAGATCCAGATGCTACTGGAATCGATCTACCCGTTGGATCCTTGAGTCTTGAGGTAGAGCTGAAGAATCCATTCGATTCTTGATTGATTCTTGGGGGCTAGATCGAGAAGCAGTAACACAAAAGAACTCCTAACGTTAGATGCATGGTCTAGGTTTTGTGGGACATAAAATTGGGTGTTGCGGGGCTTAGTAAGTTGTGTTGTTATGTGCTGATTGGTTGTAATGAAATTGTTTTAACTTCTTATATTGGATTCCTCCTTTTTATTTTGTCATTCCAGAGAAGAACAGTTAATTCGACTATGCAGTTGTGTAATTTGGGTATATGTAAGTTGTGGCCTTGCAGCTGGCTAACTAACTATTCGTTTCCTTGAATGAACCCATGCTAACTAACTATTCGTTTCCTTGAATGAACCCATGCACTCATGTAATTTGGGCATGAGGCACTGATCAAACTCATTAGCTGACCGATGAGTAATGTGAGAAAGTAAAACTGGTCCGCTAGCTGCTGCGATATCCTGCATGGATTAAGCTTCTTTTTTAGTTTGCAACTAATTGCAATGTGTAATAGCTATTGCCTGACACAGTCAAAGTTCAGGCATTCATGAATGTTGTAAGGTGTCAAACTAATCGATATAACTACTGTTTTTGAGCCTAACTTGACCACCCATGTTGCCACATTTCTGAGTCAGCAACTGTTAGATAAAGAAAATGGGTTCGATTAACATGGTCTGTTGGCACTGGTTGCTGGTCTGTCTAGCATGAAAGGGTGCCCATTCTCTCACTGCCTCTGTTTTGTTAGTGATCCTGGTTGCGGCATGTGAGTGGATGCAATTTGTAGAGTTTATATAATGCATGATGTGCACTAAGTATGTGTATATGTAGTGTAAGGAAGGTATGCTAATTTGATACAAATCAGCACATTGCTGGGGCTAACGTTCAGGTAGAAATACATCAGTTCAAGAATTATTAGCTAGGTCTAAATTAACAAAGATGAGAATGGATAGAGTTTGACTAAAAGTGCATAAATGTTTAGAAGATTTTTAGCTTAGCTTAAAAACCAGAATATTAATATTGGAATGGGCTTCACAGTTTGTTCCTTTTGTTAGAACTTTGATGGTAAGTGTCTGAGAAATAAGTTGTTTAGAATTGTTTTGTACCATCAGTTGTGATCTCTTCCACTAGTGTGCCCCCTGCTTGTTTACTGCAACACCTCATCTTTCCCTGATATTTTGATAATCCATAGTGCAGGTTTATCGTGCTTTTAGACTTGTCTGCAGCTGGAATATAATCGCTTTATGTCATGTCATAAAGAGATTTTCTTTATTACATGACATGCTACGAGCCTATGATATTGCCTTTCATGCTTTTTTGCATCCCCATTCTGAATGATGAGTGTGAGATTGGTCTTTCAAGGAGACAGTTTGGTTTTAGTTGAGATCAGTTAACTCTTGCAAGTTTGAGGAAGTCTGAAGCTGAAGTTGTGTTAACTCACTAGTTTGAAGAAGTGTGAAGCGGAAGTTGTCTTGTTAACTCACAAATTTGAGATCAGTTAACTCACAAGTTTGCCAGGGGCATAGTACTTCAAATGTGGAGATCATGTTGCAGGGAAGCATGGTTCTAAAACTAGGTGTACTCGGCCAAGTACTCAGCCGAGTACTCAGACTAGGTCCCCTCACCGAGTACGAGCAATCAAAAATGAGTACATAACCAGTTTAACTGGTATAATTGGGCGAGTAATCGGCTAACAGGCTATATATTCGCCCTAGTAGCCTGTCCAGTGTAATGATAGCATGAAGCCCATGGCCAAATGTAATTAATCCCAGAGCGACACAGTCTAGCAGAGGAAGCCCGCAGCTTATAGCACTGGTAGTGGCATACACACGCCCGAGGGCGGCATTGTAGCGACAATGCGGGAAGGAACCCTAGGCGTGGGAAGGCGGCAGCGACGACGGCTGCTGCTGCTGCATCTCCTCCCTCCAACGGCGGGCTCCCTTGCCGCGGCTCCCTCCAGCGACGGGCTTTCCTGCTGCGGCTCCTCCCTCTGGTGTCGGTCTCCTTTGCTGCGGCTCCTCCCTCCAGCGTCGGCCTCCCATATTGCGGCTCCTCCCTCCGGCGCCAGTCTCCTCTGATGTGGCTCCTCCCTCCAGCAGCGGCCTCCCCTACTATAGCTCCTCCCTCCGGTGGCATCCTCCCCTGTTGCGTCTCCTCCCTCAGGCGGCGTGCTCCCCTATTGCTGCTTCTCCCTCGTTCTCCCCTGCTGCGGCTCCTTTCTCAGGCGGCATCCTCCCCTACTGCAACCCCTCCCGCTGGCAGCGGCCTCCCACCTCAAGCCCATTCTGCAATTGAGTTGAGTTCTTCCCCTACTGCTGAGTTGAGTTCTCTTCTCTCTATTTTTTTATTAAATAGAACTATGAAATCAACTAAGCACCCATAAGATATGGACACAAATAGTATATATATCAAAACAATAGCATCAAATGTGGCTTTGATTTTACATGAACATACAATTGCATATATAAATTTATTATTAACATAGAAAAACCAGTTACAAGGCAGAGTGCTGATTACCGTATAATCACTACAAGGTGAGGTAACTGAGCGAGTATCGGTTACGAGTTTTAGAACCTTGCAGGGAAGTCTTGCTGAGATAAAACTCTGCAGTCTTGCTGATTAGAGTGATTTAAAAAAAAAAAGTATCACTACCATGACGTTGCAACCATCGCATTATTATGGCTTTTAATGTTCTATGCACCTCTTTGCCACTCAACTTTGCACAAATGCATTGTGGATGGACTTACCGTTTGCACCAGCAGCATTTGCTGTCGCTGCTGATTACACCTCATCATAAATCTCATGATTTATGATAAGATCGTTCTAACCGTGGTGTTGTGATCCTTAATAGGTACCTTTGGGAGGAGGCAGATGCAGAAGCCCTTTGAAGATGCCACATATGCACTCAAGGTTGGCGAGCTCAGTGACATCGTCGACACTGAAAGCGGCGCTCACATCATCCTGCGGACTGCCTAAGGAGAAGGGTTACATCGGCAGCTGGGATAGCTTCGTTTAGTGCCTGTACCTTATCTTTCTAGCAGCCTAAATTAAAACTCAATCATGATAAGTTTTGTACCGAATATGGTCTAAGTTGTTTGGCATCTCACGTTTGCTACAACATTTGAGCTCGGTACATTACATGCATCAGTGATCGACATTTGAGCTTGTTAACGTCTGGTTCTTGTTAACGTTGCATGACATCTGGATGAATTATAGCTGATTGGATTAATCCTTTTAATATAGAGTAGCTAGGTAAAACTTCATCCATCTTCCATCGTGTCATGTAGTAAATATTTACAACTCATCACATTCAATGCTACTGTTGAATGTTGATGCACCGTGGAGATACACCTTGTGATCAAATGTTGTAAAAGAAAAAGGAGAACATTGCACATTCAACCATTGGTGTGCTCATTTGAGCTTCTAGTTTAAGGTTATTTCATTGTTTACACTGTTTGGCATTGTTTCGGGCTTATTTTGATATTGTAGCTACCGTGAGCTTTTTCAACATAATTAAATTCGAAAAAAGTAATTAAATTTAAAAAAGGTTACTCATTATGGACAATACAATTGAATAAAGGAAAAAATTATACGCAAAAAGTCAAAAAAGCTAAAAAAACTAAAAAAAGATAAAATTAAGTAGCTAAAAGTTTTAAGCTTAAGCTTGAAGCCCAATGAAGTAGGACCAATGTCCAGTTCCTGGCTCTATCGACCAGCACCATGTAACAAGTTTTTACTTCGAGAGCGTTTACTTTTCACCAATGTGACTGGGGCAGATGATATGTCAAGAGATTCGCTATTAAAAAAATACATTTTTTTAGTTTTTAACTTCTGTTTTTAGCTTTTAAAGTTAAAAAGCTAAATATCAAAATGGGATTACCTCTTGAAGCGGATTCTTCAAACAGTTTTCCAAGCATGAAATTATGTTCTTCATTTGTGTCGGTGTCTTTACCGTCTATTGTTGTGTCGAAAAGTGTAAATAAAAGCTATCAGTCATAGCGAAAAAAAAAACACCCCCAAAATTTCTAGCTAAGTCACCATCTATTTTACATATCTACCCGTCAGGTAAATGTGTACCCCTTCTCTCCCCAGTGCTTCCTTTCACTCCTCACAGGCTCGTATAGACACTACTACCATATGCTTTTTGCATATTAAACTTTGCCATATATGTAGAGTTGAACAAGTGATAGTTGAAGATTTGCCAGACCACAGAGTGGTGTTTTGAGGATTTGTCAATCCTTAGGATGTAATTCATTATTACACACACCAGCTACACCCGTCTCTCCTCCCTCAACTGGCTTTCTTTTCTCTACACCGAGCTCGCCGTGTAAAAAGTGAAAAGGGATGTTCATAATAACGTTGGTTTATGGTTTTTTTACTATAGATGGTTTATTTTTTACTGTAGCTGAGTTGGTTTATTTGACATAACTAAATTTAAAAATAGAAAAATATGTTAGCCCATCACAGACAATACAAGGAATACGGGAAAAAGAAAAGGCAAAAAAACTCAAAAAATAAAAAAAGAAGAAAAAAGCGAAATTAATAAATAGTGAAAAAAAGTAGTAGCCGAAAGTCAAAAACTAAATTGAGTGATATCTAAATAGGAGGAATTTAACAAAGCTGGCTTTACTCCTAAGACTACGGTATTTTCTTGAGTTCTAATACCAGCGTGAGAAGAGAGAGGTTTAAGCTCGTTTTGGGTTTTTTTCGGCTTCTGCTTCTAGCTTCTGCTTTTTTTTCACTATTCAGTATTTCGTCTTTTTCTGGATTTTTTAGATATTTTAGGCTTCTTTATATTTTTCTTTTTTCCCGTGTTCCTTTGTATTGTCCCTAATGGGTTAACATGTTTTTTTTCTATTTTTACATTTTTTAAAAATTAATTATGCCTAAAAAGCCAAATCAACTACAGTAAAAAAAGCCAACTACAGAAAAATTTTAGCCAAAAGCCAGAAACCATCGCTAAAACAAGCGCCCCCTAAGAAATTGCCACAGCATGGATCATGTTGGACCGGTTTAAGAAGTTTAGATGTTGTTTTCTTCTTGTTAATCATGACACATATATCCTCTATTTGACATGGCATGTGGCACCCACATCTCTCGTCTCATGCATTTATGGGCCTGTTCTTTTTGGCTGCGGCTGCTGGCTTTTGGCTGCGGCTGATGGCTTTTTGGCTATTTGCGACAGGGATTGTGGAAAGAGAGATACTCGCTTGCGATTTTTGATGGTACAGATATTAGTTTTTTAACGTGTACTACAATTAACTTGTAGACCCCATCTTAAAAAAATACTCCGTTTAAAAATTAGTTACTGTAGCAAAAGTCAAAAGCGGCTTTTAGAAGCCGCAAAGAACAGGCCCTATGTACCATCAGACACTATTTGGATCATCACATGCCTCACTCACCCACTGCATAACCATTGGATCATCACATGCCACGGTGCACTTAGTTGGTGTTGAATACGGCGGTAATATTTTAATTCTAAATTTTACTAACACAACTATATATTGCAAAATACTAGTAATATAAATTCATAACTAATAACAGCAGACAAATCATATTGTACTTTAAATATATGCAAGAATAGGATTATATCATAATTGATTGGTTACACGAACAATTTACAGTGGGATTGATGAAGAAAAGAAGCAACATAGAGACGTATGAAGTTGTGTTGATGAAGAGAAAGAAGCAGCGCAGAGATGCACGATCGCGGAAGCAGTCAGCGTCGACGAAGAAGACAAGTGGTCACGCGTGTTGTACTGTCTAGAAACCTTATTGCCGCCATGTGTAGGTACTTTTTGTAGCAACGACTCGGAGATAACCGATCTCTCTCCTTCCCGGTGCACTCTGAGAAGAAAGGCGGTGAGGTTCGATTGCTCAACACTCAGCATAGATTCAATAGAGAAGAAGATGATGCGAGAAAGGAATAGAGGTGTTCTACCGCACTAGCCTAGACGTCTCTAGGTCATTTATAGACATCTGTAGTAACTGATGTTATTATTGAATTAGTCCAACAACTGACGCCATTAACCAAATTTAATTCAGATGTTTGAGTTCACACTCAAATAGAATTTAAGAGAAAGATTATGGCATGATTCAGAAATAAAAGTTTATGGCATGATTCAGAAATAAAAGTTTATGGCATGATTTAGATATAAAAGGTGGTTTTAATGTGCCAAGAACAACACTAGGTATGGCACGGTCACAAGTTACGTAGTTTTCATGCGAAAATACGTGAATACACGTATATGCGTTTAGCCAAAATTCTCATACCATCCAATGCCATATGTCATATATTTTATGTAGTAGTAAGGACTCCATCTTATATATTGCTCTTTTCTCACTTTGTGTAAACAATGTGAGACTAAGGGGTATTCGTATTGACTTTTGCTAGTAGCTTTTCGCTAAGGTTTATGACTTTTGTTTGAAAATAAATAGTAATAACTGAAAAAAGTGACTTTTGAAGAAGTGGATGAGCGATGGAAAAATGATAGAGAAATGCGTGTGTGATAGGAACAAGAGGAGTGAGGTGCGTGATGCACCCCGTGACCTCCTACTTTATCCTCGGATTGAGATGGTAGGCAGAGAAGTAGAGAAAATTGCTTTGAAAAGTTAGATGTTTGTATTGATTTTTGACTTTTCTAAACGGAGATCGAAACATAAACCAATACAAATGAGGCTTAAACCATGCCTTGCTTTTGAATTTAGGGGGAGTTCATATTGGTTTTTACTGATGGCTTTTGGTTGTAGTTTATGTCTTTTAGCTAAAAATAAATAGTAATGATCGAAAGAAGTGACTTTTAGAAGGAAATAGCCAGTGGCGGAAAGTAAGAGAGATATGCGTGCGTATGACAGAAGTCAAAGAAGTGGAATATGTGATGCATCTATGACCCTTTAGCCTCTACCTTATTCTTGGATATTTAGAAATAGGGAAATTATTTTTAAAAAAATTAGATATTTATGTTAACTTTTAATTTTTATAAGTAAAAATCAGATACAGAGAACCAAAGAATGCGTGCAACCTGCTCGCCTCTTTATAAGCACACCCCGCATCCAACGGTCGTCTCCAACGCGCGGTGCACACGACAGACATAAAAAAAGAGCAAAAAAGCACAGAAATAACCTAACGGTCTCCTTGCCCTCTCTCTCTCTCTCTGATCTCTGATTCGAATCCATGGGCGGCGGCGGCGCGGGGGCAGCCTCGCCGGCGGGCTCGTGCGGCGAGGGCGGGCGGGCCGAGTGGCTCCGCATCTACGGCTGCATGACGGCGTTGCTACGCAAGAGCCAGGGGCAGGTCGAGGCTCTCCTCGCCGACCGCACCGGCCTCGAGGCGTTCGTCAAGATCCAGCACGAGTTCTTCGTCGCCCGCGTCGGCCTCCTCCAGGCCCAGCTCCAGCAGGTGAGGTGATTGGTTACCGGCTAGCCTCCTTCCTTCCTTCTAGGGTTTCTCTTCCGCTGATGCTAGCTAGGGTTTTGCGGTGGGGTCTAGATGCGGAAGGCGGACGCGAGAAGGAGGAGGTGCGTCGCGGCCAACTTGGAGCTGCGTCTTGGGGAGAAGGAGCGGGAGTTGCGCTGCTGCCAGAAACTCGCCGGTAAGAACACACCGCCCCGCCCTCGTTTCTTGCTGCTCATCTCTCCTGTTCTTGTGGGGGATATTTCGGCGATTTGGCGCAAAATTTGACGTTTTCTTGTGAGTTGGGGGTTCTTTTGGATGGTTTGGGCTGCTTGCGCTGGAAAAGGTGGCATCTTTTTGCCTTGTTTTGGCTGAATTTCCCAGTGGTGGTTTCTGGAGGTTTATGCTCTGTTCCATGTCATTTTTGTTGGATTGAGGTTTTGAATATTTGTTCAAATACTGTGTCATAGATTATATTAAACAGTTGTTCTGCGAGTGTTATTTTAGTTTCTTGTAACTATTTTTCGTCGGGAAATTTGGGGGCGATCGACGTTTTGAATATTTGTTCAAATACTCTGTCATAAATTGAAGTTTTATTGTTTCTTCTAACTATTTTTGTTCAAAATCTGCTCTTCTCTTTGGGCTTTGAGTTCCTTTTTTTTTTATGATTTGAGATGCTTCTAGTGGAAAAGTTGGTGTCTTTTTGTGTGTAATTGCCCTTCAATGAGTAGTTAAGTTATTTTGGATTAACTTGCGCTGTTCTTAGGGTGAAATGTGTGCAGGTTTATGTCCTCCTGTGACAGTTTTGCTGGCGCATTATTATACCGTTGGACGACCTTTAAGCAAAAGTGATTTTTGCCCCGATGATGTCCACAATTAATTATTCAATTCATCAAAACTGTCAATGATGGTGATTTTTACCCACCTAAATATGCTTTGAGTTTGTGCCGACGCAGTTAGTCATGTGCTGTTGTGCATTTTTGTGCACAAATTTTCTAGCTTCTTTTAGAAGGGTAGATGTTTATACTTGATGGCATCAACCAGATTGTGTTTTGCTTTCCAGTTAAAACAACATTTTGCTGAATATGGATATGCTATTTCCCTTTTGTCAAATCCAATCTTTGTCTTGAAGACATTTTTTTGTGTTAAATGAAGATAACGTTTACAATGAAGCACCCAATCTCTATGAATTTATGTTGCTACTGATATTGTCTTCTGCTTTCAATGTAGAACTCACAGAGGATGACTTGGAGGATTTCATAACTTCTTTAGTCGCTTTGGCTGCAGAAAACACCGAACTGAAGGTACTTACGAGAACATAAGTTGCAAGTAGCCCTTTGTGGCTGTCATAACTCAGAAGCTGCAGTCCAGCTTGTGTATCTTGTTGATTTTCTTAATCATTATTTTGTGTCCGTGCTTGTTTCTCTTTATGTTAGATAAAAATGAAGGAAGTTGAAAGTCATGCAGAGCTTAGTGAAAATACCGTGGATCACGAGCGCAGTGCAAGAGATTTAAGAGCAGAGATAAGAAAACTAAAGCAAGCTTACAAGACCCTGAGCTCAAAGAAGGATAAGGAAGTTTCTGCACTACTCGCAGAAAAGGATTTTGTGTGGAACCAGTTGAGGACAATGGAGCAGGACTACACTGTACTCCTTAAGAACATGAAAATAGAGGCAGCACAAGCTACTGAAGCAGCACAAAAGCTTCAGCAGAATGTAGAGGAATTGCAAGTGGCAGCCCAAAAGAAGGATGATGAGATTGGCAGATTGCGAGCAGAAGCTGTTGATTCCAAAAAGAAGATAACGATTCTTGAGGATAAGCTACAGGAAATGTGCTCCTTGGCCAAGGAGAAAGATGATGCAATTGAAAAGATTAAAGATGGGCAACCTGAAACTAGTCAAAAGCGCAAGAAGTATATCAATGAGGCGAACAGAAAATCTAGGTCTGAAGGTCCTGCTTTAAGGGAGAAACCCAAAAATAATTCTCATAGGCATATGGTAGACAAAGATGAGCAGCCTGAGATTAGTCAGAAGCGCAACTATACCTCTTCCTTATCAAATGTAAGTATTCCATTTCCATGTATGTAGTCGGCTCACATTGAACCTTATTTTTTTTAATGTATTTTTGTCCATTTGCTATGCATATGTAGTCAATGGATGGTGCCATTATTAAAGATGCAATAGAAAAGATTAAAGATGGGCAACCTGAAACTAGTCAAAAGCGCAAGAAGTATATCAATGAGATGAACAGAAAATCTAGGTCTGAAGGTCCTGCTTTAAGGGAGAAACCCAGAAATAATTCTCATAGGCATATGGTAGACGAAGATGAGCAGCCTGAGACTAGTCAGAAGCGCAACTATACCTCTTCCTTATCAAATGTAAGTATTCCATTTCCATGTATGTAGTCGGCTCACACTGAACCTTATTTTTTTAATGTATTTTTGTCCATTTGCTATGCATATGTAGTCAATGGATGGTGCCATTATTAAGTAAACCTGCTTGATCAATTGTTGCATTGATTAAATTTGCTGTTTGACCAAATTCACTAAGTTAGTTGATCTCCTCATGCTGTGTGATCAGGAGCTGTTTTACTAATGTGCATAGACAAATAGATTAGTTTTTCTTTATGGACCAAGAGTCATCTTTTCCTGTGTGCTACTGTATTTTTTTCTTTGCTAAAAAATTAGAAGTGTCCAAATTCTTGATAGGCTGCATGCATGAGTTGTGTCTTGCTGTAAATACGAACAGAGAATAAAGTGAGTAATTAGGTGTGCTTTCTATGAGATCTGGATATCTATATAGGACCATTAGAGATGTGCTTGTGGGGAGTGAAATATGTTTTTTTGACCAGTTTATCACTCCCGTACCACACTGATAGTTCCTATTCCATAAAATTGTAAAATTTGTACTTTTCTTATGACGTTGTAACACCTTTTACTCAGAAATTATAATGTCTAATTCTTGGCAATCCGCATGAGTTGCGTCTTGCTGTAAATATGGACAAAGAATAAAGCTGATGGAATTTAGGTGAGTATTATGTGAGTCGCAGGTGCTCATAAAGGATCATCACACATGCAATCTAAGAGACTAGGAAGAACTATAAACCCAGCAAAATATGTTTCTTAGCTACCAGTTTTAACCGGTCTATCACATGCAAGCTAACTGGTAACCTTACGCTGCTAGCCATCTATTTGCAGAAACAAACTTACTCTCCAAAGGGTAAAATATTACTTTTCTTATGGTATTGTAACACTTTTTCTCATCAATTACAATGTCCTAATTCTTGGTAGGCCGTATGAGTTGCGTCCTGCTGTAAATATGGACAAAGAATACAGTTGATGGAATTTAGGTGAGCATTATGTCAGTTGTAGATGCTCATAAAGGACCATCACACATACACTTGGGAGACTAATACTAGGACATGGCAAAATATATCTTTGGACTACCAGTTTTTCATCTGAGTTATATTTCATCACCTGAGAAGGCTATTTTGTTACTTTGTTGGCTTGTGTGCATAGACCAAAATTACATCACCTGAGCAGATCATCTTTACCTGTGTTGTTTCAACTTTTTTGCCCCGCAAAATTATGATGTCCTAATTCTTGGTGGGCTGCATGAGTTGCATCTTGCTGTAAATATGGACAAATAACAAATTGATGGAAATTAGGTGAGTTTTCTTTAAGTCTTGAATGCTCACAAAAGAACTGTCAAATAGTGTTCTTGAGACTCTTGATAATAACGTTCTGATTTCTCTCTATTGGATCAGCCTGTTGGAGATTTTTAAACAACACTTTGATATTCCCTTTTGCTCAATCAAGTAACATAGCCTATCTCTGAAGTGGCTTAGTAATTATTCTTTACTTATGATTTATTGGAAGGTGGTGCGCATGTTTGAGTAAGTCTTTTGTCTTAAAGTGGCTGCATGACATTGCAGATGCCATGACCCATGATATATCTGAGTGATGTCTGATTTCTGGTTATTTGCTATTTATTTTTACTCTTGTTATTTATTTCTGAAATATATGTAAGCATCGTCGTATCTGGGAGATTTCCATTCTTTTTTCTAAATGATGTCTTGTTTTCAATTTCCATATGTCGTAGGTCGCTGTTATGAAGGTTAAGTTATATCACATTTCCATAGCATCTATATGGTAGTTATTTAAAGTCTCATCAATTGCCATGATCTTTTTGCAGCACTTTCTCTCGTGATTATCATGAACCATTTCTATCAGCTTTGTTAGATGGACCTGAGTTATCTCCACTAGCAGATAAGGTTTCAGGGTTTAAAGATGTTATCCCATAAGTTTATGTAACCTTGTTTTAGAGGAAAAATAGTTTATGTAACTTGGAAACACAAGAGGCCTGTTACTACTCGTTGTCTCTGTACATGAGCATTGAAGCGTTGTTCTGCATTTCTTTAATATACTCGTAATGAACCTTGTCTTTTGGTCTTTACTGTTTTTTACCCCTTTTTCCCATGCAATCCTGATATAGGTCCAATAGAGGTGCTAAAAGTATTAACTATAGAAGTTTTAAAAGTATTAACTATAGAAGTTTTCTTTTTCTTCGAAGATGTGTGCTGAAAGTATGTCATCACTGCATGCAGGGTCTTCGACGTTGTTCCACAAGGCTGCAAGGGAAAGCCCCAGTGTCGCCTGCAGTTCAGCCGGTGCTCTTCTCCCCCAATTTCAAGGTTCCAAAGCTGAAGACCCCAACTCCTACATGGCCAGAAGCAGCCAGCCCGCCCCCATTGTAGTCTGATTTGATGAGATCCTGACATGTGCAGTTGTTCATACACACCCGGAGCTGATGGTATTTAGGTGAAGTTAACGATGAGGTTAACCTTATTTTGTGCTGCCCGCTCGCTCTGCTCCCTCTCAAACCGGCGAGTGTGTTCGCAACGTATTTCCCCCATCTTTTGAGAGTGTATTTGTAACATATTTGCTGGTGCTGCGAGAATGGATGTGCACATTGGCCATCCATCCTAGTGTATTATTATTTGTGTAACGCCCTGCTGCTGCTGGAATTTGTGGATGCTCGTAGTGCCAACATATTTGCTGGTTTGATTTCTGAACCTTTCTTGGTCAGCATGTTTCTAACATTGATGTATGAACACTGCGTGGTGAAAGAGTATTTATTCCTAGGTATGAGAGGACTTATCTGAGCATTACATTCTTTTAGGAAGAATGAGAGTACTTGGATGACCATTTGAATATGTGTGGTCGTAGTTCATGAGAACAGGGGCATACTTTAGAAAACTCATGAGCAGATAAAGAAGCATAACCATATATATAAAGATCTATTCAGACATGGTTCATTAGTAGCTTAGTATTAGTTGAGATTTCAAAGGAAATTTAATTATGAAAAGCTGTAAATTTAGGTATGGTATATTCATTGGAAAATGAATCTTATCATTTTAGGTGCAAGTTCAATCTGTATAAGACTTATTAAAAAACATTGGTATATTAATATCTTCCACGTCTTTTTGCTCTTTACTTTATAATAGATGGGGGATTGTTAGAAATATACCTATATGAGTGAGGCTCATTTCCTATCATTCTAAAGTATGTATAATTTAATATCATATTGTTAAGACAAAGTAAAGGAGATTAGAATTCTTGTCACTCCTTGAAATATGTGACACATGGACGGAGATAGCATAGGGAGGACTTTAGCTAAATACACACGCATGTACGCATGTATTCACATATTTTCACATGGAAAATCGTGTGACTTATGACTTACGATGTACGACCGTATCGTGACGTAGTGCGCTACTTGGCAGACCAAGTTTACCTTATTTTTACTAAACCATACATATCTCTCTATTTGAATGACATTTAAACGCTTGAATTTGAGGCTAAATTAGGTTTCGATGACAGACAGTAATAGTGAGCAAATAGCTAATTAGATGTGTCAGTTATCAATGGGTAAATGACTACTTAATTATATCAGTTCATAATATATATATATATATATATATATATATATATATATATATATATATAGACGCTCAGAGCATAATTCCTAACATCACTATCTTCATTTTTTTCTTCCTCTTGCTAACCTGTGATGTTATGTTGCGCTATTTGAACCTTGTCGACTTTTCTTCTCGATATACATCGTGAAGAAGAGTGGTATTTCCGAGCCATTGTTGCTAAGAAGACCTTCACAGGGGGTCGGTAATAAGGTTTCTGAGCAGCGCACATCTGGACGACTGCTCGCTTTACTGCTTCATCTATATTTCTGCACCGCATCGAGTCTGGCACTTCTTACTATTCTTCATCAGACTCAACCGTAAGTCGATCGTATGACTGATCAACTTGTTTACATTCTATTTCTGTATATATTTTGAAGTACAATCAGTTGCCTGCTGTTAATATTGCTCTATGCATCATTAGTTATTTGTGATATTTACCTTCTTGTAAAATGTGGAATTAAGATATTTCCCACATTTCCAATAGGGATCTCAACAGTGGTGAACGATTTGGCATGACGCGGGAGGCGACGGTAGCGAGGCCCAGGCTCCCGAGGCAACGCACGGAGGTGCGGTTCGGCGAGCTCTTGTTGACCTGGCGCAGTGCTAACGGCGACACGGCGGTGACTGTGTGGTGGACCCGAAGCGCATGCGCAGGGCGGTGCAATAGCAGTTCACGCCCATCAAGTTGCGGATGGCGATGACGGCCGGCGAGCTCCACAGTATCGATGGTGACGTCACTAAGGGTGACGATGATCAGCAAGGACGGCGGCGACATTGATGGTCGGTGTGCAGATGGCATGGCTAGTGGCGACAGGGGCTCGGCAGCAGAGCTACAGGTCAGGTTGGGTCCTAGCAGCAGCATGAATGGCGATGGCCAACAGATCCGACGATGGCGGCGATACGGTTGGCATCGCAGTGCGGTGTCGGGTTACTAGGACTCTTGAGTTTAGGTAAACGTGCATGTACCATAATATTAAAACAATACTTTCTCCTTTCCCTTTTATTTGTTAATTAATACATGATACTGTCTATTACCCAGTTTATCCAGGGCGTACAGATCATACTGTCTATTACACAGTTTATCCAGAGCATACAGTTCATCCAGAGCATACGATAAATCTGTTACTTTTTGCTTGTTTTTAAGGATGGGTTTTTTTTCGACTACTACTTATGATTTCTGATCTTAGTGAGAGTGATTGTGTAAATAAAATGAATGCCAATAAGCTACTGAAAAAAAAAACTGTCTCGATAAATCGTTTTAAAACGGCAGCGAAAAAGTTATCTCGTTTATTTGTTTAAAAGCTACTATAAGATATACGTTAAAAAGAAATCATGTTATTTTGTGCTTTCTACAAAGGAAACTGAACTAGATAGCCATCAAGCAACTGTTATTGAAGCTAAGTAGCTGGTTGCTACTCCCTTTGCAAAGTGTACCACCTAAAGGAAACCTTTTGTCTGTTCGGTAGACCTAATAGCTACCTCGAGCTTTTAAACAAGCTGCCGAGCCAAGCAGGCGATCTCGCGAGGAAGAAGATTGTTTTGGGACGCGTAACAACCTTGCGTCGTTTTATTGCTTCTGTTAAATATTCCACTGCTTGGTGCACTTATGTAGTGATAGAAAATCTGGGCCTCGGTCTGGTCCATAGTGGTCACCTCACCGATGACTATAAATAGAGAGCTATACCGGCATATTTTGTATAGACGAAATCAGAAATTAATAAATAAAGACCAGGAGTTCTCTCTATCTTTCTATGTGTATTCAATATATTATTCTATCTTCTGTGATTGATTCGATTTGTTCTAAGCAGAAGAATCAATTGGACTGGTCGCTAGCGACAGTTCCTCAACACGTTATCAGCACGACATCGCTCCGGTGAATCGAAGGTAATTATCGAAGCTCTAATAGATTGAATTTTCTAGATCGCTTTAAATTCGCAATATTTTTGCATTCCAGATTGAATTTCTACGGTACAAATCCACCCTAATCTACCACGAGCAGACCTGAAGTCGTCGGCACAATATCGATCGGTAGATTGCAACACGGGGTAGATGTTGATTACACTGTATATTTCTTTGCATCGGTTGCAAATGACCACTGCATAAAGAAAAAAAAGGGAAGATCGAGCGCCGCCGCCGCGCCTGCATGCTCGCCGCCGACCAGCAAGCCGTCGCGCGCTCGCCCGCCGCGCGCGCTGCCGGTCTTGGTCGCTCCGCCCGCGCGCTGCGTCGCGACGGCGCAGCCGCCCGAGCCCCTCGGGTTTCGCGCTCGACCGCTGCCTCCGCCGACTGCCGCCTCCCACATGAGGCGCCGCCGACGCCGTCATTGCCACGCCTGCATGCGTGCCGACGACCGAGGTCTCGGCCGGTGCTCACCCCGTATGGGCCGCTGCAGCCCGCACCGCCTCCGGTAGCCATACGCCGCCGGCCCGCAGCCTGCATCGCCTCGTTTTCCCGCTCCACGCCGCCACCGAGCCTCACCGGCCTCTGCTAGCCCGGACCCGCGCGCACGGGTCGCCGCGGCCCGCAGCCGCCTCCCGGCCCGCGCCGCGTTGCCGCTTGGGGTAGATGCGCCCGAGGCGCCTTGCCACTGCCAATGCAAATGAGGGGTAGGGGAAACCCTACCCCATCTCTTTGTGTGTCGCTCGGGTGGGCCGGTGGGCCAAAACAGGCCAGCGGTAATGGGTCGGCCGAAAAAAAAAGGGTGGCCCGACCGGGGGGACCGGGTCAGCAAATTTCGCAGAAAACCCCTCAAAAAATCTGGGAATTGCGCAAATTTTTCTCTGAATTGAAAATTTGCATATAGACCTCCAGAAAGTGCAGAATTCGCTGAAAATTCATATTCTAGCATAAAAGGGCATCGGGAATCTGAATTTTGAATTATTTTTAGCATTTGAAGCTTATTTATTTCTGTCATTGTTATTTTCTATATTCTCTGTATTTATTTACTGTTTTGGTTAATTGTAATTGTTTAAATTGCTTTTAATCATGGAAATTAGCAGTAAAATTTATAGAAAATTATGAAACGTTGCGAGAACCTTTCGTACTATTTATTTCCTGTAGTAAATTATTCCATGTATGTTTATCAGCAGTAAACTTATTTTCCATTCATATGTAGATGACTGGCATCACGAACCGGGAATTCGAGGAGTTGGCTCAGCATGGCCAAAACTATCTGACGTGGGCATCCAATGTCGAGATAGTACTTGGAGCTAAGAAGCTCCGCGTGGCTATCGGGATTGGCGGACCGCATGACACCCAATCCACACCTTTGGAGAATGATCAGGCACTTCATTTTCTTAGACACCACCTCTGCCTCACCCTGAAGAATGAGTACATGGCGGAGCAAAACGCGCTAGCACTATGGACTGCACTCAAGAAGCGGTTCGAGAGGCTAAAGTACACCATTCTTCCTCAAGCAGAGCAAAAGTGGATCAAACTGAGGTTCGTCAATTTTAAAACGGTTAGGGAGTACAATTCTGCCTTGCACATGATTTATACCAATCTTTAACTCTGTGGCAAGCAGATCACAGACGAGTAGAAGATCGAGAAGACCCTATCCACCTTTCACCCCAATGCTGTTCAATCCGCTCGCAACTATCGTAAAGACGACTACAAAGAATACGCCGAATTGATTGATATGATGTAGGTTGCGGAGGCTCAGGACAAACTTTTCCACAAAAATTACGTCACTCAGCCACCGGGGAGCTCCGCTGGCCGGGAGGCTAACGCCGGGAGCTACAAGGTGCGAAAACCCTTGATGAAAAGAAGGGGGAAGAAGGGTAAGGCCGTTGCCCAGAAAGGCAAGTCAGATACTCCGAGGGACAAAAAGACTAAGAAGAGTGGCAAGACCTATGGCCAGCAGAACCAAGATTGCTACAAGTGTGGCAAGTGGGGGCATTGGTCGCGGATCTGCAAAGCGCTTCATTGATGCCCACCAAACCCAGAAAAGGATGGATGGCAAAGGGCAACCTGAAGCCCATTTTGCAACGGTTGAAGGGGGACATTCTGAGCAGCTGCTTGAGTTGATGGAAGTTGAGACCATCCCAGCAGCAGAAACCCCTTACGACCTAGAGGCAGCCACCGCCATGATCTTTCTCGAAGAGAAGATCACTCCTGAGAAAATAGCCGAAGAAGTCTCTGATTTTCTAGTTGATTCAGTCTGATACACAGAATGCATGATATTTTAATTGTCATTTATTTTGTATTAAAAGGACAAGTTAGAACTTGCATGGATGGTACTTTAGCATTTATTTTCTCGTGATGGTTGGATGATTTTAAGTAATCCATTCATTTATTCAATTTATGATGGCATGGTATGTTATGATATTAGAGTATTTTAGTTATGTGTTGAAAGCCTTCTAATACATGTTAATAAAATATCTTATATTATAATACGTGTGACGCCCTATGGAGGAAGTGTGTCTTGCCGACAGCGGCACAACGAATACCATCTTAAGAGAGGCTAAGTATTTTCAGTCGATTCGTAAGAGCACTGGTAGCCTTACGACCATCGCCGGAAGCGATGCATGTATAATTGGTCCAGAAGAGCCACAATTATACTCCCAATGGGCACAAGTTTGGTCATTGAAGAAGCCTTATTGTACCCAGAATCGACTAGAACTCTCCTAAGTTTTAAGAATATTCACGCCAATGGTTTCCACGCTGAGACTAAAGAAGAGTACGATAAGAAATACCTGCTCATTACGAAGCACGATGAGAATGGAAAAAGGGTATTAGAAAAACTTTCTTCATTAGAAACTGGGCTATATTATATCAACATCAAGGCACCTACAGCATACACTGTCCTGAAGACAGTATTTAGAAGCTCTGAACTATTCTGTCTCTGACATGACAGATTAGGTCACCTAGATCTTAGAATGATAAGAAATATAATTAACAATTCCCAAGGGCATAACATCAATGTAAAGAATTTTTCAAATCACGAAGATTTTGTGTGCCCGGCATGTGCCACCGAAAAATTAATTATTAGACCCTCCACTCTGAAAGTGAAGGATGAAGTCCCTGCATTCCTGAAACGCATCTAGGGAGACATTTGCGGTCCCATTCAGCTCATCTCAGGGCCATTTAAGTATTTCATGGTGCTCATTAATGCTTTCTCGAAGTGGTCATATGTGGGTTTATTATTCACAAGAAACCATGCTTTCGCAAAACTGATCTCGCAGATCATTCGCATTAGAAATGTGTTCCCTGATCATCACATCAAGTCCATCAGAATAGATAATGCCAGAGAATTTACTTCAAAGGTATTTGATGATTATTACATAGCGATGGGGATTGCAGTTGAGTATTCAGTATCGCATGTCCATACCCAGAATGGTCTGGCAGAGGCATTAATCAAAAGAATTAAATTTATTGCCCGACCCCTTTTGCAGAATTGTAATTTGCCAGCTACATGTTGGGGACACACAATCCTACATGCAGCGAATCTTATCAACTTTAGACCATGGGCCTACAACATCCATTCACCTATGCATCTAGCGCAAGGGTTACCACCGAAAATTTCTCATCTCAAGAGATTTGGATGCAAGGTTTATGTACCTATACCCCCTCCACAGCGTACTGCAATGGGCCCTCTCCGTAAGACTGGGATATACGTTGGTTATGAGACTGCATCCATAATCAGGTATTTGGAACCCATATCGGGAGATTTGCATACCACCCGCTTCACTTATTGCATTTTTTGTGAGGATAATTTCCCAACATTAGGGGGAGGAAATCAACCCATTGATGAAAAATATCGAAAAATTACATGGAAAGCTACGGGAATTCATGCATATGACCCGCGCACTAGTGAAACTGAAAAAGAGGTCCAGAAGATCATTGATTTGCAAGCATTAGCAAACCAACTGCCCGATCACTTTAGTGATTTGAAGAGCGTGACTAAGTCGCATGTGCCTGCACGCAATGCACCGGCAAAGAAAATTGAAGGTATCCATAATCCTGTCCAGAGGCCTCAGAATAAAAGGACGAAAACTCTAGCTCCTCGAATCCAAATTAACCGGGGGCGTCCGACGAAAAAGGATAATAATGACTTATGACAGCCGATCACTGAAGTCCCTGAGAATGAGAATGGGAACCAGTTGAGATCTGGCATAAGTATGACACCTTCATATGTGTGCGCACACATCGGAACTGAATAACTAAAGGGACTAAAGCAAGAAGTCGGCATCTGAATATCCCCATGGAAGAAGAAGTCGGCATGGATGTGTGCGCACACATCGGAGCCGAAAAACTAAAGGGACTTGCCACCGCACTTGGAAGAAACGATGTGCAAGGAGAAGCTCCAGAAGAAGGAAACGCTCCAGAAGAAGCAACTCATGAAGAAATAGCTATAAATTATGTGCACACGGGAGAGTCCATGAATAGGACAATAGCCAATATCGATATATACTTCGCAAAGAAAATTGCCACAATCATCGATCTTGATCCCGAGTCTGCATCGCCCGTTGAATGTAAGAACAAATCAGGTTGGGAAGATTGGAAGAAAGCAATAGCAGCTAAATTGCTATCTCTGAACAAACGAGAAGTGTTTGTGCCCGTATGCCGCACACCTCCCCATGTGCACTCTGTAGGGCACAAGTGGGTATTTGTTCGAAAGAGAAATGAAAGAAACAAAGTAGTAAGATATAAAGCAAGGCTGGTAGCACAAGGTTTCACTCAATGTTCTGGAGTTGATTATGAAGAGACCTACTCCCCAGTTATGGGTGGAATTACCTTTAGGTATTTGATCTCAATGGCAGTAAACTTGAATTTAGAAATGAAATTGATGGATGTAGTGAATGCATCATTTATAGAAACTTGGATTTGGAGATTTATATGAAAGTCCCAAACCAAGACATAGCAAATAGAAATTTGTACAGTGTGAAGCTTAGAATGTACTTGTATGGACTAAAGCAATCTGACTGAATGTGGTATAATCGGTTAAGCAACTTTCTCTGCAAGAAAGGCTACACGAACAATGAAGACCGTCCCTGTGTGTTTATACGATGATCCCAAAATAGATTCTGTATAATCTCAGTGTATTTAGATGATCTGAACATCATCAGGACAATGGAAGACATAAAAGAAGCAAGCTCCTACTTGGAGTCAGAATTTGAAATGAAAGATTTGAGCAAAACCAAATTCTACTTAGGCCTGCAGCTTGAGTATGTTTCTAAAGGAACATTGGTATATCAGTCGCCCTACACCCAGAACGTGTTAGAAAGGTTTGACTTTGAGAAGGCATACCCATCGAAAGTACCGATGATCGGGAGGTCTTTACAGGAAGAAAAAGATCCTATCCGACCTAGGAAAGAGGGGGAGGAAGTCTTGGGATCGGAATTCCCATATGTGAGTGCAGTGGGAGCACTCATGTACTTAGCAAACTGCACTAGACCGGATATTGCATTTGCCGTGAACCTATTAGCAAGGTACAGTGCAGAATCTACCAAAAAGCATTGGCAAGGCATAAAGTACATCGTCCGATACCTCTAAGGAAGCAAGAACCTTGGATTGTTCTATAGAAAGAATCAAGACTTAGACTTGATTGGCTATGCAGATGTCGGGTACTTGTCTGATCCGCATACCGCAAGGTCACAAACAGGCTCTGTATTCCTGTGTGGTGGAACTGCAATTTCCTAGAAATCATCCAAGCAAAGTCTCGTATCAACTTCAATGAACCACTCAGAAATTATAGCACTGTGTGAAGTCGCTCGAGAATGTGCTTGGCTCCGCCGAATGGTTCACCACATCCAGCAGTCATGTGAAATGAATATTGTGCAAACCCCCACAATTATCTATGAAGATAATACAGTTTGCGTTGCACAAGTACAGACGGACTATGTGAAGAGCCATCTCACAAAGCACATCAACCCCAAGTTCTTCTATGCTCATGAATTGCAGAAGATGGACGAGATCAAGGTACTGTATACTAAGTCATATGAAAATCTGGCAGATTTATTCACTAAGTCACTCCCTGCATCTAGCTTTGAAAGATGTGTGCGAGGAATTGGGATGATTAGACTTACAGCAGTGCAGAATTCAGGGGGAGAATTCTCTTAAGCCCGGTAGTAAATCTTGAATGTGAAGATTAAGTACCCAAAAGAATAAAGTCCCGGAGGCTAAATGAAATTGGGTGAATTGCACTCTTTTTCTCTTGACGAGTTTTTCTGAAGTTTCTCGACTGAGGTTTTTAACGAGGCAATTTGTGCATCGTAGCATAACAAGTATCATGTATTCTTTCTTCAAAATTTTCCCAATGGGTTTTTTTATGGAGTTTTAATGAAGCATGAACATGTAGGGTGAGTGCCCAAGGAGGAGTGTTAGGAAACCTGGGCCTATGCCAGCAGCCCTGGCCCATGGTGGGCACCTCACTGATGACTATAAATAGAGAGCCATACCGACATATTTTGTATAGATGAAATCAGAAATTAATAAAGAAAGACCAGGAGTTCTCTCTATCTCTCTCTCTGTGTGTTCAATCTATTATTCTGTCTTCTGTGATTAATTCGATTTGTTCTAAGCAGAGGAATCGATCGGACTGGTCGCCAGCAACGGTTCCTCAACATGTAGAACCAGTATAGTAACAGAAGAGATAAATGGTACCTTTAATTTTTTTCAAAAGTATTCACTAATCCTTTACTCCAATAACTTCTAAGCTATGAAAATCAGGATTGAAAACCAAAACCAAGACAAGCAACTTAGAAACCGAAGAACTAAAACCCTGCACTTAGGTGGTCTCATTGGGTACTTCAAGGCGGTCTAATTGGAACCACTGGCAGTCTGACCGCCAGCCTATCGGTAGTCTGATCGGCGGAGATAGCGGTTTGACCGACCTCTAGTCCGATCGGGTCTGAGAGTGCTACGACCGCTCCCCTGTTCGTAGAGCAGAAAATGAGCTTGAAAGCAAACCACTTTTGGTGTAACTCTAAAATTAATAGCCAAATGAGATGAGATTTTGTGCACACCTTGCTCAATGCCTCATGAACTTATTTCATGTAAGGATCGCTTAAATCCTTATCAAAGTTCAAACCTTTCTCAAGAGTAAGCAAGGTCGCATCAAAATCGGACAAAAGCTGAAAATTTGGAATAAGACTTGCTCGTGAGTGGAGGATGACTAAGATAGCTCTAGATATATTCTCACATGTCACAACGAGTAAGAACTCATAACAATCCGAGTCAAAAACTCTTAGATCAAGAAAACTCACGATGAGATCAAATCCAAGTAAAACCAAACAACTTCAAAAACTTGGAAAACTCAATGCCTAAATGGATGGGATATGATCTCTATGAGTTATCTTCATCACTTATATGTCCTTTGCGCACAACAAAATCAAGAAGGAGAGAGGGGGATCAAAACCAACAAGATCAAGATTAAATCAATTAAAACAAGAAGACTCCATGAGAAATGAACAAACTTGATGTATTGCTACTTGAGAATGAAGGTCTTATAGCCACTCCACCTAGAGAATAATAGAGCACACCACAACACTCTTACCTTTCAAACCCTAACCATAGAACATTTGGCTAGAATGATGAATGGTTGGATAGTTAACTTGTAAGTCTCTATCCCAACCCATTGAATAGATAGCTCACATCCAACTCTAATGGATAATATCCACTAGTACATTTAGGGGAAACCCGTTAATTCCACATAACACGTGTTTTACTCACACACTATCCACTAGCACATTAAGGAAAACCCGTTAATTCCATACAACACGGGTTTTACTCACACACTTAACTCATACATATTTTTCAAAGCATGTGAGTCTGAATCCGTTAAGTTCTTAATCTTTGATCTAATTTGATCTTCTCAGTTTCTCTTTGACCTAACTGCTTTTTCAAGCGTTGCAATTTTGATCCAATGTAATTTTTAGTATTTGGCTATCTTACCAAAATACCATTCCTTACCCGTTCTTTTCTTCCTTGCAAGCAATCGTCATACTTATCAAGTGTAGGTATACCACCGGTTTGCCATATATTAGTAAGTCTCTTCCATTACGGTTCCACTGGACCATGCCTCATTTGGACCTACCAAGTCACTTGATACAACTCGTCACTTAAACGTTCCCTTCAATATTTCATGTTTTTCTTATACTATGCTTAAGCTCAACCATCTCACATAACATCCTTGATTGTTCTGGGTTTCGATTCCTCCATGAGCATAGCCTGATCCTCGTCATTGACTATAATTGACTCTAGAACTTCGTTGCACACTCCACGTTAGCCAAAACATACTTCATGCAACATAAATACAGTGACAAAACATATATGAAATCAAGCTAAAACTAAATTCCCAAAATCCAAAAAATTTGCAATTTGGCTGGTCAGACTGCCAACCACAGACCAGTCAGACCGATTGAATCATTGTACAACCGAGCCTCTCTGGAAAATGACCACCGACAAGTAACCCGTGGTCATATGGCTCAGCCGGTATGACCAGTAACTGTCAAGCGTACTCTGAAACCAATTCTAACAAAATACAATTTTCACATTACCAAATGCCAGATCTATCAACTTACAACGATTCATCACAACATTAATTTAGACTTCCTCACGTGATCCTTCAACCTACATGCGTGCAAAGTAACAATCAAACTTCAACCTACATGCATGCAAGGTAACAAACTAGACGCGTGCACACTGCCATGCAACATGTACACAAGTTTACGTACAGATTAGGCATGCATGACGACTAACATGGACGGATGAATCGCCGGCCCTTGCTCGGCGCGAACCACTACGATGTGACCTTCCAAAGGATGGCTCTGTGCTGCAGGTGGCGGCGAAGTCGGAACCAGTCGTGGGCGAAGTCCGGCACGAAGGCGGCGAGGAACCACTGGAGCTGCTGGCCGGCGTCGGGCACGCTCAGGGGGCCGTGCCCGATCCACGGCACCGCCGCCTGCGCGTACGCGTCCGCCGTCGCCACGAACACCGGGAAGAACATCCTGGATTTCACGGCGCTCGACAGCATGTTGGTGTGCACGTAGAACGGCACCTGACACTGCACGTCGATTCCTTTGCTCCTGTACTCGACGTAGAGGCTCCTCGACAAAGCGGCGACATACCTGCATGTCTAAAGATCTGAGTACTTCTAACCTAAAAAAAATACTCGAATGCTCTCTAGACACGACCATATGCAAGTACGAGCCATGCGTGATAGCAGTACGATGGCATATGTGGCACTGTACCGTTTTGTGGAGCTGTAGACGGTGTATAGCGGGAAGGAGGGGACGGCCACCGTGGAGCCCGAGCCGACGTTGACGACGGCGCCCCTCCCCCGCTGCACCATCCCCGGCAGCACCGCGGCCGTCACCTCCGTCAGCGCCCACACGTTCACCCGTATCATCGTCACCAGCCGCTCCACGCCCGCCTCGTGCACGTACAGAGCGCCCGGCTTGATCACCCCGGCGTTGTTCACCAGAACCCCCACGTCCAGCCCCTCAATCGCTTCCCGGAGCCGCCGCATCGCCTCCTCGCCTGCTCCTCTCTCTATATATATAAGTATATATATATATACGCATACATCTATATATCGATGTGTGCAAGCGTTAATCGTGTACATGTCACCTTCAGCGGTGGAGACGAGGGAGAGGTCGAACACCACGGTCTTGGTCTGCACGGCGTGCGTCCTGCGTATCGTCTCGGAGACCTCCGCGAGGTTGCCGGCGTTCAGGTCGACGAGGACGAGGTTGAGACCCCGGCGCGCGAGCTCCAGCGCCATGGACCGCCCGAGCCCGGTCGTCGGGCCGGTGACGACGGCCCACGAGCCGTAGCGGCGGAGGTCCTTGGGCCGGCGCAGGCACAGGGCGAGGCGGGCGAGGAGGGGGAAGCACACGGCCGCCGCCACGTACAAGGCGCCGAGGCCGGCCAACGAGACGAACCAGATTGGCACACCCATGCATGTCCCAGCTGCAGCTCAGCTCCTTGCTGCTTGTTCCTGCATTATTGTACCGTAGTGTGTGTGTGCGCGCGCGTGTATGTATATATAGTACATAAGCCTAGTAGTGTGTGTTACGATGTTTGGTGCATCTGATAATGAGTTGCTGTGTTTGAGTGAACGGGGACAGCAGTGCAGAACAACCAGCCAACTATAAAAGAAAAGATTTTCGCTTATTTTAATTTAAAATTAGTTTATGTTTTTTTCACTATTCAGTAATTTCATCTTTTTCTAATTTTTTTCTCATATTCCTTTGCATTATCCGTGATGAGCTAACATGTTTTTTCTATTTTAAATTTTTTAAATTTAATTATGCTAAATAAGCCAACCCAGCTACGGTAAAAAATAAACCAGCTACAGTAAAAAAAATCATAAGCCATCATTATTTCAAACACCCTCGATCAAACAGCCAGAAAATCATCAGCACCAAGCTCTTGTCCATCGTGCTGGTGGCCGCTGCCTTGGGCAAAACCTGACAGGGGTGTAGCTCGAGCAGCAGCCTGTCTCCTCCATGGATTCGCTGGGGGGTCATAGCCATGGTCCCCGAGCGTCCGTTTGTTCCGGGAGGACCAAATTAATAGGGCCACATGATCGTGACCACCTGAGGTTTCCGACCGTCAGATGCGTCGTAATTAATCCCTAATTGAAGCTTGTTCCCAAAGTTGGTGCATCTTTCGATGGCTGTGCATCGAGCGAGTTATTGTCTCGGTCAGGTCAAGGGACCGACATTAAGTTATTGTCGGTAATTAATGCTGGTTGGTGGGGGTGCTGATGCGTGGTAGCCCCCGTGTCATCCCTGCTGGCAGCCGCATGTTCAAGCAGTAAAAATGCTGTTCTTGCTCCCTCGATCGGTACTCTCTGGTTAATATTGTTAGGAAACCTAGTAGGTTGCTTTGTAGGTAAATACGGAAAGTATATCCGAGGGATTTTGACTATAAATAGTTAAGTCTATGTACAAGGAGAATGGATATGAGATTAATAAAGACTTTGATTTCCTGGTGTTCTGTCTCAACTATTCTTTGGTGTTTATCTGTTGACTGGTTGCGTGGATTACATTGCCGTTCATTATTTCTTAACAAGTTATCGGTACGAATCGCTTTGCGAGGCATAAGGTATGCAAATCACGAACCAATATATTACGCATTGTAATTTATATTTCAATCTAGATTGATGCTATATTCGTTTCAACGCTACGATTGGATCGATCATGTTTTAGTTTTTCGTAGTCATAGATTGATCTACAATTTGCATACAAGATTATTCAACTTTCTAATCCAGTAGATTAAATATCTAGAATCTAGATGGGTTCGTCAAAATAGATTAAAACCGGGATTGATTTGATGTTGCAATGGATTGGAATCATGCACACGGATTGACACGGTGAGAACGTGCTTTTTGCACTGTGGTTGGGGGAAGCCGCGCCATGGCCACCACTGCCATCGAACGGCATCACTACCCCACGCCATGGCCGCCACCGCCGTCAATGCACTCGAAGCCCGGCTGCCATTATGCGCCTACACTTGAAGCCGCCATCGCCCCTGGTCGTCGCTTGCGCCCGTGGCCACCCGAAGTCGCCAGGTCTCCCCCTAACCAGCGCCGTCGCGCCCGCACCCAAAGTTGCCCACCCTTGCATCGCTGTGCTTGAATCCACCCTCAGCGCTACCACCCGAAGCCCCTCTCAGCTGAGGGAATTAGCCCAAGATCAAACACAGATACACAAGGACTTTTGCCGAGCGACAAAACGCACGCTTTTCCTTTTATTCTCAGCGCTCAACATTAACCATTACATGCCAGATATAAATACTAACCAATGGTAAACAACTAACCCAAGATCCGCTTGACCTGGGAGCAAATCGTGCAAACCGCACGTTACGAAAAAAACTGTGAAACAAACTAACTAACTGAACTTGACTGAGCCTTAATCAACTTGGCCGCACACTGCGCAACACACGCGCACACGCAACGACCGCGCAACACACGCGCACACGCAACGACCTCTGCGTGGTTTATTCCAACAATCACCCCCTAAACCACGACACCCCCATGTGCCCGACTTACATGAGTGCTAGCTCGTCGCCTTCGACGAGCAGTGCTTTCTCCTTCCTCGGCTCACGGCAATCCCTGGAGAGGTGGCCACGTATGCCACAGTTGTAACACCTTCCTCGCCTGGCATGGCGCGAACGTTTACTTGTCCCCGAGTTCATGCTGCTCGTGTCGTCGTCGTCGTCGTCGCTTCGGCCGTCGCCCTTTGCACGACCGCTATTCTTGACGAAATCCATGCGCGCTCGCTGCCTCCCGTTGCCCTGACGCCGGCGTGCCTCCCACTGCTCCTCAGTGAGTAGCAATTGCCCGACGCCGTCCGCAATCGCCTCAGCGCCGCACCGATCTTCAGCCACTCGGAGTCATCCAACCAACTCCTCGAGCGACATTGTATTCAAGTCCATGAGCATCTCGATGGACACGGCGACTTGATTGTACTTCACCGGCACCACACGAAGCAGTTTCTTGACGACGCGCACCTCCTCGATGTTCTCTCCCAGCTCGCGCAATTCCGCAACGAGGGAGCCGAGACGCATGGCGAATTCGTCGATGGACTCACCAACGTTGAATGCCACATTCTCGAATTGCTTAAGGAGCTTCTGCGCGTTCGCCTCCTGCACGCGCTTGTCGCCCATCCGCATCGCCTTCACAGCCGCCCATGCCTCCTTGGCGCTTTTCTTCACGGCGAGACCCGAGCGCATCTCCGTCGGCACCGCGCGCAGGATGGCGGCCAATGCCAACCGATCCTCGCGACGCCGACGCCGCTCGTCTCCACAAAGACGCCGAGCCCGAGCGCCCAAGTTCACTCAGCATCACCAACGCCCACTCGTGGTAATTGGCCCGCGTCAACACCGGGAACTCCACCGACCCGCTGGATTCCTTGATGACGCGTTCCACCATGACCTCACGTCGTGTGCTGCTACCGCCGGACTTCGGGTCGCCGTCGGACTTTGGAGATGATGGCGGCGTACGCTCGTCACCGGCCATCAGCTTGCTGTCGAACTTCACCTGCTCTGATACCAAATGAGGGAATTAGCCCAAGATCAAACACAGATACACAAGGACTTTTGCCGAGCGACAAAACGCACGCTTTTCCTTTTATTCTCAGCGCTCAATATTAACCATTACATGCCAGATATAAATACTAACCAATGGTAAACAACTAACCCAAGATCCACTTGACCTGGGAGCAAATCGTGCAAACCGCACGTTACGGAAAAAACTGTGAAACAAACTAACTAACTGAACTTGACTGAGCCTTAATCAACTTGGCCGCACACTGCGCAACACACGCGCACACGCAACGACCGCGCAACACACGCGCACACGCAACGACCTCTGCGTGGTTTATTCCAACATCAGCACCGCCACCTGAAGCCACACCCAGCCCCCTTCGGTCGAAGCCGTGCCTGGCCACTTCCGCCAAATCTATTGAGCTGAAGTATATTCAGACGGGTGGCGGGCCAGCGACTTCAATAGATTTAGACTGGTCACTGATATGCATTCTAATGAGCAACTAACATTTAGCATGATAATTCTGTATATTTAGACTGGTCACTGATATGCACTCTAATGAGCAACTAACATTCATCATCATTCAAGTAATGTTGTATATTCAAATTGGTCACTGATATGGAAATAATGTTTAACAAATGATGATTTTTGTTGGTTTGGTGTTGGTGACATGAATTAAACTTCTCATTTGATGCTTTTGCTGATCGTTAAGTGTGTATCCTAATTTGTTTCAATAGGTGTCTTGTACACTTGTTTGTGTCTCACTAGGTTAACAAGCTAGCTAATGTTTGTATGATCTATTTATCTTGAAATGCTTGCTTCTGTCTATAAGTTGAATACTTGAATCTGACTTGTTATTAATTTGCTATTGTGATTTACAGCACATCTGCAGTTCATTATGAATTGTGATGGCATCTGAAAGTGCAAGTGTAAATGATAGTGTGGGTGTGGTTGCATCTCGTGTAGCACCTACACTTTCCATTGAAGAGGGAGCAGTGCCAACCGAAGGTCAAGGGGCATTATCCATTGGAAGTGGCACACAAGAGAATGCATCTACTGTCCCAAAGAATACTACTACACCTGCTCCTAGTGAAGAACCAGAAGTAGATCTCTTTATGGACAATGAAAATGAGGAACTTTATAGCTTCTTATATGACGATGAAGATGGGATTGGCTAAGATGAGTCAAATGATTTGGAAAAATACATGGCAAAATAACCACTTAACTTCCAAAATCTAGCAATCAGAAATTTGATATTTTATTGTGGTGGAAGAACCAGCAATATGAATATCCTATTATCTCAAAAGTTGCTCGTGATGTGTTGGCCATTCAAGTGTCAACATTTGCTTCATAATCTACTTTCAGTGCTGGTGGCCTCACAGTTGCCTCGAGCCCGAGATGGTAGAAGTATTGATCTGTACCAAAGATTGGATAGCTACATCCAGAAAAGGTGATAACTTTAATAGTTTGTTATCTTCTACTTCAAAAGAAGTTTGTGTTTTTTTTTTTGCTAATATAGCGTTCATTACATTTTTTATTCTAAGAATAAGGTTATATCTATCCTTGCTGATCTGGAGGTTGTTGAGACACTTGTTGGTAATATGATGATTCAGATATTGCAATCTTCTTGTTGTAAAGGTTTTTCATCTTTTTCCATTACAAATTTACTTCTAACTTAGTTTTACACATTAAATGATGAATTGTAGGAAGAATAAATAGCTAGTGATGAAAAGCCAGAGAGCATGAAGTGAAGGCTCTTTGAGGGTTCATTGGTTGTCTGGTTGAGGCTATAAGTATATATACTTATGTTATTTTGTGTTTCTATTATGGCAAGACGAACTAATGTTATGTATGGTACCTGTAGTCTTGTATGAACCTATGTGTTTCTATTGTGGTTTGTAGTCTTGTACGAACTAATGTTATGTATGTATGATATTTTATTTCTTAACAAGTTATCAGTACAAATCGCTCTGCAAGGCACAAGGTATGCAAATCACAAACCAATCTATTACGCATTGTAATTTATATTTCAATCTAGATTGATGCTATATTCGTTTCAACGCTATGATTGGATCATCATGTTTTAGTTTTTCGTAGTCATAGATTGATCTATAATTTGCATACAAGATTATTCAACTTTCTAATCCAGTAGATTAAATATCTAAAATCTAGATGGATTTATTCATTATATACCCTCTCCTTAGATTGAAATTCAGGATTTACCCTCTGGCCCGCGTGTCAGTGACTCATCCTGACCCCACATGTCATTGAGTGGGGAGGGTAAATCCTGAAACTCTCAAATATGGGGAGGGTATATGATGAAGTTCCCCAATCTAGATGGGTTCGTCAAAATAGATTAAAACCGGGATTGATTTCATTTTACAATGGATTGGAATCATGCACACGGATCGACACGGTGAGAACGAGCTTTTGGCACTGTGATTGGGGGAAGCCGCGCCATGGCCGCAACCGCCGTCGACGTGCCCGAAGCCCGGCTGCCTTTGCGCACCTGCGCCTGAAGCCGCCATCGCCCTTGGTCGTCGCTCACGCCTGTAGCCACCGGAAGTCGCCACTGTGCGCGCTAGGGCTGTGCACTTTCATACCGAACCGAAAAAACCGCACCGAAAAAACCGAACCGAACCGATCAACTCGGTTTGACCGGTATTCGGTATTCGGTTCGGTAGCAAGAAAATGGGTATTTCTACGATTCGATTTTTTCGGTAAAAACCGAGGAAAAACCGAAAAATCAAAAACCGAAAAGCCCGTGAGGCCAAGACGCTGCGCTGGTCGCGCTCACGCGCAATGACGCGGTCACGCGGGCGCGCAGCGCGACGCGAAGCCGCTTGGCGCTGGCGACGCTGCGCGAATTGGAGTCTGGCGCCTGGCGGACGCGCGCGTGAATTGGAGCCTGGCGGACGCGCGCGCGAATTTTGAATTGGCGCCTGGCGGACGCGCGCATGCATCTTTGGGCTTTGCTGGCGCTGGCGATTCGCGGCGCTCGCCGACGCGCGCGCGCGCCCTTCTGTGGCTATTGCTATATTATGAATTTTGAACTGTAGAATGGAGAATTGGAGTCTGAAAATGAGATTAACGTTTAGCAATTCGCGTAAACTTTGATAAAATTGGTATTAACCGATACCGTACCGAAATAAGATGGTATTTACCGATACCATACCGTATTCAAAAAATACCGTATTTCTCAAAATACTAAAACCATATTTACCGATTAAACCGTATTTACCGAACCGTATAAACCGAAAAAACCGAACAAACAACACGCGCCATCACCTGGCCTCCCCCCAACAGGCGCCGTCGCGCCCGCACCCAAAGTTGCCCACCCTCGCACCGCTGTGCCTGAAGCCACCCTCAGCGTTGCCGCCCGAAGCCCCTCTCAGCGCCACCGCCTGAAGCCATGCCCAGCCCCCTCCGGTCGAAGCCGTGCCTGGCCACCTCCGCTAAAGCTACTGAAGTCGCCACTCAATGGCCGCCTGAAGCTGGCCCGTCATCGCTCGGTTTTCCCCCTCACCGGTGACGCCGGTCGGAGCCATCATAGCCGCCCGATTTGCCCGCAACTACTCGGCCTTCTCCAAGGTCACCGCTACCGCCCGAAGTCGCCATGGCCACAAAGACCGCACCGGCCGCCCGGCCATCTGCTAGCTGCCGCTCCCATATCAGTCGCTCAGAGCTGGCCACCGCCCCCATACCCCGCGCTCGAGGATGCCCGCCTGGAGCCGACCACCACCCCCAAACCCTGCGCTCGAGGATGCCCCTCCGAAGCCAGCAGCCGCCCCCATACCCTGCACTCGATGACACCAGTCTGAAGCAGGCCGCCGTCCACATGCCTTCACCCGAAGCCACCATCACTCGATAGAAAGCCGCCATTGACTGTGGGCTCGAGACCGTCAGCCATCGCCCCTGCGTCTTCGCCCAAAGCCATCGCCGCTGCCGCTCGCTCACACCCGAGAGCGCTGTCATAGAATGACCTGGCGGCTAGGGTTTTCCTTTAACCCTAGTCACTGGCCTTTTGGGTCGACGGGCTTACGGGCCGAGCAGGCCCAGATGCGGCCCAAGAGCGCAGAAGAAAAAAAAGGGTGACGAGGGTTGACAGAAAATAAGAAAAGGGGAAAGAAAGAAAATAGCAAAGAAGAAGAAGAAGAAAATCCGGTTGGCCCCCCTTTTTTTTTTCTGATTTAGCCCCTGGAGTTTAGTTAAAATTAGAAAGATTTGCTAATAATACGGTAATATTATAAATTTTGACCCTAAAGTTTGTCGAAATAACGAATAAGTCCAGCAAACTGAATTTCTCTCTAAATAAATTATTTTTACATTATGAGCTTCATTATAATCCTTTTAGCTCTTTGGTATTAATATGTGTTTTCTGGATTTATTTCATCTAGTATTTTGTTTCTGCTTATTAGTAATTCTGAAAATTGCTTATTAATTAGCAGAAATTCATGAAAGATTATCAAAAAATTTAGAAAATCCTAAAAACATGGTTTTTTACATATATGAGCTTTTGTAAATTTGGGAAATCATAGACTTAGTACACCTTGGAAGTATTATATTTTTTATGGTTTATTTCCTAATATTGCGTGTTTGGGGATTTATTTAATGGGTTAATAATTCTAAAAATTACTTAAATGCCTTAATAATTATTAGAAAATCATAAAAATTGCTAGAAAAAAATCTGGAAAATGATAAATTATCTACTGAATAGACAAAAGTAAATCTTGCTCACAAGGAGCACCTCTTATCTTTTGCTTCAGGTTGAAATTATGCATTAGATAATTATTTTCCTAGATACCATAAATATATTTAGTCTAAGTTATTCTGTATAGTTACTTAATAGAATTCATTGCCAGTAGCATAACTTACCTACATTAAAATAATTAATCACATATGGAATACAATTTGTAAATAGTATGCTTGACATTTGAAAGGAATGATATGACAAACCTTATTTGAAGTTATTAAACATGTGCTCTTAACATCTTTTAAACCTTAGTTCATTAGTTTGTTGTGCATTATTGCCTATATGGCAATAGAAAAATTGTTCTTCTTGAAGACACAAGGAATCTAGTGAAATATTAAATCTCATAAGGATCACCTTGACTAGAAAATGCTATGAACCCCAAAGACTTGAAGTCTATATATAACCCCCATCTTCCATACTACAAAGTATATGTCGATTTACGCCAATAAAATTTTACTCTTGTAGTAGTATAATAGCAATTTGTTGGTAAACTCTGGGTTAATTTAAAGCAAATGCTAGAAGCAAGCACTCTCACTTAGAATTTTATGGTTTGCATGAAAAAGGGGAAGGAATTTGGACATATAAGGAATATTGAACATTCGAGGCATAAGAAAATATTGAAAATAAGAGTCATAACAAGCATAGTAGCGTATCCTAGGTCAAATCTAGAAGTAAATAAGCTTGAAGTTATAAATTTGAAGGATAATTGAAATTGCCAGCCACACTGTTGGCAAATCATTGTAACCTTCGAAGGGTAATTGATTTACCTTTAGTAATATGTTAGTCATCAGCATACGACCACATACATGGGTATTACATGGTAGAATGAAACTACCGCATATATGCCAAATTGGTACATATTGAAGTATACCATACCCATCTGATATTACACATACATATTGGCAAATGCAGTTTGTAACTGTAATGCCACTAGAAGCTATAACCATATGCCTGAAGAAAGTATAACTCTCAAAATACTAGATGACTTATTAGATTTTAATGATCTAAATCTGTCATACTTATTTCGCATAATAAATTATAATAGACATATAAATTACTTCTCAATTAATCACATATATTCCTGACGAATAATTGTTCCAATTAGGTGGTTAAACTAAAATTATATTATAATAGAATATAGTATATTCCATGCACATTAATCGATGATCATGTTTTATATGGTAGTGTTATATTTATACTCTTGAGAACATTACGTAGATGTATATTATGATGTCAAAACATAATGCTATTGATCAGGTCAAAATATGTTGCATTAACATAAAATTTAAAGTTTAAGTGATCCAAATTTTAAAACATAGTATGAGTAATTGGATCATAATATTGGGCAATATATAAAAAGCTTAAATATTTCTGCTATCGCATATTAACAACCCACCGCATGTTTGGGATAATATATTAGTAGTAGAGATGTGCAGTTTTCACGCTACTACACTAAGAAATGTCTAGCTCATTGCATTAAGAAAAAAGCACACCCAATCAAGGATTAGTACGTATTAGAAGAACCAATCATTTCTCATATAATATCATCACCATAGCATATACCATTTTGGGCCACCACCAATAGCTGGGATCATATTGGATCTGAAATTCCATTTATTATGTGTCCATACTAAGGAGATTTTGAGGTATGCTATTAAGTAAGATCAAAACTCGGCATCAGGGGAGAGAAATGCCCAAAATCTTTGAATGACGTGATATTTTCATAGAGAAATATCTTTAGTATAAGGTTCACGCACTAATCAAGTTAAATTTAAATTTAGTTGATACTTGTGTACGCTAGAAGCAGGGAGACTGACATATTACTTTTTCCATTGCATGGAGTTATAGAGTATTTACTTGAAGTAAATATGTTGCTAAGTTTAGAATACTCTGGGTTGAATAGTATATCCATCTTTGTGAAGTTGACTTATTGGTCAGTGATCTAAAGTCTATGGAGATGCCTATGGATCTAAGGTCTAGTGACATTAGTCAAAATAATCGTTAAACACTCCTTAAATACTCTAGAAGAGAACTCACCTTGAAGGTGAAATACCTCATGAAGAGGCTCATCATGAAGATGAAAACCCTAGTAATTAGACGTGCGCATATTACAATACTGGGGAACACGAAACGACTAATAAGCTTTCGTTTGGGAAATGACGAAGATTTGATTAACACCAAAAGACACTCAATTATAAGGATATTTGGAGAAAAGTTATCGACAATCAATGTGGCTCTAAAATTGCTAAGGTTTCTCGTATGAGAACATAAATCCAGAACCAAAGTCCATAGCTAAGCACTTGAAGTGTTCATATTGGGTAGCGGTACAAATGGGTCAGATTCCTGACCAACCCGGCACCGAATCTAGTCAGTACTGAATTCAGTAAGCTGGTTTTGTATCCAGCTGAATTCGGTACGGTAGCTAGATATTTGTAGGCATATTCGGTAGCGAATTTGGTATTGATAAAATCCGATCGAATTGCTTCGGTAGCCAGTAAATTCGATAAAATCCGCTCGGGTATCCAAATACAGCCCAACACTTCACATATTACTAGTCGGCCCACCAGCCCACACTTCCACTGCTCCATGCCTCCACCAGACCACCACGGCACCATGGGATGACTTAACGTCCTAACTAGACCACCACCACTGCTCGCTCGCTCCAAACTCCATACTCCAGAGTGCAGAGGCTACTAGAGTAGGGATGGCAATCGGGTGTGGCGGGTACGGGTAGTGCTCGCCCATACCCATACCCGCGACCTTGATTTACGCCCACGGGTATACCCGCGAAGGACGACGGGCGAAGAACGTCGCCCATACCCGTCGCCCGCGGGTATACCCGTTTACCCGCGAACCAAGAGTCACCATAAGAAAGAGAATGTCTTTATACACCAAAGTATTGCAATTTTATTTGTAATATATTATCTTTCTACACCAAAGTATTGTAACATGTTATCTTTCTACACCAAAGTATTGTAACATACTATCTTTCTATACCAAAGTATTGAATATTTGTAACATATTTATAGATCATGGACTCGTGGGTAAACGGGCGAGACGGGTATGAGTGGAGCTTACCCGTACCCGTACCCGTTTACCCGATGGGTAGAAAGTTTCCCCCATTTTCATACCCGTGGGTAAAGAATACATTCCATACCCGGCTCTATTAGGGTATTTACCCACGGGTACGCGGGTAAACGGGTACAATTGCCATCCCTATACTAGAGAGACTACCACCAAGCATCGCACCACTAGTCCCTTCGCCAGACCACAAAGACTGAGGCCTGAGTGGCAGAGACCACTGTTGGGCACCGCACCGCGTGAGCTCACGTCGGTTCCACCCCGTCGCCAGGAGCTTCTTTGGTCGTATGGATCTACGCAATTTAGCAATAATGGTACCAATCATGGTATTGCTACCAGCTCTTTCAAGATGATTAATTGAGTCATTCTTTAATTCCAAGGCCTCTATTTTTTTCTTGCTAATAACACTTATAATTGGCTGTTATTGCTTCCAGTATTAGCACCCCCCTTTTTTTTTTTGCCTTGAGCAGGTGATTGATTTATGTTACTTATGGACATTTCCAACAGATATTCAGAGCACGACAGAGTTGCAGTCGTCAGCACAAGGTACTAATGATGTGCAAAGTAACCACTAGCCAACCAAATCCAATGGCCACTAATGCTCCTGCAGGCGACTCTGGCTCATTATCCTTCATCTATAGTTGCTAGTAATGATAATAGAAAAGTCTCTCATGAAGACATTGAACTTGAAGAGATCATAGCAAGTTGGTCATGACTCAATATGATCTCTTCATTCTGGTAGCAGAATTGACATGGCACATTTTTTTTGCACCTTGTTGATTCTACTTATAGTGTGCTATTTGTCTGTTTTGTGATTTAAGGTTTAGTCGGAACTAATCACGATGTCAAGAATCAATTTACCACTTATGTTTGAACTTGTATTGTACCAAAAACTTATGTTGAATGTATCGTTTTGTATGCGCATGCTATCCATCTATATTATCCATTGTCCAATTCAAATCCGTCAACTATCCACCTCGATATTACCGTTTCCAAAAATCCGCATATTCCGAATTCTTATTTGTATCTAGGCTGACCATATTCGATACCGAATCCAGAGAAAAATATAGGTTAGGATATGGTATATGCAATATCCGTCCAAATCCATACCGATTGCACCCCTAATATTGGGTAAAAATGAAAGAAAGCAATTGAGGCCGAACCATAATCGCAGATGAAAGTTTTAGAACCTGTTAGTTCAGACTTGATGAGTAATTATGAAATAATGATGTGGTGAAAGTGATGGTTCAAGGATCTCTGTAGAGATCGATATATTCATGTTATGAATGAAATAATCTTCCATTATATAATTATTCTGGTAGATAACATGAATAAGATATAGAGTTATCAGATTTTGAAAATCCTTGATGAGATCTCTAAAGGGACTCAAAACTTGATTCTTGAAGGACTCGATGTTTCAATAAGAACGTAAATTGCAACATGTATGTATATAAAACTCAAATCTGATAAATTCTTACTCGAAAAAAGAGCGTCTCCTAGAAGAGAAAGTTTCTCGTAGAAGAGAGAATATCTTCTTGATAAGAAATTAAATCACTAGTTGATCAAAAATACACCAACAATTGACCCATGCAAGACCCAAGGGAACGGAATGAGGAAACTAAAAATCAGAAGTGCGCTACATAAGCACATATAAAGTGCATTTAGCTAATATAGATGAAGTCGAGATAGTGTCTACTACAATTGACTTGTAAACCTCACTTTGAAAATACACTTCGTTTGAATGCTAATTACTGTGCTAAGCCATAAACCCAAATGAACCCACCTATTGTGCAGTAATGTTTCACCAAATTACGAGACAAAAAGCAAAAACAGGGTATTTCCATGTGATCATTAAGCTCCCTTGATTAGTTTAGGTACATACCTAATTAATTGGATATGAAACGGTTGTTATCAGAAATGAATACCATACAATAATGAATGCATCGACATCACTTTCTTATCACAAAAGAAAATAGCAGCTATACAAAGATTTGCTGGATTGCCATAGACTAGTTGTTATTTAATCGGTGCAAAAGATGATTCTAGAAAATGAAGCGATTCCATTGAATAAATGTTTTAAGATTCTCTGAAACTATTCAATAATGATTGGAAACTAATGGCAAGAATGCTCCACTTCTGTAGGAGAAACTAAAAGGCACCACCGTACATAAAAATAGACAAATCATATCACAAGCAGATATTTGGTCAGACGTTTTAATGTCAAAAACTCTTTTCACCACCTTTTGTACTATAATTTCACAATAAAGGCCACCTTTTTCCACTTTCAAAGTCAATTTTTATTATCTGATTTTTTATTAACTCTGAACCAATTTTTCT
Organism: Melocanna baccifera; assembly: GCA_036346265.1. NCBI lineage: Eukaryota > Viridiplantae > Streptophyta > Magnoliopsida > Poales > Poaceae > Melocanna > Melocanna baccifera. Next base: position 36,357,717 of record CM070685.1, read on the forward strand.
GGCCTTTGTATTAGTTTTTGAGAATCTAGTCTGATTGAAATGTTACCTTTATTTTTCATCTAACAATAAAGTCTTAAAAGAAATTTATAAAGGACATATCACATATAGTATTATTTATCAAATGTGTTTTGTCTGATCTCTAGAGGGTAGGAAGGTTCTTAAACTTAGTTTAGGAAATGCTAGTATTCATAGAAAAACACTATATGATAAGCCTAACTACCATATTTGTAATTTTAACCATGAGAGGCTTGAGAGCAATGGTTTGATGTAGAGAGATTTTCTGCCACCCAGTGGATCATGATTTTACATAGAGAGAAATTTTAATCTAACAAACGGCATATAATTACTTTAGAATATGAGAATTTCAATGACCAGTAAAGCCAATTTTGCATGTCTTCAGAAACATGGCAAAATTGTAGCATTCGCACAACAAAATGGAGAAAATGCACAAACTATTAACTTCATACATGTGTAGCAATTCGAACAGCTTTTCAGGAGACATTTTGCCCTACATGTCAATCAAAATTCAAAAGACTCTTGGCAATACATATGGGGAAACAAAGTATATTCTTCCTCAAAGTTTTATAACTTCCCCTATAAGAATATACGGCCACCAGCTCCCTTCCTCTGGATTTGGAAGTCTAAATGTTGCAACAAACTCAGAGTCTTCTCTTGGCTGCTCTTCATGGATAGATTAAATACAAGAAATATTTTGAGAAGGAAAAAGCAAAAGCTTGAAGGAAATAACTATAACTGTGTCCTCTGCAGCAACAATATTGAAGAAACTACTTTCCATCTTTTCTTCAGCTGTCCCTTTAGCCAAATTTGTTGGCAGCAACTTGGAATTAATTGGGATTTCACAAGAGAATTTTTCGAGATGATGCAGCAGGCTAAAACCCAATCTTAGAACCCCTTCTTCATGGAATTCTTCACCATTGCGGCATAGCAAATTTGGAAGCAAAGAAACAACCTCATCTTTGATAGCAGTCGGCCTTCTTTTACCTCTTGGAAGAACTCCTTGTGTGAAGAAGCTAGGCTCCAGGCTCATAGGTTCAATGATGTAAAGAGTCTAGAGTTCCTCTCCTGTATAGCTCCTCTAGCCTAGTTCTCCAGCCTTCCCAGGACTTGCTTCTTGTGTAGCTCCTTCTTCCCCTGTTGTGTTCCCTTTGTTCAGTGTTTTCTTTCTTTTTGTTTTAATAAAATTCACAGTGGGGGCCTCCCCTGCTGTATATTTTCAAAAAAAAAAGGAGACATTTTGCTTTTAGCAACAGCATCTCCAAAGCTGAGAAAAGTCACAACACTATTTGCTATCAATTCAGCAAAACATTGGTCCTTCTTCAAGTTGACACCATAAATAATCTGATCGCAGATTTTTCTTTCTCCTGCTAGTAGTAGTTTCACCTGTTTGAAAAGCATAATATGTTAACATGGTTCAAGTCTTAACTGAACATACACAATATGGGCCCAATTTCAGATGGATCCTCACCGCAATTCGCATAAAGTGGATCCAGTTTCCAATTTTAACCTCCAAAGCCTCCCCTTTGCATCTTTTGTACAATTGTACATCATCTTTACTAAGCTTTTCTACCCCCAGCTTCCTAAGGCTCATTTCTAGTGCTGAACCACGGGAATCTCTGAAGAAAGATGACAAATTTAGATTGATTTATGCACAATTATGGTGTTAAATAACACCTCGTAGATGTGGACAGAAATTGATAAGAAAAGTAGAAAATTCAGAATAGATGTGGAACCATAATCCAAACCTACCTGTAAATTTTACAGCATTACTGCAGATTTCCAGCCTGAACCAACTATAGAGCTATGTCATTCATGAGTGGCAATATTCTTGGAGGATTTAGTGTTGGGGTCCTGTATATGACAGTCTCCAAGCTTTTGGATGGATGCTGAATGGCTAGCATTCACTCGATCAGCCTTAGGGTCCCTTGATGGCCTCAGAGACTTGGGATGACAATCAAAGAGGCGATCGGGCTCAATAGGTTTGCTGAAAGAACAGATAAAACAACATAAACTAGCTGTTCTTTTACTGATGTAGGAGCAATAAACATGAAAATAGTTCATGTGTGGGTGTGCACTAAGAATTGGCTATCTCACCTGTACGTACACATCAGCTGCCTAAATTCCTCTTTGATCTTCAAAGCAGACTTAGCTAACAGATTGTTGACGTGATTGAGAACTAAGTTGCCCGGATACCCCGATATGGATACGCGATACAACGATACCGCAATTCGCCATTTTCCTAAAAACACCGATACGACGATACATTTATATATGTGTAATAAAGATAAAAAAGATCTGAAATTAATGAATTCTTATAAAGAATTGAGAAACCGAGAATACCTTAATATTGATGTAGCAAATTGCTTGGCTCTCCAGTTTTCCATCCTGGCTGTTAGCCATATATAAGTTGACGAAACCAATATAATGACATATACCAGTGATACACGACACACTCGAGCCTCCAAATCCATCAGCACCAGATGCTATGATCTGACAACAATGACATATATAAGTAGTTGAAGATTAAACAAACAATGACCTAAATATACAGGGGAAAATGAGTTGGGCATAGAATACTGAATAAACAATCAATAAAGATGACTATAAGTCCATGACTGATACTGGGTTCATTTAAGCAAGCTAATGAGGTCATATATCATTGGTAATCCAAATAAGCTTCTATTTGGATGCACAATTGGCAGCTGTTGCATATTTTTGCACAACTAGTTCATGATTATTTGCAACACTTGAACTAAAGATAAACAAAAACAAACAGTTTACTGGCGATGTCACTTAAAAGGCAAATCTGAAAAAAATGATCCAGCAACTAGGGTAGAAGAATGTACCGTGATTTTTGGTGATAAATTGAACAATGATAAATTTGAGTAAGAAAAGCTAGATAATTGAGAAATAGAAAAAAATCAGAAAGTAGAAAGTGGGCTCAGCCCCAAAAGCATTGGCCTTTCCGCCTGGCCAAACCAGTCAACTCCTCTTTCCTTTCTCCTGTTATCCTTAATCTTGTTATGCTGCTGCTAAGTCAGAGTGTGTCTTTTATTCAGTCTGCCAAATAAGAAGTCTGCACTGGCTTCCAGTTTTGCGTTGGCTTCAACTTGCCTCCAGTTCAATAGCTTCAGGTCAGCACCAGTTTGTCTGCCGAATGGTTGTCAGGACTGAGGCTCGACCAGAATGCAGACAAGTTTATTTTCTTGATATATTTGATTTGTAAGTTTGTGATCCGGGTTATTAGGATCATGGACCAGAGTTGTGTTTGCATGTTACAAGTTTCTCGGGTATTCAGTTAGCTAAAGAAGCGTCGTGTGAGTAAGAGTCTTCTTGTATTTTTCGAACTGCACACTGTAGCACGGCCAGAGTCTGTTCTTCTTCAGAGAAAACACAGAAAAACTCTCCAGTTCAGATAGGAAAATCTCCTGCGTTTCTTCTCCATTTGCTTCCAGATTTTGTATGTCTGCAGGTTGGGAATCCTAGATCCTTCATTTGGTATCAGAGCTGCGGGCTAGTGACGGAATACTCATCGGTGGATGCCCAAGTACCAGTCGGCGGCAGAAATGAGCGGAAGCAACAGTAGGCAAAATTCGGCCGGGCTGCCGTATCCAGTATTGACCCGTTCGAATTTTTCTACATGGTCTATCAAGATGCAGGCCGTAATGGAGGCAAACGATATGTGGGATGCGGTAGATCCTACAGATCCGTTGCTACCGGTGGATGAGAAGCAAAACAAGATTGCCAGAGCAGCCATCTTCAGTGCAATACCTGAGGACGTCCTTTTTCTTGTGGCAAAGAAGAAGACTGCTAAAGAGGTATGGACTGCATTGAACAATATGTTCCTTGGAGCAGACCGTGTGCAGGAGGCGAGAGTCCAGTCTCTCAAGGAGGAGTTTGATGGGCTCAAGATGAAGAACAGCGAATCCGTTGAGGACTATGCATTCAAGGTCAGTACCCTTGTAAACAAGATCCGAGAACTCGGCGAAACCTTGGAAGATTCATATGTGGTCAAGAGAATGCTCCGATCACTTCCCGGCAGATTCTTACAGATCGTGAGTTCCATTGAACAATTCGCCGATCTCAAGACCATGACAGTTGAAGAGCTTATTGGACGTCTGCAGGCCCATGAGGAACGTGTGCGCAGTGCTGAAGGTGAGGAAGATGATCAAGTGCTGCTGACAAGAGCCCAGTGGAAGGTCAAAGAGGAGAAGAGAGGAAGCGATATGCAATGGAGCAATCGAAGCGGTGAGAGCAGTTCCAGGAGAGGCGGTCATGGCCGTGGAAGCTGCCGTGGGCGCTGGCGTGGCCGAGGACACAGCGCTGGACTGGAGAGGTGACAACTTCGGATCATGGAGAGGTGACAATACTGGACAGTGGAGAGGTGACAGAGAATTCAAATTTGACAAAGCAAAGGTGAGATGCTACAATTGTCAAAATTATGGGCATTATTCCTCAGAATGCCAGTCCAAGAAGAAGGAAGTGAGGGCACATTTGGTTGAGAAGAAAAATGATGAACCGGCATTGTTGATGGTGCAAGCAAAGGAAGCAATCGGGCTCACAAACCTCCCAGCAGCAGCTGTCTTTCTGAATGAAGAGAATGTAACTCCTAATCTTGGTGATGTGAGTTCTACCAAAAAACTCATATGGTACCTTGACTCGGGAGCGAGCAACCATATGACAGGAAATCGTGTTGTGTTTACCGAGTTGGATGCAACTGTGACAGACACTGTAAGATTTGGAGATGGATCGGTTGCTGAAATTTGTGGGCGAGGGTCAATTCTACTCAAATGCCAAAATCTGGAGCACAAGGCTTTGACAGAAGTTTACTATATTCCCCAGTTGAAGAGTAACATAATAAGTCTTGGGCAGCTAGATGAGAATGGATGCAAAACCGTGATTGAGGATGGAGTTTTGAGGATATATGATCAGGAAAGTCTGCTGTTGGCAAAGGTGAAAAGAACTGGTAACCGGCTGTATTTGTTGAAGTTGCAAATGACCAATCCAGTTTGTCTGATGGGAGTACTCAAGGAGAAGGAGTGGCTTTGGCATGGGAGATTCGGTCATTTGAACTTCCGTGCACTAAAGGATATGTCCAAACAGCAGATGGTTGAAGGGCAGCCACAAATTGATCGTATTGAGCAGCTATGTGAAGGTTGTTTGGCAGGGAAACAACATCGGCTGCCATTTCCTTCGGCAAGCACTTTTCGGGCACAATCTCCATTGGAGCTGCTACATGGAGACTTATGTGGACCTATCTCTCCAAACTCCAGCAGCCCCTTCAGGCAAAAGGTATTTCTTGCTATTGGTAGATGACTGTACCAGATACATGTGGATTGTGCTGATCAAGACAAAGGATGAGGCTCTAGCAGCGTTCAAGTCAGTGAAGACCAAGGTGGAATTGGAAACTGGTCTGAAAGTCAAGGCATTAAGGACTGACCGGGGAGGAGAGTTTACCTCAAAGAGTTTCCAAAGTTTCTGTGATGAAGTGGGACTGAAAAGGTTTCTAACTGCTCCTTACACTCCACAGCAGAATGGAGTGGTTGAAAGGCGAAATCAAACGGTCGTTGCAATGACTAGAAGCCTATTGAAAAGCAAGAAGGTGCCTGGAAAATTCTGGGGTGAAGCAGCAAGTACTGCAGTATATTTGCTCAACCGGTCCTTGACAAAAAGTGTTACTGGGAAGACACCTTATCAGGCTTTATATGGGAGAGTTCCACAAGTTCAACATCTCCGGATTTTCGGTTGTGTGGCACATGTGAGAACTGCAGCACCTTATCTCAGAAAATTGGAAGATAGAAGCACTCGGATGGTCTTTATAGGCTATGAAAATGGCACTAAAGCCTACAGGTTTTATGATCCAAAGAGCAACAAAGTTCATGTTAGCCGGGATGTGGTATTTCAGGAAGAGGCTGAATGGAGTTGGGGAGAGCACACTGACAGTGAACCGAAGGAGAGTAGTCGAAATAACACCTTTTCCATTCAGTTTGACAGTACCGCAGACACTGCAGAAGATGAATTACATAATCAACCTGAGATGGCACTGGACAACGACTTGGAAGGTTCAGCAGATGAAAGTGCAGGTGCTGATGAAAATTTCAGTGCAGGAAATAAGAGTGCAGTTCACACACCGGTACCGAGTTCCCCACATACACCAGCTGCTTCATCACTGATTGCACAATCAGAATCAGTGATACCGAGCAGTTCATCTAGTGAAGGTGCTCATCGTTACCAGTCACTGCAAGATATATATAATACCACAGTTCCAGTTCAGCTGCAACCGGAGCAGTTGGAGTTTTGCATGATGGCAAGTGAAGAACCGAGTAGCTTTGAGGAGGCAGTGAAAGAGACATGTTGGAGGGAAGCTACGCAAGAGGAATTAAAGTCTATTGAAGATAATGAGACTTGGAAACTTGTGGAACACCTAGGGAGTCAAAAGCCCATTGGGTTGAAGTGGGTGTTTAAAGTTAAAAAGGATCCCTCGGGAGCAATTGTCAAGTACAAAGCAAGATTGGTAGCAAAGGGATATGTCCAACGTCATGGTGTGGACTATGATGAAGTTTTCGCACCGGTAGCTCGAATGGAAACCGTGAGATTGCTTGTGAGCTTGGCGGCACAGCAAGGTTGGGAAATCCATCATATGGACGTGAAGACGGCATTCTTGAATGGTGAACTTACTGAAGAAGTGTATGTGTCTCAACCCCCTGGCTATGAGATACAAGGTCAAGAGCATAAAGTGTTGAAGTTGAAGAAGGCATTATATGGGCTTCGTCAAGCACCGAGAGCTTGGAACATCAAATTGGGTTCGAGTCTTACAACGCTCGGATTCGAGCGTAGTCCATTGGAGCACGCAGTGTACAAGAAGATAAAAGACTCTTTAGTATTGATAGTTGGAGTATATGTTGATGATTTGATTATCACGGGCTCAAGCAATGCTGAAATTGCTGAGTTTAAGACTCAAATGCAGCAGCTATTTAGTATGAGTGACCTTGGTTTGCTTAGTTATTACTTGGGCATTCAAGTCAAGCAAACTAGAGAAGGGATCACATTGTGTCAATCGACATATGCAAAGAAGGTGTTGAGAGAAGCAGGGATGGCAGGGTGTAATCCTTGTGCTACACCCATGGAAGAAAGACTCAAATTGAGCAAAGAGAGTAAGAGTCCTCCAGTTGATCCAACTTTGTATAGGAGTATCATTGGGAGTTTGAGGTATTTGGTTAATACCCGTCCTGACATTGCATACTCAGTTGGGATTGTTAGTAGGTTTATAGAGAGTCCAACAATTGAGCACATGACTGCTGTGAAGAGGATCTTGAGATACATAAGTGGAACACTTGATTTTGGGTGTTTCTATGGGAGAAAAGGCAGCAACAACATAGAGTTGATTGGGTATAGCGACAGTGATCTAGCGGGAGATGTTGATGACCGAAGAAGTACCACCGGGGCTGTGTTTTATCTTGGGACAAATCTGATTGCTTGGCTCTCACAGAAGCAAAAAGTGGTTGCTTTGTCATCATGTGAAGCCGAGTATATTGTAGCAACAACTTCAGCTTGTCAAGGCATATGGATGGCACGATTGTTGAGTGAATTGCTAGGTCAGGAGCAAAGGAAATTCAAGCTATTGGTTGATAACAAGTCGGCCATCTCGTTGTGCAAGAATCCCGTGCACCACGACAGGAGTAAACACATCGATACTCGCTACCATTTCATTCGTGAATGTGTAGAGAGTGAGAAGATCGAAGTCGAACATGTGAGGACGGAAAATCAGCTGGCCGACATTTTAACGAAGTCATTAGGCCGTGTCAAATTTCTTGAGATGAGGGAGAAGCTTGGCATGGTTGATACAAGTAAAGGGAAACAAGATTAGGGGGTGAATGTTATCCTTAATCTTGTTATGCTGCTGCTAAGTCAGAGTGTGTCTTTTATTCAGTCTGCCAAATAAGAAGTTTGCACTGGCTTCAACTTGCCTCCAGTTCAATAGCAGTGTCTGCACGGCTTGCTCGCGAATGGTTGTCGGGATCGAGGCTCGCCGTAATGCGCACAAGTTTATTTTCTTGATATATTTGATTTGTAAGTTTGTGATCCGGGTTATTAGGAGCATGGACCAGAGTTGTGTTTGCATGTTACAAGTTTCTCGGGTATTCAGTTAGCTAAAGAAGCGTCGTGTGAGTAAGAGTCTTCTTGTATTTTTCGAACTGCACACTGTAGCACGTCCGGAGTCTGTTCTTCTTCAGAGAAAACATAGAAAAACTCTCCAGTTCAGAGAGGAAAATCTCCTACGTTTCTTCTCCATTTGCTTCCAGATCTTGTATGTCTGCAGGTTGGGCATCCTAGATCCTTCATCTCCTGTCGCGTGCTCTGCCACGGCAAAGTTTTTCGCCACCGGCCCGGCCGCGGCAGCCCAATCCCAGTACGCCTCTCCCTTGTGACTGCCGGTCGCCGGCGTGTTCCTACACCCGTGCTGCTGCCGTTAGAAAGCTGCGCTGCCGTATCCATCTTCTTCGTCATCTACAGCACGCCGTCACGTCCATCTTTCCTTCGAATTAACTCGCCGCGCAGCCAGAAATCAAAGGAGCACCGTTCGGACCACCTCACCCTACCACTCGAGTCGGCCACAGTGTGTACTTATGCCGACGTGACTCGACGCCCTATCCGCCACTGTCATGCATAGCCCCACCAGCGCCATACCTCCCCATGTTGCCCGACCGGCCCTGCCAAGACCACGCCGTGGCCATCCCCTCACCACGCCCTACAACTAGTCGTTCCACCGTATGCTCCCACGTCACACTATTCCCTGCTCTGCTGTAGCCACTTCGTCGCCCAGTCGGAGACCATATCACGGCACCATCAAAGCTTCATGTCAAGTCTTGTACCATGGCCGTAAGCCACAACATCCTTCTTCGGCTATAAATAGCACCCTTGAGCTTGCAATGCCTCCCTTGCATCTCCTGACTCACTCCCGCCTCGAGGAATTAGCCCCTAGAGCCTCACAGCTCGCCAGAGAGAGCATTCGTCTCCAACTCCAGCCATGGTTGGATTCGTCGTCTCGGTAAGTTAACATTCAATTCATTAGATTTGAAGCATCCCTAGCACCCACTGAGGTTTTTTCCTACCCCTTGATTGAAGCAGGGTACATCGTAGGTCGCCGGCATCGTGCGCCTCCTCCGCTCGTCGCCGTCACACGCTGTCAGACCACCACAGCCATTCCCCGAGCTGCGCCAACCCCCGAGGTATCATTCTATCCGCCTCTAGATGCTCCCAGTACAAGCAATTGTCTTGAATCGCTTTAGATCGTTGTAACCGCCTTTCCCCTCTTCCGCCGCCGCCTATGGTCGCCGTCGGCCACCACCACCAAATTGGTCAGCGAGACTAAGCTCGGTCATGCAATCAGACATGAGTATTCTATTTTTGAAATGCTCATGTCCGGTCACTGCCTTTATTGCTGGTGGCGAGCCCTTTCATTACTGGCCAAAAGGGGCGGGAGCAGAGCTCTGGGTTGACGAAGGTAAACGTTTGGCCAGTCCGAACCCTTCTAATGATCCAAGCATTCCTTTGTTGATCGGATGGCTCACGTGTCATAGCCTTTCGGACAGTCCGAATCCTATCGACGATATGAGCGATCTATCACTGATCGAATAGCTCACACATCATAGCCGTTTGGATGGTCCGAACCCTCCCAACGATCTAAGCGATCCCTCGCTAATCGGACGGCTCTTGCATCCCACCTGTTCGGATGGCTCGAACTCTCTCAATTGTTCAAACCAGTCCGAACTCAACTAGGCCCACGTGTCAGCCGAGATCTCTCTCTCTCTCTCTCTCTTCTCATTACGGATTAAATTCAAATAGAGAATTTTAAATAGGCATAACTTATTCATATTAACTCCAAATTTGATGAAACAAATTTCTAAATTCGTATAAATTCAAGATCTATCTAATGGAACCGAAACTAAGAACTTTGGAGCTTGTTTAAATTTTTGTATGTGAATTTATTTGGTTTGCTGATTTTTTTATCCGAATTTTGTGAATTTATTTGGTTTGCTGAATTTTTTTATCCAAATTTTCGTGCATCATAAAATATCTTACGAAGCTCAAGAAGAGGAAGCCGAAGCTAAAGCAAGTTAGGATCAGCAAGACCAAGCCCACTGTAACTAAGGTGAGTCAATACTTTGATCATGTTGAACCTACATTTTTTATCAAGTTATTTCTGTTTAAATTATCAAATTGCATGCTAATATTTTATATGCAAATCTATGATTGTTTCAGAGTACTAGCTACATGCCCACTATTGAACTTGTTAGTATTACATTCCCTTAAGATAATTTGAACATGTGAGCGCCTTGTCACCACAGGAAAAATTATGATAATAAACTTTGAAAGTAAGTATATAATTATACGCCATGCTTAGTACTGCTTAGATACTTGTAGGCATCAAAATACCCCAAGCATCATTTTTAACCATGAAAAATGATTTGGGAAAAATAGCTAATTTTGACTTGATATTTTATATACCCAAAATCCCCAACATGCTATTTATCTAGATAGATGGTAAGAGGGGCTGGTGCGGTGGATACACGAGAACAAGTGGATTATGGTAGAACCGTCTAGATACCCTAAGGACTGAATCGGGTCATGATTTTCTATTGTAAAATAGTATAACCACAAGTCTACAAATTACAATTTGGCTAAGTAAATCTATCAAACCCCCAGACTCATCTCACAGGTAGGGGAAAGAAGTGAAATATTGCAAGGGTAAGGGGAGGCTTAAAGGGACACCAAGGGTACGGTGAAGTTTACCAGCTGCGCTAGACATTGGGGAGAGCAGAGTCCCACTGCGCTAGTCATTATGGTAAACATTCCAAACAATGTATGGGATCCACTGCAAGTGGGAGAAGCCCATAGGGTGAGATGACAAAAGGGGCCAGATATTTCAAAAGGTTACTGTGATGATCTACTCAATCGAATGACTAAGGAATCATGTAGAGCAACAAGCAGATTGTCTCTTGTGGTGAAAGTGTACAAACTATGCAAAGTCAAAATTGTTCAAATAGTCGTGCCCATGGTCATAGGCGGGCATGGGAACTTAACTTGAGATAGTTCTATTTCAAAAAAAAAACTTTATGGGTAGGAATGGAAAGTGGCGGGTTGTAGAAAGCCCTGATTTGATGTTGTCCTATGCATCGTTCTAGTGGTAAGATAGACGGTTATGACGCTGAAAGAAAAGCATATGGATATTATTATTATCGCACTTTTTGATTTCAAATAACATGTCTTAGTTCAAACTGCTAGGTCATAGGAGATTTCTATCTACCTTATTCTCAAAAAGCAATTTATGATAAATAAAACAACCCTAACCTTCCTTTGATAAACCATGCATCTTATTTAATTGCATCATGTGTACTGGCTCGCGGAACATAGTGGTTTGTGCTCACCCTCGTGTTACCAAAAAACCAGGAAATCAGGACCAATATGCATATGACGATGCTCCTACCACGGAAGGGCGAACTGATAAAGGGAATTAGAAGTCGTTATCAAGTTTGGGTCCTAGGCAAATAGACTCGATGGAGATATGTGCCCAGTTATTATCTAGTCTTAGATAATAACTGTTGCACCCATTTACCCCTAATTGCTTGTCTGTGGCTAATGGTTCTACCTTGTTCATGCTTTCCATTGTTATCTTTTGTATTGTAACTATTTGGCCTGATTGGCCTTTATGTAAAACTGTCGCCCGACGTGGTGTATTTTAACTATATTGTGTAATATTTTAGTTTGGCCTATTTTGTGCGATGTATGACTTGAGACAGCAATGTATCTGTGAGACCTATCTGCTGATCCAAGGAATAGTGTGGTGGAATCACAGAGAATTCTGAGTTGAGAAGCCTGGGTCCAACACAATTCCCTTTGTGTTACCTTAGCTCTTCTGTAGCGGGTCATGCAGCACAGTTGCCCATCGTGTGAGCACCTCCATCGTTTGCGGCAGCACCGCCGCCACCACAATCCCTCACTGACATTGATGACCCTTCCAGAAGCCTTCTCGTCATAGATCAACGCAATATTTTTCTCTTGGCGTATGAGGTCAGAGAGATCTCAAAGTGGCATTAGAGAGCGGAGGCATTGGGGAGGGGAAGGAGAGGCAAGGTGGGGAAGGAGAGAATGGAGGATGGAGGGAAAGCTTGAGGGGCATGGCGATAACAGTGAGGTGGGAAAGGAGAGAATGGAGGACAGAGGGAAAGCCTAAGGGGCATGGTGACGGCGGCAAGGTGGGGAAGGAGAGAATGGATCAGGAGACAGATCAGGTGGGCACAGGTGTGAGGAGAGAGAAGAGGACGCAACACAACCCACATGTCGGCACCACCACTTTGTGGGAGAGGTGGGTTGGAGAAAGAACTACTACTCATCAACTCCTTCTTTAATAGTAGAGATACGTTAGCCACTATTAATTACCTCACTTTTTCTAATGTTTTACATTATAATTGACATGTTAGGTAACAACATATACAGTGGATTTAAGAAAAACAATATTATGTGTGTCAAACACCGATATCCCTACAAAGATTATTTTGTATCAAGTACATTCCTTGTCACTTATTAAATTCAAATGAAAACATCAAAATAAATTCAACTAGTAACAACTATTGCTTGGGCTGCTCCACGATGAACGACCGGCGCCTGTATAGAAAGTAGCACCCCACCACCGAGACGATGGCAGCCGTGGCCGCCACCGACCCGATCACCGCGAGCAGTATCACCACCCATGATGTGCCCTTCTTCCCGTCGCCGTCGAACCTGTCCACCGTCAGGTCCCAGTCATGGACGCCTAGGATGACATCGCGGACCGTCGCGGCGAAGAAGCCGACTAACGCAGTCTGGGTGGTGCGGCGGCCGGCGAGGTTGAGGGGCGTGTCAAGGAGCGCTTTGGGCGGCCTTGGCTGGCCACCGGCAGCGTTGTACACCCACAGGCGGTGTGCAACGGCGTTGTACTCGATCCACACGGTGTGGCGGTTGGGCGCCGCTGTGCTGTTGGGCGTGACGGTGATGTTGAGGCCGACGTCCGGAGACTCCGGGGTGTAGGACTTCACCGTGCCGACCTCGACGGTGACGAGGCCGTTGGTGGCGTTGGCCTCGGCACCGGCGGCAGAGTTGTTAGCACCACGGAGGCCGGCCGGGTTGTTCAACGTCGGGAACCTATCGAGGAGGATGACGAACGCGATGGGAGTGGCACCGTCCACAGTGAAGCTTGTGTTGAAAGACGCCTCAAGGGTAGGCACCCCGCCGGAGTCGGCGCCGGTGCGCCAGACATCGACCGTCTGCGCGAGGAGGATGAACCCTTCGGAGCTGTTGAACTCAGGGAAGAGCTGGGAGTCGAAGAGGAGCTCGGCCGGCGTCAGGACGGACGAGTTAGTGGCGACCACGAGGCCGTCGGAAGTGGTGGCGTTGAAGGCGGGGAGGCTGTAGGCGACGACGTCGCCGGAAGCCGACGCCGACGCCGCACAGAGCAGCAGGGCGACAAGCTGCACCGCTATAAGCTTATGCATCTTGATGTGGTCTGGATCTGTCATGCAAAAGATGAGAAGAGATGGGGAAGTGGTTTTTATAGCTTGGGATACGTTGACAAAGTCAAGCCAGCTTTGGCACGCTAGGCGGACGACATTAATGTCGACAATGTCTCAAAACTAAGCTTGGTCAAAGCTATAGGCAAAGACAAATCGTGACATGAATTATTCCTTGAGAAACAATGGACTAAGCTAAATATACGACGTGGAAAATTCAACATAATAGCTGGAATCCCGCGTTTGCACGGGCTAGCTTCTCACGTAAAATACTTAGTCTTCATCTTAAATGATAAAATAATTAAATGTCAAATTTTATATTATGAAAACAGTACTACTTAATGTAAAACATCTTAATATTTGGAGAAACAATGGATTAAGCTACATTTACGGCGTCCAAACTTCGACATACTGCTTGGAATCCCCTGCGTTCGCAACGGTCTGGTTTCTCATATTCAGGAGAGAGCTGATGCACGAGCTCTTGCATCTGAGTGACAACAAGGCCAAGTTACATGACAAGCTTGTGCAGATCATTCGGCCTTATTCTTTTATACTATGGCTAATAGTTTTTAGCTGTGGTTGATAGTTTTTATTTATACTTTTCGATATAACAGCGGATGTTAGAAATGTCAATACGGATAGTGCACATAATTTTTGGCACGGAAAGCCGTTTAGAGAAACGGCTTCGAGAATCCATTTAAAGAAGTCATCCTATTTATTTTGGTTTTTGAAAGAACCAAAGCTAAAAACCACAAAAAAGCAAAAAAAAAAAAAAGGCAACCTGAGGCTGCCCAGCAAAGTAATGGAAATGGAATGGTCATCGGCTAGTATTTGGTTGTGCGTCAAATAGTATGTTCCTGTGAGGAGGATGTCTATGATGTGATGCCTTAGATTTTGGTAGATGTTTCTGGAATTTTCGTTAGATTTGGTACTGTTTTCAACCGAAATTATAAAAATAACCGTATAAAAATGATATTAGCAAAAATAATATTTTCGCCGTTCGTTGGCCGGATGACAGCGACGGAGGGGCGACGCGTGGTCCTTGTCGTCCCACGGGCACACGGTAGGCCGCCTGCCGCCCCACCAATAGACGATAGGGGCCTGCCGCCCCATGAGGAGATGGCAGGTGACCTAATCACCTGCTTTTTTTAATTTTATTTAGAATTTGTGAGAATTTTTTAATTTAGCAAATGAGCTCAAAAAATTATGAAAATTTATATGCAATCTCCTGACATAACGTAGTTGATTTTGTAATATTTTTGTAATTTTATGCACTGTGAATGTTGCTAAAAACTTTGTACAATTTTCATATTCGTAGGAGCTATTACATATAGCAAACGAACTCAAACAATTACAAACTTTTATGCAAAGCCTCCCAACATAGCCATAGTAATTATATAATTTTTTTGAAAATTTTATATATTCCGAATTTACCACATTAATTTACATTAATTTAATTATGAAATTAGTGATATCATCGGAGCCTGGGTTGGTGTCCTCGTCAGACTCCAAGCTGAGCGCTTGATCCGGTAAATACTTGTGGCAGTCAATGCAAGCTGATAACCACATGCCCACCCCATCATTCTGTACGAAATCAGGAGCGAGTCCTCCCTCTGATACAACATATTCAGTGGTATCGTCTTGAAACTCCACAAGTGGTTTCCCAGGTGTTGAGGGGTCGAGCTCATCACCGTTTTTCAATGCCCGGTGCATGAAACTGAGGTACACCATCGGCCTCCTATGAATTAAATTAATATGAATTAACATAGTAAATTTAGAGCACATAAAATTTTCAAAAAATTACACAATTACTATGATTGTGTCAGAAGGTTTCGCATAAAATTTCGTATTTTTTGGAACTCGTTTGCTTTATGTAATAGCTCCTACAAATATCAAAATTGTACAAAGTTTTGAGCAATATTCATAGTGCCTAAATTATAGAAAAATTATACAATTAACTATGTTGTGTTAGGAGACTGCACATAAGTTTTCATAATTTTTCGAGCTCAAAAATTATAGAAAAATTATACAATTAACTATGTTGTGTTAGAAAAATTTAGGAGACTGCACCTGTCATCTTGAAACTCCACAGGTGGTTCCCCAGGTGTTGAGGGGCCGAGCTCATCACCGTTTTTCAACGCCCAGTGCATAAAACTGTGGTACACCATCGGCCTCCTATGAATTAAATTAATATGAATTAACATGGTAAATTTGGAGCACATAAAATTTTCAAAAAATTACACAATTATTATGGCTGTCAGAAGGCTTCGCATAAAATTTCGTATTTTTTGGAACTTGTTTGCTATATGTAATATCTCCTACGAATATCAAAATTGTACAAATGTTTGAGCAATATTCATAGTGCCTAAATTATAGAAAAAATTATACAGCTAACTATGTTGTGTTAGGAGACTGCACATAAGTTTTCATAATTTTTCGAACTCATTTCCTATATTAAAAAATTTACACAAATTTTAAGCAAAATTAAAAAATGGCAGTTAATTAGGCCAGATAATTAGCCAGCTTAATCACCCGCCGTCTCCTCATGGGGCGGCAGGCCGCCCTGCTATCTACTAGTGGGGTGGTAGGCGGCCTATCATCGTATCGGAAAGAATCCGAATTCCAACTGTGAAAATTATAGAATAGGATTGGAATATGAGATGAGAAAAGAAATATGGAAGGTAACAAGAATAGGAAGAACAAGAGATGAGAGGCGGCTAGGGTTTAGTTCATTCTATAAATCCAGCAGTTACAATCGCCAGCTTGTATAGTTTGGTCTTTGTTTTAGCCCAATTCAAAATTACAGTAAGTGTAAAGTCGACTTTATAGCCATAGTGCTTAGCACGGCCAACAATAGTAATTACTGGAGTAAATATATGCCATTGGATCTTCATAACTTTCCAACCTAACTTGATCTGAGCCCTTCATCCAACGTAATGCTTCCCAGTTTCTTGCTGAATTGTTCTAGTTACTCCTAATAATTGAGGTTCCTGACAATACCCCTTCCTTCATATCATACTTGTCCTCAAGTATGGAAGCTTGGGAATGCCCGTGTGATAAAATCTGCATCCTCCCATGTTGCTGCCTCCGAGGAAGATTGAGCCATTGAATCAGCTACTGTACCACTAGTTCATTGTTCCTTGGTATCATCATCCTATCTAAGATTGCCACAGGAAATACTTTGATATTGCCATCCTTATCTACCAATGGTAAATCTGGACTTGGGATAACCTTACCACTAGTTACTCCTAATTTTCAAGACATTGATTTACTCTTTCAGTTTGTCCATCTGTTTGCAGATGATAAGCTGTACTAAGCCTTAGTTTGTCACCCAAGGACTTGAAGAGTTCTTGCCATAGATTGCTTGTAAAAATTCTCTGTCCGTTACTATGACAGCAGGCAGACCATGTGTCACGCCTCGGCCTCAGGTTGTATTGGTGAGATGCCGGAGGCCTAGCCCTCTCAGGAGAAGAGGGCGCCGTGCTGGAATCCTGGGAGCAACCGAAGGAGGAGTAGATGCGCCAGGAAGACAGAAGATAAATGGGGCGGACAGAAGGAAGACAGAATCGGGGAAGGGCAGACGATTGAGGTAAATATTCCCTTGTCCCCTCATTAGAACATTCCCTCCCTTTATATAATAGGGTAGAGGTTAAACCTATCCGGTTAAGCCGGTTACATGCATACGGAATCCTAATCCAACTCGTATACCAAGCATCAATCCGAGATTGACTCTTATGCTGATTTGGAAAGTAGCCCTAACCTAATCTGCCGAGGGTGGCGCCGAGGGTTCTGCTGCTGCCGCCCCGGGCGCCCTGGATGGTTGCGTGGTGCTGGAGGATCGCCGGCCGTAGACCCGGCCAAACTTCCCCGGCCTGACACTTCTCCCCTCCTCGAAAAACAGCTCGTCCTCGAGCTTGAATAATGGAAACTGGCGACGGAATTGATCAAGGGGTTCCCAAGTAGCTTCAGACGCAGGCAGTCCCTCCCAGTGCACGAGAATCTCACAAACCCCATTGGTTTGTCTGGCGCAGACGACATGCTGTGGTACCAGAGCAACACACCCATGATGTAGGACCGGCAAAGCAGGGGGCGCAGATGGGGGTGTGCCGGTGTATGGTTTAAGCAGGCTCACATTCAAAACATCGTGTATACGTGTACCGACCGGGAGTTGAAGGCGATATGCGACATCCCCAATTTTGTCCAAAATTTGATAAGGGTCGTAGTAGCGAGGAGCCAATTTGCGATTGACATTAGCAGCCAAGGATAAGGCTTGACGGTGGTGAAGGCGAAGCCAGACCCATTGCCCAATATCAAATGATAACTCGCGGTGCTTGCCATCGTAGACTCTTTTGTGGTGTTGTTGGGCGAGAAGAAGACGATCCCGAATATCTGCAAGAAATTGATCCCTTTCTAGGAGGAGTTGATCAACCGCCTGTAAGGGGGTCGATCTGGCCGAGTGTGGGCGTATTGTTGGCGGTTCGCGGCCATAGACCACCTTGAAGGGCGTCTCGTGCAAGGAGGATTGGAATGATGTTTTGTAGCAGTATTCGGCCCATGGTAACCAACGTACCCAGTGGCGCGGCCGATCCCCAGTAAGGCACCAGAGGTACACGGTGATGATTTTGTTAGTAACCTCGGACTGTCCATCAGACTGGGGGTGAAAGGTGGAACTCAAATGGAGTTGTGTTCCGGTCAAGCGGAAGAGCTCGGACCAAAAAGTACTAGTGAAGACAGTACTAGTGAAGACCGGATCTCGATCGCTCACAATGGAGCAAGGAATCCCATGTAGGCGGACTATCGTATCAAAAAAGATTCTGGCCACAGAACTGGCCGTGTACGGATGAGCCAATGGAAGGAAGTGAGCATATTTGGAAACCGGTCGACAACCGTGAGGATCACCGATTTGCCATTAACGCGTGGCAATCCTTCCACAAAATCCATCGCAATATCGTTCCAAATTTGCGTGGGAACCTGGAGGGGTTGCAAAAGGCCGGCTGGATGGAGCTGAACTGATTTGTTTCGCTGACAGATTTGGCAGGAGCGGACGAAATCTTCAACGAGCTTGCGATCGTGTGGTATATGGAAGTCACTTCTTAACCGATGCAGGGTTTTCTGGGCCCCTTCATGGCCCGTGGAGTGAGCTGAACCCAAAATAGTTGGTAGGAGCAGTGATGATGGCGGCACGTGGATGCGTTTGTTGTAAAGGATGAACCCATCGCTGACCTGCCATGGTGCGCCCAGGGAGCCGTCGGCAATCTGTGTCTGCAGAGCTAGTAACTCGGAATTAGATGCAGTCTCCTGACGCAGATCATGGAGAAGGGCAAAGTCGGGTCCCGAGAGCATGTAAGCGCACGCATCCTTGGTGCTGTCGCCGTGATGCATCGGCCACCACATTTAGTCGGCCTGGTTTGAACTCCACCTGAAAATCATACCCAAAAAGCTTGCTGACCCAGCGGTGTTGAGGAATAGTGGAGAGGCGCTGGTCTAGTAGGAACTTGAGGCTATAATGGTCTGTCCGGATGAGAAAGTGGCATCCCCACAGATATGGTTGCCAATGTCTGACGGCCAAGACAAGTCCCATCAGCTCACGCTCATATGCCGCCAGGTGGGTGTGACGGTCGGCCAACATGCGGCTGAAGAATGCAATGGGCCCCTGGCCTTGGTGTAAAATTGCACCAACGCCTGATCCGGAGGCATCACATTCGACTATGAACTCAAGGTCAAAGTTGGGCAGCTGCAGGACCGGTGCGGATGTGAGAGCATTTTTCAGTGTTTGGAAGGCGTTGGTGGCCTCGTATGTCCAAGAGAATGCTTCCTTTTTTAGCAGGCGAGTGAGGGGTGCTGCAATAGATCCGAAGTCCTGAATGAATTTGCGGTAATATCCGGCTAGCCCGAGGAAACCACGAAGGGCCTTAACTGACCGTGGTGCTGGCCATGCGCGGACGGCTTGCACTTTGGTGTTGTCCATGGCGACGCCTGCCGCCGATATTACATGTCCCAAATAGGCCACGGATGGCTTGCCGAAGAAGCACTTGGAGCGTTTAAGGAATAACTGCTGGTGCTGGAGAAGCCGAAGAACAGCTCGAACATGACGCAGATGCTCCACCCAGGAGGGGCTGTAGATCAATATATCATCGAAGAAGACTAAAACAAACCGGCGCAAGTAGGGTCGAAGAATATCATTCATGAGAGCCTGAAATGTTGCGGGAGCATTCGTCAATCCGAAAGGCATGACTAGAAACTCGAAGAGACCTTCATGAGTGCGGAATGTCGTTTTCTCGATGTGGGGGGGGGGGGCATCCGGACTTGGTGATATCCAGATCGGAGATCCAATTTGGTGAAGAACTTGGCACCCCGTAGTTCATCCAGGAGTTCATCCACGACTGGAATCGGGAACTTATCTTTGACTGTTTTGTTGTTAAGGGCCCGGTAGTCGACACAAAAACGCCAGATGCCATCATGCTTCTTGACCAAGAGGACTGGGGACGAATATGCTGACGTGCTTGGGCGGATGATCCCTTGTGTCAACATTTCTCCACACTGACGCTCCAGCTCATCCTTCAAGAGTTGTGGGTACCAATAGGGCCTGACCGACACTGGGGCTGTGTCCGGCAAGAGGTGGATGTGGTGATCATGTGCCCGTGGAGGTGGCAGCCCGTGGGGGGACGCAAACAATCCTTCGAACTCCTGCAGCAGGGCGTCCAGCAAGTTCGGGCCGGAGATGGCACATGCCTGTGGTCTTGGTGAGGCAGTCTGGGTGCCCTTCCATTGCACCTTGCGACCTTCGCGCCAAAAGGTCATAGTCAGCCTGTCGAAATCTCAGAGGATGGGCCCTAGGGTGCGGAGCCATTGCACCCCGAGAACCAAATCAAATCCATCCAAAGACAAAGAATAGCAGTCGATGGTAAAATGCTCTTGGTTGATGTGTAACTGCACTGTCGGGCAGAATCCAGGGCTCTGCACCCTGTCCCCATTGGTGACCATGACGCGCAAACCGTGGCGCGGGCGGACTGGGATGTTGGCCCGCTCAGCTGCTGCTCCTGTGATGAAGTTGTGGGTGGACCCGGAGTCCAATAGTGCCAACAACTGTACGCCACCCACCAGCACTTGTAGTTGCATAGTCTGGGAAGCCTGTGGGGTGATACCAGTGGCGGCATAGAGGGAAATACTGGGTTCGACGTCATCTGCCGCCATATCCCAGTCGGCCTCATCGTCGGAACCTCCACTGGGGGCGAAGAGAAGAAACAAGCGTTTGCATCGGTGGCCGGGCGAAAACTTCTCATCACAGTTGAAACACAGGCCTGCTGTGCGTCGTTGCACCATCTCATCTGGAGTGAGGAAGTGGCGCTGAATCGTCCGGCGTGGTCGCCCTGCGTTCTGGTCGGCCCCGGAAGTGTGGGAGGACGGTGGTGCTGGGAGGGCGGGCGGGTTGGTTTTGTTGTATGATGCCAGCCGTGCCGATCCCATTGGTGTTCCCACTGCTGGTAGCGAGAATGTTGCCTGTGGCTTCTTGATGGTGGTGGTCGAATCCCGTCCTGTGACTTGAGCCCTTCGCTCATACGCCCGAGCTAAGGCCATTGCCATCTGCAGTCCTGCAGGGTTCTGTAGCTCGACATCCGTGCGGATTGGCGTGAAGAGCTGAACTTGCTACTTGGGCTGGAGGCGTTCGGCATAGAACTGCGAGGAACCGTTGCTGATAATCTTCCACCGAGTCGGTTTGTGTCAGCTCCCGAAGTTCACCTAGTGGATTATGACGAATTGACGGCCCAAAGCGTAGGTTGATGAATTCCTTGAAGTTCGGCCAGTCCGGTTCTCCTTCATCTCGGTCCAGCTGAAAATACCACTGCTGAGCTACCCCGGTTAGATGATATGATGCGAGCCATACCTTCTCGGTTGTTGGCGTCTTTTGGCCGCGAAAGAACTGCTCACATCGCTGTAGCCAGCTCAGCGGATCACCTTGTCCGTCATACGAGGGAAACTCCAATCTGTGGAGGCGGGGCGGCCGCTCAGCGTTTGCCCCTGACCCGTGCCCAGGCGCGCCATAGCCATGCGCTGCTGGAGCGTGGTTGGCTGGGATCGGTAGCAAGCCGTCCCCCGTCGTCCTCTTTTCCAGCATTGCCAGCCGATCGCTCAGTTCATCCCCTCTGACCTGCTGCCTTTCCAAGATTGTCTTTAACTCTTCCATCTGTTTGGTGATGTTGGATGTCAATGTCGCCACATGATCATAGATGGCAGTGGAGTCATTCCGATCGTGTTCCATGTGCTTTGATACCAAATTGTCATGCCTCGGCCTCAGGTTGTATTGGTGAGATGCCGGAGGCCTAGCCCTCTCAGGAGAAGAGGGCGCCATGCTGGAATCCTGGGAGCAACCGAAGGAGGAGTAGATGCGCCAGGAAGACAGAAGATAGATGGGGCGGACGGAAGGAAGACAGAATCAGGGAAGGGCAGACGATTGAGGTAAATATTCCCTTGTCCCCTCATTAGAACATCCCCTCCCTTTATATAATAGGGTAGAGGTTAAACCTATCCGGTTAAGCTGGTTACATGCATACGGAATCCTAATCCAACTCGTATACCAAGCATCAATCCGAGATTGACTCTTATGCTGATTTGGAAAGTAGCACTAACCTAATCTGCCGAGGGTGGCACCGAGGGTTCTGCTGCTGCCGCCCCGGGCGCCCTGGATGGTTGCGCGGTGCTGGAGGATCGCCGGCCGTAGACCCGGCCAAACTTCCCCGGCCTGACACCATGTAATTTGTACATATTGTCAATGAATAGTTTTGCAATTTGTTGTACTGTATAGAGATGACTCATGGGTATGAAATGTGAATACTTGGTGAATCTATCAACAACAGCTAGTATTACCTCCTTATGATCTGAAGATGGAAGGCCTTCAATGAAGTCCATAGATACATGTGTCCATACTACTTCTGGTACAGGTAAAGGTTGTAGCAAACCTGGTAGGGAGTGTGTTCAGCTTTATTTTTCTGGCAAGTAGCACACTTTTTGACATAAGCCATCACTACCTTCCTCATGCCAGACCAATGAAATAGCAATTTGAGCCTTTGATATGTTGCCCTTTCTCCTGAATGTCCCCCTAAGGCTGAATCATAGAATGAGGTATAAGCTGGTTTCTGAGTTCAGCGTTTGTTCCTACAACAATCTTCCTTCTATACCTCAGAAAACCCCCTTCAACGAATAGTTAGGCTCGGCATGGGGATCCACACTAATTTTGCTTATCAAATCCTTGCAGTAGTCATCATTTTCATAGCTACTGAGAATTTCATTCACCCACACAGGAATAGCAGTAGTGATTGCCACCACTTGGGAAGTGGAAGGAACCCTGGAGAGTGCATCTGCTGCCTTATTCTCCCTTCGTTTCTTATATTCCATTTTATAGTCATACCCTAGAAACTTCACTAGCAACTTGTGTTGAATACCTTCAGTCAGTTTCTGCTCTTGGATATACTTCAAGCTTTGCTGATCTATTCTAATTATCAAAGTGGACCCTGCAAAATAGTGTCTCCAGTTCTTGAGAGCTTCTAATATTGCAAGAGCTTCCTTGTCGTATGTGGAATAGGCAATTGCTCTTGGACCTAGAGCCTTACTCAGATAAGCAATAGGCCTTCCTTCTTGCATCAATACTGCACCTAACACATATCCACTTGCATCAGCCTCAAGAATGAAAGGTTGAGAGTAGTCAGGTAGTCTCAGAACAGGTGTCATTGTCATTACCTTCTTTAGTGTGTCAAATGCTATTTTCTGTTCTTCTAACCAGACAAATGAATTATTCTTGAGAGCATTGAAAAGAGGTTTACAAATAACTCCACAATGTTGGATGAAACTCCTATAGTATCCTGTCAAGCCTAAGAACCCCCTGAGTTGAGTTACATTGATGGGTTCGGGATACTGCACAATAGCTTCAATTTTTGATGGATCTGTAGCTACACCATTGCCACTAATAATGTGCCCTAAATATTCCACTTGAGTTTGACCAAAAGCACATTTACTCATCTTTGCATATAGCTTGTTATGTCTCAGGATATGTAAGACTTGCTCAAGATGATGCTTATGCTCTTCCATAGTTTTAATATATATGAGGATATCGTCAAAGAAGACCAAAACAAATTTTCTTAGGAATCTTGACAGCAATTCATTCATTAATGCTTGAAATGTAGCAGCAGCATTGGTTAGACTAAAGGGTATCACAATAAATTCAAAGTGACCCATATGAGTACTAAAAGCAGTTTTCTTCACATCTTCCTCTCCCATTCTCACTTGGTGGTATCCCGATCTCAAGTTAATCTTTGAAAAAAACTTTGCACCATGCAACTGATCTAACAAATATTCTATCACAGGTATTGGGTACTTATTCTTGATAGTTTGGGCATTAAGTTGTCTGTAGTCAATACACATACTCCATGTTCCATTCTTTTTTAACCAAAATTGCTGGAGAGGAGTATAGACTAACACTAGGCCTTATCACTTCAGATTTCAATAACTGTTCAATTATACCTTCCGTGGCATCTTTTTTTATAATGAGGTAATCTATAAGGCCTTTGATTCATAGGCTTTGCCTTTGGCTGTAAGGGAATTTTATGGTCATAATTTCTATTAGGAGGAAGCTCAACTGGTTCAGCAAATACATCTTGGTACTGCCCTATCACTATTGTCAACTCAGGGGAAACCTTTTCTTGTTTCACATCCTCTTTAGGAGTCTTGTGAGCATATACTACTGCACCTATGACTCCCTTGGACATCAGTTTGTATAGTTTTTCAACTGAGATGGGATAGTTGCTTTGTGGCAATATTTCATCCTTAAACACTATTTTCTGTCTACCATAGTGTGTAATAGAGAATTCTCTTGTCTTCAGATTCAAGCCAATTGGACTATGAATATAAATCCAATCCGCACCCAATATTATGTCATATCGTTTCAGCTTCAACATTCTAAATGTTGATGAAAATGCAGTACCTTGAATGGTATACTTGCAGTCTTTGCACTTGGCCTTACTCCACAATACCTCTCTATTGGCAACCACTACCCTCATGGCTGGGTTGTTACTAATTTCACAAGAAGCCTTCACAGCGAAACTATCATCAATAAATGTAGTACTACTCCCACTATCTACTAAAGCAGTAGCTTTGTGTTTACCCAAATGTACAGTTAAGGTAAAAGTTTGTGCTGCTGAGCTAGTGCCCTGAATGGCATGCATTGATAATGTTGCCTCATCTTGCTTCTGATTCCCCTCTTCATATTGTAGTGCATCATGTTGATTTATTTCAGGCTCATCCTCCTGATTCCTTTCCTCCTCTTCTTCTTCTTGAGTCAACATAGCCCTGACTTGTTGATTCATTTTGCAATGTTGTTTATGTCCTGGGTACCATTTCTCATTACATCTGAAGCACCTTTCATTCTCGATGGATGACTTCTTCTGGCCTGCATTAATTTTGTTTCTTGCACCAGCCACTTTAGGCTTAGTATGTCTGAGAGTTGATGTAGCCTTGTTGTTGTGTTGGTATTGTCCCCCTTTTGCATAACTCAGAGGAATATTACCAGTAGACCTCTTAAAAGGATTTGACTGCTCTACTCTCCTAGCAACCCAATAAGCTTTAGCAAGATCACCAGGTTTTTGCAGTTGAGTATGGTTCTGTATATAATTCTTCAGTCCAGCAATAAAGCTCTTGACATAATAATCGTCAGGCAAGCAGAGGTTATCTCTCCTCACTAACCCCATCACCTTCTCAAATTGATCAATGTAGGTTGATACTGTCTGACTGAATGGAATGAAGTTATTACATCATGGACTAATTGCTTAGCAAATCTTCTTTTGATCATCTTACAGAAATGAGGCCGTGGCAGCAAATTGATATTGACCCCAATACTGGATAACCACTCCTTAGCTTTTCCCACAAAATACAATGTTACTATCTCAACCCTTTGGTTCATAGGAACTTTAGCAATTCTGAAATATTTTTCTGCCTTCTTCACCCAAGCATCTGCATTTTCTCCATTGAACTCAGGAAAGTTTAACTTAGGCCCCTTAGCAAAGTTTCTATGATGATAACTGTCATTGTTGCTGAACATATTGCCTTGTACTTCCATCTCTTGTTGCTGCCCTCGATTTAAGTAATCATCAAGTGTTGGTGAGCTAGTAGTTGTAGTGGCCCAATGCTGTTGTGGCCATATAGGAAATGCGGAATAACTAGCCACTGGAATGCTAAAAAGGCAGGATGAAGTGAGCTATTGGAATAACTACCCCTTGATCAACCTTTCCATGCTTTGCCATCTTGCCAAACCACTGATCTGCCAGGGATTTTACTAGGGATTAGAAAAATTTTCCCCAACCTGAAACAATTACATGGCTTACACCCACAACACCCTCAAATCCATACAAGAACAGCTTCGATTTAGGAATTTTACAGGAAAACAAGTTTCCAAACCCTTATCTATGCTGGCCAAAATCGTGCTCTGAATTCTAACTGTGAAAATTGTAGGATAGGATTGGAGTATAAGATGAGAAAAGAAATAGGAAAGGTAACAAGAGCATAACAAGAAATAGGAAAGATGAGTAAGTGTAAAGTCGACTTTATAGCCACAGTGCTTAGCGCGGCCAACAACAGTAGTTACTGGAGTAAATATCCGTCATTGGATCTTCAAAACTTTCCGACCTGACTCGATCTGAGCCCTTCATCCAACGTATTGCTTCCCAGTTTCTTGCTGAACTGTTCCAGTTACTCTGAATACTCGAGGTTCCTGACACTACTATAAATGTATTTTGGGAGATGCTTCTATGTTTTTCTCAAAATGATTTACACAACTTTTAAGCAGAACTGAATGGTGGATAGTGATTACTTATCATTTCGTATGCTTTGAGATTAGTGCCATTCTAGTTAGAGTGAAAAGCATAGAAGCACTACTCATGTATTTTTACACCTAGTAGATAGTCTTCTGCTATTACATGCTGCCACATAATATAATACTATGATTAAAACCAGCACAAAGCTTATGATTAGCTTTAGAAAGAAAGAAACAAAAGACAGGCTATGGGCAAGTGACTGACGATCTTTTAGTGTACTATTCACCGAGAAGAAAACAAAACTTCGAGGCAGGCATATGCCCACTTTAAGATGTTTAGGCCCAACATACCTAGCCGAGAAGCGGGTGGGCCTAGTGTTCAACTTGGGCCTGATAGCCAGTTTTGAGCCCAACTCAGGCCTAGCTAGATTGATTAATTGAATTGGGAGTGGAAGCCCAAGCCCGGCCCACGTACGTATAGTTAATAGGGCCACTTTAAGATGTTTAAAACCAGCACAAACCTCGAGGCAGGCATAGGCCCACTTTAAGATGTTTGGGCCCAACATGCCTAGCCTAGAAGTTCGTGGGCCTAGTGTGCAACTTGGGCCTGATAGCCAGTTTTGAGCGCGACTCCGTCCTAGCTAGATTGATTAATTGAATTGGGTACGTGCGACATGCTACGTACGTACGTGCGACTCTCTCTTTCGGGTCGTCGTGACAGCCACACGCGCGCATCCATGCATGCACCTAGCTAGCATATGTACGTGCGACACATATGGAGTAGTTTGCAATCGATTAAGCGGGTACACGATCGAGTTAGCTAGCTAGCTGCACCCTTACGAGTTACTCCATTCTGCATGCATGTATACAACGACCGATCAAGGGTGAGGTTTGGTGACCCATCCCTCTCCCTTATCACGTCCAAAACACGTCGCCTCCATACACTTACGCATGTGCACGTATCGTTTTTTTTTATGTGGCATGCAAGCATGTACGTACATACACGTTACGTACAGCGAGGTGCTCGGCGGACTCGATCGATCGATCTGGACCGTACGTTCACCAAGCTGAGCTAGCCAGCCGCGAGACGGAACAGAGCTCGATCGGGGGGGCGGGAATATTACAGTGAAGTGGACGCGAAGCAACGAACCCACCGCCACCACCACCAAAGCGCGCGCCAAGATGCGAGCCCGGCCGGCCTACGTGCCATCATGCGCTCGATATCTCCTCAGCTAACGCCCTCGATCCTCGTCTCTAACCACATTCGCACTTTCTCCTGAGCTGATCGCAACATATATATAAATGTATGTATGTGTATATCTAGCTTCAATGCTCTCTTGAGTTGATCGTTAATTGCTTGTTGCATTGATCCGTCGAGTTTGCCAGAGCTATAGCTAGCTGATCGAAGGCCGAGTCGATCGATCGGCTGGACTGTGCAAGCTAGAGGGCAGCGCAGATGGATGGCGGCGGCGGCGGCGGCGGCGATGTTATGGTCGTGGGGCGGGCGGAGATCGACACGAGGGCGCCGTTCCGGTCGGTGAAGGAGGCCGTCGTCCTCTTCGGCGAGAGGGTTCTCGCCGGGGAGCTCCACGCCGGGCGACGAATCTCCGAGGTACGCACGTACGCCTTGTTAGTTCATTCGAGACGATTCATCATGTTTGCAAACATGTCGGTCCAATTAATATGAACAGTAACGAACACTAACAAACCAAGAATTATCGTCTAGTTATAAATCAAACCAATGCTATGCCATTTCCATGGACAAACCAATGTATGCTATTTCTTGCCAATATGCATGCGTGCATTTGTTTCCATAGCCTCAGGGATCGACTTGATCAACCCACGCTGCTTACTGCAACTAGCTAGGCTTATTGTTTGTTATATAAAGATTTAATTTGTGATTATTGGAGGAATTAATTTGGAGACAGCTACGTGTTTGTCTTACTATAGTTCTTCGGTTGAAATATTCTCTTGATGTAAGATAAAAATTGTGCTAGCTAGCCAGTTATATTCCTTTCTTCCAAACCAAGGAAAATATGTGCCAGAAAAGCAGCCTAGCTAGCTTCTTTGCCAATGTACACCTTTCTTCTTGTAAACATGTTTCGATCGATCTGCTTGAATGTCACTCTCTCTCTCTCCCCCACCTAATAATCCACACACTGACACTGCTACAAAAGTATAGGAATACAAGCATGTATTTTGATCTGCTGCTGGTGTCGATCTACTTCGTTTACATGATTAATTTGGATCTCTTTTGATTAGAGTAAAGCAAGCAGTAGCTAGATGGAATCGACTTGCAAAGTGTGTGCATCAAGACTAGTAAGATGTGTTCCTTCCACGTGAATTAAGGCAGCTAAAAGGTGCACTACTCCGAAGCTGCCTAGAACCTCCATTTTATAATGAATATTAGTACTGTAAGAAGGCTCCTAATGATCACTGCAGGTAGAGAAAGGCACGCACTAGTCTCTATTCATTTATATGTATATATCCTAATATTTTGCGACTATACTATACCGTAGCATCTATTATATAAATATAAATATAAATATAGGAGAAATATCAGGTGCATAAGACCCAATCTGTGCACATATACACAAACTCACTCAGGACCATCCGATCTGATCTAGATGGCCTATATGCAAGGTGAGAGCCCTCTTCCCACTTATATATGGTCCTTCCTTTTGTGTTTAATCCTCTCGTGCAACTGTTTATAGAAAACCCCCTTGCACATAAGTGGGAAGGAAGGCTCCCACTTTGCATATGGGTCATCCAGATTAGATCAGATAGTTCTGAGTAAGTTTGTGCATATGTGTAACATTTTTTGTCAATATTTGTAATATTTTTCACCCATGTATGCAATATTTTTTCGGGTATAAAATGTTGCATATATAGGAAAAATGTTACATACATAGCAAAAAAATCTACGTGATTTTTAGAAAAAAATATCCGGATAATGTTTATCAAAACTCTTAAGAATAACATGAAAAAGGGAGTGTCTAGCCATTACCTAGATGTTTTTTTTCAAACAATCATTCAGATTTATGACCGTTAGATTAGACATCCAACGGTTTCCTTTTTTTAGGGGAGGATTTTTTTGAAGGGGGAATTCGTGGATATTGGATCTTTAACTTAACGGTCACAAATGTGGATGGTAGTTTAGAAAAAAACATTCGAGTGATGTTTATCAACTCCCTGTTAGAAATTGTGACGTAGACATCGTAATAGCAACAATTCATATATATATATATATATACTAAAAATATTAATTCCTACACTTTCATACATATGGAATTCATATATAGTCTTTTATTTTGAAAATACTATCAATTAATTCCTACATTTTCCATATATGGCGAAATTAATAGTACGCAAGTTATTCTCATGCACTTAGAACGTAGTAAAATTTTCTTCCGATCCCTTGAATATATCCTTATTTCCCTCGTCCATCGCACAGAATCGAGCGGCGGCAACAAGACCAAACATTAACCACCAATTAGCCGCCGGCGCGGTGGCCCCCGCGCCGCGCCACGTGCCTGCTGTCACGTCGACGGAGCTGGAGGAGGCGAAGCAGGAGCTGGAGAAGGAGCGCGAGGAGAACCAGAAGATGGCGGGGTGCATCCAGTCCCTCCAGGAGGAGCTGAGCAGCGCCATGAGGGAGCTGAAGAATTTCAAGGCGCGCGACGAGGAGGCGGCCGCCAAGGTGATCGACCTGCAGGTGGAGGACCTCAAGTTCGTCGAGATCGAGGAGCAGCAGCAGAGCCCGCCGCCGAGCGCGCTCATCACCAACAACAACGCCACGGTGAACGCCGCCGCAGGCGAGTTCCAGAAGAAGAGGTACGTGACGTTCGCGGACCCGCCGACGGCCTCGCACAGCGTGCCCCCGCCGGCGCCGCTGCCGGACGTGGTGATGGAGCTGCAGCAGCGGCAGCCGCAGTACCGCGAGGTGCGGCTCCAGAGGCAGATGTCGGTCGGGCACGAGACCGTGAGGGCGGCGGCGGAGGAGGGGAGGAAGAAGAAGAAGAAGCCGCTGATCCCGCTGGTTGGCGCGCTCTTCATGAGGAAGAAGAAGAACAGCAGCTGCCACGACGACTCGGCGCTCAAGCCGCGCCCCTCCTTTTGATCAATCCCATCCGTCCGATGCGTGCATGCAAGAGTTTCGTCGCCGTTGGATCTTGAAGCATATAGTATCTGTACGTAAGCGAGTCTTGGTGCGAGTCATATACGATATTGATCAATAAACGTTCATAAGAACACGTACTCGTATGTGTATCAAATTTTCCATCGGCTTTTGATCGAGTAATACTATATACTTTGGTATTTGTGTGGGAAAACAATAGTTAATGGACTTTGGCATGCACTTCGATTAATCCTTGGTTGTACTATATATATCTCTGTCGAGTTTCTTCGTTTCATCTCTAGCTAGTGACAATAGCAGATGATGGCATCCAATACGTATGTAACATATATTGCTTAATTAAATTGGGCACTGTTCCATAAAAACTTGGACCGATCATTATGCATATATTAATTAACACGCGAGTGAGACATGGCAAGATCTAAACATGACAAAATTTATATGGTTGTACGTGTAGACATGCACAGCGACAATGCAGCAGCATGCAACTAAACATCGATCGATCGATCGATCGATCATACATAGCAGTACTAGCTAGTAAACTAGACAGATTAAGACGTGCTAATTGCTAGTCGATCGATCAAAGCTGCGGCCTTGACCTGACGTCCAACCTGGCCGACTTGTTGAAGAACTCGACGCAGTCGGCGATGGCCTCGTCGTAGTGCGCGTTCAGCGGGTGGAGGTTCGAGCTCCACGACCGCCTCGGCGCGTCGCCCCCGGCGCCGCCGTCAGGATAGTGCTCGTCGACGGAGAAGGTCACCGTCGGCGGCCTCGGCGGGAAGGAGAGGAGCCCGACGAGCATCTTCCTGAAGCCGTCCATGAGCCTGGACGGCCACCTCGGCCGTCCGTGATGCGCCTTGCTGTGGTGAGATGCCGCCGCCGCTTTCCTCCTGAAGCTCTTTGCTTGCAGCCTAGGCATTCCTTCCTTCTAGCTTGACGCCACTTGGTTGCTAGCTAGCTAGATGCAAGTGTTGGGCACTAAACTAATTAAGGATGGTGTGTGGCTTAATTGTGGTGATCTAATCTTGCAGTTTTATTTGTGTTAATTGCAAGCTAAGGATGCTAATTAGGTACTGCAGGTGTTCACTGATGGTCCTATGTATAAGGAAGCGTTCATAGTAGCGTTAACTTATGACTTTTTTTTACTGTAGTTGGTTTATTTTTTACTATAGTTAAGTTGGTTTATTTGATATAATTAAATTTAAAAAAAATTTAAAAATAGAAAAAAACATGTTAGCCCATCACGGACAATACAAAGGAATACAAGAAAAAAAAAGAAAAAAGCAAAAAAAACCCCAAAAAATTAAAAAAAAAGAGAAAAAGACGAAATTACTGAATAGTGAAAAAAAGCAGAAATCATAAATATAAATTGATTTTAAATCAAAATAAACGGGGCTTAAGTGTCGGCTATTGGTGCTTAGTTAGTTTAGTGACCATGCGTGTATGGTGTTAATATATTGTTGATGGTGTGGTGCCGATGGGCCAGAACAATTTTGATGTGGGGATGCATGGATGTGTCTTTTGGAAATTTTAAGGCCTGAAGGTACAAGTTTCCATGTGCATTAATCATCACCAAGGGCCCTTAATTAGTTCCTTTGCAATTACCATACCCTTTACTTTTCCTTCGGAAAAAGGTTGTAATTAACATATCCTTCACTTTCCCTTAGAAAATAGGGGTTTATTTTGAGGTTTGTAATTATTAACTAGATCAATTTCAATCTGCAAAATTCGTAGAATGATCATCACCAAGTTCAGTTTTTTTTCTTTCTTAAGAATGGGAAAACCTGTTATTAGCAAAGGTAAAGCTTATTCAACACGAAAGACCCACCAACAAGTAGTCGGTGGGAATTAACTTTGATATTTACATAGGAAACATGGGCATCACAAAAGTTGGACCAACCATGGGTTGGCAATATACATATGGTAATATTTTTATAAGACAAATCTAATAATAATATTTTTCTATAGTCAATTTATATATTTTAACATATATTAATGATCAAAGCTTGAAAAGCTCGACCAACATCTACACATTTTGAAATAGAGGAGTATATATATATATATATATATATATATATATATATATATATATATATATATATATATATATATATATATATATATATATATATATATATATATATATGTATGTATGTATGTATGTTTGTTTGTTATGCAAAACAACGACTTTAAATTCTTTTGTTCATGTGATTGTGGCAATGATTAGTTTTAGCTAGGTAATTAAATGACGCATGAGCTAGCTATGTGCCTACATATCATTGGATAGATCAATTATGTATGTAGCCTTGTAAGTGGATAATCAATTTTCTTGGGCATAGATGAAAATCTCTTAATCACGCGAAAGATACAAAAGAGTAATCTGTTAATTATCTCTTTGTTAATTAAGTAGCTGGTCAGTACTAACCGCATCGATGATATATATATATCCATTCCTCCTGTCCGGATCTTTCTAAACATCTAACATGTACATCACGTAAACAAACATGTAGATAAAAAAAAAAATCCTGTTGGTGATGTTAATTTAATTAAAGCTGCGCAACTTGCGCTTGGATGTAGTAATCTTGGCCATTGTTCGGCTAGCTACAGATGCCACGCGTAGCTCATATCTGAAAAAAAAAATTTGTTGCGTGATTAATTAATATATGAACTTTACCTCCACTCGAGAGTACATACTCCCTTATCCGTCCAGAATTTTAGCTACATCTAGTACTGTTTAGTACTGTATTTATAGAAATAACCGTATAGAAAATATATTAGTAAAAATAATCTTTCAATTTTTTGGGATATCTCCGCTAGAGGTTGAGGACCGATCAAGTCTATACTGATCTACGGTTATTTTTGCCACAGCTACAGGTAAAAGGTATCATTTTAGAAAATGGAAGAATATCCACATTTACAAGCATCCCTGGATGCTGCGAGCAATGTATAGAGAGTCCATTCTTCCGAGAGAATTTTTTGCCGCCATCTTCAACTCACCGGTGCTCATCAGACAACTTGAGATTAAGCATGCGGCATATCTTGATTGAAAAAAGAAGAATAACCTTTGCTCAAGTAATACACACACATATATATATATGAAAATGATTTTACACTCTTGGGAGTATGTACTTCTGCGTCTTATATACTGCTTAAATAATATTATTATACCTTTTTATTTTTTTGAATATATTTTAATAATAATTATAAGATACTCCAGAGTGAGTTCCATGAAAAATATTATTAAAGGCCACATTTTTATAACATAATTTGTGGTATATACTTATTTTATATGTAGAAAAGGGTATATAGCAAAAATAAAGGACTCCGATAAAATTTTTTCAACCAAATTATATTGAAGTATCTTAGAATTAGTAGTTAAGTATGTCGAAAGTGATAGATAAATATAATATATTTGTTTAAGTGGTATATTAGAAGTACAAGTATGTACTCCTAAGAATACAAAAAAGGTTTCCTATGTATATATGTACGTATACACACACAAGTATCATTGCACATGAAAAAGGAAGCATGTCTATTAATATAATCTAAACACCAGTTTTAGACTTCAGTATAAAAATTCAAAAAAGGTATATTAGTATGAAAAAAATAAAGTATCTCTCACTAACAAAATCAATTGCTACAGCTACAAGTAAAATGCATCATTTTAGAAAATGGAAGAATATCCACATGTACATACATCCCTGCAAGCTAAGCACAAGGATGCTACGAGCAATGCATAGAGACTCCATTCCTCCGAAATATTTTTTGCCGCCATCTTCAACTCACCGGTGCTCATTAGACAACTTGAGATTAAACATGCAGCATATCCTGATTGAAAAAAGAAGAATAACTTGTTAGTGATATGCCCTAAAAATAATTATATCAATTCTATGTTTATGATATTTTGAATAATATGTTATTTTATCCATTGAATAAATATCTTTTATATTGATCAACAAGTATGTGACTTATTCGTAAAACTCTTTATTTATATTTTGATGTTATTCTAAATCATCCCTGATCTTATATCATTATATAGGATAATTATGATTTATAGATCAATACATGTATTGATTAATGATTATGTTTTACGGATTATGGATATGGGATATCAAATCAATAATGTGGACATATGTTATAGAACATAATGTTGGTTTGACCCACAATGAGACACTGGTAGAATTGTTATATTCTGAAGTGTCATCAGTTAGTCTCATACTTAGTGTATGTAGAATTCTTAGATCTGAGGTCATCATTGTTTTCTACATGTGTAATAGTTTACTTATGGGTTACCAAATACTACTTCATGACACTGGTAGAATTGTTATATTCTAAAGCGTCATCAGTTGGTCTCATACTTAGTGTATGTAGGATTCTTAGATCTGAGGTCATCATTGTTTTCTACATGTGTAATAGTTTACTTATAGGTTACCAAACACTACTTCATGACTAGGTAGTCATCAAGGTAACTTTCGGGTTTACTATGAAACATGCGGAAGAATATGAGTGATCAAGATAGAATTTATCTCTCCTATATAACAGGAGAGATATCTCTAGACCCCTCGATGTGATTGGATTAAGAAAAAGCATGGCCATACCGAATGTGGTTGAAGTGTTAATCACAGTTGAGTAATCCACTACAGGTTCGAGTAAAAGATCGAGCTATCACAAGATGGCACACTTCTCGCCTTGAGTTCGATCTGGTATCATGAGGCAAAGGGATTAATACGAAAGTACCATATATAGGTTTGTTCAATATGATCTTTATGTATATTTGGGAGTCATTATGTCCTGCTAGTGACCGTTACCGACTTCCGGACCAGAAAGATGTTTTTAGCCCATGGACAAATATACATGAACCTATAAGATCACATACTTAATAGGTTGGAACTATAAAGGTTCAGATGATAGTCTCCGAGTGGGATACGATCTCTACTCGTATCAGGTAAAGATCCGATAGAGGCTATATAAGGAGAGGTGCGGGAGCTGAGGAAGGCATCCCTAAACACACCATCAAAACCCTAGCCGTCACCTCTCATAACCCCTGCCATGCACGCTGGTGCTAGTACACCAACGCACGGTATTCCCTCTATGGACGTGTGGATCTCGGTAGAGGTGCTGCTACGATTGCGGCATTGATCGAAACAATCACAAAGAGGAGACGGTTAGCCGGAGGATGATCGACTACTTCCACTATACTGACGTGCTTTTCGTTGAATCGGCTACTTCAACTCTACTTCCGCTGCACTGCGCATCTAGTGGTAATGATATATGATCTCTTACTTGCATGGCTTCTTGGTTTATGCAGTAGAAAAATTTTAATTTACGCTAGTGTAGCCTACCCGTATCCCTATAGTGGTATCAAAGCTATCCTATGTAGTATTTGATCTGGATTGATCGCATATTATTGATATGTGATGGTAGTAGATTGAATCTATTACTGGTCTGATATGATAGCTTAGATTGGTTTATGTTATTAGATTGGTTTAGACACTGGTTGATAAGATCAATCCGTTTCAGTAATAGTAGATGGGTTCAGAGGAGGTATGAATTGATAGCACTGAGTTCTCGTTCTTTCCAGAAACCTCCTACGTCGATCAATATAATTGATCAATGTGCGATAGAATTGTCTACACATAACTCATTTTTTTGTAGAGTTCACGGCCTACGCGTCATACTGATTTATAGCCATGTGCTACATATTGTTATATAATGGCCTACGTCTCGATATGTGATGCTTGATATTTTCATATGTAATCCATTGTTAGCTATTAGGAGCAATAGCTAAGTAGATGAATATGGTAAACTCAAGCATTGATGGCCCGATAGACAAAAAGCGTGGTGATGGAGATTGCTGTGCTAAGGGCCATACTATATCACAGTTTAATATGATTTAATTGTGTATGCTTTTATGTTCATGTTATACTATTATTTATGCTATTACTATCTTGGGTATTTTTAACATGATAGAATAACATCTCTCTAGAAAAATTAAGTAAAACTTAGTGCCCTTCCAATAGTTGCACCTCTTAGAATTTTGATCATTATCTAATAGATATTAATTTTATAAAAAGGATGAGAACAAAGTGTTTGTTACTCAAAATAGTGTCTTTTTAGAGAAAGAGTTTCTCTCAAAAGGAGTTAGTGGGAGTAGGGTGAGACACGAAGAAATTCGAGAGACATCAGAAATTGTTTCAACTCCTACTGAACCACTATAGACTGTACAAGATGTTGTAGAAACTATGGAAGAGACACCAGCCCCGCGTAGGTCTGAAAGGCCACGTCAATTGCCGATAAGGTATCGACATGGCATTTTATTGTTAGACAATGATGAGCCTAAGACTTATGAGGAAGCGATGATGGGCCCAGACTCTGAGAAATGGCTTGGAGCCATGAGATCCAAAATTCAATGCATGCATGATAATCATGTTTGAAACTTGGTTGATCTACCTAATAGTGTAAAAACTATTGAGTGCAAGTGGGTTTTTAAGAAAAAGATAGATATGAATGGAAATGTTCCCATTCATAAGGCACAAATTGGTGGCGAAGGGTTTTAAACAAATTCAAGTTGTTGACCATGATGAAATCTTCTCACCCGTCGCTATGCTTAAGTCTGTCCAAATAGTTCTAGCTATTATCACATATTTTGATTATGGGATATGGCAGACGGATATCAAAATAGCTTTTCTAAATGGAAACCTAAGTGAGGATGTGTACATGACACAACCTAAGGGTTTTGTTGATCCTTAAAATGCTAGAAAGATATGCAAATTTTAGAGATCTATCTATGGATTGAAGCGAGCTTCTCAAAGTTGGAACATTCATTTTGATGAGGTAGTCAAAGGGTTTGGCTTCATCAAGAATGAATAAGAGCTTTGTGTCTATAAAAAGGCTAGTGCGAGTGTACTTGTTTTTTTGATCCTATATGTCGATGACATATTATTGATTGGAAATGATATTTCTATGTTGGAATCTATCAAGTCTTCATTAAGAAATAGTTTCTCTTTGAAAGACTTAGGAGAAGTAACATATATTTTGGGCATAAAGATCTATAAGGATAGAACTAAAAGGCTAATTGGATTAAGGCAAGATACGTATATTGACAAAGTGTTGAAGCAGTTCAGCATGTAGAATTCCAAGAAGGGTTTCTTACTATGTCACATGGTATTAGTATTAACAAGACTCAGTATTTTTCGACACCAGATGAGCGAGACCGGATGAGTAAGATTCTATATGCTTCTGTCATTGGGTCTATCATGTATGCCATGCTTTGTACATGCTCAGATGTGTCATATGCTTTAAGTGTCACGAGCAGATGTCAGTCAAATCCAGGTGAAGGTCACTAGATAGCTATAAAGAACATCCTAAAATACTTTAGAAGGATTAGGGATGCATTCTTCATTTATAGAGGTGAGGAAGAGTTAGTTGTAAATGGTTACATTAATGCTAGTTTTTAAACCGATAAAGATGATTTTTGATCACAGTCTGGATTTGTGTTTTATCTTAATGGAGGAGTAGTAAGTTGAAAAAGTTTCAAGAATGAGACGATTGCTAATTCTACAACGGAGATTGAGTATATTATGGCTTTGGAAGCTGTAAAGGAGACTGTTTGGATAAAGAAATTTATCTCTGAGCTAAGTGTGGTCCCTAGTGCTTTTAGTCCAATGAATATCTATTGTGATAATAGTGGAGCCATTGCGCAAGCCAAGGAGCCTAAACACATTAAAAATCGAAGTACATACTTCCACGTTTTCACCTTATTTGCGAGATTGTAGATAGAGTTGATGTTAAGATATGCAAAGTATACACGGATTTAAATATTGCTAATCCGTTGACCAAGCCTCTTCCATAGCCAAAGCATGAGGTGCATACAAGAGCTATGGGTATTAGATACTTACATGATTGACTCTAGTGCAAGTGGAAGATTGTTAGTGATAGCCCTAGAGGCAATCATGGAGATGATTGTATCACTTCTATGTTTATGATCTTTTGAATAATATATTTTTTGTCTCTTGAATAAATGTCTTTCATATTGATCAACAAGTATGTAACTTGTTCGTGAAACTCTTTATTTATGTTTTGATATTATTCTAATTTATCCCTGATCTTATATCATTATATGAGACAATTATGATTTACAGATCAGCACATGTACTGATTGATGATCATGTTTCACGGATCATGGATATGAGATATCAAATCAATAATGTGGACACATGTTAGAGAATGTGATGTTGGTTTGACCCACCATGAGACACTATGGAAATTATTATATTCTTAAGTATCATCAGTTGGTCTCATACTTAGTGTTTGTAGAATTCTTAGACTTGAGATCGTTATTGTTTCCTACATATGTAATAGTTTACTTAGAGATTACTAAATACTATTACGCGACTAAGTAGTCATAAAGGTAGCTTTCGGGTTTA
Source organism: Melocanna baccifera (assembly GCA_036346265.1). Lineage (NCBI taxonomy): Eukaryota > Viridiplantae > Streptophyta > Magnoliopsida > Poales > Poaceae > Melocanna > Melocanna baccifera. The sequence goes on from CM070685.1 coordinate 36,396,642, forward strand.
TTATGAAACATGCGGAGGAATTAAACGATCACGATGGAATTTGCCCCTCCTATATAACAGGAGAGATATCTCTGAGCTCCTCGATGTGGTTGGATTAAAAAAGTGTATGGACATACCGAATGTGGTTGAAGGGTTAATCACAGCTGATTAATCCACTATAGGTTCGAGTAAATGATCGAGCTATCGTAGGATGGCACGCTTCTCACCTTGAGTTCGATCTGGTATCACGAGGCAAAGGGATCGATACAACAGCACGATATATAGGTTCGTCTCATATGATCTTTATGTATATTTAGGAGTCGTTATGTCTTACAAAGGGCCGCTACCGACTTATAGACTGGAAAGAAGTTTTTGGCCCATGACCAAATATACATGAACTTACAGGATCATACACTTAATAGGCTAGAACGATAATAATTCAGATGATAGTCTCCGAGTGGGATATGATCTCTATTTGTATCAGATAAGGATCCGATTGGAGGCTATATAAGGAGAGGTGCGGGGCTGAGAGAGGTATCTCGAAACACACCCATCAAAACCCTAGCTGCCACCTCTCATAAGCCCTACTGTACGCGCTGGTGCTAACACCAACGTACGGTGTTCCCTCCTTGGACGTGTGGACCTCGATAGAGGTGCTGCTATGATTGTGACGCTGATCGAGACGATCACAAGGAGGAAACGGTTGGTTGGAGGACGATCGACTGCTTCCACTACACCGATGCGCTCTTCGTTGAATCGGCTGCTTGAACTCTACTTCCGCTGCACTGCGTGTCTAATGGTAACGATCTATAATCTCTTACTCGTATGACTTCCTGGTTTATGTGGTAGAAAAATTTTAATTTGCACTAGTGTAGCTTATCCATATCCCTACATAACCTTTGCTCAAGTAATAATTCAGATATATAAAAAACAACAGTGATTGCTAATCTGAAAAGCATCCTTAAACCAAAAAGCAAAAGATCATCACCACCAATTACAAGAACAAAGAAGCACGTGGTTATCTTATATTTGACTAGTTAATTACTGACCATTATTCCCCTTTCTTTTAAAATGCACATACCCTTTCCAAATATGCGGGTTAATTAAAAGCCGGTGGTAGATTTATAAATGTGTAAACCATTCTGAATTAGACGGATGCATTAGTTTGCATTCTAAACTTGAAAACCATTTTGCAGTCCATACCCTTTATCAGTATACTGATGGTAATCTTGTCAAAACTTGGAATTGTGGTTTTACCGAGGTCAAAAATATTCTCCAATCTGCATCCATTATAGAATATTGGGGATCAATCCTTGTGGAACCATTAAGGTCTTTTGTAATGTTCTAAAATCCAAATCGGCTTAGATCTGACCTCATTATGGATAAATCACGCACACGTAACAACCTGTTTATGTTTTCGTTCTCACTTCGCGCAAAACGATTAATCGGAGGTTATTACCAATGGTGTCTATGGGTTTATATGTTAGTACTTTTCATATTAAGTTAGTAATGTGAGACTAATATACATCCTCATGTGCACACACACATGATCCATTATGGGTCAAGGTGTTACATACACCCCCCCTGAAAGAACCCGATGTCTTCGTCGATCCAACATACCACACTGGGGCAAATGACCAGGATCTCCCCTTCTTGACATATGTCCGTACGTCCAGTGCTGGTACATATACCATGTCGTGTGTCCACTTCGGACCCACACACGACATGCATCGTATGCCCACGTCCCTGAACCGTACGCGCCCATATAACCGCGAGAGTCGTCTCTGATACCATTTGTAACGCTCTAGGATCCAAACCGATTTAGGCCTAACCCTATTATGAACAAGCCACGCATACATAACAATCTGCTTCCGTTTTTATTCTCGCTTCGCGTAAAACGGTTAACTAGAAGTTGTTACTAATGGTACTTATGAGTTTATATGTTAGTGCTTCTCATATTAAACTAGTAATGTGGGACTAATCTATATTCTTATATGTATACATTTATAGATCATTATAAGCTGAAGTGCTATATCTTTTCTAAGCAAGAGGATTGTACCACAAATCTTGGGCGACGATGCAGCGTGTGCCTCTGTTTCTAATCCCGTGACTCGACAGCATATCCTGACGGATATATCAGCTTCAGATAGACTCAGCAAATGCCAAAACAGCAGTTATTAGGTATGGATGCATCTTCAATCGATGTGGCCCATCGGCTCCTCTAGCTGACAACAATCATGGTCCGATTTCCACTAGTTACATATATTAATCCGATCCACTAGCTAACAGCTAGCGAGCACACATGCTCGTTACCTATCTTAATTAGCGCTCCTCTGAACAAAGCATTTGGAGTGTACTTACAACCACCATCACACAAACATATAAATATCAGTTGATGTGCTTTGATATTCATGATATTTGATGTGGGTATCTTTATATGCCTATAAAAAAAGTATATTTAAGATATTAAACTACGAAAAAAGTTAAATTCAAATTCAATTTAATTAGTTTGAGCTACTTTCATGGTATATACTCACTATAGTTGCAGTGAACTCAAAAGTAGTTCAAACTAGTGTGAATTGAATTCAAAATTCACTTACCATAAATATATCAAGGACATAAAATATTTTCATACTCAAACTCCATATATATATATATATATATATATATATATATATATATATATATATATATATATATATATATATATATATATATAAAATACACACACACACCAAGATCTTTAAGAGAAACCAAATGGGTTGTTCACCAAACTAAGGACATTGAAACATCTGTACGTAGTTAGATTCTCTTTCTCTTTATTTTTTTAGAACAAGAAAACAAAAGATGCATTTGTGACTTACCTACAAAACTAGAGGGGGGAGGGGGGTGGGGCCTACAAGCGCAAAGTCATACATAGTACAAATGTACAACTGTACGGCATGTTAAGTGAATTAAGACACCGAACTCCATATGTATGTATTTATTTTCCTCTAATAATTTGCATTTCCGTGTCTTTTGTACGCAATTGTCTGTTGTCCTGAATATAGATAGGTTGCAAAGCAGCTGTGTCCATTGATGTTATACAACAAACAAAAGGAACAAAAAAAAATCTTGGGTGGGTTTTTTTTTTCAGTTGTGGCTTATGTTTTTTAACTTATGGCTTATGAATTTTTTCTGTTTATGAGAGAGATTATAGAGAGATACTTGTATGCGATTTTGACCACTACAGATGAAGTTAGCATAATATGTACTAAATCGATCGATAGACCCACCTTGAAAAAACACCCACACAGGATGCAATAATAATACATGCAAAGCTGTCAAGGGCGGTTTGAGGTTCTTTTGGTTGCTAAAAGCAGTGTTTTGAAAGTACAATAAGTAAGAACACTCCTGAGACTTAGCAGTTTTAACTAAACCATATTCTCTAAAGTTAATTGTGAGAATGCAGTAACAAGAGTAGCACAGTTACATATACCTTTTATAGTTTATGGTTACCTCCACCGATGCTAATTTTTATCATCACTGAAGTACGTCCCTCCAGGAAAAGCTCAAGTTATAGTACTTCCCTCTGATAGATTTTTATCCCACTCACAAAGATTTTTGAAATATAACTAACTCAAAGAAGTTTTCATGTCCGCTCTTGACCGTGAGCACGGCTATTCGAACAGTTTGTAGAGTTTGTACATCTTTACTATAACATCCCATTTTTGGGTATCTTACCCTTGCTTGTAAAAGTTGAGGTTTTGACTGAATTTAGCGTTCAAAGTTCAAAAGTTGGCATTTAAATTTCAGTCTTGGTTTTTATTTTACCTGTTTTTTCCTTTCTTCTCCCACTGGAATTCAAATTTCTCTCGTGGGACAGCCCTTTTTCTTCCTCTGGCCCAGTCGGCCTTCTTCCCCCTTCCTCCTTTCCTGTCCTCCCTTGTTCCCGCCCAGTGCGCCTCGCTGCCATCGCTGCATTGCCACCATTGGATTCCCCTCTCTCCTCCCCAGTGCTAGCTTTCCCCGTGGTAGCTCCCTACATTGAAGCCACCCTACATTTGCTTTGCCTACGTCGACCTTGCGTCACCCATGTGCTTAGCCCCGCCCCATGGCCTCGCTGTCGCTCGACCGTACGTGAACGGAAAATGCCTATTAGGCATCGCCTCTTTCCCGCGTGCATTGACGCCTCAGAGCTGTCGCGTGCGCTAGCACCTCCTCTCTGCCCTAGCCCAACTTAGCCTTGTGACTCCCTCACCTAGCTTCACCCCATGGCTTCACCGCTGCACCGCCGTACTCAAGCATCAAAGCTCATTTGGCATTGCCACTTCCCTGTGCGCATTAACGCCTCATGAGCCATTGCGTTCGCCAGCAGCTCTCTCCCTTAGCCTACGCTAGCACCCCCTCCCTCTAGTCGAGTGTGCAATAGAGGAGCCACTACCGTGCACCTTAACTCACAGCCAACGCTCTCCACTTCCTTCCTCCCTCTACAAAAGCTCGGTCAATTTCCCTGATTGCTCCTCATCCATCTCCTGCTCTAACCCCCGAGCTAAAAATCACCGTCGTCAGAGGTTCCTTCGGCTACCGTCATCGCCAGCTCATCTTGGAGAACCACCCTCGGCATTTTCATTTCCCCTAAGCTAATGCTTCCCTGGAACCTAATAGTATTCTTTTCCTCCATAGCTCGACGATGGTTGCTTCTTTCCCAACTCCAGCCAACCTTCCTTGCCGTCGACTCTCACCACCGCTGGCCAATTCCTCCCATTCGGAGCCTCTTCGCCGCTCGATGAAGACAACTCCAGTGTTAATTAGAAGCTTTGTCGACTCATCTTCCTCAACACCGATCACCTGCATCCGTCATTTGAGCTCCTCGTCGCCAGCCCGCCTCCGGCCTCCCCGAGCTCTCCTTCTTTCTCCAATGAGCTCCTGCCCTTCTCTAGTAGCTTCCTTTTTATTTAATTGAGCCCTAGTTGCCAAAATTGCAGCCCATCCCCTTGCCCTATTTCCGCCACCGCTAGGCTCACCGCCGATGGTCACCTTGACCAAATGCGGCCGCGCCACTCCACCCCTAGGTGCGCCTGAGCCCCATAGCCCCATTTTAGCAATGTCCTTACGCCATCAAACGCTCCTTCGCCATCAGCGAGCCTCACCACCATTCGGCCAAGGAGGGAACTATTCCCGCACCCTTAGTTTTTAATTCTATCATTAGTGCTAATGGCCATAATTAGTTTATGTTAATGAACTGCTGACAAGTGGGCCCATAACAGTTTAAAAACTAATGTTATACCGACACGTGGACCCCACCCAGTTTAAAAATCTTTTAAAATGTGAGTTAATGACCTAGGCCACTGACATGTGGGCCCGAAACACTATTTGCATAGTAATAAGGCCCGACATGTCAATATCTGGCCATTATCTAAAACATAAAAATGATTAAATAATCCACAGGCCCCACATGTCATACTCTGTACAATAGGAATTAAAAAATTATTTCAAAAATAAATTCAAAATGGTGAGACCACATGTCAGAGGGCAAACTCTCTTTCCTCTTTTTATTTTTAGGGTTTTCCTAGAAATAAATTTTGGAGAGCTCGTTCTTTCCTCGTCCTAGCTCTTATTTGAGTGAAACATTTTCTAAATTTTTCTAAATTCAAGCTCTTTCTATTGGTTCTAGTTTTGTTCAATTTGGAGTTCATTTAAATTTTATTTGAGTATTTAATTGCACTCTTGCGTGTCGTCTACATTTTGGCGTCTCCCTCGAAGTAGAGTTCGAGGACGCCTCCGAACCATAAGTCGATGCTCCACATGATCAGCAGGACCCCTGAGCCAAGATCCAGGCAAGTCAATATTTTGATCATTTTGATCCCATATTTCATGCAAATTATGTTCATTTAAATTAGTAAAAATGCATGTTGTACTTCATATACAAATATATGTTATTGGTGAGGTAACTAGCACCCAAGTTGTTATAATAGCAATACGTTAAAGATTGGGAGCCATCGAATTAGAACCCAGTTATAGTTTTTGCACCATGTAGATCATTTTGTTTTTTTTTTGTAGTTGTGTGTGATGTGTGCTGCAATTTTACTTCTGGCATTATGTTGCAGTCATGTCAAAGATCCTTATTTGTGGAGTTTATTACTTCTTTTGTTAGCCTTTTTGGCTAAGTGAGTGTTTTAGTCTAGGACTGGCATTAGAGAACCCTTTAGATGAGTTTATCTCTTATCTATGCCTTTTTCTCTCACCTTTTTAGACTTGTGAAGTTAGTTTTTAACAGTTGTGTTTCCTAGAGCAGTAAAAAGATGGTTGATACCAGGAACTCAGCTGGCCTTAGTCAGATGAACCAAGGCCCAGGAAGCAGCACCGTAGATCCATCAACTCAAGTACCGCAAGCAACCCTAATGGGATTGGATCCAGCTCTCAGTCAGATCATGGTAGCCCAGACACAGTTGATGCACACCATAATGAAGAACATGAATGCCATAATGAATTGACAGAATCAAGAAGCAGTTGCACCTCAGCCATCTAGACAGCAATCCAAGTTTGCAGAGTTCATGAGGATAAGACCGCCCACCTATGCACGGTCTTCTAAGCCTTTGGAGGTAGATGATTGGATCCATTCAGTTGAGTAGAAACTAAACCTCGCTCAATGCACTGATCACAAGAAAGTGCTCTACATCCCCCATTAGTTGGAGGGAGCCACCGTAGAGTGGTGGGAGAACTACTGCGCCACTCACGAAGACCAAGATAGCATCTCTTGGGTTGAGTTCATAGTAGTATTTCATCATGCCTATATCCTGGATGGGGTGATCAAAATGAAGAAGGAAGAATTCCATAAGTTGTAGCAGAAGAACATGTTAGTGGGTAAGTATTTCAACAAATTCACTCAGCTAGCATGCTATGCATCAGAGGATATTGCCACTGATGATGTCCATAAGAAGAGGTTCAAGAAAGAATTGAATCCAGTGCTCAAAGTTCAAGTGGTGGGAAATGATTATACCATTTTTTAGAATATGGTGGATAAAATAATGCTTATTGAAGAAAGTCACCGTGAGTTGGAGGAGACTCGCAAAAGAAGGATGATGCAATAAGGATCTCAGCTGCATCAATCCCAGAAAGCTCGTTTGAACATATACTAGCTAGCTCGTGTGCCACAGTAGTCAGGTTTCAGGACGCAAGCCCTAGCGCCACGTCAATTCATATCTGGACCCTGTCCCATTGGGTCAAGCAATCATCAATAAAGGATATCAATCCTGCAGCATCCGTCACCTGTTTCAAGTTCCATGAGCAAGAATACTACACCAGCAAGTGCCCTCAGAGAGAAGCCCCGATGCTAGTTTGTTCAACTTGAGAAATATGCCAGATCGGACCCTTGCTTCAGGACTTGGACGTGGATCGCCCCAAGTGTCAGGTCTAGCCGGTTGGGTGCCCCAGTCAGTTGTGCATGGTCAAGTGAACCATGTCACTGTAGAGGAGACTCAAGCATCGCCAGATGTTGTGATTGTTAAGTTCCTAGTCAATTTAGTTCCTGCTATAATTTTGTTTTATTCTGGAGTATTCTCCAAGATTAATTTAAGGTTAGAATATCATCAAATAAAAATTTATCAGGAAGATATACCTAAGATAGCTTTCTTGACTCGTTATGGTCTATACGAGTTTACTGTGATATTCTTTGGTTTGACCAATGCCCAAGTCTATTTCATGTACCTGATGAACAATGTGTTCATGGAGTATTTGGACAAGTTTATCATTGTGTTCATTGATAAAATTTTGATTTACTTCAAGGATGAGAAAGAGCATGAGGAGCATTTCAGATTAGCGTTGCAAATGTTAAGAGAGCACAAGCTATATGCCAAGTTCAACAAGTGTGAGTTTTGGATGAAGAAAGTCACTTTCTTAGACAATGTTATGTCAACAGGGGAAGTTGCAGTTGACCCTGAAAAAGTTAAAGATATACTGGATTGGAAGTCATCGTCATCAGTGATGCAAGTCAAAAGTTTTCTTGGAATGGCCGATCATTACCATCGCTTTATCGAAGGATTATCTAGTGTAGCCAGGCCGCTTACACAGCTGTTAAAGAAGGAAAACAAATTTGTTTGATAGCCAAAGTGTGAAAAGAGTTTTTAAAAGCTAAAAGGGAGTTTGACTACAGTCCAGTGCTAGTATTGCCAGACATTAACAAGGATTTTAAGATCTATTGTTATGCCTCCTGCAAAGGTTTGGGATATGTGTTGATGCAAGACAGAAGAGTGGTAGCTTATGCTTTGCAATAGTTGAGACCACATGAGGAGAATTACCCCCACTCACGATTTGGAGTTAGCAGCCGTAGTGCATGCTTTAAAGATTTGGTGTCATTACCTCATGGGTAACCGTTGTGAGATTTATACGAATCACAAGAGTTTGAAGTATATTTTCACCTAGGCTGATTTTAATCTCAGGCAAAGAAGGTGGTTGGAGTTGATAAAGGATTATAATATTAGAATACATTATCACCTAGAAAGGGCCAATGTGGTAGCAGGTGCTTTGACTAGAAAGATTTTTTGCAATACAGTGATGATCAAAGAAAGTCAACCAACTTTACATGAGGAATTTTAGAAGCTTGGCTTAGATTTGGTGGAGGAAGGATTTCTAGCCACGATGGAGTTGTAGCCAACATTGGATGATCAGATTCATCAAGCTCAGACAAAGGATGAGAATATTCAGCAGATCAAGATTAATATGAGTAAAGGTAAAGCAGCAGGTTTTACAAAGGATGACAAAGGAACCTTATGGTTTAAGGAGCGTTTGTGTGTGCCGAACAAAAAGAAGTTAAAAGAGTTGTTACTCAAATAAGCTCATGAGTCATTATACTCGATTCACCCAGGCAGCACTAAGATGTACCAGGATATCAAAGACAGATATTGGTGGCCAAGAATGAAGCGTAAGATAGCTTAATATCTTGCACTTTGTGTGTGTCAAAGAGTAAAGACTGAGCATCAGAGACCAGCAGGTTTGCTACAACCATTGAGGATTCCCGAGTGGAAGTGGAAAAAGGTTGATATGGATTTTATTACAGGATTGCCCAAGACCAAGAATGGTTATGATTTAATCTGGGTAATTATGAATCAATTAACAAAGGTTGCTCATTTCATTCTAGTTAGAACAACCTATGCAGGAGATAAATTAGCAAAATTATACATGTCAAGTATTATGAGTGTCCATGGAGTGCTAGAAAAGATAGTATCAGATTGTGGATCGCAGTTTACTTTACAATATTGGGGGAGTTTCTATGAAGCTATGGGTACCCATCTGAATTTCAGTATAGCTTATCATCCCCAGACTGATGGTCAGACTAAATGTGTGAATCAGATTCTTGAGGATATGCTAAGAGCTTGTGTGTTAGATCATGAAGTCAAGTGAGATCGTTGTTTGCCTTTCGCATAGTTCTAGTACAACAGCAGTTACTAGGCCAGTTTGCAAATATCACCATTTAAAACTTTATATGGTAGAAAATGTAAAACCCCTGTCAATTAGAAAGAGACAGGGGAAGGTCTAGTTTTTGGGCCAGATTATTTAAAAGAAGCTAAGGAAAAGGTTCAACTAATCCTGGAGAGGTTAAGAACTGCTCAAGCCAGACAGAAAAGCTATGCCGATACTCATCGTCGAGAGTTCAGCTTCGAGCGAAAGAATTATGTGTATCTCAGGATTATGCTATTCAAAAGTGTCAAGAGGTTTCAAATGAAAGGAAAGCTAGTGCCAAGGTATGTCAGGCCGTTCAAGATCTTCAAGCGTAGAAGAGAAATTGCTTATCAGTTAGAGATCCTTGCGTACTTCAATAGGATACATGACGTCTTCCATATGTCCCAGTTGAAGAAATATTTGTGTGTGCCAAGGGAAGCAGTGCTAGTAGAAGCCGTTGATCTTCAGGAGGATCTATCATACAAAGAGCACCCTGTCAAAATCTTGGAAGTGTTAGAACGTACGACCAGGAGTAGAGTCGTCAACTTTTGTAAAGTTCAATGGAGCAACCATTCTGAGTAGAAACCCACCAGGGAGCACGAGGAGGACCTTAGAGTCGAGTTTCCAAACCTATTCTATTAGTGAGCCCAGATCTTAGGGTCAAGATCCCGTTTAAGGGAGGAGGTTTCTAACATCCAAATTTTTAGTGTTATTTGAAGTCTTTTAAAATAAAATCTAGCATTTGGATTTTGCTGGAATTAATTAAAGCTTAAATTTATTTTTTAATAATTAAAAAGATTTAATATAAATAAAATAAATATTAACATATGCTGAAAATATTTTATTTGGGTTCCTTGTGTCTCAAGAAATTTTTTGAAATTTTCTGCGAATTTTTAGAATTTATTTGCTATTTTCTAGAGCTCATTTTATTTTATTTGATTTTTTGAAAAAATAAAACCCCCAAAACTCCTAAATAGTTCTAGGCTGAGCCCGTTACTATTCACACCAGCCCACCCAATCTCAACCATTCGATCTCGTCTTGGCCACGCGGCAGTCATCCAAGCATCCCTCGCTTTTGGCCGCCGAATCTTCTCAAGTGCCACGTGTCAGACATCTCAAGTGTCGTCTATTCTGCGCCAAGCCACATGTCACACATCTGAGCCCCTAGCTACTGTTCATCGTCAGCTTTGTTCGGGACTCCGACTCTCGCCGCCGCCGTCCGTCTCCGTTCAGGACTTCTTGACGTCCGTGCTTTAAAGCCACACCCGCTCCCTTGGTTCTCTCGTCCCACCATAGATCGCACCACCACCCTCGATGTCTGTGCCTCGCCGTTTGAGCTTGAGCCATCGGAGTCGTCGTCTTTGTCTTCAGCCGTCACCATCGGCCTACCTATGCGTTGCTGAAGCACGTCCGTGCGTCACTATCCATCGTTTACTGCCGTTCGTCAACAGCCCGTCTCATACGTCGGTGAGTTCTCATCGACCGACCGCCATCCACCGCCTCGCCTCGGCCGAACCACATGTCTAGTATGGGATAGACCTGACTGATTAATTTATGATATTTTAATTCCAATTTTGCCGTTGAGTTGAACATTGCTGCTGATTTTCATGAGACGCAAGAGGGGGCAATTATTGACTAGGTGATTAACCTAGTTGACGGTGAAACCTTAGAGAGCATAATTGGGTTGAAGTTGAATATTGTAAAGGCCTTGTTGTGATTTTCTTTGGCGCGGAGATGATCACATCATGTAGGTACAGTTGTGCAACCTTTGCAAGGTGTAAAACTATTTGAATGCTTGGTGATTTCACATGAAGGGTAGTTATTTCATAAAACATGGGTTGGATAATTTTGGGAAGTGGACAAGTAGTTCATTAGTGGTTTATTAAGTGGATGGTTAGTTCACTTATGGTCTTTTTAATTCCTTAGGTTATTTATTCATTATTATTTTCTTTAATGTTCACTTTCAATCTATTTATTGTATTTACTTTAAATTACTGCTTTCTGCAAAATAACCTTTCAGCTATCTTTTGGTATGTGTTGCATATTATATTGCATCTTTGTTACAATTGACTTGCTGAGTACCAATGTACTCACGACTGTATGCCTATTGTTGCTCAGTTAAAGAGGAGGAATCATATCAGCAGGAGGTATCTGAAGGAATATACTTCGATGACTTCGTGGATTAGGACTTCACTTTCCAGTCGATTGCCTATGGGCATGTCGAATGTCTACCATGCTTATTTTTATTTTCCGTTGTAAGTTTTTTAAATCCTTCAGGCTATTAATTGTAACCTTGGCCATAAGGTCGTACTTTAATAATTATTAATATTTGAGTCTTTCCATTATTTAATCATGCATATGGTCGATATTTCATCTATATTTATATTATGTGCACTAGCGTGATTCTGGACTAGTACAGTATACAAAAAGAGTCTGAATTTGCATATTCGGGTCTCGACAGTTTATTATTTTGATGACAAATGCATTGGAAAGGCAATTTATGACTTAACAGAATCCTCTCGACAAAGCTACACTTTGCATTGTTAATTGTTCTCAAACATTTTTAGTGAGTTTAAATCCAGAAATGATGATTGGATGATTCCCAATTAGGCAAAATTGCATTTTTGAAGGATTATTTAATCAAGGATTCTATTTGCATAAGTAGCATTATTTTATGTATCTTTTTGCAAGATGTGGGCTTAAGATAAATATTAGTGGCTTACAATTATTTCTGAGAACCATTTGATTAGTGATAGGATTTGACATAAGGGTTATTGATGCCCTAGAAGGTTTTAAATAATTATAAGGTGATCATTGATTTAAATTTTGGCATTTTATAGGTATTATTAGAGACTTAACCAATAATTATTTCAAGCACTATTTAAAGGAAGGTCTCATGATCTTAAAGATGAGCAAATCATGATTAATGTTTTGTGTGGCAAAATATTGTCAGATTAATTAACTTTATTTGCATTAACAGATTTATATTTAGGGATAAAGATAGGATATCTATTATTTGGATTAGGGAATGCTTTGATAAGATTCCAAGATTAATGGATGAGTTTATAGAACTTGAGCATATTAGAAATTATTTTAAAATAGCTTTGGATTTTATTTCATGATGATATGCAAGATTTAGAGTCTTGCATTGGATATCGTTATTATCTTTGCTTTGAGTCAAGACTAAGTCTCTTGCATTATTATTTTTTAATTTAGTTTTATAATTAAAATTTTGCCTTAACATTCCTTTTCTTGAATTTATGCAAATTACTTGAATTTCAAAACAATACTTCCTCATGAGAGAGACAATTTATGGCATGATCTTTCTTTAATTAATCTCATATGAGAACCAATTTATTAATCTCTATTGGTATGAAAATAACCAAGGTTAACCTTCCAATTCAATTTGCCTGAACCTTTTTGATCTTTGACTCATAGCTAAATTCTTACTCCCAATACCAATTGTATTCTATAAGGTTGCTCATTTAAATATTCCTTAGACTTGAAATTCAAAATGTAACTATGAATTGAGGGAAAATGCAAGAGACATGCATTAGCAGGATGCCCTTATCTGGCAGGGCCCACCTGTCAATAGGAAGAGAGAGGGGCCTGGATAAGAATAGAGGGGGTAGGCACTACTAGCCAGAGGGGAAAATAGGGAGGAGGGGGTGCCCGGCCAGGGAGGGGCGACGCCGACGAGGAGCAGCCGGAGAGGTGACGACGACGGTCAAAATAGAATCCCCTAGGGGAGTAGGGGCCAGGGGAGGTGGTGCCGGTGCTCAGGGTAGAGCATGGCGGCTCGGGCGGAGGTGTGAAGTGGCCGACGGGGAAGCCGAATGAGAAGCCAGCAGCTGGAGAGAGGGGAGAGCTAAGTAGTGCGAGCATAAGCACAAGGGAGGTGGGGTGAGCTCGCCTGCATAGTCGGAGCGGCCAGAGAGGCAGCGAGGCGAGGCGGTGGTGAGCACGGGTGACGGCACAGTTTAGTCGCCGTGGCGGGGTCGCCTGAGCGAAGGGGAGCTCTGACCAGTAGTTGGAGTGGCCTCGCAGTGGCTTGGTGATGCTCCCATTACAGAGGATTGGAGTGAGCAGCCTTGAGGAGGAAGGAGTGACGATGGAGTTAGTTCCGGCCGGTGGGAAGGAAGAATAGCTGCTGCGGCGAGCTTGGGGCATGATAAGCCGATTAGAGGGTAGGGGAGGAAGAATAGGTCTGGGGGTGCGCTTTGACATGGGCAGCTTGTGGGGAACTTTGTCGGAGCGGGTGGGAAGGGGTAGTGGCCGACGGCACGCATGGAGGCGGCTTGGTCATGCTCAGTTTGAAGGGAGAAGAAGAGGGGCACTGGGAGGTAGTCAAGGTGAACTCGGCCTTCTTATAGGTGAGGGAGGGGAGAGAGCCATTGGGCACATTGATGATGGTGCGGCGAGGAGTAACGCGGGGTGGGGCATCGTATGCGCTCGAGGGAAGGCAGTTCAATGCGACACGACGAGAGTGGGCGGGCGCACGGGCACGGCGATGCGATGTGGTGTTAACGCCGGCTACGACATTGAACGCAATGGTAGGGCTAGTAAAAGGGGTGCATGGACAGGCCGGTGGTAGGGGTAGATGGCGCCGATGCGACGAGGAAACCAGGGGTGAAATCGGGGACGATTGCAGCCAAGGTGCGGAGTAGTGGGCGCGTGGGCACGCAAGTTAGGCCGTCGGCCCGGGCGAGCGCCAGGAGCAGAGGGGGGAGGCAGGAGGAAGGAAGAGGCCGGTTAGGCTGGGGAGGAAGGGCCGGGAAAAATGGGCCGGGGCCTAAGAATTTTTGAGTGTTTAGCGAAATTTGAAAACTCAAAAGAAGTTTAAAAAAGCCATTTTGAAGAACAACCTTGAGCTTTGCATTTTTGTGTATAATTATTGGGATGAGAAGGTTTTAGTATTAACTTTTATTTAGAACTCTATTCTTGATCTTGAATTTCCAATTTCCATATTTTAGATTTGATTTTAAGTGTTGGTTCTTAATTCCAAGATTTTGATTTCCTTATTCAAATGTTTTGCAAGGTACTAAATCAAGAAACTTCAAATAAATGCCAAAAAATTTTAAACAACACTGGAAATTAACAAAAGGTTTTAGATTTTTAGCAATTAGACTATCTGATATCTTTGGGATGTTACAGTGGTGGTGGTAATTCATCTGCCTCTTACAACTGCCTCGTGCACCTTCCAAAAAATCTGTAACAAAAACAGAAAAAAAATCTACTAAAAAACAAATTTCACTATCCTAAAAATTCTCTCACAAGAAAAAAATAACATAACTTTACTGGCTATACGGCAGAGCTGAGGGTGAGGAGGCACGGCGCGATAGAGCGCATGGGCTGGACTGACCGATCCCGACAATGTTGACTTAATGTGTTAGGATAATATAAAATTTTTTTATCCATAGCAAAGTACGCACATTCGACATTTGGTTAGTAAAACATAAAAAAGCTAACTTGTCACTGACATTCGGCATTCGGCATCCAACAGTAGTTGGCAACATGGAGCATCCGACCCGAAAAGGAGAGAATAAGAAAAAGGCCGTAGGCCTCCCCTGCAATCAGGCCTGTATGCTGCAGTCAACAAGCCCAGATGGAGGCCCATAAAACTATACAATTGTGCCTTCACGAGTATTTGTATGTTGACCACCCTCTCAAAATAATATATATATATATATATATATATATACACATAGAGAACCTGATTGTTAGATTACACGTTACCTCTACTAAAATCAAACATCGAAAGCAATTTACGAAAGGTGTATAAAAAACCGGTTTTTATACATAGAGAATAGTTGAATCTGCCGTGCTTTTTACATTTGAAGATGGCCTAAGAGGTGTTTAGAACCGTAGTCATTTTGCTAATAGCTGAATCTACCCTTCTTTTTAGATTTGGGCAATCTATTCTAGGTACCAGCTACACATGGAGAATTGGAGGATCGCTCGTCTTATCTGCAGATGCTTAGATTAAGAGTCACATTTGATGGTTAGTCAATTGGGTGGTCGGCCTGATAATTGGGGGTCAAATGAGGACGAGGAATCGAATCCTCCAAATAGGGCAGTAGTTGCTCACTGCATTTGGCCCTTTTGCATCACATGTGTAGGACCAATAGCGGAGATCAGGGGAGTGAATGATTTTGGTCTTTTTGTTTTCAATTTCAACAAAACAATTCTCTTTGCTTGTTCACTTAACTAGCTATGCGAAGCTAATCAGATCAAATGCACAACGGAAACGAGCACAAAACAGAAGCCAAATAGCTAACAGAACAAACGAAGAACAAAACGATCCAAGTCATCACTAGGCAGGTCTGACCGCAGGCTTAAGACTGGTCTATCCGAGTTGGGCGGTCTGAACACTGGTTATGGCTGGTCTGACCGCAGGTTTAGAGCCAGTCTGACTGGTCTCTTGTTCTCATACTACAAAATATCTAGAGTCAAAACTCTAACATTAAGAACTTATTCAAATCTCATCCAAACATCTCTAGAATTTGCATGAGACTTGTACAAGGCATTAGAAACATAAACCAATTAAGAATCAAGGTTTTGGGCCCAGGTTCATTAAATCGGAGAAACTCATATCTAAGTCTCAAGAACACCAAAACCCCTAAAATCCAAATTAGTTCTTACTCGATGAGTTTCTAATCAAGAGAATGGTCTAGATCTACTCTATATTTCATAGCAAGCTAATTTAGATATGGATTCAAGATAAAACTATCTTAACCACAAAAACCCAAATGTAAGCCAAGAATAAGCCAAATCGGGCTTGATCACGAATCTTGCTATATGAGTGATTTAGATAGGTGAAGATTGATCAACTAGACTCATCTTCTACCTCCTACTCATCATGGTTCACAACAAGATCAAGAGGATAGAAGAAAACACAAAAAAAAACTAAGCCAAATCAATATTTCAACATTTTAATTAGTAAAGAGGAGGAAGACTTGAACAAATTTTGGATATCTATTGATACTTGAAGATGAATGTTTATACCTACTCCCTAGCCACTCACAAGCTTAAGGATGATAAAAAAAAACTCATGCACAAGAGTCACAACTCATCTCTTAGGAGTCCTCCTTTCTTACATATGGAGACTTATTTCATCCCCTTACATACGTAACCTATTAATCCAACATCATACTAGGTTTTACACACACACATGCATGCTTCTCAAAGCATACACAACTATTAACCTACTAGTGAATCAACACTTGATCCACTTAATATTTTTAGTGCATCCTTGACCGAAACCACCTCTCTTGCGTATTCTCGTGTTCTGATTTGATCAAGGCTCAACTTTTTGGTTTGGGAAAAAAGACCGTTTTGCATCTAAACCACATTCCATGAAGTTTCATGCTTCCTTCGCTTTGAAGAAATCTTGTACTTCATCTTCGACTCCATGTGGCTCAATGACTTGCTGTCAATGCTCTCACATGTCTGAATCCCATGGAATCGTCCTCGCTTAATTATAGATAGGCCCAAATCACTTGGTGCGCTATATGCCTCTCCATACATGTCAAAACTTGAATTTGCAAATCCGAACTCTCTGTGTATACCACACTAGTTCAAGATCACGCTAGTACACACAGTGTGAACATCAATGAAATATTGACCATATGCACGATAAATAAAGAAAAAGACTTAAATGTTAATAATTATTAGAGTATGACCTTATAGACAAGTTAACAAATAATAGTCTGAAGGGCTTAAAAACTAACAGAGAAAAATAAAATTAAGCATGATAGTCATTCGACATACCCACAGGCAATTGACTGGGGAGCAAAGTCCAAATTCATGAAGTCGTCAAAGAATCCTGTTGGCAAGTCAAAGTAGGTATAAAACCGTGAGTACATTGGTACTTAGCAAGTCATTTGTAACAAAGAATGATTTAAAGTATGCAAGGATTACTCACGGTTTATACCTTTTATACCTATTGGCAAAACCTTCTTCAACTGAGTAAGAGTAGGTATAAAACCGTGAATGCAATATAATATGCAAGGATTACCAAAGGATAACTAAAGGGTTATTTTGCAAAAATTAATAATTTAAAGTAAATACAATAAATAGATTGAAAGAAAACTTTAAAAAAATGATAATAAATAACTAATCAAAAGGATAGAACAAACCACATTGAACTACTCGTGAACTAACCATTCACGAATGTAATCACCAATGAACTAACTGTTCACTTTCCAAAAATGTCCCAACCAAGTTTTATAAAATCTCTACCCTTCATGTGAAATCACCGAGCATTGTCCATAACCGGAGACACCGCTATTCGAATAGTTTTACACTCTACAGAGGTTGCACAACTTTAGTTACATGATGTGATCATCCTCACGCTAAATGAAATCATAACAAGACCTTTACAATGCTAAACCTCAACTCAATTTCGCCCGCTAGGGTTTTGCATCACACCCCCTTGTAGCTCATCGAAATCGGCATCCATGGTCATTACAATGGCGAAATCAAAATTGAAATATCATAAATTAATCAGTCAAGTCTATTCTATACTGGATATGTGGTTGCATGGTAAGGCTCAGATCAATGACGCACAAAGTTAAGTCATTAGACATTAGCTAGGCGAGACATCCATATCCCTCAAAATGAATCTACATTCCCCCTTTACTGCACGATCACTCGCCTAAGTGAAAACCAAGTTTGTATATCCAACGCCAATGATACACCAATGTCATGCACACAAATGTTATAATTGTGGTTATAACCATGATTTAATATCTCATTAAATTAAATTAATTAATTGATCCCATGTCATGGCTAAGCATATTAAACGTACAACCCATGTGACAATTAGTATTGTATCACTAGAATAATTTTCCTTCCTATGGTGACAATGGTATCATGGCATTCAAATTATCAAGTGACAGTTTAAGCAATTTGAACAATAACTACTGGGTACAAGGGTTTGTAATAAAATAGCAATGCATGATAATTTAAAATAAAATAATAGATAAATAGATTAAAAACTAGATTCAGTATGATCAAAGGATACGACTTGCCTTGGCCTTACTCAGTTAATTGCACTTGATCTTCAAATCCTGCTTCATCTCTGTCAAAAACATGATTAATGAGAATCAAATAAAATTTAAATAAACTCCAAAAACTTTAAAACTAGAAGTAAAAGATAGAGCTCAATTTTAGATGAATTTATAAAAAAGAACGGGGTCAATCAGAGCTAGGATGGAGGAGAACGGGCTCTTGGAATATTAAGCTTAAAGGAAAATACTTAAAAATTGAAAATTCTATTATGCTGTGAACTCAGTGCATAGAAAGACTAGTCTACAGTAGACTCATGTATGGACAATGCGCATGGCGACTCGGTTGATGAAGTGGCTTCTAGGGCTGATGTGACATTAACGTGGTATGACACCTGTCACCTAGGGCTGACGTGGTAGGGTGACGTGGCATGACACGTGGCAACTGACGTGGTGTGTTGATAGGCACATGGGATGACTCGGGTGCTAACGTGGCACACCATGTAGATAGACACATCATGCTAGGGTTGAGGTGGCACTGATGTCGGCAGCTAACTTGGCTAAGGCTGACATCATCATGATGACGTCATTGGGTGCGAAGTGCGAAGCCATGCCGAGATCCAACAGTTGCTAGATGGACATGTGGAGGAATCTCTACCGTTGGATTAGAGAGTCAACGTGGATTTGATCAGACGGTCCCTAGGGTTCATCAGACGACTGAGATAATGACACGTGTTATAGGCGATTAGCTGCTGGCAGATGAAGTGTCGGTAGTGGCCGAGAATCTGTGCACGTGAACCAAGGTGGTGGCACAGGTAATGTGAGGCAGCGTTGTGCACATGGTCCCAAGCCACGGCGGGGTGACTGGTGAGGGGTGAACAACAGAGCTGTGTAGCTATCGGGACCGGATTTCTGAATCCGAACCCTCTATGTATTACTACACTAGTCCCGGATCAAAGCTAGTGCGCACAGTCAAACAATGATGAATACATAACCAACAATGCTTTATTTCAATAATAGAGAGTGCATGCCTTATTGCCACTTTATTACAACTAAGGTTACAAGGCCTCTCAAACTTACAAAACACCACAGAAGTAGAAATAAACTTCGACGATGGTCCATCAATATGCCAGAGTGCATGTCGTAATCTCCTTCTTGAGCTTCACAATCCTCTGAGAGTTGTTTTGAGTGTACATGTGAGTACATATAGTACTCCGCAAGTCTTGAAAAAAATGCAATAGATGCAGGGCTTAACAAAGGAAGGATATTATGATTCTTTTGTACAAAGCAATATTTTATTTAAAATGTCATTATATATTTTTGAAAGCATCAATTTAACCAAAGTAATTGTAATAACTGAAACTACATAAATGTTTTAGTGAAGGTTTCAACCACCAACACTAGTACATAGGCTCTAACCACTAAGGTTCAAGATTACGAGTTCCATCCACCCGCACTGGCTCCATCTACCAGGTCACACTCCCGAGAGTTCCTGTAACATCCAGAAATTCACATGTCCAACATTTGTGAAAATTTTAAAACTTTTCATTGAATCTTATTGGCACTCGAATTTCTTCTGGAATTTTATTTGGAATTTCTAGATTTTCGTGTTATGCAAATTAACAACTGGGAAATAATATCCAAGTAAAACAGTAGTTTTATTAATAAAATAAAATCAGAAGTCAAAATTCGAAGGCAATTTAAATAACATCAGATGCAAGGGAATATTGAGTTTCGTGCCCAAATGGCTAAACCAAGAATTCAAATTTCTAAAATTTGCAAATGCTACTTCTATTCTTTCTTCTCCCTTCTTCCTGTCTCTTTGATGTGGGCCAACCCTAAAATTTCATTGGCCTTTCAGCCTGGTCAGATCAGCCCTGGGCTGTCTCCTTCCTTTGTCATTGCTCTGCCACGGCAAGAGCTTTTCCCCATCGGCCGTGCCATGGCAGCCTGTATTCCTTGCCACACCTCTCCCTTGTGACCGCCAGATGCCATCATGCTCTTGCGCCCATGCCAGTCATAAGCCATCTACACTATTGTATCCATCTCCCGCATCACCATAGTGTGTTGTTGCATCAGCCCTCCTTCTTTTGACCTGTCGCTCAGAAGAAGGTCGACGTGGCACCGAACGAACCACGTGCTGTACTTTCTAGAGTCAGCCACAGCGTGCACCTACACTATCATAACTTGACGCCACATCTACCCCTATGAAGCACCTGCTTGGCGCACGTCACTCCCATCAGCCATAGCCTCACTTGGCCTTGCCCCATCGCATCGCCATTCCTCTCCGTGCATCGTAGGACCATCGCCATATCCTTCACCCACACGCGCGCCATTCCTCCCTCACAGCGTTGTGGTCCCCTCCGACTTGTCGCACGTCCCCTCCATCACTCCTCCCCAATGGCTGTGCCCAGCCATGACACTCCACGCCTCGGCCATACCGACCGTATAGGGTCGCATGTTGACAAGCCACTACGTCGCCTATAATAGCCATGACAGGCTACCAACACTCTCCTCACACCCCATTCCTCCTCCCACCACAAGGAATTGGCCTCTCGTGCCACATAGCTCACTAACAGTTTCATCTCCCCCAATTCCGATCAACTGGCAATCTGGCGACTGGAGCCACTACAAGCCAATTCCGCTGAGCCGGAGCCTCCATAGAGTACGACGTTGTTGTCCCCACCTTTGACCGAGCTTCCTGCCGCCCTAGCAGAGCCCACACCATGCACCTCCACTGTCCGCCGTAGTCTCATGCCGCACGACCACTCCCAGTAGCCCCAAGCTTGTCCAAGCATTCAGGTGAAGTCGTGTCACCCCATAGATGCTCCCCTACTAGTAAATTGTGCTAGGACACTATAGATAATCCCCCTATCTCCCCTATTTCGCCATTGCCCATGGTAGCCGCCGGCCGTCGCCCCAACCAAATTGTCTAGCGAGGCTTCAGTTGGAGGTGCATGGGGACATGGGCATTCCATTTTGGGAATGCTCATGTCCGGCCACCACCCCCATCACCGGCGGTGAGCCCTTCCATTACCAACTAAACAAGGGCAGGAGAATGAAGATGGCCATTTAGACGGTCTGAACCTTTCCAGACAATCCGAGCCATCATTCGCTGATCAGACAGCACATGCGTCCCAACCGTTCGAATGGCCCGAACATCCATTGGCTGATCAGATGGTCTGAGAGTCTTTCAGATGATCGAAAGCCTGATCAGATGGTCTGAACATTAGCCTAACTGATCGAATGGTCCGCGCGTTTCAACCTTTCAAATAGTCCGAACATTCCCCCCTCAACTGTTCGGACCGGTCCAAACTTAACTGCCGTAGCCCCACCAGTCAGTGAGAGATCTCCCTCTCCCTTTTGATTTTTTTCAAATTAATTCAAATAGAGAACTTTAAAAAGGCATAACTTAGTCACCTTATCACCAAATTTGATGAAACAAATATCTAAATTCTTATAAATTCAATATCTGTCCAATGGAACCAAAACCAGAAATTTTGGATCTCATTTGAATCTTTCTGTAAACTATAGATAATTAAATTTCAAGTGTTAGGAAATATCTTTTCAGTAGTTGCTAATATAAATGATTATCATAAACTCAAATAAAATGCACTAATAATGTGTAAATTTGTGTAAATACCCAAGTATTTAAGAACCTTGTCTAAAATAATAGTCTAGTTAAGATTAAGGTAATCAGGTAATGAAATGACTAAAGTAAAGGTGATGTTAGCATAAGTATATGAAAAGACAAATAATAATAATAAAAGGACACCTAAGGGTAATATTAGGACTACTAAAAATAATACATCTCAAATTGCTAGAAATAATATCCTGTCTAGACTCAAACATCTGTTCATATTTCTAATTCGACTCATGGAACTTAATAAATATAAAATAAAAAAGGTATTAAATAAAAGATCAAGAAGATATTCTACCTTTGGCTATGTTTAGCCATCTTCAAAACCGAAGTTGAATATTCCCATGAATATTCCTCTCATCATGAACCCTTTCTTGGCATTCGTCTCAACAGATTTCCCTTGTTCCTCAAACCTCATTTGACTCCAAAAATAACCCGCGCCTAATAAATTTTATCCCAGCTCACCCGTGTAATCAAAATAAAACTAAATTGAATTCATTTTGATTTATTTGGGCCTTTTGAGTTATTTGCATTTATTTGGATTCAGTTGTTAGCGCGCAATTAGAAATTGGAGTCCTAAAGAATGGATCAAGCGAGACCAAGATCCAGATGAAGATGAAGACCAGAAGCTCAAGTCCATTGAATGAAAAAGCTTTGAATGAGCTCAAGATCATGGTAAACCACACAAGGCAAGTCAATACTATAATCATATTGAACCTATATTTTGAGCAAGTTATTTCTGTTTAAATTATCAAATTGCATGCTGATATTTTATATGCTAATATATGATTGTTTTAAAGTACTAACTACATGCCCATTATTTAACACGTTAGTACTACATTTTCTTGGGACATTCTAAACATGTGAACCTTGTCACCCTAGGAAAAAGTATAATGGTAAGTTTTGAAAGTAAGTCTATAATTGCACGCCATGTTTAGTACTGCTTAGATACTCAGGGGCACCAAAAGTGCCCCAAGCATTACTTTTAAATATGAGAAGCAGGTTTTGGGAGGTCATTGATAGAGAATGGTTGGTATGTTGTAACAAGATATTTTATGCTCCCAAAAAATCTCAAATTTCTTAACTATCTAGGTGGATGGTTTGCGGGTGTAGTGCAGTGGATGCACGAGAGTGTGCAATGTGGTAGAACCGCTAGATAACTCTAAGAACTGAATCTTGTGATGACCTCCCAGTGTATAATAGTACAACCATAAGCTGACAAAGTGTAGGTAGGGCTAATTAATTTGCATACTCCTATCATGATTACGTGAAGGTGTGCACACGTGCGAAGGGAAGGATCAAGGATGGTCTCATCCCTGCCTTAGGCGTGATGGCTCAAGAGGGAAACTTCTCGATAGATGGTCTCATCCTACAAAAGAAAGGACTTAGCGGGCATAAATACACTAGGAAGATGCATTGTACAACCTTGTTATGATTATTTAGTCGCACGCCTACGGGAGCATGTAATGGCCGATATTGTGAGATAATCATATCTTGTGGGTAAAGTATACAACCTCTGTAGAGTATAAATTATTCGAATAGTTGTGCCCACAATCATGAGTGGACGTTGGGAACTTTACATCGATATAGTTCTATTTCAAAAACTTTGTGGGTGGGATGAGAATTGGTCTTTGTGTTGCCCTGTGCGGTCGGTCCCAATGAGGATAACAAGTGGATATGACACTGAAAAACTAATATATTGTGCAGGTGACATGTAACGGTGGATGGAATCTGTACTACTACTAATATTGCACTCTTTTACCCAAATATCATGTTTTAGTTCAAATTGCTAGGTCTCAGGGAATTTCTATGATCCGTATCTTTAAAAGTAATTTATGGCAAACAAAACAACCCGAGCCTTTCCTTGGTGAGCCATTCATGTTATTTATTTGCACACTATGTATTGGCTCATGGAGCACGGTGGTTTGTGCTCACCCTCACTCGATTAATTCAGAAGCAAGTGTCAGATTTCTACACTTCAGCAATACACCTAGTCATGATGGTCAAGGAGATGAAGAGGCTAAGACTATGTTGCGATCCCCAGTTGGCTGCCTGTGAGCACGTCCTGAGGGTCCCACCTATGTATTTCATTTGCACTGCTGTATTTTATTGATTTCGGCCTGATCGGCCCCTGAGTAAGTCTACCATTATATTTACACTTTTTGCATGATATATACTTTGATGTTTAGTAATGTCTACTGATCCAGGGAATAGTACGGTGGAATCATAGAGGATTCTGGATTGCAAAATTCGGGTCTGATAGTTCTAACCACTCTCAAGTTTCCAAAACCTTTACTTAAAAATCTAAAGCCCAAGGTTTACCATGTGAAAGTGCACCTTATCTGCCCTTGACCGTGGGCACAGCTATTCAAATAGTTTTATATTCTACAAAGATTGTACAACTTTACCCATAAATGATAAGTTATCTTAATAGCCAACATGCTTTCTTGGGTATGCGACCCAGATAATTTATTACAAAGCCTTTACCTCACTCCAATCTAGCTAGACACCACCCGCTAAGGTTTCACCGTTGAAGGGCTAAATCCACCACATTCAAAAGCCCCCTCTTGCACCATATGAGTATAGTAAATCTCTGTGCCTCACTATGAGTAACTCTGGTAACCCTGGTACCCACTTACCACTGGTGATATCTAAACTAAACCTTTGTGAGTTGTTCGGCTAGGTTGAACCCATTTAAACTTGTGGTTGTACGGTAGTGCTCAGTTTGGACAATCACACGCGTCGGTCCTTAATTGAGTAGGGCGGAACTTTCACAATACAAGTTCTCGTGCTAAGTCCACACCAACCGAATCTTACTATCCGCCCCAGTCTAAACTTACTATCCACCCAAATCTAAACCATTTTCACTATTTTATTTTATTTTATAAACTGATGGTATTACTTATTGCCAAACATTTAATAAAAGCAATTGTTTAAGGATTTGATAACAGTATTCCCATCCATAGGGTTATAGTAATCGAATAGCTTGTCTAAGCAATTATTACCATTCTAAAATTAACAAATATCATTATAATCTCAATATCGAGACAAGGGAAGCTTAGGGTGACAAAGATACATAGTTGTCAATGTGAAATGAGGGCATAACAAATATCGGATTAACTATTATCCTTAAAACAGAAGTTCTTAGTTTATGTAACATAGCAATGCATTTAAATTTGAAATATTAAAATGGTTTTGTTAAACATAGGTACAAGATGATCAAAGAAGACAAGCTATTGCTGGGCCTTGCATGTTGACTGGGCCTTCTTGCTGTGGATCGGAAAATTCATCAACGATGTTGGGTTCTATGCGTGAATGAAAAATATAAATAAATAAATACAAATAAAATCACAAAAATATAAAATATATCTTGGAAGGAAGATATTGAATTAGATGAATTTACAAAAAAAGAATCAACAGATTTGAAGTTCGTATGAGGGAGAACGAACATTTGGAAGTTTGGATATCACATGAAATGATGAAAATCCGAGAATCACTGTACTTGAATCATACTATGTTGTGTCGTTTGTTTTACAGAGGAGCAAAAGAAGAATTTTTTGTTTGTATGACATAAATGGCCCACATGCTAGTGAGAAAAAGAATGTTCAGGTGGAATTGAAATGTGAGTATGACATAGGGGCCCCACAAGTCATTGGCTAAAGATAAAAGATGGCCAAACTAACAGTGGGAAAACAAAGTTGTATCTCTTAGGACTAGAACTCATGACTGAAAGAATACAGGCCAAGGCTCTCTCCACTAGGCCATGCACTATCTTGATTTTCTAGTCTCAAGGACAAATATATGAAGCAAGAAAGTAGAGGGGCATAACTAGAAAAGAAAACAGAGGAACACGCAGCATGCTGCAGGTTGATGCGGATACGCATGTTGATGTTGATGTGACCACACCACAAACGTATACGACCATAACTCCCAAGAATAAACAAAAGGTGAATTTGTTTATTTGGTTTCAATTTGTCTTAAATGAGAATATGATGCTATCTAATGATGAGGACATTCCAGCTACTTCTACATCTAGTATGCATGAGAATGTTTATGAAGCCGAATCTACGATACAAGGACTAATGACTCGAGTGCGAGCGCGTCAACTTAACTATCAGATGAATATGTTCCTAACTTTGCATACAAATGTTTTAAAAAATAAAATATAATTTAATCCTTGTGATTATTTAATTTTCCTTAGGAACCATGAAGAATGAACACATGAGCCCAAGTATACAAGTGAAACTGTCAAGTGCAAATCAGGTCCTATTCATAAGTTCGACTTAGATTCGGCCTTCCTAACAGCGCCTACTTCAAACGGTCAGAAATTTTTGATCCAGGAGGAATCTCGGGGCCCATGAGTACTTGTTGGAAAGCTTTTAAAGTCTACTTTATATGGATCCAACCCCACCTCCAAATTCCTTCTGTGCGCTTCGGAATCAACAAAACAATCCAACACTGACTCAGCGTGACAGGACCGACTTTAAATGCTGCTAATAGATTTCGCATCAAGAGCCCATTTGGAATGTGTGAGTACAGCATGGAAAGCTTATCTCACCCTCTTTCCAACGAATCAAGCCCCATCCGAAAATTCCTTCTGTTCGCGTCGAAATAATCAAAACAATCTTTCAATTTTGAAAACAGAGATAGAATCTGATATGATTTGGTTACTTTCCATGTGTTGAAAACTTCCATAAGCAAAGGACCTGTGTGCCCCTATAAATAGAAACTCCATTGGCCATGTAACGTAGACCACCTTTGAGAATAATGTACTATTGTTTGTGCTTGAGTTTCGTGAGGAATTAGAGAGTTTCTTCAATCAAAATCGTTCAGCCTTTTCGTTGAGAATTGGGTGCACGATAGATCTTTGCTTGGTGGTCGACGAAATCGACGCGAGTGTGTTTTGGCAGATTAAAGAGTTTTCGTCCCTTGCACTGGCATTGGAGGATCATTGCGATTCATCAAGACTCCCGTGAGTATCCATCCTACGTCAAGAAGATTGAGCAACCCCGTATCATCTTGGTATCAGAGCGCGGTTTACTCAGTAGGATCTTATCCTTTTACTTTTCAGTTCATTACTTCCTGTCCTATCATCCATATAGCCAAAAATTATCTCATAAAAAAACCAAACCTTAGTTTTGCATCTCTTGTTTTTGTGAGTTTTATTAGGTCTTGATCCATTAGAAATTTTGTTTACATGCTAATCATCGTGTCTTTTGTGTAGATTAATCTTTGCATATCAAATTTTCTTGAAAACCCGCTGGTTGACCTTTCAATTAGCATCGAAAAAAACAAGAAGATTCAATTCACCGTTTGCATTCTTGATCTGGCTGTCCGCGTAAGATCTTTGTGCATCTTGAAAGAATATCATATCCGAACATATCTGGGTTTCTTTTTTTCTTGTTCGATTCGACCACAAGAAACTCTATCTATCACCAAGTTTGTGTCGCAAAGAATCCTTGTTGGACATATTCGGATAAACTAAGTTTATTGCGGTTTGAATTCCAAGCGTTTGTTCATATTTTCACTTAAATCTTTTGACCTTTGAGACTAGTCTTTAATAATTGCATTTGGGCTGTTGTTAAATTCTTTATTTTGACTGAATATTTACTTTGGGATAACCTAAGGCTCATTCGGCTGACATAGCAAAAAAAATTTAGAGTTTATACCCCTGCATTGTTCAAAAAAAAGTTTGTGACTCATATACCTCATTAGACTTAGAATAAGAATTTGAATTTTTTGAGTCACTAGCAGGGTAGCAAAAAAAGAGTGAAAAAATAGAGAGCAAAAAAAAAAATGAAAAAAGGGCCGAATTTGGGTGAGCGTTTTATAATATAAATTCAGTTGGAGTATTTATTTTCTTTGAGCAATCTTGTGCCCTTAAATTCATATTATTGCAATTGGTTAGCATCTCTCTTTGTACTTGATGCAAAACGAGCTAATATTTCTCGATTGTTTCTTTTAGCTCATTCCTTTGTTTACATTAAGTCACATTAATCATTGCGTGTGCGTTCATATACTTCACTTATATCTTTTAGATCAGCACATAAGCAAGAGTTTTCTAGCTTGGATTATTACTTAATTCAACGACATCGTGAAATTCAAATTATTTAGGATAAATACTTCCATACCAAGCTCCACTAAATACTTCCATACCGTTCAATTGTGGGTCACTTTTAAATCCGGTTAATCATCACCTGCTATTATAGCCAGTACCAAGTGTCAGTTTCTTTTTTTGCCTCAATTCACTTCGGAAAGGTAAGAATTTTACTTGGTGAGTAAAAAGTGAGATAGAGTGAATTTCACATATCGTATATATATTGTGGTATTTGTGCATTCTTTGTGCCACTAATCATGACTGGTGGAGACGATATTATGGGAGAGGAGCATACCCCGGTGGGTCGTTTTCAATTCCAAGCTTCGAGGGGGATTTTGCACGATGAATTCGCTGCCACTACTTCCACCTTGAAAGAGCAACTCAAGGCGGAGATCAATAATTCCGTGTAAAATATGCACGTTGAAATGAACCAAAAAATGAATATGCTACGTACAAACATTATGAACGACATTGTACGTACACTTCGGTCACAACATGAAGAAGATAACTTCATTCCTTTTTATGGAAGTGAAGATTCAGAGGAGTATCTTGAGTTAGAATAGCAAATGGAGAAAATGTTCAGATTTTAGAAGATTTCCAAAGCCCAAGAGGTGAAGTGTGCCACTAGAGAATTTAAAGATTATGCTTATAGTTGATGGCAACAACGATTTAGAAAAGAATTTATTAAATCTTAGTCAGATTTGGAGGCACTCATGAGAAGAGAATTTGTGCTATCTTATTATGCGCGGAGATTGCTTCGCCATCTGGAGAGTATCACACAATGGAGTAACACTGTTCAAACATATTTGGTGTAGGGGTGGCCCCCACCTAAACCCAGCTAGCCTGTTGAGAACTATGTACTAAGGAAGGCTTCGGTGGGAAGCCACAGTTGTAAAGACACTCTTACGAGTGTACGTATATATATATATGATGATATCGAGTCTTGGGAAGGACCCAAGAGGTCATTTGTTTACCTAACTCTCCACCACCATACTCTCTCTGTTTGGTCTGTAGCCACAACAATATTATTTTGAGCTACAAGATGCATTACGTCGAGCCGGTGTCACTAGTGCATTAAAAGAGAAGGCATACTTTAAAGAATGATTGAATTCTAAGATCGCCGCTACACTTCAACATAGATATTTTGGTAGTGTGCAAGATCTTATGAATTATGCTATTAAAGAGGAGAATAAACTTATAGAGAGATGTACATCACAGTTTCCTCCATGTCCATGTCTCAGTTCTTCTACACCTACTAGTGTGACACATGAAAAGATGACCGAGCATGTGACTTTTCCTTCAATCAAGAAGACATATATTCCAAAGCTACATATAGCTCCTCAGATACATCGCGACCCATGCGAGGATGAGATCCACGTAGCAAAATTGAGTGAGAGCGATAAAAATAGAGAGTTGTGTGATTCCACCATATGTGAGGTTAAGAGCATTCAAATTGAGAGTGTGAGAGGGATACCAAAAGAAAACAGAGAAGTAGAAGATACACAAAGTGAGGATGAATCTGAAACTAATACACTAATATCTACTTCTAGTGTTGTTTCTCATATTATGCAGGTTCTCATAGACAAAGATGAAGAGGTCCGACTCGGGCACAAACTTTAAGGAGTCTGGATTGGAGATGAAGGGCGACGACAAGAAGAAGATGAACAATGCTTGACATTGTGGATGGCTGACATGTGTCCTGGCAAGGATCGGACAACTGGCAGAGAAAGCACAAATGAATAGTGCAGCAGCTCTTGGATGCCCAACACATGTGCCGAGGCAGGATCCAAAGGTCGGTACGGAGCATGGCTTGGATGACCAACACGTGGCGCTGTGAGGATCAGACGACTGAGAGTTAAGTGGGTCAGAGTGAACAATAGTGGGCTCAGCCCAAAACTGTTTTACGATTTTTGGGGATTTTCTATTTTTAGAAATTCAATTAAAATCAAATGAGCTCTAGAAAATAGCAAATAAATTCACAAAAAATTTCTTGAGACACAAGGAACCCAAATAAAATATTTTCAGTAAATGTTAATGTTTACTTTAGTCATATTAATTTTTTTAATTTATAAAAATTTAATTTAAGACTGTATTAAATCCAGAAAAATCGATGGGGTGAATTTTATTTCAACAGGTTCAAATAAACTCTAAAAATTAGGATATTACAAACCTCCCCCCTTAAACGGAATCTCGACTATAGGATTCAGGCTCACTAAGAGAATAGGTTTGAAAAGTACGCCCTGAGATCCTCCTCGCGCTCCCAAGTGGCCTCCTCCTCGGAACGGTTGCTCCCTGGACGTTGCAAAAATGGACGACCTAGCTCTGGGTCATACACTCTGACACTTCCAAGATTCTCACAAGATGCTCTTTGTAAGATGGATCCTCCTGAATATCAATAGCTTCAACTAGTACTACCTCCTCTGGTACTCGCAAACACTTCTTCAGCTGGGACACACGGAAAATATCATGTATCCCACTGAAGGTCGCAGGTAACTCCAACAAGTAAGCAACCTCTCCCCTGCACTTTAATATCTTGAACAGCCCAGCATACATTTGCAAGCCTTTCTCTCATTTGAAACCTCCTAACACCTTTGAATGGTATAATTCTGAGATACACATAATCATCTGGCTCAAAGCTTAACTCCCGACGATGCTTATCCGTATAGCTTTTCTGTCTAGCTTGAGCAATTCTTAACCTCTCCTGGATTAACCGAACTTTCCCTTTAGCTTCCTTTAAATAATCTGGCCCAAAGACCTGGCTTTCTCCCGTCTCTTTCCAGTTGAGAGGGGTTCTGTATTTTCTATCATACAGAGCTTCAAACAGTGATATTTGCAAACTGGCCTGGTAACTGTTGTTGCAAGAGAACTCTACAAAAGGCAAACAACTATCCCACTTGGATCCCTGATCCAACACACAAGCTCTTAGCATATCCTCAAGAATCTGATTCATGCGCTAAGCCTGACCATCAGTCTAGGGATGATAGGTTGTACTAAAATTTAGATGAGTACCATTGCTTCATGAAAACTTTCCTAAAATCATGAAGTGAACTGCAATCCACAATCTGATACTATTTTCTTAGGCATGCCATAAAGTCTCATAATTCTTGACATATATAGCTCTACCAACTTATCACCTACATAGGTGGTCTTCACCGGAATGAAATGAGAAATCTTTGTCAAACGATCCACAAGTACCCAAATTGAATCAAAACCTTCCTTGGTCTTAGGCAATCCTGTAATAAAGTTCATGCCAACTTCTTCCCACTTCCACTCTAGAATTCTCAGCGGTTATAGCAATCCTGCTGGTCTCTAATACTCGACTTTTACTCTTTGACACATATCACAAAGTGTAACAACATACTCTGCTATCTTACGCTTCATATTTGGCCACCAATATTTGTCTTTAATATCCTGATACATCTCGGTTCTACCTAGATGAATCGAGTACAACAACTTATGAGCTTCCTTGAGCAATAAGTCTTTTAACTCCTTTTTGTTTAGCACACACAAGCGTTCCTTAAACTAAAGGGTACCTTTGTCATCCACTATAAAACCTGATACCTTACCCTAACTCTTAGTCTTCATCCACTGAATATTTTCATCCTCTGTCTGAGCTTAACAAATCTAACCATCCATAGTCGGTTGCAACTCCATCATGGCTAGGAACCCATCTTCAACCAACTCTAGGCTAAGTTTTTGAAATTCCTCATGCAAAATTGGTTGACCTTCCTTGATCATCACTATATTGCAATAAATCTTCTTGCTCAAAGCATCTGTTATTACATTGGCCTTTTCAGGGTGATAATGAATTCTAACATTATAGTCCTTTATCAATTTTAACCACCTTCTTTGTCTGAGATTAAGATCGGCTTGAGTGAAAATATACATCAAACTCTTGTTATCTGTGTAGATTTCATAATGATTACCCATGAGATAATAACGTCAATTTTTTAGGATATGCACTACAGCTTCTAGCTTCAAATCAAGCGTAAGATAATTCTTTTCATGTGGGCTTAATTGACGTGAAGCATAAGATACCACTCTTTAGTCTAACATCAGCACATATCCCAAACCTTTATGGGAAGCGTCACAATAGATCTCAAAATCCTTGTTAATGTCAGGCAATACTAGCATTGAGGCTGTAGTCAAACACTCCTTCAGCTTCTAAAAACTCTTCTCACATTCTGGTGTCCAAACAAACTTATTTTCTTTCTTTAACAACTATGTAAGCTGTCTTCCTATGCTGAAAAATCCTTCGATGAAATGACGGTAATAACTAGCCATTCCAAGAAAACTCCTTACTTGCATCACCGATGACGGTAATTTCTAATGAAGCACATCCTTTACTTTTTTGGGGTCAACTGCAACTCCTTCTACTGACATTACGTGACCTGGAAAAGCAACTTCTTTCATCTAAAACTCATACTTACTGAACTTGGCATACAACTTATGTTCTCTTAGCTTTTACAATACTATCCTCAAATGCTCCTCGTGCTCCTTCTCATCCTTGGAGTAAATCAAAATGTCATCTATGAACATAATGACAAACTTGTCAATACTCCATGAACACATTGTTCAACAGGTATATGAAATAAGTTGGGGCATTGGTTAATCCAAGGACACACAATGTACTCATACATACCATATCGAGTTAAGAAAGCTGTCTCAAGTATATCCTCCTGATGAATTTTTATCTGATGGTATCTTGACCTCAAGTCAATCTTAGAGAAAACTCTAGCTCCATTAAGCTGATCAAGCAAGTCATCTATCCTGAGCAAAGGATACTTATTCTTGATAGTGACCTTATTGAGCGCTCGATAATCCACACACATACGCTGACTACCATCCTTTTTCTTAATGAACAATACTAGGACTCCACACGGGGATGAAATAGGTCTGACACAACCTTTGTCCAATAGCTTCTGTATTTGCCTCTTCAACTCTACCAGCTAATTAGCAGGCATCTGGTACAGCCTCTTGGAAATCGATGAAGTACTAGGCACTAGCTCAATCGAAAACTCAACCTCTCGGTTAGGTGGCATTTTGGAAAGATCATATGTAAACACATCGGGATACTCTCTGACAACTGATACATCCTCTAACATGATCTCTGTACTCTGGCAAACTGTAACCTTCTCTGATTGACTCATGATTGCCTTCAATTTCACTTTGCTCCTATCTGAGCTGGTCAAGGCAACAGCTCTGCTTCCATAACCCAATACTGCTTGGTGCTTCTTAAACTAATTCATTCCTAAAATCACATCCAAAGATTGGATGTCTAACATGACAAGATCGGTGAAGAACTTTACTCCCTGAATAACTATTGTAACAAGGTGACGTGACATGACACGTGGCAATTGACGTGGCGTGCTGACGTGGCATGCAACATGGACAGACACGTCATGCTAGTATTAAGGTGGCAGCTGATGTCAGCGGTTGACTTGTCTAGGGATGATGTTATCATGATGACATCATTGGGTGCGGAGTGCAAAGCGACGCTGAGATCCAACAGTTGCTAGATGGCCATGTGGAGTAATCTCAACCGTTGGATTAGAGAGTCGGTGCGGATCTGACCAGACGGTCCCTAGGTTTATCGGATAGCTGATATTGTGACACGTGTCACACGACAATTGGCTACTGGTAAACGAAGTGTTGGAGGTGGCCGAGCGCCCATGCACACAAACTAAGGCGACGGCACAGGCGATGCGAGGGGGCGCAGCGCACACGGTCCCAGACCACGGTGGGGTGACTGGCGAGGGGTGAACAGTGGAGCTTGTCGGTGGAAACTCTCCGACGGGTGTGTGGCGACTGGCAACACACAGCAAAGAGGACAGAGACGACAGCGACCTCGTCAATGGAGACAACGGCAGGGATGTCGATGCTCGGCTGGGCTCGGACATCAAGGGCGGTGGAGTGAGCTGCGACGGAACAAGAGAACTGAGGGGGGTGGCAAGGCCTTTTATGCACAGACGGCGAGATGTACGGCTTAGAGACAGCGGCAGAGTTCAGCTCGGGCACGCATTTCAAGGAGTCCTAGTTGGAGACAGAGGGTAGCAGTGGGAAGAAGATGAATAGTGCCTGATAACATGAATGGCTGACACATATCCTGGCAAGGATCATACAGCTGGCGAAGAAAGCATAGATGAACGGTGCGGCAGCTCCCGGATGCCCAACACGTGTGCCGAAGCAGGATGCAAAGGCCGATGCAGAGCACAACTCGGATGACCGACATGTGGCACCATGAGTATCAGATGGCTGAGGGCTCAGTGGGTCAAAGTGAATAGTAGTCGGCTTGACCCATCACTATTTTAGAATTTGTTTTATTTTCTATTTTCAAAATTTCAATTAAAATCAAATAGCTCTAGAAAATAGCAAATAAATTCGAAACATTCATAGAAAAATTCTTGAGACACAAGGAACCAAAATAAAATATTTTTAGCAAATGTTAATATTTATTTTAGTCATATTAAATCCTTTTTAATTTATAAAAATTTAATTTAAGCTTGTATTAAATCTAGAAAAATCCAAGGGGTGAATTTTATTTTGAAAGCTTCAAATAAACTCTGAAAATTAGGATGTTACAATACACCACGATGGCACTCGGCTTTCCCAACCATTCTAGATCTCAGCTTCTCCCTAAACTTAGTCCCGATCTACCTTGTTGTTACCTGTCATGTTCACCACCAATAGCTCCTGCTCCGGCTCCTTTGTCTTCCTGACTTGTAACCACTCCGCTAGCCTCAATCATCGTCCAATAACACCTTGATAGTTTTGGACTTCAACTCCTCTAGCTTACTCCCAATACATTGACTGCTTTGGACCTAAGCTTTGCTTGCTTATTCCCATTCCCGTCCACCTCACCATGACCTACCTGTAGAGTTCTACAAGTAACAACAACAAACAAATATCATGTAACAACATATAATACACAAAATCATCAGTTGACACAATTGATGAGCCAATAAACTTTACCTTCACATCAAAACATCTCTGCAGAAACATCAAAACATCATTCCTATTTTTCAACAACACCCTAGACATATCTTGGGTATTCCAGACATGTCTGGCCTCTCCAGAAATACTCTGGATACCCCAGACATGTCTAGGGTACTCCCAGACATATCTGCCCTCAACAAGCTAATCTGACCACTCTCACCATGGCGGTTGAACCAAACTAGTCTGACTGCATGTGCCCAAATCCAAAATACATTCTTTGGAAGAAAACAACCGCAAACTAGAATATGGTCATATTGCATTAGCAATCAGACTGCCAACCAAAGTCAGGTCACATAAGACCGGCGATCAGACTACCAACCTTGGTTGGTCAGACCAGCCTTAACAGACAGCAATTCTGAAAATTGCAACTTCTAGAACTAAACTCAAATTTTGATAATATTTGTACAACCAAGTAAAATACGTATCACATATTATATGGTGACCTCCATATAGTCTCACAATATGCATGAGCTTGCTCTCAGAACAAATTGCTCACTAGTATATATATTTTGTAGGGTCTAGTTAGATCTGTCCTCTGACTGTGTGAATCAAATCTTCCGGAAAGGCACCAACTAACCATAATCTATGTAATCTTCTTTTATTTTGTTGTTTTGAGTTCTTTGCCTAAGTGGCAAATCCTCCCTGTTTTATTTGGTTTATGTTTTTTACTCTCTAATATTTTTGGAGATGTGTATGGAAGCATTCACGTCCCTCATATGTTGTCATTAATTATTTTTTGAAAAAACTTACTCAACCAGTGCTTGCTAGCAAATAACAAAGGATAATCATTTACTCGGTCTGTTTCTAAATACATGCCATTCACATGATCTCCAATGCACACATTTGATTATTTTTTTTTATAATATGGCATTGAAAACTATAAAAGATATATATTAGCTTGGAAGTACTTTTGCGTAAAAATTTACCAACATAAATTTAAAAGTTTGACTGAACGTGTCTTTATAGTATGGTACAGAATAGATAACCTTGACTACTACATGTAAAATCAATCATACAATGACGAAATGTGACAGTATAAGTGTAAGCTATATATAAGCTGAAAAGAACCAGCCTAAGAGTAGCTCTGCAGCATGTGAATAATCAGCAAGTAGGGTAGCTTCGAATGTTTATTTTCCCCTTTCATCTCTCCAAAGGAGTATCTTTATATAAAATCCAGTGCTCTGCAGACCGGCACGAGAAGAATCAAGATCACCAAACGGCCAGCTCTTGTTTGTATATAAAGCCCATGAAGATTGATACGACAGTGAGCTAACAAACACACCAAGAGCTAGTAAGAAAGAAAGAGACGAAGGCAGCACAAGCTCGAGCTCGCGAGCAAATTAATGGAGGAGAGGTTCCAGCAGGCCGAGAGCCTGAAGGCAGACATGGTCACATGCATCCCAAGGCTCCGTGCCGGCGGTGGGCGGCGTCCACGCCGCGGTGCCTCGGCCGGCACGGCAGGCTCCACTACTCCGGTATCGGTGCTGGACCGCCTGCGGGACGTCGTGCTCCGGCTCGCGATGCTGTCGGCCAAGTCGACGTCGAGGGGCGCGCTGCAACAGCAGGCACCAAAGACGGTGGCGGCGCCGTCGTCTAGAGCCGCGAGCAGCACCTCCGCGGCAGCGCGCATGAGCCCGTCGCCAACGACGTACCCGGACTCGTACCGGAGCGAGGCGGTGGACGAGTGCATCGAGTTCTTGAAGCGGTCGGCGGCCGGCGGCGGTGCCGCCCCTGCCGCCGTGGGCGTGACCTCCGCGACGTCACCCTTGCACGCATCTGCTGCATGTGCCATGCCATGTGAATCGTAGTTAGACGTAAATGTTCTCTTCTCCTTTTTCGTTGTTGGTCATGGATTCATTTTGTTTGTTTCGACGGAGAATGTGAATGTGATCCACCTATACTGTTTGGTGTTTGTACATGCATGTGGATGTGTGTGTCTATATTCTACATCCAGATGTAATTACATCCTACATCGTATCTCACAGCGCAGAGAGTATCTCGTATAACGAAGAGTATGTACGTGTATTATACAAGTATTTAAGATCATCTAGGTGGTATGAATAATTTTTTAGAGGTGGTATGTATATTTTTTTAGACACACTTCTTTTATGCGTGTATATGAAGGTATTTATAAAATACGTTAAAAATTATAGACTCTCTTACAATTTTTTTTATGTTGTTCACATTGGAGTATCTTATATTTAGTATACGAGTATATCTAAAGTGATAAAAGAGTATTTTAAGTTTGTTTAGGTAGTATGTTAGAGGTAGGTGTAATTACATCAGGTGTAAAAATATTTTATATATATATATATATATATATATATATATATATATATATATATATATATATATATATATATATATATATATGTGTGTGTATGTGTGTGTGAGTTGGTAGGTTAGTGGGGTGGGTGGGTGCGTGCGTTTGATCGATGCGGTGTCGTACGTGTAAAAATTTACGTCAACTTGCCGAGTACATCACGTGTGTGCATGGTTAGTTAAGTCCAACATGCTTGCAGCTTCGTGAGCCCTCCACTTTATTCGCTGGCGCAAATGGCGTTTGGTTCGATCAAATCAATGGTACATCGCTCCATGTAGATCGAGCAACCTCGTCAGCAATCAAATCAAATCTCTCTCCTAAAATTTGAAAAAATTTGTTATTTTCATAGACAGAGTGTGTTACGACAGATAACCACTCGACGATCTGCTAATCCTAACAAGTTGGAAGATTGTCGAGCTCGAGCGGCGCCATTAATGGCGGATGTCCTCCGTCCAAGCATCGTCTTGCACTGTTCATGTTCGTGCACGGCTAGCTAGCTAGTTGCATAACCGTGGAGCTATGTTTTTGTTTCTCTTCGACATTGCCAAAGCTTCATGAATTGCTGGCCTTATGTGTACCACCTTATGTGTATACTAATTTCTAGTGTCTACGTTGGGTATATAGACTCAGTTTTTCTTACCTTATAGTTTATGATTTTTTTCAAACATATAAACAAGACTGCTTCTTCGACGTAATTTTGAAGCGGTTTATCAGCTCATCAGTATTTGATCCATTCACATAAACGTTCGTACTAAAGATCAAGAACCATAAATTACAGAAGAAAAAAAAGAATCCATCGTAGATCCCCGCCAACGAGGCATAGACCAAGCTTGCACGTATGAATGAAGAATCATTTAGCTATGCTCAGCGACATGGGCCGATGCTTCTACCAACTAAACGAAGGAAACGAAATGAATGTCATTGTACTGGGCCGCATCTCTGCATATTTAGTACACATCTCTGCTGCCACCCCCAACAACACTGGGCCGCATATTTAGTTCCTGGGCATTTCTGAACACACGCATTTGTCCAACACAACAGTTGTCTCTTGCCCAAATGAATCTTTTTAATTAACTAGTTAAATGTCCGTGTGCTGCTACGAAAAAAAATATTTTCTACAACGTAAAAATCACTCTAGTTATGCTCGACCTACATAGCGCCTACATTATCGTACTTGGCCTCCACCGCATCAATCTGTGTTACGCCCAACCCACATCATGCCTACACTGCTGTACTCAGCCTACGCGACATCCAATAGAGCTCTGGCCCAATTGGGGCTTTTCTTTTCAACTTCTAAAAACTACTTTTCGGTTTTTCTATAGTAACTAGTTTTCAAATGAAGTGATGAAGGCATGATGTCCAAGGTGATCCAGGGCGCCAAGACCTTGGAGCAGCAGTGCGGAGTCCCGGGGCGACATAGGGGATGGAGTCTTGGGAGGCCTTAGTGTCGGTGGCATGGAGTCCTGGCGGGGACCCGGGGGTGGAATCTCGGGAGGCCCCAGGGGTGGCAGCGTGGAGTACTAGGGGGACCCGAGGGATGGAGTCCCAGGAGCCCCCAGGGGAGGCAGTCGTAGGGTCTCGGGAGACCTGGGGAATGGAGTCGGGTGGAGGAAGTGGAGATTGAGAATGTTAGGAAGATGTGCGTGGAGAGATTTGGGGAGAATAGGGGAAGGGATGTATTTATATGCCCAGGTCGGTCCGTGGTGGACTAAGTCCACCAGGCGCCTCTAGGGGGAGATTGGTGCCCCTTGAGCTGGGACTACCTAGTGTCCCTCTTGAGGAGATTTTGATGGTGCAAGAGCACCTCGTATTACGTGCCACCCCTGAGGCTAGGGTCAGCCTTCAGGCAACCCTGGACGAGGCACGCAAGACTGAGGTACGCAAGACCAACCCTGAAGGGGTCTGAGACCAACCCCAGGCAAGGTACGCAAGACCGACCCTGGAGAAGTTCGAGGCCAACCCTGGGCGAGATACGCAAGACTGACCCCAGGCGAGGTCTAGGGCCGATCTCGGACGAGCCATGGGGTCCTAGACGTGGAGGGACCCGTGCGAAGCAAATGATATGAAATACCCTTAGAAGTGAACTAGACACCAAGGGCAAACTTGTAACTTTACTCGCCTCCCTCTCTCCCTCTGTAAATAGAACCCCTTGTAATAGAAGAATGGAGGCCATTTTTTGCAACCCTAGATGTCCATATTGAATATACTTGGTGGTTGAGTGCTTTTTCTTGAGTCTCTTCGTATCCTCGGCGGTCTCCGTATCCAACTGAGGTGCTTCTAAGGTTACTGTCCAGATTCATACCGATGACAATTATAAATTAATGATTAATCCATTGAACAAAGTAAGCAATTTACTAACAGCATCTACTTGGCCATGATTAACTTGCTTGATGTACACTTAAGCTCACCAAAAGTTTCCCCAAGAGAGTAATAATCTTTACTATTTAAAAAGAATGTAGTGGTGTCGACCCCTCCTCTGCCCTCTCTCGGATAAATTGGAGCCTACAGGTGGTCTCCTGTTATCCCTTCCCTCACTCCCTTCTATCCCCTCAACACCCCAAGCTATTTCCACGGTGCTCTGTTATTTTTACCTCTTATCTATAGCTAAATACAACAGAATACTCCTCTTTTGTTGCATCTGTTAAACTCGCATGGTTGCTGTATTAGAGATTTATATCCTTTGAATCAATGTGTGATGAATTCTGCCTAAGTGATCAATTCTAAGATCACGGTCTGTGCAACCTCGAGTGCTTTATGATGCTTGTGTAGTTGGGATGCTGGATGTGCCTGGTAGGTGGTACTTGGTACTGCTGAATTCTGTGTGTTCCATTGCTATCAATCTTGCTAAGTACATCCAGCATAAAAAGGAAAGATACTCATACTATAAAGTAATCCACACACTAGGAAACTAATCACGACCACCAACAATTATACCGCTAATTGTGGTTAGAGCTGTGCATTCGGTTTTTTCGGTTTATACGGTTCGGTTTATACGGTATATACGGTAAATACGGTGTTAGTAATTCGGTTATATACGGTATTTTTAGAAATACGGTTCGGTTTTGGTAAATCCCAATTTATTTCGGTGTGGTATTGGTAAATACCGTATTTACCAAAGTTAACGCGAATTGCTAACGATATAGCGACTAGCAAGATGAGTAGACGATAATACATATACTACTAGCCAGCAAAAACCGATGGGAGTAACATATAATACATATAATACTAACATATACTACATATACCAAAGTATAATACATA
Source organism: Melocanna baccifera (assembly GCA_036346265.1). NCBI lineage: Eukaryota > Viridiplantae > Streptophyta > Magnoliopsida > Poales > Poaceae > Melocanna > Melocanna baccifera. The sequence goes on from CM070685.1 coordinate 36,437,366, forward strand.
TTTACCAAAGTATACTACATATACTACTAACATATACTACTAACATACACTCAACTTGTACTAGTTCGGTTTTTTTGGTTTTTAACTGGTTTTTCCCGAAAAAACCGAACTCAAAAAAACTCTAAAATCTGATAACCGAACCGAATACCGAAAACCGGTCAAACCGAGTTGACCGGTTCGGTTCGGTTTTTTCGGTCCGGTTTTTTTGGTCGGTTAAAATACTTACTAAACACCTTATTCTTGGCACATGTAGCACATATCATATGCCGAATGCACACACCTAAGCAAACAAACCGTCGCACTAATTATTAAGCAACAAGATTATCACAGCAATCACCTCCTTAAGCTTGTTACAACTTGCCGTCACAGCTCGCATGCTGATTCTTTCCATCATCTCCAAGAACTTGGGCCTCCCAAGTGGCTTGGTTAATATATCCGTAAGCTAGTCATCAATACTCACGTGCTCCACCATGATCTTCCCAGGTTCAACACATTCTCTTATGAAATGATAATGCGTATCAACGTGCTTTCTCCTATCATAATGGATGGGATTCTTGTAGAATGAAATTGCAGACTTGTTATCAATCTTCAGGACCACCTTACTTAAGTTCTTCAATAGATCAGCTAGTAGCCGCCTAGGCCACACTCCTTGGAATGTCGCCGACAATGCTGCAATGTACTCTACCTCACATGACAAGAGTGCTACAACCTTCTATTTTTGCGAGAACCAACTGATCAAACTCAACCCTAAGAAATAAACAAGTCCAATGGTGCTCTTCTGGTCATCAACACCCCTAGCCATGTCATTGTCTCTATACTTGACCAACGCCGATTTGTCCTCCATATTTCTCCGATAGTGACACCCAAAGTTCAAAGTGCCACTCACATACCTAAGTATGTGTTTTACCACTGCCATATGTGTTAGTGATATGCCCTAGATGCAACAATGAAGATGATTGTATCACTTCTATATTTATGATCTTTTGAATAATATGTTATTTTGTCCCATGAATAAATATCTTTCATATTGATCAATAAGTATATAACTTGTTTGTAAAACTCTTTATTTATGTTTTAATGTTATTCTAAATTATCCCTGATCTTATATTATTATATAAAACAATTATGATTTACAGATCAACACATGTATTGATTAATAATCATGTTTCACGGATCAATATAAGATATCAAATCAATAATGTAAACACATGTTAGAAAACATAATATTGGGTTGACTCACTATGAGACACTGCGAAAATTGTCATATTTTTAAGTGTCATTAGTTAGTCTCATACATAGTGTATATAGGATCCGTAGACCTGATATCGTTATTGTTTCCTATATGTGTAATAGTTTACTTAAGGATTACCAAACACTACTCCATAACTGGATAGTTCTAAAGGTTGTTTTCGGGTTTACTATGAAATATGCGAAGGAATATAAGTGATCAAGATGGAATTTGCCCCTCCTATATAACAAGAGAAATATCTCTGGGCCTCTCGATGTGGTTGGATTAAGGAAGTGCATAGCCATACTGAATGTAGTTGAAGATTCGATCACAACTAAGTAATCCATAACTGGATTAAGTGAAGGATCGAGCTATCATAGGATGGCACGCTTCTTGTCTTGACTTCGATCTGGTATCATGAGGCAAAGGGATCAGTACATAAGCATTATATAGATTCATCCGATATGATCTTTATGTATATTTAGGGGTCGTTATGTCCTGCTAGAGACCATTACCGACTTATGAACCGAAAAAGAGTTTTTGACATTTAGTTAAGCCAATGTCTCTATAGCTGTGGGCCCACCAATAAGTAGGCCCAGTTCACTGTGCTGAACAATGATGGTCCCACCTATTAACCTCTCGGGCTTTTCCTTTAAAAATTTAATTCAAAATTTAATTTAAATCCTGAGGGCCCCACCTATCAGTCTCTGTAGCCTTTTCCAGTTAAAAAATAATTCAAAAATCAATTTAATTCTGGTGGACTCCACTTGTCAAAGAGAGAAAGAGTACTATGTCTCCTTTGTTTATTTTTTGATTTAATCCAAATTTAAAATTTGGAGGATCCGTTCTCACTCATTTTAACTTCAAATTTAATGAAATTTATTTCTAAATTCAAGATCCATGTAATGGTAGTGGAATTATTCAATTTGGAGTTCATTTGAATTTTTTTTGTATTTATTTTTTTGCTCGCAAGTTATTTTTGCTTTCCGATGCGGTTGTCCGAGTAGAGTGTGAGGACATGGAAGAGCTGCAGTCAAGCCAAGTCAAGATTTTGCAAGGCCAACCAGTTTGTGAGCTAGGAAAGTCAATGCTTTGATCATATTGAACCTATATTTTTATGCAAATTTATATTATTTTAAATTATCAAATTACATGCTATTATTTGTTATGCAAATATATGTTCAATTTAAGGTCATAGATATATACCCTAGGAACTGATGGTGAAGAAGATGGAGGAGATTATTATAGTCTCTAGTAGTTTAGGTTTTACCCTATTCATGCTGACTAAGTTGTTGTATACATGCACCAATATTATCTAGGCTTTTGGTTAATATCAGTCGCACAGGTTCTACCCTAGTTGCTTGCTTGTGGTGAGATGTATTTTCCCCTTTTACTTTCGCTTCCACTTTATGTAATTTATCCATTTGGCCTAATCGGTCCTATTGTAAACTTGACCCAATGTAGTTTATTTAAACTCTAATTTTAATATTAATGTATATTATGGTTTACGCCATATATGAAATGATTCAGTGATGTATCCGTAAGCATTATCTACTGATTCAGGGAATAGTGTAGTGGTTTAACATAGGATTCTGGACTGGCTAAATCTGAGTCCAACATTCCTCTAATCTAGACTTTCTCCTTGATCTCACATCCACCAGCAGCTCCACCCCAATTTCATCTATCACAGCCAGGGAAAACATTCTTGGGAAAAAAATTGCCCCAACTGATAAATCCAAATTTCAGAAATTTCAAATGTCACAAAATTTCGTTCAAAAATTTTAATTTCAAATGTGAATTTTTGAGTAGAAATGGAAAAACAAAAAAAATAGTGCTAGTTTTGCTATTTGAACTCACAATCCAAGGAATAGTGCAGCGGTTTAACAGAGGATTCTAGATTGACTAAATCTGAGTCCAACATTCCTCTAATCTAGACTTTCTCCTTGATCTCACATCCACCAGCAACTCCACCCCAATTTCATCTGCCACAGCCAGGGAAAACATTCTCGGAAAAAATTGTCCCCACCAATAAATCCAAATTTCAGAAATTTCAAAGGTCACAAATTTTCGTTCGAAAATTTTAATTTCAAATGTGAATTTTTGAGTGGAAATGGAAAAACAGAAGAAAAAAATTAGTGCCAGTTTTGCAGTTTGAACTCACAAACCTCATGGCCACCCATCCCCCTCCCTGACCACTAGACTAGCTTAGTTTTTCTTTCCTAGTGTTTATTATGAAATCTATTTAAACCTGAAATTTCGAACAAAAACACACTGATTTCGAACAAAATTTCATGAATTTCGGCCGAAATAGCATTCCCAGGCCACTGCAGGCAACGCCTCTACCGCGGCAACACCTTCTTCTGCCCCGGCTGCAAGTTCTCCTACCGCGGCACCGGCATCTCCTGCAGCCACGCCACCTGCCAACGCCGCCTCCACCCGGTGGCACGGATCGTAGAGCTCCTGCCAAACAGCCAAGTCAGCCCATGACTTATCATCTCAGGAACGTGAGCTGCAGCTTATTCACATAAATTTAACAGTAACTCGGTTGGAGGTTTAGAGCATGTTATGTAATGTCATATTTTTTCTTTCTTTCGTAGCAATGTACGAACATTCAGCTAGTAAAAACATAAAAGAAGGCGAGAGATGTTTCCAAGCGATGTGCAGTGTCAGATCTGGAAGTCAGCAGCGAGACTACATGCACCTCACTCCAAAACAGCTTCTTGTTGCATCTTCTTCACTTGGTAGGCGACATGGATCTAGAGAAGAGAAGCCTGGAGGTCAAGGCCTTGGAAGTGACAAAACATGCATATAGTACAAGTACAAGCAGCAGCAGTCGGTAATATGTTTGTGTGTTTGTGCAGCAACTAAACAGCATATGGCTGCAAGCCTGGTAAAAGTACACTGTGTGTGTTTTCTTATCATTAATCTAACCTAATAGTAACTCAGATATCATTTTATAATTTTGTCTGATCATTAATCTAACCTAATCGTAACTCAGATATCATTTTATAATTTTGTCTGCTAACCACTCAGTGATGCAAATCCCACTGAGACCCTAAGGAGAGAACAGAGACAGGGCAGAGGTCCGGTGCTGATCAGCACACCGAGAAATGAGATTAGATCCTCATTTCTCTGCGTTGGTGTTGCAAGCAAGCTAGTTGGTGGAAATTTCCCGTGCTCGAACACACACGAGCACCTCACATGGTCGAATCTTCCGAGTACTTGAAAGACTTCGGACTGCAACAGTGTTTTAGATGAACAGTACTTTGACTGCTACAATACTCAGATAAACAGTACTCCATCTGCTACAGTACCTCAGATGAACAATACTCGAGTGCTACAGTACTCGGATAAACAATATTGCGACTTGCTAGAGTACTCTGGGTACTCGGAGGGGTCTTTGATTGGTACTGAGTACTCAAAGATAACGACTGCTTCTGAGTACTCAGTACTCCCTATAGTACATAGACCACTCAACTCACATGAGAACACTTTAGACAAAGCATAAACAAGCCCAATACAGGAGCTTTTGCGACGCGTAAACTTCTCAGCGTCTTTTTTAGTTTTCTCCCCTTTATATACTACTAAATACAACAAATTGTTACAATACTTTAATGGTGCGTTACCACCAATAAAACTCAACGTTATGACCAGTAAATAGTAAACTTAATGTAGAATGCTAAATGCAGAGAAACAGTCAGTAAACAAACTCTCAATGCAAGATTAACTCATACTTCTAACCGACTCATTTACAACCAAAATAAATATCTAGTGAAATTACTTAACAAACATCCCCTAATTTTTCTGCACCTCCAAGATTCCAATCTTGCTGCACATCTCCTGGAACTTAACTCGCCCAAGAGGCTTTGTCAAGATATCTGCAAGTTGGTCATTCGAACCAATGTACTCGATCCCAATTGTTCCTTCTTCAACACATTGTCTGATGAAGTGATATCAAGTCTTGATGTGCTTGCTATGATCACGAAACACCAGATTCTTGCAAAGTGAGATAGCAAACTTATTGTCCACCTTGAGTGTTACCTTGCTAGGCTCTGTCTCGATCAGTTCAGCAAGCAAACGCGTGAGTCAGACTCCCTAGCACGTAGCAGTCATGGCAGCAACATACTCCGCTTCGTACAAGGACAATGCCATGACTTTTTGTTTCATTGACTGCCAGCTGATTAGACATTCTCTGAGGAAGTACAACACTCCTGTGGTACTCTTACAATCGTCGACATCGCCAGCCATGTCAGAGTCGTTGTAGCCAATAAGCTTTGCTTCTCCTTCCTTCCTGGTATAGAAACATCTATAATTTCTTGTTCCAGCAATGTACCGCAGTAAATGCTTCACTGAATTCTGATGTTCCACCATTGGCTTTTCCATAAAACGGCTTACATAGCCTGCTGCATAAACAATATCCGGTCTCATGTGAACTAGGTACTGGAGACTGCCCACAACACTTATGTAGCACACAACATCTGTTGGTGGAGCAATACTCTCCTTACTTAACTTTAGCCGAGGCTCCATTGGAACCTAGCATGGATTACAATCTGCCACGGAACCAAATCACTCATCTTGAAGAGCCACTTCATTTCTTCCTTGAACTTGGTGATCTCCATTGGGTGTGATTCAGTAATTATCAGATTGTTCACATACACCCCCACCACCAAACATGACATAACTACTCCTCGTGTATATATGGCGTATTCAAAGTCACTCCTGTGAAAACCAAATGATAGTAGACTTGTATCAAGCTTGGTGTTCCATGCCCTTGGAGCTTGCATTAACCCATAAAGTGCCTTATGCAGCTGCAGAACCTTCTCTTCATGGCCCTCGCGCTCAAAGCCTGGAGGCTATACCACGTAGACCTCCTCCTTGAGTTATCCATTCAGAAATGTGGACTTTATGTCCATATATTGTACTTGCCAGCCTTCGTGCTCCGCAATCACCACTAGCAGCTGCACTGATTCCATATGAGCCATCAGTGAGTACACCTCTTCGAAATCAACTCCTTGACACTGCACATAGCCTTTGGCGACTAAGTGGGCTTTGTGCTTCACTACAGCTCCTTGAGATTTTTTCTTAATCTTAAACACCTATTTGAGGCGTATTGCTCGATTAGAGATTAACAAGCCTCCAAGTGCCATTTTCTTCAATTGACTACATCTCTTCTAGCATTGCTCGGTGCCAACTTTGGTTCTGCTCAGCATTAGCAAAACTCACGGGCTCCTCGATTGCAAGAAGACTGAGCTCACTAAAGGAGTCAGCCAGCTCATGCATTCTAGTGGTCTTGTACAAATTCTCCAACATGAGGGTAGCGTTGTGGCCTTCAGTCGTCGACGATGATGAGCCAATCAATAGAGTGGCCCATTCCACTCCCTTCACCTTGGGGACGAGGTTCTCAATAATGTCACCGAGAACTCCTGGTTATGCCTGGCTCATGGCTGGACACATCATGCGCCGGTGTGGACTTCTCTGGTTCCTTATTGCCTCCTATTTCTGAACCTAGGTAAGACAAATACTGAACCGTGAATGTCTCACTGAATTTTGGAGTGAGCAAATCATCATGCTCAGTCCAGTCCCATTTGGCCTCCTCATCAAACATAGCATCATACGTAACATGCACCCGCTTGCTCATATGATCATATGCCTGGTATGCTTTGGCGCCGGGCTCATATCCAATGGAGACCATCGGCGTACTTCGGTCTTCAAACTTCTTCAGGTTCGGCTTCATCGTCTTAACATACACCACGCACCCAAACGTGCGAAGATAGTGCACGTTGGGTCTTCGACCATGCCATGCTTCGAACGGAGTCTTGCCTTCAAGACTTTGTGTCGGGGCACGATTGAAGATGTATAGTGTCGTGGCAACTGCTTCTCCCCAGAACACAACCGACATATCCTTAGCCTTCATCATGCTCCTCGCCATCGTGACCACCGTCTGAATACGCCGCTAGATCATACCATTTTGTTGTGGTGAATATGGCACGGTAAGATGATAAACAACATCTCGATTTGCACAATAGTCCCTGAACTCTGCAGATGTGAACTCTCCTCCTCGATCACTATGCAACACACGAAGCTTCCTCCTAGCCTTTGACTCAATGCCTACTTGGAAGTGCTTAATTGCTTTAGCCACCTCATCTTTAGCTTTGAGAAGAACCAACCACATGTTTCACCTGAAGTTATCGATGTGTCTACCTCTAGGAGTTGCCAAAGTAATCAGTCCATAGAGATCATGTCGATCTAGCACATGATCAGCACGGTACTTGTCTTCCTGAGAAAATGAAGCTCATCGTTGCTTCCCAGCAAAACAGCACAATTGATCCACTTGATCAATTTGAGAAAGTCCTCGAACCATCTCTTGTTGAGCCATCCTCCGGAGTGAATTGAAGTTCAGATGGCCGAAGTGTTCGTGCTATCACCACTCCGATTTGCCGCTCCGGGCTGATAAGCATACCGGCTATGCAATGTTGAGATTAAGAACATATAGCCGGTTACTTGTACGGTTTAGCTTGGCAAGAAGCCTCTACTCTAGGACATGGATCTGCATGATGCCATCCTTGATGATCATCTAGTACCCAACCTCGTCGAGCTACCCAACAATTATGATGTTGTTGGACAGTCATGAGCTCATGATGCTCGCTGGTGCAACATGTGAACAAAACCGTCCCTCATCCACAAATCTTCACATTTGATCCATCACCAAACTTCACCAATCCCTTCATAGACGCGTCCAGTTCAGCAAAGACTAACTGGCACCAGGTCATGTGATTTTGTAGCACCAGTGTCCAAGTACCACTTATCATCTTTCTCATCATCCACACGTCCAAGATTCACACGCGTGTGGACTTCATTCAGCGAGATCTCAGTCGAGACAGCTTTAGCTGTCTCATTGATCCCACATACCTCTGCCATGAGCTGAATGGGCTCCTCCTCTTGAGAATGGATGAGATTTGCCTACTCCTTGCGTTCTCGACGTGGCTTGTGATATTTCTTTGCAAAATGCCCAAAATTACTACAATTGAAATATTTCACCTTTGACTTGTCGCGCTCATAGCCCAGGGAGCCACCATCTTTCCCGTCTGATGATCCCTTCATTTGACCACCTTGCTTGTCTCGACCACGAGGTGGATCACGCCTTCCCCTCGCACTAGAGAAAGAGGTTGACCAGACTGGCTTCTACCTTGATCGAGCCATCCACTCCTCGGTGAGGAGTACCTGGCTCTCTTCATCTTCACCATTATCTCCTAGTTCCCACCGGTCCTCAACATCTTTGAAATGATAGCGACATGATAAAACTTTTACGGTATGGCTTGCAAAAATTTCTTCACTTCTATTATCTTTTAGTGTGTCTTTGAGTGCTCTGATGTTTTTCACCAGCCTGGTCAGCCGCATGGAGAAGTTATCAACTGACTCAGTCTCCTTTATACAAATGGCATTAAACTCCCTATGCAACGCCTGCACTTGGGCCTCTCAAACACATTCGACTCTCATGCGCATTGTTCTGATGGCCTCCCATGTAGACCTGGCGGTGTTCTTGGTCACCAACGCTCCTAGCATCTCTGGTGGCACTGCCTGGAGAATCCGCCAATGCCATTTGGTCCACATGGTATTTGGCACCGCCCGGATACACCACAACCTAGACTCCTTAAGCCTGCAAATTCACACGCATGAGCAACATCCAATCGGTGTAGTTCATGCACGTGAGCATGGGGTAGCGCAGTATGACTCCGGCCTCCTTTGGTGTCATCTGCGCCACCAACTCTTGGCCACTACCAAGAATCACCACGCGACACCCATTGGCACGGCGGATCTTTGGAAGGGAGGAGACATCGGTCTTTCTCCCCGGGGCATCGTCACAAGTTCCGTGTGATCACAACTTTGATACCAATTGTTGAAAATTTCCTGTGCTTGAACACAAGCAAGTACCTCACATGGTCAAATCTTCCAAGTACCTAAAAGACTTTGGACTACAACAGCGCTTCGGATGAATAGTACTTTGACTGATACAGTACTCGAACTACTACAATACTCAGATGAATAGTACTCGATTGCTCTGATACCTAGATGAGCGATGCTTGGCTACTATAGTACTCATATCGCTAAAGATTGCTCGGATGAGCGAAGACTTTAATCGCTCTGATGCCGTGTACTCCAGAGAGGTTTCCGATTGGTACTGAGTAGTCAAAGATAGCGACTACTTTTGAGTACTCAATACTCCCTACAGTACACAGATCACCTAACTCACATGAGAACACTTTGGAGAAAGCACACACAAGCACAACACGTAAGCTTTTGCGACGTGTAAACTTCTCAGCGTCTTTTCTAGTTTTCTCCTCTTTATATACTACTGAATACAACAAATAGCTACAATTACCACCAGTAAAACTCAATGTTACGACCATCTGGGATCGACCTGATCTGCTGCATGTATGCTGTACGGACGTACGTATGTACTTACGCACGAGTCTATACTGATGCGAGTGATTTCGGGCTGTACGCGTGTACGGCCCAACAGGCCGAAGTAATGACTTGGGCAAGGAGCAGGTGACCCGCAGGGGTGAGCCATTGCTGCATGTGCGGGCCCCACGCACTCCAGCCTCTCTAGTGGTCGATCGATGCATGCGAGCGGCCATTGATTTCACGACCACAATTGAGACACAAATATGCATGCTTCACCATAAGATGCAAATTGGAGTAGCTGAATAACAAATTAACTCATTATTTCAAGATAATAATATGGCAAAAATTACAATAATATTAATCTAGCCCACGGTACAATACGTGGACTAAGAAGATGTTCAGAATAATATTGACTTATGTTTTTTTACTATAGTTGAGTTGACTTATTTGACATAATTAAATTTAAAAAAATTAAAAATAAAAAACATGTTAGCCCATCACGGACAATACAAAGAAGTACGAAAAAATAAAAGGCAAAAAAGTTCAAAAAAATAAAAAAAATCAGAAAAAATAAAATTAATTAATAGTGAAAAAAACATAAAACAAAAATCAGAAAGTAAATTGAGCGGTGTCTGAGAAGGCACCAAAACTAAGAGATCGTTAATGACAGATTACAGGCCTTGTATTTTTCTGGAGGGGAGTAGTTCTTTAGGGTCATTGGAGGGAGTAGTTAGCAATACAACTTGTGTACTAGTATACTATGAATTAGAGCTGAAGGCACAATTAATCCATAAAATGCTAAGTCATACTATATATGTAGAATATGCCTGCATATGTATGACCAAACATGCTGCCATAGTTAATACTGTCAAAACTGCATCAAGAGGAAATAATGCACATGATTCCATTTGCCACCAATATCCTTGGACATGTGGTTTGGGAATCTAGTCTCATGTCTTTTAATTACGTTGCTACTTGAGCCTAATAAATTAAAAGAAAATTTGCTCATAATTCATATATAGTCAACAGCTTCATGATTAATATATTTAACGGCGGATCGATTGAGATTTAAGATCACGTGGCACAGGCTCAACACGATATCCTTCGACCGGAAGCTAAATTAGCTGTAGTCTATAATTGTTAAGACAGCATCGATCAATCGTGTTGCAAGACACATTGTGCTAGGATATTCGGAATTTTGTGTCGTGGTATCTCAAAGCATAATTTTCTTTTGTTAGAAAGTAGCCTAGATGAATTGGAATGGTTAGGGGTTTTGACCTTAACTGTTGGTTTGGTTGTAACTTACAACTAATTAGATAGCGTTCAGAATGATGATGACTTATGATTTTTTTACTGCAGCTGATTAATTTTTTACTATAACTGAGTTGGATTATTTAACATAATTAAATTTTAAAAAAATAAAAATAGAAAAAACATATCAGCCTATCACGAAGAATACAAAGGAATACGAGAAAAAAAATATAAAATTAAAAAAAATAAAAAATAAACAGTAAATAAAACGCTAGAACAGCAAATAAAACGCCAGAAGCCACGGCCTTACTGGGACAGACCGTAGGCTTGTAGGACATATTGGCCATCTTCTCCTGTAGCATCTAGTTGACTTGTCTGATCCAAGTAATCAATATAAAACTTGGTTGTTGTGTCACATCAATTAGTTATTAGAGGAGCTCCTTTCACTAAACAAGGCTTTGACACAGTAATTAACAACAATTGCACATGCATGATCAATAGCCCTTCTCTCATAGGTACACAGCCACAATTTCCGGGGCTCAAGGATCTGTCTTAAGCTGCTAGGAACTAGCTGGATTAGAAGACAGACGACACCTCTGGCTACGACATTGCATTTCTATCGGAATATCATCACCTGGACCATTGCTAATTCAAGTGACTAGCTTAATTAATTTACTAAAATATATGGTGTTTTCGCACTATAAATACTTCCAATGGTTTATCCTCAATATATAGGAAAAGGTGTAGGATTATTTCTTGAGACCCATATGTAGTTGACTATGTGAATAGACTGATGATGGCACTTTGGTCACAAGGGAGCAACTTACCGGCCATGTATCACATCCTGAAAAGGTTAGATTCCTGCTCATTTCGGCTTAAAAATCTGGTTTTTGATTTATTTTTTGTTATTTTTAAATTTTATTTTTCTAATTTTTTGGGTTTTTTTGAGCTTTTTTACCGGTTCTTTTTTTCCGTATTCATTCGTATTATACGTGATGGGTTAATCTATTTTTTAATTTTATTAATATAATTATATAAAATAAATCACCATTAGTTACAGTACAAAATAAACTAGTTATAATAAAAATAAATTATAAACCATAACTTATTAAGCCCACTTAATAACCCTCTCTATCTGTGTGTCCATGGATCTGATCGATCATATATCGATATGTGCATGAGGATCGAGGAGAAGGTCGACCTGCTGTTGAGAATCAAACAGATCAAGCGTTCTTCCCCAACAAATCACGAATTACGATACCAATGTTCCACTCATCCATCCTAATCCATATGCATGCATGTATATATATATATATATATATATATATATATATATATATATATATATATATATATATATATATATATATGCTTGGGTACAATTGTGTACGTTAAGGAAATAAAGTGATTGATTCGCTCAATCAAGCACGGTAGATGACGACGAAGCATGGCAGTATGGCCCTCGGGTTGGCCACAAAGAGCTCCTCGAGATTCCCGTACACGCTGCTGGCCGCGTCGTCGCCGGTCACCGAGTCGAACGGCCCCTCCTCCTCCCCCGCCGCCGCCGAGGGGTCGGCGTCCCGCCTGACCCTGCCGGCGATGACGCGGCACACGAGCATGGCCCGGCACCCCGCGCTCGCGGCCTGCACCGGCGCCGCTGCGCCGAAGCCGTGCGCGCGGCCGCTGCTAGCCGTCGTGCGCACGCCGAGCGGGTGCGAGCCGACCCATGGCGCGAACCCGTGCCGGATCGCCGCGCACACGCCGCACGCGCCACAGGCGGCGGCTCCGCCGTTAGGACCAGGAGTCGTTGTCGACGACGGGTCGGCGCAGAGCGAGGTGGAGCCATTGAGGCCGAGCGCGCAGGAGAGGCCGGCGGAGTGGAAGCGGAGCAGCTCGTTGCCGTCGGCTGCGGCGCGCGCGGCGGCGGCGCGGCAGCGGGAGCGGACGGCGTCGCGGTAGGCCTCGAAGCGCGCGATGGTGCGCGGCGTGTTGTGCACCTTGAGGATGCGGTCGATCTGGCAGATCGGACGGTCCCGCTTCTGCCAGCTCGACTTGAAGATGATCTCCACGATGTTGCGCCCCGAGTCCTCCGGCCCCAGCTCAGACACTGCATGCCCCAGCAATTAACGGCGGGAAAATTAGTAATTGACTGAAACCGACATGGTAATTAACCCTCCAATCAGCAAGCTAATTAATCAAATCTTATGGTACTAGTAATCGAGAAACTAAAGACAGTGTTTATGCTAGCCATAAAAGGCGGCTGAGAAATCTTTCATTTATTTGTTCAAAAAAAACTATAAGTTAAAAAAAATGAGTCCAGGCTTGCATGGTGCGGTGCAATCAGTTAAGGCACATTAAGGCTGTGCTTATTTTAGCTTAAAGTTAGCTTCTACTTCTGACTTCTGCTTTTTTTCACTATTCAGTAAATTTGTCTTTTTCTTTTTTTAGATTTTCTAGGTTTTTTTGCCTTTTTTTCCTCGTATTCCTTTACATTGTTCGTGATGGATTAACATTAGGGGTGCAATCGGGTCGAATTCGGACGGATATTGCTTATACCATATCCTAATCCATATTTTTTCCTAGATTCGGTATTGAATACGGTCAGCCCGGATATAAATATGAATTCGGAATATGCGGATTTTTGGAAACGGTAACATCGGGGCGGATACTTAACGGATTCGAATCAGACAACGAATAGCACGCTCATACAAAACAATACATTCAACATAAGTTCTCGGCATAATACAAGTTCAACATAAATGGTAAATTGATATATAATTCATTAACCAACAGTCTAACATGACACAAATTCAACATAATGATTAATGGACTAAATTATTAGATGATACATTGTTGAAAAAAATTATGGTGATTGAAAGGGTGCATTAGGAATTTTCTCTTGTGACAAATTTCTCACTGTTCCTAGATTTCCTCCAATAAAGCATTGAAATTAGTATACAACTTTCTCACTATGAAATCGTAGTAAATGTGATAATATTATTAAAAAAGTATTTACCAATATTAGTAAATGAAACATGAGAAACTACAATGCCATCAACCTTTAACAAGTACATTGTAGGAAAGAAAACTTATACAAAATAACTGTTACACTAAATAATATTTCATATGAGTACTTCCATGCAAAATAACTGCTATTCGAATATCCGGTTGAATAATTATCCGATATCCGGATCCGAATATCCGATAGGATGATTATCCGATATCCGAATACCGACACTATTCGGTCGGATAGCAGCTCTTCTGATTTCGTTACTAAATCCGACATGAACTATCTGGTACCGAATCCGAATCCAATCGGATACCAAATTCCCTTCCCGAATCCAAATCCAACCGATTCGACACCGAATTAGTCAGGATTAACCCAACTCATTTGCACCCCTAGTTAATATGTTTTTTCTATTTTTACTTTTTTTAATTTAATTATGTCAAATAAGTTAATTCAGCTACAGTAAAAAAAGTCAGCTACAATAAAAATACTATAAATCAACGCTAAACTGAATGCTACCTAAGCTGGCTAGGGTATTAGTAGCATCAATCAACCAGACATGACATTAAGGCAATGACTCTGTCCTGTGATAGAGGACACTTTAATTGACCTAAACAGGCCAAGAGGATGACGTACATGTACATCTAACACATCACTCAACTACAGCAAACAGTGAGCAATGTCAAGCTGAGATCAAGAATAAAACCATGACACTATTGAGCAGCTAGTAATCATCTTCAGACAAGTGAACTAATGGAGTAATGGGCCCAAATAGTATGCTTTTGTTTACCTTTCAGAGTGTACTTGCAATTCCTATGTGCTGCCCCTGCCTACCATTATAGACTGGGAGGATGCTATTCCCAGCCCAGCTACTGTAGTAGCAGTGTTGGGACCTCATTTTGCAGGGTTTCTTGTAGTACATTGGTGCTTTAGCTTGTGGGGGTGTTGTCTTGATCAGTTACTGTGTCAACGTTACTAATTAATTGATCAATCAATCATGTGCAGTATCCTGTTCCTCCATGCATGCCAACACCAGGGAAATTTGTATCGCCAAAATTTCGCCGGTAATCGGCTGTTACCAGTCTTATCGGTGGGGACTGGTAAAATTCTTATATCAGATAAAAAAAATTTGGATTCATCAAAATTCATCTAAAAATAAAAAAAAAAATCAAATTTTTAATTTTTAATTCAAAAGTTTTGGCCAAAAATTTCTAAATTTTCCATTAACCAGTGGTTATCGGTCGTATCACCGCCCTCCAATAAAAATTTTGAACCGATATAATTTTCCTTGGCCAACACTGACAGATTAAAGATACCATCATCTGTTAGCTTCTAGCCTTGCATCCCCTTTAGCAAATGCAAGCAACTGGGCTGGATAGATAATTTGTTTTTTTAATCATCTATTAATTATCTAGTAATTAATAATAGCATTATACTTTGGGATGGTACACTTGTACACAAGACAGCAGCTTCCTTGTAAGCCACATAAGACAGGAAAAGAGAAAAAGGGAGGGGGTAATTTTGATGAGCAGCATCTTCCTTTCCATTTCTGTTTGTCGCCTCTCATACTATGACGCCGCTTGGTTGGACTGAAATTTAATGGTGTATGACTGAAATTGTACTGTAACTGACTGAAATTATACTGTAACCAACGGTGGCTTATTTGACGTAATTAATTTTAAAAATCTAAAAATAAAAAAACATGTTAGTCATCACGTATAATACAAACGAATACAGGAAAAAGAACCGGTAAAAAAGCTTAAAAAATACTGAAAAGCTAAAAAAGACAAAAATTATGAATAATAAA
The DNA here is from genome assembly GCA_036346265.1 of Melocanna baccifera. Classification (NCBI taxonomy): domain Eukaryota; kingdom Viridiplantae; phylum Streptophyta; class Magnoliopsida; order Poales; family Poaceae; genus Melocanna; species Melocanna baccifera. Next base: position 36,453,065 of record CM070685.1, read on the forward strand.
AAATAAGTAAAAAATCAAAAATCTAAATTCAAATGAGCGGGGTTATATATCCTATCCTTTCACATGGTTGGACGTGCGAGGAAATTGTAAAATAATCCAACTGTTACTCCACTATAAGGTGATTAATTAGTGTTCGTGGCAATGGTATCTTTTAATCATGATTAGCCCATAGTAGTGTATTGACCAGGCATAGTCCCCCCCACACACACACAGATCTCTAGACCTCCTCATGAATGTTAACTAGCTTCATTTGATTTGCACCAAAGTAAACTCTCGGCCACGCGCATCGTATGATAATTAGTTCACCAATATATATTTTTATTTGTACCGGAGATTACCGTTTCGATATCTAAAATGACAAGTAATAGAGAGCCATAGATAGTATTATCTATGGCCTATTTAGGACGCAGAAATTTCGCATAAATTTCACATAATACTTGGAAATTAAACATAAATTTCGCATAAAATTCAAGTGAATAATACTTGGAAATTAGACAGATATATAGATACCGGCGTGGTGAACACCTCCCCGCACTGCGAGCAAGCGCGCAGCTCCCTTGGCCTCGGGTACCTCCTAATTAGATAATTAGCACATGTTTACTTTATTAGCGGTAGTTAACAACACGGGATTAACAAATCCCCCTTGATAATCACAGATTAGGCAATGAGAGTGGTTAAGCAGCAGACCTTGACGTGGGCTCGACGTTGACGGCGCGGCACTCGTAGCAGCCGGAGAGGCCCCTCAGGGAAGAAGGGTGGTGGCCGCCTCCAGTGGACGAAGCGGCGCGGTGCGCGCGGCGTGACCAGCGGGTGAGCGGTGCGGCGTCGCGGTCGACGGAGACGGCGGCGGAGGACGCAGCGGAGCTAGCGGCGTCGACCACGTCGCGGATGGCGCAGAGCGAGGCGCCGCACGCGCCGGCGCCGCTGACGCGGAGCCGAGCCGGAGCCGATGGCTCGGCGGGGTCGTGCACGCGCGCGGCATCCGTGGCGCTCCGGCAGCTGAGCAGGCTCTTGAGCTGCTCCCAGGAGGAGGAGGCCGCCGGGGCGGGAGTCGGTGTCGGCGCTACCGTCGCCGCATGCTTCTTGGAGTGGTGGTGGTGGTTCCTGGACACGACGAGCTTGGTGCTAACCTTGGGGCTCTTCTTGGATACGGCCGCGGCCATGGCGCGGCGGCTGCTTCCAGCTGGCGGTGCTCTCGGCGTCGCCGGGAGCGACGGCGGCGGAGGCGGTGGCTTCTTGCGCTTGCTTTGGTGCTGGTAGGGGTGGCTTGGGCGGTCGGAGCTGTCGGCGGCGGTGCAAGTAGAGGAGGAGGGCAGGAGGACAGTGGAGAGCGCCATGAATGAAATGAAATTAGTATGTGTGTTCTCTCTCCGTAGTGTGTTTTTTGTGTTTAAGAAGACGAGACGCGCAAGAGAAACTAATAAAGTCTAGCCGCTTCCTCCCCACTCTCTCCCTCTCCTAGAGCAATATGGAATAGGGGGTGATATATCATAACCTTATATGTATGTATGTATGAAAATAGTTTCATACTCTTAGGAGTATATACTCTTACTTCTAATATATCATTTTAATTATATTGTTATACATCTTTATCTATTTGAATATACTCTAATAATGATTATAAGATACTCTAAAGTGAGTACTATAAAAAAGTTAATCAAACTCCACTTTTTACAGTATAATTTGTGTATGTACTCTTTTTATACATGGAAAAGTGTATATAACAAAAACAAAAGTGTTCTGACAAAAAATTTTCAACCAAGTCGCACTGAAATATTTTAGAATTAGTATTTAAATATATCAAAAATAATAAAGAGGTACAAAATATTTGTTCAAACGAGAGAAGCGTAATTCTTTCAAATTAGGATGAATGTGATATCTCTAATCAAGTGAACAACTGCTCCCTCATCCCACAATATAAGTTTAGCATGCATACCTAGAAAACACATTATTTAATAAATATTTAATGGAATTAGATTTGTTGTTGGTATAAATCCGGATATTAAACTTAGAAACACCTTCGGTCGAATACGGAGACTCCCGAGGATGCAAAGGGAACCTGATCACCAAGTGTATTCAATATGAGTGTTTAGGCCGATGAAGTTATAAATTTGCCCTCACGGTTTAGCTTGCTCATAGGGGTATCTACATCATTTGCTTCGTGTGGGTCCTGTCGTGTCTAGAACTCTGGGGGTCGGTTGGGGTTGGCCTCGAACCCCTTCGAAGTTGGCCTTGCGTACCTTACTCAGGGTTGGCCATAAAGGAATACGCGTAGGCTACGAAAGCAGAAAACAAAATTTTTCTACCGCGCACACCAGGACATCATGCTAAGGAAGGATCATGGATCATTATCACTTAGACGCGCAGCGCAACGGAAGAAGAGTTGGAAACCGATCCAATCACGCGCGTCGAGGTAGTAGTGGAAGTAGCCGATCGTCCCGAACAGATCGTCTCCTCCACGCACGCCGATCAACACCGCAACGAGCAGCGCCTCCACCGGTATCCACACGTCCGGGGCTGGAACGCCGATCGCGAGTGTACTAGCACTCGTGAGCGGCTAGGGTTTGGCTCAGGAGGTGGCGGCTAGGGTTTTGCTAGATGTTAACAGTGACAAATCCCCTCTGCCCCTCGCCTCCATATATATAGACCTCCTCACGTGGGCCTTGTGGACCGAGGCCCAATAGGAGTCTATTCGGATCTCTATCCGAATTGAGCCCATATCCGAATCATATTCGAATTAGTGTTCCAACCCGTTAAGTGTGCGATCCTGTAGGTTCACGTATACTTGGTCGTGACCCGGAAACGTCTTTCCGGTCACCATGTTAATAGCGGCCTCTAGTAAGACATATTAACCCTAAAGTATATGTAAAGATCATATCGGCTGAACCTGTAATGTTCTCTCATGTACGAATCCCTTTGCCTCACGATATAGATTGAGCTCAAGGCGAGACCTGTGTCATCCTCTTAATAGCTCAATCACTCTCTCGATTCCGTGATGGATTATAAACTTATGATTGACTCCTCAATCACCTTGGTATGGTCATGCACTTTTATAATCCATTACATCGAGGGGCCCAGAGATATCTCTCCCATAAGGAGGGGCAAATTCTATCTTGATCATTCACATCCCACTACATGTTTCATGGCAAACCCGAAGACTACTTTTATGACTACCCAGTTACGGAGTAGTGTTTAGTAGTCCCAAAATAAGCTACTACTTATGTTGGGAACCATGATGATCTCAAGTCTAAAGATTCTACATAAACACTACTTGAGACCAACTGATGACGCATGGAATCTCTGCAGTGTCTCATGGCAGGTCTATCCAACATATGTTCACTAACACATGTCCATATTATTGATTTGGTATCACCATACCATGATCCATGAGACATGATCATCAATCAATACATATGCTGATCTTTGTCTTTGAATCATATTTGTTCCTCATATGATATATGATCAGGGATTATTTAGAAATAGCAACATTTTAGTATTTAAGAGTCTCATGAATAAATCACATACTCATTGATCAATAATGATGATGTCTATTCCAAGGAACAAAGTAATGTATCATAAACATAGTATGTGATATATACAACACCTCCATGTTGCCTCTAGAGCATATCACTAACAGGCCACAAACCCCTCAAGGGTCGATCTTGCGCACTCCGTTTGGGGTTGGCCCTAGACCCCTCCGAAGTTGGTCTTATATACCTCTCCTGGGGTAAGCCTTCCAACGGGTGTCATCAATCCCACATGATTGTGGGCCTAGGATAGCGCGAGGACCTTTCCTCAACAGTAGCTCCTCGCCAATACAGGCGATTGCCACTTGCCCACTTGAGTCAGTGCATCAACCTAAGGAAGGGGTTGGCGCGTGGCCCCGGGCCAACGATTCCCAGCCTTATTAGCCTATAATGAATCATCCACACCTACCTTGGCGTTGCACCGGGCTTGAGGTGGTAGCCTGCCACCTGTCCGCCAACTGGGGTGATCTTGGACGAGTTGATATCGTGTCACAGCCCAACTATTTATTTCAAAATTATTAGAAAAACATTAATATAAAATAAAAACATGTGTTGTTTTGTTTGCCAAAGTTTTTGAATTTTATTTGCCTATATTTTAGCTTTTAAAAGGCTTTCTTTTGAAAAGTAATTTAAGTAAAAATAAATTATTAAATAAAGGTGTACTTAAAATTTTTGTAAAAATCCTAATTCAAATTAGTTATTTAAGAGCATTTAGTTTTTATTTGGATTTTTTGTGAATTTTTAGAATTTAAAAATTAGATTCCAAAATTAAAAAGTGTGTTAAGTATAAAATAAAGACCAACTTTAAGTTAAAAATATTTTTTCTAAGTCCAAAATAGCCCTAGGAATTTCTGTGAATTTTCCTAGATCTTCCTCAAGCTGACAAGTGGCCAACCTCGATCTTCCTCGCTAGCACGCGGTCAGATCTCACCTCGCTCCGCGCCTCCCCTCCCCCGTCTCTTCGCGTGCGGCCCAGATTCAACCTCGGCTCCACGCATCACCCATCCAACGGCCGGCCTATCCGCCTCTCTCTTTCTCTCTTCCTCTCTTCAAACGTCGACGAGAGCACCAACGAGTGATTCATGGCGGAGCAAGTGCTACCAAGTCTCATCGTCACCACCCTCGGCTTACCCACGTCCTCACCGTCCTCGCCCACACCTCCACTAATCTTAGGCATCGTCGAAGCCACCTCGTCGCCAAAGCCCGTTCGCCACCGCCGCCTTCTCCTCGCTATTGGCCATCCCCATACACACCCGTTCCACGCATCAAAGTAATATGGACTCCTCACGCTCCCCTCTATCATCTGAGCCACTCACAGGCCACCACCGCCCACTGGAGTACTGGCGTCCCTTGGTCCCCGTGCACCACCTCCCTCTAGCAAGGCCACATCAACATTCGGAGCTAAGGTGGTAGCCATGTGGCACCTTATGGTGTGCCACCTTAGTGCAAACCAATGCGGTCAGCAGCCACATCAAACCCCCAAGCCACATCAGCCCCCTGGTCCACATGTCCACCACATGGCAGCCAAGCCAGCCATTTTGGCTGAGTCAGCAGCCACATGGCATGCCAAGTCATCACATGGCCCCTCCTATGCCACATCATCGCCACATGTCTGCCACCTAGCCGCCATGTCAACAAAATGATCAATTAGCCACCACATAAGCTAGTCATGTCACCCAGTCCATCGTAGACCTTAGCACTGTTCTGTGGACTCGGTCCACAAGGATCGGGCCCACCTGATAGCCTCAGATGCTGATGTCAATATGACGCCATAACTTTGATTTTTCTTTAGGAAAATAATTTAGCCAAAAATCAAAATTCCTCATTGACATCATAAAGGTCTTTTCCTTTTGAAAATTAATTCTAGAAATTCATTTTATTCTTTTTCTTTAGAATGCAAACTTCTAGGAGCTCGTTCTCCTACATCCTAACTCCTATTGGATCCATTCAAATTTTTAAATTTATCTAAAATTATGATCTATCAAAATATGCTATATTTTCAAAATTTTTGAAGTTTATTTAATTTATTTAAATTTTGTTTGTATTTGGTGGGTTATTTTTTTGTGTAGACTGCGACGATTTCAAGGAATTCTTCTATAACGATTCACACCAATCTACAGAGCAAGGCAAGTTACATATCTTAGTCATATGATCCCAGTTTATAAAAAATTATATAATTTTAAATTATTCTACATGCATATTTTTATTCAACGTATTTCAATTCAGTTTTAAACTTATTTATTGCCTACTTGTTAATACCTCCTTTCATATTGATTCCCTGATACTTTGTCAATCTAGAATAAAAATCTAGTTAGTACACTAGTATTAGCTAGATCATTTTGTAGCAAATGCTTAGACCTACTTAGAAATAATATTAGGGTTGGGATAACTTTTTCACATAAAATAATGAGTTTTAAAATGTATTTTTGACTTTGATGGGTTAGGAAGGACTATAAAATATTTTAAAATAAAATATAAAGATCTGGTTTAGACTTAGGCAAATGGTTAGGTGGTGGGTGCTTACTGGCATATGTTGTTGTTCAGTAATACAATGTTGATGCCTGGCATAAGGGGTATATGGAAAGTGGCTAAGTCAATTAAGGACCAGTCTGTGAACTACTGCTATAAAGCCCTATCGTACTACCACAAGTTTGATATGGGATAGTTCTGACTGACTAATTTGTGGGTCCTAATCTCAGTCTCACTATAGGTTAAATGTGAGCTTAGCGTAAACTATGAGAAGTCTCACACAGCACAAGAGGGGATCTCGATCGGGTGAATTCCTTATTAGGGTGAAACTTATGGAGGCATGGCCAAGTTGTTGGTTTTGCATTATAAAGACCATGTTATGATCTTTTAGTTGCACACCTTCGGAAGTGTGTCAGACAGGCATTATAAGTTGATCATGTCTTGTGAGTACAGTTGTACCATCTCTGTAAAGTATATAAAGTATCTTGGATAGTCATGCCCACGGTTATGGACATGCTGAGTAAAGTTTTTTATGAATTAGACTTTGTTTTTTGAAATGGCTTATCAAGGGCTTATGGATGGATGGAATCCATATAAGATCTTTTGGAAAAGATGGTTCGGGTGGGATACCCATGATTAGATTAGTGACAAGTCGATGCCTGCGCTAATGGTATTATTTTGTATACAATACTATTTTTACTTATTGTATTAAATTAAGAAATTTTCAATCTATTTACTGTATTTCTTTAAATTCTGCTTTACGCTCAATTAACCTTATATGCCTTCACTTTTTAGCCTTGCATTATTGTTGCATTTTCGTGTAACTTTGTGGAGTACAACGTTGTACTCACCCTTGCTATCTCTACTCAGAGGAGAACTGCTTCGACTACGGTGAGGACTAGGATGAGTAGAACGCGTCTTACTGTCGTTTGTCTGTGGGTAGGCTTGTTGGGCTTCTTCCAGTTCAATGTTTATCTTTCGCTGCTATTATTTAAATTTGGTCTATGAGCCGTGGATGTAAACTTTGGTAATCATGCCAATATTTAGTTAATCAATAAATATCATTATGGTTGTTACTTATCTTTGTTATCCACTGTATACACTAGCTGATTCTAGACTAGTGCGATGTAAACTTTGAAAGTAAGTCTATAATTATACGCTATACTTAGTACTGCTTATATACTCGGGGGCACCAAAATACCCCAAGCATCACTTTTAATCATGAAAACTGATTTGGAAAAAATAACTAGTTTTGACATGGTATTTTATGCTCCTAAAATGTCCAACATACTTTTTTATCTAGGCAGATAGTAAGAGGGGCCGGTGCGGTGGATGCACGAGAACATGTAGATTATGGTACAACCGTCCAAATAATCCTAAGGACTGAATGTGGTCATGACCTTCCATTGTAAAATAGTATAACCACAAGTCTGCAAATTGCAACTTGGCTAAGTAAATCTATTGAACCTCCAGACTTATCTCACAAGTAGTGGAAAGAAGTAGAATATTGCGAGGGCAAGGGGAGGCTTAAAGGGACACCAAGGGTAGGGACCCACCATAAGTGGGAGATACCTATAGGGTGAGATGACAAAAGGGGCCAGATATTTCAAAAAGTTATTATGATGATCTACTCAACCGCATGACCAAGGAATCGTGTGGAGCAATAAGTAGATTGTCTCTTGTGGTGAAAGTGTACAAACTTTATAGAGTAAAAACTATTCGAATAGTCGTGCCTATGGTCATGAGCAGGCATGAGAACTTAACTTGAGATAGTTCTATTTCAAAAACTTTATGGGTGGAAATGGAAAATGGCGGGCTACAGGAAGCCCTGATTTGATGTTGTCCTAGGTGTCATTCCAGTGGTAAGGTAGACGATTATAACGCTGAAAGGTTAGCACATAAATATTATTATTGCACTCTTTGATTCAAATAACATATTTTAGTTCAAACTGCTAAGTCACAGGAAGTTTTCTATATATCTTATTCTCAAAAACGATTTATGGCAAATAAAACAACCATAGTCTTTCTTTGGTAAGCCTTCTATGATAATTAATTGCATTCTATGTATTGGCTCGTAGAGCACGGTGGTTTGTGCATCCTCATTCTCGCATTACCAAAAACCAGGAAGCCAAGATCGCTATGCATATGAAGATGCTCCTGCCACGGAAGGGAGAACCGAGGACGAGAATTAGAAGTCATTATCAAGTTCGGGTCCTAGACAAATAGACTCGATGGTGATGTGTGTACATCTATTATATAGTCTTAGATAATATTTGTCGCACCCATTTACCTCCAGTCGCTTGCCTAGAGCTAATGGTTCTACTTTTATTTATACTTTCCACTGCTATCTTCTGTATTGTAAATATTTGGCCTCATTGACCCTTATGTAAAACTGTCACTCGATGTGATGTATTCTAAACTCAGATATATAATGTTCTAGTTCGATCTATTTTGTGCGATGTATGACTTGAGACAATAATGTATCTGTGAGTACTATTTACTAATCTAAGAATAGTGCAGTGGAATCACAAAAGATTCTGGATTGCATAATTTGGGTCCGACAATTGGTGCACAGATTGCCAATAAGTGGCAATAAATATAGCAAATGTTTAATTTTCAAGGCATGGTACTTTGTCAATGAGGGCCATCTAGGTCAATAAAATGAACCATCAAAAGTGCGAAAAATCGACTATCAACTGAGATAGATCATAGACAAGAAATGAACAATTTATTGCGCTGTATTCATGCATGCCAGATCGATTGATCTCAATGTGTTCTCTCTGATTGATGTTTAAGTGGTGGGATAGTGCGAGAGAGAAGTGGCTGGACTTGGACATGGCAAAGGTGTGCACCTTGTTTTGTTGTGGAGCTAGTAGTAGAATGGATAGATTCTACCATACAATTAGGCAAATCTCATATCATTTGGCTCAGTTGCTTGAGAGGAGGGGTCGAGCTTTCCTAGCACAGCACAGCATGAGACGTCCATGCTTGACATATTGAATTTTTTATTTTTCTTCTTCTATTGTCTTCTTCCTCTCTGGTGATATTCTACTATGGTACTGTGTCATCTGAACTTCGCCGGCTTTTCTTCCCGGCGTGCACCTGAAAGGAGGGTGAGCGGTATCTCCGAGTCGTTGCTACCGTGAAAACCTGCACGGGGGCAGCAATAAGGTTTCTAGACAGCGCACATTTGTGCGACTGCTCCTATTCTGTTTCATCTATGTCCTGCACTGTATCAAGCCTGTATTACATCAAGCCTGCACTGCTTCCTATTCTTCATCAAGCTCAACAGTAAGTCGTTCGTGCGTTCGATCGTCTTTGATACCGTATTTTCTTTCTGTTTTCTTTTTTGAAGTACAATGAGTAGTCTGCTGTTAGTTATGTATTATGTGTCACTAGTTTATTGTATTTGTCTCCTAGTAAAATTTAAAATTAAAATATTGCTTATATTTCCAATAATTTTGTTGTGTAGCTAGTAGTAGAATGGATAGATTCTACTATATAATTAGGCAAATCTCATATCATCTGGCTGAGTTGCTTGAGAGGAGGGGTCGAGCTTTCCCAGCACAGCACAGCATGAGGGAGTTGCTAAGTAGTACTAAATTGATATGCTATTCTCAGTTGCTAACCTGCCTCCAGTTGCTTAACTGCCGCCTCACTTCATCCTTGTCCCTTTCGGCTTGGGCTCTTACCTAATGATTTTAAGGTAATCTCTCTGCAGGGAGAAATTTTGGAAAATTTCTTACCAATAATTTGGATTGAAAACTTTTAGATGCTAGCAGGACACATGGCGACAGGTTGGTAGTACACCTTGTGACCTTGCCCAAGGACATCAGCGTACTAGACATGGACATCCTGTACCATCTATAATTGCAAAATTGCACAATTGTTAAAAGATAAATCAGATAAAATGTCTCAAAAAATTCATAGAATGGCAACAATTTATGTCCTATATAACATATTGTCATGATCAAACTTCAACTTCAACCAAAGCACCTTGCCAATTGAATAATAAACAGTAACCTCACCTCTAGCTAGCTGCTAAAAGCATGTTTGGAAAACAAAAAAGAGAGATTGGAATTAATGCTGCAACTGTGACATGCTAATAACATGCTATGATAACATGGAAACTAATGCTAGTGAACTGTAGGGCACTTTCCGACCAACCATTCATTACCAACATTTGTCTGAATTTGCATTATTTTGCTTATGGAGCTGAAAGCAACAGTGAACAGAGGAGTGCGTGGTAGGTGCGATGCATCTTCATGGTGAGCTAGCAGCTGGTCTTCATGGCACCATTTTTTCATAACAAAACCCCAACCATAATGCTGGGCCAGCTCTCAAAATTCAGCAAAGAAAGCAAGGGAAACAAGAAAGAGTGAATTGTACGGCAGGGGCAAATGATCGTTGATCATCTGATCAATCTTCTATCCTTTTATGCAGGAGAAAACAACAACAATACCAATAATTGAATTGGGTTGGATTATTGTTTACAACTTTTAGATGTCTGATGTATGTATCTGATCAGTATCTGACATGCTTGCACTGCACGCACGGACTTGCTCTGCAAATTGTGGTGCACAGCAGCAGATCTGTGCATTAACTCCTTGAGATGTGAGGAGTAAAGTTTTATGCAGGCAGGTGATCTCTGAATCCTATTACATGTAACGCATATCTTCTATCCTCTCTCATTGACCACAGCTCTAGACCTGGCTGAACGGCCGGGTCAACCATGTCGGCTCAAGGCATAATACTATTGGTTTGATGGAAACAAGACACGGTACAAACAACAAATGGGACATACTGGTCTGGCTCGACCAGATGTATCATGTTTAGATTGGCATCTCAGCACGGTTGGTCAGCCCAGCACAGCATGCACAAAAAACTACTTATAACTAGTGGTAACTCTTCTATGGTAGTACAATAAAATTGCTTGTAGTTATAGTAAAATTATTTATCTTAGAGTTAGTGTACTTTTTTGAGTATGGATATATGACTTGACAGTAAAATTACTTACAATTAACAGATTATTTGTGATTAGCAGTAACAACACATAATTGCCAATAAAATTACCTGAGTCTACGACTAGCAATAAAAATCCTAGTAAAACTACTTATGACTAGCAATAAAATTTAAAAGCCTATTAGACTAAGTATGCCTAAGCCGGTCCGGAACTATTCGATCTCTTTCCATACCATGTCTGATCAAGAGGCAGACACGTGTACTTACTTGATAACTTATTCAGACTATGACAACTATGATAACTTATTCAGGCTAGCCGTGTCATGTCCTATCCGGGCCTGTACATTTGGCACAGCTCCACAGATCCAGCCAACCGCTCCCCATGGGCTCCATCAGCAAAAATTGAGATAAAAATTTTTCACTCAGGATAGACCACCGTTGAAAAATAAATAAGCGGCGGTTTTATTAACTGTTCATACCCTGAGGCAAGGGCAACCAGCTACACTAAAAGCCAACGAACACCATACAAAGGTGTCACAAGGGCCTTGCCTGATTTCCAGGACAGAATGTACTATTCCACTTACAAAATCCAGCATGAAAAATACGAACTGAGTTACTCTTACAATGTACCCGCAAGTTCATACAATTGACGATGCGACATTTAAGTTCCTGTTCGTTCATATGAGATTGTCAAGGATGCCAACATCCGCATCTGGTCAGGCCAACAGCATGACAGAGCATGTTCTCAAGGACAACTCACTGGAATCCCCTCAAAAGACATTTTCCTTGTGTTATCACGCTTGAGCAAAGAAGGATCACGATTCCTCATCAGTCATTTCCGAAGACTGAAGAAACTTTTGTAGCAACCTTTGGTTTCTTGTTGATGTTGCCAACTGGAGCCTGTCCATGCATAGCATAGAGTGGTCAATTTAACAATTAGAGATTGCTCTAAAGAGTAAGCGATATGTTTTAAAAAAGAATTAACGACTAAGTAGTGCTCTCAAAATAACTAACCATTTGGCACTAACATGATACTACACTACAATGTGTGTAACAGAAGACAAAAGCCGAGGACACTATTGGCATGTACTCCCTCTAGTCATAAAAGAGCGACATTGTTTACCTTTTAATGTCAGTACAATGCAACTTTGACCACTAAATTTACCATCATATATTCGAGAAAAGTTATAAAAGTGTGATGTTGTGAAATTATTTTTTATGACAAATTTAATCACCATTTTCATATATCCGAACTACATATTCTAGACATCTTTGGTCAATATTAACATGGTTTGACTGCATGCATTTTAGGGTGTCACTATTTTTTACTGGAGGGTGTATAAAGGAGAGTCATGAATATAATTTTTTAATCTTTTCGCCAAATTAGCTAATGGATCAAAACTGGAGTAATAAAATAATAATGGAGGATACAGCAAGTAAAAACAAATTCAATGAAGTTCAAAAGCACAAATGCCCAAATGCAAGCACAAGACACTTCACTTCCATAAAGGGTCAAATCAGTTTAACAAAATGTGGTGTTAAGGTAAAGGACCTTGGAAGGAGCCATTCTGGAGAAGCCAAACTTAAAGGTTTAACGCTGATTCTGATTGCCAGGGGCAGAGTTCTTTGATGTAACATGCTCCACCGAGATCTCTGGCTGCTCTTGCTTGTGCTGTTGCTGCTTTCTTTGAGCATGTGCCCTGAAGTTCCACTAAGGAAATTACAAGTTTAACAAACATCCGATGCATTTCTTAGGACAATTAGTACAATCATTATCATTGGTTGAAGTTTGGAATGGATACAGTTGGGCAAATTTTCCAACTCCTCCTCTTCTCATTGTTGCTCACATTTCTGCCTGTCATCACAGCAACTGCTGCTGCTTTGCATTTATCTCATTTCCTTAAATCTCTGCACGACCAGAATGAGCTCATCTTAAATAAAATCCTGAACTAATACGCAAGTGGAAAAAAATTATACAGAAGGTATTCACTATTGCACAGATGCACACATGTCACAAAAATCAAGGCCATGCATTGCAAAAGAAAAATCAGCAGAAGAGCAATTCAATGCACCACGTGTAGCAAATGCATAACCTTCCTATGATTATGGTCATATGAGCTCAAACGACTCTCAAATTCATGCGCCAGCTTGTATTGATTATTACAGAGGCCGCAAAAGAACACCTTCTGTATCTCCTTGACCTCACTGCGGATTCTATGCTTGCGTTCTGCTATGACCTGGATTGTCAAGATTTGCACGAAGCAGGGAAAAGAAACCACCAAATAAAAAGTGCACAGAAGACTCATGAGGGTTGATGCTAGCCACTCCCACATAAAAAAGGCGCAACAGCTTATATGCTACGTAGTGCTGACAACTGGATATAGGTTTTTCACGTGCCAAGCATCAACCCAGAAGAATATCGAAAGAATATAAAAAATTAGCACTCAGTGTTTGATTGCACACCTCACGCTTCTTTATATGTTCTTCAGTCTCCTCAAGTTCAACATTTAATTTCTTTCTTTGTACGTTCTCTTCGGATGTGAAGAAGTCATCTTACTCTTGCTTACCCACACCTAATTTTGCATCTCTGATGCTAGCTTTTATTGGCTCAATTATCTGTGAGACAACAAAGAAAGGTATTGTTGAAGACTTGAAGTTGCAGGAATAGAAGCAAGTGTTAAATAGAGAATCTTCTTTAGTCAATGGTCATAACTGGCGGTGAAAGAACTGTAGGTTTAGAATAGACATTGCAGCAGAACTAGAAGAAAATGTTGAATTAAACAGTCATATGGATTATGGAGTATGAAATATGATCCGATACTTGAGTTTAAAAGAAAATTATTGCAGATTAATCCAAATTCTTTTTAGTGTAAAAGAAAGCAACAGAGTGGGCTGGGATGGTGGTCGTGGAATCAATAAACTGCAACATTCTTTACAACATTAAACGAGCCAGAGAGTACATTCTAACTGAAACATCCTTGCTTTACATTAAGCTTGTTAGAGCTCAATTCATCTCATTTGCATGAAAAAATTTCTAAAGTCAGTACAATAAGCGTCCAAATCCAAGGTTTGTATGTTCCTTTCCTTTTGTGCTAAAAGATGTGCATTATGTTTCCGGGCCCAACTAAATACAGAGCATTGATATTCTGTCCAGGCAGCTGTCAAACAGGGCAAGTGACCACTATGGAACTAACGTAGACAATTGCATCGAGAAATGCTAACCCCGTTTCCATACCAAAACTCATCACATTAGTAAATTTTTCCCTAGACAAGCTTAGAACTCGTCCAAACAAGAACTAAGGAAATCAATGTGGTCGTCAATCAGCACAGAAATTATCATAATCAACGTGGGCTCATAGGTATCTTATGAACATGAATATGCTGATATTGCAGTTTGAATCAACGATGAGTGGTGGCTATAAATCTACAGATCCTTCTTCCATCACTGTAACGATGTGTAACAAAGCATGGTGATTGAGGAGTATAGGAGAGAGTAAGAGTAACCTTGCTCGTTCTTGCCGAGCCCCTTGCCCTTCCAACCCATCTTCTGGAGCAGCCTGAAGCCGACGTTGGAGGAGGTGAGCTGCGCGTCGACGGAGGCCTGCTCCAGACCTTCGGTGTCCAGGTTCTCCGTCGGCCGGTGGCTCATAGGCAGCCGGAACTCCTCCTCCAGGCCGTACACGTCGTTGTCGCCCTCATCCACCTCTGCCTCCTGAGCACAACAAGTCAGATGGATCTGGAGCCGAAACAAGTAAGTAACCAAGTGGAGGTGAGCGAATCGGAACAAGCAACTAGGTCTTATTCACCATGGTTGCGATGCGAGGCCAGAGAGTGAGAGAGGCTAGGGTTTCAACGGAGCCGGCCGGTGATGCCGCCGCCGACGCCGCGACGAAGCGGGAGGAGCGGTGGTGGTGACCGTGGTAGGGAGACTGGATTAGCGTTTCTTCTTCTAGAATTCTTTTCGCTCTGTGCGACGAATGGGGCTCGGCTCAGCACGCACGAATTTTGATGGGCTAAGCCCAAATTCGCTACAGAGTGCTCCGTAAACAGATTTTTCTCCTCTCTTCCCCGCATTTTTTTTTTGAGACTTGAGATGACAACGATTTCTTGAAACATTTTGATCAAGTATTTTTCTTCTTGTCAAAGCAAACACTGTTGCAAGTTTTTTTTTTTGCCAAAAATTGTGCACTGCAAAATTTGCTGCACTCAGAACTTCCTCACCACTGACCATGTTGTAGAGATCAGGCAGGATATACCCAAGTTAACTGATTGTATCATCTGATATCTGAACCAAAGCAGTTCAAGAACTGTGTTGTGGCTACAAGTATCAATGTTGAAGAAGAGCCCAACTTCCGGAGCATCGAAACCAAAGAAATTGGGCATGTGTGATCATTATTATGGAAACTTTTGCAGTAAACATGTTCTGTGCAATCTCCAATCTTTTAGCTATTAGATCTAGACCTGAAGCAAAATAAGCCTTCTGTTCTCCTTTTGTATCTCTTTCTCTGCATTTTTTCTCTGTATCTTCAGTACAACCCCCTCACTGGCCTAGATATCATATCGATGTCTACCCACAACAGGAACACAGAGCAACACCTCCCCAGAAAGGTTTAGATACAATGATTGAAAAAAGATGACAACTAGAAGGACACTATTACAGACTACTCCATAAACAGTTTTGATCTCATTGTTTGACAGAGAGAAAGTGTAAAACCTGATTAAAGCCTGCTTTTTTAGACTCCTTGCCAAGTCCATAATCACATAAAAATAGCCACAAAGTAGATAAATCGTCAGCCTTTCTTCTTTCGTTTCTTTCCTACCAGTCATCAGTTTGCGAAATATACACACCCCACCCCATGGTTATAACAGCTCCATCACTGAAATAGAACCGAAAATATCCAGGTTTGAAAGCCTAAAAAATGGCAAGAAGCGAGAGAGAGAGAGAGAGCATTGGCTTGGCAGGGCCAGTTTAAGTGCTGCTTCTATATGACACAAGCAGGGCATGCTACAAGATACAAGCTCGGCGGTTGCACAGGACACATCATTCATTCAGAAACAAGGATACAAAACAACCAGGACATGCTGTTGCTAGCTGCAGGACAAGGAGTAAGCTGCAGTTTTCCCCAACAGCAAAGAAGGTTAAAAAGAAAATTTTCACAGGCCATTTAATTACAAGGGAGAAGGAAAAAAAGTAATAAATTTGACATCCAATGACATCCAAGTTCCATTCACACAAGTCATTGCATACATTTTGAGCAACCAACCGGATAGCAGAAAATAAGAATTCAAATGAACTCTCGTCTTTGACATGATTGATTGAGTAAAATGCTTTGGGAAAAGACCAAAAAATACAAAAAAGAAACTGTAAAAAATGAAAGAACCAAAAAAAGTTATTACACCATTTGTACTCTTCTGTCTTACATATATTAAGAATTGTCTCCTAAATTACTTCAGAATTTGGCATCAAAGAGTTGGATCTGAGCTCCCAAACTTGGCATCAAAGAGTTGGTAGTTGAACTTCATCTGGAGAACACTCTAGAGTTGCCATTTTTTGTCAGGAATTAGACCAGTGTTGTCTGCAGAGCAAAAAGAACAAGATCAAAATAAAACAGAACACAGAAGGTGTTTTAATGAATCATAAGTTTCAACTTATACATATGGTCACACATCATCGAAATTCAGATTTTCAATGCCCACACGCGCATGCAAAATATACTCTTGAAAAGCTATAATTACACACATAAGGTTGGCAAAAGAAGTTCCATAACAAAGACTTATATATATCTAATCAAAGCTACCAACTGGGATTACTCTTCTGTATGTATAAAAATAAATAGTTCTCTAGAGATTGCTCTTCTGCCACATAGCATGATCTACATGAGCAATAATAGACATATTAAAATGCTGCATTCATCTATCAGATTATGAATCTTGAAGTTATTAATGGAAATACATTTCAACTTGCCATACATATGGTCACACATCAAAGAAATTCATATTTTCAATGCCCGCACACTACTACAGAGACGGCTACACTGAACACCTGATCATAGACGATTCCCAATTTTACAAGCGTGATTGTTTATATTACTAGCGATGGCTAGAACCGTTTGTGATACATAATTATCATAGACAGTTTGTGGTTGGAACCGTCTGTGAATTATCACAGATGACTCAAATTAAAAACCGTTTGTGAAGTCTGCATTTATCACAGACAGCTTTTAAGCTGAACCATCTGTGATAATTCACAGACGCTTCCAACCACAAACCACCTGTAATAATGGGATAGATCATAGATGGTTTTTAATTCAAACCATTTGTGAAGTCTGCATTTTTTTATAGTAATGCAATTATCTCTATAATTATCTCTAGAACATATCACTAACACGGATTACAGATTTAATTTCTGAACCCTGTCTTCGTGAATGCCAGGTCAGCACATTAACAATGAGGAAGTTGGACTGGAAATAGCTGTATTTTTGAGTTTTTTTTCTTACCTATGTGTATAAGTCTAAAAGTCTACAACTGAAGCCTATATTTTCCAATTTGTGCTGATGAATACCTCATACCATTGCATAAGAAAACTGAAATTGTTAATTGAATATTTGAAGGTGCATAGGAACACCTGTCTAAAGCCTAAACTTGAAAATATGACTGGTAATGAACTTGTAATGCAATTTTCTTTGTGATTCTACTAACAACTGCTGAGATGTATCAAACGGTATGGACAAATTTTACAGGCAGTTTTTTTTCATCTGTTGTTAATTTGTTATGATACACGCAGGTAAGGTCACCTATCACCTGAATTATTACCTTTGCATGAAACAAAGAATCAGTGATTAGTGGTTACTCGTGAATGTAGATCATCTATATAATTTCCCCATGAGAGCGTCTACGTTCGAAACGGTTGCAACACAGGAAGAGCAGATACAGTATTCTTTCTATATATAAATGCCGCCATCTCTTCTAAGAAATAGTGTGATATAGGAACTTATATACCTTCTTGCCTTCTTTTTTTTATACAGGTCCTTCCATCACGCGCTCATCCACATTGCAAATGATTACAGGCTGTTTGAAGCCGCTTTTGGTTTTTGCTATAGTATCTAACTTTTAAACGAAGTATTTTTTTAAAACGGGATCTACAAATTAATTGTAGTACACGTTAAGAGCCCAACATCTGTATCATCTAAAATCACAAGCGAGTATCTTTCTCTCCGTAATCTCTGTCGTAAATAGCTAAAATTTAAAAATTTCAGTCAAAAGCTACAGACATTTCAAACAGGCGTGTACGTTTGTTGGTTACATTTTGAGCGGCATCACGATATAATGGGAATAAGTGAATGACCAATAAGGTGTGCTCAGACTATTTTACACTGGCTCAGAAAGGCGGACAAAATTTTGAAGTCGAATTGCGTGGTTTATGTGATCGGACAGAGATTGCCATGCTTACAGAGAAACAACTGGGAGTAGAAGAAAATGGGCATTGCTAATTAGACGTACACCAAAAACTGTGCAACTTATACCGTTCCTTCTTGTACTTGTTGAAAAATCTGGATCTATACCTATAAGCTTAGCCTATGGTGGGTATCTTACTATTTAGTCTATAAATAAGGATTTTAATCATTGTAACATGTATTGTAACATGTACTTACGAAGAGAAAGCAATAAAGAAAATGAGTTCCTATCTCATCTCTCTGTATTCAATTTATTATTTTGCATTATTTTGTGTTTGATTCATCTCTCTTGCCTAGCAGGAATCGTTCGAATTGGACTCGCTAACGACGGTTCCTCAACACATTATCAGCATGAATCGTTACGGTGGATCGCAATATAATCATCGAAGCACGACACTTGTAGATTGAATTGTCTATATAGATCGTTTTAAATTCCACAAATTTCACTTTCTAGATGATTTTCTATGATATAAATATGCTCTAATGTACCATGAGCAAGTTAGAAACCGTCGGCACAATGCCAATCAGTAGATTATATGAAAAAGAGTTGATGTTGATGTACTATAAATTGATTGAAAAAAAGAACAAATATATATCGCCGGTCTCGCACGACCGCCCGAACCGTCACCACCAGTGGCTGCCTGCACGCAGCCAACTGTGCAGTTAGCCCCGAAAGATATCGCTCCCAAGTGTAGCCGGTTGCCCGCGCCGAGCTCCTGCACAAGCCCTAGCCGCCGCGCCACACTCTCACACAAGCCTCGGCCGATGCGCCGCCGAGCTCCGGCACAAGCCCCAACTGTCGTGCCGCCGCTCCCGTGCGAGCTCCGGTCGCTGAGCCACCACTCCCGCATGAGCCTCAACCACATGTGATGCCACCTCGTGCGAGCTGCCGGCCACCCACGCCCCCTGAGCCACCGGCCTGCCATCGTCGGCTTGAATGACGCCACCTACCAGCCCAAACGCTGCCACCGCCACGAGCCGATGCGCCGCTGCCGCCATGTGGGACATCACCCTCAAGCGGGGGCCGCCGCATGTACTCTGTACTATTCTTATAATTAGTAGTTAGTACACACATTCACATCATTAAGATCACATCTGTACACATCGCACACAAGTAGCTTATAACAAAAGAATGATATATAAGAGAGACATAAAAGAGTATGCACACATAGGGCCGACCAGCCGAAATAAATATTAGAGTCTAGAACAAAATGCAGTGGAAGTCTAATAACAAAAGTATCCAGTGATTTGCCATCATAACCCTCTGGCAATCGACTGGAGTCAAACCATAGCAAGTTCACTTGTCAAATCCCTGGTGCTAGGAGCGAAATACGCATCATTGGGCACGTAATCTTCATTCTCTGATCAACAATAATTTAAGCAATGTTAAGTACATTGTGTACTCAACAAGACTTGTAGTGTATCGTAAATTTTACATATATGCAAGACTGTCAAAGGATGAGGTTCTACACTAAGTTATTTTCAGAATGGTAAAGAGCATTTGACATGTAAGAAAATAACATTGTATAGTTTCCATAACAATAGATCAAATCCATTCGCAGCCCTCCTCGACTATGAATCATCGCATAATTCCCATCCATGGGTATGGCACACGGTTGCGTACATGTCATCCCATATTTTCAGTGAATCAGTTTTGAAAAATGAAAATTTTACCCTTTGTAACTACATCCAAGCTTGCTCATGACTGCGAGCACGGCTATTTAAATAGTTTCTAACACTCTACAGAGGTTGTACAGCTTTACCCATACGAGATAATCAATTATACTATCGGTAACTTCGCGCTTCCTTTGGCGTGTGACAAAAGTTGATTATCCTATAAGCCTTTAGGTTATCTAGTCCTAACCTTGCACCAGCCTGATGAAATGGACATGCCCCCACTTGTTGTGAGCTACATGACAGACTGACATCCCTCCCCTCGAATACCCCGAGTGAACTGAATGATAGACCCCCACAATTTGATACCTCAAGTAAGCATTACATCATTGTATTAAAGCTTTGGTCATATCACCATGGTGTGGGAGTTCCTACGAGCAAACCTAACCAGAGTGCCCTACTACTTTTGTGCCTACCACAATGCAAGGCTAGTCCTAGACAACTTAATCAGCTAAATGTTAGAGCCCATATAGCACATGTGGTAGTACGGTGTGACTTAGATGAGTGGCAATAGTGTTCGGTCCGTAATTGTTCTGGGCCAAAATCTCCCCTTACATATATGCAAAATTCCCTCTCATGCGAGATTCCCTCTCACATTTAACAGTATATCATATAACTCGCTTGCATCCAAAACCTAGGTTTTTTTATTTTATTTGATACCAAAATAACAAAGGTTCCTCCCTGGTCCAACATTTTGAAACCATCATATCCACATTTAACCTTGTTTGAAAGATCAAACTTAGCAGAAACTAGTGCTTTGCTAAGCATCTAGACCATATAACATTGTAGTATTCCCAACTTGACAGTATATATTGTCTAAACCATGTCCTAGAGGTTACAACAGTGAGGGTGTCAATTTTTCAAGGAGGTTCAATGCACACGAGTGGTCATAACTACCATTACCCACAGTATAGTAGTTTTAATAGATCATACATGCATGCATAATAGATTTTACAAACAATATACAATAATTTAAATACTGGGATCAACATGGTCAAAAGGGGTTGTCCTTGCCTTGCTCTTATTGCTCAGAGAATGTTTCCGAGGCATTCCTGGCGTTGTCTGGCGCAGAGTTGTCTGGCGCAGAGTTGTCTATCCGATAAAATCCAGATAAAAGCAAATAAGAGCCAAATAAACAAAGACAAGACATAAATATTTTTGTAGATTTCTAAAAAATCATGCTTGTATAAGAATTTAGAAACAAAGTTTACTAAATTTAGAGTTCGTATGCGAAAGTTATGTGTTTGAGTTTTGGATTTTCACTTCGGTTGGTACAATGCTCGGACGGTTCGAGTACTTCTCCACCGACCATGGCGCTTCGACTACACAGGTCTTTGATCTATCGCAACTTCGGTCATACCGCTATCACAGAGCCGGTACTACCAATCTTTATTCACACGGGCCTTCCGAGCATCGACTATGACTACGTATTGTAACTTACGATAAATTTTCTACACTTACGACCGATCTAATGCACTGACAACCAATTCACTGTAT
Source organism: Melocanna baccifera (assembly GCA_036346265.1). NCBI lineage: Eukaryota > Viridiplantae > Streptophyta > Magnoliopsida > Poales > Poaceae > Melocanna > Melocanna baccifera. Next base: position 36,474,648 of record CM070685.1, read on the forward strand.
CTTACGATTGATTTACTGTTTCACATGACCGATCTATCGCACTTATGACTACCGATTGGTACAACTGATCGACCACTTATGACTATCGACTACTGGAGATACGATCGCTATAGCTATCGACCACTGAGCTTACGACTTTGATGGTTGTGACTGCGGCTAACGATCACTTCGCTTCAACCACGTAGGCCTTTCGGCTACCAACCAACTATGTGACTTATGACTACTATGGCTATTCGAAAGCTATAGTGATTTTCATAACTACTGTTGTCGAAGGTTACGACTATGCGAGCGGTCGGAGATTTTGACTATGTTCGTGGTCGAAGATCTCAACTACGGCTATGGTTGGAAATGTCAGCACAGTAGCAGTTGAATAGTTCATCCACAACAGCGGTTGAAGGTCTCATCTTCGACTAGTACAGTTCTGTTCTCTTTTGACTCACGACTACCTAATACTGCCGATTATAACTTACAACTATGACTACTTTGGTTCTCTTTCGACCCCGGCTAATTCAGTTCATTGTTGGCCTTAGTTATTTTAGTTCATATTTCTGATTTTGACTACAGTTACTCTTCTTGACTTATGTACTGTACTAGTGAGTTGAGCTCATTGAGGACGATGGCAGTTCACATGAAGGAGTGGAAGGAGCTAGCGTCGAAGACCTTGTCGATGGTGAAGGGGTCCGCGGCGACTATGATATCCGGTAGCGGTGAAGCTACAAGAAAGGGGTGCACATGAGCTTCCACGCATGCATGTGAAGGTTCAGTGAAACGAATTGAGGTACGACTCACCGAAGAGGTCTTACGGCGGAGCTCTGGTCAGAGATGAAGAAGAAGAAATAGCTTGAGTGATCCATTGCATGAAAAGTCGATTAAATGAGTAGGGTGCTCAAGGAGGCAAGTGCATTGAGATGGTAGGGGAAGAGCAACTCACCAAAGAAGCTAGTACATAGTGGCGTGCTCGCTAGAGTCACGTACGACTCAGGTCCGGGATCAAGAAACTGAGAGGGCGAGCTGAGGAGGAAATGGTACGGTGGGGGGTTATAGGCAAGGAGAGGCATGGGTAGAGTGGTCGAAACTCGCTGTGGAACACGAGGCATAGACAGGGACAAAGGGGAAGATACGCGTCGCATATGAGGCGATGGGTAGGAAGAGTTGGTAGCAGCAGAGCAGAAACTGCAGGCGCAGCATCTGAAACCAGTGGCAGCTCATGCCATGACCTCGGTAGAGCTGGCACATGCACGCGAGGTGGAAGATGAACCCTATCAGTGGGCCCAATGTGCCAGCATTTGCCTGGATAGCCAAAGTTTGACTACGATTGGGAAGTCAAAGAATATCCGACGGTGTTCGAGTGGTAGAGGAGAATTGGAGGGAGATCGGACGATGTTTGATAAGCAGAGGAGAATTGGACGGCGTTTGAGTAGCAACAGAGATCGGATGGTGTTCGAGAGGCTCAAAAAGTTAAAGAGCATCAAATGATATTCGAGTAGCAGTGGAGTATCAGATGGTGTCAAAGGATTAGAGTGCAAGAGTGGCAGAGATCCAAAGCAGGGAGCGGTCTAAGATTCAAGGCGCAGGTGGTTGAAAAGAGGGCCACTGTGGTCGAAACGAAGGCCACGACAGTCAAAAGTTAAGGAGTGAGAAGTCATAAGAGATTTTCAATAGAGAAGAGAACACACACGTAGCAAAGGAGAGGTGCAGGGGTCTACAATTAAAACTTTGAGCACTCGTGACCAGCTGAATGGTCGTAACTCGGTTACGAGGAAGTATGGCAGGAGTGTGGTCGTAACTATCAACATGGTTGTAACTAGCTAAGTGGTCGTAACTATCAACATGGTTGTAACTAGCTGAGTGGTCGTAACTATCAACATGGTCGTAACGATCAACATGGTTGTAATCATCTGAGTGATCGTAAACCTCAGCATGGTCGTAACAATTTGAGTGGTCATAACCATCAGTGTGGTCGAGCGAAGACAACGACGACTTGATCTGAGAGTAGGTAATCTCCAACAGGGTAGTTGTTAGACACATCAAATGAGTTTGAAAGATTACAATTTTTTTTGTGGAAGCCTCTGACATGGTGAGCATGATTATGTAATTTTTTTAGAGTTTTATCTTCTCTTGATTTTTCTAGAAAAATCTTAGAAGGCTTCTAGTTGAATTTTAAATACACTTCTTTGATTTAGATGATTTCAGAACTTGCTCTGATATTTTATTTTTAGCACCCAGATTATACTCGTTGGCATTTAAGATGGTTTCCACCATAAGTTTTTCTCATGTCAACTTTTATTTTTAGATTGTTCAAAGAAACTCCCGTAAAAGCCAAAGATGCCAAATGCATTCAAAAAGGTTCAAAATTTCCCTCATTTTTTTGCATGCCCTAGAATTTGGAATGTTACACACCATGTGCTCAAATGCGCCGCCACCATTGTGTGTGAATAGGGGTAGGATTTCTCTACCCCTCCCCCCTTTTAGTCGGGCGGCCTAGACCATGGGCTGGATTGGGCTGAAGAAGAAAAGAAAAAGGTGCCTGGCCGGAAAGAAAGAAAAAAGGAAGGAAAAAAGGGGTGGCTGGTGGCCAAATTTGAAAAGGGCCCTCAAAAAATCAAAAAAATTACGTGAAAATTTTTCTCATAATTGAAAATTAGCAGATAGGCCACGAAAATTGCAAAATTCACTTAATATACGTATCCTAGTATAAAAAGGCTCAGTAATTCAAATATTTAGTTGTTTTCACATTTGAAGCGTGTTTAAACATATTGTTGTTATATTCTATGCTTTTCTATATTTATTTACTATTTTATTAATTATAATTATTTAAATTATCTTTAATCACTAAAATTAACAGTAAAATTGTACAAAATACTCAGAAAGTTTTGGAATATCACGAGAACCTTTTGTGTCATTATCCAATTTATTTCATGCATGTTTACTTGCAGTAAATTTATATATTCATTTTATACATATGTAGATAACAGGCATCACGAACCGGGAGTTCGATGAGCTGGTCTAATATGGTCAAAACTACTTGACTTAGACTTCCGATGTTGAGATCGTACATGGAGTTAAGAAGCTCCGCGCTGCCATTGGGATTGGTACACCACCTCTGCCTCATGCTCAAGAATGAGTATATGATAGAAAAAAGCGTGCTAGCATTGTGGATTGTATTAAAAAAACAGTTCGAGTAGCTAAAATACACCATTCTTCCTTAAGTAGAACAGGAATAGATCCAACTAAGATTTGCTAATTTTAAGATGGTTGGGGAGTACAACTATACTCTGCATAGAATTTGTACCAATCTTCAGCTTTGTGGTAGCAGGTCACAGATGAGTAGAAGATTGAGAAGACCCTCTCCACCTTCCACTTTAGTGCAGTGCAGTCTGCGTGCAACTATCGTTAAGACAACTACAAGGAGTATGCTGAATTGATTGATATTATGCAGATTACAGAGGTTCAGGTTGAAGTTCTCTGTAAGAACTTTGTCACACACTCACTTGGGAGCTCTGCTGGCCATGAGGCTAACACTGGGAGCTACAAGATGCAGAATACTATAATGAAGAAAAAGGGAAGAAAGGGCAAAACCGTAGCTCAAAAGGACAAGTCAAATGCTCCATAGGAGAATAAGGCCAGCAAACCAAAGCGGGACAACAAGCCCTATGGTCAACAAGACCAAACCTTCTATAAGTGTGGCAAGTGGAGGCACTAGTCACGGATCTGTAAAGAGCCGCAGCATGTCGTCAATGCTTTCCAGGCTAAAAAGAAGAAGAGTGGCAAAGGGCAGCATGAAACTCATTTTGTCTTCGTCGAGAGGGGAATTCTGAGCAGTTGCCTGCACCAATAGAGGTGGACTCCACTCCAGTAGCCGCACCCCCTCTTGACATTGTAGCTGCAACCGCCATGATTTCTTAGGAAGAGCATTTCACCCTTGAGAAGATAGCAACCGAAGTCTCAGATTTCTTAGCAGATTCAATCTAATACACTAAATGCATTTAGACATTAATTGTCATTCGTTTCAAGTGTGAAAGGAATAACTTAGCCTTACAATAATGATACTCAAATAATTTATTTTTATGATAGTTGGATGATATTAATTAATTAATTCATTTATCTTGTCAATAATAGCATGATATGTTCTGATATTTGAAGTATTTTATTTTATGTGTTCATTGTCTTTTAGTACATATTAATAAAGTACATTATATTAGAACACGTGTGACACCTGGAGGAAGTGTGCTTAGCTGATAGCAGCACAATGAATACCATCTTTAGAGAGAGAAAATCCTTTTAATTGATTAGCAGAAATACTGGCAACCTTACGACAATCGTCAATAGCGATGCTTGTATAATAGGCTCAAGAAGAGCCACAATTATACTCCCGATGAGCACAACTTTGGTCATTAAAGAAGCATTGTTGTACCCAGAATTGCCTAGAACTCTCCTAAATTTCAAAAATATTCACGCTAATGGTTTCCACATTGGGATTGAAGAGGAGTATAGTAAGAAATACCTGCTCATTACAAAGTTTAAAGTAAGTGAAAAAAATATTAGAAAGACTTCTTTCATTCGAATCTGGGCTATACTACACTAATATTAAGGCACCTATAGTCTATACTACCCTGAAGACTATATTTAGAAACTCTAAATTTTTCCATCTCTAGCATGATAGATTAGACCACCTAGGTCTTAAGATGATAAAAAATATAATTGCCAAATCATAAAGACATAATATCAATGTAAAGAATTTGAAATTTCTGAATCAGGAAGATTTTGTGTGCCCAACATATGCCACTGGGTAATTAATTAGTAGACTTTCTACTCTAAAAGTGAATGATGAAATCCTTGCATTCCTGGAATGCATCCGAAGAGATATTTACAGTCCTATGCAATCTCTTTTGGGGCTATTTAAATATTTTATGGTGCTCATCGATACTTTCGCGAAATGGTCGCACATATATTTATTATCAACGAGAAACTATGCTTTTGCAAGCTGATTTCACAGATAATTCAAATTAAAAATAATTTCTTTGATCATAATATAAAGTTCATCAAAATGGACAACGCCGAATAATTTACTTTAAAGGTATTTGATGATTATTGCATGATAATGGGAATTAAAGTTGAGCACTCTGTCCCGCATGTCCACACCCAGAATGGACTAGCAGAGGCACTAATAAAGTGGATTAAATTTATTGCCTGACTAATTTTGCAGAATTATAATTTACTAACTATATATTGGGGACACGCAGTCCTGTATGCAGCAACTCTCATCAAATTTAGACCATCGATATATAACATCCATTCACCTATGCAACTAGCATATGGGTCACCACCGAAAAATTTCTCATCTCCATAAGTTTAGTTGTAAAGTATATATACCAGTACTTCCACCACAATGAACTGCAATGTGCTCTCTTCAAAAGTCTAGAATATACGTTGGTTATATGACAATATCCATAATCAGGTGTTTGGACCCTATGATAGGAGATTTATATACCGCCCGTTTCGCTGATAGTTTATTTGATGAGGATAGTTTCCTGATATTAGGGGGAGAAAATCAATCTCTTGATGAAAAATATCAAAAAAATACGTGATAAGCCATGGGAATTCATGCATATGACCGGCGTATTAGTGAAGCAAATAGAGAAGTCAAGAAGATCATTGATTTGCAGGCATGCAAATCAACTTCCTAACCACTTTAGTGATTTAAAAAATGTGACCAAGTCGCATGTACCTACACGCAATGCACCGAAGAGGGTTGAAATACTAAAGAAAATTGAAGGTATCTATTGGACCCCGGAGCAATGACTCCGGATCCTTTCTGTAAATCATACTAGTCTAGGATCACCTGGTGCACACAGCGATAACAGGGATAAATATAGAGTACAAATGATGAACTTTATTGATTGAAAGAGTATGGTCTTAAGACCTAAGGTTTACATCATTGCTCATTGGCAACAATAATAAAAGGAAAACTGTGGAAGCAAACTAGCAAAGCGAAGCCCAATCTTGCTCATAAGCAGACGACTGTAAGACGCGGCCTACTCGTCCTAGTCCTCACTGTAGTCAATGTTGTCATCATCTAAGATGATGATAGTAAGGGTGAGTACAAACTTGTACTCCGCAAGTCACACTGAAAAATACAATATAACAATAAAGGCAATAAAGGAAGGCTTATATGGTTATTTGAGCTACTGTAAGTAAAGGCTGTAAAAATAATAATAACATCAGTGCAGACATCGATCTAGCACTAATCTAACCACGGGTATCCCACCTTGACCACCTTCTCGAAAAGATGCCTTAGTTCCATCCAAGACCAGTTTTATGAAAAGTAAAGTCTAATATGTGAAAAACCTTACTCAACATTCCCATGACCGTGGGCACGATTATCCAGAATAGTTTATACACATTGCAGAGGTTGTATAACTTTATATATAAGATATGATTAACTCATTGCGTCAGTCATTACATGCTTCCTTGGGCGTGCGACTAAGTAACCATAATAAGGCCTTTACAAAACTAAACTTTTAACCTGGCCACGTCTCCACTAAGATTTCATCCTAATAAAGAATCCACTAGATCGGAGCCCCCTTTTGTGCTATGTGAGACTTTCCATGGCCTATGTCGTACTCATATTTAGCCTATAGTGAGACTCAGGTTGGGACTCGCTAATTTGTCAACAAAGACTGTCCCATACCAGTTTTGTTGTAGTACGATTGGGCTCTGTAGTAGTAGCTCACAGACTGGATCCTTAATTGACTTAGCTCTATCCACATACTCTTCGTGTCTAATATCTACGTTGAGCCACCAAACTACAATGTATACCAGTAAGTACCCACCACCTTATCTATGGCGTAAGTTTAAACCAAGTTTTATATTTTATTTTAAAATATTCTATAGACCTTCTTGACTCACCGAAGTCAAGAATACATTTTAAATGCTTACCATTTTATGTGAAAAAGTTATTTCAAACTAAAGTTATATCTATGCAGATCTAAATATTTGCTACAAAAATTCTCTAGTCATACTAGTGCACTAACTAGAGTTTTAATCTAGGGTGATAAGGTATAAGAATTTGCAAAGTCAAGGGAGTTATATCAACTGGGTATTAACTAAAGTAAAACAAAATTTAAAATACAAGGATTAGAAATTATGCATGTAATATAATTTAAAAATAACATAAATTTATTAATAATCTAGGAGCAACATGATCAAGGGTGTGTGTCTTGTCTTACTCAACAGTTTGATGCGAATCGTTGTCATTAAATTCTTCGCAATTGCACAGTCTACACGTGAAAATAACTTTCTAAATTCAAATAAAATTTAAATGAACTTCAAAATTTGAAAACATTATAGATTTGGATAGATCTTGATTATAGATGAATTTAGATAATTGAATGGGCTCAATCAGAGTTAGAATGGAGAAGAACGGGCTCATGGAAGTTTAAATCCTAAATAAAAGAAAACCTGGAATTTCTAGAATTATTTCTCTAAAGAAAAAGCTATTTATGACATTAGTAGGGAATTAATAGAACTATTTTTTAAAAGAAAATTTAGAATTATGACATCAACAAGGAATTTAATTTTCTACCGGATTAAATTTGTAAAGGAAATCTTGATTTATAACGTTATGCTGACATCAGTCCTACGCGTGGCAGGTGACGTGGCATATTTTGCTGATGTAGCTGTCACATGGTGCTAACGTGGCATGGGGTGAGCTCTGTGCTGATGTGGTATGCCACGTAGCGGCTCGGTGCTAAGGTGTAGCGCCATGTGGTGCCACATGGCTGCCACAAGGGTCGGGGATGCTGACATGGCGGCGCCGGCGATGAGCGACTCTCTGGGCCAGATGGTCGCCGACGTTGTGGGGCATGGCGCACGGCCGGTGAGCAGTGCAAAAGAAAACGGGGAGTGTGGGGAATGCGTTAGTGCACAGTAGCATTACCAGAAGTGGCTGGAGATGGCTGGCGACGCGGTTTGGTGTTCCGGCGAAGGGAGGTCCCTAGCGATGTTTAGGCTTAGCGAAGGGTCGAACGATCCTTACAATAAGACAAGGATCCGTACTAACCTAGAGAAGAATGGGAGGAAGTCCTGGAACTAGAATTCCTATACTTAGTGCAGCAGGTGCACTTATATATTTAGCAAACTGCACTAGACTAGACATCGCATTTGTCGTAAACCTATTAGCAAGGTATGGTGTAGAACCTATTAAAAGGCATTGGCAAGGAATAAATGACATCTTTCGATACCTCTAAGAAAGCAAAGATCTTGAACTATTCTACAAAAATAACCAGGACTTAAATATGACTGGCTATGTAGATGCTGGGTACTTGTCAAGCCCACATATCACCAAATCACAAACGAGCTATGTATTCCTGTGTAGTGAAACTGTAATTTCATGAAAATCATCTGAGCAAAGTCTTGTATCCACTTCTACGACCACTCAGAAATCATAGCACTGCACGAATCTGCACGAGAATGTGATTGGCTTCGACGGATGATTTACCACTTCCAATAGTTATGTGGATCGAACATCGTACAAACTTCCACAATTATCTATGAAGATAATACAACTTGTGTTGCGCAAGTACAAACAGGTTACGTAAAGAGTCATCTCACAAAGCATATCAACTCCAAGTTTTTCTATACTCATGAATTGTAAAATATAGACGAAATTAAGGTATTGCATATTAAGTCATGTGAAAATCTTGCATATTTATTCAATAAGTCAATTTCAGCATCTAATTTTGAAAGACATGTACATAAAATTGGAATGATGAGACTTAGAGATGTGTAGAACTCAGGTGGAGATTCTTCCCGAGCTCACTATTAAACTTGATCATGAAAATCCAGTACTTAGAGAATAAATCCTGTACATTAAATGAAATTGGGTGGATTGTACTATTCTTTCCTTGACGAGTTTTTCTAAAGTTTTTCAGCTAAGGTTTTAAATGAGGCAATTCATGCAACACAATATAACATGTATCATGTACTCTTTCTTCAAATTTTTTCCACTGTGTTTGATGGAGTTATGATGAGACATAAATGTATTGGATAAGTGTCTAAGGGGAAGTGTTGGAAAACCTAAACCTGAGCCTTCAAGCTTGGCCTATGGTGAACACCTCACCATTTAGTCTATAAATATATGGTTTCAATCATTGTAATATGTACTTGAGTAGAAAAGGCAATAAAGAAAAGGAATTCTTCTCTAATATCTCTATGTTTAATCTATTATTTTGTATTTCTGTGTTTGGACTGGACTCACAAGTGACGGTTTCTCAACAGTACTTACTCTTAAAGAAACTGGACTGAACACGAGTGTGTTGAGATGTTTGATATGCACAGTTATAGTATTTGCCAAAGGCGTTAGGCCTGTTCATATTGATTTTTTAAAACAGCTTTTCTATAGCAAATATATTTTCTACAGTATCTAACCTTCAAATATGGTGTCTTTTTAAGGTATGGTCTACTAGTCGATTATAGTACATGTTAAAGTAACTTTATTTATATCAGTCAAAGTCGAATGTGAGTTCTGTCTTTCTGTACGGCTCTCTACAAGCTGTTATTGTTCATAAGCTAAAATAAGAGCTATCAGTAAAAATCAATATAAGGTCAATATAAATGGGCCTATTATAACATTAGGATGATGTATATGAGCATGTTTGATTAGCCTTAGGGCCTATTCTTTTTTTAGTTTATGGCTGTGGTTTATGACTTTTGGCTGAAATTTTTGAATTTTAAGCTGTTCATGATAGAGATTACGGAGAGATATATTCGCTTACGATTTTGACTGATATAGATATTGGGATTTTAACATGTACTATAATTAATTTGCAAACTCTATCTTAAAAAATATTTCCTTTAAAAATTACATACTACAGTAAAAGCCATAAACTAGTTTTAAAAGTAAACAAAAGGCCCGTTAGAAGAAGTTTGATTCGCAACAATAAATTCAAAACTGGTTTCCAAAACAAGCTTGCTCGGTCGTCGCGTGTGTGCGCCTATGGCATGCGGGCCCGTTTGTCAGGCGGCGTCCGAACGGAGCAGAAGAGGCGCGTGGGGCTACAGCTTTGTTTCTTATATTGAAATAAATAAATGCACCACCTGGCCGTGTATGATGCACCTCAATGACATGTGGGGTGCTTGTTTCTTGTGGGTCCAACATGTCGGCCGTGTGGTGCGATGGAAGAGAATGGAAACCTGGCCTGACGCGATCGGCTCCTGGCTTAGTTCCCGCTTTCCCGTCTCGTAAAACGGCGCTTACCTACACCTGGTCCACGTGAACGCGCGGCCATCTCGGTTGGGGTCTACCGTGCACCGACGACACCAACAACCTTCCTTGGCTGAGAACCGAGGATCCCACGCGATGCAGAACTGTTCACACAATAGCAGTGTACGTCTTTATTTTTTTTTAAAAAAAATTATCTATCGAACACCTATTTTTATAAATATAATATTCTTCTTGTATTTGTCGAGTTAAAGGAGCTCGACGGGTTGCTGGCCGCCCACACACGATCACTATGTATTCTCCTTAATTAGTGATAATTATATTTAATTATTACTAATTATATTAAATTACAGCTAACCAATAAGCTATTAATTGCTGCCGCAGAAACTGTCGAGCAACTATAGCTCGACAAGTTTTGCCAAGCTCCGGTGGTTCGATAGCATCTGATCACCTGCTGAGTTTCTGTAGCGTGGTAGGCGATACGTGTTGTCTACCACAGCTATCGAGTTTAGGGAGAAGATTAGATTTGCAAAAATAAATGTAACTAAATTTAAAAAAAACTACGAGTGCCATTTATATAAATAGTTTTGGGATGATCGCTAATGCAACGGATTACTACTTTGAACCGCCAATGACATGTGGACCCTTTGAGATTAGCGTGCCAGCTCATACAATTCTATACGCGAACCAATTTCACACATGAGATAATCTTTAGAATAAATAAGTGCCAAAAATGTAAGCGAGATGATCTTCGTTGAGTTGTTTTCCCTCCCCTCTTCTTCCCTCCTCTTTTCTGCCCCCCAAAAGCTTTGCTTCCCTCCCCCTCCCAACGCGGCGGGCAAAACCCTACTTTGCCCTCGCCTCCCACCGCATCGCCATGGACGGCTCCTCGAGCCTCCCCCTCCCTCGCCCGTCCCCTACCCCGCCGGCCCCGCCCGCGCCGCAGGTCTTCCTTCGCCGCCCCGTGCCGCCGCCGCCGCGCGCCCCCTCGCCAGCTCAGGTCCACTTCTTCCGAGCCCCGTCGCCTATCCCCATCTACACACCTCGGCCCCCCGGGCCCCGCGTGGCCGTCGCTACACCCCCGATGCCTCCTGCCCCCGCCGCTGCCGTGCCGCCTCCTCGACCGCCCCCTCCGACTCCCGCGGCCCCCCCGCAGCAGCCTCCTCGACCGCCGCCACCGTCGCCCGCGGCCGCTGCAGCGCCGCCTCCGCCACCAAAAGTGGCGGGGAGGGGCAGACCGAAGGCCAAGTTGCCGGTGAGTCAATGAAAATGTCTACATATTTCGCTTCTCTCCTTTCTTTCCCCTCTTGCTTTTCCTTTTTCATTGTTGTTCGAGTAAATCAGTAGCTAATTGGCGGTGATAGTGTGTTGTCTGCTGTGGAAATTGTGGTGGATTCTAGTGTTCGGTTACCACATTGGATCATTTAATTTTGGACGCCATGGATTGGTAGGCGCAACGAGAGACTGTGAGCTTAACTGTGTTAGGATGTTGAACTTTAGGTTTGCTCGAGGAAGAGTTTTTGGTGGACAATGGCTGAATCGATTGAGCTCATTGGCTGATAGTGGGTTCCAAATTCCAATGGTCCTGTGGTAATGGTGATGTGTTCAGTAAACCCTTGGAGGGGTAAGGGCAACAATGTAATGTTTCAATCGATGGTTGTAAGACCAGTATGTGTAAGTATGGTTTGTAAAAGCCTGTGCTAGATTAACCACTGTTAGGTGCTTGCCATGTTCATACAAACCTGCACTGTGGATAATATCATACAGTAAACATGAAATTGCTATCTAAGTGAGTTGTGTTTTGGAGGAAGCATCTTTGGTAAATATTACTTTGTAAAGCAATCGTGTGTAGGTGAACATCAGTTTCTATGCATCCTCACTTACTTTTGAATAAAGCTTATCTATGTCTTCGTCGTGGATCATTGCAACATGTTCAGTATGAGTATCCTTATGTTCAGTAGGAGTATGCACAAACAGTTGTTATTTATAATGTGCTAGAATCTAGATCATTTGCATTTATACTTTAGGGCTGATGGTTTAGGACCTTTTGTAACCTTATGAGATTATCCTGGTACTAGGAGCTTATAGTGCAACTGTGCAAGGCTATGCCCACCCTTCATTTAAAAAAATCTGACAACTCTCATCCACAATACATTTACCAGCTTAACCTAATATCGTGGTCCTCTTTGGAATGAGGGTTTTATACTTGTAGAAATTGCTTCGATTCTTCTCTCTTTTTGAATCATTTTTTACTTAGCATACCATTTCAAGGCTCATGCATTTTATAATTGATCCTCAGAAATAACCTAACACTCCAAGATGGTTGGGTAATTAGTTACACTATGTTACTGTATTATTGTAGTATGATTATTGACAATATCTTCTTGTAACTGTTCCACATGTTTTAGGACAACGAGCAGAAAATTGAAAGAGAAAATGTCCAATCTGAAGTAGGCAAGGGAGAGACTGAGCAAGGGCATCATAAGGAGAGTACCACTGGACCAGTAAAAGGTATCAAGCGGCCAAGAAAAATAAAGGGTTCTAAACATGCCTTACATATGCCAGATAGTCATGGATCAGCTGAAGGTGCGCTCTTCCTTATGTTTTATTCAGTTTACATAATGTGCATCACTTTGATCATTTCATGGCAAAAGTTCCAATTCGTTATTCAAACCAGATTGTTTAATTAATGGTCATTTATTGATTTTGCTTATAACTTATGGCTCCAGTTTTCCTTTCAGGAGATGCTGGGACTTCTTTATTTTCGTCAAACAACTGCCGCTATGACAGTTCGCTAGGTAAAGTTATGCGATGTTTCTCCCATAGAAAAAGAAGCTGTGTGCTTGTTATTAATTATTTGCTTGTTACCAGGTCTGCTGACAAAGAAATTCATCAATCTACTTGAAAGAGCAGAAGACGGAACCCTTGATTTAAATAAAGCAGCTGAGACATTGGAGGTCTGGTTTAGTATGACATAAGAAAAATGCTTTGCACTCTCAGTTGCCCAATCTTTTTCCACTCTGGAGTGAAGTGCCTTGGTGTCTTGTTATTTAATCAATTTCTGTAGGTGCAAAAGAGGAGGATATATGATATAACAAATGTTCTAGAAGGTGTAGATTTAATTGAAAAGAAACTGAAGAATATGATTCGTTGGAAGTAAGTGTCACCTGTTTCTGTTTCTTAATTCCTTCTCCCAGTTATTTTAGCTTTTTACTGATGAAATAAATACATTGAAAGGGGGTTTGACATGTCAAAGCCTAAGGAGATAGAACACCGAACTTCTATGTTGAAGGTACACTACACTGCTGAACTGTATGATCTTCAATTTCTGTTTTCTGTATGTGTTTTGGCTATTTTCATGCTATATATAGGTAAAATATGCATGCAACATTGCAATTTATAAGTGGCTTTCCTTTTTCTTTATTAATAGAGGGAGATTGCCTTGCTCATTTTACTGCTGTTGTGTGTTTTTTTTTTACAAATTTGAAATTCGGATAATGTAAATTAAACCATGAACTGAGACTAGCTTATACGCTTGACCGGAACTAGCCCTCATTTCTTAGGGGAGTGTTTGTATTGACTTTTGGCTGAAAATGAATAGTAGTGGCTGGAAGAAGTGGTTTTTAGAAGGAGAGAGCAAATGGTGCAAAAAGTGAGCGAGAGATACGTGCGCGTGACGGGAGCGAGAGGAGTGGGGTGGGTGATGCACCCGTGACCCCCCTACCTTATCCCCGGAGCGAGACAATAGCGAGAGAATTAGAGAAGCTACTTCGAGAAGCTAGGTGTTTGTATTCGCCTTTGGTTTTTCTAAGCAGAAGTCAGAAACTAATACGAACAGGGTCTTACTCCAGTTAAGCTATCAGAATAGGAACTGTATAAAACTAAACTGAACCTTTTAGTAGGACTCTTGTGTATGGTTTCAATTATATATATAAAAAAAACCAAATTGAACCAAGATTAAAAAAGGGGCTATTTTCGGGCAAATTGTATCTTGCCCTAACTTAAAATTTGTTTTGAGAATGTTGGATAAATGTTACAAATTATTGCAATCGAAGTTGACCTTCATGGCTGCTTTAGCACCTTTTTATGTACCATCCATCGAAGGTGTCACTTGAAGCTCACTATGCTTCTGTTTTCTGGTAGTTTTCTGATGTCACCTCTATATTAGGGCAGATCAAATGACAAATGTGGCCGTAACTCAATATTTTGAATAGCATGTAGCTTAAGTGTAGCAGCAAAGTGTTTCTACTTTCTATAGTGGATATGTGTAGCAATGATTTAGTGGATGCAACACGCTCGGTTATGCCTGTAAAAATAAGAAGTCATCAGTCAATCTTAAAGTAACACATCCAAAATATTCAAACCAATATGAAGATATTGAAGATCTAAGAAAACCACAGAACATAAAGTCCAATATAAATATTTCATTAGTATGTCCTATAAACATACTTTCTTTGTTTGAGGGCTTTCTGAAAGTTCGAAGTATTGGCAATACATTGCAAATTAACATGCCCATCTTCCGACAGTTAGCATGCCATTCCATTTGAATATGAGCATTTTAATCCTGCACTTTTCTGTAAAATTTCATCTAATTATATGTTGATAACTTCCTGTTGGATTGTGATATTTGTCAGGAAGAAATTGAGTCTCTTTACGATGAAGATTCCAGGTTGGATGATGAAATAATGTACGTTCTTTCCACCAAAGTAATAGAAATACCTGATTCATCTTTCCCCACCTCCCTTTTGATGAATAGTTGCTGATTCTGCAGGAAAGCACAAGAGAAACTGCAAGCCCTCATGGTAGATGAGGACAAAAGAAAGTAAGATTCTCACCTCTTATGTTTGCAATTATTTTAGTGTTGCTATAGTCAACTGAGTCCTTGTATATATGTGTCTAGGTGGTTGTATCTTTCTAAGGAAGATATCAACAATATTCCTCGCTTTCAGGTTAGACCTCTTCAGGCCTCATGTTTGTTGTTTTTCCTGCAAATATAATATAAAGTTATGTCAACAAGTTCCCCATTGATTGCAGGGATCCACTCTTATTGCAATAAACGCTCCTCATGGAACCTATGTTGAAGTTCCAGACCCTACTGCGGTACACAATCTTTAGCTACCTTTAGCTATGCGGTGTAGGTGATGGACCTGTGTGGTTGCTGACACTTCTTCCTTACCAGGATCTGGACTTATTCAAGGATCTGGGTTCTCAAGAGAGGCATTACCAGATTCTCTTGAGAAGTTCAATGGGTCCCATCGATTGCTATTTAATAAGGTAAACTGCCACCAGTATTTTAGATGCTTAATTGTAGAATTCATTCTAATGATGAATGTCTTGAAATTACTAATCATTAACGTAGCTGTTGTTTTGTCACCAGTGACCATCAGGAGACTGTCAACCCAGAGCAGATGGCACCAGACAATTTGGATCCTGTGGTCACTACTGTTAGTTCTCAAGCTCTGCAGCAGGTGGATTCTGATCCAAGCCAGGCACCGGAAAAGGGAGGGAGCAATGCTGTAGGGAAGCATACATCAGAGCCATCAAGAACAAATGAATTCGTCGCTGGCATTCTGAGAATTGTTCCATCAGATGCTGATGTAAGGAACCCTAATAAACCACACCAGAAGTCAACTATTCAAGGCTGTTTGATCCTTAGTTACTTACTGTTCCTGCTTTTGCAGATTGATGCTGATTACTGGCTCGCTTCTGACGTTGATGTTAGTATGACTGATACATGGGGTTAATTGATGGGTCCTTGGACTTAGTCTGTCTCTTACATAGAGAAATAGCAATGAGACCACAGTAAACATTTGCATTGATGAAGGAGCTTGATCAGTAGGCCACCTTCAACTAGAGTCTTGTTTCGGTATCCGTGGATTGCATTTTCCCCGGTGCATGCTCTGTTCCCGTTAACCGGCAAAGCACAGAGAATACATTGTAAGCAGATCTTGTACATTGGCAGAATGATTGTGGTTGGTACCCAGCTACACCAAATACTTCAGATAGGCTCGGCAACTGCGGTAGGTTTCAGCTTTTCATTATAGTGGCCTTCCTTTGGAGGGACTGTGTGTGTATACCAAGTTAGAAGCAACACAGTCCAGAAGAAGGCTGTCGATCGGTTTATGTTATGTTATCTGGCCATCTCCCCTTCAAGAGCAGCATTGTTTGTATATTCTGACTAGCAATCTTATAAACTATAGCATATCAATAAAGGCTATTTTAATATCCGTTTCATGTTAAGCTCCATATTTTATACTCGATGAAATTGCGTGACACCTTTCTTTCTTGTAAATTTGTTTTCCATATTGATTGTGTATGGGCCTTGTATTGTGATCCTGTTTCAGGTACGCTACGTATAGAGGATATTCCACACCTTTTTTTCATTGTGCAGAGAATGGTAAATGTTTTGTGCCTCTTCTAGATGTGGTTCAGAGTTCGGAGTTTTATCCGAAACTGTAGTGTAGAAACTAACCCTAACATTGTTAGTATATCAGAATATTAAAATCGATGGGACGTGTGAATTCAGCAGCCTGAAGATCCCCCCCGCTATCTATCTGCAAGTCCTTACATTTGTTTGGCTCATTTGAATATGCATATTTCTCGAGAAAAGCTCACTTTATGCCTCCTCAAACTATCCCTGCATGCTAATTTTCACCTATAACTTCAAAACCGTTTGCAAAACCTATAACTTCAAAACAGAGGAGGCAGAGGAAAGGAGATCGGTCGGGGAAGAAATCGAGGTGATCTCACTCATTAGCTGATGGGAAAAGAGGGGGCCATCCATGGCGCGGAGAGAACAGAGGAGGCAGAGGAATCCATGGCGAGGCGCGGCGCGAGAGAGAGGAGGAAAAGAGATGGAAGGGATAAAATCAGGGAGCCCACGATTTTTACTCGGTGCTCGCGGTCTGCTACGGCGAACGGGGGGTCGAGGGATCATGGTGTCGTGCGGCACGGGCGCGGCGAGAGGTTGAAGACGATGTGGGGTCGACGACGGAGAAGGCGGTTTCGACTAGGTAAGTCTTTCCTCCTGAGAAACAGAAGCGGAAAGGTAGAGGTGGCTCGGATGAGGATGGTGTTGGGCTGGGAAATGGGTCGGAAGGAGGGGGTGAGGCTTCGGCCCACAGTGAGTTAGGGAATTTTTATTGAATCCAACGCAGATGCAGCACTGTAGTAATATTTTTTTGAGCTCTTAAAAATATAAATTGGCACTACAAAATTCAGAAAAATTTCATAAAGGCAAGTAAGAGTATTTTGAATCCAAATAAATTATGGAAAGATGCTTTTGAGTTCAGAAAAATTAAGAAAAAGTATTTAAGTTTTAGGAAAGAACTTAAAAATTTATGAATGATTAAAATAAATACTTGTACTGGAATTTGAAAATTGATGCTGTTACAAAGAGCTGTGTATTTCAAGATGTTGATTTACGATCCGAATTCTGATGATAACGATCGAATGATGGCAGTGGGATCGAAGGGCTAGAGGCCTCGGATTCGACTTGGAATTATTGTGTACTCGTTTTATGTACCCTTTGTAATCACATGTGATTAGTTGATGTCTTATTGTAAAATCCCCTGCTTTGTAACCTCCTCATATAGTTGACTATCACAGTTGTGTGGTGTGGTATTTTCCCGATTTGCGACTATGTCTCGTTTAATTTTGTTGGGGGAGAGTCCCTGTGCTATCTTGAGCCCTCGATAACCTCAGTGTGGTGGCACCAATTGGGGGCTTACCCCAGATAGTCCGTGAGCCAACCTCAGCGAAGTCCAGACGCCAACCTTGGTGAAGTCCACAAGCCAACATCTACAAAGTCCATGAGCCAACATCAGGAAAGTCCGCAAGCCAACCTCGGTGAAATCCTCTAGCCAACCCAGAGGGGGTCTGAAGCCAACCCTGGAAGGGGGCTGGAGCCAACCTTGGATGAGGTCCGAGGTCAGTCATGAACCAACCCCCGAGGCCTCTCGGACATGGTGGGACCCACATGGTGCAAAGGATGGAAGTACCCTTATGAGTAGGCTAAGCCTAGAGGGCAAACTTGTAACTTCACTTCACTTCCCTCCCCTCCCCACTCTATAAATAAGATCGAGGAGGATACCCCTTTTAAGTGGGGGAAGGAGGCCATTTTGTAACCCTAGAAACTTATATTGAATACACTTGGTCATTTGTGTGTGCTTCTCATTGAGTCTCTCCGCATCCTCGGTGATCTTTGAATTCGACTGAGGTGTTTACAAGTTTACTATCCGATCTCATGTCGACGATAGTTAGCATCGACCGTGGGGACTCGAGCAAGAAGTCATACTACATAAGTAGGGGAAGGCATGGAAGGTCGCCGAGGTGGGAGGTGCTGTGACAT
Organism: Melocanna baccifera; assembly: GCA_036346265.1. Lineage (NCBI taxonomy): Eukaryota > Viridiplantae > Streptophyta > Magnoliopsida > Poales > Poaceae > Melocanna > Melocanna baccifera. Next base: position 36,493,220 of record CM070685.1, read on the forward strand.
TCCAAAATTTTGTTTATTTTAGTTGGATTTTTTCTCTAGATTTAATTCTCCTTTTTCTTAAATATTTTATTTTGGTCAAGAGTAAGAAGTTATTAAAAACCAAGTTTAATTGGAGCTAAAGCAAGTTTATTTTATTTTATTTAGGTTCCTTGCTTTTTCTAGAATTTTAGGAATATTCTAGGATTTATTTGGATTTTTCTGCTATTTTCTAGGCCTTTATTCATTTTTTTGGGATTTCTGTAAATCAAAAATCAAGATTTAAAATTTTAAACCTTGACATCCCTCTTGGACCGACGCGCGGATGGCTCAGATTGGGCCACATCCTAGCACCGACCCATCCTGCTGCCCACCTTCTTTCTTCCACCGATAGGTGGGCCCACCCCCTTCTTCCTCTTCGCCCCCTTTTGCTTCTCCCTCCCCACCTCTTTCCTATTCCGGTCACTGACCGCCCAATCCCGCTGACCTCAGCCTTCCTCTTTACCTTCCCTGAATTTGGAAGCAGTGCGCCGCATGGAATACCCAACCCGCGACGATTCAAGAGATTACTACTTCGATGACTCGCATTAAACTGTAGAGCAAGGCAAGTTACATATCTTTGATTATTTCAATCCTAGTTTACAAATAAAATTATGTTGTTTTAAATTATGTTGCATGCTTAACTTTTATTCACAGTATTTCAATTTATGTTTTACTTTAGTTAATACCTATTTGTTATGACACCTTTGGTCTTATAAATTTTTGTACCTTATCACCCTAGAATAAAACTCTAGTTAGTACACTAGTATGGCTAGAGAATTTTGTAGCAAATACTTAGACCTGAATAGAAATAATTTTAGGATTGGAATAAGTTTTTCACATAAAATGATGAGCTTTTAAAATATATTTTTGATTTCGGTGAGTTAAGAATGTCTATGGAATAATTTTAAAATAAAATATAAAATTTAGTTTAGACTTAGGCAAATGGTTAGGTGGTGGGAGCTTATTAGCATACATTGTTGTTCGGTGGCTCAACTTGGTTTAGACTTAGGCAAATGCTTTAGACTGTAAGATGTAGGCTACTCATTGCTATTCTCACCGAAGCTGGTGAAGTCATCCTTTGAGAATAGTGAATTAAGTAACATGAGCATATAAATTACTTTACAAGTTACACCAAGAGGTTTAATAGAGTCACTACTACAGAAATCATTGTCACATACGGTTCAAAAACGTCATCACAGACGGTTTTCTGAATCGTCTGAATTTATGGGTTAGTGATAATACAAGGTCATCACAAACGGCTTTCGAACCGTATGTGGCATAAATATCATAGTTAAAAATCGTCTGTGATATTCTTTTCTACCCGTAAATCTATTTATGTTTATTGGCTAGTCTCAGGAAATGCTAACCATACCCTCTGAAACAAACAGATCAACATGTACATGTATACATACAATTCACATCTCAATTCATTTCACAAACATAAAACATCCAATTCACATCTTAATTCATTTCACAAACATAAAACATCTAATTCACATCTCAATTCATTTCACAAACATAAAACATCCATATCATAAATCAATTAATTAAAATAAAATAAAATATCTATTAACAAATACATAATTACAAAAGATCTACATTGCACTTGCACATAGATGGTAACATTGCATTTTTATTGCTCTATCACTCCAGCATCGAGGTCTCGTGAAAGGAATAGATCTATAATTAACGAACTTGTTAGGTTGCACAAGCAATACTTAGATGGTGCATGATTGCCATCCAAGTATTGCTTGTACAGCCTGACAAGTCGTTGATTATGGATTGTTCTTTTCGCGAGATCTCGATTCTGGAGTGATAGAGCAATAAAAAAAATCATTCTACGTTATGGAACTCTCTATCTGATTTTATAACTTGAGCCACCAAAAAGTACGCGCACTCTTCTCGCCTTTGTGCAAGGTCGGTCTAATGCAATGCAGTTGTCGGGATGGACGTAGTCTGTCGATAGGAATATAAATGTACGTATATATATAACCTAATAAGTATGAAATAATTATGGGAAGATTGACAAACCTTTGAATTGGTGATCTTCGAGGAGTAGTCTCATATGGTGGCAAACGTAGAATCCACATGTGTTGCCCTGCGGCTGCTGGTGGCAGTGCAAAAAATAGAATGTGTTAATTCAAAAGGTATTACTACCAACTGTTGCATAGGATTAATTAATGTGTACTAGTGAATACCAAAAATTTTTGAACATATTTCAGGCCGTTGGCCCCTTGCGTCGAGAGACCTCCCTTTGGAACGTACAGGGCGAACGACCTACGTGATTCGAAAAAGTTAACCTTAGTCATTCAGAAGGAAAGAGAGTACAATATAGTTATGTATAGAGAAAATATACTTACCTATCGATTAATTGGCTGATAACTGTGTGTCGGTTTTATTCTTACTTAGGGAATCAAGGTATATTGCCTTGTTCTATTTTGGTATAATTACTATTAAAATCTAGTGGAACCTCTGATTGTAGGGCATAAGTACGTATTCCTTATCACGGTGAGCCAATAGTGCTATTGTAATGTACCTCTCGACGAAGCATGCATCCTCGGTGATGGTATGCATGGCGACCAAGTGTGGGTCCAGGAAACCAATTGATGAGTTGAATGATCTAGCTTCAGTCACCATGTATCTATATATATACACACAAAAGCAACAAATTATATATGATATTTATCGGTATGACATGAACGGAGACTGTGATTGTACATACTTACAGCGTCCAGCATCAAATGAGTGAGTTGTCGAGAGCGTTGAGCGTGAAAAGATCAAATAAATCCTCAAAGGTCACCGTGAAGATACAATCATGAATATTGTGTTGTAAATAATCTGGCCTGAATTTGATAGTGATACCTGAGCGCCGTTCTCCCTGTGGCTTATTGGCCTGTTCCATATACCAAGAGTGTAATCTCTGGCAACTAAGGCCTAGGGTTAGGAGGCACTCCACTGGGACGATCATTGGCTCTCCTAGCACGAATTTGCGGGTCAATGGTAGGTACAGGATATCAGCATCGATCTTTTTTGATTTGCCTCTGCTGCCTCGGTTGTAGGTCGACTTCATGGTAGTCAACTGTATAGGTAGCATTGGTGCAAGTTGCTTCACCGGGAATAGCACCCGTGGACATGGCACTGGTGCAGGTAGCGGTGGTGGAGATAGACCTTCTGGAGATGGCACCAGTTCATGTAGCTCTAATTTGGATTGCCCTTGTGGACCTACCACCGATGAATAAGCCTCTAGGCAGATGTCACTTTTGGGGCCACTGGATGAAGGTTCCAATGATTTGCCCTAGAGTCACGAGCTCATCGTTGGGGGATTTCAGTAGCAGGACGACCTCAAAATTGGCATGCACATCATCCACATTCACTTTTCTGAAGCCTGGCGCTAAAGGTGCACCGTGCACCCTGGCCCCCTGACCGGACGGATATATCTGGCCCCAAGCAGCACACAAGGCAACGGAGGCATATCTCACTTAGAGTTTGCACTTCGTAGGCTCCTACATAACGATACAAAATTAGCTATTCCAATAGGTCTATCAATGGATCGAGCATTCTAGAGATAATAATTATTACCAAAATGTTATCCACAGGAAATTTGGCCTCATCTTCCGTTGTAGGATTGGACGCGCAGTTACTCTGACGGTTGGGGGGCTGGCTAGCACAGGAGCGGTGGCGGCGGTCTGCTGATTTTCTGTAAATCTTTGCATCTCATCTGTAACGTAATCAACAAGCTTCTCTCTAAGAGATGGCTTGATTTTCTCTCGTAGCCGTGCCTCACGCTCGACTTTGTTTCTCTTCCTACTCGATACAATTCGGAGTTATCTGAGAAACCATGTTTCCGAGGAACATAAAGCCCAAGGCCTCTCGTACGACCCGGGTGCTCCTTGTTTCTCAGTTCCGCAGAGAGTATGTCTTTCTTTCTAGTTGACTAGATTGATCCATAGGAAGATTCTACACTCAGTGCATCCTGCAAGAGCCCGACATATCATTTAACTTAATTCCTACGAAGTTGTGGAGTAATTACAAGCTACATAGTTCGATATCTTACTAGGCGGTGGGACACTTCTTCGTCTGCAGGGTTTCGAAAGGAGATGTTCCCTGACAACGTGGTAGATGACCTCGCTTTAATCCAATTTTGAGCGCGCTCATCTGGGATCATGGCAAATGGCGGGACGGTGTCCCGCAGGATTGCCTATTCGTCCTTCTTCCTCCACTGTGAGATTTTACTTGCATACCCAGCTGTGCCGGGTCTGTGGGGGTGTGTATTTTTTTGCCTGAAGGGCCTTGTGCGCCGCACTTGTACTTCTAAAATCTTCAGTCGTTTTAATCGCCTTAAACTCTTCCCATTGTGGTTGCAGGAATGGGTACTTATGAAAGGGCATTAGATCCTTCTCGACGTAGTGCTTGACAAGCACACTTTTGAAGTTCTTCTATGCTTTGCACGCCGCTAGCAAGGCATGTCATTGCACGGAGTCGTGGTATTCTTCTGGGAACTTGAACAATGCAAAAATCTCTGTTAGCAGCTCACATTTCTGAGTCTCACTCACGGTCTTTCACGAATCGAATGTGATCTCAATTCGTTCTCGTGCAACTATTCCGATCATTCTTCGAAATGCACACGCTGCTCGGTGAGGAAGGAGGGGGGGTCCTAGATCTATCAACCTCTATGATGATAAATCGGCCCTCAGGCTTTTTCGATAGTCCTCTTCCTTGGTGTTTTGATTTTGGAGTGGACGCATCCGACGATGATGTTGAAGAATACGCGGATGACATGTTGGCCTTCTCATATATGAAATGTAAGATTTAACATATATTCATATATTCTTAAGTATTTATATTCTTAAGTATATATATTCATAAGTAACATATATAGAAACATATATTCATACAATGCATACTTGAAGCTTCAAGAGTTATCAGGTGTTCTAATAAGCCAAGTATATAAACATGAAAAGTACATATATATCAAGTGTTGTAATAAGCTAAGTATCAAGTGTTCTAATAAGCCATCATATACTTTTGAACATATATTCATACAAGTGTTCTAATAAGCCATCATATACATATACTTGAACATATATTCATAAAAGTGTTCTAATAAGCCATCAAATACTTGAACATATATTCTAATAAGCCATCATATACTTGAACATATATTCATACAAATGTTCTAATAAGCCCTCATATACATATATACTTGAACATATATTCTAATAAGCCATCATATACTTGAACATATATTCATACAAGTGTTCTAATAAGCCATCATATACATATACTTGAACATATATTCATACAAGTGTTCTAATAAGCCATCATATACATATACTTGAACATATATTCTAATAAGCCATCATATATTCTAAGAAGTGTACACATACTTGAACATATATTCTAATAAGCCATCATCTAATAAACATATATTCATATAAGTAGATTCAAACTAACACAATGTACAAGGAGGGCAAGCCCTAGTAGAAAAGGCACAAATGCAAGAAGTGTGCATAACTCAGCCATAAATCAGAAGACTTGCAAGGAGAATGTACCTATAGAGGAACGTAGTTAGGGGAGGAGGGCGCCGGGCTCGTGAGGGAGGAGGGCACCGGAGTCGGGAGAGGAGGGTGCTGGGCTTGCGGGGGAAGAGGGCGCTGGAGTCCAGGGAGGCGGCGCCGGGCTCGGGGAGGTCGGCGACAGGCCCAAGGGAGGAGGAGGGCGCCGGCGGGCTCAAGGACCGGAGTTGGCAACGGGCTCGGGAGAGCGGCGGTGAAGTCATCTTGAGTGCTCTCGATCGGCTGGTTGGTGTAGCTAATAACTCAGTACGCGCAAAACCCTTGCTGACGGCTTATATAAAATACTTATTACAAACGGTTCTTAACTAAGAACCGTCTGTGATAATAAATATCACAGACGGTTCTTAACTAAGAACCGTCTGTGATAATAAATATCACAGACGGTTCTTACCTAAAAACCATATGTGATAAAGATATCACAGAACCGTCTGTAATAAGCCTTTCCATCCCACGCACTCCATCCCACGCACTAGAGTTATTAATTACCTACACTAACCAGCAAGTACTGTAATAAGACCTCACAGAGTGTATTTCTTTACAACAACCCATTGTATTTCTTTACAACAGTCCAGTGTATTTGTTTACAATAGCCCAATGAACATAGAGATATATTTGTATGACTCATTCTCAAAATTCACCGATATATATTGCACATTCATTGTTATATACATAAATGCAAATTCACATATACATCACATACATGCATTGTTATATACATAAATGCAAATTCACATATACATCACATACATGCATTGTTACATACATAAATATAAATTCACATATACATCACATACATACATTGTTATATACATAAATATAAATTCACATATACATCATATACATGCATTGTTATATACATAAATGCAAATGCCCACATATATATCGCACATTCTCATTCCACTTATTTTCTTTGAAAATTAACTCTTCATGATGATCAATGCGTATGTAACTAGTTTCGTCACGTTGTTCATCGTCGACCCTTATGCCATTTCTAAAAGGTGATAACTCGTTAAATTGATTGTATTCGTCCTCGTCCACTATATTCTCTACTCCAATAATTCTCCTTTTTTCCATAAAGAACTACATGACGCTTCTTATTTGCTGGGTTGGTTACATAGAAAACTTGAACAACTTGGTTAGCAAGTACGAATGGTTCGTCTTTGTATCTGACACGTTGGAGGTCCACGATAGTGACACCATATTTGTCAATCTTCACCTGTGGGAGATGCACCTAACGACAGCGAAATAAGGGGATCTTGAATACCACATAGTCGAGCTCATAAATCTCTTCTATGAATCCATAGTACAAGTTTCTCAACTCATCGGTACTAAACGTATCTATGCGGATACCGCTGTTCTGGTTAGTGCTCTTTACATCCTGAGCCTGTGTATAGAATGTGTACCTCTTTATGTCATATCTTTGCCATGTTACAACTGTAAATGTTGGCCCTTTTGCCAACATGTCAGCATCTCACTTAACGAGATCCTAACGATTTGCTCCTTCAACCATTGGTTGAATCGACTGCTGGTTGTCTCATGATCCAAATATCTGACCGCTCCAGATTCTGTTGCCGAAGCACATCCTTGTGCTGGTCGACATAAGGGGCAACTTCAGTCATGGGTTGCAAAACCATGAAATGGACTTCAGTATACGTGTCCATATCTGGAGTGATTGCTTTCCTTCCGATAGTTCCGATACCCTTGAGCCTCCCCTCATGACGAGATTGAGGTACACCTATCGATTCAATCTGAGTCATATAATTGACATAAAACTCAATGACCTCTTCACTTGCATAACCTTCGACGATGCTGCCCTCCGGTCGAGATCGATTTCGTACATAGCACATGAAAATTCCCATGAACATCTCAAATGGGTACATACTACATAGGAATACGGGCCCGTACATTTTTATCTCTCATACAACGTGAACAATGAGATGGACCATGATATCGAAAAATGAAGTAGGGAAATATATCTCAAGATGACATAGAGTCATCACCACCTTGTCCTGTAGAGCATCTAGTCCTTCAAAATCGATAACTTTTTAAGCAATTGTGTTAAAGAAATAACATAGCCTTATGATTGTCTCTCGAACTTTGATTAGCAAAATATTTCTAATTGTAATAGGGAGCATCTGTGTCATCAGCACATGATAATTATGAGACTTCATGCTATTTAACTTCAAATCTTGCATCGAAACAAGTTTTTTCATATTACCGGAGTAACCAGATGAAACTTTGACATCATGCAAGTACTGGCACAGTTCTATTTTCTCAGCTTTGGACAGAGTGTAACACGCAGGGGAAAAGTACATTCGTCTATTATCTATTTCTGTCAGTGCTAACTCAGGTCTGATGTCCATATCAGCCAAGTCAAGCCGTGCTTTGACGCTGTCCTCTGTTTTATCACGAATGTTCAGTAAGAGGTCAATCAAGTTGTCACATACATTCTTTTTTATGTGCATGATGTCGATGCAGTGCTGAACATTTAGGTACTTCCAATAAGATAAGTCCCAAAATATCGATCCTGTTTTCCAGATGTTCTTCTTATAAGCCCTCAATTTACGTCCCTTTCTGAGGACAACATCTAAATCTTTAACCATATTATAAATCTCTTTTCCGTTTAAATGCCTTAAAGCTGAACTGACCTCCTTCTCTTCGTCAAATTGTTTCTTCATCTTAAGGTATGGATGAGCCCTCCAAAGGAACCGGCGGTGACGCATTTACACGGTTTTACGTGAGTGTTTCAGCCACACCATCTAAGCAGTGAGTACAAGTTTTGGCACCTTTTGTACTCTGGCCCGACAGGTTGGCAAAGGCAGAATAATCATTTATAATGCAGAACAATATGGAGCGCAAAGTATAATCATTTATGGTGCAGAACAATAAGGAGTGCAAAGTGAAGTTTTCTCGTTTGTATGCATCCCATACCTATACCCCTTCGTTCTACACTACTTTTAGATCTTCCACCAACGGTACTAGGTATACATCAATATCATTCCCATGTTACTTTGGCTCTTGGATAAGTATCGACAGCAAAATATACTTTTGCTTCATACATAACCAAGGAGAAAGGTTATAGATGCAAAGAGTCACGAGCCAAGTGCTATGTCGGCTGCTCATGCTACTGAAAGGATTCATTCCATCTGTACTCAATCTAAAACTTATATTCCTCAGTTCTGCATCAAAATCTACAAAACACCTATCAATGTTTCTCCACTGGGTGGAATCAGCAAGGTGTCTCAGCATTCCATCCTTCTTGTGCTCCTCCGAGTGCCAACGCAGCAGTTTTGCCTCCTTTGGATTCGCAAAAAACCGCTTCAAACGGGGAATTATAGGAAGATATCATGCCACCTTTGCAGGAGGTCCTTTCTTCACCTCTGTTCTCTTGCCATCATCGTCTGATTGATTGTTACGTTTGTATCGGGATGCGTTGCACACTGGATAGACATGCATGTTTGCATACTCTTTACGGTAGAGGATACAGTCGTTTGGACATGCATGTATTCTTTCTACTTCCATTCCCAATGGACAAAGAACCTTCTTGGTTTTATACGTAGTTTTAGGTAACTCATTTCCCTCCAGAAGCATGTCCACTAAAAGATCTAGCAGCGCCGTGAAACTCTTGTCGGACCAACCGTTGCTTGCCTTCAATTTCAACAGTTCAAGCATAGCTAACAACTTCGTGTACTTTGACTTGCATATCAAACCCAGATTTTCAATTCAAATTCCTCTGTGATTCCACCGCACTATTCCCTGGATCAGTAGATAGTGCTCACAGTACATTGCTGATATCATATCATACATCGCATGATGATCACATTGTCAACATAATATTTACATATATCAGAGTTTTAAAATATGCCACGTCGGGTAGTTGTTTCACGCAACGGGCCTCCCAGTCCAAATATTACAATCAAAAGATAAGCAGCGGAAAAACGATAACATTGGCGGAACCATAAGCCACAAGCAGCGACTGGGGGTAAACATGTGCATCTATATTGCCCAACCCTGGGTAATAGAGGTGAACACCCTTACGGAAAGTCTAACTGCTCAGGACTGGACATTTTGAAATCCGTCCTAGTTGTCGTCGTCGGCTCCTTGACTTGGCGCTTCCTCGTAGGCATAGTGATCCTGTCCTTCCGCCTCTGGATTTGATTATGCGAGTGTGAGTACATTAACCACCGTACTCAGCGATCCAACACACATAATGTAGTTATATAACATACATAGTTTGTCAAAGGATAGGCTCGGGTTAATTTATTTTGCTGAAAATTGTAGTTTAAAAGACTTATGATTATATATAAGAAAATTCCTAGACTTAGCCCTTGAGTTAAATTCATAATACTTTTGAGAAAAGATTTTATAGAATAAGTACAGATCTCATCCTTCGCCACCATACACTTGAACCACATAACTTGTTTTTAGTATTATAGCTGCTTAACTTATCACTGGGACAATACCCAGGATAACTCAAATCAGGACAGTCCATCGTCCTTCATTTTTCCATTCCATGTCCCAACCTTTAAAATTGTTTTTGAAATAGAACTATATCAGAGTTAAGTTCCCATATCCGCTCTTGACCGTGGGCACTGCTATTCGAATAGTTTTGACTCTGCATAGTTTGTACACTTTCATCACAAAAGACGATCCGCTCGTTGCCCCGCATGATTCCTTAGTCATGCAGTTGAGTAGATCATCACAGTGACCTTTCAACACTACCTAGCCTCGGGGTCTCATCTCACCCTATGGGTTGCTCCCACTTGCGGTAGGACCCATATGTTGCATGGGATATTAATCACTCTTTTACTAGCGCCTCAAGCTCTACTTCCCATATGCTAGTAAAATAAGAGAAACAATTCACCCTTCACTTGGTATCCCTTTAGCCACCCCAGGCCCTGGCCTTCTTTCCCCCAATCTGTGAGACGAGTCCAAGGTTCGTCAGGGTTTGCTTAGTCAAGTTGCACTTTGCAGACTTGTGGTTGTACTGTTTTACAATAGGAGGTTATGACCCGATTCAGTCCTTGTATTATCTGGGCGATTCTACCACAAACCACACACTCGTGCACACCTGATGGGAACGGGGTCCCAATCTTCCAATAGGTTCTGGATAGGTTCGATTTGGTGGAGGCGCGACACAAATCGATCCGACTTCCGAACAACACGTCCCGAACCCCGCAATCGCAGCACCATGTCTCCTCAGGTTATCAACCGTGCGCTGCCCGGTTGACCTCTCCAAGAAGGCTAATCCTCGCCTGCGAATCGAAGAACACAAGCAATAACAAGGAAGAACACAACGGAATTGCGGATGTATTGGTTTAGCACTCGAAAGTTGGGGTCTCACAAACCGATGAACGGCGAAACTGTTCAAGACAGAATTAATCTAAGCAAAACCCAACCCTAATGGTGGGGGTGGTGGCTGTATATAAAGGAGTGAGGGGCGTGCAAAACCCCTGGACGCGCCCTAATGGGCTCCAACACGATACAAAGCCGAACGGCCCAAAAGACGGTGGCGCAGCACCCTGATAGATTCTGAATGTCCACTTGTTTTGATGATTCCCGTTGACTCAGAAGGAATTTTGATATGGAACCAGATCCATTGGAAAGGTCTCGTTCTCAGCTTTCCATACATATGTGGAACGTCCAAAACGGAGTCCGTATGCGTCCTGGGCGTCCGTTTTACTGCAGGCTGGTCCTGAAGGCCGAGGCAAACTCGAACTCGAGTTGGACTGGGCCTCCGGCTTGACTTGGACGTCCTTGCTCGTCTTCTCCGCCTCCACACCTCTCTCCATGTACTTCATGACCCTCTCCAATGTTCCTAAGCAAGATAACATCATTAGGTAGCAATCTATTCTCAAAACTATAAAAAGGATCGCTTAAGAACGAGCTCACCTCTAGATTTAATTGTCGCATGCGAGCTCGGGTCATTGGACCTTGCATAACGGTTGGAGGATCAGCGGTTGCATCCGAAGGAGTGATGTCCTCATCATCCTCCCCCTCTTGAAGTGGAGTCGTCCTCGACTTAAGCTCATCTTCTTCTCCCAAGTATGGCTTCAAATCTGCAATGTTAAATGTGGGACTAACCCCGAACTCGGGTGGCAACTCAAGTTTATATGCATTATCATTTATTTTCTCAATTATCTTAAAAGGACCAGCAGCTCTAGGCATCAATTTCGACTTTCTTAACTCAGGAAATCTATCTTTTCGCAAGTGCAACCAAACAAAATCACCCGGTTCAAGTTTAACTTCCTTTCTACCTTTACTACCAACAATCCTATATTTTTATTCATCTTTTCAATGTTTGCCTTAGTAGTCTCATGCATTTTGACAATAAAATCAGCACGCTCCTTAGCATCATTATGAACTCTCTCACTAGTAGACAAAGGTAAAATATCAATAGGGGCACGGGGATTGAATCCATACACTACCTGAAAAGGACTTACCTTGGTGGTGGAGTGTTCCGCTCGATTATATGCGAACTCAACATGCGGCAAACACTCTTCCCACAGCTTCAAATTGTTCTTCAAAACAGCTCTCAATATGGTAGACAATGTGCGGTTCACCACCTCGGTTTGGCCATCAGTTTGTGGGTGACATGTTGTAGAGAACAACAACTTGGTACCCAACTTGTTCTATAGAGTACGCCAAAAATGACTCAAGAACTTGGCGTCACGATCTGAAATAATAGTAGAAGGCATACCATGCAAACGAACTATCTCTTTGAAAAAGAGGTCAGCAATATGAACGGCATCATCGGTTTTATGACATGATATAAAGTGAGCCATCTTAGAAAAACGATTTACAACAACAAAAATGCTATCCCTCCCTCTCTTAGTCCTGGGCAATCCTAAAACAAAGTCCATAGAAATATCTTCCCACGGAATAGAAGGAACAGGAAGAGGCATATATAAACCATGTGGATTCAAGCGAGACTTAGCTTTTTGACATGTAGTGCAGCGAGCCACAAACCGCTCAACATCTCGCCTCATTTTTGGCCAAAAGAAGTGTGTGACCAGAACGTCCTCCGTCTTCTTAGCACCAAAATGTCCCATCAAACCGCCTCCATGCGCTTCCTGCAACAACAAAAGACGAACGGATCCAACTGGAATGCATAGGCGGTTAGCTCTAAACAAGAACCCATCCTTGATCACGAATTTATTCCATGCTTGTCCCTCTTTACAATGCAACAACACATCTTTAAAATCAGCATCAAAAGCATATTGTCCTTTAGTGGTTTCAAGACCAAAAATGCGACAATCAAGTTGAGACAACATGGTATAGCGTCGAGACAAAGCATCAGCGATCACATTATCCTTCCCTTTCTTGTGTTTAATAACATAAGGAAAAGATTCAATAAATTCAACCCACTTAGCATGTCTACGATTCAAATTGGTTTGACTACGAATATGCTTAAGTGATTCGTGATCAGAGTGAATGACAAATTCTTTAGGCCATAAATAAAGTTGCCACGTCTCTAAAAAACGAACAAGAGCATACAATTCGTTATCATACGTGGAATAATTAAGAGCAGGACCATTCAATTTTTCACTAAAATAGGCAACAGGTTTGCCTTCTTGCATCAAAACACCACCAATACCAATTCCGCTAGCATCACATTCCAGCTCAAAAGTCTTACCAAAATCCGGAAGTTGGAGCAATGGTGCGTGTGTAAGCTTATCCTTCAAAAGATTAAAGGACTCCTCTTGTGATGGCCCCCAATGGAACACGACTCCCTTCTTTGTCAACTCAATCAACGGTGTCGCAATGGTGCTGGATTCCTTGACAAAGCGGCGATAAAATCCTGCAAGGCCAAGAAAACTCCGCACTTGGGAGACCGTCGTGGGCGTGGGCCAACTCCATATCGCCTCCACCTTGGCTCTATCAACCTCAATTCCCTGTGGAGTCACAACATACCCAAGAAAAGAGACTCGATCCGTGCAAAAGGTGCACTTCTCAAGGTTACCAAACAAACGTGCATCTCTCAAAGCATTAAAAACAGCACGTAAGTGATTGAAATGTTCATCCATTGACTTGCTATAAATCAAGATATCATCAAAGTAAACGACCACAAATTTACCAATGAAAGGACGTAAAACCTCGTTCATTAATCTCATGAAAGTGCTAGGTGCATTAGTTAAACCAAAAGGCATGACTAACCACTCATACAAGCCGAACTTAGTTTTAAAAACAGTTTTCCATTCATCGCCAAGTTTCATTCTTATTTGGTGGTATCCACTACGCAAGTCAATCTTTATGAAAATTATAGCACCACATAACTCATCAAGCATGTCGTCTAGCCTAGGAATAGGATGACGATACCTTATAGTAATGTTGTTAATGGCTCTACAATCTACACATATACGCCAAGAACCATCTTTTTTGGAAACCAAAAGAACAGGAACAGCACAAGGGCTAAGGCTCTCACGTACGTACCCACGGTCCAAAAGGTCTTGTACTTGTCGCTGAATCTCCTTAGTCTCTTCAGGATTGGTCCTGTACGCCGTACGGTTTGGCAAACTCGCTCCAGGGATCAAGTTAATCTGGTGCTCAATCCCTCGAATGGGTGGAAGTCCTGGAGGTATCTTGTGAGACCCGGAAGTAGAAACTCCCAGACCCCCCCTGTGTATTGCCATACTAGTCCCAGATCAACGCTAGTACACACAGAAAATCAGATAAAATGATACATTGCCAACAACGCTTTATTACAATAATAACGTAAATACATAAGTCCTGGCCCAAGGCCTTACATACCGTGCAGTTCATCGAACCTCTTACACAAAATAAAACAGCGGAAGCAAAGTATTCAGATAAACGGCCCATCAATCTGCCACAGGCAATTGACTTGAGCAACGAGTCCTAGTCCTCCGGAAAGAATCCATCATAGCCGCAAGCGGAACAGTAGTCGTAGTCCCCTTCCTGAGCTTCAACCTCTTCTGAGAATTATTTGAAGTGTAGTATGTGAGTACATAAAGTACTCCGCAAGTCTTGGGAAAGATGCAATAGATGCAGGGCTTACAAAGGAAGGTTATATGGCTCTTTTGCATAAATGAGCATTTTATTTCAAATTTATATACTATTACTAAAAGCATTTTGTTAAACATTGAATTTTCATAATCTAAATTTTAATAAGTACCTTAGTGAAGGTTACATCTACCATCACTGATAATTAGGCTATCTCCGCCAAGATTCAAAATAGAGTTTAATTCCACCTGAACTGGTTACATCCACCAGACCAAAATCACGAGAGTTCTATCCACTCTCTAGTTTTTCCAAAACCTTTTCTTTTTAAATTCGAAGTCAAATCTCTACTTTATGAATGTATTCCTTGTTCGCCCTTGACCGTGGGCACGGCTATTCGAATAGTTTTATTACTCTGTAGAGTGTGTACAACTTTACCCACAAGAGATATG
This sequence comes from Melocanna baccifera, assembly GCA_036346265.1. Taxonomy (NCBI): domain Eukaryota; kingdom Viridiplantae; phylum Streptophyta; class Magnoliopsida; order Poales; family Poaceae; genus Melocanna; species Melocanna baccifera. The sequence goes on from CM070685.1 coordinate 36,508,224, forward strand.
TTACCTTAACAGTCAACACGCTTCCTTTGGCATGAGACCCAGATAAAATATCACAAAGCTTTTCACCTACTCCAGTATAGTTTTATATCACTCGTTGAGGTTTCATCATTTGAAGGGTTAAATCCACCACATTCAGAAGCCCCCTCTTGCGCCATGTGAGTGCAGTAAATCCCTGCCCCTCACTTTGAGTAATCAGTAAATCCCTGATACCCATTTTCCAATAGTGACACAAAGACTAAACTATTATAGGTTAATTGGCTAGGTTGTACCCATTTTAACTTGTGGTTGTACTGTTTTACTCAGATTGGACAAACACAAGAATCGGTCCTTAGACGACTAGGGTGGATCATTCACAAACCCATTTATCGTGCTAAACCGCACCAGCCAAACATTCCATCCACCCTCGTCAATTTCACCTTGACTTTCATTTTTATTTTTTTTTAAATTTACAGTGGTAACATCTATTACCACTTTTCAAACAAAACATGAAATCCAAAACATTCCTTAATCATTTTTCTCATATGAGCATTTTTACATTTATCAGCTAGACTAAGCATCTACTAATGTTATTAAATTCAACAAAGTAATACTAACTCATTATTGAGTCAAAGATTTATCCTAGGTTGACAAGGGTACATGGTACATAATTTCCAAAAGAGGGCATAACAAATTGGTGCTTATCTAAATTTTAGAATTTAAATTATCAATTTACTAAACATAGCAATGCAATTAATTTAAAATAATTTGCAAAAACAATTTATAAAACATGGGAGCAAAATGGTCAAGGAGACTTGCCTTCTGGAATTATGTTGGAATCTTCCCGAGGTTGCTCTTGAAAATCGTCGGACAGATCGGATTCTACAAGAGAAACGAGAAGAACCAAATAAATAAAATAAAATAAAAACTCAAAAATTAAAAATAAATATACCAAATGAAAGTTTGAAATTTTAGATGAATTTAGAAATTTGAATGGGTCAATTTGGAGTTAAAATGCAAAAGTTATAGCCTTTCAAAATTTAAATACCAAAATAAAAGAAAAAGGCTATTTTCTGGATTAAAATTTAAACCGAAAATCATTTATGACGTCAGCAAGAATTATTTTTCTAAAGGAAAATCGGAATAATGACGTCAGCATGGGATTTAAATAAAACCGCAGAGGCTGACAGGTGGGGCCGGTCCACGGTGGACCGAGTCCACGGAACAGTACACGCGGCGGCAGCATACCGACGCGAGCAGAAGGGCGACGTGGCGTGCGCTGATGCCGCCACGTGTCAAGCCGGCGCGGTGGCGCCACGTGGCACCGGGGCGGTTTTGGTCGGCGTGGCATGCCACGTGGCTGCTGACGTGGATTAGGGCTGACGTGGCACGCACTGGTGCTGCCACATGGCTAGGGCTGACGTGGATGACTCGGGCGCGGCGGTAGCGGCGAGATCGGATGGCTCGCGGTCGTCCACGCGGTAAGATCTGAGCCTTCGGCTCAGATCCGGATGGACGACGACGATGCGGCGGCGCAGAGGCGGGAAGGCAGAGATCGCCGACGCGTGGCGCGGCGCGTCGCGCGGGCGTGGAGTGTCGGTGGACCCAACGGCGGAGAGGGAGACGCGTGGCGAGCGCTGATGCCTCGCGGTTCCAATCTCGGATGAACGGTTGGGATGCGATGGTGCGGAGGCGGGGAACCGCTGGATCGCCGACGCGTGCCTGGCGCGTTGTGCGAGGCGTCGCGCGACGCCGAAGCCTTGCGCTTGCGCGAGGCGCGACGCAGCGGTGGTGGCGCGGGAACCGAGGGGCGGAGCGAGCGACGGGGACGGCGGAGGAGCTCACCGGCGGCGACGAAAACGTGCTCCGACGTCTTGAAAACACGGCGGTGACGCACGCAAGAGGAACCGAGAGGAGGAGTGCGCGAAGGGGTAGACGGGCTCCCCGGCGACGTCTTTATACCCCGCGGAGAAGAAACGGACGCACGAACTCGCCGGAGAAGACGCGACGGTTTCCGACGCTCCAACGGTGGAAACGGGCGACGCCTCGGGGAAGAAACGGCGGCTTATTAACGCGCACGACGAGCGGATGCTTCGGGACCGTTCATGGCGAGAAGTAACGGCCGGGAGGCGAAGAACGCGGAGCTCGGGCGGCGTAGTAATGGCGACGGCGCGCGCGGAGGCGAAACCGGCGGGGACGACGGGCCTGACAGGCGGGACCCGCCTGTCAGCGAGAGAGCGAGAAACGGAGAGATGGCTCGGATGCACGACGCGTGGCGGAGGGAAAAGAACCGGGCCGTCGGATGAGAAGCGAAGGGGTAAGTGAAGGCGGACGGTGCGGATCAGATCTGGCGGCGGGGATGGACGGCCGAGATCGGAGCGGGGCGCGGGTGCGAAGGCGATCGCTGGTGCCGCCGTGTGTCAGTGCGGATGCGCGACGCGTGGCGGCAATGAATCAGGCGAGAGGGCGCGGCAGCAGCGCGGCGTGAAAGGGTGTCTGTGGCGGCGGCGGCGCGGGGATGAGCGACGCGTGGAGGGGAGAGAAAGATCGGGCGGCGGGGATACTTTCCAAGAATTTCCTTTTTTCAGAAATTCAATTAAACTTCTAGGAGCTCTAGAAAATAGCAAATAAATCCAGAAAATTCACCAAAAATACCAGAAAATTCCTTGAGAGACAGGGAACCCAAATAAAATATTTCCAGCAAATTTTTATGTTGAATTTAATCATATTAAATTCTTTTAAATTCTAAAAATTCATTTAAGCTGGTTTTAAATTGAAGAAAATTCCAGAAATTTATTTTTAAATGCAAGGTTTTAAAAATCTCTGAGAATCAGGATGTTACAAACCTACCCCCCTTAGAAAGAATCTCGATCCCGAGATTCGGAAGGACTGGGAAAAAGATTAGGGAACTCCGCTCTGAGATTCTCCTCACGCTCCCAAGTTGCTTCCGACTCTGGACAATTGCTCCACTGTACTTTGCAAAACTTGATAGTCTTGTTTCGGGTACGACGTTCGGCTTCTTCCAAAATCTTGACTGGAAACTCTGGATATGAGAGATCTTCTTTTAGATTCACTTCTTCTAAAGGCATCAGCTCTTCTGGCACTCTTAAGCACTTTTTCAATTGTGACACATGGAACACATCATGCACATCTGACAGTTGGGAAGGAAGCTTCAACTGATAAGCAACTTCACCTCTTCTGGCTATAATTGGAAATGGTCCAATATATCTTGGAGCAAGCTTCCCACTGACTCTGAAACGACGCATACCTTTTAGAGGTGACACTTTCAAATACACATGATCCCCTGGTTGAAACTCTAACATCCTGCGACGATTGTCCGCATAACTCTTTTGCTTGGTCTTTGCTGTTTTTAACCTGTCTCGAATTAAACGAACTTGCTCTTCTGCTAGCTTCAATACATCAGGTCCAAATACTTGACTTTCTCCTGTCTCTGACCAATACAAAGGTGTTCTACACTTTCTACCATATAAAGCTTCAAATGGAGACATCTCTAAACTTGATTGGTAACTATTATTGTAAGAGAATTCTGCGTAAGGCAAACTTTGGTCCCAACTGGCTTTATTGGCTAATGCACACGCTCTTAACATATCTTCCAAAATTTGATTTACCCTTTTCATCGACCGTCGGTTTGAGGATGATAGGCAGTACTGAAATTTAAATTGGTTCCCAAAACTTCATGAAGCTTCCGCCAAAATCTTGAGGTAAATTGAGATCCTCTATCTGACACAATCTTCTTTGGGATTTCATGCAAACACACAATCCTTGACATATAAAGTTCTGCCAATCTATCTTCCGAATAAGTGGTCTTAACTGGTATGAAATGGGCAACTTTTGTTAAGCGGTCCACTATAACCCAAATTGAATCATAGCCGGATTTGGTCCTTGGTAGCCCAGTTATAAAGTCCATTCCGATTTCCTCCCATTTCCATTCAGGTATCTGCAAGGGTTGCAAAAGACCAGCAGGTCTCTGATGCTCTGCTTTAACTCGCTGACATATATCACATAAGGCTACATATTCTACAATTTCCCTTTTCATACTGGTCCACCAGTAGCTTTCCTTTAGATCTTGATACATTTTTGTACTTCCGGGATGAATTGAATATCCTGCTTCATGAGCTTCTTTTAAAATTAAATCTTTTATTTCCTTTTTCTCGGGGACTAGGATTCTCTTTCCAAACCAAAGAGTCCCCTCTTCATCTTCTGAAAATCCAGACGCTTTACCTTTCTTCATATTCTCTTTAATTTCTTTAACATATTCATCCTCTCGTTGGGCTGCCTTGATCGATCTTCTAAGGTAGGGTGAACCTTCAATCTGAGACAAAATACCTTCATTAACTATTTCCAAATTCAATCGTTGAAATTCTTCATGGAGGGTTAGCCGCTTATCCGAATTGATGATTGTTAATATGACTCTTCCGACTCAAAGCATCGGCTACTACGTTAGCTTTTTCGGATGATAATGTATTCCCACATCGTAATCCTTTATCAATTCCAGCCATCTTCTTTGTCTCAGTTAAGGTCGAGTTGAGTGAATATATACTTTAAACTTTTATGATCTGTATATATTTCACACCGACATCGATTAAGTAATGCCTCCATAACTTTAGAGCATGCACAACAGCAGCTAGCTCTAAATCATGAGTGGGATAATTTTCTTCATGCGGTCTTAACTGCCTTGATGCATAAGCTACCACTTTTCCTTCTTGCATTAGTACGCAACCAAGTCCTTGTCTTGATGCGTCACAATAAACTTCAAAATCTTTCCTGATGTCGGGTAACCGCAAAACTGGTGCAGAAGTTAATCTCTTCTTTAACTCTTGAAAACTGTCCTCACAAGATTTACTCCATTCAATTTTCTTTTCCTTCTTTAATAACTGCGTGAGAGGCCTGGCAATCTTGGAAAATCCTTCAATAAAACGTCGGTAGTAACCTGCTAAACCCAGGAAACTCCAGATTTCTGTTACGGTCTTGGGTTGTATCCAATTTAACACATCCTTAATCTTTCCTGGATCCACAGATACTCCTGCAGAAATTACATGTCCCAAAAACTCGACTTCCTTTAACCAAAATGCACATTTGCTGAATTTGGCATACAATTGATGTTCTCTTAATCTTTGTAAAAATATCCTCAGATGTCCTTCGTGTTCTTTCTCATTCTTGGAATATATAAGAATGTCATCTATGAAGACAACAACAAACTTATCTAAATAGTCCATGAATACTTTATTCATCAAATTCATAAAGTATGCTGGTGCATTTGTCAAATCGAAAGACATGACCAAATACTCATATAATCCATATCGAGTAGAGAAGGCTGTTTTTGGTATGTCTTCGGGTCTAATTTTTAATTGGTGATATCCTGATCGGAGATCAATTTTTGAGAAAACACTCGATCCTTCCAGCTGATCAAACAAATCATCGATCCGAGGCAAGGGATATTTATTCTTGATTGTTACTTCATTCAGGGCTCTATAATCCACGCACATACGCCGGCTACCATCTTTCTTGTTCACTAGAAGCACTGGGGCTCCCCAAGGTGAAGAACTCGGTCTAATGAAACCTTTCTCTTGCAATTCTTGAATTTGCCTCTTAACTTCCGCTAGATCATTAGCTGACATCCGATAGGGTCTCTTAGCTATTGGTGCTGTACCAGGAACCGGATTTATAACAAATTCAATTTCTCGATGCCGTGGCATTCTGGTAAATCCTCGGGAATACATCGGGTATTCACTTACTACGGACACATCCTCCAAACTTCTCCCTTTTAAGCTGGTCAATAAACTTCCCTTGTTTGAGGGTGTACTGGATTCATATCTAATCTGAATTCCATCAGAATTTGTGAGAATAACGGCGCGATTGGCACAATCTATTTGCCCTTTATACTTGGTCAGCCAATCCATACCAAGTATAACATCTATGCCTTCGGAGTCTATTATAATAAGGTTCGCTAGGAACTTTACTCCGTTTATATCTATGGTTGCAATAGGCCAAACCAAATTAGTCCTCAATTCTTTTCCAGGTGATTGGACTAACATGAGATTCTTTAGCAAGCAAACATTCCAATTATTTCTTTCAGCAAAAACTTCTGTTACGAATGAATGTGAAGCTCCAGAATCAAATAATGTAATTGCAGGAACTGAATTAACAAGAAACTTACCTAGAACCACGTCTGGTGTATCCTGTGCTGCCTCTGCGGTGACATGATTGATGCGCCCTTTGTTGAATGTCTGTGGAGTCTTGGGAGTCTGAGGGCTTCCACGTCCCTGACCAGCGGTTGGAGCTCTTGCCGGTGTAGGATCAAGATTGAAACGGACCGGGGTTACCGCTTGACGTTTCTGGGGACAATTATTGGCATAATGCCCCATGTTCTTGCAATTGAAGCATTGCACCCCTGCAGTTGCAGTCCTATTCGGTTGAGGTTGAGCTGTATTTCCAGATCGAGGAGCTTGAGGTAAAGGACGGGGTGCAGAAATTGGTGTCATTGATTGGTTGGGCAAAGGAGGCCGGCTAAACTGCTGTGAGTTGGAACGGTGACGAGAGCTGCTCGCAGACTGTTGAGCTTGAAACTTCCTCTTTCTGGACTCAAAGAGCTAACGCTGGGCATCTTCCTGCACAAGGGCTTTGTTCACCAAATGCTGAAAAGTGGGATAGTCATTGGATACTAACTGTACCTTGAGATTAGGATCCAATCCTCCCATAAACCTCCAGATCTTTGCTTCATCAGTTGCCACATCCTCTGTTGCATATCTCGACAGCTGAATGAACTTACTCAAGTATGTGGAAACACTAAGGTTTCCCTGCTGTAGTTGGTGAAATTCTTTCCTTTTCATTTCCATGATACTCATAGGTATGTGAGTAGCTCGGAAAGCTCGCACAAAGTCTGCCCAAACAATATTCTGAGCATTTTGGTGTGCAGCGCAATAGTTTTCCCACCAGTTTGCTGCAACTCCCTTGAGTTGATGGGCAGCATAAAGAACTTTCTCATTCTCATTGCATTGCGCCAAATTTAATTTCCGTTCAACCTCCTTTATCCAGTCATCCGCTTCTAACGGATCGACAGATCCTGCGAAAGTCGGGGGTCGAGTCCTCATGAATTCCCCCAACTTGGATTGGGGTGGCTGAGCTGGTGCTTGATTGATTTGATTAACTTGATTTTGAGCTAAAGCTTGAAGAAGCTGCAGTTGCATGGCCATCATCTGCTCCATATTCGGGGCTTGAGCCGGCGGGGGTGGAATTGGGGCATTGTTATCATTGGGTGCTTGATTACTGTTAACATTGCTCCTGGTATTCACCATCTGAAGCTCCACCAAGAAAATCACAAGGTAAGAGAGAAAAGCATAGATAAGGAGTAGGGGTGGCTGACAACATCTCAAACCAACACACAAGAACCAAAGCAATAGTTGACAAAACGTAACTTTGAATTTCAAATTAGTTTTTAAGAATGGCTGTACCACAAGTGCACAAGGCTTGGTACATTCCATTTATTACATCACAATAATATAAAGCGTTCTATGATGAAAACAATCTCCAAAAGGGTACTACTGCCTAGCAGCTACTCATCCTTCACGATGATGCGCTCCTCTGGATCCTCCTCCGGGTCCTCCTCTGAATCAGCTGAGTGACTCTGTCCACAAATAGGGTAGTTGATCAAGAACGGACCGTGACCGCTCTGGTGAAGACAGCGATCCGAGCGAACGCCGACGGCCTCGGCTAGATCCTCCGATGTCGAGGTCGGGTAGCGGACTGGGGCGTCGCACACTCTTCCTCGCAGTCAGCCTGGTGCGAGGTCCCACAAATCGGCCGGTGCAACAACGGGACCGGTAAGGTCGGTGTAGTGGTAGCAACCGAGACGCTCCACCTCGCCTCGGCGGCCGTCTTCGCTGAATCGCATCGCGTGAGCGGACTCACTCTGGCGGTGTGCTCGAAGGGTGTCGGAGTGGTCGAGCTCAAGTAAGAAGCATCAGAAGAAGTCCTATCTCCGTAGTGCTCGCGTAGGTCGACGGTCGCTGAGTAAGCTGCACCGGTGAGATAGACGAGGTCATCCACCACAATCTGAAAAGGCTCAGGTGAATCTGGCCCCGCTCGTAGTCGGAAGAAGGCTGAAGGGTGACTGCCGCAGATTCTTCCTTATGCCTCCCGCATACCCCGCAATCGCCATCCGAGTGCATCTTGGATAGCATCCGAGCGGTGGGTCGGGATGCTCAATATGACATTCCACCGAGTCAATCTTCCCGTCTTGGGCGTAAATAAACACCTCCATGGACCATGAATCCATAGTCATAATCCTGGTCTTTCGCCCTCTGAAAATGGGCTACTGAGTGTACTTCAGATGCTGCATCAACTGCCGTAGAAGACTCACAAATGCTCCCTCGCTCTCACCGTGAGAAAGGTGATCCCATGGAGCTGACGACGAAGAACCTGCCATCTACAAATTTGAAAATAGGAGAGATCAGCAAAACTTTTATAGAGTGACAAGGAAGAAAAGAACAAGATACTAAGTAAGAGAAGAGTAGAAGCAAAGAAACTTAAGTTTTTGTATATAAATTTTTATTAAACATAACTCCTTAAGGCTTACCAAAACCTAGGGCTCGTCCAACAGTCAAGTTGGCTCTGATACCACTTCTGTGAGACCCGGAAGTAGAAACTCCCAGACCCCCCCTGTGTATTGCCGTACTAGTCCCAGATCAACGCTAGTACATACAGATAATCAGATAAAATGATACATTGCCAACAACGCTTTATTACAATAATAACGTAAATACATAAGTCCTGGCCCAAGGCCTTACAGCTGCGGTTCACTGAACCTCTTACACAAAATAAAACAGCGGAAGCAAAGTATTCAGATAAACGGCCCATCAATCTGCCACAGGCAATTGACTTGAGCAACGAGTCCTAGTCCTCCGGAAAGAATCCATCACAGCCGCAAGCGGAACAGTAGTCGTAGTCCCCTTCCTGAGCTTCAACCTCTTCTGAGAATTATTTGAAGTGTAGTATGTGAGTACATAAAGTACTCCGCAAGTCTTGGGAAAGATGCAATAGATGCAGGGCTTACAAAGGAAGGTTATATGGCTCTTTTGTATAAATGAGCATTTTATTTCAAATTTATATACTATTACTAAAAGCATTTTGTTAAACATTGAATTTTCATAATCTAAATTTTAATAAGTACCTTAGTGAAGGTTACACCACCATCAACGATAATTAGGCTATCTCCGCTAAGATTCAAAATAGAGTTTAATTCCACTGGCTGGTTACATCCACGGACCAAAATCACGAGAGTTCTATCCACTCTCTAGTTTTTTCAAAACCTTTTCTTTTTAAATTCGAAGTCAAATCTCTACTTTATGAATGCATTCCTTGTCCGCCCTTGACCGTGGGCACGGCTATTCGAATAGTTTTATTTCTCTGCAGAGTGTGTACAACTTTACCCACAAGAGATATGTTACCTTAACAGTCAACACGCTCGCTTTGGCATGAGACCCAGATAAAATATCACAAAGCTTTTCACCTACTCCAGTATAGTTTTATATCACTCGCTGAGGTTTCACCGCTGAAGGGTTAAATCCACCACATTCAGAAGCCCCCTCTTGCGCCATGTGAGTGCAGTAAATCCCTGCCCCTCACTTTGAGTAATCAGTAAATCCCTGATACCCATTTTCCAATAGTGACACAAAGACTAAACTATTATAGGTTAATTAGCTAGGTTGTACCTATTTTAACTTGTGGTTGTACTGTTTTACTCAGATTGGACAAACACAAGAATCGGTCCATAGACGACTAGGGTGGATCATTCACAAACCCATTTATCGTGCTAAACCGCACCAGCCAAACATTCCATCCACCCTCGTCAATTTCACCTTGACTTTCATTTTTATTTTTTTTTAAATTTACAGTGGTAACATCTATTACCACTTTTCAAACAAAACATGAAATCCAAAACATTCCTTAATCATTTTTCTCATATGAGCATTTTTACATTTATCAGCTAGACTAAGTATCTACTAATGTTATTAAATTCAACAAAGTAATACTAACTCATTATTGAGTCAAAGATTTATCCTAGGTTGACAAGGGTACATGGTACATAATTTCCAAAAGAGGGCATAACAAATTGGTGCTTATCTAAATTTTAGAATTTAAATTATCAATTTACTAAACATAGCAATGCAATTAATTTAAAATAATTTGCAAAAACTATTTATAAAACATGGGAGCAAAATGGTCAAGGAGACTTGCCTTCTGGAATTATGTTGGAATCTTCCCGAGGTTGCTCTTGAAAATCGTCGGACAGATCGGATTCTACACGAGAAACGAGAAGAACTAAATAAATAAAATAAAATAAAAACTCAAAAATTAAAAATAAATATACCAAATGAAAGTTTGGAATTTTAGATGAATTTAGAAATTTGAATGGGTCAATTTGGAGTTAAAATGCAAAAGTTATAGCCTTTCAAAGTTTAAATACCAAAATAAAAGAAAAAGGCTATTTTCTGGATTAAAATTTAAACCGAAAATTATTTATGACGTCAGTAAGAATTATTTTTCTAAAGGAAAATCGGAATAATGACGTCAGCATGGGATTTAAATAAAACCGCAGAGGCTGACAGGTGGGGCCGGTCCACGGTGGACCGAGTCCACGGAACAATACACGCGGCGGCAGCGCTGACGCGGCAGGCTAGGGCTGACGTGGCGTGCGCTGATGCCGCCACGTGTCAACTGCTGATGTGGCTGCTGACGTGGCTGCCACGTGGCACCTGGGGGCGGTTTTTGGCTGACGTGGCAGCTGACGTGGCATGCCACGTGGCTGCTGACGTGGATTAGGGCTGACGTGGCACGCGCTGGTGCTGCCACATGGCTCGGGCTGACGTGGATGACTCGGGCGCAGCGGCAGCGGCGAGATCGGACGGCTCGCGGTCGTCCACGCGGCAAGATCTGAGCCTTCAGCTCAGATCCGGATGGACGGCGACGATGCGGCGGCGCAGAGGCGAGAAGGCAGAGAGGGCGCGGGCGTGGAGTGTCGGTGGATCCAACGGCGGAGAGGGAGACGCGTGGCGAGCGCTGATGCCTCGCGGTTCCGATCTCGGATGAACGGTTGGGATGCGATGGTGCGGAGGCGGGGAACCGCTGGATCGCCGACGCGTGCCTGGCGCGTCGTCGCGGCGAGGCGCCGCATGACGCGAGCGCGTGGGCGCGGACGCGGGCGGCGCGACCGATGGAGCGAGCGCGGACGCGCGGGTGCCGGCGCGGGAACCGAGGGGCGGAGCGAGCGACGGGGACGGCGGAGGAGCTCACCAGCGGCGAGGAAAACGTGCTCCGACGATTTGAAAACACGGCGGTGACGCACGCGAAGAGGAACTGGAGAGGAGGGGAGTGCGCGAAGGGGTAGACGGGCTCCCCGGCGACGTCTTTATACCCCGCGGAGAAGAAACGGACGCACGAACTCGCCGGAGAAGACGCGACGGTTTCCGACGCTCCAACGGTGGAAACGGGCGACGCCTCGGGGAAGAAACGGTGGCTTATTAACGCGCACGACGAGCGGATGCTCCGGGACCGTTCATGGCGAGAAGTAACGGCCGGGAGGCGAAGAACGCGGAGCTCGGGCGGCGCAGTAATGGCGACGGCGCGCGCGGAGGCGAAACCGGCAGGGACGACGGGCCTAACAGGCGGGACCCGCCTGTCAGCGACAGAGCGAGAAACGGAGAGATGGCTCGGATGCACGACGCGTGGTGGAGGGAAAAGAACCAGGCCGTCGGATGAGAAGCGAAGGGGTAAGTGAAGCGGACGGTGCGGATCAGATCTGGCGGCGGGGACGGACGGCCGAGATCGGAGCGGGGCACGGGCGCAAAGGCGAGCGCTGGTGCCGCCGCGTGTCAGCGTGGATGCGCGACGCATGGCGGCCAGCGGAATCGGGCGGGCGAGGACGCGACAGCGCGCGTGCGCGGAAAGGGTGTACGGCGTGCGCGGAAAGGGTGTACGCGTGGAGGAGAGAGAAAGATCGGGCGGCGGGGATATTTTCCAAGAATTTCCTTTTTCAGAAATTCAATTAAACTTCTAGGAGCTCTAGAAAATAGCAAATAAATCCAGAAAATTCACCAAAAATACCAGAAAATTCCTTGAGAGACAGGGAACCCAAATAAAATATTTCCAGCAAATTTTTATGTTGAATTTAATCATATTAAATTCTTTTAAATTCTAAAAATTCATTTAAGCTGGTTTTAAATTCAAGAAAATTCAAGAAATTTATTTTTAAATGCAAGGTTTTAAAAATCTCTGAAAATCAGGATGTTACATATCTCATCAGGAAAAACATCTCTAAACTCCTGCAAAAGGTTAGTGACAGGAGCAGGCAAAGTGCAAGGCATATTATCAAGAGAAAATAAAGCATCTTTGCACACAAAAGCATAGCATGTATCATTAACATCATCAATTTCAGCAATGTCTGATTTTGAGGCAAGCATAACAGAATTTTTCAAATGGATTACTTGCTGTTTTTCAGATTTAACATGTTCCTTTGGATCATTAGCAGCTCTCTCCCTATCGGCCTCTATAATCTCAGATGGGGTCAAAGGCAGTAAAGTAACTTTCTTTCCCTTATGCATAAAAGTGTATTTGTTACTACTACCATAGTGTAAAGCATCATTATCAAATTCCCAAGGTCGACCCAATAAAAGAGAACATGCTTGCATGGGAACCACATCACAATCTACATGATCAACATAACCACTAATAGAAAAATGGACTCGACATGTTTGTGTTACCTTAGCTTTTCCAGAGTCATTTAACCACTGAATATGGTATGGATGTGGATGCGGTCGCGTGGTCAAACCAAGCTTCTTGACCAAATCAGAACTCACCAAGTTGTTGCAGCTTCCTCCATCAATGATGACACGTGCGCGCCGGTTCTTGATTGCGAAGAAAGTCTTAAACAAATTATGGCGTTGAAGCTTATCGGATTATTGTACCTGTGTGCTGAGGACTCGCTGCACAATGATGCTCCGTAGCGTCGCTGTGGACGCCCCACCAAGGACCAGGTCGTCATCACCACCGCCATTGTCGTCCGAGGCAGCAGCAACATCATCATCATCATCCTCCTCGACATCCGAAGTGCTGATGTAGCCTCCATCTTCTGTGGCAATGTATGCCCGTTGGCTAGGGCAATTCCTCTGCACATGACCAAGTCCATGACAGCGGTGGCACTGAATGTCGGAGGAACGGCCCGTGGAAGCCACGGAAGAAGAACTCTTGGTTGGATCCTGCAAAGAATTTTTTGTAAAATCTGCAGGGCGTGTCGTGGAAGGTGGCTTCGGTGGCGCTGCAGCAATCTTGTTCACAAGTGGTGGAGGAGAACGAAAACTCGAAGAAGACTTGGGCAGTCCCGTCGATGTAGTCGTACGCGGCGTGTAGGAGGGTCGTCCGGTGCTTGCCCTCGCTGATTCCTTGCGTCCCTGCAATTCTTTTTCTGCAAGCATAGCAAGCTGGAACAACCTATTGATATCATTATATTCCTTGTAATCAATTATGTCCTGAATTTCACTCCTTAAGCCCCCATAAAAACGAGCCATCTTATCCTCCTCATCCTCTACAACATTACAACGCAGCATGCCTATTTGTAGTGCTTGATAATACTCCTCAACAGATTTATTACCTTGATCTAAGCGCTGTAATTTCTTACGCATATCACGTTTAAAAGCAGGAGGAATAAATCTAGCACGCATAGCTACCTTCAATCTATCCCATGTATCAGGTGCTAAACCAGAATTAACTACTTGACTCCACCAAAGGATAGCAAAATCTTTAAACTCACTAGTAGCTTGTCTGACTCTATGCACTTCAGGAACTAGATGGGAATTAAATTTTTGTTCAATTGTCATCTCCCAATCTAGATAAACTTCAGCATCATAAACACCCGCAAAAGATGGTATGGTAAATTTAACTTTAGCAAATGGGTCATCATTAGCACGAGCATTGTGGTGCTGAAAGTCATTACCTCCTATACCATGACGGTTGCGTTGTAGGCGGGGTCGTAAACGTCCATCTTGAGCATCACGATTTCGCCTCTCATTATCATCTCCCGCCTCAAGGTCTTGGGGTGCTTCATGTGCATTGTCGCGTCCGTTGTTTGGTGGCCGATTCACCATTCTTTCAAGGCGTGTGGTGAGTGCTGCAATACTCTCATTGATTGATCGCTGCAATATATCCGTCGTAGCTTGAAGCTTCCTATCGATGTCCTCATTAATGGTGGTACGTTGTTCACCCAAGAGCGTCATGAGCTCTCCCTTTGCAACACACTCTTGCGCGTCAGACGACTCACCTACCATGGTTAGTGGAAACACAGGGAAAACAAAAAGATTATCCCTATCGACTACAAAGGAAGGACAGTGGGAACCCACAAAGGAAGTGGCTTACCAAGCTCTTACAACTGTTCTTACCATCGCAAACAGTAGGTGGTACAACCGGTGGCTGGTTCGTGATACCTGGAGAGTGTGACCCGGCGATTGCAAGGGTCAAAAACTGTGCTGTCCGGAAGTATGTATATGGAGCTTGGAAGGCCAAATATGTTAGTGGAACAAAAATCAATAACAGATAGTAATGCTGAATAAATGTCCAAAGCACTGGTCCTAGTTGCTGGCCTAAATGTGTCCTATAGCAGGTATGATATGATGAACAAGGAGTCGACCAGAATAGTAAAGCAAAGACAGCAACAAAGATGGCTAGGCAAAGACAGCACAAAACAAATGAAGCTCTGTTACCTAAAACTGTGCTCTTTCTTTTTTTTTCTTCTTGTTTTAGCCACGGAGAGCACTTTTGTGTGTTTTTCTCTCTCCTCTCTACTATAAGCAAATTTTTTCTTCTATGTTTCTTTTTTTATTTTTTTTCACAAATCAGAGCACAGAAATAGGAACCACATAAAGTTTCACCTCAATATGATGTAAGGTGTGGCCTACAGAAAATGATGAATGTGCTGTAAATTCGGTGAAGAAAGTTCGGAGCTCGAGTACTGCACTTTGCAGGCCGAATTTGGGCAAAATAAATTCGCTGAACCTAACAAAGTTGGGGAGTATCGGATGTAAAATTTAATTTCACCCAATTTCAAAAAAAAAATCGTCTGATTTCGAGTCCGTATGCAAAAGTTACGGCCGTTTGAAGTTGGGCCTCCGAGTTAAGGTTTCTGTGGAGGCTGAAATGAGATCGGGTGGAGGAAATTGGTGGAAATTGGGGGCGGAAGCTCGGGAAAAGGTGGGGGATGGTGTTGGGTGATCACAAGACACAATGGATGATTCAAAACAGAGGGTGTATATCAAAACAGAGGGTGGGATATCAAAACAGAGGGTGGGATATCAAAACAGAGGGTGGGATATGGGTGGGAAAAACAAAAGACGGCTAGGGTTTGTATGAGATGTAGCGGAAGCAAGACAACCCGAAACAAAACGCAATCTAAACCAGCAACACAACTCGATTAAGGACACAACCTCAACACTACGGACTCTGAAATCAAATTGTGCAAAAGGCTAAACGAGATCTGGGACAAGAAACAACCTATGACTACAATTTTTTTTGTAGGGCTTTTTCTTGGACTCTAGGATGAAACTGAAAACAACAAAGGTAGGGAAAACTCGAACCTGAAGGAACACCCGAAGCTCTGATTACCACTTGATGGGAATGGGGTCCCGATCTTCCAACAGGTTCTGGATAGGTTCGATTTGATGGAGGCGCGACACAAATCGATCCGGCTTCCGAACAACACGTTCCGAACCCCGCAATCGCAGCACCACGTCTCCTCAGGTTATCAACCGTGCACTGCCCGGTTGACCTCGCCAAGAAGGCTAATCCTCGCCTGCGAATCGAAGAACACAAGCAAGAACAAGGAAGAACACAACGGAATTGCGGATGTATTGGTTTAGCACTCGAAAGTTGGGGTCTCACAAACCGATGAACGGTGAAACTGTTCAAGACAGAATTAATCTAAATAAAACCCAACCCTAATGGTGGGAGTAACGGCTGTATATAAAGGAGTGAGGGGCGTGCAAAACCCCTGGACGCGCCCTAATGGGCTCCAACACGATACAAAGCCGAACGGCCCAAAAGACGGTGGCGCAGCACCCTGACAGATTCTGAATGTCCAATTGTTTTGATGATTCCCGTTGACTCCAAAGGAATTTTGATATAAAACTAGATCCATTGGAAAGGTCTCGTTCTCAGCTTTCCATACATATGTGGAACGTCCAAAACGGAGTCCGTATGCGTCCTGGGCGTCCGTTTTACTGCAGGCTGGTCCTGAAGGCCGAGGCAGACTCGAACTCGAGTTGGACTGGGCCTCCGGCTTGACTTGGACGTCCTTGCTCGTCTTCTCCGCCTCCACACCTCTCTCCATGTACTTCATGATCCTCTCCAATGTTCCTAAGCAAGATAACATCATTAGGTAGCAATCTATTCTCAAAAATATAAAAATGATCGCTTAAGAACGAGCTCACCTCTAGATTTAATTGTCGCATGCGAGCTCGGGTCATTGGACCTTGCATAACGGTTGGAGGATCAGCGGTTGCATCCGAAGGAGTGATGCCCTCATCAACACCCATGCTCCACACACTCGAACCAACCGCCCAGCCACATAAGCAAGTTGGGGATTTTTGTGGACATTAAAATAACTATCATTTTAAACATACCCAACCATTGTCAACCACAACTTTTCCCAAAACTTACTCTTTACATTTGCATACAAGATTGGGGTATTCTCAACTTCCCTGACCACTAAGCATTTCTAGGCCATATGACATAAACATATTATCTATTTTGGAAACAGCTTCATCTTTATGTATTACTAGGGTTAACAAGGTTCACAGAATAATATGCCGAAAAGTTATAATAGTGGCATCTATTAAATGGGACAGCTAACTAAAGTGGTAAAACAAACATAGAATAGCATATAAAATAATAGCATGCACTTGATAATTTAGATCTAAATAACTTGCAAAAATGGGTATTGAATGATGATCAAAGTATTAACTCGCCTGGTTCGCAGGGATCCTGGTCTACCTAGTCTTGATTTGGGTTTGCTTCTGATTCTTCCTCCTGAGCCTCGTATGCTAACGTTTACGTCGCATCATGCATTTAAAAGAAATAAGAACAATCAACATAGCCAAATAAAGGCTCCACAAAATTTAAATAAATTCAAAAACTTATGGTTTTGGTTCCAGTGGATAGAGAATGGATATTAATATTGCAATGGTTTTGGTTCCACAACATATTGCAATTTTTCTCATTTAATTTGGAGTTAAGATGAATTTATTCTGCCTTTTTAAAGTTTAGCAATAATTAACATATCCTTTTAAACTTGCATGGTAATTTCAAATAAAGTCAAAAATTCATGATGTTGGTTTCTCTAGAAAGAGGATGAATTTAGATGAATTTAACAATTTTCCTATTAAATTTGGAGTTAAAATAAATTACTAATGAATTTTCAAAGTTTTCAGTTGATTTAATTAAAATTCAGAAATCAGAAATCATTATTAAACTCTGAAGAGAGAGGGTGTTAGAGGTTGACAGATGGGGACCATGGAATATTTTATTTTTCTTTTACTTTTGTTGACAGGTGGGACCCCTACCGGTTTTTAATTCTTTAATCTCTCTGCGACTGACACGCGGGACCCACTGGGTTATTACTCCCTCTCACTATCGAGTGCCGACATGTGGGATCCACCAATGATCATCAATCCCTACCCTGATGTGACTGACAAACGGGGCCCACAGGGTTTAAATTCTTATCGATCAATGACAGGTGGGCCCATTTACCGCTTTAAACTAATCCGGGCCCACTCATCAGCGAGTATTTAACTTAACCAATTATGTTAATTAATCCTACTACTAATTAAACATTACGTGCGCACAATTCTTCTTGTTTCCCCAATTCTGGTGAGGCTGCTTGCCAGTGGTGGATTCGACAACCCCTTGGTAGTATTCGTAAAATGGATTCCCTGCCCCACCGCCCACCCGTGTGCAAATTCTAGGCCATGACCGGCGGTGATCTGAGGTGGCGGCGGAATAGGGCATCTATGGCTACGGTGAACTACTGCACTAAAACTCAATTAATCTCTCATGGAGTACCTAGGGAATGTCACGATGTCGAATCCGAGGCTGGTGGAGGCTGGCGGTGGGATTCCAAGGTAGCGCACAGTGAGGGAGCTTCTTGGGTGATGGGAGCTTCCGACGAGGAAGGGAGCAGCTTCACCAGGCTCTGAGGAAGTTTTGGTCCGACGGAATTGGGTCAGGTTGCAAGCAATTGGCAGTGAGCTCGGAGACCAGAGATGCGGAAGAAGATGGCTCTGATGAGCTATAGTGCGAGAGAATCCAATTGCTTGCGGTGGAAGTGGGAGGAAGGTGCGGGGAAGCAATTAAGTGCCTCGGCGGGCTTTTATATCTTCTGGGGCAGCCTAGCGACGTGGAGGAGCATGGGTGGCTATGGTGGTGACGTGCGAGGCAGCAAGGCTACAGTGCATCGGAGGGGGACTGATTGCTAGCAATGCAACAGTGACTGAGGATCACGCAATTGCTGGTGGAGGCATCTGCATCATTAGCACGTATTGGCGTTGTGGCTAATGCCAAGGAATGGCGTGGTGGCTCAGGCGTCGATGATTGATCGCGCGGAGTCACTGAAAATTAGCTAGATCTAAATTTTGAAGCAACTATAAAAATAAATTTTATTACTAACCATATCTAGAGCAACCAAGAACTTGATGAATCTTCAAAGTTCTCCTGCCAAATAAACCTCCTTCCACCAAAATAAATGGCTTGAAAGCCTTACCGCCTCCAGTTGCAGCACCGGCTAGATATGGATCGAAATGAAGACAGATGTGGTTCTGGGCTGTGCAATAAATACCTAGTTAGATTATCACAAATGGTTTTTAACAAAATAAAAAACCGTATGTGATAATTCCAAATTATCACCGTCTGTCATATGATGATTATCACAGACGGTTTTTTTATTAAAAACTATCTGTGATATTCCAGTATCACAGACGGTTCATCGGTAAGAACCGTCTGTGATACTCCTTTTTTTGCCACAAACACCACAGACGGTCTCCAAATTAAAACTGTCTTTGATAGTGTACATCACAGACGGTTTCACAAAATCGTCTGTGATTTGGTGTCTAATATTAGACTTTCTGTAGTAGTGAGTTAATGCATGCATAAGCGTTGACAATGAATGGCATCGTAAGGTTAGTTGAGCGTAAGGCAAAATTAAAGTAAATGTTGTAAGTAGATTCAGAAGCTGAATATGTTACTATAGATAGAAATGGTAATTTAACAAAATAATATCGTTAGTGCAGGCTCCAACCAAACATTAACTTATCCACGGGTATCACACCTGGTCCCTTCAAAATGATTCTAACAATTTCCATCAAAGCTAGTTTTTGAAGACAGAAAGTCTAATCCGTAAAAACCATCACTCAGCTTCCCCATGACCATGGGCACGACTTTTCAGAATAGTTTATACACTCTATAGAGATTGTATAGCTTTATTCATAAGACACGATCATGTCATATTGCCAACAAATAATATTCTATTTGATTTGACTGAAACAATAGATAGACATGCTGACTTGAGGGGCCACCTTGTCATTGACTGGAGAGGAAGAATGAAGCAAGGTTTTAGGGCAAACAAAGGAGGTTCCAAGGGCACTGTTTTGGCCTTGGCACCGGCGAGGGGAGGTGAGGGGAATGGGCAAAATGGGTTGCTACGATCCCGGGGAACATGTGGATGGTGGTGGTATGTTGAAACCTGAATATGTAAATCTAAACTCTCTATGTATACCGCACTAGTCTAAAATCACGCTAGTGTACATAGTGTAAACATAGATAAAATATCGATCATATGCACAATTAATAAAAAAAGACTTCAATTTTATTAATTATCAAAATACAACCTTATAGTCAAGCTTACAAATAATAGTCTGAAGGCTTAAGAATCTAGTAGCGAAAAACAAAAATAAGTATGATAGCCATTCGACATGCCCACAAGCAATTGACTAGGGAGCGAAGTCTTAATCCGTGAAGTTGTCGAAGTATCCTCCTTTAGGTTGATATGGTTCCTCCTCTTCAACTAAGCAGCATTAAACATAAAGCCATGAGTACATTGGTACTCAGCAAGTCATTTGTAACAAAGATGCAATATAGTATGTAAGACTTACCGAATGATAGCTGAAAGGTTACTTTGTAGAAATCAATAATTTGAAGTAAATATAATAAATAGATTAAAAGTGAACTTAAAAAATAATAAACAAATAATCAAGAGAATTGAATAAATCACTCATGAACTAACCATCTACGAATTTAACCACTAAAGAATTAACCATTCACTTTACCAAGGTTATCCTGACCCAAGTTTTATGAAATATCTATCCTGCGTATGAAATTACCGAGCATTGTCCATAACCAGGGACATGGCTATTCGAAAAGTTTTACATTTTGCAGAGATTGTACAACTTTACCAACATGATGTGATCATCTTTACGCTAAAGAAAATCACAACAAGGCTTTTACAATTCTCAACATCAACTTAACTTCGTCCGCTAGGGTTTCACATCACACCTCTCTTGCATATCATGGAAATCAGCATCAATGTTCATCACATTTGTGAAATTAAAGTTGAAATATCACAAATTAAACAGTCAGGTCTATCCTACTCTACACATGTGGTTGCACAGTAAGACTCAGATCAATGGCACACGAAGTTAAGTCCTTAATATTACCCAGGTGAGACATCCACATCCTTTGAAGTGAATGCACACTTCTCTCTTTACTGCACAATCACTCGACCAAGTAAAGCTAATGTTGTATAACCATCATCAATGATACACTAATATCATGTCACACATTTTATAACTGTGGCTACAACCACAATTCAATATCTCATTAAGTTAAAATAATTAATTGATCACATGTGATGATGAGTTCAACGTACAACCTATGTGATAACTAGTATTGCATCACTATAATATTTTCTATCATATGGTGATAATGGTATCATGGTATTCAAATTTATCAAGGTGAAATTAAGCAAATTTGGACATTAGCTACCAGGCACGAAGGTTTGTAATGGAATAGCAATACATGATAACTTAAAATAAATAAATAAATAATAGATTTAAAATGTTGGTTTAACATGATCAAAGGACATGACTTGCCTTGATCTTGCTTAGTTAATTGCTCCTAATCTTCAAATCTTACTTCATCTCCTTTAAAGACACGATCTAATGAGAGAGAAAGCAAAATAAATTACAAAATAAATATAAATAAACTTAAAATAAACTTTAAAAACTTCAAAACTAGAACCAAAAGTTAGAGCATGATTTTAGATGAATTTAGAAAAATGAACGGGGTCAATCGGAGCTGGGATGAAGGAGAACGAGCTCTTGGAAAATCTACTCTAAATAAAATATTGAAAATTAAAAAAAGGTTATTGTGCTGTGCACTCAGCTCATGGAATAGCTAGTCTATGGTCGAATTGGTGTATGGAACAGTGCACTGTGCATGGCTAAAGTGATGTGGCAGCTAGGGCTGATCTGGCAGTGTGTAACATCCTGATTTTCTGGGATTTTTAAAACCTTAAATTTAAAATTTAATTTTTGGAATTTTCCTAAAAATTAAACAAGGTTAAAATAAAATTTTAGAATTTAAAATAATTTAATGTGATTAAAATAAACTTTAACATAAGCTGAAAATATTTTATTTGAGTTCCTTGTGTCCCAAGGAATTTTCTGCAATTTTCTTGGATTGTTCTGGAGTTAGTTGCTATTTTCTAGAGCTCAAAAGGTTTTAATTGAATTTCTGGAAAAAGAAAAGAAAAAGAAAACCCAAAACCCCCCTATACTCTAGTGGGCCGAGCCCACTCGGCCCACCGCCGCCGTCCACATGTCGCCACCTCCGCCGCGTAGCGCGTCCCCACCCCTCAGGTCCAGCCCATCCACCCCTCGGCCCGACTCCCTCCCGCGCCCGTGCGTGCCAGCTGCAACCGCATGATCCCCTGCCTCCGCCCATGCGTCGCCTGTCGAGACCCGAATATGCAAATTCGGTCTCTCTGTGTAAACTGTACTAGTCCAGGATCACGCTAGTACACACAGTCAAACATATATGTAATCACAACCATACACACGATATAATAAAGGTAAAACTCAAAATATCGAAAAAATCTCAAAGGTACGGCCTTATGGCCAAGTTTACAATATCTCTAGCTGGAAGGGCTTAACAAATAGTAGCAGAAATCCAAAAAATAAAGCGTAGCGGCCAATCGACAAGCCCACAGGCTATCGAGTGGAGAATGATGCCTAATTCGTGAAGTCGTCGTAGTACTCTCCTTCTGGAACCTCCTGCTGATAGTACTCCTCTCCCTCAACTGAGCAACATAGGCGTAAAGCCGTGAGTACATTGGTACTCAGCAAGTCGTTTGTAACAAATGAATGCAATATAATATGCAAGGCTTACCAATGGAAGGCTGAAAGGTTAATTTGCATAAAAGGTATTTCAAAGTAAACATAATAAATAGATTGAAAGCGAAATTTAAAGGAAAACATTGATAATAAATAATCAAGAGAATAAACAAGAACCACTTGTGAATATCAATTCACAAGCTAAACCAACAGTGAACTATCTGTCCACTTCCAACATACACCACCAAGTTATAAACGAAAACACTACCCCTCGTGTGAAATCACCGAGCATTGTCCATGACCGAGGACGTGGCTATTCGAATAGTTTTACACTCTGCAGAGGTTGCACAACTGTACCCACACGATGTGATTAGCCTCGATCTCAGGAAATCACAACAAGGCCTTTACAATGCTCTACCTCAACCCAATCCCGCCCGCTAGGTTTCGTGATCACACCCCCGCGCCACATGGAAATCAGCAACCATGTTCATCACAATGGCGTAATTGAATTGAAATATTACAAATTAATCAGCTAGGTCTATCCCATACTAGACATGTGGTTTGCACGATTAAGTTCAGATCAATGGCGCACAAAGTTAAGTCATTAACATTACCCGGGCGAGGCTACCATATCCCCCGAAGTGCAACTGCACCTCCCCCTTTACTGCACGATCACTCGCCCGAGCACAAAACCAATTTGTATAACCAAGCCAACGACACACCAATGATGTGGCACAAATTTTAATAACGTGGTACCAACCACAGTTCCATATGTCATTAAGTCAAATTAACAATTAACATGTGATGATGAGATCAATCGTAAGTATAAGCCAGCTAAGCAGTCTAATCGTACCGACCCATGTGACAAGTATTCTAGCATCACTAGTTTGTTTCCCAACCTAAGGTGACAAGGTATCATGATATTTCAAATTATCAAGGAGGGATAAATTCAGTTGGGATGATAACTACTAATACGAAGGTTTGAATAAAAATAGCGATGTAATATAATTTAAAATAAAATAAATAAATAATAGATCACAAACTGGGTTCAACATGATCAAAGGACACGACTTGCCTTGGTTATGCTCAGTGAGGTACTCCTGGTCTTCGGGTGTAGAACCTGCTCCTCCGTAGTCCGAATCTAGCGAGAGAAAAAATGATCGAAACCAAAGAAACGACTTGCCTTGGTTATGCTCAGCGAGGCGGGAGCGGGCACGGACGCGGCGGCAGGACCGAGGCGGGGCGCTCCGCGGGCGCGGGTGCGGGAGAGGTCCGACGAGCGTGCGCGCGGCGGAGAGGAGGAGGTCCGGCGAGGCATGCGCAGGCGGGCGAGAGAGACGGCGGCGGGGTGGTCTCTGGCGACCAACGCGCACGGCGGAGGGTCAGCAGCGGCGGGGTTCTTAACGGTGGTGACGACGGCGGTGACTTCCGGCGAGGGTTCGGGCAGCGGGGCAGTGAACGCGGAGTCCGGCGATGGAGAACAGGGATGCGGCTCCGGCGGAGACGACGGCAGGGAGGAGAGGACACCGGTGATGGCGGTCTGCGGCAGGAGACGGCAGCGCACGGAAGCGGGGTAGGCGGCGGCGGCGTTCGGAGCACGCGAACCGAGATGACGGATTTATATTGCACGTGAAACGAGGATGGTCGGGAGAGAGGCGGCGCGGGGGAGACGAGTCCTGATCGGGGACGACGACGCGAGGAGGCGACGCGTGGCCGATCGGACGACGGGGAGCGAGCGGGGCGAAGCGGCGGGTTAGGGTTAGGGTTACGCGCGGGCGTAGGGAGTGGGGATGAAGCCACGTCACGGGGGCGGTCCGATCGGACGGCGAGCAAACAGCGAGGGCGCGAGCGCGGGCGCGGGCACTAGCAGTGAGACGCGTGGCGCGAGGGCGCGATCCAACGGCGGGGCATGGGCGACGCTGAGGGCGGGCGTGCGAGGGATCGGGCGGCGGGGAACGCGACGCGTGGCGCGGGCGGGGATTTGGCGGGCGAGAGGGAGGCGGGGCGGACGCGCGGGAAAGAGCGGGGGCTGACGCGTGGGCGGCGGGGATCGCCGACACGCGGAGGGGAGGGGATCGAGCGGCTGGGAGCGGCCCGGGGTTTTTTTTCTTTTTCTTTTCTATTTCCAGAAATTCAAATAAACTTCCAGAGGCTCTAGAAAATAGCGAATAAATCCCAAAAATTCACCAAAAATACCAGAAAATTCCTTGAGACCTGAAGAATCCAAATAAAATATTTCCAACTTATGTTAATGTTTATTTTAATCATATTAATTCTGAAAATTCATTTGAATCTTGTATTAAATTCAGAAAAATCCAAAAAAATTTATTTTTAAAATCCTGGCTTTAAAAATATCAGAAAAATAGGATGTTACAAACCTTACCCCCTTAAACGAGATCTCGACCCCAAGATCTGGGCCAACTAAGAGAATAGGTTCGGAAACTCTGCTTTGAGGTCCTCCTCGCGCTCCTAGGTGGCTTCCTCCTCGGAATGGTTGCTCCACTGCACCTTGCAGAAACGGACCACTTTATTCCGGTTGACTCGCTCTGACACTTCCAAGACTTTGACTGGATGCTCCTTGTACGACAGATCCTCCTGCAGGTCAACGGCCTCAACTGGCACGACCTCCTTTGGTACACGCAAACACTTCTTCAGCTGGGACACGTGGAAGACGTCATGTACACCACTGAAGGACGCAGGTAGCTCCAAGTGATAAGCAACCTCTCCTCTGCATTTCAGAATCCTGAACGGACCAACATATCTCGGTGCAAGTTTCCCTTTTAACTGAAACCTCTTCACACCTTTGAATGGTGTGATCCTGAGATACACGAAATCATCTGGCTCAAAGCTCACTCTCGACGCCCGTATCTCGTGATAACTCTTCTGTGCTCGCCCGGGCGTTTTCAACCTTTCTCAGATCAAACGGACCTTGTCCTTAGCTTCTTTCAAACAGTCTGGATCGAAAACCTAGCCTTCCCCCGTCTCTTTCCAATTGAGAGGGGTCCTGCATTTCCTGCCATACAATGCCTCAAACGGTGACATCTGCAAACTGGCCTGATAGCTGTTGTTGTATGAAAACTCTGCAAAAAGCAAACAACTGTCCCACTTAGACCCATAATCAAGTACACATGCTCTCAACATGTCCTCCAAAATCTGATTTACTCGCTCTATCTGACCATCTGTCTGGGGATGATATGCTGTGCTGAAATTCAGGTGAGTCCCCATAGCCTTATGGAAGCTACCCCAAAAACAGGAGGTGAACTGCGATCCTCGATCTGACACAATCTTCTTGGGCACACCATGCAAACTGACAATCCTCGACATATATAGCTCTGCCAATCTGTCACCACTGTAGGTTGTCATAACTGGAATGAAATGAGCAACCTTGGTCAATCGATCCACGATGACCCAAATCGAATCACAGCCCTCTTTGGTCTTAGGCAGACCGACTATGAAGTCCATACCAATTTCTTCCCACTTCCACTCGGGAACTTTCAATGGCTGCAGCAGGCCTGCTGGTCTCTGATGATCTACCTTAACTCTCTGACAAACATCACAAAGGGCTACATACTCAGCGATCTCACGTTTCATGCTTGGCCACCAATACTTATCCTTAATGTCCTGATACATCTTGGTACTGCCTGGATGAATCGAATACAACGACTCATGAGCCTCCTTTAACAACATCTCCTTTAGCTCCTGCTTATTGGGCACACACAAACGCTATTTGAACCACAAGGTTCCTTGGTCATCCAAGGTAAATCCTGACTCTTTACCTTCACTTAAGTTCTTTTTGATCCGCTGAAATACCTCATCGTCTGACTGAGCCTGACGAATCTGACCATCCAAAGTAGGCTGCAACTCCATAGCTGCCAAAAATCCTTGCTCAACCAACTCTAGGCTAAGCTTCTGAAACTCCTCATGCAACGCCGGCTGACTCTCTCGAACCATCACTGAATTGCAATATACCTTTCTGCTCAAGGCATCTGCAACGACATTGGCCTTCCCAGGATGATAATGTATACTAACATTATAATCCTTTATCAGCTCTAACCACCTCCTCTTCCTGAGGTTAAGTTCGGACTGGGTAAAGATGTATTTCAGACTCTTATGATCTGTGTAAACCTCACATCTATTACCCATCAGATAATGACATCAAATCTTTAAAGCATGCACTATGGCTGCTAGCTCCAAATCATGGGTAGGGTAGTTCTCCTCATGTGGTCTCAACTGGTGTGAGGCATAAGCTACCACCCTCTTGTCTTGCATCAAGACGCAACCCAAACCTTTGCGAGAGGCATCGCAATAAATCTCAAAATCCTTATTTATATCAGACAACACAAGCACTGGGGCTGTGGTCAAACTCTCCTTAAGTTTCTGAAAATTTTTGTCGCACTCTAGCGTCCAAGTGAATTTTTCTCCTTCTTGAGCAACTGTGTGAGGGGTCTGGCTACACTGAAAAATCCCTCAATAAAGCGACGGTAGTATCCTGCCATACCCAGAAAGCTCCTAACCTGGGTAACTGAAGTGGGCAACTGCCAATCCAACACACCACTCACTTTTCCAGGGTCAACTGCGACTCCTTCTGCTATCAACACATGCCCTAGGAAGGCGACTTTCTTCATCCAAAACTCGCATTTGCTGAACTTAGTATACAACTGATTATCTCTCAGCTTCTGCAATGCCAATCTCAAGTGCTCCTCATGTTCTTTCTCATCCTTGGAGTAAATCAGAATGTCGTCAATGAAGGCAACGACAAACTTATCCAAATACTCCATGAACACCTTATTCATCAAATACATGAAATAAGCTGGCGCATTGGTCAAACCAAAAGACATCACTGTGAACTCATATAAACCATAACGAGTCGAGAAGGCTGTCTTGGGTATATCCTCATTTCGGATCCTCATCTGATGATATCCTGACCTCAAATCAATCTTAGAGAAAACTCCTGCTCCCTTAAGCTGATCAAACAGGTTATCAATCCTGGGCAAGGGGTACTTATTCTTGATGGTGACCTCATTAAGGGCTCGGTAATCCACACACATGCGCTGACTACCATCCTTTTTCTTGACAAAAAGCACTGGTGCTCCCCACGGGGACGAACTCGGTCTGATGTAACCCTTATCCAAAAGCTCCTGAATTTGCTTCTTTAACTCCGCTAGATCATTAGCTGGCATCCGATAGGGTCTCTTGGAAATCGGAGCGGTACCTGATACGAGCTCAATCAGAAACTCAACCTCTCTCTCTGGTGGCATACCTGGAAGATCATCGGAAAACACGTCGGGGTACTCCCTAACAACTGGTACATCCTCCAACTGGATCACGTTGCTCGCAAACCATGATCGACTCGGCCGGCACTCATTGGTGCGGAAACGCACCTTAACCCCATCGAATCGTTAAGGTTATCGCTTGCTCCTACGCCTAACACCGCTCTGCGCTTCGAAGCTAATCCATCCCCAAGATTACATCTAGGGATTGCATATCCAACAAGATCAGTCGGCCGTAACTCAACTCCTCGAATGATTATCCTAACTCCCGACAACCTAGGTTGGACCTCACTCAGGAACCGGGATTCGATTAAAAGAACAGATCCAAGAGCAACAGTTTTCAATTGTTGCTTTAAAGCAAAACTCCAGAAACAAACGAATGCGAAGCTCGTAATCAAATAAAATCGTGGCGAGAACCGAATGTACTAGAAACGCATCGATCACAACATCCGTGCTGCCTGGCATCCTCTCGTGGTGACGTGGTTCACCTGAACTCTCATCACCGGCCCCGCCGCCTCGCCCCGATGCCGGGTGCTCCTCGTCCTGCTCCTAGGGTAGGAGTCCAACCGGGTGTGGCTCCCAAGTCGAAGCGAACTGGCGTCAGGGCCTGTCTCTGGGGCACTTGCTAGCATAGTATCCCACCTCATGACACTTGAAGCAAGTGACAGACGCTGCCGAATTATTGCTCTTCTCGCTGTTGACCATCGGAACCACCGTGACGCTGCCCCGATCAAATCGACGTGGCGCCCGAGTTGGGGTCCTAAAACGATGCCTGCGTGATCGATGCGATCGGGATCGCATCGATCATCCTCCTCTTGCGAGACTCCTCGAGCTCGCGGCGACTCTCCTCAACGAGGATGGTCTTATCCACCAACAACTAAAAACTGGCATGGTCGTTACCTACGACCTGCACCTTCAAAGCTGGGTTCAAGCCCTTCTTGAACCTCTTCTGGCGAGCTGCATCTGTGGCTACGTCCTTTGGTGCGTAGCGAGCTAACTGAGTGAATTTATTGAGGTATTCACTCACTGATAGATTCTTCTGCTAAAATTCCCTAAACTCCTCCTTCTTCATCTCGACCACTCCATCCAAGACGTGGGTGGTATGGAAGGCTTTGGCAAACTCCTTCGAAGTGATGCTGTTCTGATCCTTATGAGCGGCACAGTAGTTCTCCTACCACTCTGCTGCTGGTCCCTCAAGCTGGTGTGCTGCATACAGTACCTTCTCCTGTTGGTGCACTGAGCCAAGTTCAGTTTCTTCTGAACTGAACGGATCCAATCGCCACCTCCAAAGGCTCGCCACGAACGGAGAAAACAGCGGTCTCGTTCTCAAATTCTGCATAGCTGAACGGCTCGCGAGGTGCTCGTGGCGGTAATGGCTCCTGGTGCTGTCGCTGCATCATAGTCTGCATATTCTACATCATAGTCTGCATCATCTGAGTCTGGGCCACCAGGAACTGGCTGAGAGCGGGGCCCAAAGTCGATGGCACTGGCTGCGCAGTACTGCTCTCTGGATCCTGGTTCGCCTAGCTACGGCCTGAGGAAGTCCTGGTATCAACCATCTTGCTGCTGAAAAGAAAACCACTGCTGACTGACCAAAGGCAAAAGACGAGAGGGAAAAAGCAAAGACAAGAGGTAAATGCGTCTAAGGGGTTTTTGCTAATGGAAACCTAAACTAAAACAAATACTTAGCCAAAAAGGCTAACAACAAAACTGAACAGAAATAAACTCCATGAAAAGATTGACATGATTGCAATATAATGCTTTTAAGGGCAATATTTGCAGCTCACATCACACACAACTGCAAATAAAATCCAACGTGTCTACTCGCACTATCTAATCTGAAGGCTCCCACTCGGGTGCTGACAGATAGGGTACAACACTATCATCCTCTGAATCGCTGTAGACAACCCACCAGTTGCGGACCGGCGGCGACTGCTCTCTGACTGGAACTGGAATTGGAACCGGGTTGAATTGCCGAAGATACGCTCAACGATCCCCAGTGATACGTCGTCTCCGCTCTGGACTCGGCGGTGTAGGCGACAGAGGTATCGTGATCGCGGTCGGGCTCCTCTCTCGATCGCTCGTAGTCTCGGGGCGACTCCATACTGCTCCTTGAAATTCCGGATGAGTCTGGCCATGTTGATCTTGTATAATTTGCAAAGGCGATGGATGGCTTTGTGTGCAACTCCTTGTGCGGACATCTCTCCACTGGTACCGGCATTCTTAAAGCTGTGATGTATAACTTTCTTGCCGACTCGGGTGGTGAAGTATAGCTTGGAGATGCTTTTGATGCGCTGTCCTTTATGCTTCTCATCCTTGGTAAGGTAGACGGGCAGTCTCTTCAATCCGAGGCTCCGCAACAGAATGTGTAGAAATGCTCTCCATCCTCCTGTCGGGCTGTAAGAAGCTTGGGAGATCTAATGCATTTATAAAGGAAAGATCAGTTGATAACTTTATGAAAACAAATTTTGCAAGAACGGGGCGAGAGACAAGAATCCTTAAGAATGAGATAAGAAGATAGAGATATTACTAAATATCAAATTTAGTTGGTTTGATTTAGAAAATAATTTTTTGGGCTACGACCATTCTAACTAGGGCTTCGTCCTACAGTCGATATGGCTCTGATACCATCTCTGTCGAGACCCGAATATGCAAATTCGGTCTCTCTGTGTAAACTGTACTAGTCCAGGATCACGCTAGTACACACTGTCAAACATAGATGTAATCACAACCATACACACGATATAATCAAGGTAAAACTCAAAATATCGACAAAATCTCAAAGGTACGGCCTTATGGCCAAGCTTATAATATCTCTAGCTGGAAGGGCTTAACAAATAGCAGTGGAAATCCAAAAAATAAAGCGTAGCGGCCAATCGACAAGCCCACAGGCTATCGAGTGGAGAACGAAGCCTAATCCGTGAAGTCGTCGTAGTACTCTCCTTTTGGAACCTCCTGCTGATATTA
Organism: Melocanna baccifera; assembly: GCA_036346265.1. Taxonomy (NCBI): domain Eukaryota; kingdom Viridiplantae; phylum Streptophyta; class Magnoliopsida; order Poales; family Poaceae; genus Melocanna; species Melocanna baccifera. The sequence continues at coordinate 36,538,882 of CM070685.1, forward strand.
CTCCTCTCCCTCAATTGAGCAACATAGGCGTCAACCCGTGAGTACATTGGTACTCAGCAAGTCATTTGTAACAAATGAATGCAATATAATATGCAAGGCTTACCAATGGAAGGCTGAAAGGTTAATTTGCATAAAAGGCATTTCAAAGTAAACATGATAAATAGATTGAAAGCGAAATTTAAAGGAAAACATTGATAATAAATAATCAAGGGAATAAACAAGAACCACTTGTGAACACCAATTCACAAGCTAAACCAACAGTGAACTACCTGTCCACTTCCAACATACACCACCAAGTTATAAACGAAAACACTACCCCTCGTGTGAAATCACCGAGCATTGTCCATGATCGAGGACGTGGCTATTCGAATAGTTTTACACTCTGCAGAGGTTGCACAACTATACCCACACGATGTGATTAGCCTCGATCTCAGGAAATCACAACAAGGCCTTTACAATGCTCTACCTCAACCCAATCCTGCCCGCTAGGGTTTCGCATCACACCCCCCTGCGCCACATGGAAATCAGCAACCATGTTCATCACAATGGCAGAATTGAATTGAAATATTACAAATTAATCAGCTAGGTCTATCCCATACTAGACATGTGGTTTGCACGATTAAGTTCAGATCAATGGCGCACAAAGTTAAGTCATTAACATTACCCGGGCGAGGCTACCATATCCCCCGAAGTGCAACTGCACCTCCCCCTTTACTGCACGATCACTCGCCCGAGCACAAAACCAATTTGTATAACCAAGCCAACGACACACCAATGATGTGGCACAAATTTTAATAACGTGGCACCAACCACAGTTCCATATGTCATTAAGTCAAATTAACAATTAACATGTGATGATGAGATCAATTGTAAGTATAAGCCAGCTAAGCAGTCTAATCGTACCGACCCATGTGACAAGTATTCTAGCATCACTAGTTTGTTTCCCAACCTAAGGTGACAAGGTATCATGATATTTCAAATTATCAAGGAGGGATAAATACAGTTGGGATGATAACTACCAATACGAAGGTTTGAATAAAAATAGCGATGCAATGTAATTTAAAACAAAATAAATAAATAATAGATCACAAACTGGGTTCAACATGATCAAAGGACACGACTTACCTTGGTTATGCTCAGCGAGGTACTCCTGGTCTTCGGGCGTAGAACTTGCTCCTCCGGAATCCGAATCTAGCAAGAGAGAAAACGACTAAAACCAAAGAAACACATAAAATGATAAGCAAATGAACTCCAAAAATCACAAAACTAGAACCAAAATCTAGAGCTCGATTTTAGATGAATTGAGAAAAAAGAACGGGGTCAATCGGAGCTAGGATGGAGGAGAATGGGCTCTCGGAAAATAAAACAAAAATTAAATCGGGGAAAACGAAAAAGTTACTGTGCTGTGGACCGGGCTCACGAGAAACCAGGTCCACAGTGGACCTGGCGCATGGAATAGTGCGCGTGGCTGGCGGGCGGTGCTGACGTGGCAGCTGCTGGTGCTGCCACGTGTTAGCTGACGTGGCGGCTGACGTGGCATGCCACGTTGGCTAGGGCTGACAAGGAGGGCTGAGGTGGCGAGGCTGACTTGGTGGCTCGGGCGCGGTGGCGGCGGCGAGATCCAACGGTCGGATGAGGGCCACGTGGCACGATTCGAGCGGCGGTTTACGGATCTAAAATGGACGGCTGAGATGAGGGGCGCGGGGGACGGATCAGCGACGCGTGGCGGGCACGGCAAGCGAAGCGTCGCGGCGGTAGACGCGAGGCGGGAGCGGGCACGAACGCGGCGGTAGGACCGAGGCAGGGCGATCCGCGGGCGCAGGTGCGGGAGAGCTCCGGCGAGCGCGCGCGCGGCGGAGAGGAGGAGGTCCGGCGAGGCATACGCGGGCGGGCGAGAGAGACGGCGACGGGGTGGTCTCCGGCGACCAACACGCACGGCGGAGGGTCAGCGGCGGCGGGGTTCTTACCGGCGGTGACGATGGCGGTGACTTCCGGCGAGGGTCCGAGCGGCGGGGCAGCGAACGCGGAGTCCAGCGATGGAGAACGGGGACGCGGCTCCGGCGGGGACGACGGCAGGGAGGAGCGGACACCAGCGACGGTGGTCTGCGGCAGGAGACGGCGGCGCAAGGGAGCGGGGGAGGCAGCGGCGGCGTTCGGAGCACGCGAACCGAGATGGTGGATTTATATTGCATGCGAACCGAGGATGGTCGGGAGAGAGGCGGCGCGGGGGAGACGAGTCCTGATCGGGGATGACGACGCGAGGAGGCGACGCGTGGCCGATCGGACAGCGGGGAGCGAGTGGGGCGAAGCGGTGGGTTAGGGTTAGGGTTACGCGCAGGCGTAGGGATGAAGCCACGTCGCGGGGGCGGTCCGATCGGACGGCGAGCGAACAGCGAGGGCGCGGGCACTAGCAGTGCGACGTGTGGCGCAGGGACACGATCCAACGGCGGGGCGACGCTGAGGGCGGGCGCGCGAGGGATCGGGCGGTGGGGAACGCGACGTGTGGCGCGGGCGGGGATCTGTCGGGCGAGAGGGAGGCGTGGCGGACGCGCGGGAAAGAGCGGGAGGCTGACGTGTGGGCGGCGGGGATCGTTGACACGCGGAGGGGGAGGGGATCGGGCGACTGGGAGCGGCCCGGGGTTTTTTTCTTTTTCTTTTTCTTTTCTATTTCCAGAAATTCAAATAAACTTCCAGTGGCTCCAGAAAATAGCGAATAAATCCCAAAAATTCACCAAAAATACCAGAAAATTTCTTGAGACCTGAAGAATCCAAATAAAATATTTCCAACTTATGTTAATGTTTATTTTAATCATATTAATTCTAAAAATTCATTTGAAGCTTGTATTAAATTCAGAAAAATCCAAAAAATTCATTTTTAAAATTCTGGCTTTAAAAATATCAGAAAATAGGATGTTACATCGTTGATCTGGCCTTCACCCGCGTCGACTCCCGCCGCTCACCCTGCTCCGCCACGCGCCGTCTGATCCCTCCATCCCGCCAATTGGTGCCATCCTAGCCGCCTCCCGTGCGCGCCCTAACCCTAGCACCGCCTCGCTCCCGCGCCGTCAGATCCACCGCCCCGCACACGTGTCTGCCATCCCGTGCCACCCGTGCTCCGCTACCGTTCCGTCGGCACCTGGACTCATCCGAGCCCGTCCGATTCTGCCCTCGGCCACGTGTCACGCATCCACGTGGTGAGTACTATTCATCGTTGTGTTCGATGCGAACTCATCGCCGTCGCTGCCTATCTCCGACCTGAACTCCCTCGGGGTCTGTGCTTAAAAGCTGCAGCCCCGCCGCCTCTTCTCGCCACCCCGAGCCGCCGAACACACCCGCGCCCTTGCCGCCGTCCTCCGCCGTGCGCTCCCGGGCACCGTCGTCTCCTGTTCCTCGCCGGAGGACACCTCGCCGAACCCACCACTGCTGTTCCCGACGCTGGAGCCCTCACGTCGTCGTCCTCGCCGCCGACCCGAGCGCCGCCATCCCCATTCCAACCGGTGAGCACACCCCGCCGTCTTCGCCGCACCCCGTCGCCGAACGCGAGACCCTCCGCCGAACCCCCGCACACGCCCGGTCGCACCCCACGCTGACCCTGTGCACGCATGCTCCGCCTCGATCCCAGCGCCCACGCGTCGGTGATCTAACCCCCGCGCCACTCAATCCCCACCGCACGCCCAAATCCGAATGAACAGACCAGATCTTGCCGTGTGGCACCATCCTCAGCCGTCCGATCCTGAGCGCTGCCGCCGTGCCTCACCCACCACATATCAGCACCAGAGGCCGCCACATCATCTGCCACGTGTCGACCCCTCAGTGTGCCACGTCAACCCTTTTTGAATTTTCAGGATTTTCCTTTCAATTCAATCTTCCAAGAGCCCGTTCTCCTCTGTCCTAGCTCTGATTGACCCCGCTCTTTTTTCTAAATTCATCTAAAATCAAGCTCTAGCTTTTGGTTCTAGTTTCATGATTTTTGGAGTTCATTTGCTTATCATTTTATGTGTTTTTCTTATTTTGATCATTTTCTCTCTCGTTAGATTCCGATTCTGGAGGAGCAGGAGCTACGCCTGAAGACCAATAATACCTCGCTGAGCATAACCAAGGCAAGTCGTGTCCTTTGATCATGTTGAATCCAGTTTGCAATCTACTATTTAATTATTTTATTTTAAATTACATTGCATTGTTACTTTATTACAAAACTTGTACTTGGTAGTTATTGCCCCATTTGACTACATCCCTCATTGATAATTTTGAACACCATGATGCCGTTGTCACCATAGGTTGGAAAACATACTAGTGATGCTAAGATATTTGTCACATAGATTGTACGATTAGTATGCTTAGCCTTGCTTAATTTGTGATTTAGTTTATCATCACAAGTGAATTATTAATTTAACTTAATGAGATATGAAACAGTGGTTGGTGCCACATTTATTAAAATTTGTGTCATGACATTGGTGTGTCACTGGCGTGGTTATACAAACCTGGTTTTGCACTCGGGCGAGTGATCATGCAGTAAAGGGGGAAGTGTTGGAGCACTTCGAGGGATGTGGTAGTCTCGCCCGGGTAGAATTAAGGACTTAACTTTGTGCGCTATTGATCTGAGTTTTACCGTGCAAACCACATGTCTGGTGTGGGATGGACCTGGCTGATTAATTTGGAAAGTTTAAATTTCAATTTCGCCATTGTGTTGAACATGGTTGCTGATTTCCATGAGGCGCAAAGGGGTGGGATGCGAAACCCTAGCGGGTGGGATTGAGTTGAGACTGAACTTTGTAAAGGCCTTGTTGTGATTTCCTTAGCGCGAGACTAATCACATCATGTGGGTATAATTGTGCAACCTCTGCAGAGTGTAAAACTATTCGAATAGCCACGTCCTCGATCATGGACAATGCTCGGTGATTTCACATGAGGTATAGTTATTTCTGAAAACTTATGGGTTGTGGTTGGACAGTGGATGGTTAATTCACTATTGGTTTAGCTTATGGATGGGAGGTCCATAATCGGTTGGTTTAGCTTGTGGATGGGAGGTCCGCAAGTGGTTATGACAATTTCTTTGATTACTTATTTATTATTGTTTTACTTAAAGTTCGCTTTCAATCTATTTACTGTATTTACCCTTAAATGTTATTTTATGCAAATTAACCTTTCAGCCTGCCATTGGTAAGCCTTACATACTATAATGCATTCATTTGTTATAAACGACTTACTGAGCACCAATGTACTTACGACTTTACGCCTATGTTGCTTAGTTGAGAAAGAGGAGTATCACTAGCAGGAGGTTCCAGAAGGAGAGTACTTCGACGACTTCGCGGATTAGGCTTCGTTCTCCACTCGATAGCCTGTGGGCTTGTCGATTGGCCACTACGCTTTATTTTGGATTTTTGCTGCTAGTTTTTGTTAAGCCCTTCGGGCTAGTCTATTGTAAGCTTGGCCATAAGGTCGTACTCTTGATATTTATCGATATTTGACTATGTTTGACTGTGTTTGACTCTTGATATGGTTGTGATTACATCTATGTTTGACTGTGTGCACTAACGTGATCCTGGGACTAGTGCAGTATACACAGAGAGTCCGAATTTGCATATTCGGGTCTCGACACAGTGATGTCGACTGACACATGGCTGATAGCTGGCTTATTAGGGCTGATGTGGTAGGTGACGTGGCATGCCATGTGGCAGCTAATGCGACATGCTAATGTGGCACCTGGGATGGCTCAAAAGCTGACGTGGCTGACACTTAGACGGACACACCATACTAGGGCATGCATGGCTGCTGACTATGCTCGACGACGCATGGGTTCACGGCACAGTGGCGGCTAGCAGGTGGGACCCAAGGGCAGAGGCTTGGTCCACGGTGAACTGAGTTGATAGGAATTCGAGGGGACGCGGTCGGCGTGGGTACAACTGGCATCAGCGCTAATGTCAATGGACCAAGGGACAGCGTGATGGGTGAGTGAGTGGCGATGTGGTGATGCGCATGAGGTTTGGCTGGAGCGAGGCGGAGAGGGGGATGATGGCTGACCGACGAGGACTCACTGGTGGTAGTGAATGGTGGTGGATACGGCTAGGTGGTGAGCGATGGAGCGTGGGCGGAAGAGGAGACAGCTACGACGACTTCATCGATGAAGATGGCGGTTATCAGCGTTGAGGACGATGATGGGAATGGCAGCGTTTGGTTCGACATGGACGGTGAGGGCACAGGTGAGCTCGGCGGTGCAGTGCGAAACACAAGAGGCGGTGGTGGTTAAATAGGCGTGGACATCGATTTCGGCTCAGAGACAACGGCGGTAGAGTCTATGTTGGGCATAGACACTAAAGTGACAGCGGAGTTCAAGTTGACCACGGCAACGAACTCTTTGAGGATGATGAGTAGTAGCCAAGTGCATGGATGAATGACACATGGCCATGGCAAGCATTGGATGGCCGATGGCAGACCGCACAAATGAACAGTGCCCGACTTCACCAATGGTTGACACTTGGCAAGGAATAGGATCTGACGGCCGATGGAATGATCGAGCTGGATGGCCAACACGTGGTGGACGGAAGATTGGACAGTTGATGGGGAGTGGGCCAGAGTGAACAGTAGTGGGCTCGGCCCATTACTATTTTAGGATTTTGAGTGTTTTCTATTTTTAAAAATTCAAATAAAATCAAATAAGCTCGAGGAAATAGCAAATAAATTTGAAAAATTTGCAGAAAGTTCTAAAAAATTCCTTGAGATATAAGGATCCTAAATAAAATATTTACAGCAAATGTTAATATTTATTTTAGTTATACTAAATCTTTTTAATTATTAAAATTTCAATTTAAGCTTGTAATAAATCTAGATAAATTCAAATAGTGTATTTTCTTTTAAAAACTTTGAATAAACTATGAAAATCAGGATGTTACATGGCACGATGAGAGACATGGTGTAGTGGCGGTAGCGGTGTTTGTGGCATGGCCATGGGTGAGCTTGAGTGAACGATAGTGTTCCAGCAAAGAACACGGGTTATTAGCATGAGCATGGGCTTGGCCTTGGCCTGTGGAATGTTTACATGTGCTCGGCTTGGCCAGAGTGTTGCTGAAGAAGCGTGGTGGAGGTCGACATGGTGGTGATGGTGGCGACCTTCTATGGCAAATCATTGGGCAAAGTGACACTTGGGATATGTAGGGGAGGTGTTGGTGATGGTGTGGAAGTGAAGAATCAAAGAACAGCTCACCGGAGACGATGAAGCGATGGCGAGAATCGGAAATGGCTAGTTTTAGAAAAAGCTTGATTCCCATCAATTGGCTGCCTCAAAATCAAAATAAATTGGTGAGTAGGTTTCTTACATGCTATAACATGATGTGACATGAATGGTTTCGATGAACTCTCACCAGAGAGAGATGGCATGGTGGAGGGAAGGAGGCCGACGCATGGGCGGGCTGCAACTTACTGGAGCATTGCGCAAAAATAGGGGAGGTGCTGGGGGTTGGCATGGGAATGGAACACAAGGTGGTGCTTCTATTTATAGGGTAGGTGGGAGGGAAATATGATTAATTCAGCTGCATTGAATCTAGTGTCAATTTTCAGCTTTTCTCTTAGAAACTAAAAAACTGAACATTAACTAGATAAAAACTGAAAAGGAATTGATGTTTGGCAATGAATGTTGACATTTCTTGCTGCCTTAATTACTTTAGTGGATGGGAAATTGATTTTGGCTTGCATGCAATGTGTTTGTGGGTGTTTGGCAATGCAAGAGAAGAGTAGGGGGCTGTTCGGCTAGGCAGAAATGAAACAGAGGAGGAGAGAGAATAACAGTTTCAATCAACAAACATGCAGCCAAACAACAGACAAAAGAAAGGGAGAAACGGGAAAGAAAAATAAAGGAAGGAGAAGAAGAAGAAAAAACAAAAAAGAGAGATGGGCCAAGAAAAATGGGTTTGCTCTAGAAAAATGGATTCAGAATTTTCTGGAGATATTGAATTTGAATTTGAACCAAGAATTGGAAATTAAATGGGGAATTGGAATTTAAATGTCTGGATTGCATAAGGACCAAATAAATTCCAAATAAACAAAAAGAGGGCAGAAATGGGTAGCGTAGGATTTTAGATGAATTTAAAAGTTGAACGGGTTCATTCGGAGATAAAATGAAGAAGAACGGGTTCAAGGAATTTTAAAATCTAAGAAATTGAGAAAACTAGATTTTTGGAATTATTTTCCTATTAAAAAAGTATTATGATGTCAGCATCAGATTTAGTATTTTTTGCCAAATTAATTTTGCAAGGAAAATGCTTTAGAATCGTTTGGAGCAGTCCGATCGGCCATAGAGATGTTTGGACCGTCCGATCGGCTAGAGACATTTGGACTAGTCCAAACGACAACTGCTCTACCAAATGGCTACCACATGGCCTTGGCCTGCTGATGTGGCCACGCTGGCTGGAGGCGACGCTCGGCTCCTGTTGGACGTTAGCGAATAGCGGCATGGTGGGATTCAGCGAGGAGTGGGAGGGACTGAGGAGACGACGGGAAGTTTGCCTCACCTAGGTGCAAAGCCCGAGGGCCCTTGGAGATGGCCAGTGATGAGAGGGAGGCGGTGGAGCTACGTGGACTTCGGTGAAATCAGGCTCCAGCAACGGTCCTCAATGACGCAGGGGTGGACGGTGATCGCGGAGATGCGGTGAAGGTGTTGATGATGTCGGTGATGAGTGAGGTGGTTCACGGCACCTAGAATTGCTCATCAGAGTTGCAGTGTGGTGGCAATGATGGAGAAGCACGACGTCGAGGCTCTTGGGCACTTAGGGAGAGGAATTGAGGGGAGAGTGTGTTGCGCTGTGAGATGTGGATGCTTGGAGGGTATTTATAGGGGCTCAGGGAAGGACGCATGCCGAGGCTAATACTCGTCGGAGTTAAGGGTGGCGCAATGGTGAGTAAAGGTGAATGAATTGGGATTTAAAGAGGAAGGAAATAGGCGGAGGTTAATGAGGGAGTAAGGAGGGCATTAATTTCCATCAAAGCTGCAGAGAAACGGAAGGGGGACTTGGAGCTCAGATGCTCATAGCATTGGCGACGGAGGGGACGGAGGAAGAAGAAGGGGAAACTGCTGGGTGGGGCTAGGCTGTCAGTGGGTGAGAGAGAGGGAAGGGAGAGGAGGCGGGAGGATAACCCGTGGGCCTGATAGAGGAGACAAAGAGGAGGGGAGGCGCGGGTGGAGAGGATGGGCAACTTGTGGTGGTGAGGTGAAGATCTGACATCCACGTGTCAGCCGAGGGGGGGAGGATATGCATTATTTAATTATATTTTTATGTTTTTACTCAAATTATGTTTTAAAATAAATGCCTTTTTAAAAATAGAAAAATAGGGCAAATCAAATTCAAAATTCAGGCAACCAAATAACACTTGTTTTTATTTTAAATTAAATAATTGTTTAATGCTATTATTTTTAAAATAAATCATGGGCTATGGCACTTTGTAAATGCCTTATTATGATTAGTCAGTCATATGCCTACGAAAGCGTGTATTGATCAACATAACGGGTTAATCATATCTTATGGGTAAAATTGTACAACCTCTATAGGGTGTATCAATTATCCTGGATAGCTATGCCCATGGTTATGGTCATGCTGAGTAAAGTTTCTTTTAGTATTATACTTTATTTTTTATAAAATGGTTTTAGATGGAAATGTGGAATCTTTTTGGAGAAAAGATGGTCCAGGTGGGACACCTGTGGTTAGGTTAGTGCTAGGTCGATGCTTGTACTAACGGTATTATTTTGTTTAAATTATAGTTTTTGCTTACAATATTAAATCTTGTTGTTTCATATCTATTTATTGTATTTCATTAAATGCTATTTATGCTCAAGTAACCCTGTAAGCCTTCTTTTGTTGCTTTTATCATTATATTGTATTCTCCCGTGTGACTAGTGGAGTAAAGTTTGTATTCACCCTTGCTATCACATCTCAAAGGAGGATGACTTTGACTACTGTGAGGACCAGGATGAGTAGGTAGTGTCTTACTATCATTTGCCTGTGGGCAGGCTCTTGGGCTTCGCTATTTATCAGTTTGTTTTTCCTTTATTCTTGTTGCTAATGAGCATTAATGTAAATTTGGCCATAAGGTCATACTCTTTTATTTAATAATGTTTGTCATTTGTGCTTGATATGTATCCCTATTACCGCTGTGTGCACTAGCTGATCCTAGACTAGTGCACTTTATACAAAGAATCCGGAGTCATCGCTCTGAGGTCCGACAGGTGCGAGCCCCCTTTTGAGGCTGAAGTCAAGCTGGATTGTAGCTTGCGTCGCTTTGGGACCAGAGGCACAACTGGACCTCTCCACGTAGGCCTAGGTCACTAGCGAAACCATGGCTTCCCAGGAGGTCGACCCTCCAAATGCTCACGAGGAGGTGAAGTCAGAGTTTGAGGACCTCCGAAGGTAATTAAGGGAATCTCATACTAAGGCTCTGCGGTCCAAGGAGAGGCTCACTAAGTGAGAGAACTTTAGGCGCAACTCGAAAGGGCGTGAGCCAAGGTAAGACCCTAGCCGCCCATGGAAGCCCAAGGAGATGAGGAACTAAGGAACCAACTAGAGGAAGCACGGGAGTTGGCGAGGGGGACAACATGCCCCAAAGCGCCTGAGGTTGAAGCCCTCCGAGCCAAGCTCACCAAAGCCTGCACTCGAGTGAACAATCCATCCACGTCTAGAGTCCAAGTGCGGAGGAAGGCCCTTGCCTTTGATCGAAAGCATGGGGGCTAACCGTGGTCACCTGGGGGGCGAGCCACCCCTGGCCAGCCAAGTGTAGGATCCGACGCCCAACTCCACGCTGGATTTCCAGTGCGCCCCCTAGCCTCAAGGGGCTCTCACCTATGAGGTCATCAGTCTCGTTAACCATACCAACCCACTGAGCCCGGGCTTGCAAGCCAACCCATGGGCGGTGCATTTTCAGATGTTGGAGGTCACAAAGTACTCAGGGGGCTCTGACCTAGTAGAGTTCATCCAAGTGTATGAAACTGCCATAGCAGCTACAGGAGGGGGTGAGGCCATCATGGCAAAGAGCTTGCTGTTGGCCCTCTCAGGAGTCACTCAGTTCTGGTACCCTCCCTCCCACCATGCTTGGTGTACTCGTGGGAGTAGCTTCGAAACAAATTGAGCAAGCACTTCCAAGGGAGCTGAAACAAGCCGGTGACGTCCTTTGACCTGCACGGGCTCAAGAAAATGTTGGGAGAGTCCATTAGAGACTTCATGTGTTGCTTCTTCCACATCCACTGCCAAGTCCAGGGTAGTTCCAACATGAGCATCGTCGAGGCTGTGCTCCAGGCTCTTCATAAGGGGGAGCTGGCCAACAAGCTGGACTGAAAGGAGCCGAAGACTATGGCAGAGCTACGAGGAGGGGGTGAGCTCGTAGGGAGGTAGAGGCCTTGTGCCCTTGCCCAACGCTGAGGTTGCCGTGAAGCGACAACGCTTGCACCAGCCTATGTACCATGTCAAACCCAAAGCTGCTCTGCCACACCAAGATCACCACAGCAACCGCTGTGATGACCGCTATGATGACCACAATGATGGCCACCTGGGTGACCGATGTGGGAGCGAGCACGAGGGCAACCGAAGGCAGGAAAAGTAATGCCCCGATTGCAGTAACAATTACCGCTACTATGACATTCATGGGTGGACTTCTCATGAGACTTTAGGATGTGTGCTTGTCACCTCCACCTAACAACTTTGCCAATAGCAAGCCTAGGCCATGGCCAATGTGCAACAACACATATCACTACCAGCACTCGCGGTGGTGGTAGTTGTGCTACCTACCTTGACTACTCTTCAACTCGAAGTAGTGGGCAAGTTGCTGACCCACCACATCACGTGGTGCATGCAATCACTGGCAAAAATGCACACACCTTCTTGTTGAAGTGGCAACACTGTGCCTATGCCCGCCAAGTACAGCACATCAACACAACCCTCTTGACCGAGCTCCTGCTGTGGGTCGACACACTTATCATGTTTGGCCCTGAAGATGCAATTGGAGTCAACCTCCCACACCATGACACCCTGGTGGTCTCTGCCTTCATCACCAAGTGCGAAATAAGGCGTGTGTTCATGGATGGGGAAAGTTTTGTTGATATCATGTTCGCCTCCATATTTGACAAGCTTGGAGTCTTGTGATTGTTTCTATCGGAGCCTGGCATCTCGCTTCTCAGTTTTGGAGGTGCACCAGTCCTGGATTTTGGTAGAATTAAGCTAATTGTGGGGTTCAGAGCTAGGGGCGGCACTCGAAGAAAGAGCGTAGTCTTCAACGTCATCGATATCCCATACTAGTAAAACATGATCTTGGGTAGGGCGGCCCTCAATCACTTTGGGGTAGTGCCCCACCATGCCTACCTTTACATGAAGGTACCTAGTCCTGAAGGGATTATCAGTGTGGGTAGTGACTAGGATCTTTGAAGGAAACCATGGCTAAGTTGATGCCCAAGCCGATGCCTAACGGGGAAACCATGGCTAAGCCCCTCATAGAAACTGATCCCGCCAAGATCGGGCTGCTCGGCGTAGACCTCGACACAACAATGGCAGCGGCCATACTAGCAACCTTGCAGCCAAACAACAATATCTTTGCTTGGGGTCTCGAAGACCTTGTCGGTGTCTTGAGGAAGATCATCGAGCACTAGCTCTCTGTGATGTCTGATGCCAAGCCCATCAAATAGAAGCTTCAAAAGATGTGAAGGGAACACTAGGACATAGCAAGATAGTAGCAAACCCAGCAGTGCAAGCACGGAACCCTATGGTTAACGGTGTCGATTGGTGGCGAGCAAAGAACGATGGAGAGCTTTGGGTCCACGGCAATGGTGGTGCTTCGACGGTTTTTGGGCAATGGTGAAGGAATAGGGATGTAGATCTTGGTGAGGCAGAGCTTCTAGGGTGGTCAACGAGGGCAGATACCCACTAACAATGGCATAATTGCTCATCAGAGAAAAGGAGATGGTGATCTCGAATTCAATGAACTGGCGGCGAAATGTGGGCGATGGCTAGGGTTGCGAGGTGTGGGAGGCTTGAGGTGCATAGAATGAGGCTCGGGGATCCTTTTATGGCATGGAAAGGTGGTGCAGCGGATATGGCGAGGCTACTATGGAGTCTAGGTTGGATACATGAAGGCGAAGAAACTGACAGGTGGGTCCCACTGGTCGCAGCGACAGTGCAGACGGGCATGAGTGGACAGGGCCAGGAAGAGATGGGCAGGTGGGCAAGTGCTCAAGTGAAGCTGGGATTGGTTAGAGAGAGAAAGAGAGATTGGGCTGAGAAGATTCGGACCGAAATATTTTTCCAGCATTTTAATTAGAATTTCTTTTTAGAATAGCAGGAAAATAAAATAAGCCAAGAAAATTAGAAATTAAGCTTAGAAAATTTTGGAAAAAATGTATAAAATAGTTTTTCTCACAAAGAACTTAAATTAAAATTTTTAACTTAATTTGATATTTATTTTATTCAGATTAAATCATTTTTGCTTTCTAAAAATTCAATTTAAGCTTTGTTTTATTCAAATAAATCTAGTTAAATTTTGAAATTACTTTTCTGGGCCAAAATCTGGAAACACCAAAAATTGGAATGTTACACAAAATAACACATTTATTCTCAAGTTCATAGACATAAGGATTGATACAATTATCTTTATGATTGTATCTAGGGCACATGACCATAAGAAGAAGCGGTTGTCGGAGAAGAAGGTGAAGAAGTGGTCAGCAACAACATTGAGTGGATCTGCGCAGGCAATGACATCCTCAAGCTACCACAGATCAAGACAACCCTACATCCAAGCGGTCTGCAATGGAGTCGAGGAGAGACGCGGAGTTGGAGGTGGCCACCGGTGGGGGTTGATGGAAGCTCATTGGTTAGATCATGAGACCGATCTGGTCTCAGCATCGAGTCACGGCCGGCAGTGTTGACTTTCATTAGGGCTTGTTTTCCAATGGTGGTCGACGTCGGGAGATCAGAAGTGATGTTCTCCAGCGGCGGCGGCGACAAAGGAAGAGGGACTTTTGGCTAGGGATGCAATCAGAGCAGATATGGACAGATATCGCTTATCTTGTATCCCATTTCATATTTTTTTTCTCAGAGTCAGAGTCGGACACAGCTAATACCAGATACCCATTTATCCATTCCGTATTCGTTCTATAAACCTTCGGACGGTCGATCGGACAGAAATTATCCGCTTCTTTACACAGGATATTGGACAGTAGGGTGCATTCAGAGTGAACATAGAGAGACTAATCATCGAAATGTCGAAGTAAAATCACTTAATATTCTCCGCCTGTTTAGATGTGATAATCTGTCTATATGATATATTGTTCCTAAGTAAAGTCATAACAAACTTTCTCATATCTCTTGACATACGGATATATACGGACAGATATCACTCATACCATACCCTATTCCATATTTTTTCCTCAAAGTCAAAGTCAGACATGGATAATACCGGATACCCATTTATCTCTTCTGTATTCGTTCTACGAGCCTTCGCTCAAACGAAAATTATCCGCTCTGTTTGCATCCCTACTTTTGGCTGTTTGGCATCTATTAGAATAGGCGGTGTGCATGTGTTCCGTCTCCAATAAGAAGGCTATCATTGTTCATCCCATTCGATCCATTTTAGCCATTTCCACCATTGCTCTCCACATCTCTAGCCGTTCTCTATTGCAATCTTCCGTCTTGTATTGTATCGATCACGATAGTGGTTCTTCGGTTCACATCTCTGATTTATTTAGCATGTTATTTGACTGCCTGACTCCAAATCGTGTGTTAATAATCCCTTCCGGCTAAGGAAATTTACGGGATTGGCATTTGCAATTGATATGTGACAGTGACACCATTACGTTTACAAGAGGAAGATGAATCATTTATGTTTGATCGCTATTTTATCATATATAAGTGATCGTTTCAGCTTCAGCTTCTAGTTTCAGCTTTTTTTTACTATTCACTACACTATTTACTAACTCAGCTACAGAAAAAAAACTAAAAGCCAAAAGCTATCGCTAAAACGATCAGTATGATATATATCTTAAGGCATTTAATAAACATGATCTAGAGTTATTATTTCCCATTCTACAAGGTAAGTATAGAACATAGGGACTAACCGGGGACCTACCGGGCCATCACAAAGCCTTAGGCGTTTGTAACATCCCATAGTTCACTCCATTTTTAAACCATGGATTTTTTCATATTTAAAATCTTGCATGGCCTTATCTGAATTTTTCTGTAAATGATAGGATTTATCCCGTGTTTAAATGAATATTGGAAATTTAAAACCCAATTATAAATTAAAGCGATTTATCCGGTATTTTATCGAAATGTTTGCCCTGCGTAGAAGCTTTGACTATTGTAGATCAGCAAGAATTGGATTCTTGTAGTAGGGGATGCCAACAATGGGGTAATGGGTTATCGAGCCTATTCTTTTTGACTGCGGCTTTTGGGTTTTGGCTGAAGTTTTTGAATTTTAGCTGTTTACGGTAGAGATTACGGAGAAAGAGATATTCGCTTGTGATTTTGGATGGTATAGATGTTGGGCTTTTAACATGTACTATAATTAACTTGTAGACTTCGTCTTAAAAAAATACTTCGTTTGAAAGTTAGGTATGTAGCAAAAATCAAAAGCCCACTGTACCAATCAAAACGGCGGAGCAGAACGGAGAACTTTGGCTGCGTGAGGTGCGCATCAATTCCGCGCAAGGATTGCAACGTCGAATCTGCTAGATATGTTGTAATTAAATTAACGATAAACTCATAAATTTTATGCCCATTCATGGAAATTTTTGTTGGAAGCTAAAGTTTGCCACAACACCCTTAAGCAAGTTCGTGGCAAGATCCCCTTAGACATGCTTGGTTGCGCCATCAATTTTCTTCACCACAACTTGGCAAGTGAGGCAAATACCACAACTTGGCAACATATAATCTATCTACATGTTATATTGTTCCTAAGTGAAGTCATAACAAACTCATATCACTTAGAGTTAGGCAAATATCATTAGGTTACGAACCAAACGTGCCATATTTTCGGTATAATCCCAACATTCCATCTTAGAGTTATTACATATATGTTGTCGCACAGCTAGTTTGGGAAGAAGAAAGATAAATTTTGAAGAATTTGAATTAAACGAGAATTCTATGTGGTGTTCGGACGAAGGAACTACATTCGAAAGTTCAGAAGAAAAACTCTTATCGAGATTTCCTGTGGAGTAAAGAGATACCCGGCAACAAAACAAGTGGACTCCAAATTTCATACGAAGCCCCCACAAAAAAAATCGATTGTAGTTTTTTTAATATTACTACGAAAGTTTAAAATACTATTACTAAAGTTTGAAACTAAAATTTTATGACCCAACTCTATATGAATTTGGAATAAAATTTACAAAATATTGGAAACAAAATCATTATAAAAAAATGTAGCCTATGCGGATGCACAAGTTGATGACTAGTAACACAAATATTAGTGATGATGATTAGGTTGATATCAACAACCAAAATTTAACTTAGGGGCCTAGATGCTTTACAGATACTCACGTTCGAAAAAAAAAGACAAGCAATGTTTAACTTCCGTAAGGTTATCATCATTCCTTTGGATTTTCCCCTCCCAATCCATAAGTGTTAGATCATGAAAATTTGACCAAGATATGGAGTAAGCTGAGCACTATTTCCTATATCTGACAATTTCTGATGCTACTTCACATGTGTCGTTACAAACATATCATCTCTGGTCAACGAAATCCCAATCTACGGGAAAGCAGTGCCTGCATTGTCCATCACGTGCCCTTACTTCCACAGTAAAATTTATGACTTGTAGTGCCTTGAATTGACCGTTATGAGCCAGTAGCTGCACAAGTCGCTGAGAACGAAACAAATGGATGGATACTGCAGCGCGCCTCCCGGAAGAACTTGAGCCACGCCTTTGACGCCCAGCTTCTTGCCTGTCTGTATTCTCTCCGGTGTTTGGTTTGGATAAGGAGTGCTGGAAGATGCCTGCGCGCATTGCGCTCCTTCCAAATTAATAATCTCACAGCGCAAATTAATTAAGTATTCTTACAATGTACTAAGTTAAGTCATGACAAGAACCATTGAGCAATTTTCGTGTGAGACATTTTGGAAAGGAAACTTAGGCCCCGCTCAGCGATGACCGCTGGCGTTGGGCGGTAGGAACACTGTAGCAGGTACTGTAGCTACAGTACCTGCTACAGTAAATTTTTTCCGCTTTTTTATAAAAAATTTACTTATACTTTTTTTTCATTTTTTATTTTTGTTTTTTTATTTTTTTACATTTAATTATACTCAACAAACCAACTCAGCTACAATGTTTTTTCAGCTAGTTACAGTGTTTTTTCAGCAAAAGCCAAAAGCTATCGCTATTCCGATCACCCCCTTAGCTATGTATAACCTTGTAAGCTTCCTAACAATCTATTATAGATCGACGATAAAAGGGACAAGTATAACAAAACATCTAACTATCGGGCGTGCTAAAAATGTGTCCCGTAAAAATTTAGGTGAAATCAGTCAAATTCCTAATCTTGCGATATGATTGAAGATTCGTGCTCCGATCAATGGGTTCATCTTCTCCGGCAGCGATGTCGATGAGTTAGGGCGAGGTTAGTTGGATTAGGGTTTGGGTTCACCAGGGGTTGGCTATAGAAGGAGGAAGGGGCGGTTGTGGCACTATCAGCTATGGACTTAGGGGAGGGGGGTGGGTGGGCGGGGAAAGAGGAGGCGAATGACAGCAGCGGGGAGGGGGACATCAGTGAGGCGATAGCATGTGGGGTGGTGGCGGGGTGGCGTGGGCTGGGCATTAGGGTTGGGGCCTAAAGGGAGTGGACGGAGTATATAGCAAAGAGTAGGAGAGACTAGGGCGGTTGGATTTTGATTGAATGGCCAGAAATGTGACCGCTTTGGTTCAAAAAACAATGGTTGAGGAATAGACAGATCCTAATTTTATTCCATCTCCAGGATTTCTCACTTATGAAGGTCGTCATCTCCATTCTCTGAAATGAAAAAGAAAATAAAATTCATCTTCTAATGTTATCATTACTAGTCCAGTACTAACCAACTTTTGTGAAACACCCCAAATATGGGGATTGCTAAAAATGAGAAGAATTTAAATTTTTTGTTGATTTTCGGTGTTATTTGATTTTTTCTTGGACTCTTGATTTAGATTTTGCTAAATAATTCAAATAATGAAAATAAAAAAATGGATCAAAAGCCAAAATAATTGGGTATCAAATTGAAATTTAAAATCAAAATTTGACAAAAAAGCAAAGATCAAGATTCCAATTTTTGCTAGCCATTCCTCTCTTTCTCTCTTCCTTCCTCCCTCTGACACTGCCCCCATCCCTTCCTCTCTCTCCTCCCCTCTTCCCTGTGCTATGCGTGACCAAACCACCAACCTGTCCCTGGCGCGTGCACTCCTACACTGCCCTCACCTGGCACCACCTCACCTCGTGCCTGTGCGCACATAGCCCCCATGCCACATTGCACATCGCGATGTGTGCCAAGCCCGCTGTAACATTCCAAATTTTGGACATTAAAAATATTGTGGAAATTATAGCCTTTTTGAAATTTTGGCATTTTTCTTGGTATTTTAGTTTTCGGGATTCTCAAGGTTTTTGATTGAGGTTCCTAAGAGCAAAAGAAAGAATATAAATTATCACAGAAAATTTTAAATGAAAACATAAATCTGAAAAGATCTACATTTGTGTCCAAAAAATCCCAAAAAGAATTAACATTACAAGTAAACATCAATTAAATTCTAAACTTCCAAAAACCTCCCAAATCTTATCTATATTTAAAAAGGAGTCTCCCCAAATTATGAAAATTCAAATTAAAAACATCAAAAATTTGAGAAAGCATTGTCTGAAAATGGGGTACAAAAGTACGTAGATACACACACACACACACATGAATGTCTTAAAAATGCAACTAGAAATCAAAACAAAAATTGGAAAAGAAAATAAAACAAAAAAAGAGGAAGGAAGGGAGAATCGGCCAGCCCCCCTTCTCCCTTTCGTTCCCTCTGCTTGCTTCCCCTGCGCTCGCTCTCTGCCTCGCCTCCGTGCGCGCGCCCGCACGGCCTTGTCCTCTCCCCGGTTCTCCGTAAACCTGGCCCCACCTTGGCTCCCCTTCTCCCTTCCATTCTCCCCCTCCCTCTCTGTCTCTCTTCCGCTCGCTCCCTCGGTGCTCTCGCACGCGCGCACTTGTGCCGTGCTACCCCTCCCCGAATTCCCTCCCTAGAGGCCCCCGCCTCCGTGGACCCCCTTCAGACCAGCGGCCCATAGCGTGCCTCCTCACCCCATGCCGCTTCGTGCTTGCCCGTAGCACATCAACCACCCCCATCGCCGTCTGAACGCACGGCCAGCCAGCACGCCCCCACCGTGCCACTCCCCCCCCCCACGTCAGCCACAGCGCACCTCCCTTCAATTCGCCGTGATGCCCGATCTCATCATTCACTGCGCTCTCCTGTCACCGGCTCACTCACATCGCAGAAGCGGGACAGCCGCACTGTGGCCATG
Organism: Melocanna baccifera; assembly: GCA_036346265.1. Lineage (NCBI taxonomy): Eukaryota > Viridiplantae > Streptophyta > Magnoliopsida > Poales > Poaceae > Melocanna > Melocanna baccifera. The sequence goes on from CM070685.1 coordinate 36,558,374, forward strand.
CCGCCCCTGCCGTCACCCGCCATGGCCGTTGCCATCACCTCTGTGCGGACAGGCCAATCCACTAGCTATAAAAAGGCCCACCAAGACTACGCATTACTTCCCCATACTCTCCTCTCACTTCCATAGTACGCAATTGCATTCTCCTGCCACTATAGTTCACCGAAGTTGCCATCTTCTCCAACTCCTACCAGGGAGCCCGCCGCCGATCGAGCCCCTCTCCGTCCAATTCCTTGGGCCAGGAGCATCTCAAGTTCTTAGTGAAGCTGTTTCGAGCATTCTCCAAAGCTCACCGTGCTCGAGCCGCCCCCTCGCCGTGCACCTCCTTGGAACACCGCCGCCGCTCGCCGCCAGACCATCACGGCCATCCCCAAGCTCCGCTGACACCCGAGGTAGCCTCATGGCGTCCCCTAGATGCTTCCTCCGCGTTTAATTGAATGTTAATGTCGTCTAGCACCATAACCCACCTTGTCTTATTCCGCCGCCACTCGGACTCGCCGCTGGCCAACGTTCTAACCAAGTTGGCCAGCGAGAGTTGGCACAGAGGTCGGCACTAGGTCAAGAAATCCATTTTTAAAATTTTAGCGTGCGGTCACCGTGTCCTCCGCCAGCGACGAGCTTCGCTGAAGTCACAAGGAAGAAGAATACTATTCATCTGTGCGGTTTAGTTAGCACGAGAATTAATTAATGGTTAATAACATTGGTTAGATTAATAACTCACTCACATGTGGGCCAGGTTTTAATTAAACCAGTACCCGACCCCACCTTTCAGCGTCACATAATGATTTAATTAACATAGGCCCCATCTATTAGTGGCAGTAATGAAAAGGTTAATAACCCATAGTGGGCCCCACGTGTCAGTCCCTGGCACATTGAGGAATTTAAAAATCACAGTGGGTCTCACGTGTCAGTCTATGAGGATTTAAAGAATTGATAAAAGGCAGTGGGTTCCACCTGTCAGTGTAAGTAAAAGAAAAGTATTAAAATTAGTGGACCCCACCAGTCAGTCTCACATACTCTCTCTCTCCTCCGAATATTAAATGGTTTCTGATTTTAATTTTGAATTTAATTCGGTTGAAACTTCAAAAATTTATAACTAATTCATTTTAACTCCAAATTAAGTGGAAAAAATTGCTAAATTCATCTAGATTCATCATCTTTCCAATGGAAAATCTTGAATTTCTGAGCTTGTTTGAATTTTTGATGAGGATTTAATTGATTATGTTAATTCTTTTTATTTCTTTTTAAATATACGATCGACGTAAAAATTAGCGTACGAGGCTCAGGAGGAAGAATCTGAAGCAGACGCAGGCGAAGATAAGCAAGACCAAGCCCCCTGTGACCTAGGTGAGTCAATACTTTGATCATTTTGAATTGCCATTTTAGCAAACTATTTACATTTGAATTAGCAATTGCATGCTATTATTACATGTGCTACATTTTGTTGTTTTTATACTTTAGGTAGCTGCCCTTCTTATTAAATGCCACTAGTATACATTCCCGGTGTGCCATACTGTGAACTTTGCTATCCCTAGGAAAATTTATAAATACAATTCTTTCAAAAATTAGTTATGATATACTTCGCGGTTTAGCAATGCTTAGCTACCGAGGGCGTTAAAAGTACCCCAACATCATATGGAAATGCAAAAGAGCAAATTTTGGGGAAAGTTGTAGTTGGAAAAATGGTCCTGTATTTTCATAATGATCAATTATTTTTTTATGCCCTTAAAAATCTCCAAATTGCTTACACGTCTAGGTGGATGGTTCGGGGGCATGATGCATTGGAGTGCACGAGTGTGTGGATTATGGTAGAACCGTCTAGATAACCCAAAGACCTAATCGGGTCATGACCACCCAATGTAAAACAGTACAGCCACAAGTCTGCAAAGTGCAATTGGGCTGAGTAAACCTATCAAACTTCAGACTCATCTCATAAATTGGGGAAAGAAGTGCCAGAATACCAGGGCATGTTGTGGCTAAAAGGGCACCAACAGGAAGGGTGATATGTTTCTCTATCTTAGTGATTAACATCCCACGCAATTTATGGGACCCACCACAAGTGGGAATAGCTCATAGGGTGAGATGAGACCCCGAGGCCAGATAGTTTTGAAAAGTTACTGTGACGGTCTACTCAACTGCATGGCTAAGGAATCATGTGGGGCAACGAGCGGATTGTCTCTTGTGGTGAAAGTGTACGAATTCTGCAAAGTCAAAACTATTCGAATAACCGTACCCACAGTCAAGTGCGGACATGAAAACATAACTCCGATATAGTTCTATTTCAAAAAGAAATTTTAAAGGTTGGGACTTGGAATGGAAAAATGAAGGATGATGGACTGTCCTGGTTTGAGTTGTCCTGGGTGTCGTCCCAATGATAAGTTAAGTGGCTATAACGCTGAAAAGATTATATATGATGCAGGTGGCATGTAATGGTGGATATAGTCTATATAAATACTATCATCACGAATCTTTTAATTCAAAAGCATTATGATTTTTGTCCAAATGTCTAGGTCTAGGAAATTCTTATAAATATATCTGAAGTCTTTTAAAATGCAATTTTCAGCAAAATAAAATAACCCAAGCCTATCCTTTGTCAAACCATGCATGTTATATAATTGCATTCTATGTATTAGCTCACTGAGCATGGTGGTTAGTGTACTCACACTCGCATAATCATACCCAGAGGCAGGAGGACAAGATCATTATGCTATGAGGATGCACCAAGTCAAGGAGCCGACGATGGCAACTAGAGCGGATTTTAAAAGTGTTTAGCCCTAAGCATGTAGACTTGTCGTAAGGGTGTGCGCCTATATTACCTAGGGTTAGGCAATATAGATGCACACATTTACGCCCAGTCGCTGCTTGTGGCATATGGTTCTGCTGATGTTCCCGTCTTCCACTGCTATACTTTTGGTTGTAAGTATTTGGCCTGTGAGGCCCTTTATGTAAAACAGTCGCCTGACGTGGCATATTTTAAAACTCTGATGTAAATTATATTTTGACTGTATGATCATCATGTGATGTATGAAATGATAATAGCAATATACTATGAGCACTATCTACTGATACAGAGAATAGTGTGGTGGAATCACAGAGGATTCTGGATCTTGAATCCGGGTCTAACACCCGTGCCGCACGCGCGCTGATTGCGCCGCCCAATGCGCCACACCGCTTGGCCACATACGTGTGCCCTCGCTGCACCACCTTCCACTGTGGGAGCACAACAATGCCACAACTCCCCTTGCCGATTTAAGCCGAGCTATGCTCCCTTCTTCCTCCCTTTCTCCCTAAGCTAAGTCGCTCCCGTGCTCGCGCCCACTACCATGTCCACCCCATCATTCCAGCCACCTTGACGAGCTCTGTTGAAAGCTGTTTGTGTCAAAATATGTTCCCGAGCATTCTCTTCTGGCCCTCCAAATTAATTGGAATTCTACACTCCCTAGCTAGCCATGCTGGCTTCCTTCCTCAACTCTGGCTGTAGTTGCCTCCACCACCGTTTTCGAGACCCAAATATGCAAATTCGAACTCTCTGTGTGCACTAGTCCAGGATTACGCTAGTGCACACTGTAATATCCTGAACGTCGTTTCGGCGTCGGTTTCTAAATTAATCGCGGAGTTCCCCGGATTTTTGATAAATCGCGGGAGGTGAAAATAAATTCTTTGGAATAGTCTAAAATAATAAAAAGAGAATTAAAATAATTAATTAAGAGGTTTTGGGTTATCCGGAGGGGTGGGCCAGCCATTTATAAACCCCCTCCCTTGGCTCCTCTCCCCTTTTTCCCCACCTGGCCGCCACCCCCATCTCCTCCCTGCGCCTCCACCTCTTCCCCATTGCTGCTGCCCATGGATGCGAAGGAGGAGAGGAAGGAGAAGAAGGAGAGGAAGAGAAGGAGGAGAAGAAGGGAAAGAGAAGAAGTGGATGAGAGGGGTGATCCCAATCCCTAGGTAAATTTTCCCTCACCTCAATCTCTCTGTTTTATGCTGAAATTAGGGTTCTTAGCCCCAGATTTGAAGGGATTAGCATTTTGGAAAACCCGATTAGAGAATCCTGATCTTGCTATCTGTAGATTGAATCGCGTGATGTTACTGTTCCTGCAGTTTCGACCCCTGAAACGATTTTTCCCGAGGGTCTCCCCAAAAGGAAAAACGTAGAGGACGACGATACGCATCTACTATTTTATTTTCACAATTTTTGGCTGTGTAATTTAGTCGTACCAGGGTCTACAATCTCGCTGTCCGTCAGGGGCGCAGACGAAGACAGACCGCTGTTCAGAGGGGAATTAGGGATAGAAGATGAATTTTATATTTTTAGTCACCATTGAGAAAGTTGTAGAGAATTTAGTAATATAGCTTCTGTAAAAAAATCAGAATTTATATAGCCCTACTCTGTTGTTGGGAGGCGTTTGATTCTGACTGTCCTGACTGTCAGAACAGAGGAAGATCTCTGTTTAGGGCAATGAGATATACTATGCTAAGAACAAAATAAAAATATGTGATCTACATGAAAAGTGTGGGTAATTAAGTGAGGAATCTAGATATATATCTTTTGCTGTGATTAGTTTTATATTTTTAAAGACAGAAAAATGTTAAGCAGCGCCGCTGCAGTGGGAAGATTGTAGAACCGTTACGCGGGGAAGGATGTTGTGGGGTTTAGGGTTTTAGCGATACTTCTCTTTGAGAGTCATGATTATATTGCTGTGTATTGTGCTGAGAGGTACCTTTTTGGACAGGCGGATTTGCTTCTGATCGAGCGTGATCTCGCCGCCACGGTAGAGGCAAGTAAACGTAGCGGATGTGCTACCGTTTAACCCGTTATTCTTACTACTTGCAATATGCATGATTTTTCGTATTGATAAAAGATATGCCATGATTACATGTTTTCTAAGGAAGAATGTGGTAGCAATATATTAATCAATTACCATGTTTGGTTGAGTTTTAGTAGTATTGTGGTAATTTACTTAATGAGCTAATTGTGGTATATGAAAGTAAATGCGTGGTGGTTATGATGATATTTTCTTATTGTTAAATTCATGAGAATCATATTAATGCCCTTAAAGTTGGTATTATTGTGGCTTTAGTGGTAGTATTCTTAATGAATACTTGTGGTCGTATTGTGGTTTTTGTGGTAAGATACACTATAGATTGGTTGATTATGATCTTGGTGAACCGAATTTGGAATATGTGGTTGACCTTCGTGGTTAAATTCTTGTGGTTTATGATTATCATATCATTCATAACATGTCATGACATTGCATTGTGGATGTCGCCGCTTATAGCCGCGATCCGTGCGTGATCTGACATCGTGCATTGCCGTAGCACGATGCACACTTTTACCTTGTTGGGTAAAGGTGTAGTGGAGCATAGCATGCATGTGCATTGCATTGTGGAAAGATCATTTGCATACTTATGCAATATATTGTGGTGAAGTTATTTTACAAACAACTGCAACTTTATAGATGTGATGCGGAATTGGCTCATGGGAGTCACTTGTGGTATGAGGAAAGTGGTTGTGGTCGTGGTTTTGGGATTCATCCCTTGTGGTATGGTTGGGGTTGTGATTGCGGTATGAGATTCTTTTCTCTTGTGGTAATTGTTGATAGCAGTTGTGGACGCGAGAAATAATAAAGTTAGTGAGGTAAAACATGCTAATGTTTTATGGTCAATGGTAGTGGTAGTGGTGGATGATATGAAGTAGTTAATCCAGATTTATATGCTAATATTTTACTACTGTTGGTAGTAAATATGATTGAGGCTATAAATGTGGTCATTGTGGGAAATAGATATTGATGCTTAATATCATTGTAGTTTAATTAGCTTGATAATGATTGTGGATGCACAATGTGGATGTGGACAAATGGATACTTTAATGATGTTGTATATTTGATTGTAGTCTGAATAGCCTGTTAAACAGTTTGCTTGCTGAGATTTTATCTCACCCTTGTTTTTCCCCCCTACAGGTGATTCGTGAGCATTCATGGGATGGGTAGAGCGGCACCACAATAATGCACTTGGTTCATAAATTCATGATGTAATAAAGTCGATGGAATTCTAGCCAAATGCCTAGCTATCCGTGGATGATTGTTTTAGTTAATACCGACGAACTTGTGATCTATTGATTAGTCTGCTAGAGGTTGTTTCAAATATTGAACTTGTTATCGTTATCTTTATTTCCTTAGTTGATTATGCTTCCGCTTATTGCTTCATGTCTAGAAATTTGTAGCCGGAATAAATTATCTTAAAATTTTTGGCTAGCTGTAGAGTGGTTTAGTGGCATCCCAGGGTGATGTGGATCCTGGGGTGTTACACACACAGTTAAACATAGATGACATAACAACAAAACCTTTATAATGCTCAATCCTAACCCAATCCTGCCCGCTAGGGTTTCGCATCATACCCCCCCTTGCGCCACATGGAAATCAGCAACCATGTTCATCACAATGGCGAGAATGAAATTGAAATATCCCAAATTAATCAGTCAGGTGTATCCCATACTAGACATGTGGTTTGCACGATAAGACTCAGATCAATGGCACACAAAGTTAAGTCCTTAATGTTACTCGGACGAGTCCTCCACATCCCACGAAGTGAAATCTACACTTTCCCTTTTACTACACGATCACTCGCCCCAGTGCAAAATCAAGTTCATATAACCATCGCCAATGACACTCCAATGTCATGGCATAAATTTTATAGCTGTGGCACCAACCATAGTTCCATATATTATTAAGTCAAATTAATTATTCACATGCGATGATAAACCCTTTCGTAAAATGTGCAAGACTAAGCATTCTAATCGTATAATCCATGTGACATGTAGTATAGCATCACTAATAAATTTTCCAACCTATGGTGACAATGGCATCATGGCATTCAAAATAACAAGGAGGAAGATTAACCAATTGGGGTGTAACTACCAAGTACAACGATTTGTATTAAAATACCATTGCACGATATTTAAAATAAAGTAATTAAATAATAGATTGAAAACTGGGTTCAACATGACCAAAGGTGACGACTTCAGTTCAAAAAAAAAGGTGACGACTTGTCTTGGTTATGCTCAGTGAGGTACTCGGGATCTTCTGGCGTCGCTCCTGCTCCTCCGAAATCAGGATCTAACGAGAGAGAAAGCGACCAAAATAACAAAAACAAATCAAATAAAATTCAAATGCACTCCAACAATATTGAAACTAGAACCAACAGATAGAGCTCGATTTTATATGAATTTAGAAAAAAGAATGGGGTCAATCGGAGTTAGGACGGAGGAGAACGGGCTCTAAAAAAATTAATCCTAAAAAAATACTGGAAAAATCAGAAATTGCACTGTGCTATGGATTCGATGCACGGGAGGAAAGGTTTCACGGTGGACCGGGTTCATGGAACAGTGCGTGGGGTGTTGACGTGGCAAGCTCTGATGTTGACACATGGCATGCTGACCTGGCACCAGGGTCGTGTTTTTGCTGATGTGGCATGACACATGGCACCTAGGGCTGACGTGGCTTGCTCGAGTGCGGTGGCGGCAGTAGGATCGGACGACTAGCGAGCGAACGTGCGGCAACATCCAGACCGTTGGTTCTGATCTAGATCGGTGGCTGTGATCGGGCAGCGGGGACGCTGGATTGCCGACACGTGGCATGCACACCATGCGAGGCATTACGGGTGCATGTGGCATGGGCATGAGTGTGGCGTAGGGACTGAGGTGGGGTAGTGCGACGCAGGCGCGGCTCGGCCGAGGCGACGCGGGCGGTGGACAGGCGTGGGTGTGAGCGCAGTGTTCGACGCTCGGGACGGAGGGAGGAGGTGGTCGTGCTCATCGGCGGGGACGTGGACGGCGGCGACGCTCTGGTCATTAGCGAGGGTGCTCCGGCATGGACGTCGATGATGAAGACGACGGCATCGACGGAAATGGCGGGCACGACAAGGGGCAACGAGGTGTCAGCGGCAGCAGCTGGGTGTCAGCGGCGGCGCTCGGAGACGGTGGTGGAGCACGGGAACCAAGGTGGTGGCTGTGACTTATATGCAAGTGCATCGAGGTGTGACCGAGGAGGAGATGGCACGCCGTAACTGGGGCGGGCTCGGATGGGGCACGTGGCGACTCGGATTGGCGCCGTGTGGGCGGGGCGAGTATCGGACGGTGGAGAACGGAGCGGGGCGTGCTAGGGCAATGTGAATGGTTGGGCGCACGGGATGGCTGCCGTGTGGCAAATCGGGCAGCCGAGCCAACACGCCGGGCTGCTGTGGCGCGTGGCCGAGAGGACGGATGGGGCCGCATGGCACACGGGAAGATCGGGCGGCGGTGGAGCGGCTCGGGCGTGGGGTCACGACGAGGGGAGCAGGGCCGGGCCGAGGTTGGCGCTGGCGTGGTGAGCGACCGACACGTGGCAGGGGGTGGGCCGAGAGAATTTGGCCCACGGGGCTTTAGGGTTTTCCCCGGTTTTTCTTTTTTTGAAAATTCAAATAATTCCCAAAAGCTCTAGAAAATAGCAAATAAATCCCAAAAATTCACCAAAAATTTCAGAAAAATCCTTGAGACACAAGGAATTCAAATAAAATATTTTCAGCTTATGTTAATGCATATTTTAATCATATTAAATTGTTTTAATTTTCAAAAATTCATTTTAAGCTTTATTAAATTCCAAAAAAATTCTAATAATTTATTTTTAAAATAAAGGCTTTAAAAACTTCTGAAAAACAAGATGTTACAACCGTTGCCTTCTCTCCAGAGCTCCTCCCTCCGATTCCTCCTACTTGGAGCATCCCCACAGTGCCCCGAAGCTTCTCCAACTGCCGGCCAAAGCTCCCCTTTGCCCGAGTGCCACCCCCATTCTAGCCACCTCACGCCACCGTCAGCCTCCATCGTCAGGTTGCCTCGGCTCTTCTTTGGCCATGCTATCATTGTAGGTGAGTTCCCGCTAGATCCCTTATGCTCGTGCCCCTTTATTTTCCTTCTCCTCCCTCTCTAGCAGTCACCGCCATGTCTGGCCCCTACACTCGGCCACTCCAAGCCATCGCCCACCCGCCATGGTGCCCTACTTGACCATTTCACCACCTCCCATGGCCACCTCGCCTCCCAGGCAACCTTTTTACCGGCCCCCCTTGGCTCTCTAGCCACCCATCGCCGATGTCGCCACCACCTGGCTGTGCACCCCCTGCTCCCCTATTCTATTCGGCCTTGCTTCTCAAAAGGGTTTAAAGTATTTTATGCTTCTCAAAACCCTAAAATTTGCTTTACATAGTTCGTGTTGGCGTGGATGTAGCATGAGAAATTATGGTTTGTGGTATCACCATCTAGATAACTCTAAGAAATAAATTATGTGATGATCTCCCAATGTAAAATAGTGCAACCACAATTCTATAATGGGTATAATCTAGCTAACTAATTTGCATCCACCTGTGCGGGTTGCACCATTTGAGTGACCTACGAGTCATGTCGCTGGTAATAAGTCATCGTTGATACGGGTTATGTCATTGAATTTAAGCCATTGTGTGGTATAAGAGGGGGTCTTGGTGTGGTGGATGTAACCTCACTAAGATGAAACCTTAGCGGGTGTAACCTACACTGGGTGATGTATTGTAAATGCCTTGTAGTGATCTTGATTCACATGTCTAACGAAATGTGTAAAACATAATAAGTTGATTATCTCTTATGGATAAAGTGTACGACCTCTGTAGAGTGAAAACTGTTTGAATAGCTATGCCCACAATCATGGGTGGGCATGGGAACTTACTCGAATTAGTGTCTGTCGATGTTTTAATACCGATCTTACGTATGATTTGTTTGGATTAGGGAGAAACTCTCAAGGACTTGGCTACGAGCACATAGGGAGAAGACACGAGAATTTTTATACAGGTTCAGGCCTTCTCCTAAGAGAATAACAACCCTACTTCCTATGTGGCTATTGCTCAAAGAAATGATTGCAACTGAGAATGTAATGCGGAAAAACCTTGCACTGAATCTTGCTCTAAGCGTATTCCATCAAGGCTTGGATCCCCTTCCTCCTCCGACATCAACCCATATATGGTTGATGAAGCGGCGGCAGTTGTCCCATACCAGAAGACGCCTTGACACTTCAGAAGACAACTGTCTGATAGAAGTTATTGTTAGAGAGACACAATGGCCCATTTGTCATGTAGTGGTTCTTGTAGAGGGAGATCATGTGTGGTGATTAAGAATAAGTGCACGTTCTAATTGCCTTGTCAGGCAAACCCACGATGTGGTAGTTCATTGTAGACAAACCAGTCAAAGACAAGTTGGTCACAGGAAGGTCCATGACCACAGGGTGGCTATAGGACAACTTACGACTAACTCATGCCTGTTGGAGAACTTATGACGATAATATGGCTGTAGAAGGATTTATGACCAGGTAGTCATGGAAAAAGTTTACGATTATGAGATTGTCGTAGAAGAGTTTATGACTACTCTATGAAATTTCTCTCTTATTGATAAGGGGTATACTTAAAGAATATAATGACGTAATAATTTGAGGATTATTCTATCCTCGTAATCTAGCCCCCCAACTTCAAGTGAGATTAATTTACTTGAGCAAGAGAAGTCGTAGATGACAAATGATTAAAAACAGAGCCTTTTCAAATCCTTTCGATCAGAAGTGTGCTTGGTCAAAAAGGTAATTTTTCTTGAGTTGTGAAGACATAAAGACTTCAAAGAGAATTCCAATTGACTCTCATAAATCTGTCCGCCGGAGATGTTCCCAAAATAACCGTTCAATTCCCAAGATGGGTAACAGACGCATGGTTATAAAAGCTTACCTCAAGTAACTTTTAGTCTCCTCACTTTCTCCTATTACTTTGATCTTTTTCGTGCTTTCCACCACCGACCAAGTCATCTTCTTCCTCCAATCTCTTCCAAATCCAAACCAACCAGCTGAGAAAATGACTAAGCCATCGTCCAATTGGCTGGTTCGGAGATGGATAATGAAAAATTGAGGGCGTTGGAGGATGCTCAGAAGATTCCTCCATGGAAGTTAATCAAGTGGATCAAAGTGACTGGACAAAATTGGCCAATGGAAGAAATCAGACTCATCCTAGTGTTTTAGGCCTACTGTGAGTGCGACCTTCATCTCCCTACTCACCCCTTCCTCACGGTAGTACTTGAATACTTTGGGGTCGAATTGATGAGCTTGTTTCCCAATTTAATCACAATGCTCAGTGTCTTCATGTATCTCTGTGAGGCTTATCTGCATTCCTCCGGATCTTGAGCTCTTTTGGTACTATTATGAAATAAGCCTGCAAACTGGAATTGCTAGGAGCTACGGTCTGAAACTCCATGATGGGAACACAGAGCTATACATCCCAATGTTCACCTGGTTGTCATGGTCGGGTTGGAAGAAAAAGTGGTACTACTAGAAGACAACCAGCGAAGATTGCCTTTCTTTCGTGCAAAGGCTACGGAAAAGAACACTTATTGTAATTCAGTCCCCAAGGACCTCACCCAAATAGCACCCTACATCTCAACCATCAAAGAGCTGAGGGACAAAGGTTTCATTGGCTGGCACATGGTGAAGGACTTCATAACTCATCTCATCAGCCCCCTGAAGTGACGAGCATATCACATGTGGATGTACTCGGGTGCCTCAGACGCAACCAGAGACTACGATAACGGTAAGTAGCAATCATACTCGTACTTGTAACTAGATTTAAATTCTAATAACGATATATCGACCACTTTATCTGTATGAACAGATCTTAACTTGGAGAAAATTAACTCCTGGGTCAAACTTTTTTGTGAGAAAGCTCCATCACTCGAAGTAGTGGTCCATCGTATTCTGGTGGATGTGTCCACTGAAGAGAAAGAAGAATACCTAAAGGTAATCAAAAAATCGATCTCATCTTTAGTAATATGTACTCATAGAGTATGACTAAATGGCATTCTTTTTTTCTTCGTAGAGCATAGGCGTGATCAACCATCAGAACGAGTAGGGGGTCGAACTGATGGTGATCGGAGAGGAGATGAAGGAAGCTAAAGCCCCTCCGGCCAAGAGACGTCAGTTGATAAAAGCAATCAACAAGAAGAAAGAGACCACGAGTGCTACTATTCCCCTTTCTATCCTTCCTCCCACTGCTTCGACTGGCCTTGTCCAGTAGTTCCTTGTGGAAAAAATTACCATAAGTGAGATAGTGGTAGCTGTACTCGAGCAACCGACTCCCAAGATCAAGATACTCTTCTATTACGATACCAAAACTCTCTCAGTTGGGGCTTCTTAAGGCTTTATCAAGCAACTCGGATGGAAAACTAGAAGAATTTTATATTTTTTGTGAAGGAGACTGCTGCAACAGTATAACTTGTGATCGAAATTGATTCTGACCACCAGAGGGACAGGAAGGACAAGGAATAGAGGTTCTTGCTCAAGATCTTCGGCCAGACGTGGTCAAAGATGTCCTTATCCATCCAAGACCAAACATGGTCTAAGAGAAGCAATCGAAGAAACTTTCAGGAAATGTTTCTTCTAAGATCAAGATTAAAGGTGCAAGAGCAAGGTATGAAAATAAAAGCATAAATATAGTACTTTACCTCTATGTCTTCTTGAATGCCAACTTACTTTTGTGATTTTAGCTAGGCATCTCCGTTGCCCAAGGATGCTCCCACGGGAAAGCCCCTTGCAGCTTTGCCCGCCATCGAAGGAGCAGTGGGGATGGTGGTCGAAGAATCGACCACTGTAGTGACAGAGGCTGCAGCTAAAGCTGCAATGACTATGACCATGGAAGTTGTCATAGTAATTGAAGTAGAAGCGGCAAAAGACAGGATAGAAATACCTTGTGTAGAGGTTGGAGGTCCTTTTGACCGCCATGTCGAGGAGGAAGGCATCGAAGACGCCCCTCTTCGACCTCAAGAAGGTACTGTCAGAGAAGAAGAAGACCAACCTAACTTCTTCTTAGTATTTTTTAACCCCCCCATTTGTAGCGGTATCTTCTTCTACTCGACCTCTAGACCAAAGCCCATACCCCAAAGACCTTCCCGACAAGGGTCTCATATTTAATGACGAGCGTCTAGAGAAGGTGTGGAGGAGTATGAATATAAGTATCGAATACTTAGACACTTGTACTTGGTCCTTTTGGTTTCTCACTGCCTTCATGTACTTAGAGAGCATTGGAGAACATGGCGACAGTGGCTAAGTACCACAGACAAGTCATGCTCCTTCGACAAGAAAAAGCTGACCTTTCCAGGAAGGCAGATGCATGGTAAGTCACTGATCTTCGTAGTCAAACTTCATTTTGACCACTCGTTCAACTTCTTACAATTGTTTTTAACCTTTACTAGTCTAGGAGCAACAAGAAATTTTTAGTTGTTACACTCAAAAATGAGAAAATTGAGATGCAGAGGCTAAAGAAAGAAAACATTGACCAGTCACTAATCCTTGCGAAGGCTAATGCTACAATCAAAGCATTGCAAGAAAAAATAAATGGAAAGTTGTGGACATAAGACTGCTTATTTAGAGGTCTTTCTTGTCTTTCCTTAACCCTCTTCTTTTGATAGAAAAAGAGGTCAGAATGAGTAAGCTTCACACTGAGGTCAATGAAAAGGCCAAAGTGACCAGAGAACTTATTCGTATTAGCAAGGAGAAGGATGAAAGAAATAAGCTGCAAGAAGAGTAGCACAAAATTAAAATCGACAAGTTTGACGCTCGACTAGTAGGTAAGAAAAACGTTACCTTTCGACCAATTCTTCTAACTAGTCTTTTGATAAGTGATCTTCTAACCATCTTTGCTCTATTCACAGAGTCAGTGGTCGAAAGAAAGAAACTCACTGAAGTTTTTGACTCGTAACTAGAAGGAAACAAAGTCAGTGAAGACCATCCTACAAGACAACATTTCTCTCCTCAACAATCTACTCGATGAGTTTGGTACGGAAAAGATGAGTCCTTCCGACGACACCATAACCGCTCATGCGAGTATGATCGGACTACAAGTCAGAGCACTTGAGAAGAATCTATCCACCTTGAAGACCAAACAAGCCAACTCGATTCGGGATGCGGTCAAGGGTGCTATGAGTTGTGCCTTGGCAAAACTCAAGGCAAGCGATCAGAACCTCAACCTCTATCCGATTGATCATGACTTTGGCTGCTCTGAAGAAGAGGTAGCCTGTCTAATCGAGGAACTAGAGCTGAACAGTCATAAAGTCGTGGTGGAGATGCAACTCGACTGAGAGTGATTTGTAAATAAGAGACTTGTAAAAACATACCTTTATCAATGAAAAGTATCTTCCTTTTCCTGCAATCTATCTTGTTGAGTAGTTAATACTCGTAAGATGAAAAAAACAATGAAAGAGAAAGAATTTATGACTAAGAAATTAATACTGATAACGCTATCCTAGCCCCCAACTATTTACTTAGTTTATGTGAATAAAAAAAGAAAATAGTATAGAGTTGAGTATGTAGAGAGTAGAGCACTTCATCCGATCATCATTGTTGAATTTAATTGTCATGTTCTGGTAGCTAAGGTAAGGAACGAGTCGACATTAGGAAGTTCCTTCTAGTAGGTAAGACCACATGCAGAGAGAAAAGGTTTCGACTAGGTGATGTTACCTCCCTTTGACCAGGTCAATCAAATCAAAGATATAAATGGTAATAGGATAAGTACTCAAAATTCCTTCTCTTACATCTGTTCAATGTTTTCGTAGGCAACTCAATTGTCTGGTGTTGATAGCAAGAGTTAGAAATGGATCGACACTAGGAAGCTCCTTCTAGTGGACAGGACCACATGCAGAATGGAGAGACTTCGACTAGTGGTGTTCTCTTCTGTGATCAGTTAAAACAAATTAGATATACTAGATGTGGTTGAACAAATATAAAAGAAGCTCTACGGAACATACGATAATAAAGATTTGTACGAACTAAAAGCTTTATTGAAAGAGTAGAAATGTTACACATAAAATTTACGTAATTGGTCGATGTTCCAAAAATTTGAGAGAATCTAGCCGTCCTCCATAGCAAGTCATACCGAGCCTAGACGCATGAATTTGACCACAGTGTAAGGACCTTCCCACATGAGTGGATAGACTCGAGCGGTTTGATTGAGCAACCATGCTCGAGCAGACCCCTCGAGTACCGTCGAAAGGTAGTTGACCATGAAGTGCTCACCTCCTCCTACTGCCCACACTATAGTTGTGTAAATCTAAAGGAAATCGATGGGATTTTGGGACCCATCAAATTTTTCCATGTTTACCTGCCGAAACCGCAATGGCTAGCGCACTACTCAGAGTTCAGGCATAAACGTCCGACATCCGGTAACGAGTTCATGACGTCTCCTTTGGGAGAAAGGGTGATTGGCGTCACCAAGTGATCGCACTCGATGATGTCCAGCAATTGATGGACCCAACCTATAGTTGGCCTCATCCATTTGTGGGGAATACTCATCGTACTCCATCTGCTACAACAGATTCCTTGCTCTAAGTGTTGATCGATCACCTCCTCAGTAAACCTGTTGATCTGGAGTTATTCGAGGAACTCTCCTTTGGCTAGAGTTGTAGATAGGGAACCGACATGACCTGTCATCATGTCAAGCCCCACGAGGTGAGTTCTATGAGCAACAAGATGCAGTCATACCTATTCGACTTTTGGGGTTATATCTATGAGGCCGCTCGAGTTGAGCCATAATGCTATGAAGTCTTCACGTAATTCCTTCGGTGAAGCGGTCATAGCCTGGTGCCCGAGCAAGCTCTTGGGTTGGGTTCTTCAGCAAGTCATTGATGTTTTGAAGTTCTTGAGCTTCTGTAGATTGGTATTGAGTGCGCCTAGGTAGGGACCCCTGGGCAGCTAATCGTCTCCTCCAAGTGGTCCCCGTCTCCTCCAAGCGGTCCCTGGGTCCTAAATGTCGAAGGCTGGTTGATGCCACCTTAAAAGAGAGCGACTATTTCTTGGATTTCTTCTACGATCATCAGAGAACTCTCCTAATCCATTACTGGAGGTCTTCTCGCCATCCACATAAGAAGCAAGAGAGTGTGATCGATGGAGAGCATCCTGAGAGCATCCTTCGGGAGAGTGATCAGGATCCGTGGGGAGGGCCAAGACCTCATGTCTAGAATCTCCACTCATGTTAACCACCACTTGATTTGAGGAGTCCTCGAATGACAAAGTCTTGCGGCAAGGAATATACCTCTCTAGAAAGGGGAATTCTGGGTTATAACCATCCCCGACCGGAGTTGAACCAAGCGTGAGTGTGGACAGACTCGTAGGGAGCCCACCCACTTTTTGAGCAAGATAACTGTAGAGTCACGATCATCAGTTGTTGATGAATCCCTGGAATGACAGATTCCAGTATTCACCGAGCCCGATCGGACAGTCACTGGGGGACTCGAACACTTGGGGGTAGACCCATTGTTGCGTTGTGAGTCCTCTTCGCGGTTGGATTGACTCTTGTTATTTGGGGGAAGTGGCACCACCGTTTGGTGTACTGCTGTGGGGGATGAGGATCCTCTCTCAACCTTTCCCGTGGCATGGCCTCCGAGGTCTCAGGATGGATCTCCAAAGATAGCCTCACCATGAGAAGTGAGCATGGTCTGCTCGTATTCGTAGTAGGCTTCCATGTCAAGGTTTGCATTCTCAGCCAAGTCAGTTCTCCTTGTTCCACTCTTCTACCATGAGGACATTAGAAGGAAGAGAACTTATCAACAAGGAAATTACCGGATTCCTGGAAGAAGCTTCCCTATGGATGGGGCCAACTGTTGGTGTTCTAATAGCAATCTTACGAATGATTTGTTTGGATTCAGGAGAAACTCTCAAGGACTTGGCTACGAGCACATAGAGAGAAGACACGAGAATTTTTATACAAGTTTAAGCCTTTTGTTGGAAGAATAACAACCCTACTTCTTATGTGACTATTGCTCAGAGAAATGATTACAACTAAGAATGTAATGCGGAAAAGCCTTGCACTGTATCTTGCTCTAAGCGTATTCCATCTGGGCTTGGATCCCCTTCCTCCTCCAACATCAACCCTTATACAGTTAATGAAGTGGTGGCAGTTGTCCCGTACCAGAATATGCCTTGACGCTTCAGGTGATAATCACTTGACAGAAGTTATTGTCGAAGAGACGCAATGGATCGTTCATCGTGCAGCGGTTGTTGTCAGAGGGAGATCATGTGCGGTTATTAAGAATAAGCGCACGTTCTAACTACCTCGTCAGGCAAACCCATGATGTGGTAGGTCATCATAGATAAAATAGTCAAGGACAAGTTGGTCACAGGAAGGTCCACGACCACAGGGTGGCTATAGGACAACTTACAACTAATTCATGCCCATAGGAGAACTTACGACCATGATATGGTCATAAAAGGATTTATGACCAGGTAGTTATGGAAGAGATTACGACTAAGAGATGGTCATAGAAGAATTACGACCACTCTATAAAATTTCTCCCTTACTGATAAGGGGTATACTTAAAGAGTATAATGATGTAATAATTTGAGGATTATTCTATTCTCATCAGTGTCTATCTTGAAAAACTTTGTAGGTGGAATGAAAAACTCGTCAAGTGGATGTAACCCTAGATTTGAATTGCCTTGGGTGGTGTAACCCAGTGATATTAATGGGTGGATGTAACCCTGGTAACAAAACTAGCATTTAGTGGATAAAACCATGCTTTGTAATAGGTGGATAGAACCTACACTACCAATATTATTACATACTCTTACAATCTTTAAAAATATGGTTTAGTAAAAATGCTAGGTCTCAAGAATTTCCTACAGTTGTATCTCATAACATTGGCATTTTTGCAACTAAAAGAACCTTAGACCTCCCTTGATAGCCTTGCATTCATTATTACTATATTCTATGTAGTGGCTTGCTGAATACCATTGTACTCATTCTTGCTCAACTACTATTATTCAGTTAGTAAGAAGATAAAGTCAAGCCTTAAGGTCATCTAAAGGAGTAGACATAGCTAGAAGATGATGAGGCTAGGAACTAGGTTGCGAACCCCAGTTGGCTACTTTGTGGGTGTGCCCTAAGGATCTCACCTATGTGAAGTTTTCATTTCCACTGCTTCTTTTTAATGATTTTGGCCCGATCAGCCCATATTAAGTCCACCATTATATTTATGCTTTCGCATGATATGTATTTGATGTTTAGTAATATATCTATGAGTACTATGTACTGATTTAGATAATAATACGGTGGAATCACAAAAGATTCTGAATTGGCAAAATTTGAGTCTGACATCTTGGTAGGTACACTTATGACTCAAATTGATTACCATAAACGTCGTGTAACACCCCAATTTTGTGTCATTTTGAAAATTTTAAAATAAATTTGATTTTTAAGCATAATTGAACTCTTGGCAAAAACAAAATTCAAAATTGAATTCAAATTTATAACCAAGATTGAAATGCGAACTCAAATAAAAAAGAAAAGAAACCAAATATCAGAGAAAATTGAAAACAGTTCTCGAACCCGACCCAAATTCATTTTTCCCCAGCCCACTTGCTTTTGGCCCGTCTGGCCTACCTTCTTGTTCTCCCTCTTTTTCTCTTCTCAGCCTGACACCACTAGCCCACAGCCAACTTCCCATTCATCTTTTCTTCCTTCCCCCCCGGCCCAGTTGTGCTCAGCCTGCCTTCCCCTTCCCTTCTTCCTTGCTCTGCCTCCCTATCACGTCAGCTCACCGCTGAAATTGCTAACCTATCACTGCCCACCTTCACATGCATTGTGCCCTACTTGCATCGTTATTGTCCCGTTGCCACCTACCACATTGAATCACCTTGTGACACCACGCGCCACACCAGCCAGGTGCTGCCACACTATGGCATCACCTTGACCGTCGTGCTAACGACCGTGCCATGAGAGCATCTCTGTCGCAACCATTGCCAACCCTATCCTCTGCCTCATCATGCATGCCCTATCCCATCGTTGCCGCTATACCCATGCAGTGGTGACACCGGCTGCCATTATGTTTCTACATCATGCCCCTGCCCATGCCATCATCATCCATACTACCAAGTCACTGCCACGCTGTGCAGTTCACCCCCATCGGCTATAAAAACCACCCAAGGCATTCCCTTGCCCCTCACATTTGCCTCTTCAACTCCCATCCTTCAATCACACCTTCGTCCACGGAGCCTCACCAACACCATTGTCATTTTCACCCCTTCGCTGCCATCCTCAAAAGTTGAGCACCCCTTGCCTTCCTCTCACGTTGTCGTTGCCCAATTCTGGCAGTCGTTGTCTCCAGCTCATCGTTACCAATTAGAGCCGATGCACCACCTTGGGTCTATGCCACTGAACCACTTCAGACCTCGCCAACCTCTCCAGTGAGCTCCCTATGCCCTCAGATGCTCGTCGTGCCTTAGATTTGCTCATTGGGCTGACGAAAGCTTGATTGCCGGGGTGGCCGAGCTCCGACACTGGCCATGCATTGTTGCGTTACCACCATGGTTCATCGTCAACCACGCTGTGGTTGTCGGCGCTCATCGTCACTTATCTCGTTGATGACGAACACAACAACAGTGCCTCCTCTGTGAGCAGAGGAGGAGCACTGTAGCTCGGTAGATAATTTACTGACTGTAATTAATTAGAGTTAATGATGTTCATTACTTTGAATTAATTAGCTACCAACATGTGGGAACATATCATTAGAGATCTAATTAAAGCCAGTTTAAATATGTGAGTCACTGACATGTGGGCCCTTCACTGTGCCAGGTGCACATGTCAGTATCTCATTTCTTTTCTTCAAACAAAATAATTCAAAAGAAAATTAAAAACTCGACTAGCCCCACCCGTTAGCCTCTGGTGTATTTTCAAATAAGAAAATAAATTAAATTTGTGTAGCCTAGTTGTCAATGAGACACACTATCTCTCCTCTGTTTATTTTTAGGATTTTCCTGAAATTAAACTTTGGAATGTCCGTTCTCACTCATTTTAAATCCAAATAAAATAGAATTTTTCTTACTTCATCTAAATTCAAGATCATTATAACAAAAGTAAAGCCATGAATTTTACAGTTCATTTGGATTTATATTTGGATTCAAATGCATGCTCGTGCATTTGTTCACTTTTTGTCACGATCACCCAAGTAGATTACAAAGATATGAAAGAGCCATAGTTCAAGCCCAGCCAGGACCACCAAGACCGGCAAGCTTGTGAGTAAGGCGAGTCAATACTTTGATCATATTGCACCTACTTTGAATACAAGTTATGTTGGTTTAAATTATTAAATTACGTGCTTTATTTTATTATGCAAGTTATATTCATGTTAAGCCATAGTTAAGTCCCTATTAATAATTAAGATATTACACCCCACTCTTTGTCTTTGGACATAAATCCTTGTCAGCCTAGAATAAAGGGTAAATATACTAGATATAAGTCTGTATCTAAGCGCCATGCTTAATTTTGCTTAGATACTCGGGGGGCATTAATTTGCCTTAACATCATTTTAGACATGAAAACTTGGTTTGGGCAACCACTGGAGGGAAGTGACTGGTATTTGAACTAGAAAAGATATTCTAGAATCCCAAAACTCTTAAGTTGCTTAAATATCTTGATGGATGGTAAGTAGGGCTGGTGCGGATAGAGTATGAGAGTGTGGTTTGTGATAGAACAATCCAGATAACCCTAAGAACTGAATCTTGTAATAACTTTCTAATGTAAAATAGTGCAACCATAAATTATAATGGGTATAACCTAACGAATTAATTTGCATCAACCCCGCGCAGATTGTGTCGCTGGATGTAAGCCATCATGCGGTGCAAGAGGGGGCCTCTAGAACTGAATCTTGTAATAACTTTCTAATATAAAATAGTGTAACCATAAATTATAATGGGTACAACCTAACGAATTAATTTGCATCAACCCCACCAGGATTGCACCATTTAGAGAAACATAGGTCGTGTCGCTGTATGTAAGCCATCATGCGGCGCAAGAGGGCCTCTGGAGCGGGTGGATATAATTCCACAGTGGTGGAAACTTTAGCGGGTGTAGCCTCACTAGGAGAATGCATTGGAAAGGTCTTGCGGTGATCTTCTTGATATGTATATCTAAGGAAATATGTGAAATATAACAAGCTTAATATCTTTTGTGGATAAAGTGTGCAACGTCTGCAGAGTGAAAACTGTTCGAACAGTCATGCCCATGGTCATGGGGGGCATGAGAACTTATCTGAGTTAGTATCTATTTTTAAAAGAATTTTTGTTGTTGGGTTGAAAAATATGATGGGTGGATGTAACTCACAGTTGATTTCCCCTATGTGGATGGAACTCAGTAATTATAATGGATGGTTTCGATGTTTTAATATTGATCTTATGTATGATTTGTATAGATTCAGGGGAAACTCTCTCAAGGGATAGGCTACGAGTACACAGAAGACACGGAAATTTTTATACAGGTTCGGACCTTCTCCTGAAGAATAACAACACTACATCATATGTCACTATTACTCAAAAAGGATGATTACAATAAAGTAATGCGAAAATGACTTGCAGTCTCCCCTGAATCTACTTGATCCCTTTCTTTCTCCTATCTGCTGCCTCTGCCCTCCCCTCTCTGACATCACCCTTTATATAGTTGACGTAACGGTAGCAGTTGTTCCGCGCCATAAGACGCCTTATCATTTTGGGAGATAACTGTCTGGCGAAGGTTATTGTTAGAGAGACGTGATTAGTCGTTCGCCGTGTGACGGTTGTTGTCAAAGAGAGATTGTGTGTGCAGTTATTGGGCATAAGCGCACGTTCTAACCGCCTTGTCAAACGGGCCCACTGCGTGGTAGATCATCATGAACAAGCTAGTTGGAGATATACTAGTCACAAGAAGGTCTACGATCATAAGGTGGTCGTAGGACCATTTAGGATTATCTCATACTCGTAGGAGAACTTATGATTATGAGATGGTCATAGAAGGATTGAGATCAGGTAGTCATAGGACGGCTTTACGACTATAGGATGGTCGCAGTAGAGCTTACGACCATTATGTGAATTTCCTCTCTTACTGATAAGGGGTATATTTAGAGTATATAATGATGTAATAATTTGAGGATTATTCTATCCTCGTCAGGTGGATAGAATCCTAGTAACAAATCTTGCATATGATGTATGGAACTATGTAACAGGTGGATAGAACTTGCACTACTATTATTACTTTTTTCATACTTTCACTTTCTTTAGAAAACATGGTTTAGTTAAAAATGCTAAGTCTCAATAACTTTTACTTACTATAATTTCAACTATGGCAATTCGCAAATAAAAGAATCCAAGCCATCCTTTGTTAAGACATACATTAATATTATTGCATTATATGTGTTGGCTCACGGAGCATAGTTATTTGTGCTCACCCTCGGTCACTAAATTAACTCAGAACCTTCGGATCATGACCACTACGCCTACTACGCCGCTCCAGGATCAGATGGAGAAGAAGATGGTGAAGATTAGGATGTTCTTTAATAGCTTAGTACGTATCTCGGATAGATAAACTTTAATGGTGATTATGTGCACATCTATTATCCAAACTCTTAGAAAGTAGTATGGCATCATTTACCCCTAGTTGTTTGCCTGTGGCGAGGTATGGCCTCATTTTTTGCTTTGCGCTTCCACTTCACATTTCTGTAATGTAATATTCGGATTGATCGGCCTACTATATAAACCTTACTCGATACGGGTTATTTAAACTCTGATATATAATATAAATGTTTGGTATGGTTTATATGATGTATGTGTATGATCCTGTGTGAACATTGATATAGGGAAGAGTGCCATGGAAACATAAAGGGTTTGGAATTGCTAATCTGGGGCCTCACACATTGGAAGTCGAAAATAGTTCTACTTATCAAAAAGAAAAAAAAGGAAAGAAAAACTCGAGTGAGTTTTGTAGTTGGTAGGGACTAGGGAGGATCTGCTTTTCTTTCACTATGACTAACAGAGTTTACAGTCATATATCAATCAATTAGCAGCCCAACGGGCACCCCACATGTAAAGAGGTTCATGATTTGATTCCTAACGATTTTTGCATTTATGTTTTGATTTTTGCATTTAACCGCCAGCAAATACACCCTCACTATACTAATGCACATCTATTGTCAAGTAAACAGCAGAAATGCTCGGACTTTTGGGATTCTGGACGGTCGGGTCTAAACGGTGTTTGGAATTTTGGCAGTCCGTATCCGTTTTCAAGACACGGAAA
The DNA here is from genome assembly GCA_036346265.1 of Melocanna baccifera. Classification (NCBI taxonomy): domain Eukaryota; kingdom Viridiplantae; phylum Streptophyta; class Magnoliopsida; order Poales; family Poaceae; genus Melocanna; species Melocanna baccifera. Next base: position 36,581,483 of record CM070685.1, read on the forward strand.
AAGGGTGTTTGGACCTTTGGTACACGCTGCGTTTTTGGAATTTTTGAAGTTGGAAAAAGGGAAAACGTGTTCGGACTTTTGGGGTCCTGACGCTCCATGCGTGGCCTCTATTTAACGTACGGCCCAGCCATACTAATTAAAGCTGTTTCCTAACAATTAATGCTTTCATAGCAGTAGTATATGGTATTGTCTTTAGCCGTATATACGTAGGCGACGTATGTGATATGCCGGCCAGTAATTAATTGATACATATGAACGCATGGATGCAGTCGAGGAAGAGATTAGTTACCATGGAGCACCAGAGGGAGAGGAGAACCATAAGCGGCCGTCGGTGAAGGTCGAAGACAGCAAATGGACTGAACACTTCATCGACCTCTGCCCTTTGCCTTTGCCTTGCTCTCACCAGGTAAATATAGGGTATGTTCTTTTTGGCTGCGGCTTTTAGCTAAAATTTTGAATTTTAGCTGTTTGCGGCAGAGATTATGGAGAGAGAGATATTCGCTTGCGATTTTGGATGATATAGATGTTGAACTTTTAATATGTACTATAATTAACTTGTAGACTCCGTCTTAAAAAAATACTTCGTTTAAAAGTTAGATATTGTAGCAAAAACCAAAAGCCGTTTTGAGAAACTGAAAAGAACAAACCCATATAACTACTCTTATTTGTTCATGTACATGTGTGTGTTAATTAAATTTGCTTTGTTTCTTTAATTTATTTGTTCACGTTTAATTTATTTGTTCACGTTTAAGCCCGAGACGACGATCAAGGAGAGGCGGGACGGGCTCGTGCGCAGTACACAAGCAGGATATAATTTGCTGGAGGGGATGAAGACTGTCGATGCCCTAGAACACCTTGGTGTTGGCTACCATTTCGAGCAAGAGATCGCCATGTTTATGGACCTTCTCAACAGCACGCCGATCAAGGATGGGGACCTGTGTGCAGTTGTAACATCTTGTTTCTCTGATATTTTTGAAGCCAGGATTTTAAAAATGAATTTTCTGGATTTTTCTGAATTTAATTCAAGCTTCAAATGAATTTTCAGAATTTTAAAAGATTTAATATGATTAAAATAAACATCAACATAAGTTGGAAATATTTTATTTGGATTTTTCAAGTCTCAAGGAATTTTCTGGTATTTTTGGTGAATTTTTGAGATTTATTTGCTATTTTCTAGAGCTCCTAGCATTTTATTTGATTTTCTGCAAAAGAAAAAAGAATTAAAACCTTTCCCCGCCGCCCGATCCTACCCTGCGCCACACGTCAGGCATCCACCCGCTCCCCGCCGCCGCCGTACGCCTTCCCGCCATCACCCGCTCTCCATCGCCCGATCCCGCCGCCCACCACGCGTCGCGCATCCGCACTGCCACGTGGCGGCACCAGCATAACCGGCTCCCGCGCTCCGCCCGCGCCGTCCGATTCGCCCCGCGCCCGCATCTGACCGCCCGTGCCCGCGCGCGCCGCGTCCTAACCCTAACCCTAACCCACTGCCGCGCCCCGCTCCCTCACCCGTCGGATCCGTGCCACGCGGCACCCATCTGCGGCCCCTCCGCGCGGCTCGCGCCCGGACTACGCCCCGGCCGTCCGATCGGACGCGCGTCGCCCGCTCGTGCCTCCGTCTCCGATCGAGACTCGTCTTCCCCGCGCCGCGCCGCGTTCGTCCGTTCTTCCTCGATTCACGTGCTTAAATACGCTGTTCTTCCTCGGTTCGCGTGCCCGACGCCCCGAACCCTAGCCACCGCTATCTCGCCTTGCGTCGCCGCCCCGGAGCTGCGCCGCCGCCGCCTCGCGCATCCCCGCCCTCGCCAGTCACCTCCGTCGCCGTCGCCGCCGCCGGAGACCCCCCGATCCTCCCCGCCGGTGAGTCCCATCGCCCGCGTCGCCGCTCCCGTCGCCCCGCGCCACGCCTTGGTCCCCGCGCCCGTAGTCCGCGCACCCCCGCGCGTCCGCGCCGGCATGCAACGCTTCGCGCGGCGTGCCAGCCACGCATCGGCAATCGCCTGGCTCCCTCCTCTGCACCGCTCGATCTCGACCGTCCGATCAGATCCAAAAACCGGCCGCCCAGATCTTGCCACGTGGACCCCTCCGCGACCGTCGGATCCCGCCGGCGCCGCCCGAGCCGCCCACGTCAGCCCTAGCCGACGTGGCGAGCCCCGTCAGCACCCCTGCCATGTGGCAGCCACGTGTCGCCGCCACGTCAGCGCCACATCAGCAAACCACCGCCACCCGAGCCACGTCAGCGCCACGTCAGCCGGGTGACACGTGGCAGCACGAGCAGCTACCACATCAGCCCTAGCTGCCGCGTCAGCAGCCCTGCCCCCGCGTGCACTGTTTCATGCGCCGGGTCCACCGTGGACCAGTTCTACCGTGGACCGGGTTCACAGCACAGTGCAATTTCCGATTTTCTCTGTTTTCTTTTAGGGTTTATTTTCCGAGAGCCCGTTCTCCTCCGTCCAAGCTCCGATTGACCCCGTTCTTTTTTCTAAATTCATCTAAAATCGAGCTCTAGCTTTTGGTTCTGGTTTTGTGATTTTTGGAATTCATTTGCTTATCAATTTATATGTTTCTTTGGTTTCAGTCGTTTTCTCTCTCGTTAGATTCGGATTCCGGAGGAGCAGGATTGACGCCCGAAGACCAGGAGTACCTCGCTGAGCATAACCAAGGCAAGTCGTGTCCTTTGATCATATTGAACCCAGTTTGCAATCTATTATTTATCTATTTTGTTTTAAATTACATTGCATCGCTACTTTTATTCGAACCCTTGTATTGGTAGTTATCGACCCAATTGAGTTTATCCCTCCTTGATATTTTTGAAATGTCATGATATCATTGTCACCATAGGTTGGGAAACATACTAGTGATGCTAGATTATTTGTCATATGGGTTGGTACGATTAGATTGCTTAGCTAGCTTATATTTACGAATAGTCTCATCATCACATGTTAATTATTAATTTGACTTAATGATATATGGAACAGTGGTTGGTGCCACGTTTATTAAAATTTGTGCCACGTCATTGGTGTGTCGTTGGCTTGGGTTATACAAATTGGTTTTCCACTCGGGCGAGTGATCGTGCAGTAAAGGGGGAAGTGTTGATGCACTTCGAGGGATGTGGTAGCCTCGCCCGGGAATGGTTAAGGACTTAACTTTGTGCGCCATTGATCTGAGCTTAATTGTGCAAACCACATGTCTAGTATGGGATAGACCTGGCTGATTAATTTGTAATATTTCAATTCAATTCTGCCATTGTGATGAACATGGTTTCTGATTTCCATGTGGCGCAAGGGGGGGTGTGATGTGAAACCCTAGCGGGCAGGATTGGGTTGAGGTAGAGCATTGTAAAGGCCTTGTTGTGATTTCCTGATATCGAGGCTAATCACATCGTGTGGGTACAGTTGTGCGACCTCTGCAGAGTATAAAACTATTCGAATAGCCGCGTCCTCGGTCATGGACAATGCTCAGTGATTTCACATGAGGGGTAGTGTTTTTATTTATAACTTGGTGGTTTATGTTGGAGGTGAACAGGTAGTTCACTGTTGGTTTAGCTTGTGAATAGGTGTTCACAAATGGTTCATGTTCATTCTTTTGATTATTTATTATTATTGTTTTCAGTCAAATTTCGCTTTCAATCTTTTTATTATGTTTACTTCGAAATGCCTTTTATGCAAATTAACCTTTCAGCCTTCCATTGGTAAGCCTTGCATATTATATTGTATTCATTTGTTACAAACGACTTGCTGAGTACCAATGTACTCACGGCTTTACGCTTATGTTGCTCAGTTGAGGGAGAGGAGTACTATGTAACATCCCAATTTTTGCTTTTATTTCGAAGAAATAATTTTAAATTAATTATTTCCAGCTATCTGAATTTTTCACAATTTAAAAGTTATGTTTAAAATAAAAATTTATTACCAAAATAGGTTGGAAATATTTTTCATGTGTTCAAAACATTATCAATGATTTATGTGAATTTTTCTGGAATTTTTGGAATTTATTTGGTATTTTTCTGAATATTTTAAGCTTTCTAATGTTTTCTGGAATCTTCAAAATTATTTAAAATCCAAAACTCTCTCGGGTTGCCACGTGGCGCCCATCTGGCCGTTCATCCGCGCCGCCCGAACCATCTCGGCCGTCTGCGCCTCACACCGCCTTTCCCCTTCCGCTGGCCGCCAAGTGTCGCGCATCCACGCTTCGCGCCCGCGGCCGCGCTCATCCGAGCCGCTCGCTACCACTTACCGCTTCGTCCACCCTCTCTTCCCTCTGCCGACGCGTGGCTTAATCCGCGCCGTTCTCTGTTGCCGTACAGCATCTCGTCCGCCCGCTGCCACTTAATACCTCTCATCGGCTCAGATTTAATACAGGTTGCCGGATTGAATCTCGACCACACCCTTTCACTTACCCCTTCCATCATCATCCAACGGCCCTCACCTTTTCTCTTCGCCACTTGTCGCAAATCCCGCCGTTGCCCTTTCTCTTCTTCCTTTCCCTCTCTCACTGACATGCGGGGCCCATTAGCCAGTCGTCTTCCCCGCCACCTTCTTCCTCCCCGCGTCTCGCCGCTGCCGCCATTAATCAGAAAAAAAACTGAAGCTTTAAAAACTTCAGTTTCTTGGCCAATTATTTCCCCGCACTAATGCACATTCAAATAGCCGCCTTCCCGCAACCATTTCTGGCATTATTTCCTTTAATTATGCACTGTGCGCCGTCGCCTTCATTCTCCGGGCAGTTCCAAGTCCGGCGAGCTTCGCGCTGCCGTTACCGGCCTCATTCCTCTATAAAACCCGACGCCCGAGCTGTGTCTCAGTTCCCTTTCGCTGTCTCCACCTCCAATTGCCCGCTGTCGAGCCGAGAGCCCTCCTGCGCTTGATTTCCTCCGCCGGCCACCTTCAACTCCGGCGAGCAATCGCCGCCGCCTCAAGCCTTCCCGAGATTCACTGGAGCATCCTCGACGTTGCTGGTGCCCAGGCGATCGCATGCGACCACTTTTCTGAGTTATTGCGACCCCGGAACCCCTCCGCCGCCGTGAAGCCCTCTCCGACCGCCGCCTTTTTGCCGTCTCGTCGCTCCGACCATCCTCGGTAACTGCGCAAAGTACCAACGTACTTCCCGTGTTCACCTCTTTCATTTGGTACCCTTGGCCGGCGCCGCCGCTCGCCGGAGCTCCGACTACCATTGGTCCCTGAGCTCCACCGCCGCCGGTCTGCCACGTCAGCATGTCGGGCCGACGTAGCAGCCGAGGTGGCAGCCCGGAAGGACGCCACGCCTGCCGCCACCTCGCGCGTAGCTGTCCACGTCGGCTTAAAGCCGTGACGTGGCAGCCACGAGGTAGCCACGTGCGCGCCACGTTGCTCCGCCGGCCTCCCCGCTGTTAATCCTTAAGAGGATTACCTACCCTTATGGGGTAGGCAGTGCCTCCCCGCTCACTTGGCTAACGCCGCTCTCTTCCCCCTCCCACTCCCTCGGCGCGCGTTCGAGCCCCGCTCCGCGCGCTGAGGTTGAGTTTTCTCCGTTTTAATCCGCGCTGACAAGTAGGCCCCACCCGTCAGCGACCACCCCTCTGCGCTAGTCACTGACAAGTGGGTCCCGAGTTCAGTGGGTCCCACATGTCAGAGACTGATTGTATTGCGGACTTACTGACCAGTGGACCCCACCTGTCAGTAATTTCCGAATTTATAGATTTAATCAAATCTGAAAATTTCAAATAGCCATATCTTTTTCATTTTAGCTCCAAATTGGTCCATTCAAATTTCTAAATTCATCTAAAATTTCAATCTTTCAATTGGTATATTTATTTTCAATTTTTCAATTTTTATTTTATTTTATTTATTTGGATTTCTCGATTTACGTGTAGAGACCGATTTGTCCGAGGCTTTGCAAGAGCAAGTTGTGGAAGATTTCAACCAGACACAGGAAGGCAAGTCTCCTTTGACCATTTTGCTCCTATGTTTTGCAAGTTTCCTTTGATCAACTTGCTCCAATGATTTATAAAATGATTAGGTAGTTATTTTAAAATTATTGCATGCTTATGTTATATCAAGTGATAAGTTGATTTAGAAAATTTAGTTAAATACCCAATTTGCTATACCTTCCATTGAAAATTGTTTATCTTGTAACATTGTCAACTTAGGATATCCCTTTGACTCAATAATGAGTTAGTGTTACAATTGTGGAATATTTAAATACTAGCAAATGCTTAGCGTAGCAAATAAATATAATAATGCTCAAAGGAGAGTCATGTTTACCAAATGCTTTGATGAATGATTTGTTTGAACATTGGTAATGGATGTTACCATTGTTAAATGTTTTGTTTGAAAAGTGGTAATGGATGTTACCACTGTTAATTTGAAAATAAAAATGAAATTCAAAGGGAGAAGTTGACAAGGGTGGATAGAAGGTTTGGCTGGTGCAGTTAGCACGAGAATGTTTGGAATTGTGAATGAGCCACCCTGGTCGTTTAAGGACCGACGCTTGTGTTTGTCCAAACTGAGCAAAACAGTACAACCACAAGTCTATATGGGTACGACCTAGCTAACTAACCTATAAAAGTTTAGCTTAGATATCACCAGTGGTGTATTGGGTGCTAGGGTGTACTGGTTACTTATAGTGAGGGACAGGGTTTACTGTACTCACATGGCGCAAGAGGGGGCTCCAACTCGTGGATTCGAGTTGTGGTGAAACCTTAGCGGGTGGTATTTAAACTATACTGGTGTAGGCGAAAGGCTTTGTGATAATTTATCTGGGTCTCATGCCAAAGGAAGCGTGTTGACTATTAAGATAATTTATCTCTTGTGGGTAAAGTGTACAACCTCTGCAGAGTAAAAACTATTCGAATAGCCGTGCCCACGGTCAAGGGCGGGCAAAGAATGCATTCACATGGTAGAAGATTTGGTTTTGATTTCAAAACAAAATGAATTGGAGAAAAACTCGGGAGTAGTATAACTCTCGTGATGTTCAGATCAGGGGGTGTAACCTGAGGTTTTGAAAATTGGATGTGATGGCCTGAGATATTAGTGTTGGTAGTTTAACCTTCACTAAAAGTACTTATCCAATTTCGATTATTAAAAACAAGTTGTTTACAAAATGGCTTTTAAAGTAGTTATGTAGATTTGAAATAAAATGCTGATTTTTGCAAATAAACCATATAGCTTTCCTTTGAAAAACCTTACATCTATGCATTTTTCCCAAGACTTGCGGAGTACATTTTTGTACTCACCTGTTGCTCTATAAATATAAAAGCAGAGAATGAAGAAGATCAAGCTGGAGAGTATGACTTCTACGCCGAATGTGGATGCGGTGGATTATTCTCGGATGCCTAGGATTCGTTTCCCCAGTCAATTGCCTGTGGCAGATTGATGGGTCGACTGTTTATCTTCATTTGCTTCCGCTGTGTTTATTTTTGCTTGAGGTTCTGTGAACCTAGTAAGGCAATGGCCTTTGTAAAACTTCAGTTACTATTGTAATAAAGCGTTGTTGGCAATGTATCATCTTTTCTGTTTGAACTGTGTGTACTAGCATTGATCGTTGGGACTAGTACAGTAATACACAGGGGGTCTAGGAGTTTCTACTCCGGGTCTCACATACTATCAGCAGGAGGTTCCAGAAGGAGAGTACTACGACGACTTCACGGATTAGGCTTCGTTCTCCACTCGATAGCCTGTGGGCATGTTGATTGGCCGCTACGCTTTATTTTGGATTTCCGCTGCTATTTTTGTTAAGGCCTTCCGGCTAGAGATATTGTAAGTTTGGCCATAAGGTCATACCTTTGAAAGTTATCGATAATTGAGTTTTTCCTTTATTATATCGTGTGTATGACTGTGATGACATCTGTGTTTGACTGTGTGCACTAGCGTGATCCTGGACTAGTGCAGTTTACACAGAGAGACCGAATTTGCATATTCAGGTCTCGACAGCAGTCGCCCTTCGGTTCCGCCTGCTGAGGCCGCACCGCTATGACGTTCCATGGAGAAGAAGATGGTGGAGATTAAGGTGTTCTTTAATAGCTTAGTCCATATCTCGAATAGGTAGACTTTGATGGTGATTATGTGCACATCTATTATCTAAACTCTTAGAAAGTAGTATGGCATCATTATTTAAACTCTGATGTGTAATATAAATATTTGGTACGATTCATATAATGTATGTGTATGATCTTGTGTGCACTAGCTACTAATATAGTGAATAGTGCAGTGGAAACACTGATATAGGGAATAGTGCCGTGGAAACACAGAGGGGCCTCACACATTGGAAGCTGAAAATAGTTCTACTTGTCAAAAGGAAAGAAAAACTCGAGTGAGTTTTGTGGTTGGTAGGGAGGATCTGCTTTTCTTTCACTATGACTAACAGAGTTTACAGTCATATATCAATCAGTTAGCAGCCCAACGTGGCACCCCACATGTAAAGAGGTTCATGATGTTTGGTGTGCACGTTTTAGCCGCCAACAAGTACACCCTCACTATACTAATGCACATCTATTATCAAGTAAAGAGTAGACTTGCTTGGACTTTTGGGATTGTTTGGACTTTTGGTATACGCTGCGTTTTTTGACTTTTGGTATACGTGTCCGGACTTTTGGGGTCCTGACGCTCCATGCGTGGCCTCTATTTAAAGGCCCAGCAGCCTGGCCTACGGCATGCCTGCTCCAATTTACTAATTCTAATCCAAAGCTCCTCGATCTCGTCTTGACCGGAGGTGATCCGTGCATCTACACCAGTGTTTCTTAATTATGTATATGTGTATATGCATATGTATGTATATATGTATATTTATGTATATGTATATTGTCCTTAATTAGCCGTACTAATTAAAGCTGTTTCCTAACAATTAATGCTTTCATAGCAGTAGTATATATATGGTATTGTCTTTAGCCGTATATACGTAGGCGACGTATGTGATCTGCCGGCCAGTAATTAATTGATGCATATAAACGCATGGATGCAGTCGAGGAAGAGATTAGTTACCATGGTGCACCAAAAGGAGAACCCTAAGCGGCCGTCGGTGAAGGTCGAAGACAGCAAATGGACTGAACACTTCATCGACCTCCGCCCTTTGCCTTTGCCTAGCTCTTACCAGGTATATATAACTAACTACTCTTATTTGTTCATGTGTGTGTGTTAAATTTGCTTTGTTTCTTTAATTTATTTGTTCACGTTTAAGCCCGAGACGACGATCAAGGAGAGGCGGGACGAGCTCGTGCGCAAAGTTGGCTGCATGATCCAGGAGTACACGACCAGGAAAGGAGGATATTTGCTGGAGGGGATGAAGACTGTCGATGCCCTAGAACGCCTTGGTGTTGGCTACCATTTCGAGCAAGAGATCGCCATGTTTATGGACCTTCTCAACAGCACGCCGGTCAGGGATGGTGACTTGTGTGCAGTCGCCCTCCGCTTCCGCCTGCTGAGGCAGCACCGCTACGACGTTCCATGCGGTACGTAAGAAAGCGTTAATGACATTATTGAACCATGCATGACCCTATATATTTTACGTGACAATCTAAAACTATATATCCAACCTCTTTTACAGCATTAAGGTAGCTAGATGTAGATATATCCAACCTCTTTTACAGCATTATTGAAGGACAAACATTGTGAAATGACTGCAGAGGTATTCGAGAGTTTCAAGGACAAGAACGGAGAGTTCAAGGACGCCCTGCGATCTGATGTCGATGTCCTACTCAGCCTGTACGAGGCCGCTCACCTCCTCAAATGCGGCGAAGACGTCCTCAGCAGCGCCATCGTCTTCACCACGGACTGCCTCTCCTCCCTGGTCAGAGGCGGGCAGCTACCTGAGCCCGTCTTACAGAAAGTGCAGGACGCTCTGGCTTCGCCGACGCAGCGGAGAATGAAGAGGCTCGAGGCCAAGCTCTACATCTCCATCTACGAGAGTGACAAGGATTGCAACCAGGAGATACTTGAGCTTGCTAAGCTGGACTTTCACATCCTGCAGCTGATGCACCGTGATGAGGTCAAGATGTTCTCACTGTGAGTACTAATCTCAATTTCGCAAGTAATCATACTAGCTTGTTGCATATATGTGCCGTATACATGCATGCACCTGCGTGGCAGCATTAATCTACATATATACAGAAATGGGAAAACTAAGCACGTATATATGTCAAATTTGAACAGGTCTTATTTATTCTCATGACATACTCTACTAATGATGATGAATTCGTTCCCTTTAATTGCTAAATTAGGTGGTTTAAAGACCTTAATCCTAGGAGCACGATGGGCCAATACGTACGTGGACGGCCAGTGGAGTGCTACTTTTGGGCACTTTGTGTTTTCTACGAGCCACAGTATGCCAAGGCACGGATGATGTTTGTAAAACTTATCAAGATGTTGTCAATTTTCGACGATACATTTGATTCATATGGCACCATGGACGAGCTTCTTGAGTTCAACCAAGCGGTCCAACGGTAAGACATCTTGGAGTTTTCCTTTAAATTCTACTGTTAAACTTGAGGATCCATCAGATGCATGGTCGCCGCCCCAGCTATAAGTTGATATTATTATCCTAATATCTCATCAGATGATGCCAATCCTAATCCTACGTAGGATCAAAATTGTGAATAATAGTCAAGATCTAACGGTTTGTAGAGTACTAATCAATAAATTCCTACTCGACTTGTCAATGGTATTCCAGGTGGGACATAGAAGGTGCCAAACACGTAGGGGAGTGCTACGGGTACCTAATGTCCCATGTTTCCAAGATACTGGAAGAAGCTGTGGCTGACGGTGCTTCACCCTTTGGAATCGAATGTGTTAAGGAGGGTGTAAGTAAACATGCATATTTCTTTCATGTTTTGCACACCACAATTAGTACGTGTGGGTCGACCAACTCTCATGTTAATTACCAAAAAAATGTAGATCAAGGAGGGGGCCAAGTGCATGTTGCAAGAGGTGATATGGAGGGAAGAGGGGCACGTACCCCCCGTGCGTGATCATCTCAAGGTCACTCTGGTATCCACCTTGTACTGGCCACTGGCGTGCTTAGCCTTTGTTGGAATGGACGCAGGCGACGACGTCTACACCTGGGCGCGCTCGTTCCCTAAGATTATACAGAATGCAGCAGCGATATTGCGCCTAAGGGACGATGTTTCTGGCAATGAGGTGACACATGCAAACACATAGATCATCAACGCATTTTAACAGACCATATCTATAATTAATAATGTGCATGCAGTGTGAGAAAGAAAGGAGCAAGGTCGCCACTGCGGTGGACTGCTACGTCAAGGAGCACAAGGTGACGGTGCAACAAGCCAAGGAGGCGATGCTGTGCTTGAACGAGGAGCAGTGGAGGAGCATCAACCAGGAGTTCCTCAGCAAGACGCCCATGATACCGGCTGCGGTGCTCACACGCGTGGTGAACCTCGCGCGCGTTATTGAATGCATCTACAAGAAGCTGGACGGCTACACCCACTCCGAAGAAATGGCAGACCCCATACACAAGCTGCTCGACGAAGGCATCTAGCAGTAATTAATAAGCTTTAACTATTGTCTGCTTGCTGGGGATATGTGTGTGTACGTATATATATAGAACACATGTGCTAGCTATATACTACATGTGTACGTATGTAGCATGCACACGGGCACGTGTAATAAATAAACCTTGCTTGATGTTGCAAGTGTCAGTGATATATCATATCATGGAGATGACCGTATCACTTTTTATGTTTATGAACTATTTGAATAAAATGATATTCTGTTCCTTGGACAATTATCATTTATGTTGATCGGCAAATATGTGACTTGTCCACGTTTTTCTAAATGATCACTAATTTAATATCATTAAGTGGGACACTTATTATCCATAGACCAGCACATGTATTGATTAATGATCATATTTCATGAATCATAGATATGAGATGTTAAATCAATAATTTGGACATATGTTAGAGAATATAGTGTTGGATTGACTAACCTTAAGACACTACTAGGATATTCTTAGATGCCACCAGCTGGTCTTAAACAATGTTTATGTGAGGTCCTTCAACTTGAGACCGTCATGATTTCCTATATGCTATTCCATAATTGGGTAGTCATAAAGGTGGCTGTTGGTGACAAGGGTGGCAGAGGAGAGATGGCAGTGACAACCTCTAAGGTGTGGCCGTGTGGCGGCTGAGGAGTTAGGTTGGCAGCACAGTGATGATCAATAGGTTGAGGCAGAGGGGATGACATGGACAGCATGCGCAGAATGGCACTGGAGTAGCAGAACACCCGCAGTATTGGGGTGCCACGGACTTATAGTTTGTGGTGGCAATTTGGAAGAGAAGCAACGACTCTTCGATCCCTAGGAAGATGATGGACCCATGGCAGTGACCGGAACATGGCCGAAGGTGGCGACATCACATTAGGGTGGCCAATCTCAATAGCTTTGGGTGGGGTGAGGTGTAGGGCGGGGTGGTGTCCATGCACAAGGAGGTGGTGAAGTGTCGATGGCGGCTGTGAGGTGGCAGTCAGCAATAGCTACAATGAGGTGTAGGTTGGAGATGGGTTCGACTGAGATGCCTTCAACATGGCATGAGCAAGGACGGTAGTGTGGGTTCAACATGTTGGGCCGGTGCAGGGGATGGCAGCCCATATGGGGGAAAAGGCTAGGCCGAGAGTGGCAACAGGGGAAAGATGCTAGGTGTCGAGACCTGAATATGCAAATTCAGACTCTCTATGTATATTGCACTAGTCCTAGGATCACGCTAGTGCACACAGTTAAACATAGATGTCATCACAACCATATACATGATAAAATAAAGTAAAAGCTCAAATATCAATAACTCTCAAAAGGTACGACCTTATGGTTAAGCTTACAATATCTCTAGCCGGAAGGGCTTAACAGAAACTAGCAGCGGAAATCCAAAATAAAGCGTAGCGGCTAATCGACAAGCCCACAGGCTATCGAGTGGAGAACGAAGCCTAATCCGCGAAGTCGTCGAAGTACTCTCCTTCTGGAACCTCCTGCTGGTGATACTCCTCTTCCTCAACTGAGCAACATTGGGCATAAAGCCGTGAGTACATTGATACTCAGCAAGTCGTTTGTAACAAATAAATGCAATATAGTATGCAAGGTTTATCAATAGAAGGCTGAAAGGTTAATTTGCATAAAAGCCATTTAAAGGTAAATATAGTAAATAGATTGAAAGTGAACTTTAAGTAAAATAATAATAAATAAATAATCAAAAGAATTGACATAACCACTTGCAGACCTCCCATCCACAAGCTAAACCAATCGCTTATGGACCTCCCATCCATTAGCTAAACCAACAGCGAATTAACCATCCACTGTCCAACTACAATCCACAAGTTTTCAGAAATAACTATACCTAGTATGAAATCATCGAGCATAGTCCATGACCAAGAACGCGGCTATTCGAATAGTTTTACACTCTGCAGAGATTGCACAACTGTACCCACACGATGTGATTAGCCTCAACCTAAGGTAATCACAACAGGGCCTTTACAAAGTTCAGTTACAACTCAATCCGCCCGCTAGGGTTTCGCATCACACCCCCCTTGCGCCACATGGAAATCAGCAACCATGCTCATCTCAATGGCAAGATTAAAATTGAAACATCCCAAATTAATTAGCCAGGTCCGTCCCATACCAGACATGTGGTTTGCACAGTAAAGCTCAGATCAATGGCACACAAAGTTAAGTCCTTAAGTCTACCCGGGCGAGACTACCACACCCTCGAAGTGCTCCAACACTTCCCCCTTTACTGCACGATCACTCGCCCGAGTGCAAAACTAGGTTTGTATAACCACGCCAATAACACACCAATGCCATGGCCCAATTTTTAATAAATATAGCACCAACCACTGTTTCATATCTCATTAAGTCAAATTAATAATTCACATGTGATGATAAACCAAATCATAACTATAAGCAAAACTAAGCATTCTATCGTACCAACCTATGTGACAAATAACCTAGCATCACTAGTATGTTTCCCAACCTATGGTGACAATGGTATCATGGCATTCCAAATTATCAAGGAGGGATGAATTCAATTGGGACGATAGCTACCAATACAAGGGTTTGAATAAAAATAGCGATGCAATGTAATTTAAAACAAAATAATTAAATAATAGATTACAAACTGGGTTCAACATGATCAAAGGACACGACTTACCTTAGTTATGCTCAGTGAGGTACTCTTGGTCTTCGGGCGTAAATCCTGCTCCTTCGGAATCCAAATCTAACGAGAGATAAAATGATCAAAACCAAAAAAATACATAAAATGATAAGCAAATGAACTTCAAAAATCATGAAACTAGTACCAAAAGCTAGAGCTCGATTTTAGATGAATTTAGAAAAAAGAACGGGGTCAATCGGAGCTAGGACGGAGGAGAACAGGCTCTCAAAAAATAAACCCTAAAGATAAATAAGGAAAATCAAAAAAGTTACTGTGCTATGGACTGGGTGCATGGGGAACCAAGTCCACAGTGGACCTAGCGCACGAAACAGTGCGCGCGGCTGGCGGAGCGGTGCTGACGTGGCATGTGCTGGTGCTGCCATGTGTCAGCTAACGTGGCGACACGTGGCACCCGAGGGGTGGGCTCGGCTGACATGGTGCTGACGTGGCATGGCCACGTGGCATGCCACATCGGCTAGGGCTGACGTGACGGTGCTTGGGCGCGGCGGCGGCGGCAAGATCCGATGGCTCGGGGACATCCACGTGGTGGGATCTGGGCCATTGGCTCAGATCCGGATGGACGGCGTGGATGGAGCGTGGCGGAGGCGGGGCGACGAGGATCATTGACGCATGGCTCGGGCGCGACGCGCTAAGCGTCGCGGACGCGGGTGCGTGGGCGGGCGCAGGCGCGGGGCGGTGTGCGGACCGAGGCGACGCGGGGGTGGCCAAGTCCGGCGACGGGGAGGCGACATGGGCGATGGGGACGGCGTAAGGCTCACCGGCGGGCGAAGTCGACAGCGGCTCCGGCGGGGACGGGCGCACGGTGGCGGCGTGGCTCTCGGGCGACGGCGCGAGTTCCTGGCGACGCGAGGCCAGGGTGAGGGCGAGGGCGACAAGCGAAGCACGTGAACCGAGGGACGAACTACGTATAAAACACGCGAACCGAGGTATCCGGATGCGGTTTGGTCGGCCCGGATGACGACGTGTGGCACGGGCCGCATCGGACGGGCGAGGGCGCGAGCGGGTTAGGGTTAGGGTTAGCGCAGGGCGAGCGCGCGGGATTGCGACGCGTGGACGGGGAGGGGTGATCGGGCGGCGCGGAGCAGTGAAGGGCGCGGGCGAGCGAGGGCAGCACGGATGGAGGACGCGTGGGCGGAGGCAGGGGATGCGGCGGTGGCAGCTAGCGCGCGTGGGTGCGGGATGGAGTGGATGGGCTCCGCGTGGCAGGTGGGGGAGATGAGCGGCTGAGGGAGGGGCGGGGCGCGGGAGGGGGTCAGCGGCCGACGCGTGGAGGGGAGGAGGATCGGACGGCGGGGAGCTGTCCGGGGATTTTTATTTTCTTTTCTTTTTCCCAGAAATCCAAATAAACTTCTAAAAGCTCTAGAAAATAGTAGATAAATCCCAAAAATACCAGAAAATTCCTTGTGACACAAGGAACTCAAATAAAATATTTTTTCAGCTTATGTTGAGGTTTATTTTAATCACATTAAATCTTTTAAATTTTTGAAAATTCAAATTAAGCTTGATTTAATTTTAGAAAAATTCCAAAAATTAATTTCTAAAAACAGGGTTTTAAAAATCCCAGAAAATCAGGATGTTACACTAGGCTAGTCGGCTAAGGTAGCCCAAGGAGGGAAAAGGAGGTGGCTGATGAGCTGGGCCCTCACAAAGGTTGCGACCTGAGAAGAGGGGAGGATTTTGTGGGGTTAAGGCACTACTGTAGAAAAAGTCATTACATATAGTTCAAAAATATCATCACAGACGGTTCCATCTATAATGTGCATGCAGTGTGAGGAAGAAAGGAGCAAGGTCGCTACTTTGGTGGACTGCTACGTCAAGGAGCACAAGGTGACGATGCAAAATGAGCTATTTGACCCTTATTTTTAGGTTGCCTTTGTTTAGCTCATTCCTTTATTTGTCTTGAGTCACATTAATCTTTACATATGTGTTCATACACTTCACTTAAAACTTTTAGATTAGTGAATAGGCAAAGTATTCTACCTTGGATTCTTACCTAACTTTACAACATCAAGAATTTCAGATTGCATAGGATAAACACTTCTATGCCAAGCTCCACTAAACAACAGTTGTGTGCAATTGTGAACACTATTAAATTCGCTTGATCATCACTTTGTTATTGTAGCTTGTACCAAATGTAAGTTTTTATAAAATAAATTTTGAAGCTTTTCTAATAACGACCATTCTAACTAAGCCACATCCTACAGTCAAATTGACTCTGATACCAGCTCTATTGGGACCGGATTTTTGAATCCGAACCCTTTGTGTATTACCACACTAATCCCAGATCAAAGTTAGTGCACATAGTCAAACAACAATGATTACATAACCAACAATGCTTTATTACAATAAAAGGGAGTACAGGCTATATGGCCACTTTATTACAACTGAGATTACAATACCCCTCAAACTCACAAACCGGGTATCCTTCATCGTAGCCATGCTTGTTGGAAAATAAGTAGTTTTAGCAACATTTCCATTTTAAATCCAATTATAATCAAGCATAAGTACATCAATATAAAAATGATATGAACATATATGTATTATCTCTCGAAATAGATAAACAATTCAAAATAATAACATATTCCAATATGCTTAATAAAACACAAATGTGAGCATTTGAAATCTGCATAATGCACAGATTGAGTTATAATATATTGCTCTCAGGTGAGGAGTTGCTCAAGTACTAAATACTTGGCCTTCTTAACTCTAGTCTAACGATCAACAGTTAAAGTGATAATCTTTATCTATTCTAAAGTGACAAACTCAATTATTCTTCTAAAGCATTAACAAAACTGGAAACAGCCACTGTTAAGTAAACAACAGAGCTACGGCAGTAGCAGAGACATGCAAGAATATGAGCTACATTAGAGATAATTGAATTTAACAATAATCAGTGCATAATAGAGAACTGAGTTGAAGTTAGAAATTAATAATTGACAACTCAAACTAGCAGATCACTTAACGATTGTCACTTAGATCTCAGAAGCGACTAAATTCCTCATCAAGCAATCACCAAGCCCACATTCTATCATGCATAAGTCCTCCTAATGCTAGAACTTCCCGCAAATTTCAGAGATATAAACAGATATCAACTAGCACGACAAACCAATGCACAATAGAAATTAAGAATGCAGAAAAATACTCACTGTGTGATGGCAGTCAAAGCCATCGAGATGGCCGATGGGGGCAAGCCTCGTTGAAAGATGATGTCTTAGAAAACCAATCATCGGGGAATACCAGGATATCACCGACGAGGTAATTGAAGATACAAAGCCCAACTTCCCAATTCGGTACTCACCAAATCATGAAGCCGGGGTGAAAGTCGATGCCGCATAGAGATAGTCAAGAAGAGTGATCTTGTCGGTCACACAAGCATCAGAAGGTGAATCCATCCCTCTACGCACCAGAAGCCAAAAAGATAGATGAACCCAAAAGCACACAAGGCACCCCAAGTGAGGGGGTGGACGTCAGCCATCTTACATGCCATCGTCCACGAGAGTAAAAATGACACAGGGATTTATACAGGTTTGGGGGTCTGAGAGGACCGCTCTACTCTTGTCGGTGAGATAATGGGGGTTACCTTTGAGGAGGGAGCCCCCGAGGGCTCACCAATTTCAATATGCTTTCTTATATTCTTTGTGAGCTTGAGTTACAAATAAGGGATACCTTAGGTATTTATAGGCTCTAGGGCCTGTACAAATGACTGAAATATCCTCCAGGGATTGACATTTTGCTAGAATCTTATAGGTACCGCAGTTGCACATAAATTATGTCTTGGGATTGTGGCAAGCCCCCAAGGTTAATGAAAATTCTTGGGTCTTCTAGAATTCGGCAGGGCCTCTGGCTTGCCCCGAGTTTTAGTATTTGAGCCGTGGCAATATGGGAGGGCTTACTCAAGGTAGTGTACCTAGTCTATAACAAAAGGCCATTTTAGGGCTCCTTCGGTTACAGGGTTGAGCCCTACATTTCCTCTTTTGGCGCTAGCTCAGTGTGTCAACGGCCCAGTTGGCTGGCCCAACTCGTGCCCAAGGGGGACAAAAGGGGCGCCCTAGCCACTCCACTACCTTCGTGCGCCGGCAGCCAACTGGGCAAAGAAGAGAAACAAGCGCCGGAGATGGAGGGAAGAAGGGGCAAGCTCGAGCTCTTTTCGGTGAGCTTTTGCACCTCCTAAGGCTCTAAGAACTGGCGAGCGAGCCTCCTCTAGCCCAGTGAGTGTCTCCTAGCCATGGCTATGAGGGGCATGGCCATGGAGGACAGCCGACACAGGTAGATGGAGCTGGAGCTCAAATCCATGTGGCTCGAGTAGAGAGGCATGCGAGGACTACTCAAGCCCCAAGGCGCGCCAATGAGGTGAGTTCCCACCGAAGACCCAGGAATGGTAAGCTTCTGATTCCCCTTTTGATTCCAGTTTTTGATTCTCTTTGGTACGAGGGTTTGAGCTTGAGGCTTCTCATGGGAACCAACATGCGGCCACACGCTATGTCTAGACATAAGGGCGTAGCGGCAAGTGAAGAGAGGTGGATGCCACCAAAGGTCAGCCTCAGCGATAGGTGGGCAGGAGTGAAGCGAGAGTAGGTCCGGCCTGTGACGAGCAGGAAGATGTTGATGGGGGCAGTACTGCACAGTTGTGAACCAACGATGAGCTCCCGTGAGGTGAGCCCATGGTTTTCAGTCTCTCGGTCCTTTATGCTCCATGTTTTCAGTCTCTCGCCGTGAAGCGCCTTTTCCGTTGAGCCACCGCACTCTGGCAACCTAGTTGTGCCAAGGGGACGGCTGCCAAAGGGCAGGGTCGGTTACTGCTAGGGCGTGAGTTGGGGTGTGCTGAAAGGACTGCCGCCATGGATCCGGCAGGCTGAGGCCAGTGCACGCCGAAGGGATGGCCGCCATGGCACAAGGCTGGCCGGTGCCAGTGCTGTGGCGCACTTCACTAGGGCATCGGAGCCCTTTGCTAGGGCACCAGCGAGTTGAGGCTGAAGTGCACCAAGGGAATGGCCATCAGGGCGTTGGGCCGGCTGCTGTCGGTGCACCGGGCGCCACTCGTTTGTTGTTAGGGCGCTGGTTGTCGAGGGCTTTTGCTAGGGCGCGAGGGCTTGCACCGTGAAAGCATGCATGTGTGTTTTACTCCACCAGGACCAACTATTAAAAGGTGATCGATAGACAAGTCAATGTATGCTTGTGTGTGGCAGAAAGTCACTAATGTTGATAGTCCAAATGTAATAAATTTAGATACAGTGGAAATTGTTTGGCCTAAATCTGGGTAGTATTTGTCTCTTGCATTGTGTGTATGCACTTTGCCAGGGCGTTTCCCTTTTGCCAGGGGGTTGGTCCCTTGGACATTGCCATTTAGCTACCAAGTCTCTGCCAGGGCGCATGTACATGAAGCTTGCTGATGTGAAGGGGACTTGGAGGCTCCCATGTGCTCACTGATTCCTGCTGCAAACTTTGTAGACAATAGTAGGTGAGGTAGATGGTGTTAGAAATGTAGGTAATATTTTAATTCCAAGTTTTAGTAGAAGACAAATACAATATACCAGTGATGCAAAGGTAACTATTAACAGTAGGCTACTCATCATACTTCGAAATATACACAGGAAAAATATAGCATCAAAGTTGTACGAACACATGAACAACTTACTGTTAGGCTTGATGAAAAATAGGAAGCAGCTAGACGTGATGCAGTGTAGGCTCGATGCAGCGCAGGATGTAGATGAAGTAGAGTAGGAGCGGTCGCGCAAATGCACTGCCTAGAAACCTCATTGCCGCCCTCGTGCAGGTCTTCACAGTAGCAATGGTTTGGAGATACCGCTTACCCTCCTTCCAGGTGCACGCCGGGAAGAAAGGCCGGCGAAGTTCAGATGGCATAGTACCACAACACAATATCACTAGAGGAGAAGAAGACAGTAGGAGAAGAAAAATGAAAAGTTCATTATCTCAAGCCTGGACATCTCCAGGTCTTTTATAGACATGCAAATTACTCTCTAGTAACTGCCCTCATTGAACTGAAATAATTCGCTGGTAACTTCTCAATTATTCACTAGTAACTGATCAATTATTCACTGGTAACTAATCAATTATTTACTAGTAACTAATAAAATTTAAAACCAAATAATGGTAATTAAGCAGTCTCATGACCAGTTAAAAGGAGAGAAATGGTACAAGGTTCAGCAAAAATAATGTGGACATGGTCTGCCAAGTGGCGCGCCACGTCATAACAGAGGTGCGGTGAAGGTGTTGACGATGTCAGCAACGAGTGAGGTGGTTCACGGCACCTAGAATTGCTCGTCGGAGTTGCGGTGTGGTGGCGATGATGGAGTAGCATGACGCTGAGGCTCTCAGGCACTCAGGGAGAGGAATTTGAGGGGAGAGTGAGTTGCGGTGTGAGATGAGGATGCTTGGAGGGTATTTATAGGGGCTCAGGGAAGGACACATGCCGAGACTAACGCTCGCTAGAGTTAAGGGTGGTGCAATGGTGATTAAAGGTGAATGAATTGGGATTTAAATAGAAAGGAAACAGGAGGAGGTTAATGGGGAGTGAAGAGGGCATTAATTTCCATCAAAGCTGTATAGAAACGGAAGGGGGACTCGGAGCTCAGACGCTCATAGCAATGGCGGTGGAGGGGAAGGAGGAAGAAGAAGGGGAAACTGCCTGGTGGTGCTGGGCTGTTGGTGGGTGAGAGAGAGGGAAGGGAGAGGAGAGGAGGTAGGAGGATAACTAGTGGGCCCGACGGAGTAGACAAAGAGGAGGGGTGGCGCAGGTGGAGAGGATGGGCAACGTGTGGTGGCGAGGTGAAGATCCGATGTCCACGTGTTAGCCTGCGTCACTCTGGGCCTAGAGGCACAGCTGGACCTCTCCATGGTGGTCTAGGTCACTGGTGAAAACCATGGCTTCCCAGGAGGCCGACCCTCCAAACGCTCACGAGGAGGTGGAGTGGGAGTTGGAGGACCTCTGAAGGTAATTAAGGGAATTTCATATTGAGGCTCTGCGATCCATAGCTGAGGCTCAAGAACTTTAGGTGCAACTTGAGAGGGCACGAAGGCAAGACCCTAGTTGCCCATGGAAGCCCGAGGAGCCGAGGAACTAAGGAACCAGCTAGAGGAAGCACGGGCGTTGGCAAGGGGGACAACATGCCCCAAAGTGCCCGAGGTTGAAGCCCTTCGAGCTGAGCTCACTGAAGCCTGTGCTCGAGCAAACTTTCCATCCATGTCCAGAGTCCAAGTGTGGAGGGAGGCCCTCGCCTTGATCGAAAGCACAGGGGCTAACTGTGGTCACCTGGGGGGCGAGCCACCCTTGGCCAGCCAAGTTTAGGATCCGACGCCTAACTCCATGCCAAACTTCCAGTGTGCCCCCTAGCCTTAAGGGGCTCTTGCCCATGAGGTCACCGGTCTCGTTAACCATACCAACCCATTGAGCTCGGGCTTGCAAGCCACCCCATGGGCGGTGCATTTTTGGATGTCAGATGTCACAAAGTACTCAAGGGGATTTGACCCAATAGAGTTCATCCAAGTGTATGAAACTGCCGTAGCGGCTACAGGAGGGGGTGTGAGGCCATCATGGCAAAGAGCTTGCTGTTGGCCCTCTTAGGAGTCGCTCAGTCCTGGTACCTCTCCCTCCCACCATGCTCGGTGTACTCGTGGGAGTAGCTTCAGAAGAAATTCAGCAAGCGCTTCCAAGGGAGCCGAAACAAGTTGGTGATGTCCATTAGAGAGTCCATTAGAGACTTCATGCGCTCTAGGCTCTTCATAAGGGGGAGTTGGCTAACAAGCTGGACTGAAAGGAGCTGAAGACTATGGTAGAGCCACGGGGAGGGGTGAGCTCATAGGGAGGCAAAGACCTCGCGCCCTTGCCCAACCCTGAGGTTGCTGAGAAGCGGCAACGCCACCAGCCTATGTACCATATCAAACCCAAAGCTGCTCCACCACACTAGGATCACCGTAGCGACCACTTTGACGACCACTATGATGACCACAATGATGGCTACTTGGGCGACCACTGTGGGAGCGAGCATGAGGGCAACTGAAGGTGGGAAAAGCAATGCCCTGATCATAGTAACAACTACCGCTACTATGACATTCATGGGTGGACTTACCATGAGACATCAGGATGTGTGCTTGTCACCTCCACCTGACAACTCTGCCAACAGCAAGCCCAGGCCATGGCCAATGCGCAACAGCGCAAACCACCACCAGCACTCATGGCAGTAGCAGCTGTGCTGCCTGCCTTGACTACTCCTCTTTGACTCGAAGTAGTGGGGCAAGTTGCTGACCCCTGCATCACGTGGTGCATACAATCACTGGCAAAAATGCACACACCTTCATGTCGAAGTGGCAACACCGTGCCTACTCCCGCTAAGTACACCACATCAACACAACCCTCTCAATCGAGCTCCTGCTATGGGTCAACACACCCATCATGTTTGGCCCTGAAGACGCAGTTGGAGTTAGCCTCCCACACCATGACACCCTGGTGGTCTCTGCCTTCATCTCCATGCACGAAGTTGGGCGTGTGTTGATGGATGGGGGAAGTTTTGTGGACATCATGTTCGCCACCACATTCGACAAGCTTGGAGTCTCGTGATTGTTTCTATCAAAGCCTGGCATCTCGCTTCTCGGTTTTGGAGGTGCACCAATCCTAGCTTTCAGAAGAATTGAGCTAATTGTGGGGTTCAGAGCTAGGGGCGGCACTTGAAGAAAGAGTATGGTCTTTAACGTCATTGATATCCCGTACTAGTACAACATGATCTTGGGTAGGGCGGCCCTCAATCACTTTGGGGTAGTGCCCCACCATGCCTACCTCTACATGAAGCTACCTGGTCCTAAAGGGATTATCAGCGTGCGTAGTGACTAGGATCTTTTAAGGAAGATAGACGTAGACATCCAAGCTACATGCACTCTGTCACCCTAGAAGTCATGAGGGTTGAGCTGGGGTTCTAGGCCTCGTCCTCTAGCAAGTGGATCCCCAAGCCAATGCCCCGACAGGGAAACCATGGCTAAGCCCCTCACAGAAATTGATCCCACCAAGGCCATGCTGCTTAGCGTAAACCTCGACACAGCAATGGCAGAGGCCATACTAGCAACCTTGTAGGCAAACAACAATATCTTCGGTTGGGGTCCTGAAGACCTTGTCGGTGTCTTGAGGAAGATCATCAAGCACTGGCTCCATGAGGTCTGATGCCAAGCCCATCAAACAGAAGCTTTGAAAGATGTGAGGGGAACACCAGGTGGTAGCAAGATAGTAGCAAACCCAACAGTGCAAGCACGGAACCCTATGGTTAACAGAGTCGACCAGCGGTGAGCAAAGAATGACGAAGAGCTTCAGGTGCACGGCAATGGTGGTGCTCCGATGGTTTTTGGGCGATGGTGAAGGAATCGGGATGTAGATCTTGGTGAGGCAGAGCTTCTGGGGTGGTCAGCGAGGGCAGGGACCCACTGACATTGGCATAATTGCTCATCAGAGTGAAGGAGATGGTGATCTCGAATTCAGCGAACTGGTGGCGAAATATGGGCGACGGCTTGCGAGGTGTGGGCAGCTCGAGGTGCACAGAATGCAGCCCAGGGCTCCTTTCATGGCATGGCAAGGTGGTGTGGTGGATATGGCGAGGCTACTATGGAGTCTAGCTCAGATACATGAAGGCGAAGAAACTGACAGGTGGGTCCCACTAGTCGCAACGACGGTGCAGACGGGCATGAGTGGACTAGGCCAAGAAGAGATGGGCTGGTGGGCAAGTGCTCAAGTGGGATTGGATTGAGAAGATTTGGTCCGAAATATTTTCCAGCATTTTAAATAGATTTTCTTTTTGGAAAATCGCAGGAAAATCAAATAAGCCAAGAAAATTAGAAATTAAGCTCAAAAAATTTTGGAAAAAATCTAGAAAATAGTTTTTCTCACAAGGAACTCAAATAAAATATTTGAACTTAATTTGATATTTATTTCATTTAGATTAAATCATTTTCACTTTCTAAAAATTCAATTCAAGCTTTGTTTTATTCAAATAAATCTGGTTAAATTTTGAAATTATTTTTCTGGGCCAAAAACTAGAAACGCCAAAAATTGGAATGTTAGACCGAATAACACATTTATTCTCAAGTTCATAGACATAAGGATTGATACAATTATCTTTATGATTGTATCTAGGGCACATGACTATAAGAAGAAGCAGTTGTCAAAGAAGAAGGTGAAGAAGTGGTCAGCAACAACATTGGGTGGATCTGCGCAGGCAATGACATCCTCGAGCTACCCCAGATCAAGACAACCCTACATCCAGGCGGTCCAGAGTGGAGTCGAGGAAGAGACACGGCATTAGAGGTGGCCACTGGTGGGGGTCGATGGAAGCTCGCTGGTTACATCACGAGACTGATATGGTCTCAGCATCGAGCCACGACCGGCAGTGGTGGCTTTCATTGGGGCTTGTTTTCCAACGGTGGTCGACGTCGGGAGATCACAAGTGATGTTCTCCAGCGGCGCTGGCAATGGAAGAGGGACTTTTGGCAAGGGGTGCAATCGGAGCAGATACGATGGATATCGCTCATCCTCTATCCTATTTCGTATTTTGTTCTCGGAGTCAGACATGGCTAATACCAGATACCCATTTATTCATTCTGTATTCGTTCCATAAACCTTTGGATGATCGATCGGACGGAAATTATTTGCTTCTTTACATAGGATATTGGACAGTAGGGTGCAATCAAAGTGAACACGGAGAGACTAATCGTTGAGATATCGAAGTAAGAGCACTCAATATTCCCCGCTTATTTAGATGTGATAATCTGCCTATATGTTATATTGTTTCTAAGTGAAGTCACAACAAACTTTCTCATATCACTTGATATACAGATATATACGGACGGATATCGCTCATCCCGTATCCTATTCCATATTTTTTCCTCGGAGTCGGATACGGATAATACCAGATACCCATTTACCTCCTCTGTATTTGCTCCGCGAGCCTTTGGTCGAATGAAAATTATCCACTCTGTTTGCACCCCTACTTTTGGCTATTTGGCATCTATTAGAATAGGCGGTGTGCATGTGTTCTATCTCCAATAAGAAGGCTATCATTGTTCATCCCATTCCATCCATTTTAGCCATTTCCACCATCGCTCTCCACATCTCTAGCCGTTTTCTATTGTAATCTTCCGTCTTGTATTGTATCGATCACGATAGTGGTTCTTCGGCTCACATCTCGGATTTATTTAGCATCCCCAAATTTACGGGATTGGCATTTGCAATTGATATGTGACAGTGACACTAATACATTAACAAGAGGAAGATGAATCATTTATGTTTGATCGCTATTTTATCATCTTGTGCTTAATGCATGTTATCCATCTTAAGGCATTTAATAAACATGATCTAGAGTTATTTTTTCCCATTCTACAAGGTAAGTATAGAACGTAGGGACTAACCGGGGACCTACCGGGCCATCACAAAGCCTTAGGCGTTTGTAACATCCCATAGTTCACTCCATTTTTAAACCATGGATTTTTTGTATATTTAAAATCTTGCATGGCCTTATCTGAATTTTTCTGTAAATTATTGCATTTATCCCATGTTTAAATCAAAACGGAGGAGCAGAACGGAGAACTTTGGCTGCGTGAGGTGCGCATCAATTCCGCGCAAGGATTGCAACGTCGAATCTGTTAGATATGTTGTAATTAAATTAACGATAAACTCATAAATTTTATGCCCATTTATGGAAATTTTTGTTGGAAGCCAAAGTTTGCCACAACACCCTTAAGCAAGTTCGTGGCAAGATCCCCTTAGACATGCTTGGTTGCGCCATCAATTTTCTTCACCACAACTTGGCAAGAGGCAAATATCGTTTGGCAAATACCACAACTTGGCAACATATAATCTATCTACATGTTATATTGTTCCTAAGTGAAGTCATTACAAACTCATATCACTTAGAGTTAGGCAAATATCATTAGGCTACGAACCAAACATGCCATATTTTCAGTATAATCCCAACATTCCATCTTAGAGCTATTACATATATGTTGTCGCACAGCTAGTTTGGGAAGAAGAAAGATAAATTTTGAAGAATTTGAATCAAACGAGAATTCTATGTGGTGTTCGGACGAAGGAACTACATTCGAAAGTTCAGAAAAAAAAACACTACTATCGAGATTTCCTGTGGAGTAAAGAGATACCCGGTAACAAAATCATTAAAAAAAATGTAGCCTGTGCGGATACACAAGTTGATGACTAGTAACACAAATATTAGTCATGATGATTAGGTTGACATCAACCACCAAAACTTAACTTAGAGGCCTAGATACTTACAGATACCCACGCTCGAGAAAAAAAGACAAGCAATGTTTAACTTGATCAGTAAGGTTATCATCATTACTTTGGATTTTCCCCTCCCAATCCATAAGTGTTAGATCATGAAAATTTGACCAAGATATGGAGTAAGCTGAGCACTATTTTCTATATCTGACAATTTCTGATGCTACTTCACACGTGTGGTTACAAACATATCATCTCTGGTCAACGAAATCCCAATCTACAGGAGAACAGTGCCTGCATTGTCCATCACGTGCCCTTACTTCCACAGTAAAATTAATGACTTGTAGTGCCTTGAATTGACCGTTAAGAGCCAGTAGCTGCACAAGTCGCTGAAAACGAAACAAATGGATGGATATTGCGGCGCGCCTCCCGGAAGAACTTGAGCCACACCTTTGACGCCTCTCGTGTTTGGTTTGGAGAAGGAGTGCTGGAAGATGCCTGCGCGCATTGCATGCGCTCCTTCCAAATTAATAATTTCACAGCGCAAATTAATTAAGTATTCTTACAATGTACTAAGTTAAGTCATGACAAGAACCATTGAGCGATTTTTGTGTGAAACATTTTGGAAAGGAAACTTAGGTATGTATAACCTTGTAAGCTTCCTAACAATCTATTATAGATCGACGATAAAAAAAGGACAAGTATAACAAAACATTTAACTATCGGGAGTGCTAAAAATGTGTTGCGTAAAAATTTAGGTGAAATCAGTCGAATTCCTAACCTTGCGATATGCTTGGAGATTCGTGCTCTGATCAATGGGTTCATCTTCTCTGGCAGCGATGTCGACGAGTTAGGGTGAGGTTAGCTGGATTAGGGTTTGGGTTCACGGGGCTGGCTGAAGGAGGAAGAGGCGGTGGTGGCACTATCGGTGTGGACTTAGGGGGGGGTGGGTGGGGTGGGGAAGAGGAGGAGGCGAATGACAGCGGTGGGGAGGGGGACATCAGTGAGGCGGTAGCGTGTGAGGTGGTGACGGGGTGGCGCGGGTTGGGCATTAGGGTTGGGGGCTAAAGGGAGTGGACGGAGTATATAGCAAAGAGTAGGAGAGACTAGGGCGGTTGGATTTTGATTGAATGGCTAGAAATGTGACTGCTTTGGTTCAAAAAACATTGGTTGAGGAATAGACAGATCCTAATTTTATTCCATCTCCAGGATTTCTCACTTATTAAGGACGTCATCTCCATTCACTGAAATGAAAAAGAAAATAAAATTCATCTTCTCTTTTCAGAGAGAGATCATGTGTACAGTTATTGGGCATAAGCGCACGTTCTAACTGCCTTGTCAAACGGGCCCACTGCATGGTAGATCATCATGAATAGGCTAGTAGGAAATATACTGGTCACAGGAAGGTCTACAGCCATGAGGTGGTCGTAGGACCACTTACGACTATCTCATACTCGTAGGAGAACTTACAATTATGAGATGGTCATAGAAGGATTGAGATCAGGTAATCGTAGGACGGCTTTACGACTATAGGATGGTCGCAGTAGAGCTTACGACCATTCTGTGAATTTTCTTCATTACTGATAAGGGATATATTTAGAATATATAATAACGTAATAATTTCATGATTATTCTATCCTCGTTAGGTGGATAGAATCCTAGTAACAAATCTTGCATATGTTGTATGGAACTATGTAACAGGTGGATATAACTTACACTACTATTATTTTTTTCATACTTTCACTTTCTTTAGAAAACATGGTTTAGTTAAAAATGCTAAGTCTCAATAACTTTACTTACTATAATTTCAACTATGGCAATTTGCATATAAAAGAAGCCAAGCCATCCTTTGTTAAGCCATACATTAATATTATTGCATTATATGTGTTGGCTCATGGAGCATGGTTATTTGTGCTCACCCTCGGTCACTAAATTAACTCAGAACCTTCGGATCATGACCACTACGCCTACTACACCGCTCCGGGATCAGATGGAGAAGAAGATGGTGGTGATTAGGACGTTCTTTAATAGCTTAGTCCACATCTCAGATAGGTAGACTTTGATGGTGATTATGTGCACATCTATTATCCAAACTCTTAGAAAGTAGTATGGCATCATTTACCCCTAGTTGTTTGCCTCTGGCGAGGTATGGCCTCATCTTTTGCTTTGCGCTTCCGCTTCGGATTTCTGTAATGTAATATTTGGATTGATCAGCCTGCTATATAAACCTTACCCGATACTGGTTATTTAAACTCTGATGTGTAATATAAATATTTGGCATGGTTCATATGATGTATGTGTATGATCCAATGTGCACTAGCTACTAATATAGTGAATAGTGCAATGGAAACACTGATATAGGGAATAGTGCCTTGGAAACACAGAGGGTTCTGAATTGCTAATTTGGGGACTCACACATTGGAAGCCGAAAATAGTTGGACTTGTCAAAAAAGAAAGAAAAGGGAAGAAAAACTCGAGTGAGTTTTGTAGTTGGTAGGGAGGACTGCTTTTCTTTGACTATGACTAACAGAGTTTACAGTCATATATCGATCAATTAGCAGCCCAACGTGGCACCCCACATGTAAAGAGATTCATGATTTGATTCCTAACGATTTTTGCATTTACGTTTTTGGTGTGCACGTTTCAGCCGCCAACAAGTACACCCTCCCTATACTAAATGCACATCTATTACAAGTAAACAGCAGAAATGCTCGGATTTTTGGGTCTAAACGGTGTTTGGACTTTTGGCATAGTCCGTATCCGTTTTCAAGACACGGAAAAGTCCTGACGCAGAAACGGTGTTTGGACTTTTTGGTATACGCTGCGTTTTTGGAATTTTTGAAGTTGGAAAAAAGGAAAACGTGTTCGGACTTTTGGGGTCCTGACGCTCCATGCGTGGCCTCTATTTAACGGCCCAGCAGCATCTACACTAGTGTTTCTTAATCATGCCTGCTCCAATCTGCTAATTCTAATCCGAAGCTCCTCTCGTCTTGACCGGACACTACTACAGAAAACCTAATACTAGACGCTAAATCACAGACGGTTTCACAAAACCGTCTGTGACCGATATTAACACAGACGGTTTTTATTTGGACACCGTCTGTGTTGATGGCGTCGGAGAAAACGAATATCACAGACCGTTCTTACCAATGAACCATCTGTGATATTTCCTTATTACAGATGGTTCATTGTTAAGAACCGTCTGTGATAATTGGGACTATCATAGACGGTTTTTAAACAAAACCCGTCTGTGATAGTCAATTATCACAGACGGTTTTGTAGTAAAAACCGTCTGTGATAGTCCCAATTATCACAGACGGTTTTTACTACAAAACCGTCTGTGATAATTGTCTATCACAGACGGGTTTTGTTTAAAAACCGTCTGTGATAATGCTGCTATGTATTTATTGCGCCGCTCAGACCGCATCTGTCTTCATTTCGATCCAGATCTAGCCGGTGCTGCAGCTGGAGGCGGCAAGGCTTTCAGGCCATTTTTTGGTGGAAGGATACTTATTTGGCAGGAGATTCATTGAGTTCGTGTGGATGCCCTAGATATGGTTAGTAATGAAATTTGTTTTTGGTTGCATATCAAAATAAGTTTGATCTAGCTAGCTAATTAATTTTCGGTGAACTGTTATATATATACTTTGAAGATCTAGCTAATTTAGATGTAGCTAGCTAGCCTCAATGCATGTGGTATATATGTAGTAATAATTAATTAAATTAATTTTAATACTAAGTTGTTTTATATATATGTGCATAATATAGGATCGAAGCTGGATGTATACTGCAAATCATGTGAGTGAAGAGTACATTAATGGCGTGTCTGCTTTTATAAGAGCTGCCGAGGAGAATATGTTGAATAAGGGGGTGGAATATATGTATTGTCCATGCACTGACTGCGAGAATTTAAAGATGTTTAAGAATCGAGAGCAGATTGAAGCGCACTTGATTCGGAGGGATTTCAAAAGGGGGTATACGTGTTGGACCAGTCATGGCGAAGTCAATGATATGCCGCCGGATGACATCGCCCGTGAAGTCAATGATATGCTGCCGGATGA
This sequence comes from Melocanna baccifera, assembly GCA_036346265.1. Classification (NCBI taxonomy): domain Eukaryota; kingdom Viridiplantae; phylum Streptophyta; class Magnoliopsida; order Poales; family Poaceae; genus Melocanna; species Melocanna baccifera. The sequence continues at coordinate 36,611,922 of CM070685.1, forward strand.
TGATTGTGGTAATTCGGCTTCGGATAGGCTGCACGATGACAATCTGGATCAGATGCTTCGTGATGTAGAAGAGAACTATGATGAGAGAGAGTATATTAAATTCTGAGGCTTGATGGAGGACTCAGAGAAACCTTTGTTCACGTGCTGCAGGTCAAAGTACACGAAGTTGTCAGCTGTGCTTGAACTGTTGAAATTAAAGGCAAGCAACGGTTGGTCCGACAAGAGTTTCACGGCGCTGCTAGGTCTTTTAGCGGACATGCTTCCGGAGGGAAATGAGTTGCCTAAAACCACGTATAAAGCCAAGAAGGTTCTTTGTCCATTGGGAATGGAAGTAGAAAGAATACATGCATGTCCGAACGACTGTATCCTCTACCGTAAAGAGTATGCAAACATGCATGTCTGTCCGGTGTGCAACGCATCCCGATACAAACGTTACAATCAATCAGATGATGATGGCAAGGGAATAGAGGTGAAGAGAAGACCTCCTGGAAAGGTGACATGGTATCTTCCTATAATTCCCCGTTTGAAGCGGTTATTTGCGAATCCAAAGGAGGCAAAACTGCTGCGATGGCACTCGGAGGAGCGCAAGAAGGATGGAATGCTGAGACACCTTGCTGATTCCACCCAGTGGAGAAACATCGATACGTGCTTTGCAGAATTCGGTGCAGAACCGAGGAATATAAGGTTTGGATTGAGTACAGATGGAATGAATCCTTTCAGTAGCATGAGCGGCCAACATAGCACTTGGCCTGTGACTCTTTGCATCTATAACCTTCCTCCTTGGTTGTGTATGAAGCGAAAGTATATTTTGCTGTCGATACTTATCCAAGGGCCAAAGCAATCTGGGAATGATATTGATGTATACCTAGCGCCGTTGGTTGAAGATCTAAAAATCTTGTGGGACGAAGGGTGCAGGTATGGGATGCATACAAACGAGAGAACTTCACTTTGCGCTCCTTATTGTTCTGCACCATAAATGATTATCCTGCCCTTGCTAACCTGTCGGGCCAGAGTACAAAAGGTGCCATGTAACCGACCCGGCAAATAAGAAGCGCCATGTAGTTCTTCATGGAAAAAGGAGAATTATCGGAGTAGAGAATGTAGTGGACGAGGAAGAATACAATCAATTTGACGAGTTACCTCCTTTTGGAAATGGCATATGGTCGACGACGAACAACGTGTGAAACTAGTTACGCATTTAATTGATCATCATGAAGGGTTAATTTTTAAAGGAAATAAGCAAGTGGACTGAGAATGGCGACATATATGTGGGCATTTGCATTAATGTATATAACAATGCATGTATGGGATGTATATGTGAATTTGGCAATTATGTATATAACAATGCATGCATGTGTGTGATATATTTGTGAATTTGCATTTATGTATTAGTGAAAATGTGTGATATATAGGTGAATTTTGAGAATGAGTCATACAAATGTATCTCTATGCTTATTGGGCTGTTGTAAAGAAATATACTGGGTTGTTGTAAAGAAATAACTACAGCTAGACAAGGCTAGCTTATTGAATGCTGGTTGGTGCAGTACTTATATTAACTACAGCCGGCAAAGGCTTATTACAGACGGTTTTTGGTACCAAACCGTCTGTGAGTACTATCACAGACGGTTCTAATCTCAGAAGGGGCCTGGCATATCCGTCTGGTGAAGGGGCCTTGGTGCATCGTGCACCTTTAGCTCCAGGCTTCGGAAAAGTGTGTGTGGATGGTGTGCATGCCAATTTCGATGTCGTCCCGCTACCAAAGCCCCCCCAACGACGAGATCGCGACTCTAAGGCAAGCCATTGGAACCTTCATCCAGTGGCCCAAAAGTGACATCTGCCTGGAGGCTTCTTCACCGGTGGTAGGTTCCCAAGGGCAAGACGAACCAGAGCGACTTGCAGTAGTGCTATCTCCACAAGCTCTACCTCCACCACCGCTACCTGTACCGGTGATGAGTCCACGGGAGCTATTCCCAGTGCAACAACTTCCACCGGTGCTACCTTTACAGTCGACCTACAGCCGAGGCAGCAAGGGCAAAGCAAAGAAGACCGATGATGATATCCCGTACCTGCCATTGGTCCGCAAATTCGTGCTTGGCGAGCCGATGGTCGACCCGGTGAAGCACCTCCCAAAACTATCCGTGAGTTGCAAGACATTACACGATTGGTATATGAAACAATCCAATAAGCCAGAGAAAGAACGGTGCACATGTATCACTGTCAAATTCACGCATCATCATTTCCAGCACGAGTTTCAAGATGGTGTCTTCGTGGTGACCTTCGATGATTTATTTGATCTTTTCACGCTCAACGCTCTAGACGCCTCACTCGTTCGATGCTGGACGCTGTAAGTGTGTACAATCACAGTCTCTGTTCATGTCGTACCGATAAATGTCATCTATAATTTGTTGCTTTCGTGTGTATATATATAGACACATGGTGACTGAAGTTAGAAAATCCACATCATCGGTTGGTTTCTTGGACCCACACTTGGTCGCCGGTTATACCATCAACGAGAATGCTGAGGTCGTTGAGAGGTACATTACAGCATCACTGCTGGCTTACCGCGAGAAGGAATATGTACTGATGCCCTACAATCAGGAGTTTCATTGGATTTTAATAGTAATTATACCAAAATGGAACAAGGTAATATACCTTGATTCCCTAAGTAAGAATAAAACCGACTACACAGTTGTCGGCCAACTCATCGATAGGTAAGTACATTTTCTCCATACATACTTATATTTGTACTCTTTCTTTCCTTCCGATTGACTAAGGTCAACTTTTTCGAATCACGTAGGGCGTTCGCAACGTACGTTAAAATGGCACAGCTCCCCACGCAACGGGCCAAACCCCTGACACATCATCGAAACTTTAAGGTATTCGCTACTACATATTAATTAATCCTACGCAACAGTTGGTAGTATTAATGCCTCTTGAATTAACACATTCTATTTTTTGCAGTGTCACCAGCAGCAGCTGGGCAACACGTGTGGATTCTACGTTTGCCACCATATGAGACTACTCCTCGATTCCTCGAGGATCACCAATCCCAATAACAAGGTTTGTCAATATTCCCATAATTACTTCATACTTATCAAGTTATATTATATACGCACATTGATATTCCTATCGACAGGCTGCTTCCATCCCGAAAACTGCATTGCAACAGCTCGACTTTGAAGCAATTCTAGGACAGTGCGCTTACTTTTTGGTGGCTAAAGTCCTACAACCAACTGGAGAGTTCCACAACCCACAATGATTTTTTTATTGCTCTTATCACTCCGGAATCGAGGTCTCGCAAAAGAAATTGATCCATAATCAACGACTTGTCAGGCTGCACAAGCAATACTTGGATGGCAATCATGCACCATCCAAGTAATGCTTATGCAGCCTGACAAGTTCGTTGATTATGGATCTGTTTCTTTCGCGAGACCTCGATTCTGGAGTGACAGAGCAATAAAAAATGCAATGTTACCATCTAAGTGCAAATGCAATGTAGATCTTTTGCAATTGTGTATTGTTAATGGATATTTTACTTCATTTCAATTAATTGATTTGCGAAATGGATGTTTTATGTATGTGAAATGAATTGAGATATGAATAGGATATTATATGTATGTGAAATGAATTGAGATATGAATAGGATGTTATATGTTTCTGAAATGAATTGAGATATGAATTGGATGTTATATGTTTCTGAAATGAATTGAGATGTGAATTGTCTGTCTGTGTAAATGTTGATCTGCTTGTTTCAAAGGGCATGGCTAGCATTTCCTGAGGCTAGCCAATAAATAGAAATAGATCTAGGGGTAGGAAAGAATATCACAGACGGTTTGTAACTACAAACCGCTCGTGATATCTAACATCACTGACGGTTTGTAAGAAACAACCGCTCGTGATATTGATATATCACGACGGTTTGTAACCACAAACCGCTCAGGATATCTTGATATATCACGAGCGGTTTGTGGTTACAAACCGTCTGTGATATTTATAAAGCACATACGGTTGTGTCTTACAAACCGTCTGTGATGTTAGATATCACAGACGGTTTGTAGTTACAAACCGTCTGTGATATATACTCACGAGCGGTTTGAAAACCGCTCGTGATAACCTTCGATTATCAGCGACTCATAAAGTCGAGCGGTTCGAAAACCGCTCGTGATGACGTTTTTGAACCGTCTGTGATAATGGTTTCTGTAGTAGTGGGAGGTGATCCGTGCATCTACACTAGTGTTTCTTAATCATGTATATGTGTATACGCATATGTATGTATACATATATGTATATTGTCCTTAGCCGTGCTAATTAAAGATGTTTCCTAACAATTAATGCTTTTATAGCAGTAGTATATATATGGTATTGTCTTTAGCCGTATATACGTAGGCGACGTATGTGATCTGCCGGACAGTAATTAATTGATACATATAAATTATAAACGCATGCATGCAGTCGAGGAAGAGATTAGTTACCATGGAGCACCAGAAGGAGAACCCTAAGCGGCCGTCGGTGAAGGTCGAAGACAGCAAAAGGACAGAATACTTCGTCGACCTCCGCCCTTTGTATTTGCCTAGCTCTCACCAGGTATATATAACTAACTACTCTTATTTGTTCATGTGTGTGTGTGTCAAATTTGCTTTGTTTCTTTAATTTATTTGTTCACGTTTAAGCCCGAGACGACGATCAAGGAGAGGCGGGACGAGCTCGTGCGCAAAGTTGGCTGCATGATCCAGGAGTACACGAATAGGAAAGCAGGATATTTGCTGGAGGGGATGAAGACTGTCGATGCCCTAGAACGCCTTGGTGTTGGCTACCATTTCGAGCAAGAGATCGCCATGTTCATGGACCTTCTCGACAGACTGTTGCTTGTGTGCTGTCGACCTCTGCTTCCGCCTGCTGAGGCAGCACCGTGTAGGATCGTCGATGGCAATCAGAGGGGGGTGAATGATTGTAGCGGACGCTTTTTCTGAAATTCACTATTTCTTGAAAGTTTACCTTATCATGCAGCAGCGAGCGCACACAAAAAAATGTAATTAAAAAAATCTAATTTTATCCTTTTCTTTTTACTGTTGCTATTAGTAATCTTTCCCTTATATCTGTTCTAGTACATACAAGGAGCGACCTTGGAGCTTTTCTCACGAGAACCGATTAAAAAAAAACTTGCTCTGCTAATTAGCAATTCTCTTCAAACCGAGTTCTGCATGCATTCAGAGGATTTATAAGCATCAATAAAGAGAGCTATTTCTAATTACTACCATGCAGTCACGTGAAGCTAGTACTAGTACATGCTCTCTCCAATCAACTAGCATACGGGAGCAACTTTGAGGAAACTATGGATTAATAGAAGCAAACAAAATAAACATTACCAAATATATGCAACTCCCTTGCAGATGCGTATATAGCCCTCAGGACAAAAAAAACTTCTTGGCTTCTTTTCTTTACAAGCCACGACAGGCTCGCCTTGCGGCCTCGAAGAAAGAACAGCAGCGCTGCACCTCTCTTTCGCACGGACCCGACTGCCGGCTTCCTCCCCTACCAAAACGCCTGCAGCGTCTGCTGTTGCTTTTCTACAAAGCCAGCGCCGAACCGCACAAAGCTCTGTTATATCTTCCTGAAATCCACGGTGCCAACACAGAAAGCCGCCGAACCGCACGACCTTCTCTTGGCCAGCATGCATGAATATATAGAGTCCAAACTGACTCCATCTCCGACACGGAAGCACACGCTACAGCTCCGTATTTGACTCAAATTCCTGGCCGTATACCCTACGTGTATACTTGTTCAATTATCTATTCGCTTCTCCCAATTTTTCTCGCGGCCATGCATCCACACGCACTGCCATGCAAACTAACTCTGTATATAACCCGTATACAACTCGTATACGTATACCATACATATCCCAACCAGATTGTACTTCTCAAAATTACTCCGTATTGTAGCCTTCGGACCGCACCTCCGTAGCTTCAACACGTATCAACCGTCTTTGATCTCCATGTATCCCAACTCGAGCACGACTGTCTCCTCTGGCATCCCTAACCCTCTGGACAATAGCTTCACACCAAGCCATCTCCCGGTTCTCGCCGTAGACCACAATCGCCTCCAAGTTATCCTGCACATGCAAAGACCAAACCAATATTTTTCGGCACAAGTTCGTCTGAGCTTGACCAACGTCAATCCACACACGCACAACACACCATAAATAATAATATAACCAACGTTGTCAATTATTCATCATCTAAATTAACCGAGACCTGGCCACATGGTCTAACACACCGCTACGACGTTCCATGCGGTACTATATATTACATTATTGAACCATGCATGCCCCTATATATTACATGACAATCTAAAACTATATATCCAACCTCTTTTACAGCATTAAGGTAGCTAGATGTAGATATATCCAACCTCTTTTACAACCACTTTTAACTGTTCGAAATTGTATTAACTAACTAACTAAACGGACGCAGCAGTGGTATTCGAGAGTTTCAAGGACGAGAGCGGAGACTTCAAGGACGCCCTGCGATCTGACGTCGATGTCCTGCTCAGCCTGTACGAGGCCGCTCACCTCCTCAAATGCGGCGAAGACGTCCTCAGCAGCGCCATATCGTCTTCACCACGGACTGCCTCTCCTCCCTGGTCAGAGGCGGGCAGCTACCTGAGCCCGTCTTACGGAAAGTGCAGGACGCTCTGGCTTCGCCGACGCAGCGGAGAACGAAGAGGCTCGAGGCCAAGCTCTACATGCCCATCTACGAGAGTGACAAGGATTGCAACAGGGAGATTCTTGAGCTTGCTAAGCTGGACTTCCACATCCTGCAGCTGATGCACCGTGATGAGGTCAAGAAGATCTCACTGTGAGTTGTAATCTCATTTTTGCTACTTAACTAATCTCAATTTTGCAAGTAATCATACTAGCATCTCATGACATACTCTACTATTGATGATGAATTCGTTTCCTTTAATTGCTAAATTAGGTGGTTTAAAGACCTTAATCCTCGGAGCACACTGGGTCAATACATACGTGAACGGCCAGTGGAGTGCTACTTTTGGGCACTTGGTGTTTTCTACGAGCCACAGTATGCCAAGGCACGGATGATGTTTGCAAAATTTATCAAGATGTTGTCAATTTTCGACGATACATTTGATTCATATGGCACCATGGACGAGCTTCCTGAGTTCAACCAAGCGGTCCAACGGTAAGACATCTTGGATTTTTTCCTTTAAATTCTATTGTTAAACATGGAGGACCCATCAGATGCATGGTCGCTCCGGCTGTTATGCAAGGATCAAAATGATATAAGCCAATCCTAATCCTACGTAGGATCAAAATTGTGAATAATAGTCAAGATCTTACGATTTGTAGACTAATCAATAGATTCCTACTCGACTTGTCAATGATATTCCAGGTGGGACATAGAAGGTGCCAAACACGTAGGGGAGTGCTACGGGTACCTAAAGTCCTATCTTTCCAAGACACTGGAAGAGTTTGTGGCTGACGGTGCTTCACCCTTTGGAATTGAATGTGTTAAGGAGGCTGTAAGTAAACATGCATATAGTGCTAGCTCCACAATTATTTCTTTCATGCATGTTTTGCACACCACAATTAGTATACATGTAAATCGTATGTGTGGGTCGACCAATGCTCATGATAATTACCAAAAAAAAAAATGTAGATGAAGGAGGGGGCCAAGTGCATGTTGCAAGAGGTGATATGGAGGGAAGAGGGGCACGTGCCCCCCATGCGTGACCATCTCAAGGTCACTTTGGTAACCACCATGTACTGGCCACTGGCGTGCATATCCTTCGTTGGAATGGACGCGGGCGACGACGTCTACACCTGGGCGCGCTCGTTCCCTAAAATTATACAGAATGCAGCAGCGATATCCCGCCTAAGGGACGATGTTTCTGGCTATGAGGTGACACATGCAAACACATATGTTCAACTTGATTTGCCATACATAGATCATCAACGCATACATAGATCATACACAAGCTGTATGATTTGCCATACATAGATCATCAACGCATTTTAAAAGATGATATCCATCCATCCATCTATAATTAATGTGCATGTAGTGTGAGAAAGAAAGAGGCAACGTCGTTACTGCGGTGGACTGCTACGTCAAGGAGCACAAGGTGACGGTGCAGCAAGCCAAGGAGGCGCTGCTGTGCTTGAACGAGGGGCAGTGGAGGAGCATCAACGAGGAGTTCCTCAGCAAGACGCCCATGATACCGGCTGCAGTGCTGACACGCGTCGTGAACCTCGCGCGCGTTATGGAGAGCATGTACAAGAAGCTGGACAGCAGAAGCGGCAGAAGCCATACACAAGCTGCTCAATGAAAGCGTCTACCAGTAATTTATAAGCTCTAACTATTTCTTGCTTGCTGGGGCAAGTTGCTGGAGATATTCGTGTGTACGTATATATATAGAATGTTATAGACTACTAGTAGCTATATACTATGCATGTACGCAGGCACGTGTAATAAATAAACCTTGCTTGATGTTGCAAGTGTCAGTGATATATCATATCATGGAGATGATCATATTACTTTTTATGTTTATGAACTATTTGAATAAAATGGTATTCTGTTCCTTGGACAATTATCATTTATGTTGATTGGCAGGCATGTGACTTGTCCACGAGACTCTTTATTTAAATTATGATGTTTTTCTAAATGATCGCTGGTTTAATATCATTAAGTGGGACACCTATGATTCATAGATCAACACATGTGTTGATTGATGATCATGTATATTTCATAGATCATAGATGTGAAATATCAAATCCATAATTTGAACACATGTTAGAGAACATAGTGTTGGATTGACCAACCTTGACACATATATACTAGGATATTCTTAGGTGCCAACAGCCGGTCTTAAACAATGTTTATGTAGGGTCCTTTGACTTGAGACCGTCATGATTTCATGTTTGCGTAATTGTTCACTTAGAGGCTGCCAAATGCTATTCCGTAATTACATAGTCATAAAGGTGGCCATTGGTGACAAGGGTGGCAGAGGAGAGATGGCGACAGCAACCTCCATTGTGTGGCGGCTAAGGTAGCCCAAGGAGGGAAAAGGAGGTGGCTGATGAGCTGGGCCATCATAAAGGTTGCAGCCCGAGAAGAGAGGAGGATTTTGTGGGGTTAAGGCTAGCGTGCAAGTGGGCTGACAGTGGGCAATCGCTAAGGTGGGGAAGGTGATGGGCCAACTGGAGAGAGAGGCACGATGGGCTAGATTGAGACCTTAAGAATTTTCTAGGATTTTGAAATATTTCCAAGGTTTTGAGGATTTTAGAAAATTGAGATATCAAGAATATTTTTTGTCATTTTCAGAGATTTTAGAAAAAAATGGAGATAAAAAAGAGATTTGAAAGATTTTCGGAGATAGGGAGAGTTTACAGCGGGAAAAGAGAGTGCTTGAGATTTCAAGCGATTTGGAGGGCAAAAAGGGAGGGAATTTGAAACTTACAAGTGTTTCTGAGGATTTATGGAGATTTCAAAGATTTTTAGAATTTTTGGAGTTTTTTTGGATGGCAGAGAGATTGTGAGAGGAAGAAAGATTGGGAGGTATTAAAAAGAACCTAAGACAACTCAAGAAGAGAGAACAGGACTCACACAATAGCAAAGAACACCGTAGGGTTCCTTGAACAAATTGAGAGAGAAGTTGGGGGTCTCGTGAAGCACTCTCCACTTGTAACGCTAGCTCCTTGTGCAGTAATTTTGTTATCGTACGTTGTGATTTTTTTTTGTAAAGTTTTTTTAGTTAAATTTTTTCCAAGTGGTATTAAAGCTACTCCGAGTTGATTGAATTGCTATGACAGCATGGCCACACCGCAGAAACGGCTGCTCAATGAAAGCGTACGTCTACCAGTAATTAATACGCTTTAACTATTGCTTGGTTGCTGGGGGCAAGTTGCTGGAGATATATGTGTACACGTGGAGATATAGAACGCATGTGCTAGCTATGTACTATGTTTGTACGCACGTAGCATGCACACGGGCACGTGCAATAAAGACCTTGCTTGATGTTGCAAGTGTCTGATATTTCGTATCATGGGGATATGGTCATATATACCACTTTTATGTTTATGATCTATTTAAATAAAATAATATTATGTTCCTTGGATATCATTTATATTGATTGAGAGATATGTAACTTGTCACGAGACTCTTTATTTAAATTATGATGTTTTTCTGAATGATCACTGGTTTAATATCGTTAAGTGGGACACCTATTATTCATATACCAGCAAATATGTTAATTGATGATTATGTGTCATGAATCATAGATATAAGATATCAAATCAACAATTTAGACACATGTTAGATAATATAGTGTTAGATTGACCAACCTTAAAACACTACTGGGATATTGTTGTAGGGGTGGCCCCCACCTAAACCCGGCTAGTCTGTTGAGAAGGCTATAAACTATGTACTAAGGACGTAGTTACCCTCGGTCGGAGGCTTCGGTGTAAGGTTACGATTGTAAAGACGCTCCTTACGAGGGAACACATATATATGTCATACAGAGCCCTTGGGAAAGACCAAGAGGACATTGCTCACCTAACTCTCCACTACCATACACCTCTCTCTCTATTTGGTCTGTAGCCACAACAGTTGGTGCCGTCCATAGGGAGGACGAGAGCAAGCCTCAAGATCTTAAAAAGGATGACACCAAAGAGAGATTCATCATCGGCGGCGAAGAAGAAGGAGGGGGTCGTGGCGAGGCCCCGCGTCAACATCAGGGCTTCGGCATCGGCGGTCGGGGGTGAAAATGACGACGCTCATCGCGCGACCATCGACCCCGCCACCACCAACGCGACCATCGACCCCGCCGCCACCGACACCATCGACCCCGCCGCCATCGACGTGACAGCCAACCCCACCCTGCGTGCCACACCCCACCCCGCCACTAGTGCAACAGTCAACCCCAACGATCCCGGCCGGGTGCTAGGGAGCGGTGGCCCCGACGCCCGCCGAGGCACGACCACCGTCCCTACATCCGGTGCGGGAGCACCAAGCGGCCTTGCTGGCGACAGGGGCCCCGCCGTCGACGCCAGCGTCCACCGTGTTGACGTGATGAGCAACCCAAAGACACAAGCGGTGGTTGCAACTACCTCGACCGTGCGACCGAACACGCCCATTCCCCCATCTACGCCCGCAGTGGAGAACGCCCTGCTGGCAGCCCTCGGCACGCTCCAGCAGGAGTTGGTGGATCTCCGGGGGGCCATGCGGAGAATGCAAGAGGCTCGGAGTCAGCCGACCCTGCCGGTGGTCCCACCGAAGCCCACGCCCGAGCGCTCGGACAGCCGAAACGCCCCCATATCCAGTCGCGCTTCACTGCGACGCGTGGACCCGGAGTCTCCGCTATCAGCGGGCCTACAGTAGACAGCGTGGCCGGAGGACTTTAAATTCCCCAGCTCCGTCACGTCGTACAAGGGCGACACGGATCCCCGAGAGTTCGTCACGTCGTAAGGTTACAATTGTAAAGACGCTCCTTTCGAGGGAACACATATATATGTCATACAGAGCCCTTGGGAAATACCAAGAGGACATTGCTCACCTAACTCTCCACTACCATACACCTCTCTGTCTGTTTGGTCTGTAGCCACAATAGATATTTTTAGGTGCCAGCAGCAGGTATTAAACAATGTTTATGTGAGCTCCTTCGACTTGAGACTGTCATGATTTCCTATATGCGTAATTATTCACTTAGAGGCTGTCAAACACTACTCCATAATTGGGTAGTTATAAATGTGGCCGTTGGTGACGAGGGTGGCAGAGGAGAGATGGCGGCGACGGCCTCATGGTGTGGCCATGTGGTGGTTGAGGAGTTAGGCTGACGGCATAGTGATGATCAATAGGTTGACGCAGAGGGGACGACATGGATAGCATGGGCAGAGTGGCACTGGAGTAGCAGAACACCCGCAGTAGGGGTGCCACGGACTTATTGTTTGTGGTGGCATTTGCGAGAGAAGCAGTGGCTCTTCGAGCCCTAAGAAGATGATGGAGCCATGGCAGTGGTGGAGGAGAGAAGAAAAAGAAAGGAAATGGAGCAACAATAGTGACTTTATACTTGGAGTTGATAGGACTTTATACTTGGAGTTTATAGGGACATGGCCGAAGTTGGCGACATCATATTAGGGTGGCGGATCTCAATAGCTTGGGTGGGGGAGGCGCAGGGCGGCGTGGCGTCCATGCACAAAGAGAAATCAAGCCCAGATTGAGCCAGCGAGTGCACTACTGCTAAGCCCTAAAGTCTCCAATCAACATAGAATCAAGTCACCACCAATCGACTTTGGATCTACCGGTGATCTTCCTCTTGATTTGTCCACCCTCTCCAGCTTGCTTAGCTCGGCTTTTGAAGGGAAAGAGGTAGCTGAGATCAGGGGAAGGGAAGCGATGCCACTGAACCGACTTCGGCCCCACCTGCGCTTATCAAGCGAAGAGATCTGGATTGTGGCCGGAGCGACCGAACGACTGCCGCATCTCTCGCGAGACGAACGAGTGGAAGTCAGCGAGAAATGGGGATCGGGATCCCTCTCTCCACGATGAGATCAAAGCCGAGCCTTATCCCTTCCTTTCCCTCCTCTTACACGTGGGCCCAAAGGAAATTTAGGGAAATTACATATTGTAGGTGTGAAATCCAAACACAAGTGAGGGGGTGGACGTCAGCCGTCTTACGAGGCATCATCCACAAGAGTGAAAATGACACATGAATTTATACAAGTTCAGGGGTCTAAGAGGACTGCCCTACTCCTGTCGGTGAGACAATGGGGTTACCTCTGAGGAGGAAGCCCCCGAGGGCTCACCAGTTTTAATATGCTTTCTTGTATTCTTTGTGAGTTTGAGTTACAAATAAGGGATACCTGAGGTATTTATAGGCTCTAGGGCCTGTACAAATGACCGAAATACCCTTCAGGGATTGACATTTTACTAGAATCTTATAGGTACTGTAGTTGAACATAAATTACGTCTTGGGATTGTGGCAAGCCCCCAAGGTTAACGAAAATTCTTGGGTCTTCTAGAATTCGGCAGGGCCTCTAGTTTGCCCCTAGTTTTAGTATTTGAGCCGTGGCAATATCGGCGGGCTTACTCAAGGCAGTGTACCTAGTCTATAACAAAAGGCCATTTTAGGGCTCCTTCGGTTACAGGGCTGAGCCCCGCATTTCCTCTTCTGGCGCTAGATCAGTGTGTCAACGACCCAGTTGGCTGGCCTGACTCGTGCGCAAGGGGGACAAAAGGGCACTACCCTAGTCACTCCCCTACCTTCGTGCGTCGCCAGCCAACTGGACAAAGAAGAGAAATTGTTGAAATAACAACTGTAATCTCTAAACACATTTGAGATGAGTTTGTTTTTAGTTATTTTCGTGTATCGAGTCTGCTGGAATAGACTGGAGTATCTGGTTTTTTAGTTGGAGCAGACTGAGTCATTTTTCAGTTTCGGTACTTGTTTGGAATACCGGGTCTGTAGGTTGGTTTAGCATGAGATCCGTATTATTTGGTTGACATTTTCTTGATGTAACAAACTGTAATCAAGTTGCTAATAATATAAAAGGAATGCCTCAGATGTTTTGGAGGCGTGCGTGCCGCAGCACATATTTCCTCTGCTGCTGAGTTCAAACTCCTATTGTCAGATTTTCGTCAGAGTTTTGCTCTAGTCTGAAGAAACCACCTGAGTGCATGATTGTTCAAAGAGAGATCCGAGTGCGATAGCCAATAGCCAATTCTAACAGAAACAAGTGCCAGAGATGGAGGGAAGAAGGGGCAAGCTCGAGCTCTTTTTGATGAGCTTTTGCACCTCCTAAGGCTCTGAGAACCGGCGGGCGAGCCTCCTCTGCCTAGTGGGTGTCTTTTAGCCATGGCTATGAAGATAGAAGGGGCATGGCCATGGAGGACAGCCGACACAGGTAGATGGAGCCGGAGCTCAAATCCATGTGGCTCGAGCGGAGAGGCGCGAGAGGACTACTCAAGCCCCCAAGGCACGTCGACGAGGTGATGATCTCCCGCTGAAGACCCGGGAATGGTAAGCTTCGGAGTGCGCTGAGGCCTGGAGCGGTTTGGATAGGGCGTGAGGCATTTGTTGTTAGGGCGCTGGTTGTCGAGGGCGCGAGGGCAGCCTAAGTCTTGCACCGCGAAAGCATGCATGTGTGTTTTACTCCACCAGGACCAACTACTAAAAGGTGATCGATAGATAAGTCACTGATGTCGATAGTCCAAATGTAATAAATTTAGATACAGTGGAAATTGTTTGGCCTAAATCTGGGTAGTATATATTTGTCTCTTGCATTGTGTGTATGCACTTTGCCAGGGGGTTGGTCCCTCGGACATTGCCATTTAGCTCCCAAGTCTCTGCCAGGGCGCATGTGAATCTTGCTGCTGTGAAGGGGTCTTGGAGGATCCCATGTGCTCACTAATTCCTGCTGCAAACTTTGTAGACAATAGTAGGGGAGGTAGATGGTTAGGTTCAGGTCCCCTAGCATTTGAAAAAAGAGTTCAGGGCCTTTAGAACTCACGGGCCGAAGAGGCTGAGCTTAATTAGTGTCTGGGCTTAGCCTTTAGAAGCCGAGCTTAGTCTTTAGATGCTAGCTTAGTCTTTGGCCCTCAACTTGTGAATCTGCTCACATTTTCTAGGAGCAAGAACAGTTCTTCACTCGAGATTGTCATTGAAATTGTAGGGCACGCCGAGGGGCATGACATCCACTGCTAGGGTGCGTATTGCTAGGGCGTCTTGACATGTAGGATGCAGGGCGTGGGGCGCTCGGCTGAAGGGCATGAGGCGCACGTCTGCAGACCATGGAGCACACATCAGCAAGGCAAGATGTGCTGCAGCAGGGTGCTTCGGTGCTCGACTGTAGGGCGCTTGGACAAGCATAGCTTGTATAGCTATTTTATCTTCTAACCTGCAAGTTGAGCGAGCTACCCTTGCGGTCATGTGGTGGCAAACCTCCCATTTGCCTTCAGTGCCCTCTAAATCCTAAAGGAAGGTTTCCCATGGCAAGCTCACCAATTTGACCTTCTAGCACCGTCGTGGCGCTAGGGCTTCGGCGAGCAAGACGCCAGACTTACAGATGCTAGGTCGCGCAGCCATTGTTGAAGGGTGGAGGCGCAGCCACAGCGTTGTGCCAGTGAGGTCGAATGATGCACGCCTGTAGTTGGCTTTGGTGCCTTGGGGAGTTCGACGCTTCGAGTCTGCGCATAATAGGCACTGAAGATCGGGTGAGCTCGTATGACGTCCGGGCGTGCAAGTCATGTCAGTCATGGAGAGTTGCAAGAGCTCCCCTGGCGACATGCTCTACAGCTCCCGCTGCCTTGGGCGCGCTTGCCAGCCTGGGCAGCGAGCCTCCGAGGTGATCTCGGAGTGCCTCCAAAGAGTAGTAATGCTTTCTTCAGATGCCGCAGCAGGGCTCGTGCATTGAGTGGTGTGACATCCTCACACGCTCCACTAGGTGCTCCTTGTCCACACACTTGTTCCGGAGTAGAACAGAAGGTGCAGTCACCAAGTTGAGCGAGCTACCCTTGCGGTCATGTGGTGGTAAACCTCCCATTTGCCTTCAGTGCCCTCTAAATCCTAAAGGAAGGTTTCCCACGGCGAGCTCACCAATTTGACCTTTTGGCACCATCGTGGCGTTAGGGCTCCGGCGAGCAAGACGCCGGACGTATAGATGTTAGGACGTGCAGCCATTGCTGAAGGGTGGAGGCGTAGCCACAGCGTTGTGCCAGTGAGGTCAGATGATGTAGCGAGCCTCCGAGGTGATCTCGGAGTGCCTCCAAAGAGTAGTAATGCTTTCTGCAGACGCCACAATAGGGCTCGTGCATTGAGTGGTGTGACATCCTCACACGCTCCACCAGGTGCTCCTTGTTGAACTGCTAGTAGCATGCCACACACTTGTTCCAGAGCAGAACAGAAGGCGCAGTTGCCAAGGGGCCATGGCGTGGGCACCGGGGTATGAAGGCATCATGCGCACAGGGTGTCGGGATGCCGGGGTGCCGAGGTGACAGGGCGTCAAGGTATGTAGAACACACGGACAACCAGGCGTCTAGACACGTGGAGCGTATAGGATGTCGGGGCACCAGGGCACATAGAGCAAGGGCACCGGGGTGCCGGGGTGCCAGAGCATCGAGGCACGCGAAGCGCGCATAGGGCGCCAGGACACTGGAGCACACGATGCACACCAAGACGTGTTGCATCGGGAGCACATGGAACACACTGGGCAAAGTTCTCACATGTTCAAACTTCTCGAAGCATGCAGCATTTTAGACGAGAGGTGGTACGATTGCACAACACTATAGTCAAGCCCCCTGTCCTTTGGGCGCTTTGAAGGGCGCCTGAGGGGCAAAGACTCCTAAGGTCTTGTATCATGATGACCAATATGCTTGCTACAGTACACTGGGAATATTTTTGACGTGTTCTTAGTAGGGCGCTTTTGTAGGGTGACAAAGACTTAGCCAAATTTCACCTTGACGAGAATACAGACACCTAAGATTTAGACAAATTCTGACTTGATGCCGCACAAGGCATGAGGGCTGAGAAATACATGCGAGGACATCTATGACTTAGCCAAGTTTTTGGCTCGATGGGCTCATGGGCGTCCAAGACTTAGCCAAAATTTTGCTTCATATCATGTGAGTGCTCTACGCGAGAGAGATTCTCGTGCGAGGGGCGAGGCTTGAGTGGTCCACACGTGAGCACCCGTGACTAAGCCAAAATTTTAGCTTGATGGGCATGAGAGTGTCCAAAACTTAGCCATAATTTTGCTTCATATCACGAGAGTGCTCCTCGCGAGGGGCTAGGGCCTTGCACGAGGGGCGGGGACCTTGCGCGAGGGGCGAGGCCTGAGGGATACATGCGAGGGTACCCATGACTTAGCCAAATTTTGGCTTGATGGGCAAGCGGACAACCATGCGAGGGGCGAGGACTTCACACAAGGTCCAAGAGATCCACTTGAAGGCACCCATGATTTAGCCAAATTTTGGCTTGATGGACACACGGGCGCCCATGCGAGGGGCAAGAGCTTCGCCCGACACTACTACAAAAAAGTTTATATTAGACACCTTATCACAGACGGTTCATAAAAACCGTTAGTATTAAATAAAATCACAGACGGTTCTTGGTAAGAACCGTCTGTGAAGTTATCATAGACAGTTCTTAGTAAAGTTATCATAGACAGTCTTATTAAGAACCGTTTGTGATAACTTCACAGACGGTTTGTAAATACAAACCATCTGTGATATGTTTTCCGCCTCGCACATCCCTAAAATTTCATAATTTTTCGTCTGAATTCGAGTAGGATTCTGTTTTGATACACCTTCAGTAAAACGGACATAACTTTTGCATACGGTGTCTGTTTTTGACGTTCTTGTACTCGTTGGAAAGCAAACGACGAGCCCAATCTAAAAAAAATGATCAGCTCACTCCAATCACCCTCGAAGACCCTTAAAAATGGCCATCTTTAGCCTCAAATTTTCATCGCAAGTTTTTTATTTCTATTTTTGCCAAAAGTTTCAATCTTTCCTCCAAAATTTGGGGTTTGTCTCAACTGCAAAGTTGTAGATCTCGTTGATACCTTTTAAATGAGTATATATAAGCCATACAGAACTTTGTTATTTCATATTTTGAGACTAGTTGTTTATATTATATCGGTATATATATAGCTAATCTCACAAACAATTCTTGTGATGCTTTTACATATGGTTTTTATTAAGAACCGTCTGTGATAAATTGGTCTCTAACCGCTTGGCCCGTCAATCCTCCCCAACCCAATTCCAGCCAATAGAAACCGACCAACCCACACCCCACAGATCGTCCCACCTCTCCCTCCCCTATAAATACTCATCTAAACCCATCTCCTACCCTTTATACGCTCAAAATCTCTCCAGGCTCCTCCTCCTCAATCGACCTGATGGAAGCGAGTGCAGACGATTTGAAGGTCGCATACTAGGTCAGCCAGCCAGCACCTCCCTCCATTGTTTCTTCTAGTATTTGATTCTGTAACTACGATGATTTTGTTACTACTTTGTGGCATTTAGGGCTGCCAAGGAGCTTACAGTGAGGCAGCCGCCAAGAAGGCCTACTCGAGCTATTTTGTGGGGTTAGGGTTGCTCGGTTTGTAATGTAAATAGAAAGTAAATGGAATATTCTCTGCTATATTTTCTTGTGATATTGTAATAGTGAATTGTAATCTTATGATATTGTAATGGTGGATTGTAATAAAAATAAAATATTCTCTGCTATGTTTGATATCGTATTTGCTTGTTTTTACTTGTTTTCGCTTATTTTCAAAAGGCATAGCTAACATTTTCTGAGGCTAACCGAAAAATAGAAAAAAATTTAGGTATAGAATGAACTGTCATAGACGGTTTTGTAGTATAAACTGTCTGTGATTCACTATCACAGATGGTTCTAAACAAAAATCGTCTGTGATACTCACACATCACATATGGTTCTAAACTAGAACCATCTGTGATAGTGTTTTTCACAGATAGTTTTAGTTACAAACCATCTGTATTGTATTTATCACAGACGGCTCAGAAACTGTCAGTAATAACCTTCGGTTATCGCTGACCCATAAATTCAGACGGTTCAGAAAACCATCTGTGATGATGTTTTTAAACCGTCTGTGATGATGATTTCTGTAGTAGTATGAGGCACGGGGCCCGAGAGGTCCGCATGGGGACCAAGGGGTCCATGCTGGCTTGGGCATATAGGCGCGTTGGGCGCGCTTGCTGGCTTGGACAGCAAGCCTCGGAGGTGATCTCGGAGTGCCTCCAAAGAATAGTATTGTTTTCTGCAGATGCCGTAGCAGGGCTCATGCATTGAGTGGTGTGACATCCTCACACGCTCTACCAAGTGCTCCTTGTTGAACTATGCCGTGGTGACAAGGCGTCGAGGCATGCGGAGCACGTGGGCTGTAACATTCCAAATTTGGTTTTGGGAATAATGTATAAAATTGTAGTATAGTGAATCTTTGGCATTCTTGGTATTTTCATTTTTTTGGGTTGTTATTGGTTTTTTATTGCGGTTCCCCAAGGGTATAAGGAAAATAATAAGACAATGTTAAGGCACAAAATAAAGAGGGAGCGCTCAAAAGAAAGAATATATATTACAATAGACAATTTTAAAGGAAAATACGAATCTGAAAATATGATCATTTTGCTCAAAAACTTACAACATTAAATTAGCAATATATGTGCCAATTTACCACAATTCCAAACTCCTAAAAATCATTCAAGTTTAAAAGGAGGCTTCCAACTATGAAGTATACATATATATATATATGCATATATATGTATATGTGTATATGTAAATAAATCAAGGAAAGTACTAAAACTAAAATGGGTGTTTTGAGATTATATGTATGAAATATATATACACACATATGCTTATAACATGTCATGGAGAAATCAAATCAAAAAGGAAATTAAACAAAAAAATAAAGATAAGGGGAGGCTCGACTGCCCAAATTAATTATGACCGGCTTCTGACCCCCTCTTTCCCTGTCTCTCCTTCGCCCTCCTCCCTTGGACCGCTACCTCACTCACACGCCCGCACCCGTGCGTCCCCTCCTCGGAATCCCGCTGTAGCCGACCCCACCCCGAGCTTCTCCCTTTGGACCAGTAGACTCCCCCACGCCTCTTTACCCCATCCTTGCTGCGGTACACCTCCAACCCCCATCTCCCTCTGCGTACGGCCGCCAGCAGTGCCTATGCCGCCGAACCACCCCCGTGTCGACCACAGTCCGCCCGCACACCGATGATGCCCAAGTTTCGCCAGCCACTGCGCCCCCTGAGCTGCCTCATCGCGTCGCTGAGTTGTGACTATTTGTGCTGTAGCCATGCCACTTCAACCATCACTACCATGGCCGCCCACACCCCCTCCACGCCGACAGCCTCCCCCGCTGCCTATAAAAGCCGGCTGAGACCCTCAGCGTACTCCCCGCACCTCCCTCTCACTCCCACTGCAAGTAATCGAGTTTTCGTGCCTTGTAGCTCGTTGGAGCCGCCTCCTTCTCCAACTTTGGCCACGGAGCCCGCCGCCGGTCGAGCCCCTCTCCGTCCAATTCCTCAGGCCAGGAGCATCTCCAGCGCTCGACGAAGCTATTCTGAGCATTCTCCGAAGTTCCTGTCGCCTAAGCAACCTCCTCGCCGTGTACCTCCTCGGAGCTCCGTCGTTGCACACGGACAGCGCACCACCATCCTTCCCGAGCTTTGCGACACCCGATGTAGCCTCATACCGCCTCCCTGATGTTCTCTGCACAATTAATTGAATGTTAATGCCGTCTAGCGCCATATCCCGCCTTGTCTTATTCCACCGCTGCTCTGGCTCGCTGCCAGCCAACGTTCTGGTCAAATTGGCCAGCGAGAGTTAGCACGGAGGTGGCGCTAGCTCAAGAAACCCATTTTTAGAATTTTAATGTCAGGCCGCCGCCTCCTCCGCCGGCGATGAGCCTCACCATCGTCGAGAGGAAGACGACAGCATTGTTCATCCGAGCGTATGATTATTTCCCATGCTTAATAAATGCTAATCACTGTAGTTAAGTTAATGAGTCATCGACATGTGGGTCTGAGTTAATTTAAATCGTTACCTAGCCCCACCTGTCAGTGTCAGGACAAAATGATTAACCCCGTGGCCCCACTTGTTAGCGAAACCCAAGGAGGAATTAATAACCTGCAGTGGGCCCCACGTGTCAGTCACCGGCATAGTTAAAGAAATTTAAACCCCAATGGGCCCCACATGTCAGCCTCTAAATAATTTATAAAAAGCCAGTGGGTCCCATCTGTTAGTGTAAGAAAAATAAAAATAAAATAACCAGTGGACCCCACCTGTCAGTCTCACATACCCTTTCTCTTCAGATTATTAAATGATTTCTGATTTTTAATTTTCATTTAAATCAGCTGAGAACTTTAAAAATTCATAACTAATTCATTTTAACTCCAAAATTAGTGAGAAAAATTGCTAAATTCATCTAAATTCACCCTCTTTCTAGTGGAGTACCTCTGCACTGGATGGAGTGACCTGTTTCTATTGCAAGGAAATAGGGAATTTTGCTAAGTTTTGCCCCAAGAAGAACCTAGTCACAGCTAATTCAGGAGCATCTGGGAGTCAGAACCAAGGGCAGCCGCTTCAGAAGCCATATAACTTCGTCAAAGGACGTGTGAATCATGTCACTACCAAGGAAGCTCAGGCCGCATTGGACGTCGTACTGGGTATGTTTCTTGTGAACTCAGTACCAGGCTCAGTTCTTTTTGATTCTAGAGATTCCCATTCATTTGTTTCTAAAGCTTTTGTGGATAAGAGCGGGTTGGGCATGGTTTCCCTTAGCAACCCTATGATAGTTCACTCCTGATGCGGGAGATTGCCCGATCTTCACGGCGTAGGATCGATGAAGATAATTTGGACCTGTGCAACCTGATGAATTGATGGCGCCAACCACTATTAGAACAGCAACCTGCGACAAAAGAATTCGCCCAACTATATGCTCGTGATCCCGTCTACTCGATCACCAAGTAGACGCGTCGTCGCTCCAGCCAATCACAAGGAATCGCAAGAACGACGGGGAAGAACGCCCGATTCCCCTCTAGGTTGCAATTATATGCCAAACCCTAAGAGGAACAAGCGCATAGCTCTCTGAAAAATATTAGATCTATTTTTCCGTGCCCTCCTTTACAGGAGGATATACAAGCCTATATATAGCCAGTCTCGATAAAAAAAGAAGGAACCGACTCGTACGCAACAAAAGAAAAAATTACGACTCGAAAAGTACTCGGCCAACCCACCAAAATTAAAGCACAATCGGTCAATCTTCACGGAATACTCTGGACTGAATTTGCATGGCTATATATGTTTATTTGGTCTTCCCATGCAATTGACTTCAAAGGTGTAACGTGGCCTTCCTCCATTGGTGCATAGCTTGTGATGAATTCTTTGCTCTTTTCTTTGCTTTCCAATAAAAACTTTTAATGCAACCTGTTGCCTTCCTCTGCACCATGCTCTTTGTTAATTATCTCCCGTCCAAACCTGAGAACAATTAAAATACTAGCATTAGGTAGTAGCCAGTTCTCATGTAAATTAAAATCAAATTTAAATAAGAGTGAGTTCACCTGTTGATTAATCTTTTTAGCTCGCGCTCGTGTAATCGGTCCAGTCGTGGTGTCCTCATCAACTCCCCTAGAGCCGAAATGAAAGCAGGGACTCTGTGCCCAAGAGTAGAGTTGGTCATAGATGGGACTCTATTCTTAGCAGACCTTTTGGTTTTGGAATCTTAAGGGTTGCATGTAATCCGTAGGATGAATTGGTTAGCCAAAAATAAGGGTCAGATTAATTGTGATACCCGATCTATCGCCCTCACCAGTGACCAAGGAATAGAAGTGATCTTCTTTCCTGAAATTCTTGAAAAAGGAGAATATGCCCTTTTCATCTTCAAGTATTAGAAGAAGTACCTGTTGTACGGGAATACCCAGAAGTATTTCCAGAACATTTATCAGGAATGCTACCAGATAGGAAAATCGAGTTTGTGATTGACCTAGTCCCCTGGCACTGCTCCGATCTCTACGAGACCGTATCGAATGCCAGCTAATGAGTTAGCTAAGTTGAAGAAGCAGATCTAGGAATTGGAGGAAAAGGGCTATGTCCGTCCAAGTTTATCGCCTTGGGGAGCACCTATCCTGTTCGTCAAGAAAAAGTATGGTAGTAAGAGACTATGTGTGGATTACAGAGCACTCAATGATGGAGCCATCAAAAACAAGTACCCTCTACCTAGGATCGATGATATGTTTGATCAATTGAAGGGAGTTGGTGTTTTTCTCCAAAATAGATCTGAGGTCGGGATATCACCAGTTGAAGATCCGTGCCGAAGACATCCCCAAGACTGCATTCTCCACCCGTTATGGACCAATGCACCTGCCTATTTCATGTGTATGATGAACAGTGTATTCATAGAATATTTGGACAAGTTTGTGGTAATTTTCGTTGATGACATTCTTATATACTCCAAGAATGAAGAAGAGCATGAGAACCATCTCAAGATAACCTTGGAAAAACTTCGAGAGCATCAACTTTTTGCCAAATTCAGTAAGTGCGAATTTTGGCTAAAAGAATTTGCTTTCCTTAGGCATATTGTGACAGCCGAAGGAATCGCTTGCACCCTTCCAAAATAGAAGCAGTGATAGAATGGAAGCAACCCAAGTCAGTAACCGAAGTCAGAAGTTTTCTTGGACTTGCAGGGTACTACCACCGTTTCATAGCAGGATTCTCAGAGATAGCCAAGCCAATGACTCAATTGCTGAAGAAAGAAAACAAGTTCGAATGGACAAAAGCCTGTGAGCAGAGTTTCCAAACTATCAAGAAAAGGCTAGTCTTAGCACCCGTGCTTGTCTTGCTGGATGTGCATAATGCCTCCCGTCTCGGCTTAGGCTGCGTCTTGATGCAAGAAGGTAGAGTGGTGGCTTACGCCTCACGCCAATTAAGGCCTCACGAGTGCAATTATCCCACTCATGAGTTGGAGTTAGTAGCCGTAGTGTATGCTTTAAAAATCTGGCGTCACTATCTTATCGGTAACCGTTGTGAAGTATACACGGACCACAAGAGCCTGAAGTACATTTTTACTCAAGCAGAACTCAACCTAAGGCAGCGAAGTTGGTTAGAGTTGATCAAGGATTATAATATAGGGATTCATTATCATCCAGAAAAAGCGAATGTTGTGGCCGATGCCTTGAGCAGGAAGTCTTATGCAAATGTTATTTTATCGGAGGAAGACTAGACCCGACTTCAGGAGGGAGTATCCCGTCTAAGTCTAAATTCGGTCAGTCAAAGTGTTCTCACAGCATTGGAAATTCAACCAACCTTACCCGATCAAATCAAGGAAGCTCAGAAAGTTGATGAGGATATTCAAGAAATAAGAAAGAATATGAGAAGAGGCAAAGCACCAGGATTAAGTGAAGATGAGCATGGCACTGTTTGGTTTGAGAACTGCATCTGTGCACCAAATAATTAGGAAATCAAAACTATGATCCTTAGAGAAGCCCATGAGACTCTATACTCCATTCACCCAGATCGTACCAAGATGTACTAAGACTTGAGAGAAAGATACTGGTGGGTCAGTATGATAAGGAAAATAGCAGAGTTTGTCGAAGTTTGTGACACCTATCAGAGAGTTAAGTCAGAGTATCAGAAACCCGCTGGACTTTTGCAACCATTGCTAGTACCTGATTGGAAGTGGGAAGAGATTGGAATGAATTTCATAACCGGACTTCCGAGAACTCAATCAGGTTATTATTCAATTTGGGTGGTAATTGACCGATTAAGTAAAGTGGCTCACTTCATACCTGTCAAAACCACTTACTCTGGAAGTAAGTTAGTCGAGTTATATATGTCCCGAATAGTGTACCTGCATGGGGTTCCCAAGAAGATAGTGTCGGACCAAGGCAATCAATTCACTTCTCATTTTTGGCAGAAGCTGTATGAAGAATTAGGGAGTAAGTTTAGTTTCAGTACGGCTTATCATCCCAAATGGATGGCTAGACAGAGTGAGTAAATCAAGTACTAGAGAATATGTTAAGAGCTTGTACTCTGGATTTTGGGAATAGTTGGGATCGTTCCTTACCCTATGCTGAGTTCTTCTACAATAATAGTTACCAAGCCAGTTTACAAATGGCACCTTTTGAAGCCTTGTATGGTAGAAAGTGCAGAACACCCTTACTTTGGGAACAACCAGGAGAACCTCAGGATGCTAGACCAAACCTACTTCAAGATGCTGAGGAAAAAGTAAGAAAGATCAAGGACAGGTTGAAGATAGCTCAATCTCGATAGAAGAGTTATGCAGACAATCGTCGACGAGATTTGACCTTCAAGGTCAAGGATTATGTCTATCTCAGAGTATCTCCACTCAGAGGAGTCAAGAGGTTTCAAGTCAGAGGGAAGCTTGCACCAAGATTTGTAGGACCATTCAAAATCCTGAATCGAAGGGGAGAAGTTGCATATCAGTTAGAGTTGCCGCCGAGCATGTCAGGAGTGCACAACATATTTCACATATCCCAGCTGAAGAAATGCCTCCGAGTACCCACCAAGCAAGCAGCGCTAGAAACCTTGGATCTTCAGGAAGATCTCACCAACCAAGAGCAACCAATCAAGGTTCTCGAGACAACAAAGTGTCAGACCAGGAGGAGGACCATCAAATTCTGTAAAGTTCAATGGAGCAACCACACAGAAGCAACCACACAGAAGACGAAGCCACTTGGGAGCAAAAAGAAGATTTGAAGGCCAACCATCCCCATCTCTTCTGCTAGCTGGTTCAAATCTCGAGGGCGAGATTTCTTTTAACGGGGGTAGGTTTGTAACATCCCAAAATTTTTATGTCCTTTTTATTTATTTTTTTGAATTTTATTTCAAGCCTTGAGTAAGAAAATTTTAATTATCCATTTTATTAAGCCAAAATTAGCTCATTTTATTTTTCCTAAGCCATTCTATAATTGTAGTATTTTTCAGAAATTTTTAGAAATTAAAAACTACCTTTTTAAAGAAAATTTGTGTTTTTATAAAAACTAAATGCCATTATAGGTTGAAAATATTTTTATTAAGTCTAGAATAGTTCCAAGGAATTTTCTGAATTTTTCTGGAATTTTTGGACTCTATTTGGTATTTTCTAAGCATTTTTGAAACTCCTAAGTATTTCTGAAAAGCTTAAAAAGGAATTTAAACTCTTTTATCCCTCGGGCTAACACGTGTCACGCACGGATTAAGCCACCCGTAGCCACTTCCCCTTCATCTATACTTGAGCGACCCTGATCTTCATCTTGCGCCACATGTCACAAATCCAAGCCGCCGCCTTTTCTTTTCCCCTCTTCCTCTCTCGCCAACAAGTGGGGTTCGCCTGTCAGGCCGTCCCCTTCCCCTACCTCCTTCTTCCCTGAACCGCCACCGCCGCCATTAAAGGCCCTAATCGAAGCTTTAAAGCTTCGGTTTTCTTCCGCCTTTCCTCTTGCACAAATGTGCAATGATATCCCTCACTCCCGCCGCACCCGAGCCGCCCACCTCCCTCCTCCGTTACCTTGCGGATTGCTTGGCCGTTACTCCACCTCTCCCCTAT
Organism: Melocanna baccifera; assembly: GCA_036346265.1. Lineage (NCBI taxonomy): Eukaryota > Viridiplantae > Streptophyta > Magnoliopsida > Poales > Poaceae > Melocanna > Melocanna baccifera. The sequence goes on from CM070685.1 coordinate 36,638,008, forward strand.
AAAAAGCCTTCCTTGCTGTTCATGGACCTGGATCCACATTTCCCCTCACCCAATTGGCCCTTGTTCCACTCGTACCACTGTCGCACCATGCAACTTCTACTTTTTTTCGCCGATGGAACTCTAGCGAGGAATTGCCCATGCCTCAGACCTGCTCATGTCGTGCCACCACTGCCTACAGGTTCGCTGGGACCGCGTGCACCTCCTTCACCCTCTTCCCGAGCAAGAGCATTAGCGGAAGACCCCCGTCGCCGATGACCTCCCTCCGACTGCCGCCCTTCATCGCCGCTAGCCCTCTCCAGCCGCCCTTGGAGCCCCTAACCGGTACTGCTGCACTCCCCTCGTGCCCCTCTTACTTTTGCGCACTTCGGTCGGCACCACCTCTTGCAGGAACGCTGGTGACCCTAGGGTCTTGTGCGCCACCGCCGACAGGCCGTGCCACGTCGGCGGCCAAGCCCACGTGGTAGCTGGGTAGGCGCCATGCCATAGCCACACAAGCGCGTGGCTGCCACGTCGCTCGGGCCCCGCTGCGTCAGCGAGAAGTGGTGATGTGGAGCCACGTGGTGGCCACATCACCCTAAAAGCGCCATGTCAGCATTTACAATTATTTTTCCTTACAAAAATAAATCAGCTAAAGAAATTAAATGCATTGCTGATGTCATAAATTGGATTTTTCTTCACAAAAATATTTCCATTAATTCATGCTGACATCATAATTACCTTTTTCAATACAAAAATAATTCCAGTAAATCAGTCTTTTTCATTTTCTTTGATTTCAAACTTCTGGGAGCCCGTATTTCTTCGTTTTAACTCTGATTGGACCCGTTCAACTTTCTAATATTTTTTCTAAAATCCTAAAATATCCATTCCTGGACTCCTTTTGAATTTCGCTTTAATTTTGTTTGATTTTATTTTGGTTCTTCGCGTTTAGATTTCAATGATTCGGGAGAGTTTGACTTCGACGAATTTCAGCAACAGGACTTCGAGCAAGGCAAGTTACACTCCTAACCATATTGTTCCTAATATTCTAAATTATTTATATTGTTTTTAAATGTATATGCATGCGTAATTTTATTCAAATTTAATTTAAAGACGATTTGAACTCTAGTTATACCCATGTTCTATTGTTTATAGCCAATTTTGACCTCGTTATCACATGCCTTGTCACCTAGATGAAAATTAGTTGGTACAATAGTATTAACTAGAAAGTTTCTATTGAATTGCTTAGCCACGCTTAGGAAATGTAGGTGAGATAATGTATTTCAAATGAAATGTTGATTTCTAAAAAAATTATTCTTTACTTCGGTGAGTCAAGGACGATATATGAAAAGTTTTAAAATAAAGACATAAAAATTTGATTTGACACGTTGTTGATTGTCAAGCATGAAAGTTTGTGTTTGAGCCTAAGTCAAGTTAAGGACCGGTCTGTGAATTACTTTTATAAAGTCACACCATACTACCACAAGTCTGGTATGGGACAGACCTGGCTAAATAATTTGTGACGTTCCAAACATAGTTTCACCATAGGCTGAATGTGAGCATGACGCAGGCCGCGAGAAGTCTTACAAAACACAAGAGGGGGTTCCAACTTGTAGATTCAAGTTGTAGTGAAATCTTAGTGACGGCGTAACTATTTTGGTTGCAAAATATTGTAACGGCTTTGTCATGAATTCTCCGCCGCACACTTAAGATAGTGTGTTAATCGCGTGGCTCAAGCGAGAGAACATGTCGTGTGGGTAAAGTTATACATCTCTGCAGATTAAGAAACTGAGTATGATTTTTCACAGATTAGACTTTGATTTTATAAATTTGGTTTGTGGGCAAACAAGAACTCATTTGGGATGATGGTCCGGGTGGGACACCCGTGGTTAGGTTAGTGTAGGTCAGAGCGTACACTAATGATAGTATTTTAATAAATGGTGTTTTTCATTATTGTATTAAATTTAGCTTTTCTTACTTATGTTACGGTATTTACTTCAGTACTGTTTTTCGCTCAACTAAACCTATTAAGCCTTCCTTTGTCATTCCTTATGCATGCATCCATTCTGTTAAATCTCTTGGTGTGACTTTTGGATTACTTTATGTGCTCACCTTGCTTAATTCTATTTCCAGAGGATGATGTCATCGACTTCAGTGAGGATTTTGATGAATAGGCCACATCTTACAGTCATTCGCCTGTGGGCAGGCAGGATGGGCTGTTCTTCTATGATTTAATTTCCGCTATTTTTATTTGGTTGGCCATGAGCCCTTTAATTGTAAAACTTGGTCATAAGACCCATACTTTTGCTTTATAATAAAGTGTGGTTGATATGCATGATATGTATCCCTGTTAACCCTGTGTGTACTAGCTTTTCCTGAGATAGTGCGATTTACACAAAGGGTCCTAGAGTTGTTGTTCTGGGTCCTGACAGGGTTGAACTGGGGTTCTAGGCCCTGTCCTCTAGCAAGTGGATCCCCAAGCTGATGCCTGATGGGGAAACCATGGCTAAGCCCCTCATAGAAACTGATTCGACCAAGACCGTGCTACTCGGCGCAGACCTCGACACAACAATGGCAGCGGCCATACTAGCAACCTTGCAGGGAAACGACAATATCTTTGCTTGGGGTCTCGAAGACCTTGTCGGTGTCTTGAGGAAGATCATCGAGCATTGGCTCTCTGTTAGGTCTGATGCCAAGCCCATCAAACAGAAGCTTCAAAAGATATGAGGGGAACACCAGGACATGGCAAGATAGTAGCAAACCTAGCAGTGCAAGCACAGAACCCTATGGTTAACAGAGTCGATTGGTGGCGAGCAAAGAACGATGGAGAGCTTCAGGTCCACGGCAATGGTGGTGCTCTGACAGTTTTTGGGCAATGGTGAAGGAATAGGGATGTAGATCTTGGTGAGGAAGAGCTTCTAGGGTGGTCAGCGAGGGAAGATACCCTCTGACAATGGCATAATTTCTCATCAAACAAAAGGAGATGGTGATCTCGAATTCAACAAACTGATGGCAAAATGTGGGCGATGGCTAGGGTTGCGAGGTGTGGGTGGCTCGAGGTGCACAGAATGAGGCTCAGGTGTGGGTGGCTCGAGGTGCACAGAATGAGGCTCAGGGCTCCTTTTATGGCATGGCAAGGTGGTGCGATGGATACGGTGAGGCTACTATGGAGTCTAGCTCGGATACATGAAGGTGAAGAAACTGATAGGTGGGTCCCACTAGTCGCAACGATGGTGTAGACGGGCATGAGTGGACTAGGCCAAGAAGAGATGGGTTGGTGGGCAAGTGCTCAAGTGAAGCTGGGATTGGTTAGAGAGAGAAAGAGAGAGATTGGGCTGATAAGTTCGGACCAAAATATTTTCCAGCATTTTAAATAGATTTTCTTTTTAGAAAATAACAGGAAAATAAAATAAGCCAAGAAAAGTAGAAATTAAGCTTAGAAAATTTTGGAAAAAATCTAGAAAATAGTTTTTCTCATAAGGAACTCAAATTAAAATTTTGAACTTAATTTGATATTTATTTCATTCAGATTAAATCATTTTTGCTTTCTAAAAACTCAATTTAAGCTTTGTTTTATTCAAATAAATCTGGTTAAGTTTTGAAATTGTTTTTTTGGGCCAAAAATTGGAACACCAAAAATTGGAATGTTACACCAAATAACGCATTTATTCTCAAGTTCATAGACATAAGGATTCATACAATTATCTTTATGATTGTATCTAGGGCATATGACTATAAGAAGAAGCAGTTGTTGGAGAAGAAGGTGAAGAAGCGGTTAGCAACAACATTGAGTGGATCTGCACAGGCAATGGCATCCTCAAGCTACCATAGATCAAGACAACCCTACATCCAGGCGGTCCGCGGTGGAGTCGAGGAGAGACGTGGAGTTGGAGGTGGCCCTCGGTGGGGGTCGATGGAAGCTCACTGGTTACATCACGAGACCGATTTGGTATCAGCATCGAGCCACGGTCGGTAGTGGTGGCTTTCATTAGGGCTTGTTTTCCAACGGTGGTCGACGTCGAGAGATCACAAGTGATGTTCTCTAGCGGCGGCGGTGGCAATGGAAGAGTGACTTTTGGCTAGGGATGCAATTAGAGTAGATACAGACAGATATCGCTTATCCTGTATCCTATTTCATTTTTTTTCTCAGAGTCAGAGTCGGACACAGCTAATACCAGATACCAATTTATCCATTCCATATTCGTTCTATAAACCTTCGGACGGTCGGTTGGACGGAAATTATCCGCTTCTTTACATAGGATATTGGACAGTAGGGTGCAATCAGAATGAATATAGAGACTAATAATCGAGATGTCGAAGTAAGAGCACTCAATATTCTCCGCCTGTTTAGATGTGATAATCTGTCAATATGTTATATTGTTCCTAAGTAAAGTCATAACAAACTTTCTCATATTACTTGACATACGGATATATACGGACGGATATCACTCATACCATACCCTATTCCATATTTTTTTCTCGGAGTCAGAATCGGACATGGATAATACCGGATACCCATTTATCTCTTCCGTATTCGCTCCGTGAGCTTTCGGTCGAACAGAAATTATCCGCTCTGTTTGCACCCCTACTTTTGGCTGTTTGGCATCTATTAGAATAGGCGGTATGCATGTGTTCCATCTCCAACAAGAAGGCTATCATTGTTCATCCCATTCGATCCATTTTAGCCATTTCCACCATTGCTCTCCACATCTATAGCCGTTTTCTATTGCAATCTTCCGTCTTGTATTGTATCGATCACGATAGTGGTTCTTCGGTTCACATCTCTTATTTATTTAGCATGTTATTTGACTGCCTGACTCCAAATCGTGTGTTAATAATCCCCTCCGGCTAAGAAAATTTATGGGGTTGGCATTTGCAATTGATATGTGACAGAGACACTATTACATTAACAAGAGGAAGACGAATCATTTATGTTTGATCGCTATTTTATCATCTTGTGCTTAATGCATGTTATATATCCATCTTAAGGCATTTAATAAACATGATCTAGAGTTATTATTTCCCATTCTACAAGGTACGTATAGAACGTAGGGACTAACCGGGGACCTACCGGGCCATCACAAAGCCTTAGGCGTTTGTAACATCCCATAGTTCACTCCATTTTTAAACCATGGATTTTTGCATATTTAAAATCTTGCATGGCCTTATCTGAATTTTTCTGTAAATGATTGGATTTATCCCGTGTTTAAATGAATATTGGAAATTTAAAACCCAATTATAAATTAAAGCGATTTATCCGGTATTTTATCGAAATGTTTGCCCTGCGTAGAAGCTTTGACTATTGTAGATCAGCAAGAATTGGATTCTTGTAGTAGGGGATGCCAACAATGGGGTAATGGGTTGTCGAGCCTATTCTTTTTGACTGCGGCTTTTGGGTTTTGGCTGAAATTTTTGAATTTTAGCTGTTTACGGCAGAGTTTACGGAGAAAGAGATATTCGCTTGTGATTTTAGATGGTATAGATGTTAGGCTTTTAACGTGTACTATAATTAACTTATAGACTCCGTCTTAAAAAAATACTTCATTTGAAAGTTAGGTACTGTAGCAAAAGCCAAAAACCTATTGTACCAATCAAAACGGCGGGGCAGGACGGAGAACTTTGGCTGCGTGAGGTGCGCATCAGTTCCACGCAAGGATTGCAACGTCGAATCTGTTAGATATGTTGTAATTAAATTAACGATAAACTCGTAAATTTTATGCCCATTCATGGAAATTTTTGTTGGATGCCAAAGTTTGCCACAACACCCTTAAGCAAGTTCGTGGCAAGATCCCCTTAGACATGCTTGGTTGCGCCATCAATTTTCTTCACAACTTGGCAAGGGAGGCAAATATCGTTAGGCAAATACCACAACTTGGCAACATATAATCTGTCTATATGTTATATTATTTCTAAGTGAAGTCATAACAAACTCATATCACTTAGAGTTAGGCAAATATCATTAGGCTAAGAACCAAACATGCCATATTTTCGGTATAATCCCAACATTCCATCTTAGAGTTATTACATATATGTTATCGCACATCTAGTTTGGGAAGAAGAAAGATAAATTTTGAAGAATTTGAATCAAACGAGAATTCTATGTGATGTTCGGACGAAGGAACTACATTCGAAAGTTCAGAAGAAAAACTACTATCGAGATTTCCTGTGGAGTAAATAGATACCCGGCAACAAAACAAGTGGACTCCAAATTTCATACGAAGCCCTCACAAAAAAAATCGATTGTAGTTTTTTTTAATATTACTACGAAAGTTTAAAATACTATTACTAAAGTTTGAAACTAAAATTTTGTGACCCAACTCTATATGAATTTGGAATAAAATTTACAAAATATTGGAAACAAAATCATTATAAAAAATGCAGCCTATGCGGATGCACAAGTTGATGACTAGTAACGTAAATATTAGTCATGATGATTAGGTTGACATCAACCATCAAAACTTAATTTAGGGGTCTAGATGCTTACAGATACCCACGCAAGCAATGTTTAACTTCAGTAAGGTTATCATCATTACTTTGGATTTTCCCCTCCCAATCCATAAGTGTTAGATCATGAAATTTTGACCAAGATATGGAGTAAGCTGAGCACTATTTCCTATATCCGACAATTTCTGATGGTACTTCACACGAGTGGTTACTAACATATCATCTCTGGTCAACGAAATCCCAATCTACGGGAGAACAGTGCCTGCATTGTCCATCACGTGCCCTTACTTCCACAATAAAACTAATGACTTGTAGTGCCTTGGAATGACCGTCAACAGCCAGTAGCTGCACAAGTCGCTGAAAACGAAACAAATGGATGATATTGCAGCGCGCCTCCCGGAAGCGCCCAGTAGCCACACCTTTGACGCCTCTCGTGTTTGGTTTGGAGGAGTGCTGGAAGATGCCTGCGCGCATTGCATGCGCTCCTTCCAAATTAATAATTTCACAGCGCAAATTAATTAAGTATTCTTACAATGTACTAAGTTAAGTCATGACAAGAACCATTGAGCGATTTTTGTGTGAAACATTTTGGAAAGGAAACTTAGGTATGTATAACCTTGTAAGCTTCCTAACAATCTATTATAGATTGACGATAAAAAAGGACAAGTATAACAAAACATTTAACTATCGGGCGTGCTAAAAATGTGCCGTGTAAAAATTTAGGTGAAATCAGTCGAATTCCTAACCTTGCGATATGCTTGGAGATTCGTGCTCTGATCAATGGGTTCATCTTCTCTGGCAGCGATGTCGACGAGTTAGGGTGAGGTTAGCTGGATTAGGGTTTGGGTTCACCAGGGGCTGGCTACAGAAGGAGGAAGAGGCGGTGGTGGCACTATCAGCTGTGGACTTAGGGGAGGGGGGTGGGTGGGGTGGGGGAAGAGGAGGAGGCGAATGACAGCGGTGGGGAGGGGGACATCAGTGAGGCGGTAGCGTGTGAGGTGGTGACGGGGTGGCGTGGGTTGGGCATTAGGGTTGGGGGCTAAAGGGAGTGGACGGAGTATATAGCAGAGAGTAGGAGAGACTAGGGCGGTTGGATTTTGATTGAATGGCTAGAAATGTGACTGCTTTAGTTCAAAAAACATAGGTTGAGGAATAGACAGATCCTAATTTTATTCCATCTCCAGGATTTCTCACTTATGAAGGACGTCATCTCCATTCACTGAAATGAAAAAGAAAATAAAATTCATCTTCTCTTTTCAGAGAGAGATCATGTGTACAGTTATTGGGCATAAGCGCACGTTCTAACTGCCTTGTCAAACGGGCCTACTGCATGGTAGATCATCATGAATATGCTAGTAGGAAATATACTGGTCACAGGAAGGTCTACAGCCATGAGGTGGTCGTAGGACCACTTACGACTATCTCATACTCGTAGGAGAACTTACAATTATGAGATGGTCATAGAAGAATTGAGATCAGGTAATCGTAGGACGGCTTTACGACTATAGGATGGTCGCAGTAGAGCTTACGACCATTCTGTGAATTTTCTTCCTTACTGATAAGGGATATATTTAGAATATATAATAACGTAATAATTTCATGATTATTCTATCCTCGTTAGGTGGATAGAATCCTAGTAACAAACCTTGCATATGTTGTATGGAACTATATAACAGGTGGATATAACTTACACTACTATTATTTTTTTTCATACTTTCACTTTCTTTAGAAAACATGGTTTAGTTAAAAATGCTAAGTCTCAATAACTTTACTTACTATAATTTCAACTATGGCAATTTGCATATAAAAGAAGCCAAGCCATCCTTTGTTAAGCCATACATTAATATTATTGCATTATATGTGTTGGCTCACGGAGCATGGTTATTTGTGCTCACCCTCGGTCACTAAATTAACTCAGAACCTTCGGATCATGACCACTACGCCTACTACACCGCTCCGGGATTAGATGGAGAAGAAGATGGTGGTGATTAGGACGTTCTTTAATAGCTTAGTCCACATCTCAGATAGGTAAACTTTGATGGTGATTATGTGCACATCTATTATCCAAACTCTTAGAAAGTAGTATGGCATCATTTACCCCTAGTTGTTTGCCTCTGGCGAGGTATGGCCTCATCTTTTGCTTTGCGCTTCTGCTTCGGATTTCTGTAATGTAATATTTGGATTGATCAGCCTGCTATATAAACCTTACCCGATATTGGTTATTTAAACTCTGATGTGTAATATAAATATTTGGCATGGTTCATATGATGTATGTGTATGATCCAATGTGCACTAGCTACTAATATAGTGAATAGTGCAATGGAAACACTGATATAGGGAATAGTGCCTTGGAAACATAGAGGGTTCTGAATTGCTAATTCGGGGACTCACATTGGAAGCCGAAAATAGTTGGACTTGTCAAAAAAGAAAGAAAAGGGAAGAAAAACTCGAGTGAGTTTTGTAGTTGGTAGGGAGGATCTGCTTTTCTTTGACTATGACTAACAGAGTTTACAGTCATATATCAATCAATTAGCAGCCCAACGTGGCACCCCACATGTAAAGAGGTAGTTCTATCTGTCAAAAAGACAGAAAAGGAAAATAGTTCTACTTGTCAAAAAGAAAGAAAAGGAAAGAAAAACTCGAGTGAGTTTTGCAGTTGGTATGGAGGATCTGCTTTTCTTTCACTATGACTAACAGAGTTTACAATCATATATCAATCAATTAGCAGCCCAACATGGCACCCCACCTGTAAAGAGGCTCATGATTTGATTCCTAACGATTTTTGCATCTATGTTTTGATGTGCAAGTTTTAACCGCCAGCAAATACACCCTCACTATACTAATGCACACCTATTACCAAGTAAACAGTAGACATGCTTGGGCTTTTGGGATTTATGTATGATGAGCTAACATCTAAACGGTGTTTGGACTTTTGGTCTCGAGCTGCCCAAAGTCGCGCAGTCCGTATCCGTTTTCAAGAGATAAAAAGTCCTAGTATACGCAGCGTGTTTGGAATTTGTAAAGTTGAAAAAAAGGAAAACGTGTTTGGGACTTTTGGGGTCCTGAACCTACAGCGTGGCCTCTATTTAAAGGCCCAGCATGCATGGTCCAATCTACTCAATTCTAATCCAAACCTCCTCTCGTCTTGACCTGAGGTGATCCGTGCATCTACACTAGTGTTTCTTAATTACGGTGCATTATATATGTATATGTATATATATATGTCTGTATGTGTATGTATATGTACATATGTATATTGTCCTTGGCCGTACTAATTAAAGGTGTTTCCTAACAATTAATGCTTTCGTAGCAGTAGTATATGGTATTGTCTTTAGCCGTATATACGTAGGCGACGTATGTGATCTGGCGGCAAGTAATTAATCGATATATATAAACGCATGCATGCAGTCGAAGAAGAGATTAGTTACCATGGAGCACCAGAAGGAGAACCCTAAGCGGCCGTCGGTGAAGGTCGAAGACAGCAAATGGACAGAATACTTCATCGACCCCCGCCCTTTGCCTTTGCCTAGCTCTTACCAGGTATATATAACTACTCTTATCTGTTCATGTGTGTGTGTGTGTTAAATTTGCTTTGTTTCTTTAATTTATTTGTTCACGTTTAATTATTCTATGCAATATACCAAAATTAAGGCCGAGACGACGATCAAGGAGAGGCGGGACGAGCTCGTGCGCAAAGTTGGCTGCATGATCCAGGAGTACACGACCAGGAAAGGAGGATATTTGCTGGAGGGGATGAAGACTGTCGATGCCCTAGAACGCCTTGGTGTTGGCTACCATTTTGAGCAAGAGATCGCCATGTTTATGGACCTTCTCAACAGCACGCCGGTTAGGGACGGTGACTTGTGTGCTGTCGCCCTCCGCTTCCGCCTGCTGAGGCAGCACCGCTACGACGTTCCATGCGGTACTTAAGGAAGTGTTAATGGCATTATATTACATGACAATCTAAAACTATATTTAACTGTTCGAAATGTCCTTACCATTGCTGGCAGAGGTATTCGAGAGTTTCAAGGATGAGAAGGGAGAGTTCAAGGAGGCCCTGCGATCTGACGTCGATGTCCTGCTGAGCCTGTACGAGGCCGCTCACCTCCTCAAATGCGACGAAGACGTCCTCAGCAGCGCCATCGTCTTCACCAGGGACTGCCTCTCCTCCCTGGTCAGAGGCGGACAGCTACCTGAGCCCGTCTTGCAGAAAGTGCAGGACGCTCTGGCTTCGCCGACGCACCGGAGAATAAAGAGGCTCGAGGCCAAGCTCTACATGCCCATCTACGAGAGTGACAAGGATTGCAACCAGGAGATACTTGAGCTTGCTAAGCTGGACTTTCACATCCTGCAGCTGATGCACCGTGATGAGGTCAAGAGGATCTCACTGTGAGTACTAATCTCATTTTTGCCAGTACTCAACTAATCTCCATTTCGCAAGTAATCATACTAGCTTGTTGCATATATGTGCCGTATACATGCATGCACCTGCGTGGAAGCATTCTACATATATACAGAAATGGTTTATTCTCATGACATACTCTTCTGTTGATGATGAATTCGTTCCCTTTAATTGCTAAATTAGGTGGTTTAAAGACCTTAATCCTCGGAGCACGCTGGGTCAATACATACGTGAACGGCCAGTGGAGTGCTACTTTTGGACAATTGGTGTTTTCTACGAGCCACAGTATGCCAAGGCACGGATGATATTTGCAAAATTTATCAAGATGTTGTCAATTTTCGACGATACATTTGATTCATATGGCACCATGGACGAGCTTCCTGAGTTCAACCAAGCGGTCCAACGGTAAGACATCTTGGATTTTCCCTTTAAATTCTATTGCTAAACTTGAGGATCCATCAGATGCATGGTCGCTCCAGCTATAAGTTGTTTTATGCAAGGTTGTATCTCGTTGATCTTACTATTTATCCTAATAACTCATCAGCCAATCCAGCCAATCCTAATCCTACGTAGGATCAAGATTGTGGATAATAGTCAAGATCATCTAACCGTTTGTAGACTAATCAATCAATAAATTCCTACTCGACTTGTCAATGATATTCCAGGTGGGACATAGAAGGTGCCAAACAAGTAGGGGAGTGCTTCGGGTACGTACTGTCCCAGCTTTCCAAGATACTGGAAGAAGCTGTGGCTGACGGTGCTTCACCCTTGGGAGTTGAATGTGTTAAGGGGGCTGTAAGTAAACATATCATGATATACTATTTTGCAAACCACAATTAGTACGTATATCATGATAATTACCAAAAAAAAAATGTAGATGAAGGAGGTGACCAAGTGCATGTTGCAAGAGGTGATATGGAGGGAAGAGGGGCACGTACCCCCCGTGCGTGACCATCTCAAGGTCAGCGTGGTAACCACCATGTACTGGCCACTGGCGTGCATATCCTTTATTGGAATGGACGCAGGCGACGACGTCTACACCTGGGCGCGCTCGTTCCCTAAGATTATTCAGAACGCAGCGGCGATATCCCGCCTAAGGGACGATGTTTCCGGCTATGAGGTGACACACACACACACACACACACACACATATATATATATATATATATATATATATATATATATATATATATATATATATATATATATATATTCAACGCATACACAAGCTGATGATTTGCCATTTTAAAAGATGATATCCATCCATCTATAATGTGCATGCATGCATGCAGTGCGAGAAAGAAAGGAGCAACGTCGTTACTGCGGTGGACTGCTACGTGAAGGAGCACAAGGTGACGGTGCAGCAGGCCAAGGAGGCGCTGCTGTGCCTGAACGAGGAGCAGTGGAGGAGCATCGACGAGGAGTTCCTCAGCAACACGCCCACGATACCGGCTGCGGTGCTGACACGCGTGGTGAACCTCGCGCGCGTTATGGAAAGCATGTACAAGAAGCTGGACAGCTACACCCACACCGCAGAGGCGGCAGAAGCCATACACAAGCTGCTCAACGAAAGCGTCTACCAGTAATATATCAATAAGCTTTTACTATTGCTTGCTTGCTGGAGATATACGTGTGTACGTATATATATAGAACGCATGTGCTAGCTATATACTACGTGTGTACGCACGCACGTAGCATGCACGCGGGCACGTGTAATAAATAAACCTTGCTTGATGTTGCAAGTGTCAGTGATATATCATGTCACGGAGAGGACCGTATCACTTTTCATGTTTACGAACTATTTGAATAAGATGATATTCTGTTCCTTGGACAGTTATCATTTATGTTATTGATGGGTACGTGACTTGTCCACGAGACTCTTTATTTAAATTATGATGTTTTTTTAAACGATCGCTGGTTTAATATCATTAACTGGGACATCTATAAATCATAAATCAGCACATATATTGATTGATGATTATGCATGTTTCAATGGATCATAGATGTTGCAGCCATCATAAAGGTTGCAGCCCGAGAAGAGGGGATGATTTTGTGGGGTTTAGGCTAGCGTGCAAGTGGGCTTACAGTGGGCAGTCGCTAAGGTGGGGAAGGTGATGGGCCAACTGGGGAGAGAGGCACGATAGGCTAGATTGAGCCCAAAGAAGACCTTATGAATTTTCTAGGATTATGAAATATTTCCAAGGTTTTGGGGATTTTAGAAAATTGAGATATCAAGAATATTTTTTTGTCATTTTCAGAGATTTTAGAAAATTTTGGAGATTAAAAAGATATTTGAAAGATTTTCGGAGATAGGAGAGTTTACAGTGGGAAAAGAGAGTGCTTGAATTTTTTGTAAAGTTTTTTTAGTTAAATTTTTTCCAAGTGGTATTAAAGCTACTCCGAGTTGATTGGATTGCTCATGTCAAGTCGTAGCGTGCATATCCATTGTTGTAATGGACGCAGGCGACGACGTTTGATTTACACCTGGGCGCGCTCGTTCCTAAAATTATACAGAATGCACCAGTGATATCCCGCCTAAAGAACGATGTTTTCACCTTGAGTCGAATTCAAATCACTTTTTAACACGTGCGTTATAGAAGGCTTGTACAAGAAGCTTGACGGCTACACCCACACCACGGAAACGGCTGCTCAATGAAAGCGTCTACCAGTAATTAATACGCTTGGTTGCTGGGGGCAAGTTGCTGGAGATAAATGTGTGTACGTGGAGACATAGAACGCAAGTGCTAGCTATGTACTATGTTTGTACGCACGTAGCATGCACACGGGCACGTGCAATAAAGACCTATATACGTAATTATTCATATGGCACCATGTACTATGTCTTAAACAATGTTTATGTGAGCTCCTTCGACTTGAGACTGTCATGATTTCCTATATGCGTAATTATTCACTTAGAGGCTATCAAACACTACTCCATAATTAGTTAGTTATAAAGGTGGCCGTTGGTGACGAGGGTGGCAGAGGAGAGATGGCGACAATAGCCTTCATGGTGTGGCCATGTGGTGGTTGAGGAGTTAGGCTGACGGCACAGTGATGATCAATAGGTTGAGGCAGAGGGGACGACATGGATAGCATGGGCAGAGTGACACTGGAGTAGCAGAACACCCGCAGTAGTGGGGTGCCACAGACTTATTGTTTGTGGTGGCGATTTATGGCGACATCGTATTAGGGTCGCGGATCTCAATAGCTTGGGTGGGGGGAGGCCAGGGCGGCGTGGCATCCATGGACAAGGAAAAATCAAGCCCAGATTGAGCCAACGAGTGCACTACTACTAAACCCCAAAGTCTCCAATCAACAGAGAATCAAGTCACCACCAATCGACTTTGGATCTACCGATGATCTTCCTCTTGATTTCTCCACTCTCTCCAGCTTGCTTAGCTTGGCTTTTGAAGGGAAAGAGGTAGTTGAGATCAGGGGAAGGGAAGTGATGCCACTGAACCGACTTCGGCCCCACCTGCGCTTATCAAGCGAAGACATCTGGATCGTGGCCGGAGTGGCCGAACGACCGCTGCATCTCTTGCGAGACGGACGAGTGGAAACCAGCGAGAAATAGGGATTGGTATCCCTCTCTCGACGATGAGATCAAAGCCGAGCCGTATCCCTTCCTTTCCCTCCTCTTACACATGGGCCCAAAGGAAATTTAGGGAAATCCAAACACAAGTGAGGGGTGAAATCCAAACACAAGTGAGGGGTGGACGTTAGCCGTCTTACGAGCCATCATCCACGAGAGTAAAAATGACATAGGGATTTATACAGGTTCGGGGGTCTAAGAGGACTACCTTACTCCTCTCGATGAGACAATGGGGTTACCTCTGAGGAGGAAACCCCCGAGGGCTCACCAGTTTTAATATGTTTTCTTGTATTCTTTGTGAGATTGAGTTACAAATAAGAGATACCTGAGGTATTTATAGGCTTTAGGACCTGTACAAATAACCGAAATATCCTCCAGGGATTGACATTTTGCTAGAATCTTATAAGTACCGCAGTTGTACATAAATTACATCTTGGGATTGTGGCAAGCCCCCTAGGTTAACGAAAATTCTTGGGTCATCTAGAATTCGGCAGGGCCTCTGGCTTGCCCCGAGTTTTAGTATTTGAGCCGTGGCAATATCAGGGGGCTTACTCAAGGAGTGTATCTAGTCTATAACAAAAGGCCATTTTAGGGCTCCTTCGGTTACAGGGCTGAGCCCCGCATTTCCTCTTCTGGCGCTAGCTCAGTGTGTCAACGGCCCAGTTTGCTGGCCCGACTCGTGCGCAAGGGGGGCCTTTAGAACTCATGGGCCGAAGAGGCTGCGCTTAGTGTTTGAGCTTATTCTTTAGAGGCTGAGCTTAGTGCATGAACCTGTCATGCTTATTCTTTAGAATCTGCTCACATTTTCTAGGAGCAAGAACAGTTCTTCACTCGAGATTGTCATTGAAATTGTAGGGCACGCCGAGGGGCATGGCATCCACTGCCAGGGCGTCTTGACGTGTAGGATGCAGGGCGTGGGGCGCTCGGCTGAAGGGCATGAGGCGCACGTCTGCAGACCATGGGGCACTGGACCACGTGGGCACACATCAGCAAGGCAAGATGTGCTGCCGCAGGGTGCTTCGGCGCTCGACTGTAGGGCATCCACTGCCAGGGTGCTCGAGATCGGCTACTGGGTGCGGTGCTGCGCTTGGACGTGCAGCTGCAGGGTGCTCGAGCATCGCTGGATTGACAAGCATAGCTTGTATAGCTATTTTATCTTCTAACCTGCAAGTTGAGCGAGCTACCCTTGCGGTCATGTGGTGGCAAACCTCCCATTTGCCTTCAGTGCCCTCTAAATCCTAAAGGAAGGTTTCCCACGGCGAGCTCACCAATTTGACCTTCTGGCACCATCGTGGCGTTATGGCTCCGGCGAGCAAGACGCCGGACATATAGATGCTAGGACGCGCAGCCATTGCTGAAGGGTGGAGGCGCAGCCACAGCGTTGTGCCAGTGAGGTCAGATGATGCAGCGAGCCTCCGAGGTGATCTCGGAGTGCCTCCAAAGAGTAGTAATGCTTTCTGCAGACGCCACAATATGGCTCGTGCATTGAGTGGTGTGATATCCTCACACGCTCCACCAGGTGCTCCTTGTTGAACTGCCAGTAGCATGCCACACACTTGTTCCAGAGCAGAACAGAAGGCGCAGTCGCCAAGGGGCCATGGCGTGGGCACCGGGGCATGAAGGCATCATGCGCACTGGGCGTCGGGATGCCGGGGTGCTGAGGTGACAGGGTGTCAAGGTGTGCAGAACACACGGACAACCAGGCATCTAGACACACGGAGCGCATAGGGTGTCAGGGCACTAGGGCACATAGAGAAAGGGCATCAGGATACCGGGGTGCCAGAGCGTCGAGGCACACAAAGCGCACATAGGGCGCCAAGACGCCGGAGCGCATGGCGCGCACCAAGACGTGTTGCATCGGGTCACGTGGAACATGCTTGGCAAAGTTCTCACATGTGCAAACTTGTCGAAGCATGCAGCATTTTAGACGGGAGGTGGTACGATTGCACAACACTATAGTCAAGCCCCCCGTCCCTTAGACACTTTGAAGGACGCCTGAGGGGCAAAGAGTCCTGAGGTCTTGTATCATGATGACCAATATGCTTGCTACGGTACACTGGGAACATTTTTGACATGTTCTTAGCATGGCACTTCTGTAGGGTGACAAACACTTAGCCAAATTTCAGCTTGACAAGAATGCAGACACCCAAGATTTAGACAAATTCTGACTTGATGCCGCACGAGGCATGAGGGCTAAGGAATACGTGCGAGGCCATCTATGACTTAGAAGTTTTTGGCTAGATGGGCACATGGGCGTCCAAGACTTAGCGCTGCCCGTTCCACGCGGGAGAACACCACCGTCGTCGTGCGCCTCGCCGCCTCTCTGAGTGCCACTGTTCCTCTCGGACCTCACGGCGGCCTTCGCCGTTCCTCACCGTCGTCCCCGTCCTGCCGGTGAGCGCCCACCTCCTCCCCGTGCTCACTCCAACCTCCCCGCCACCAGACCCCACCCATGTTCGCGCCCGCCCGCGCCTCGCTGCGCTCGCCCGCGTAGTCGCCGGACACAACGCCGAACACACGCCGGACACACTTGCGCTCGCGCCCACACTGCGCTGCCTTGCGTCGGCAATCCACGCCCCGCCGCTTTGATCACCGCCGTTGGTCTAGATCTCGATCAGCGATCCAGATTGTGCCATGTGTCACTCCCTTGACCGTTCGATTCTGCCACCACTGCCACACCAGCCTAGTGCCACGTGTCATGCCACATCAGGCGAAACCCGTCCCTACGTGCCACATCAGCTGCCATGTTAGCAGCCACGTCAGCCGTGCCACGCGTCAGCACCGCATGCTGCCACGTCAGCTCTAGGCCGCCGCGTCAGCACCGCCCCTCCGCGTGCACTGTTTCATGGACCGGGTCCACCGTGGACTTATTCTTCCGTGCACTGGGTCCACTATTTTAGATGAAGGAAGTCGCCTTCTTAGGCCATATGATGTCAGCAGAAGGAGTCGTAGTTGACCCCGAAAAAGTGAAGGATATTTTGGATTAGAAGTCACCGTCATCAGTGACGCAGGTCAGGAGTTTTTTGGGTATGGTAGGATACTACCGTCGCTTCATTAAGGGATTATCCAGTGTAGCCAGACCCCTTACACAGTTGCTCAAAAAGGAAAAGAAGTTCACTTGGCGGCTAGAGTGCGAGAAGAGTTTTTAGAAACTGAAGGAGAGTTTGACCACAGTCCCAGTACTAGTATTGCCCGATATAAACAAGGATTTTGATATTTATTACAATACTTCTCGCAAAGGATTGGGATGCGTATTAATGCAAGATAAGAGAGTGGTAGTGTATACCTCACGCCAGTTGAGACCACATGAGGATAACTATCTTACACATGATTTGGAGCTAGCAGCCGCATTGCATGCTTTGAAATTTGGCGTCATTATCTCATGGGTAATCGATATGAGATTTACATGGATCATAAGAGTATGAAATACATCTTCACCCAATCTGAGCTTAACCTCAGGCAGAGGAGGTGGTTGGAGCTAATCAAGGATTTAATTTTTCGAGAGCCCGTTCTCCTTCGTCCTAGCTCTGATTGACCCCGTTCTTTTTTGTAAATTCATCTAAAATCGAGCTCTACCTTTTGGTTATGGTTTCAAGGTTTTTGGAGTTAATTTTCTTATCATTTTATGTGATTTTGTGATTTTGGTCGTTTTCTCTCCCGTTAGATTTCGATTAGGAGGAGCAGAGCGACCTTGTAAGACTCAGGAGTACCTACTGAGCATAACCAAGGCAAGTCATGTCCTTTGATCATGTTGAACATAGTTTTCAATCTATTATTTATTTACTTTATTTTAAATTATCCTGCATTGCTATTTTAATACAACATTTGTACTTGGCAGTTATTACCTCATTTGATTAAATCCCTCAATAATTTTGTACACCATGACGCCACTGTCACCATAGGCTGGGAAATTTATTAGTGATGCTATGCTAGATGTCACATGGGTTGTATGATTAGAATGTTTAGCCTGCTTAGTTTACGAATGGGTTTATCATCGCATGTGAATAATTAATTTGATTTAATGAGATATGGAACCGTGGTTGGTGCCACAGCTATAAAATTTATGCCATGACATTGGTGTGTTATTGACGTGGTTACAGAAACTTGGTTTTCACTTGAGCGAGTGATCATGCATGCAGTGTCGATTCACTTCGTGGAATGTGATAGTCTCTCCCAGGTAATATTAAAGACTTAACTTTGTGCGCCATTGATCTGAGCTTTATCGTGCAAACCACATGTCTAGTATGGGATAGACCAGGTTGATTAATTTGGGATGTTTCAATTTCAATCCCGCCATTGTGATGAACATAGTTGCTGATTTCCATGTGGCACTAGGGGGTATGATGCGAAACCCTAGCGGGTGGGATTGAGTTGGAAATGAACTTTGTAACAGCCTTGCTGTGATTTCCTTATATCGAGGCTAATCACATTGTGTGGGTACAGTTGTGCAACCTCTGCAGAGTGTAAAACTATTCGAATAACCGCGTCCTCGATTATGGACAACGCTCGGTAATTTCACACGAGGGGTAGAGACTTCTTGAAAACTTGTGGTTTATGGTTGGAAAGTGAATGGTTAGTTCACTGGTGGTTTAGCTTGTGGATGGCTGCCGCGTGGCAGATCGATCAGCCACAGCGAGAGTGACGGGGGCGGCTAGGGCACGCGGGCAACGCGCGCGGGAGAGGCTAACGCGTGGCGGCGAGGTTGGGCCGAAGGGGAAGGTGGGCCAGAGGGAGTTTCAGCCCGAGGAATTTTAGGATTTTTCTCCCGTTTTTCTTTTTCAAAAATCCAAATAAAATCACAGGGCTCCAGAAAAATACATTGAGACCTGAGAAACTCAAATAAAATATTTTTAACTTATGTTAATGTTTATTTTAATTATATTAAATTCTTTTAAATTCTAAAAATTTAATTTAAGCTAGATTAAAATTTAGAAAAATTTCAAAAATTAATTTTTAAATATAGGGTTTTAAAAACTCCAGAAAATCAGGATGTTACAAACCTTACCCTCCTTAAACAGGATCTCGACCCCGAGATCCAGGCCTACTAAGAGAAATAGGTTTACCGGGTGCGACGTTGGAGACGACGTGGTTCAGGCTTCCTCTAGCAACGCTCTGAGATTGCTGATTGCCTTGAGCTGATGATGTTCCACAGCTTGCTCCTGAAGAAAAGGTCTTGGCGCAGGTGTACTTCCGAGGTTGAATGGAATGGGCATGATTGCTTGACGCTTCTGCGGGCAGTTGCGAGCGAAATGGCCTGGCGCTTTGCAATTGAAACAATTAGATGAAGCTGCAGGGTTTGCATCCCTCTGGGGTTGATTGCTGACATTGATAGGGCGTGGTCCCGAATTGTCATGACGGGTCACTGGAGCTGGGGTCTTGAAATCTGACTGTTGCGGTACACGAGCTGGCTGGTTGGTGTTAAGCTTTGTCCTTTGCGACTGCTGTAAGTGAACTCCTTGTTGGCTCATCTTCCTCTTGTGAAATTCTTCCAACTCGCGGTGGGACTCTTCAATAAGTATGGCCTTATCCACTATGTGCTGAAAACTGACATAGTCATTGCCCACGACTTGCACTTTCAATCCTGGGTTCAAGCCTTTCTTGAACCTCTTCTGGCGAGCAGCATCTGTGGCTACATCCTCTGGCGCGTAGCGAGCTAGCTGAGTGAATCTATTAAGGTATTCACTCACTGACATGTTGTTCTGCTGCAGCTCTCTGAACTCATCCTTCTTCATATCGATCACCCCATCCATGACATGGGTGTGACGGAAAGCAGTTGTGAACTCTGCCCAAGTGATACTGCCATGGTCCTCGTGAGCCGCATAGTAGTTCTCCCACCACTCTGCTGCTACTCCCTTAAGCTGGTGTGCTGCATACATCACCTTCTCCCTGTCTGTGCACTAGGCCAGGTTCAGTTTCTTCTCAACTGAACGGATCCAATCATCTGCCTCCAAAGGCTCTGAAGAACTAGAAAAGGTAGGCGGTCTTGTCCTCATGAACTCTACATAGCTGGACTGCTGACGTGGTGGGGTGGGGTATCGCCTCGTGGTCTTGTGTTGCATCATAGCCTGCATGTTCTGCATCATCGTCTACATCATTTGAGTCTGGGCCACCAGGAATTGACTGAGGGCCGGGTCCAACACTAGGGTTCCCTGGGGTGGCTGAGCTGCATTGCTCCTCGGATCTGGTTTGCTGGCCGCGACTCTTTGTAGTCTCGTATCAACCATTCTGCTTTGCTCAAAAGAAAAACAATCACGATCGACTTTGCCGGGTTTTAAAGATAAGAGGGAAACAGCATAGACGATAGGTAAATTCATCTAAGGGGGATTTTCTGATGGCAACCTAAACTAAACAAACACTTAGACGAAAAAGGCTAACAACAAAAATGAGAGAAAACTCCAATAAAAAGTTGACATGACTGTAATATAATGCTTTTAAGGGCAAAATTTGCAGCTCACATCACACACAACGGCAAGAAAAAGCAAAACGGTCTATACGATGCTAAAACTATAACATGGCTTTCTTCTGATGGCTCGTAATCTTCATGGTAGTCTTCAATCTTGTCTTGGAACCTATTGGGTGCTCCCTTGATCTGAACTTCACAGCAACGTTCGAAGAATTCCAGGTCGACTTCCTCTTTGATTATGGGACACTCGAAACATCTATGGATATTGTAGGGATGAGAAGTCAAATTAAGTTTCAAAAATAATATTTCAGAGGAAGCAAAGATTAAGAATCCTAGGAATAAAGTAAGAATAGAGAATCACTAGGTATTCATTTTTGTTGATTTGATTTAGAAAATAGATTTTGAAATTGGGCTAAAACGACAACTCTAACTAGGGCTTCGTTCTACAGTCGATATAGCTCTGATACCATCTCTGTCGAGACCCAAATATACAAATCCGGACTCTCTGTGTATACTGCACTAGTCCCAGGATCACGCTAGTGCACACAGTCAAACATAGAGGTAATCACAACCATATACACGCTAAAATAAAGGAAAAACTCAAATATCGATAAATCTCAAAAGTACAACCTTATGGCCAAGCTTACAATGAACAAGCCCGAAGGGCTTAATAAAAACTAGCATCGGAAATCCAAAATAAAGCGTAGTGGCCAATCGACAAGCCCACAAGCTATCGAGTGGACAACGAAGCCTAATCCGTGTAGTCGTCGAAGTAACCTCCTTCTGGAACCTCTTGCTGGTGATACTCCTCTTTCTCAACTGAGCAACATTGGGCATAAAGCCGTGAGTATATTGGTACTCAGCAAGCCATTTGTAACAAATGAATGCAATATAGTATGCAAGGCTTACCAATGGAAGGCTGAAAGGTTAATTTGCAAGAATTTACATTTGAAGGTAAATACAGTAAATAGATTGAAAGCGAACTTTAAGTAAAACAATAATAAATAAATAATCAAAGGGATTGAAATAAACCATCTATGGACCTCCCATCCATAAGCTAAACCAACCACTTATGGACCTCCCATCCATAAGCTGAACCAACAGTGAATTAACAATTCACTGTCTAACCACAATCCACAAGTTTTCAGAAATAACTTTACCTCATGTGAAATCACCGAGCATTGTCCATGACCGAGGATGCGCTATTCGAATAGTTTTACACTCTGCAGAGGTTGCACAACTGTACCTATACGATGTGATTAGCCTCGGCCTAAGGAAATCACAATAAGGCCTTTACAATGTTCAATCTCAACTCAATCCTGCCTGCTAGGGTTTTGCATTACACCTCCCCTTGCGCCACATGGAAATCAGCAACCATGTTCATCTCAATGGCAAGATTAAAGTTGAAACATCCCAAATTAATCAGCCAGGTCCATCCCATACTATACATGTGGTTTGCACGGTAAGCCTCAGATCAATGGCGCACAAAGTTAAGTCCTTAACATTTCCTGGGCGAGACTCCCACATCCCTCGAAGTGCACCAACACTTCCCCCTTTACCACACGATCACTCACCCGAGTGAAAACCAATTTTTGTATAACCACGCCAATGACCGCAAAACTAAGCATTCTATCATACCAACCCATGTGACAAATAATATAGTATCACTATTGAATTACCCAATCCTACGGTGACAATAGCATCATGGTGTTCAAAGTTATCAAGGAGGGATGTAGACAGTTGAGGCAATAACTACCAAGTACAAGGTTTTGTAATAAAGTAGCGATGCAATGTAATTTAAAATAAAGTAATTAAATAATAGATTGCAAACTAGGTTCAACATGATCAAAGGACACGACTTGCCCTGGTTATGCTCAGCGAGGTACTCTTGGTTTTCGGGCGTAACTCCTGCTCCTCCGGAATCGGAATCTAACGAGAGAGAAAACGACTAAAACAAGAAAAACACATAAAATGATAAGCAAATGAACTCCAAAAATCATAAAACTAGAACCAAAAGCTAGAGCTCGATTTTAGATGAATTTAGAAAAAAGAACGGGGTCAATCAGAGTTAGGACGGAGGAGAACGGGCTCTCAGAAAAATAATCCTAAAGAAAATCCAGTAAATTCAGAAATTACACTGTGCCGATGGTGTACGACGCGTGGCAGGCGTCGCGTGGACGCGAGCGGGTTTGGGTCGCGCGGACGGAGGCCCAGAGTCCAGCACGGGCGACGACGAGCATGGCGCACGGTGGAGGGGAAGGAGGACCGGCGGGCATGGGGACGACAGGGAACGACGGCGGCTTACCGGCAGCGGGGTTCCGGCGTTGGTGCGGACAGTGACGGCGGGCTCCAAGAGAGGCGGCGGCGCTCCGGGGGAGGGGGAGAACGGCGGCGAGGTCTCCGGTGGCGAGGCGAGGTGCAGCGGCGGAGGCGGCAATATGCTCCAGCGTTGGCGCGGCGGCACGAGGCGAGGGATGGCGGCAGAGCTCAACGACGGAGGCGGTGGACACGGGAACTGAGGGCGGTGATGCGTTTATATGCACGCATGTCGAGACGAGTCCCTGGAGGAGACGACACGGATGCGAATCAGAGACAAAGCCGGGCGCATCGACGCGCGAGGGCGGGGTGGGATTGCGACGCGTGGCGGTGGTGGGAAATCGAACGGGCGTGGGAGGTGCAGCGCTAGGGTAGGAGCGGGCGCGGGTTAGGGTTAGGGCAACGCGGG
Source organism: Melocanna baccifera (assembly GCA_036346265.1). Lineage (NCBI taxonomy): Eukaryota > Viridiplantae > Streptophyta > Magnoliopsida > Poales > Poaceae > Melocanna > Melocanna baccifera. The sequence goes on from CM070685.1 coordinate 36,661,550, forward strand.
CGCGGGTGGCCAGAATGCGCACCATATGGTGCATCCGCGGCCAGGTGGATGCTTGTGCGCGAGGTGAGCGAGGGCGGCGCGCGGAGTCTTGTGGCGGATCGCTGCCGCGTGGTAGATCGATCGGCCACAGTGAGAGTGACGGGGGCGGCTAGGGCACGCGGGCGGCGCGCGCGGGAGAGGCTGACGCATGGCGGCGAGGTTGGGCCGAAGGGGGAGGTGGGGCGGAGGGAGTTTCGGCCCGAGGAAGTTTAGGATTTTTCTCCCGTTTTTCTTTTTAAAAAATCCAAATAAAATCACAGGGCTCCAGAAAAATAGCAAATAAATCCTAAAAATTCACCAAAAATATCAGAAAATACCTTGAGACCTAAGGAACTCAAATAAAATATTTTTAACTTATGTTAATATTTATTTTAATTTTATTAAATTCTTTTAAATTCTGAAAATTCAATTTAAGCTAGATTAAAATTCAGAAAAATTTCAAAAATTAATTTTTAAAAACAGGGTTTTAAAAACTCCAGAAAATCAGGATGTTACAATCAGAGAGTTGCCCATGACACTAGGGGTCATACTCCCCAGTGGGCTTAGAGGCACCTATGAGGCTAAGTTGCGGGAACCTCGGATGTGTGCTCATGACACTAAGTCGTAGGCACATTGAAGGGCCACTTGTGTGACTAAGTCATGGGGCACAAAAATATGAGGTTGTGGAGCCCTTTTACCCCGTAGGTGGGGGTTTTTAGCTAGTGACCGGGAGTGCATGAGAATACTTAACCCTTGCCAAGCAATAGAGCGAGGCACGTAGTGGCCCGGAGGTCGTTCGGTGCTCGACCTGGTGTCTAAGGAGGACGAGTCCTCAGCACATCCATCAACTTGGGCATGGGGCCCAAGTTGTCACTCATGTCTTGGGTCTAGTAGGACGCGAGCCACCATGGTGGAGGTGATGGACATCCAAGACACCTTGGACTTTTGTTAGGGGAGACCACGGAGGTCATATGCTCTATGCACCGCGGGGGTGAAATCCCATGCAGGGAAAGTGTCTTGAGAGCCCAATAGGGACAACGAGATTTGTAGGTCAGGATTATCCCCTAACAGTAATGCGTTAAGGGGCAACTCTTGTAACTAATCTTCATCGTCTTGCAGTTAGAGACGTAAAGGGTCCCGGAGGTGGTGGTTGGCCCCAGCACCCCTAGCCCTCTGTTGACGAGGGCACTTTGAGTTTCCCGCCCTTGGCTAGACCCTACATTGACCAGCACAAGGGAGAACATGCTTGGGAGCCCCAGGGCACGTAGGATGTTGTCCATCCCGGGGTGGAGGGCCTTGATCACCAATGATGCTGTGTGCCCAAGGCTCCTCCGGAAAGTGAACTTGTTATCCATGAGCTCATTGCACTCCAGAGCTGGAGGAGGCCTCATGGACTTAGAGTATTTATTGGTAGGAGCCATAGCCTTTCGTCAATTAGCTATGGTCCCCACAAATGGCACTAATGTTGTAGGTATGAAATCCAAATACAAGTGAGGGGGTGGATATCGACCGTCTTACAAGCTGTCGTCCATGAGAGTAAAAATGAAACGGGGATTTATATAGGTTCGGTGGTCCGAGAGAACCACCCTACTCCTGTCAGTGAGCCAATGGGGGGTTACCTCTAGCGAGGGAGCCCCTGAGGTCTCACCAATTTCAATATGATTTCTTGTATTCCTTCTGAGCTTGAGATACAAATGAGGGATACATGAGAGTTAAGTTCCCATGTCCACCCTTGACCATGGGTACGGCTATTCGAATAGTTTTGACTCTGCAGAGTTTGTACACTTTCATCACAAGAGACAATCCGCCCGTTGCCCCACATGATTCCTTAGTCATGCAATTGAGTAAATCATCACAGTAACCTTTCAATACTACCTGGCCTCAGGGTCTCATATCACCCAATGGGTTGCTCCCACTTGTGGTGGAACCCATATGTTGCGCGGGATGTTAGTCACTCATTTACTAGCGCCTTAAGGCTCCACTCCCCATACACTAGTAAAATAGAGAAACAATTCACCCTCCACTCGGTGTCCCTTTAGCCACCCTAGGCCCTGGCCTTCTTTCCCCCAGTCTGTGAGATGAGTTCGAAGTTCGGTAGGATTTACTTAGTCAAGTTGCATTTTGTAGACTCGTGGTTGTACTATTTTACAATGGGAGGTCATGACCCGATTCAGTCCTTGTATTATCTGGGCGGTTCTACCACAAACCACACACTCGTGCACACTAGTGCACCACACCCCTGAACCAGCCGCCCAACCACATAAGCAATTTGGGGATTTTTGGGGGCATAAAATAATAACCATATCAGAAATACACGACCATTTCCAACTACAATTTTCCCAAAATTGCTCTTTGCTTTTGCATATGAGATCGGGATATTCTCAACACCCCCGGAAACTAAGCATTGCTAGGCCGTAAAATATAAACGTAATTAATTTTTGAAACAATTACATTTATAGATTTTTCCTAGGGATAACAAGGTTCATAGTATAATATGCCAGGAAAGTACAATAGTGGCATTTAATAAAAGGGCAGCTAGCTAGAGCATGAAATCAACATAATATAGCACATAAAATAACAGCATGCAATTGATAATTTAAAGGTAAATAATTTGCTAAAAGTGGGAATTCAAAATGATCAAAGTATGGACTCGCCTGGCGCAATTTACCACGGTCTTGAGCTCACTCAAGGCTTTCATGTTTGTCGATCTCAAACTTTTGATCTTCATCATCTTCTGGATCGTGGTCTTGTTGGATCCATTGTTTCTCCAAGGTTCTAGTCTCTAATTACGTGCTAAACAATGGAATCCAATAAACTCAAATAACTCAAAAAGATCCAAGTAAAATCCAAATAAACTCAACTGAAGCTTTATTATGAGTTAAAGGGTAGGATTGATTGGATGCGGAGATTTGACGGAGTCAACGGGGTTGGAGCGGAGCGAGGAATGGCAAAAGGATAAAGGATGTGTTATGGTGGGAGGAGTATTTGCTGGAACATTCTGCTTTGAGTTCAAGGATGGCTAGGCATAGCCAACGGTAGATTACCATGGTTCGACTTATTTTATTTAATAATTTCTTTTATAATTTTTATATTTATCAAGGAAGTTCCATGAGTTAGAGTATACTCATGGACAGATGTATGAATTTGACTGAATAGTATTTTGTCGAGTGCTAACATTCATGGATTAGGGCACGGGTTTTATACGTGAGGTGCGCCGATTGAACTTATTTAATTTATTTTAGAGTTCATGTTTTGTGACACTTCATGCTGTGATATTTTATGTGGTTTCCAATTTAATCAAGTGGTTAACTGAATGATTGACTTGCTAATTCTTTAAAGCGTGAGATCACTTAATTTCATAGGTGGTATTATTTGATGTGGTCCAAGTTTTAACTTGTTTAATAAAACACAATTAACTATTCAGATGCTCAGGGGATTTTAAATAGATGCATCATATGATTCTTTTTAACTAAGACGTCCTATTAATTATTTGCAATTTGATAATTCATGTGGCGAAATCTTGTTGCACCCTTTATCTTTAATTTATGATGAACATTCAGATTGGAAGAACTAATAACTATTCGAGTGTTTTAACTTTTCACTACTTGAGGCCTCTCTATAAATTTGACTTTTTATCTGGGAGAGCAGTCCTTGCATGATCTTGCTTTAGCTAACTGTTATGTGGGAATTAATTCATTAGTTTTTATATTTCAAGTAAATATTGTTAACACATCTTACTACTCTAGATCAATTACCTAGCTTCTTTTAGATGTGTAACTACTCAAGGTTAGTTCTTCCAACATTTTTATTTTATTAGAACCATACTATATTTACCCCTATTATTACATGTATATATATTCATAACTAGATTATATGCCATTGTACTTTTATTTAAGTTTATGCCAACTATTTGTACTAACTACTATTTAAAAGGGCCTTCATGACATTTAAGCTTTAAGCACCTACGGTTTACACAATGCATACCTAAGGCATACTATTTATATTTGGATCTTATATAATTATATGCAAGACGACCTCTAATCGTAAATTTTATAGTGGTTTAACATTCAAGTCAATTAATCAATATTCGAAAAAGGATTCTCATCAAGTTCTGGTGTCTAGAAATATTAGTTAGGGTTTAAACCTTATATTAGTCATCTCTATAATCTTTACTAAATATGAAAGGCCTTGCGACTTTATTCTTTTTGGCTACTTTTAATTTCACAATTACATTCAAGATTAATTACAAGGTACATCTCATCTCATTATCCTGCTAACTTCTTGGTCGTCATGAAGTCTTGGGCAAAATTGATTATGTATAAAGCTTCGTATTATGCTTCAGGATTTAGATCTTTGGCTGAAACATTCTTTTTGTTGGAGTTACGATAATTACTGGTAATTCACAATTCGCAGTGTAATTCTTGTTTTATTAATTTTTACAAAGGGATAATATATCATTCTTTGTCAGAATGCAGTTAATCAAGATTAGAATTCAATTTCTTTGTATGAGTCTTTGTTACTGTTATGTGAAAGATATGCACACATCAGTTTTACTTCAACTCGGCTGGGGCCCCATTGGTCAGAGATAGAGAGGGGGAAAAGATGCGGAGGGAGGCAGGGGAAATGGGGCGCAGTCGACTGAAACAGATGGGAGAGGGGTTCGACGCACTACGACAGTAGCGTCGCCGGCGAGGAACAGCCGGGGAGTTGTCAGTGAGCAGCACAACGGGACCCCGGCATGTCAAGGGAGCAAGATACGGTGGCTGTGTGGCTCCCGACGGTGCAAGAGTGGCTCGGGAGCGGCTCTCGGTGGCCAGAGTGGAGCTCAAGGGCGACAACGACTGTTGAAGAAAGAGAGGGGAAATGAGGGTGAGCACGAGCATGTAGGAGGTAGAGGGATACTCACCGAGCTACTGGTCAAACCGAGGGGGGCGGGCGGCCAAGGTGAGCTGCGGCGGCGAGATGAGGTTCACGTGGAGGGAGAAGCTCGGGCGACGAGGGGGCTCGGCATCAGTTGGGGAGGCAAGAGGGCACCTCCAAGAGGCTTCCACCAGAAGGAATCAAGCCAGAGTGCCTTGCAGAGGAGATGGCCGAGGTAGGGGCTTCGGCGGTCGAAATCGGGGAAAAATGGCAAAGCGACGCTTGTGCTTCGGAGAAAACTCAATCACCCACTGGAGGATGTTCCTAGGAGGGGAAGCGCGCCGTGACGCGGGTGGAGAGGGGAGATCACCACCAAAGCGGCCGACGGCGGCGGCGGCGTACACGGTTGAGGTGAAGTGGGGGAAAAGAAGAGAAGGGCATGGGGGGGCAAGGGTGAGCTCAGAGCTTCTATAGCTGGGGAAAGGGGAGACCGGGGGCGCTGTAGCTGACATCGGGGAAGCTTGGCGCGGTATGGGTGGCGGAGTGGCCGGGCGCAGGGCATGGGCGAAGGAATGGGGGAGGCGATGGCATGGCATGGGCGGTGAGGCATGGGCGTGGACGAGGAGGACAGCAGGGGCGCATGGGGGAGGAAGAAACTGGGGGTGAAGGGGGAAATCCGGGGGCGCTCGTGAGTAAAACCGGGGACGCTGGTGCACTCGCGCGGGAGGAGGAAGAAAAGCCAGGCAGGGCCAGGGAAAGGTGAGAGGAGGGTGAAGCTGCCGGGTGGGGCACGGGGCGCGTGGAGGAAAAGAAAGAGAGGAGCGCCGGCCCACTTGGCAGAGAGGGAAGAAAGGAAAGGAAAGGAGGGAGAAAGAAAAAGGGAGGTGGGGCCCGCGGGCAGTGAAAGAGAAAAGGGAGAGAAAGAGAAGGGAAAAAAGAAATGGTCTTGCTGCAATTTGTGAAACTCTTAATATTCAAATTTGGAATATTAGCTAATTTCTGAATTGAATTACCAAATATAGTTTATTTTATTTTATTTAATTTACTTTTGCTTTGACTTCTCTATGCGCATTTTCGAGGCACATTGGTATATATTTACGCAAAATTCAGATATTGCTCCCTCAAATATTTGTGCTTCTTTTTCGAATGCACACTTTTGTTTTATTGTCTTACACCTTATTTTTGTTTTGCATTTAAATTGTTTTGTATTTGCTATATTTCTTTCACTTTTATTATTTTCATCTTGGGAGTTATGTTCGAATATTAATTTGCATAACTCCATTTTTAGGAAAGCTCAGAAAAATTGCAAGAGAAATTTGAATGCTAACAAGATGTAAATAAAAATTTTAAATTCTTTGGAATTTTGTTTGCTTCAAAATTCAGGATGTTACAAGGTGCTAGCTCATTAGCTCAAAAGAATTCTAATTATGTTAAATTTCATTCACCTAATGTAGAAGAGATGGACACTTGCATGAATTTTTCTTTAGGCGTGCAAAGAAAGAGAAGGAAAGATTGAATGCTTTATGATAAAACTAGGCTTTTAGAAAGCTTTCATGATGGCTTTAAATTTGTTTCACGTGCTGGCCGTTTGGGATATAATTTAAATTCTTTTTGGTATTCTGGTCACCCAAATGCACGTGATTTTGGCTCTAGTTTTGTTGCTATTCCTCCATATCGTTTGTGTGAGTACTAGATTTCTAGATCTTATCTCATTTAGCCGCTTGATACTTCTCGGTTTGTTCATTTGCGGAGTTGGGGGTATGTCATCCAATGGAATTGTTATGAGGGAGAATTCTTTTTGTATATCATTGTAAATGATTGTTTTTTTGTTATTGAGAACTTGAATTATTATTTAGCCAATAATTATGAAACAAGTCATGATATGCATTTTGAGCTTTCTTTATTATGATTTTACATGTGTAGCTTGGGAAGGTCATAATTAGCTATTTATTAAATTTGTCAACTTGAATAAACAACATGGCAAGGCTAAATTCTTTAGCAATGTTTTGATTAGAGTGATTACTTCTTCAGATGTTCATGTTTATATACCTAGTTAAATCCTGATTCTATGTCAAGTCTAAATTTGAGTCATTCTAGTTCCTTCTTGAATCAATTTTACCTTTTCTAGAAATACATGTGGCAAATTGTGGTGAAATTGCTAATTTTGTATGTATCTGAATAATTCTTTTCCATGAGATAGCTTGTTATTGCACTAGACATGAACTTGAAGGGAGTTTTATATGATCGAGATCATGAAACCTTAAGCTTTGTGGCTTGGCATGATCGAAAAGTAAGGCTTGAGATGCTATAATTAATGAAATGTAATTCAAATTGACTCAAAAAGGTCATTATAAATATGCTAAAATTAATTTGGGCTGAAGCTCAAGAGGATATTGTAGATGGCTCCTAGTCTAGGATGTGCTTTACTGAGATAAGCTCAGTGTTAATAATAAAGTGCTATGTGTTGAGTGATGTAAATATATGCTAAGCTTTTTACTTTAGTTTGGCACTTGTAGATCACTTAGTTCTTAATTCTAGCATTAGATTTAAATCCGTATTTTTAGATGTCTATCTTTTTTAATGAGATCTTTAGCTTAACTGGTCATTTCTTTGAAGGTCTGCCATGTGCATTAATTTGCTTAATAACATTATAAGCTTCTTTTGGCCTACTTTGTAATATATACATGCTTATGATCGAGCAATCTTTATAAGAGCATCACTTTATACACATCAATTCAATTGATTTAAATAATCTTTTACGTTTTCATGGTGTGCTTTTCTTTAAAACATTGGATCAATGATACTTGGGGGTGGGTTCTCTCTTTGCTATTTCTTCCTTTTGTACCTTGATGCTTACATTTCCAAATGCTAAATGCTTTTCAGTATTCTTTGTGAGAGATTTGGGAGAGTTTTGTGTCTTGTGGCTTAAAATGCATTTTCGGCTTCAATTCTTCAGTTAGACCTTGTTGAAGTCATGTTATCTTGAGGTGTTGTCAATATATTCATCAAAGGTGAGATTGTTGCACCATGTGGATACGTCTAGAATATTTGTGATGATGAAAAATTGACAATGTTGCTTATTGATATTATTTGAGACGTGTGGCGTGTGTGGACTCATGTCGGTCAAGTTAGAAAAAAATTGTACCGGGAAAATATGTTGCTTTGATCTTTGCATGTGCAGGATAACTCAGAGGTGATCGTGGTCTGCGGCAAGGACTGGGAGATGGCTTGATGCAAAGTCATGATCCAGAGGGTCAAGGATACTGGAGGAGACGGTCAAGCTCAAGTTTGGGCATATGGAGATCAAAGATGGAGGATACATGTTGGAGCTACAAAGGTGCGGTTTAGAGGCTATGACATGTGACAATTTTCGAGTGTCCAAAATTGGGTAGTGTGAAAAACTTGTGTCATGTAAAGGTTTCGGGTCCCTTATTTGGAATTAGAAAAGAATTCATAGCCTTAGTGATAATATCATGGTTTGAATTCTAGACTATAAATAGAGATGGGGTTAAAAGCTAATTCTAAGGGAAAAAGCTGGAGAGATGCAATTTTCATGCTAGGTTTGAGGGGTGCCAAAAGAGCACTTTGTAGCCACAAACATGATGATCCAGCAGAAATAAAAATTAGATCTAATTCTTTCATGACGATGGTCTCCTGATCGCGTGTGTCTCCTGATCGCGTGCAATAGCAGCAGTGCGCGTTTCCGTTCCTCGATCCAGAGTAGAGATTAGAAAATTCTTTGATCTGCATTTGTCTTTTAGGAGCACGTTCTCGCCTAGTCGCAGAGACAACATTGATTTCTTGCTTCCATCATGTCAACAACAAGCATTTACATCCAGTAGACACTTCTCCTATAGAGGCTAGTAGAAGAGACGTCACCAAGAGGAGTCACATCGGGGGGACTAGAGGGTCCCATGGAAGTTACTGTTAGTGATATGCCCTAAAAGTAATCATGGAGATGATTGTATCACTTCTATATTTATGACCTTTTGAATAATATGTTATTTTGTCACTTGAATAAATATCTTTCATATTAATTAACAAGTATGTGACTTGTTCGTAGAACTCTTTATTTATGTTTTGATGTTATTCTAAATTATCCCTGATCTTATATCATTATGTGGAACAATTATGATTTATAGATCAACATATGTATTGATTGATAATCATATTTTACGGATCATGTATATAGGATATCAAATCAATAATGTGGGTATATGTTAGATAACATGATATTGGATTAACCCACCATGAGACACTGCAAGAATTGTTATATTCTTAAGTGTCATCAATTAGTATCATATATAGTGCATGCAGAATCCTTAGACATGATATCCTTATTGTTTCTTATATGTGTAATAGTTACCAAACACTACTCTATAATTGGATGGTCATAAAGGTAGCTTTTGGGTTTACTATGAAACATGCGAAGAAATATGAGATTTCAAGATAAAATTTGCCCCTCCTATATAACAGAAGAGATATCTCTTGGCCCCTCGATGTGGTTGGATTAAGGAAGTGAATGGCCATGCCGAATGTGGTTGAGGAATAAATCACAACTAAATAATCCACTACAGGTTTGAGTGAAAGATTGAGCTATCATAGGATGGCACACTCCTCACCTTAAGTTTGATTTGGTATCATAAGACAAAGGGATCAGTACAAAAGCACTATATAGGTTCGTCCGATATGATTTTTATGTATGTTTAGGAGTCGATATGTCCTGCTAGGGACCGCTATCGACTTATGGACCGGAAAGGAGTTTTCGGCCCATGGTCAAATATACATGGACCTACAGGGTCACACACTTAATGGGCTGAAACGATAAGGGTTCGAATGATAATCTCTAAGTGGGATATGATCTCTACTCATATCGAATGAGGATCCGATTGGAGGCTACATAAGGAGAGGTGCGGGGGCTGAGGGAGGCATCCTGAAACACACCCATTGAAACTCTAGCCGCCACCTCTAATAATCCCTACCATGTGCGTTGGTGCTAGCACGCCGATGCATAGTGTTCCATCCCTAGATGTGTGGACCTCGGTAGAGGCGCTGCTATGACTACGGTATTGATCGAGATGATCGTATGTAGGAGACGATTGGTTGGACGATAATCGACTGCTTTCACTATATTGATGCTCTTTTCGTTGAATTGGCTGCTTCAACTCTACTTCCACTACACTGAGCGTCTAGTGGTAATGATCTATGATCTCTTGTTTGCATGGCTTCCTGATTTACATAGTAGAAAGTTTTAATTTACGATAATGTAGCCTACCCGTATCCCAACAGTGGTATCAGAGCTAGAACTAAAAGGCTAATTAGATTAAGTCATGATATGTACATTGATAAAGTGTTGAAACGGTTCAACATGCAAGATTCCAAGAAGGGTTTCTTGTAAATGTCACATGGTATTAGTCTTAGTAAGACTCAGTATCCTTCAACACTAGATGAGAGAGACCGGATGAATAAGATTCCATATGCTTTCATTATTGGGTCTATCATATATGACATGCTTTGTACATGCCCAGATGTGTGATATGCTCTCATTCTATGTCATGTGACACCAACCACGATTCAGTATCTTATTAAGTTAAATTAATTAATTAATCACATGTGATAATAAACCCAACAAGACTATAAGCATGGCTAAGCATATTAATCATACAAACTATGTAACAACTAGTATTGCATCACTAAATAATTTTTCATCCTATGGTAACAATGAAATCATGGCATTCAAATTATCAAGGAAGGGATTAATCAATTGGGACATGACTTACCTCAGCCTTGCTTAGTTGTGAATTTTTGATCTTTTGGTTGTGCTTCTGCTCCTTCAAAAACGCAATCTAACGAAAAAGAAAATAAATGAAACACAAAATAAAATTAAAAAAAATTAAAATGTACTCCATAAACTTCAAAACTAGAACCAAAAGATAGAGCTCGATTTTATATGAATTTAGAAAAAAGAACGGAGTCAATTAGAGCTAGGATGGAGGAGAACCAGCTCTTAGAAAATTAAATCTAAAGAAAATACAGAAAATTCAAAAATTCTACTGTACTATGAACCTGGCGCACGACAAGGCTGGTCTACAGTAGACTCAGCTCACGAAATAGTGCATGACGACTCGGCTTGTTGAGTGGTGGCTAGGGCTGATGTGGCGGACATGTGGCTGACCGATGGCAGGTAGGACTGACGTGGTAGCTAAGCTGGTAGGGTGACATGGCTAACACGTGGCATCAGATGGCTCGGTTTTACTAATGTGGCACTGACGTGGCACAACATGTGGTGACATGTGGCATCTAGATCAGCGACGGATCTTGGCGTGGTGGACCGACTTGGCTTGGCGGCTCATAGGTCTGATGCAGTGCATCGGCAGTGGGGCTCGTTGCGCCATCACACAGCGCATGATAGTTTGGGTTCATGAAGAAGTTGAAGCATCGACTGGCACGGCTGTGGTCTGACATCACATCGATCCAACGGTGATGGACATGCCAAGTGGTGGGATATGAACCGTTGGATTCTTGTAACAGCGCAGATCAGATCAGGTGCTGCTAGTGGCGAATTGGATGGTTGGGTTGCCGACGCGGGCATAAGGTGCGAGGTGACCCTTCGATAAGCGAACGGGTGTGGTGTGTGTTAGTCGAGGCGGCGATGGTGCACGTAGACCGAGGGGCAGTGTGCTGGGTGAAGCAACGGTTGGCGAAGCGAAGCGAGGTGATGCGAGACGGCTTGACTGGAGTGGGATCTCACCGACGGTGATTCAGTGGACGGCGGTGAGACGAGCGGTCGATGACGACGATGGCGATGACAACCTTGCCGATGAAGTTGGTGGCCACCAAGCGTAAGATGATGGCGGTCGACAATGGCGACAGTGGATCTCGGCGATGACGACTGCGTGCGGTGCAAACGGTAAGACAGACGGAGACGACGGTGATGGCTACAAGGGATGTGGAACACAAGGGAGTTTGCGGGCTTTATAGCACAGACGCCAAGGGCTCCATCTCAGAGATGGCAATGAAAACAGCTGCGACTCCCGATCGAACACGAAGAATAGTAGCCTGACCAGCCGATGGACGACATGTGTCATCATGATAGATCGGATAGCTGAGTTTAGACAGCGCTGGTGAACATGTGAAGAGGCTTTGATCTGGCGGCTTGGGTGGGTAGGGCTTGGAAGGCTGATGCGTGTCTGGGGGGAATCGGACAGTTGAGAGTGGTTGGGCCGGAGTGAACAGTAATGGGCTCAGCTCATTACTGTGCTGAGAGTTTTGGGGGGTTTTAATTTCAGAAATTTAAATAAAATAAAATAAGCTATAGAAAATAGCAAATAAATCAAACAAATTCACAGAAAATTTTAGAAAATTCCTTGAGACAAAATTAACCCAAATAAAATATCTCTAGGACATGTTAATGTTTATTTTATTCATATTAAATCCTTTTAATTAATAAAAATTTATTTTAAGCTTATCTTAAATCCAGAAAAATCTAAGTGGTGAATTTTATTTTAAAAACTTCAAATATAGTTACAAACCTCTCCCCCTTAAATAGGTTTGGGAATTCTGCTATGAGATCCTCTTGACACTCCCAGGTGGCTTCCTCCTCGGAATGATTGCTCTAGTGAACTTTGCAAAAGCGGATGACCTTGCTCCTGGTCACACGCTCTAACACTTTCAAGATTTTAATATGGTGTCCTTATACGACAAATCTTCCTGGAGATCAACGACTTCCGCTAGCACTGGTTCCTCTGGCACACGCAAACACTTCAATTGAGACACATGGAAGACGTCATGTATCCCACTGAAGGTCGCAGGTAGCTCCAACTGATAAGTAACCTCTCCCCTGCACTTTAATATATTGAATGGTCCCACATACCTTGGTGCAAACTTTTATTTCATTTGGAACCTCTTAACACCCTTGAATGGCATAATCCTGAGATACACATTATCATCTGGCTCAAATCTCAACTCTCGACGATGAATATCCACATAACTTTTCTATCTAGTTTAGGCAGTCTTTAATCTCTCTTGTATTAATTGAACCTTTTTCTTAGCCTCTTTTAAACAATCTGGCCCAAAGACTTGACCTTCTCCCGTCTCTTTTCAATTGAGAGGGGTTCTACATTTTTTACCATAGAAAGCTTCAAACGGTGATATTTACAAGCTAGCTTGGTAACTGTTATTGTACAAGAACTCTATAAGGCAAACAAATGTCCCACTTGGCTCCATGATCTAACACACAAGCTCTTAGCATATCCTCGAGAATTAATTCACATGCTTAGTCTGACCATCAGTCTGGGGGTGATAAGCTGTACTAAAATTCAGATGGGTACCCATAATTTCATGGAAACTCTCCCAAAATCATGAAGTGAACTGCAATTCATGATCCGACACTATTTTCTTGGGCACTCCATGGAGACTCACTATCCTTGACATGTTTAATTCTACCAATTTATCACCTGCATAGGTTGTTCTGACTTGAATGAAATGAACAATCTTTGTTAATCGGTCCACAATTACCTAGATTGAATCGTAACATTCCTTAGTCTTGGGCAATCATATGATGAAATCCATATCAACTTTCTCCCACTTCCATTCGAGAATTTTCAGCGGTTCTAACAAACCTACTAGTCTTTGATAATCAACCTTTACTCTTTAACACACACCACAAAGTGCAATATACTTTGCTATCTCACACTTCATGCTTGGCCACCAATATTTATCCTTGATGTCTTAGCACATCTTGGTGCTTCTTTGCGAATCGAGTACAACGACTCGTGAGCTTCCTTGAGCAATAACTCTTTTAACTCCTTTTTGTTTGGCACACACAAACACTCTTTAAACCACAAGATTCCTTTGTTATCCTCTGTAAATCTTGTTGTTTTACCTTTACTCATATTAATCTTGATCTGCTGAATATTTTCATCCTCTGTCTGAGTTTGACGAAGGTGACCATTCAAGGTTGGCTGCAATCCATTGTGGCTAAGAATTCTTCCTCAACGAAATCCAGGCTAAACTTCTGAAACTCCTCATGCAAGGCTGGCTGACTTTCCTCGATCATCACTATATTACTGTTGTGGTTACAGATCAAACAGAGAAAGAGAGTATGGTAGTGGAGAGTTAGGTGAGCAATGCTGTCCTCAGGGCTTTTCCCCTGGTTAGCATAACGTATATATATCCTTATGGGGAGTGTTTTTGCAATGGTATCCTTACATCCAAATATTCTTCCCCAGGGGTAATCATGTCAATATGCATGCCCATTTGGGGGTTTACAACCTTTTAACAGGCCTACCGGGGTTAGGTGGGGGTCTCCCCTACAACAGGAGTCTCTCATGGTGAAGGGCTTTACGGGCCGAAGTCATGTTGCCGAGCCATTTGGCCCCCTCCGTCCCCGTGGACTGTGAGCTTGTGTGATGTTGGGCGAAAAAGATTTCGCATGTCCCTTCGTAGTTCCTGCATACGCGAAGCCAGGGGCCGCAGGCGAAGTCGATGGCGAAACCGTGCATCAATGCAGGATAGGCGCACAGACGCACCTGATTGGGGCGTGGCGCACGCGTAGGTGACGGTGTCGCTTCCACTCCCGTTGGTTGCACGTCCCCATGGGGGAAATGGCTATATATATGCCGGTAGTGCTGTGGCACTGTCCTTCCCCAATCCTGCCGGTGGCTTTGTCGCTTGGTGCTCTGGCGCGCTGCGTTGGCGCATAGCCAGGTACGGCTGAGATGATCTTGGTCTCAAAAATAGGCCTTCCTCAGTTTGTGTACGTGCAGCAAGAGTATCACCAATTAGGGTGATCAGCAGATGTTGATGAACTGAGGGAGGCCTATTTTTGAGCGCACGATCAAAACATTGACAGCGATCCCCGGCCGCGCTTCCCACTCGCGGGTGAAGTGGACTGTTAGACTTCGGCCGGTTGGACTCTGCTTCGCGGCGAGGATGAGGCGTCGGGCTGGCCACCAAGGTGGCCTTCAAGCTTGGAGCCATCCCTCGCAGCGTCATTGTTGTCGGCGGAGTCGGCTTACTGGGTCGAAGGCGCTCCGTGGTCTGGAGTATCGTCATAATGGCGGCGCGAATCGTGACGACTCCTGAAAAGCCAGGGGGCGCCTCACCTCGCACAGGTTGCATCTTCGTCGATCGGCGTGGACTCCCACCATCGGCTGGGCTTCCACCAGCTAAACTATTCCGCGGGCGTTATCTGCGAACTGTTAGCCACGGAATGATGCTAAACATAGTAGGATCGGGATACGAAACTGTCCCTGGTGTGCAAGGTTGCGTCGGAGGTCGTCACCCCGAGTCATCGAAGTGGAGGGCGTCATTGGGCTTACGGCGCCAGCGCATGGGTGTACGGCGAAGTCTCTTCTTGAGGGCGGAGCCGAAGGCGAAGTTGGGGTTGCCCTGCGAACGCGAAGACCCCGCCGAAGTTGCTGTCCAAATTGACCGGTCCATGGACCGCCATTATTGCGACGATGGTCCCGAGGGTCATGCTGCCGCGCAGCGGTGGGATACGGCACGCCGCGTGAACTGCATTTACTCCGAGGGAGTGGACACGTGGTGGTACACAATTGACGCATCGTGCTGTGACAGGCCATTTGCATGGTCACCTTGTGACAGGCATGACGCGCGTGGGCGGTTGTGCCGCTTTCGCCTCCATCGTGGGGAAGGTGAGTGGTTCGTCTCCCGTCGGTTACGTTTACCAGTGGTGTGGGAGATGCAGAGGCTTTAAATACCCCCTGTGGCAGCACGTCTACGCTCTCCTCACACCTTCTAGTCTCTTGTCCTACGCCCTGCTCTCCTGTCTTCTTTGCCGCCTTGCTGTCGTCGCCTAGCTCACGGAGAACGATAGCGCACAGCACAGAACATGCGCAACATGCTGGCAGCGGGGCCTTCTCTCGGCGGTCGTCACCGCTTGAGGTGGAATACACAGTCGAGGGGCGTGACTCCACGCTGGTGGACAAATGGTGGATGGCGACGGAGAAAATAGAGGGCCCGTGCTCCTGTGTCTTGGGCTCAACCCTCGCGACGGAGTAGACGATCTGCAGCCTACTGCGCGAAGGGAAGCTGCTGGACCGCCGAGAGGTGCAACTGCCTGCGAGCGACGAGACCGAACTACACCCCGAGAAGTCGGAGTCGATCGTCTTCGTCGCTATTTCGAAGCTGAGCTACGCATCCCAACCGCCATGATTGTCAGGGATGTCTTACGAACCTTTGGGTTTGAGCTGGCACAGATGACTCCAAACGTGATAGCCCGTCTTACCGTGTACAGCTAGGCGTTGCGTACGGAAGCCTGCTGGCCCAGTGCGTCGTTGTTCGCATTTCTCTACGACGCACTGTGCCAGCCAACTGAGCGGAGAGATGGGACGTTCTCAAACTTCGGCAGCGTCGACTTCGCTCTTCGGTCCCAGTGCGGGAAGATCTTCCCTGTGAACTCGACACAGGCGAAGTGGGAGCCGAAGTGGATGAGACGGTGGTTTTACCATCGTGTGATGAGCGGTAGCAGTCTCGAGTGTTCTGGGCGGCCGATGGCATTCAACCCCATGCCTAGCACGACGATAGATGCTGGTGGGGATCACCGCCCGCTTCAACATGCGCGACCTCGCCGAGGAGTTCATCATGTATGGCATAGCGCCACTTGTTGCTGAATGGCGTGTCACGCCTGGGGCGCTTCGTCACGACAACGTTCGCCCGTATGTGTCTTCGCTGCCAAGACCCTCTGGTCCACGTAAGTTTTGGTGGAGCCTTAGCGTTCCCTACTATCAATCTGGCCTTGTGCTTGAAATCTCCCCCTTGAGGACGTTAAGTGCACGGTGGGTGCGTTCCTCGGGCTGTACACGGCGAGGGAACACACCTTGCGTGCGGCTGCGACCGTGGAGGCAGGGTAACGGAGGATAAACTGTGTGTGCGAGGCCTTGGGCATGAGGGTGCCAGAGCGCGCTACTTCGGCCCCAAGCCAACTTTGCCACGGTGCCCAGGGGAGAGGATTGTCGTCTTGCTAGGGCGCTCAGTCCTCCGCAGCCAAACCTGGTACACCGGCGATTGCTCGCACCGGCCTTGGCAAAGGATGCGAACTCTGACTTGGCAAAGGATGCCGATTCGGAGGTAGACGCGAGTATCGGGGGGGCAGAGAGGGGCCCGCAGACAGTGGCGAGGATGAGGAGTGCAGCGTGGGCGACCGGGAGGGGGAAGCTTCTTCACCGCCGGCTGGCGTTGAGGCGGAGTCGCCGCCCGTGGAGAATGTCGGGCAGAGTCCTTGCCTGCGGCGATTACTTGGGTGGAGCCCCCGCCTACGGCCGTTGCCGAGGTGGGGTCACCACCTTGCTCCCCGAAGGCGAAACGGCCACGCGCACTATCGCCCCTTCGCTCAGAGAGGGTGTTCGCTGTGGCGAGCAAGGTCGGAGCCCTATGGGACTCTGACTCTGACACCGAGTACCCCTGCGCCGCTGTCCCCACAGCCCCCCAGTCTGCGGCTATCGGGGTCAGGGGCTTGCTGGGGTTAAGCTCCGCCACAGAGGCCCCCCGATTCGGGGGGTCGGTCTCGTCTGGGGACGCAGGTATCCCTGCGGTTTCTTGTGCGGCTGAAGGGGTGCCCCGGTGGGGTCCCTCGGCTGTTGCAGAAGGTATACTCACATGGTTTGGTATGATCCCTTGGTGGTAGGGCTCTAATCGCTACGTCCCTTCGCAACAGCATGCCTCCCCGAGCGTGGGCAACCTTCGGAGCGCGGGGATGTTCCTTCGGGAGGGACATCTGATGCCACCAAAACCATCACAATGGATGCTGCGTAGCTAGCAGACTTCGTCCCTCGACCCGAGGTCCTGGCAGCGTGGCAGGGGGTCACGGATAGTGCGGTCACGGACCTGGACCAGCAGGCGCTGCAGACCTGTGGGTCGGGACTTCTTGGGAGGGTGTTGGAGGTATCAGAAATGAGGGTAGGTATATGACCCTGAGCGACACGCGATCCTTTTAGAGGTCTACTAACCACTTCGCCGTGTAGACCGTCGCCCTTGGCCGTGCGTTGCGGCGGCCACGCCCGTGGCGGAGGCGTTAGCGAGCCGGTATGCGCCACCGAAGGGCTCTTTGCCGCCGAGGAGGCGCATTCCTCTAAAACGGCGCATCCGCGCACGAGGCGAGCGCGCGGAGCCATCTTATACGCCGAGGAGCTCGTGGCGGCGGCGCGGCAAGCGGCCGTGGAGGAGCGGGACGACCTACTCTGGCAAGTTGCTGCGCTAGAAGAGGAGAAGGGCCGCCTTGCTTCATCTCTTAAGGAGCGAGATCAAGCTCTGGGCGACGCCTCGGTGGCAACGTGGGATGCTATGCTGGCCTTGGAGGGCGCCCTCGAAGACCTTGTCGTCGAAGTGCCACCTCGCTCATTCGGGCCCGAAGAGCTGTCATGGATGCTTCGCCGAATCAGGGATGCTTCTGACCTTGCTCGCAGCGCCACAACGTCCTTCAGTGTCGGGACCCGGAACAACAACTCCAAGTCCCTCTGTGTAAATCGCACTATCCCAGGAAAAGCTAGTGCACACAGGGTCAACAGTAAGTATATCATGCAAAAATCACCACATAATATTATTAAATGAAGGTACGGCCTTATGGCCAAGTCTTACAATAATGTGGCACAAGGCCAACTGAAAATAAAAGCAGCGAAAAACAATAAAGGTAGCAGATCAGCCTATCCAGCCTCCCACAAGCGAATGACTGTAAGACGCTTCCTACTCGCTGAAGTAGTCCTCACCATCGTAGTCGACGTCGAAGTCTGGCAACAGATTTTAGAAAGGTGAGCACATAAAATACTCCCAAGGTAAGCATATTAAGTACTTACGCAAGTTACACCAGGAATTTAGCAGAGTGAATGCATGCATAAGGGTAACAAAAGAAGGTCTAATTAAGGTAATTTGCGAAAAAGCAGTACTTGAATTTAAAAACAATAACGTAAGTATGAAAAAGCTGAATTTTAATACGTCATAAAACATTATTTGACAAAGTAATATCGTTAGTGTAGACTCCGACCTACACTAACCTAACCACGGGCATCCCACCTAGTCCATTGACAAATTCACGGTTATTTGCTAAAAACCAAGTTCTTATAAAACCAAGTCTACTCTGTGAAGACTCTACTCAGCATGTCCATGACCGTGGATACGGCTATCTAGATAGTTTGTTACTCTAAAGAGGTGTACCACTTTACCCACAAGACATTCCCTCTCACTTGAGCCACGCGATAAACACACTGCCTTAGGTGTGCGGTGGAGAGTTCATGACAAGGCTGTTCCAATGATCCATCGCCAAAATAATCACGCCGCCACCAAAGTTTCACCACAACTCAAATCCACGAGTTGGAGCCCCCTCTTGAGCCATGTGAGACTTCTCGCGGCCTACGCCACGCTCACATTCAGCCTATAGCGAGACAATATTTGGAACTTCACAAATTACTTAGCTAGGTCCGTCCCATACCGGACTTGTGGTAGTACGAAGTGACTTCGTAAAATGAATCACAGAAACGGTCCTTAATCCGACTTAGGCTCAACCACATACCCACATGCACGACAATCAACCAGATGTCACCAAACACGAGGCATGCCGGCACCCCACCACCTAACCAATAGCCTAAGTCCAAATCACAAGTTTTCATTTTCATTTTTAAACCATTTTCATAAACCATCCTTGACTCACCAAAGTCAAGTTTTCAAAAGGAACTGTCATTTAATGTGAAATAGTTGATCCCACCTAAAATCACACTAAGCTAGGCTAAGTATTTCTATAAAATTTCTAGTCAATACTATGGTACTAACTAGTTTTTAGTTAGGGTGACAAGGTATAAGAATTCGAGATTCAAATTGGCTATAATCAAATGATCATGGGCATAACTAAAATTTAAACTGAATTTAAATTATGTTTGCATAAAAGTACGCATGCATATACAGTAAATCAACATAAATAAATTTGAAATAATAGGTTCAACATGGTCGAAGGTGTAACTTGCCTTGCTCGAAGTCCTGCTGAGAATCGTCGAAGTCGAACTCTCCGGAATCGTCAAAATATAACGTAAAGAGCCAATTCAAAAGAAATTCAAAAACAAATTAAAATAAATTCAAATTTTCAAAAGGATGCCAGAAATGGATAGTTCAAGATTTTAGAAAAATTTAGAAATTTGAACAGGTCAATTTAGAGTTAAAATGAACAAGTTATAGCCTTCCAAAGTTTTAATACAATTAAAAGGAAAATACCCAATTTCTGGAATTATTTTTGATCCGAAAAGTATTTATGACGTCAGCATGAATTATTTTCCTAAAAGAAATAACAGATTATGACGTCAGCAAGGTAATTATTTTTTGACTGAATTATTTTTAAATGGGAAAATCGGTTTTACTTCGTCAGCATGACGTCAGCCCTGATAATTTATTATTCGGAGTGAGGCTGACATGTGGGCCCGGTCTACGGTGGACTGAGTCCACGGACGGACCATCTTTGAGGTGCACGCGCGGTGGCGGCGCGCGTGGCGTGTGGCGTGGCGGCTTGGGAGCACATGGTGCCTGCGTGGCAGCAACGTCGGTTACCACATCAGCGCGGCCAGCTGACGTGGCGGGCCAGCCGGCGGTGGCGCACGGGGACCGAGGGTCGCCGGCGTTCCGAAGAGTGGTGGCACCGGCCGAGGTGCGGAAAATGACAAGGGGAGTGAGGGGAGTACTCGGGTACCTTCTGCGAAGCTC
This sequence comes from Melocanna baccifera, assembly GCA_036346265.1. Classification (NCBI taxonomy): domain Eukaryota; kingdom Viridiplantae; phylum Streptophyta; class Magnoliopsida; order Poales; family Poaceae; genus Melocanna; species Melocanna baccifera. The sequence goes on from CM070685.1 coordinate 36,682,130, forward strand.
GAGGATGGCCGAAGCGGATGAACGACGAAGAGGGGTGGCGGTCGGAGAAGTGTTCACGGCGGCGGAGGGCTCCGGTGGCGCAATTACTCGGGGCAGAGGGGGCTTCTGGTCGCCGGGGCACGAGCAAAGTGTCGGCGTCGCCGGCGAGGAGCGGGGAGGATTAATGCGACGGCGTAAATAGCGCAATTAGGGGTAATTATGCCCGAAACGGACGCGGTGAAGGCGGAGGTTGAATTTGCTGTTGGCGCGGGGGAGTAAACGGGAAGGAAACCGAAGCAATTAAAGCTTCGGTTTCGGCTTCAATGGTGGCAGCGGGCAGCGATCGCGCGAGGAAGAAAGGAAAGGGGGCGGGGAAGACGAATCCGACAGGTAGGGCCCACCGGTCAGCGAGAGAGAACAAAAGGAAAGGGGAGAGGCAACGGTTGGATTTGCGACGGGTGTCAAGGGGAGAAGATCGGGGCCGAGGGTCTTTGCGCGAAGGGTAAGTGGCGGAGCGGTCACGATTTCATCCGGCAACAGGGAGTGAATCCAGGCCGTGGAGGTGTCAAGCGAAGGGTTAAGTGGTTATGAACGCGTGGGATCAAATCCGGCAACAGCGGACAGCACGGATCGCTCTACGTGTTGGCGAGAGAGAGAGGAAAGGCGGGTGAAGCGGTAAGTGACGATGGGCGGCTAGGATTAGATCGGGCGGGGTGGAGACTGGTTCGATGCGCGACAGGTGTCGGCTCGAGAGGGAAGGAGGGCGGGTTGAAACGGTAAGTGAGATTGGACGGTTGGAAATGGATCCGGCGGTGCGGATTGGCCCGATGCTTTAAGGGTTCGGATGATAGTCTCCGAGTGGGATACGATTTCTACTCATATTGGATAAGGATCCGATTGGAGGCTATATAAGGAGAGGTGCGGTGGCTGAGGGAGGCATCCTGAAACACACCCATTGAAACTCTAGCCACCACCTCTAATAATCCCTACCATGTGCGTTGGTGCTAACACGCTGATGCATAGTGTTCCATCCCTAGATGTGTGGATCTCGGTAGAGGCGCTGCTATGACTACGGTGTTGATCGGAAAGATCGCATGTAGGAGACGGTTGACCGGAGGACGATCGATTACCTTCGCCTACACCGACCTGCTCTTCGTTGAATCGGCTGCTTCAACTCTATTTTCGCTGCACTGCGTGTCTAGTGGTAACGATCTATGATCTCTTACTCGCATGGCTTCCTAGTTTATGTGGTAGAATTTTTTAATTTGCGTTAGTGTAGCCTACCCGTATCCCAACAATTACATTGGCAAGCGACTCTCGGCTCAATCCGTGCACGTGTTTTTTTAGCCGATTCACCTGCTTGAGTAGAGAGCAGTCAATACCATACATTGATGCATGCAATTGCCTTTGGTCAAAACTACACAGTGCCATTGAAAGAGATAACTCTATTTTTTAATCGGCTGCTACAGTATTCTGCTATAGTGCCAAAGAAAAATATTTTCCCATTTCTTTTGCTTTTCTTTTTCTTTTGTGGGCAGGTTGGAAGACACTAGATTTGAAAAGGTAGAGGAAAAAGTTTTCGCTGTGAGTAACAATCATTCACCCCACTTTTGTGGACACGTTGTCGCACCGCCACCATGGTTCACTGATCATGCTGAAATGCACACCCGCAAGTGAACGGGTCGTCGCCTTGATAGCGGCAAGTGTCGTGTTCTCCACAGGGACTAGACTACCGGTGACATGACACCAAACCAAAGCTAAGTCGCATGAACGGATGAATTAAAAGGAAACTAAGATCCTAAAGAAACTACTGGGACAGAGGAAGAGATGGAGAGAAGAACGACAGACTTCGGGACTGAAGGAGACGAAGACTAGGGGAAGCAAGAAGAAGAGAGGAGGCGAGGATAGAAAGAAGCAAGCGGGGGCTAAGGAAGTCGAATAGCGAGAAGAGAGGGAATGAGCGAAGGAGGAAGAAGAGGAAGGAGCGAGACGGACCAACACTAAATCTACAACTAACTACCACTAACGACAAGAAACAAAAGTGAACAATAAATGGAAAATTAATCTAACATAAGCGACGACATAAAATAGTAAATCTAATCTTTTTGTATTTTTTTACTAAAGAACTAAACAGAACAGCAAATGAAAATTACTTCTAATTAACAGAACTAATCTAACATTTAAACATCTAACTGAAACATAAAGGCTACAAGGCTACTAAACATTAAGCGAAACTATTGAATTTAAACTAGACATGGGCAGGATTATAACAGACATTGCATCTAAGAGCATTATCAAAAGAGAATTCTAAACCTAGGAGCTAATGTAAGCAAAAATAATATATAACTACTGATTAACAAGCAAAGCAAGGATAAGAATTTAAAAAGGACATTTCATGCCATAGCATTGCAACTACATAAATCCATCCAATCATTCAGCCATAAGCATCACAAGATATATATCAAACATTCAGCAGTTCATCATCTCATACAAGGACTAATAGCAAATTAAGACGAAGTTTAGAACATTAAACCACAGGAATAAGTAGCAGAGCTGCAGCATGTAGACGAAATCGGCAAAGGAAGATCATCAGAAGAAGGTCATTAGCATAGCATCAACATTCGGCAAACCAGAGCATCAAACAGCAGCATAGTGCAGTGTCTCGGCAGCAAATCAGCATGCAGTTACACAACCGAGCAGCTCCAGCAACTGTCGGCAGCAGCATCAGCAACTAGCAGCCAAAAACAGCAGCTATCGGCAGACAGGGAGGCTCTCAGCCAGCAGGGGATTTCAGCGCAACAGCACAGCAACAGCACAAATAGCAGATCACGGCAGGGAGGAGCAGCAAACTGCAGCAGCCGCAGCAGCAAATCAGCAGCAGCAGCTCGGCAACAGTTCAGAACAGCAGCAATAGGGGGAGCAGGAGATGGGGATTTCGGTCGTGGGAGGAAGGAACTGGTGGAGGCGCAAGGGAGACAGTGGGGTTTGGGTGTTCGGCTACAGGTGGAGAAGAATTGGAGATGGGGGAAGGAGACTGCAGGATGAGGAAGAAGTGGTGGTGGATTGGGGATCTGGGAGGAAAGGAGTGGCAGGAAGGAGGAGGAGCAAGAGGGGGGAAGATCACAGGGAGGAGAAGGTTTGGGGGAAAGGAGGCGCAGGAGAAGGATGGCAGTGGGGAGATGGGGAGAAGGTGAGGAGGACGGCTGGGTTCTACATAGAGGAATGGAAGATGGAGGTTGGGGCTCCTGGAAGAAGAAAGGGGCTGCAGGGGGATGAAGGAGGCGGCTTTGGAGGGAGAGGAGGCGCAGGAGGTGGGAATGGAGGAAGAGGGGAATGGAGAATTGGGGGTTTTGGAGTTGGGGAAGATGAGGGAGATAGAGTGGATCGGTTGTGAGAGGTCTGGTGTGGGTGGAAGAGAGGAGATGGGGACTGGCTTGAAGGATTGGAGGAGCAAGATGAGAGTTTTGGCTGTGTAGAATGGAGGAAATGGATGTTGGCCCCTCAACCTCCCTACTCACACGAGAGCTCTTCTTCTGGATGCAAACAGCCCACTTGTAACAAGAAGAGGAAAAAGGCCTTGGAAAGAGTAGGGATGTGGACTGATGGGAAGAGCTCTGGAACACAAATGAACTCACAGGATTTTGGCGCACTGAACTTTGCTTTGCTTCTTCCCTTTTTATAGCAAGTGAACAAGAGAAAACTGCAGCCATGCAAGCGTTACCTGACTTACTAATTACCTGAGAAAATGACTCACTAATGACCTTCACTAATGACCTGAGAAACTGACCCACTACACGCATGAAGTGCACTGCTTCAAGATGCATTGTGGGCTGCACTTATGCAGACTTAAAAGATAGTAACGGACATGAATATTAACTAGATTATCTAACATTACTCCTCCTAATCTAGTTGATGTTGATGTCGACAACGCCGAGCTTCGAGCGCAGGTGCAGAAATCTCACCCTGCCAAGTGATTTTGTCAATATATCTGCCAGCTGATCGTCGGTGTGGATCTTACGGATGGCAACAGCCACCCTCGACGCACTCCGGATGAAGTGAAAGCGCGTCTCAATGTGCTTGCTCCGTCCATGGAAGACCGGATTCTTGCGAGTTGTATCGCCGATTGATTGTCGACATGGATGGTGGCGATGCCCGAGCACGCCATAGAAAGCGCCGAGCGGCGACCAAGCCAAAGCCCTTGGCATGCGCCGATGGCGCGCGATGTACTCGGCCTCACTGGCCGGACAGCGCAACCACCGATTATACAGGATTGCCATGTCACGGGAGCGGCCGATGCGAGCAAAGACGCGGAAGTGCTCTTGCGATCGTCTAAATCTCCCGCCATGTCGCGTCGTTGAACCCCTGGAGCTTGATGTCGCGGAGCATTTGGAGTAGCCGAGGCCGAAGTGAATTGTACCGCAACATAGCGCGAGAGGTGCTTGACGGCGCTCGGGTGCTCTGTTGTCGGTTTCTCCATGAACCGGTGGCGTACCCGACAGCGAAGCTAATGTCCGGCCGGGTGTGAACCAAGTAACGAAGACCCCCAACGATACTGCGGTAAAGTGTAGAATCAATAGGAGGGTTGGAGCTCTTCTTACTCAGCTTCAAGCGCGATTCCATGGGGACTTGAGCGAGATTGCGACCGACCATGCCCGCTTTGTCGATGGCCGTCGCGTATGCCGCTGGCACAATGTGATCTTCGGGCGTTGCTGACCTCGATCGAGGTAGTAGCTCAAGCCCGAGGTCGCTCATCTTGAATGGCGCTTCATCTCCTTCTTGAATTGATCGATCTCACCAGGGTTGGCACCGGTGAGAATCAAGTCGTCGACGTACACGCCCAATAGTAGACGCCTATTCCCTGTGCCGCGTGTGTACACACCATGCTCCTCTGTGCACCGAGTGAATCCCAGTGCTACCAACGTGCGGTCGAGCTTGATGTTCCATGCTCGCGGAGCCTGGCGTAGGCCGTACAATGCCTTGCGTAGCGAGAACTCGCCGCTCTTGCCCGGCGATCACAAATCTGGCGGTGGCGGCGTAAACCTCCTCTCGTGAGGTCCCGTTGAGGAATGCGGACTTGACATCGAGGTGGTGGATGCCCACCCTTCATGCGCGGCAATGGCTGCGTAACCCGCGACGGAATCGAGTCGTGCCACCGCGCGAATACCTCGTCATAGTCCACACCAAAGACGCGCACGTAGCCCGCCGCGACAAGTCGTGCTTTGTGCACGACCACCAAGCCCTGGCGTCCTTCTTGAGTTTGTACACCCATTTGAGACCAATGGGTGGTGTCCCGCCGGTAGATCGACGACCTCCCATGTGCCGTTGTCCATGATCGCGGCCATCTCCTCCTCCATCGCTGCGCGCAAGCTGGATCGGCATTGGCCTCGCGACGATGTGGGTTCCTCGATGCCGCTAAGAGCGGCTCCTCGGATCAGCTCCGCGGCTCGGAGTTGTTGATGCAGATCCTCAACGATGCGGAACGCGGGTGCTCGCCGTCATCGGCTCATTGCCGGACGGGATGTTCGGCGGTGGCGTGGCGTGACGTGGGCGCGCGCCGCCACGCTGCTCCTAGCATCCGAGGAGTGCGTGGCGTCGCTCCTCTTGCTCTTGTTCGATTGAGACCGGCGGGGATACGGAGAAGCCGGCTCATTGCCGCCCGTGAGCATTGACCGTGTATTCCACGATGAATGTCTCGGGGATCGCGTTCTGCCGTCCTCCTCCCAATTCCACCCGCTGCCCTCGTCAAACACAGCATCGTGGGTGACGTGCAGACGACCGCTCACCGGGTTGTACACACGGTACGCCTTTGAGCCCGGCTCGTAGCCTAGAAACACCATCTTCTCACTACGATCGTCGAGCTTGGCGAGGTGGGGACGCGTGACCTTCACATGCGCAATGCACCCGAATGTGCGCAAGAAGTTCACCGCCGGCTTCTTGCCGTGCCAAGCCTCATAGGGAGTCATGCGGTGGCGCACCGTCGGAGACCTGTTCAAAATGAACACAGCCGTACTCACCGCCTCCCCCCAGAACGTACTGGGCACCTTTCTTGCCTTGAGTAGGCATCGCGCCATAGCCATCACAGTTTGGTTTCGGCGCTCCACGACTCCGTTCTGTTGCGGAGAGTATGGCGCCGTGAGCTGCCGGTGCACGCCCTTCTCCGCACAGTACTTGCCGAAGGTCGCGGACGTGAACTCGCCACCGCGATCAGTACGTAGCGCACGCAGCTTCCGCCCGGTCTCGACCTCGACGCCGGCTTGGAACTTCTTGATCGCGCCGGCCGCCTCGTCCTTGCTTGACAACAGTACCAGCCACATATAGCGGCTAGCATCGTCGACGAGGAGAAGGAAGTAGCGCTTCCCGCCGTGCGTCGCTGGCGTGACGGGCCCGCACAGATCTCCATGTATGAGGTCCAGACGTCCCTTAGCGCGGTAGTTGGCCTCGACTGGGAACGGCGTGCGCCGCTGCTTGCCGACGAGGCACGCGTCGCAGAGCTGGTCAACGTGATCCAGTTGAGGAAGTCCACGTGCCATGTTGCCACGCGCCATCTTTCTTAGCGTGTCAAAGCTGAGGTGGCCGAAACGCTCATGCCAGCGCCAGGCCTCATCGCCTGAACGTGCGAGGAGAGCGGCCCGGGCGTGCGGCGGTGAGTGTGATCTTATGCGAGACGGTTAGCCGATCTGCGTACCTTGGCGAGTAGCTCATGCTGTGGATCACGTACGCACAGTACGCCGTGCTTGATTAGGACCTCGCAGCCGAACTCGTCGAGTTGACCCAGGCTCACAATGTTGCTGCGCAGCCTGGGGATGTAGTACACGTTGGAGAGAACGTGGTGTTGCCCATCACGCGCCGCGAACACAATCGAGCCGCGCCCGACGATGTCCACGACCGAACCATCACCGAATTTGACCGTTCCGTTGACATTTCGGTCCAACTCGGAGAAGGCAGCAACGACGCCCGTCATGTGGTTTGATGCGCCCGTGTCGAGGTACCACACGCCGCGCTTCTGCTCGTCGGTGTCGGTGTCGCCAAGCTGCACCATGGCGCGCTCCTCGTTCAGATGAACGCGAGCACCCACACGTTCCGGGTCGACATGAACCCGGGAAGACACCGGCCCGAGAGCCAACGCCCCCACCTGGGCCATATGCAGGGCCGGTTCGTCTTCGTCACCACCTTCCTGGACTAGATGCGCCTGCGCCTCGTCTCTTTTTTTCTTTCTGCATTCACGGGCCCAATGACCCTTCTTCTTGCAGTACTTGCAGCGGTCCTTGTTGGAGGCTTGCCCGCCTCCGTCTTCGCGCGGTGCGTCTCGGCCGCGGTTGAACTGCAACGTGTCACGGCGCGGGGCGTTTGAACCGCCGCCCGTGAAGTTGCCACCGCCTCGTGCAGCCTCGCTCTCCCGCCGGCGCATACGGCGGATCATCTCCTCCTCTTTGGAGGAGAGGAGCAGGCGTGAGCCCAGTTCCGCGGCCACCGCTCGCGCTTCGAGACGCTGCTCGACGGCTCGCAGTCGTCCGGTGACCTCTTCGACAGAGAGCTCGCCAATGTCGAGCAAGGTCTCGATGGATATGGCTACCTGCATCAATCGATCAGGGACCACTTGAAGCATCTTGCGAACTACCTCAGCTTCGGAGATCTGGTCGCCGAGGATCCGCAGGCTGTTGGCGAGAGAGCCGATCCGCATGGCGAAGTCGTCAACCGCCTCGCCGTCCTTGAACGAGATGTTGTTGAAGTCTCGCCGCAGCTTCTGCGCGTTGGCCTCACGCACGCGTTCGACGCCCATGCGCATCACCTTGACCGCCTCCCACGCCTCCTACGCGGTTTCCTTGTTTGCGAGCGAGCCCAGCATCTCCGGCGGGACTGCGCGAGCAATCGCTGCCAGTGCAAGCCGATCCTCGCTGTACTCTGCGTCGCCGGGTTCGATGGCTCCCCACAAGCCTTGCGCCTGCAGGTTGATGCGCATGAGCATCGCCCACTCTGGTAGTTGGTCTTGGTCAGCATCGGATATTGTACCGACGCCGACGCTTGTTTGACCACGCGCTCGATGACGACCTCGCGCTCCCGACCATGCTGTTGTCGTGGATGGCGAGGACCACGTGGTGGCGACCGACGGCGATCCAACCGTGGAGGAGTAACCGACCTGCCTCCCACCGGAGCTGACATGGCCACAAGGATCCTGAACGCGCTCTGATACCAATTGTTGGCCCCTTAACCTCCCTACTCACACGAGAGCTCCTCTTCTGGATGCAAACAGCCCACTTGTAACAAGAAGAGGAAAAAGGCCTTGGAAAGAGTAGGGATGTGGACTGATGGGAAGAGCTCTGGAACACAAATGAACTCACAGGATTTTGGCGCACTGAACTTTGCTTTGCTTCTTCCCTTTTTATAGTAAGTGAACAAGAGAAAACTGCAGCCATGCAAGCGTTACCTGACTTACTAATTACCTGAGAAAATGACTCACTAATGACCTTCACTAATGACCTGAGAAACTGACCCACTACACGCATGAAGTGCACTGCTTCAAGATGCATTGTGGGCTGCACTTATGCAGACTTAAAAGATAGTAACGGACATGAATATTAACTAGATTATCTAACAATGGAGAGAGGGCGCAGAGGAGAGATCTGGGGTGGCGGCTTGCTCTTGTTAGGGACGAGATGGGAGTGGGGAGAGGAGTAAATGGGGCTAAGGCAGAGAGATTGGGGTGGAGCTGCGGCTGTGCAAGGGGAGGCAATGGAGTAGGGGGTGGCGATCTGGAGATGGTGGAGCGGCGCAGGTGAAGAGGATGGAGGAAGTGGTGGCGGCGCACTCAGGATGGTAGTGGCGGTTGGATGTGTGCGGCCATGGGGAGAAGATGGCGTAGAGGAAGGGTGGCGGCGCAGGTATGGAGTTGGGGGGAGAACGGCGGTCGGAGGTGCAGGTGAAGGGAAGTAGGTGGCCGGTGGTGTGTGGAAGGGATTGATTGATGACTCACCAGATTGGAGAAAATAGCGGGTGATAGTGGGTGCACGGGAGGAGGCACACCGTCGAGCTACGGCCTGGCGCTCGCCGGTGGCCAGAGCTAGAGAAGAGAGGAGGGGAGCAAAAGGGGGCTAAGGAAAAGAAGAAAGCCAGGCTCAAAATCCTCCGTGGCCGCCGGCTAGGGATTTAGAAGGAGTTGGGGAGTTGGGGCTAAGGAAAAGAAGCATTAACTAGCAGTTAAGACAATATAGTGTTGGATTAATCAATCTTAAGATATACTAGAATATTCTTAGGTGCCACCAGCCGGTCTTAAACAACATTGATGTGGGGTCCTTCGACTTGAGACCGTCATGAATTCCTATATGCGTAATTGTTCATTTAGGAGCTGAAAAATGCTGTTCTATTATTGGATAGACATAAAGGTGGCTGTTGCTAACAAGGGTGGTAGAGGAGAGATGGCAGCTGCAGCCTCCATGGTGTGGCGGCTGAGGAGTTCAACTAACGGCTTAGTGATGATCAACAAGTCAAGGCAGAGGGGATGATGCAGACACCTTGGGCAGAGGGGATAATTACAGTGCATATATATAAGTTGGATGAGGTTTCCATCTATCTTTATCTAAGCTATACAATTTAGATCATCAATCCACGTCATCATTAACACCTCGGATGATCGGACGGACCTTTGAGAGCCCAAAGTCGTACAGTCTATATCTCTTTTGAAGAGTAAGAAAGTTTGGTAGGGCTGGGACTGGTGCAAGTCCTCTTGAGAGGAAGGAATCTCGTCATGGCTAGTTGCCATGGCCATTGGGTTGGACTCGTCGGGATTTATCTCACAACACTCTCTACTGCTACTCAGGACAAGACACGCGCTCCTTAGCTTTATGTAAGAATAGGAAGATATATATGTTAATGTCCACTCTCGTTTGGCAATTTGTTTTTATTATCTTCCTTCAGATGAGCATCAATTCTTTTGAGCTTAGCAAATAATGTATCCACCTATTTTTCAAGCATGAAATTAATGTCGAAAGTGATTTAATTGGCAAATTAATCCTCAAGCTTGAATTAATGAATTGAGTTGCAGATGCACCCTGGCCACACACACAAGGTACAGACAAGCTAGCTTTCGTCGTCCACGGACAGATCGATATGCTAACTATTGTACATCGTTGTTGTGATACAGGTAGGCTACACTAGCGCGAATTAAAAAATTCTACCGTGTAAACTACGAAATCATGCGAGTAAGAGATCATAAATCGTTACCACTAGACGCGAAGTGCAGCGGAAGTAGAGTTGAAGCAGCCGATTCAACGAAGAGCGCGTCAGTGTAGGCGAAAGTAGTCGATCGTCCTCCGGCCAACCATCTCCTCCTTGCGATCTTCCCAATCAGCGTCACAGTCGTAGCAGTGCCTCTACCAAGGTCCACACGTTCAGGAAGGGAACACCGTGTGTCGGTATGCTAGCACCAGCACGCACGGCAGGGGTTATGAGAGGTGACGGCTAGGGTTTTTTTGGATGTCACCCTCAACCCTCCACACCTCTCATTATATAGCCTCCAATCGGATCCTTATCCGATACGAGTGGAGATTAAATCCCACTCGGAAACTATCATCTAGGCCCTTATTGTTCTAGCCTATTAAATGTGTGACTCTATAGGTTCATGTATATTTTGTCATGAGCCGAAAACTCCTTTTCGGTCCATAGGTCTGTAGCGATCCCTAGCAGGACATAACGACCCCCAAATATACATAAAGATCATATCGGACGAACCTATATAATGCTTATATGCCGATCCCTTTGCCTCACAATACTAGATCGAACTCAAGGCAAGAAGCACGCCATCCTATGATAGCTCGATTTTTTACTCGAACCTATGATAGATTACTTAGTTGTGATTGACTCTTCAACCACATTCGCCATAGTCATGTACTTCCTTAATCCAACCACATCGAGGGGCCTAGAGATATATCTCCTGTTATATAGGAGGGACAAATTCTATCTTGATCGCTCATATTCTTTCGCATGTTTCATAGTAAACCCGAAAGTTACCTTTATGACCATGCAGTCATATATACTTGTTGATCAATATGAAAGACATTTATTCAAAGGATAAAATAATATATTATTCAAAAAATCATAAATATAGAAGTGATACAACCATCTCCATAATTACCTCTAGAACATATCACTAACAATCGTATATATCATATATTGGATTTTTGGACTGAGATGGATGTCAGAGTCAATTCTGATGTGCAAATTGTACATATTATACATTGGGTTTTTGGACTGAGATGGATGTCAGAGTCAATTCTGATGTGCAAATCGTGCGTACATATGTACGTCCTTGTGCATGCGTGCGTAACGCATGACTAGCAACGAGTTTGGAAATTTCAAAAGTGAAAAAAAAAGAAAAACATGTTGGTAAAGAGTAGACATGCTTAGACTTTTGGGGTTCTGGACGGTGTTTGGACTTTTGGCAGTCCGTATCCGTTTTCAGGACACAGAAAAGTCCTGACGCAGAAACGATGTTTGGACTTTTGGTACACGCAGAAACGATGTTTGGACTCCATGCGTGGCCTCTATTTTAAGGCCCAGCAGCCTGGCCTACAGCATGCCTGCTCCAATCTACTAATTCTAATCCAAAGCTCCTCTCGTCTTGACCGGAGGTGATCTGGGCATCTACACTAGTGTTTCTTAATTATGTATATGTGTATATGCATATGTATGTATATGTGTATATGTATGTATACATATACATATATGTATACTGTCCTTAATTAGCCGTACTAATTAAAGCTGTTTCCTAACAATTAATGCTTTCATATCAGTAGTATATGGTATTGTCTTTAGCCGTATATACGTAGGCGACGTATGTGATCTGCCGGCCAGTAATTAATTGATACATATAAACGCATGCATGCAGTCGAAGAAGAGATTAGTTACCATGGAGCACCAGAAGGAGAACCCTAAGCGGCCGTCGGTGAAGGTCGAAGACAGCAAATGGACTGAATACTTCATCGACCTCCGCCCTTTGCGTTTGCCTTGCTCTTACCAGGTATATATATATATATATAACTACTCTTATTTGTTCATGTGTGTGTGTTAATTAAATCTGCTTTGTTTCTTTAATTTATTTGTTCTATGCAATAAACCAAAATTAAGCCCGAGACGACGATCAAGGAGAGGCGGGACGAGCTCGTGCGCAAAGTTGGCTGCATGATCCAGGAGTACACAAGCAGGAAAGCGGGAAATAATTTGCTGGAGGGGATGAAGACTGTCGATGCCCTAGAACGCCTTGGTGTTGGCTACCATTTCGAGCAAGAGATCGCCATGTTCATGGACCTTCTCAACAGCACGCCGGTCAGGGACGGTGACTTGTGTGCAGTCGCCCTCCGGTTCCGCCTGCTGAGGCAGCACCGCTACGACGTTCCATGCGGTACTATATATTACATTATTGGACCATGCATGCCCCTATTTATTACATGACAATCTAAAACTATATATGCAACCTCTTTTACAGCATTAAGGTAGCTAGAGGTAGAGAGTGGAAATATGTACTGTAGTAACTGCACAAACATTGTCGAACGACTTCAGCCAATAAAACGGACGAATTAATAGTGCCCTTTCTATATAGTACTGGATGTTGGGTTTAATAAAATCAACTCCCCATCTAGGAATTTACACAGTGAGAAAATAACGTACCATTACACTGTTCGAAATTGTATTAACTAACTAAACGGACGCAGCAGAGGTATTCGAGAGTTTCAAGGATGAGAACGGAGAGTTCAAGGATGCCCTGCGATCTGACGTCGATGTCCTGCTCAGTCTGTACGAGGCTGCTCACCTCCTCAAATGCGACGAAGACGTCCTCAGCAGCGCCATCGTCTTCACCACGGACTGCCTCTCATCCCTGGTCAGAGGCGGGCAGCTACCTGAGCCCGTCTCACAGAAAGTGCAGGACGCTCTGGCTTCGCCGACGCAGCGGAGAATGGAGAGGCTCGAGGCCAAGCTCTACATGCCCATCTACGAGAGAGACAAGGATAGCAACCAGGAGATACTTGAGCTTGCTAAGCTGGACTTCCACATCCTGCAGCTGATGCACCGTGATGAGGTCAAGACGATCTCACTGTGAGTACTAATCTCATCTTTGCCACTTAACTAATCTCCATTTCGCAAGTAATCATACTAGCTTGTTGCATGTGCTGTATACATGCATGCACCTGCGTGGCAGCATTCTACGTACATATATACAGAAATGGGAAATCTAAGCACGTATGTCAAATTTGAACAAGTCTTATTTATATATACAGAAAAGGAAAGAAAATCTAAGCATACTCTACTATTGATGATGAATTCGTTCCCTTTAATTGCTAAATTAGGTGGTTTAAAGAACTTAATCCTGGGAGCACGCTGGGTCAATACATACGTGAACGGCCAGTGGAGTGCTACTTTTGGACACTTGGTGTTTTCTACGAGCCACAGTATGCCAAGGCACGGATGATGTTTGCAAAACTTATCAATATGTTTTCATTTTTGGACGATACATTTGATTCATATGGCACCATGGACGAGCTTCCTGAGTTCAACCAAGCGGTCCAACGGTAAGACATCTTGGATTTTTCCTGGTTGAATAATAGTGAAGATCTAACGATTTGCAGACAAATCAATAAATTCCTACTTGACTTGTCAATGATATTCCAGGTGGGACATAGAAGGTGCCAAACACGTAGGGGAGTGCTACGGGTACCTAATGTCCCATCTTTCCAAGACACTGGAAGAATTTGTGGCTGACGGTGCTTCACCCTTTGGAATTGAATGTATTAAGGGGGTGATCGTTTCGGCTTCAGCTTCTAGCTTCAGCTTTTTTTTCACTATTCACTACACTATCCACTAACTCAGCTACAGTGTTTTTTCAGCCAGCTACAGTGTTTTTTCAGCCAAAAGCCAAAAGCCATCGCTATTCCGATCACCCCCTAAGGAGATTGTAAGTAAACATATAGTACTAGCTAGCTCCACAATTATTCATGTTCGCGTGAATTCTTTCATGTTTTGCACACCACAATTAGTATACACGTAAATCGTATGTGTGGGTCGACCAAACGCAGATGAAGGAGGTGACCAAGTGCATGTTGCAAGAGGTGATATGGAGGGAAGAGGGGCACGTACCCCCCGTGCGTGACCATCTGAAGGCCACTGTGGTAACCACCATGTACTGGCCACTGGCGTGCATAGCCTTCGTTGGAATGGACGCAGGCGACGACGTCTACAACTGGGCGCGCTCGTTCCCTAAAATTATACAGAACGCAGCAGCGATCTGCCGCCTAATGGACGATGTTTCTGGCAATGAGGTGACACATGCAAACACATTTTAAAAGATCATCAACGCATTTTAAAAGATGATATCCATCCATCCATCTATAATTAATGTGCATGTAGTGTGAGAAAGAAAGAGGCAACGTCGTTACTGCGGTGGACTGCTACGTGAAGGAGCACAAGGTGACGGTGCAGCAAGCCAAGGAGGCGCTGCTGTGCTTGAACGAGGAGCAGTGGAGGAGCATCAACCAGGAGTTCCTCAGCAAGACGCCCATGATACCGGCTGCGGTGCTGACACGCGTCGTGAACCTCGCGCGCGTTATGGAATGCATGTACAAGAAGCTGGACGGCTACACCCACTCCGCAGAAACGGCAGACCTTATACACAAGCTGCTCAATGAAAGCGTCTACCAGTAATTAATAAGCTTTAACTATTGCCTGCTTGCTGGGGATATGTGTGTGTACGTATATATATATATATATAGAACACATGTGCTAGCTATATACTACGTGTGTACGCACGTAGCATGCACGCGGGCACGTGTAATAAACAAACCTTGCTTGATGTTGCGGGTGTCCGTGATATATCATACCATGGAGACGACCATATCACTTTTTATATTTATGAATTATTTGAATAAAATGATATTGTGTTCCTTGAACAATTATCATTTATGTTGATTGGCAAGTATATGACTTTCCACGTTTTTCTAAATGATCACTGGTTTAATATCATTAAGTGGGGACACTTATTATCCATAGACCAACACATGTGTTGATTAATGATCATATTTTATGGATCATAGATATGAGATATTAAATCAATAATTTGTACATATGTTAGAGAACATAGTGTTAGATTGACCAACATTAAGACACTACTGGGATATTCTTATGTGCCACCAGCTGGTCTTAAACAATGTTTATGTGAGGTCCTTCAACTTGAGACTGTCATGATTTCCTATATGCTACTCCATAATAGGGTAGTTATAATGGTGGCTGTTGGTGACAAGGGTAGTCGAGATTAGGGGAAGGGAAGCGATGCCACCGAACCGACTTTGGCCCTACCTGCGCTTACAAGCGAAGAGATCTGGATCGTGGCCAGCGAGAAATGGGGATCGGGATCCCTCTCTCCACGATGAGATCAAAGCCGAGCCTTATCCCTTCCTTTCCCTCCTCTTACACATGGGCCCAAAGGAAATTTAGGGAAATTACATATTGTAGGTGTGAAATCCAAACACAAGTGAGGGGGTCTGAGAGTACCACCCTACTCCTATCGGTGAGACTATCGGGGTTACCTTTGAGTACAAAATAACAAAAATACCCTCCAGGGATTGACATTTTGCTAGAATCTTATAGGTACCACAGTTGCACATCATCCGTATATTAAACTTGGAGGAGTTCTCCGTCGCTCGCGCGCGCCACGTCTTCTTCCTTCTGCTCCTGGCTCGACGCGTGGTGCGCGCGGTGCGAGCGTGCGCACGAGCGCTCTTGGCCACTCGATAGCGCGCCGCGGTTTTGCCTCCTTTTCCTGCTGCGTCAGGTCCTCTCGCCGAAATGCACTCGATCGGAGAACGCACGTCGGCGCTTTCGGCGACTCCACGCGCCATGGTCTAGAGGACACCTTGTTACTTTCTCGCTCTCTCTATCCTGTTCTCTCTCCTAACTCCCCGGTATATGGATGGGGACGAGCAAACACCGACGTTTCCCAGCTTTTTTTTAGTTGATAAACATTATTTGGATGTGTTCTTTCAAACTATTATTTAGATTTATGATCGTTAGATTAAAGATCCAACAGCTATAAATTTTTCTCAAAAAATCCCTCCTTCAAAAAAGAGACCGTTAGATCTCCAATCTAACGGACGGTCACAAAACTGAATGGTTATTTAGAAGAAAATATCTGAATAATAACTAAACACTTTCTTTTTTCTACGTTACAAGAAAAACACACGTATATACATCATCATACACATATACATATATAAGTACATTTTTTTACCATACATCTAGATAGACAAAGATCGAAGATAAATCTATAATCTCATAAAATTACTATTGAAAACTGTACGTTATAGGTGGACATCAAGATTCAAATAACTGGGTAAAGTGCGGACACACACAGCTCCAGTGCTCCACTATAGAGGTGGTTCGCACGTGTTCGCACGTAACCAGCTCGTTGTTTACCGGTTTGGTAGCTAGCTCAATCTTGACTTGCTTTGTGCTACTCTTGTCGCATGTATCGCTTCGTCAGAGCATGGATGTCTCTGTCTTTACACACAACTTCCATGCTTCGTCAAAGCATGCATGTCTCTGTCTTTACACACAACTCCCATGACTCAGCCCAACCTATCTAATCATCTGTAGAAAGAAGGGCATGTGAGCGACGAAAAAGGCATCTACGATGCATTTTTTAAGCGAGTGTAGATTGTATGGTCTGATTGGGACTTCTTGTACCGTTGCACGTCGACGAATTAAGCCTGTGATATACTAGTAAATTACGTCTTGGGATTGTGGCAAGCCCCCAAGGTTAACGAAAATTCTTGGGTCTTCTAGAATTCAGCAGGGCCTCTGGCTTGCCCCGAGTTTTAGCATTTGAGCCGTGACAATATCAGGGGGCTTACTCAAGGCAGTGTACCTAGTCTACAACAAAAGGCCATTTTAGGGCTCCTTCGGTTACAGGGCTGAGCCCCGCATTTCCTCTTCTGGCGCTGGGTCAGCGTGTCAACGGCCCAGTTGGCTGGCCCGACTCGTGCGCAAGGGGGACAAAAGGGGACGCCCTAGTCACTCCCCTACCTTCGTGCGCCGCCAGCCAACTGGGCAAAGAAGAGAAACAAGCGCCCGAGATGGAGGGTAGAAGGGGCAGGCTCGAGCTCTTTTCGGTGAGCTTTTGCACCTCCTAAGGCTCTGAGAACCGGCGGGCGAGCCTCCTCTGGCCCAATGGGTGTCTCCTAGCCTTGGCTATGAAGATAGAAGGGGCATGGCCTTGGAGGACAGCCGACACAGGTAGATGGAGCCGGAGCTCAAATCCGTATGGCTCGAGCGGAGAGGCGCGCGAGGACTACTCAAGCCCCCAAGATGTGCCGACAAGGTGAGCTCCCGCCGAAGACCCGGGAATGGTAAGCTTCTGATTCCCCTTTTGATTCTAGTTTTTTATTCTCTTTGGTATGAGGGTTTGAGCCTGAGGCTTCTCATGGGAATCGACATGTGGCCCCACGCTATGTCTAGACATAAGGGCGTAGCAGCAAGTGAAGAGAGGGTGGATGCCGCCAAAGGTCAGCCTCGGCGACAGGCGAGCAGGAGTGAAGCGAGAGTGGGTCCGGCCTGTGACAAGCGGGAAGATGTTGATGGGGGCAGTACTGCATAGTCGTGAACCAACGACGAGCTCCAGCGAGGTGAGCCCATGGATTTCAGTCTCTCGGTCCTTTATTCTTCCTTCATGTTTTCCTTTCCCTTTCTCTTGCTCTCGCCGTGAAGCGCCTTGTCCGCTGAGCCACCGAGCTCTGGCAACCTAGTCGTGCCAAGGGGACGACTGCCAAAGGGCAGGGCCGGTTGCTGCCGCCATGGATCCGACAGGCTGAGGCCAGTGCATGCCAAAGGGATGGCCGCCATGGCGCAAGGCCGGCCGGTGCCAGTGCCGTTGCGCGCTTCGCCAGGGCATCGGAGCCATTTGCTAGGGCACCAGCGAGCTGAGGCCGGAGTGCGCCGAGGGAACGGCCATCTGGGCGCTGGGCGGTTGGTAAAGTTGTGGCAGGGCGCGAGGGCAGTCTAAGTCTTGCGCCGCGAAAGCAAGCATGTGTGTTTTACTCCACCAGGACCAACTACTGAAAGGTGATCGATTATTGATAGATAAGTCACTGATGTCGATAGTCCAAATGTAATAAATTTAGATAAATTTGGCCTAAATCTGGGTAGTATATATTTGTCTCTTGCCAGGGTGTTTCCCCTTTTCCCTTTTGCCAGGGGGTTGCCAGGGCGCTGAGCCCCTCTTGCTCATGTTAGAGATTAATTTATTTTCTTGAGTATCTATTAATGTGTTGAAGCTAAGATATTTTGTTGGAGCTAATAACTAATGCCGAAGAGAACGAAGAAAATCTGAACTTGAAAGCTTGTAGCTTATCTGTACCTTTTCTGGATGCTTCAAGAGCTTAGTCATGCAAGGAAATATCCTGTGAGAAAGCACAACCGACATGCACGTGTGCATGCAGCCGTATAAAACAAGTGTGTGCATGCATTGATATTAAGTATATTCTGGATGTATCAAGGCTTCTCTCAGCCTGAGTTGTCAAGAGCTTGCAAAAACTTCTAGTTTACAGTTTGTACACGGCTATCTTAGTCGGTTTAGAAAGTCTATATATATATATAGACATGTATGCCTCTTTCTAATGCAATCTTGGGAGATGTATGAATGTAGTATGAAGTTTTGAGCTAGTATTTTCCCTTCTGTCCCATTTCTTTGCTTCGTTTGAGTTCCAAATTCCCAACACTCACTTTGGTTCTCGCTGCAAACTTTGTAGACAATAGTAGGTGAGGTAGATGGTTAGGTTCAGGGCCCCTAGCATTTGAAAAAAGAGTTCAGGGCCCTTAGAACTCATGGGCCGAAGAGGCTGGGCGTAGTGTTTGAGCTTAGTCTTTAGAGGCTGAGCTTAGTATTTGAGCTCATGGGCCGGCCCTCAACTTGTGAATCTGCTCACATTTTCTAGGAGCATTTCTAGGTGGAGTATTCATTAAGCATCGTTTTGGCTATCTCGATCAGAGTACGGTTCTTCCTCTCCACAACGTCATTTTGTGGATATACGGAGAAGAGAACTGGTGCTCTACACCTGTCTCATCGCAAAACCTCTCAAAGTAGGAATTCTTGAACTCCGTACCATTGTCACTACGGATCGCTTGTAAGGCACCCGGGAGCTCAACAGAAAACCTACTAAAAAGATCCCGAAAATGGGTAAATGTCTCATCCTTTGAGGCTAAGAAAAACACCCAAGACTATCTCGAGAAGTTATCGACCACGACAAGAATATACCACTTCTCTCCTTCTGACTACACTCTAGCTGGTCCAACTGTGTCCATATGAAGCAGCTGTCCCGGTGCATTGGTCATAGTCACTGTGACCAGAGGATGAGAAGCGGTAACCATCTTGCTGTGCTGGCATCTTGCCGTGCTGGCAAGGAGCGCAAACTAGATCATTGACCATCTTGAGTTTAGGCAGAACACGAATGAGATCGTGGCCGCTAACTCGGGTCAAATGGTTAAATCCGATATAACCAAGTCTTCTATGCCAGAAAGTGAGGTCAGGGGACTCTGAAGCAACTAAACACCTGAGAGGATCACCAGAAGACTCAACAAAATCAGCACAAAAAATCATCCCATATCTAGAAATCCCGCAAACCAGACTCTCCGAAAAATCAAGAATTTTTGCAATTATTTTTCTTAAAGCTCACCTCAAATCTGTTATCAGTAAGCTGGGAAACTGAAAGCAAATTGTACTGCAGCTTACTCACTAAGGCAACATCTTTTAATATAAACGAATCATTAACACGCACAGTACCTTTAGCGATGACGTGTCCAGATGAGACGTCTCCGAAGGTGATCGTCTCATCACCTGGAGTTCGGGCTAAGGAAGAGAACCAACGGGAGTCTCCGGTCATGTGTCGAGAGCAGCCGGAGTCAACAAACCAAACTCTCCCTTCCTTGCCCGGCGAACCTGAGTCAACTAGAGAGGAATGGCTCAGTACTAGGATAAATCAAAAGAGATTTTGGAACCCAATACTGAGTCACACGACGAGCAGAAGAAGTAGTCACACACGACTGACCTCTAACTACTCTATGCTCTCCGTCGCTCAGAAAGCTAGAAGGTCTATGAGTAGACCTGAAGTTGTTGTTGGGCTTGACTGCTATGGAAGAGCGAGTCGGAGCACCAGCAACATGCTGATCTCGCCACGGGTAGCTATCTCGATGGAGGAAACGAAATCTACCCTCAGGACGACAGATATCATGAACTGAGGCAAATAGAGGACGAAAATCAAAAAACTCAAAAATAACAAGTCCTCGATGCTGCCCAAACACATCAAAGCTAGACCTCGTGTTGGTCTTAGGTGCACTCGAGGTTTGGGGCTGACCCTGAATACGCCTAAGAGCTTGAGCACGGTCTCTCCGCGCGATCTTGGCGCGCCTGAAGCATCTATCTATCATGTGTCTATCCTTTTGATAGAAGGTACAATGAAACTTCATCTTCTAGGGGGTCGAAGCAACTGGTGTTACCACCTTACTGTCAGATATCCCTTGGACGAAGCCCCTAGATTTGAACTCAACTTTTTTGGTTCTGGGCTTGATCTCGATCGCACCTGCTGCTATGGGTCTGAGAACAGCAGGTGGATATTTTCCAACATCCTCAAGAAAATCATATCAAGAGTGTTCATAAGATACTGACACTCCCGAAAGAGAGAGATGCAAGAAGAGCAGGGGGAAGAAGAGACAGCAGAAGGTAAGGGTGAAGAAGAAGAATCAACAGCAGAAGAAGGAATGGCATGTGCACGCACAGCCGCCTCAACTTTGAGGTCTTCGCAAGGAACACGAGGGATAGTCCTACTTCTAGCCATTTGGTCCTCGAGCCTGTAACATCCTGATTTTCTGGGATTTTTAAAACCTTGAATTTAAAAATAAAATTTTGGGAATTTTCTGGAATTAATAAAGCTTAATTTGAATTTTTAGAATTTTAAAATTATTTAATTTGATTAAAATAAACTTCAACATAAGTTAAAAATATTTTATTTGAGTTCCTTGTCTCACAAGGATTTTTCTGGTATTTTTGGGATTTATTTGCTATTTTCTAGAGTTTGTGGATCTTTATTTGGATTTCTGAAGAAAAAGAAAATGGGGAAAAATCCACCACCGTCCGATCCTCCCTCCCCCACGTGTCACCCATCTGCCTTCTCTCCCCGCCGCCTCACCCGTGCACGCCTCGCCTCTCCCTCGATCGCCCGATTCCGCCGTTGCCACGCGTCATCCATCCCCCGCACCGCGCGCCCGCCCCGCCTTCACCCGTTCCCCGCCCCCCGCTCTCTCTTCCCTCCACGCGGTAGCGATCCCGCGCCACCCTCCTCGGCGGCCCGCCACGCCGCCGCCGCGCCGCGCCGCGACGCTATGCTGGCGTGCCCGAGCCACGCTGGCCGCCAACGATCGCCCGATCGCCGATCGCCACCGTCAATCCAGATCTAGATCGATGGATCAGATGCAACCACGCGTCCACCTCCGTGCCGTTAGATCCATTCCGCCGCCGTGTTGAGACCCGAATATGCAAATTCGGACTCTCTGTGTAGACTGCACTAGTCGAGGATCACGCTAGTGCACACAGTCAAACATAGATGTAATCACAACCGTACACACGATAATAATAAAGGAAAAACTCAAATATCGATAAATCTCAAAGGTACGACCTTATGGCTAAGCTTACAATATCTCTAGCCGGAAGGGCTTAACAAAATAGCAGCGAAAATCCAAAATAAAGCGTAGCGGCCAATCGACAAGCCCACAGGCTATCGAGTGGAGAACGAAGCCTAATCCGTGAAGTCGTCGTAGTACTCTCCCTCTGGAACCTCCTGTTGATAGTACTCCTCGCCCTCAACTGAGCAACATAGGCGTAAAGCTGTGAGTACATTAGTACTTAGCAAGTCGTTTGTAACAAATGAATGCAATATAATATGCAAGGCTACCAATGGAAGGCTGAAAGGTTAATTTGTATAAAATGTATTTCACGGTAAATATGATAAATAGATTGAAAGCAAAATTTAAATGAAACAATAATAATAAATGATCAAAGGAATAAACGTGAACCACTTGTGAACACCTATTCACAAGCTAAACCAATGGTGAACTACCTGTCCACCTTCAACATAAACCACCAAGTTTAAAAGATAACCCTAACCCTCGTGTGAAATCACCGATCATTGTCCATGATCGAGGACGCGGCTATTCGAATAGTTTTACACTCTGCAGAGGTTGCACAACTGTACCCACACGATGTGATTAGTCTTGATCTCAGGAAATCACAACAAGACCTTTACAATGCTCTACCTCAACCCAGTCCTGCCCGCTAGGGTTTCGCATCACACCCCCCTTGCGCCACATGGAAATCAGCAACCATGTTCATCTCAATGGCAGAATTGAAATTGAAATATTACAAATTGATCAGCCAGGTCTAGCCCATACTAGACATGTAGTTTGCACGATTAAGCTCAGATCAATGGCGCACAAAGTTAAGTCCTTAACATTACCCGGGCAAGACTACCACATCCCCCGAAGTGCACCTGCACTTCCCCCTTTACTGCACGATCACTCGCCCGGGTGCAAAAAACCAAGTTTGTATCTCCCCGCCTAATGACACACCAATGTCACGGCACAAATTTTAATAAACGTAGCACCGACCACAGTTCCATATATCATTAAGTCAAATTAATAATTAACATGTGATGATGAGACCATTCGTAAATATAAGCAAACTAAGCAACTCTATCGTACAACCCATGTGACAAATATTCTAGCATCACTAGTATATTACCCAACCTAAGGTGACAATGGCATAAGGGTGTTCCAAGTTGTCAAGGAGGAGTAATCAATCTGGGACAATAACTACCAGTACAAGGGTTTAAATAAAGATAGCGATGCAATGTAATTTAAAACAAAATAAATAAATAATAGATTACAAACTGGGTTCAACATGATCAAAGGACACGACTTGCCTTGGTTATGCTCAGCGAGGTACTCCTGGTCTTTGGGCGTAGAACCTGCTCCTCCGGAATCCGAATCTAACGAGAGAGAAAACGACCAAAATAAAAGAAATACATAAAATGATAAGCAAATGAACTCCAAAAATTATGAAACTAGAACCAAAAGCTAGAGATCCATTTTAGATGAATTTAGAAAAAAAAACGGGGTCAATCGGAGCTAGAACGGAGGAGAACGGGCTCTCGGAAAATTAATCCTAAATTAAATCGGAAAATTGAAAAAGATTACTGTGCTGTGGACCGGACGCACCGGGGACTTAGTCCACGGTAGACCCGGCGCACGGAATAGTGCACGCGGGGAGGGGTGCTGACGCAAAGACGGCTCTACCGGGGTGGCGGCCGATGCCGCCACGCGGCACGGTGACGTGGCTGCCACGTGGTTCGGGCAGCGGAATTTTGCTGACGTGGCAGACACGTGGCATGCCACGTGGCTCTAGGGCTGACGTGGTCTAGGGTTGACGCGCACAAAGCTTGGCGCGCGGCGGCGCTTGATCCGACGACGGGAGGGACGCGCGGCGCGATCCGGATCGCCGATCCCGAGCCGAGGCGACGGCGGGATCGCGCGCCGAGGCGAGGTGGCGGGTGGATCGCCGACGCGTGGCGCGGCGCGCGCTGGCGCGAGGCGCGCGCGGCGCGAGCGCGCAGCGCGGACGCTGGTTGGACGGCGGGAGCGGGCGACAAGGAGGCGACGCGTGTCGACGACGCGCGCGCGGCGCTGGCAAAGGCGGGCGCGGCGACGCGGCGGCCGAGGCGCGCGCGTGGCGCGCCGAGGCGCGGGAGCGGCGACGAGGAGGCGACGTGGGAAATGGGGTCGGCGCGAGGTCTCACCAGTGGCAGCGGCGACGGGGATGGCTCCGGCGACGGCGCGGGCGACGGTGGGGACTCCGGCGACGGCGCCGGTGCGACGGGCGGCGGCGCGAGGCGAGAGAACGGAGGCGAGGGCGGCAGCGATGCGTTGGCACGCGAACCGAGGCAACGACGGCGTATTTGTCATGCGAACCGAGGTAACCCGATCGGGTACGGCGACGGGCGCGAAACTGATTCGGTTTGGACGGCTTGGATCAGCGGGGAAAGGATCAGACGGCCGAGGCGAGCGGGCGGTTTAGGGTTAGGGTTACGCGCGGGCGGGCACCAACGGAGCGACGCGTGGCGGCGGGGTGGATCCAACGGCGGGGCGACGCGGCGTGAGGCGAGGCGTGGATGCGGGGGATGGCGACGCGTGGCGGCGGGGTGGATCGGGCGGTCGAGGCGCGGGCGGGAAAGGAGTACGGCGGCGGCGGGGACGCGGGCCGGATGGTTGACGCGTGGCGGCAGCGAGATCGGGCGGCGGAGAGGTTTTTATTTTTTTTTTCTTTTCCAGAAATCCAAATAAAATGCTAGGAGCTCTAGAAAATAGCAAATAAATCCCATAAATTCACCAAAAATACCAAAAAAAATTCCTTGAGACCTGAGGAACCCAAATAAAATATTTTCAACTTATGTTAATGTTTATTTTAATCATATTAAATCATTTAAAATTCTAAAAATTAGTTGAAGCTTGAATTAATTTCAAAAAATTTCAGAAAATTCATTTTTATATTCCTGACTTTAAAAATAGTAGAAAAACATAATGTTACAAACCTTACCCCCTTAAACGAGATCTCGACCCCGAGATCTAGGCCAACTAAGAGAATAGGTTTGAAAACTCTGCTTTGAGGTCCTCCTCGCGCTCCCAGGTTGCTTCCTCCTCTGAATGGTTGCTCCACTGAACCTTGCAAAAACGGACCACTTTATTCCGAGTGACTCGCTCTGACACTTCCAAAACTTTGATTGGGTGCTCCTTATACGATAGATCCTCCTGCAGGTCAACGGCCTTAACTGGCACAACCTCCTCTGGCACACGCAAACACTTTTTCAGCTGGGACACATGAAAGACGTCATGCACCCCACTGAAGGACGTAGGTAGCTCCAACTGATAAGCAACCTCTCCCCTGCGTTTTAGAATCCTGAATGGACCAACATATCTCTGCAAGCTTCCTTTAATCGAAATCTCTTCACACCTTTGAATGGTGTGATCACGAGATACACATAATCATCGGCTCAAACTCACTCTCGACGCTTGGTATCCGTGATAACTCTTCCGTCTAGCCCGGCGATTTTCAACCTTTCTCAGACGACGGACCTTGTCCTCGCCTTCTTTCAAACAACCGGACCAAAACCTAACCTTCCCCTGTCTCTTTCCAATTGAGAGGGGTCCTGCATTTCCTGCCATAAAGTGCCTCAAACGGTGACATTTGCAAACTAGCCTAATAACTGTTGTTGTACGAGAACTCCGCAAAAGGCAAACAACTGTCCCACTTGGACCCATGATCTAGCACACATGCTCTCAACATGTCCTCAAGAATCTGATTCACTAGCTATGTCTGACCATCTGTCTGAGGGTGATATGCTGTACTGAAGTTTAGGTGAGTTCCCATAGTCTTATGGAAACTACCCCAAAAACGAGAGGTGAACTGTGATCCACGATCTGACACAATCTTCTTGGGCACACCATGCAAACTGACAATCCTGGACATGTACAACTCTGCTAATCTATCACC
This sequence comes from Melocanna baccifera, assembly GCA_036346265.1. NCBI lineage: Eukaryota > Viridiplantae > Streptophyta > Magnoliopsida > Poales > Poaceae > Melocanna > Melocanna baccifera. The sequence goes on from CM070685.1 coordinate 36,707,739, forward strand.
ACTCTAGGTTGTCTTAACTGGGATAAAATGAGCAACCTTGGTCAATCGATCCACGATGACCCAAATCGAATTATAGCCCTCTTTAGTTTTAGGGAGACCGACTATGAAGTCCATACCAATTTCTTCCCACTTCCACTCAGGGACTTTTAATGGCTGCAGCAAGCCTGCTGGTCTCTGATGCTCTGCCTTAACTCTCTGACAAACATCACAAAAGGCTACATACTCAGCGATCTCACGCTTCATGCTTGGCCACCAATACTTATCCTTAATATCCTAGTACATCTTGGTACTGCCTGGATGAATCGAATACAACGACTCATGAGTCTCTTTTAACAACACATCCTTTAGCTCTTGCTTATTGGGCACACACAACCGCTGCTTGAACCACAAGGTTTCTTGGTCATCCACTGAAAATTCTGACTCTTACCTTCACTTAAGTTCTTCCTAATCTGCTGAAATGCTTCATCATCCGACTGAGCCTGACGAATCTGACCATCCAAGGTAGGCTGCAACTCCATAGCTACCAGAAATCCTTGCTCGACCAACTCAAGGTTAAGTTTATGAAATTCCTCGTGCAATACCGCTAACTCTCTCGAACCATCACCGAATTGCAATATACCTTTCGCTCAAGGCATCCGCAATAACATTGGCCTTCCTGTGATGATAATATATACCAACATTATAATCCTTTATCAGCTCTAACCACCTCCTCTGCCAGAGGTTAAGCTCAGACTGGGTAAAGATGTATTTCAGACTCTTATGATCCGTGTAAACCTCACATCTATTACCCATCAGATAATGACGCCAAATCTTTAGAGCATGCACTACAGCTGCTAACTCCAAATCATGAGTAGGGTAGTTCTCCTCGTGCGGTCTCAATTGGTGTGAAGCATAAGCTACAACTCTCTTGTCTTGCATCAAGACACAACCCAAACCTTTGCGAGAGGCATCGCAATAAATCTCAAAATCCTTATTTATGTCAGGCAACACCAGCACTGGGGCTGTGGTCAAACTCTCCTTAAGTTTCTGAAAATTTTCCTCGTACTCTTTCGTCCAAGTGAATTTCTTTTCCTTCTTGAGCAACTGTGTGAGAGGTCGGCTATACCTGAAAAATCCTCAATGAAGCGTCGATAATATCCTTGCTATACCTAGAAAACTCCCGACTGGTAATCAAGTAGACGATCGCCAATCCAAAACATCTCTCACTTTTTCGTGGTCAATCGCGACTTCTTCTCGCTGTCATCACATGGCCTAAGAAGGCGACTTCCTTCATCCAAAACTCACATTTGCTGAACTTAGCATACGGTGATTATCCTCGCCGCAATGCCAATCTCAAGTGTTCCTCATGCTCTCTCTCATCCTTGGAGTATATCAAGATGTCGTCAATGAACACAACGACGAACTTATCCAAAAATTTCATGAACACCTTATTCATCAGATACATGAAATAGGCTAGGGCATTGGTCAAACCAAATGACATCACTATGAACTCGTATAAACCATAACGAGTCGAGAAAGCGGTCTTGGGTATATCCTCCTTTCGGATCCTCATCTGATGATATCCTGACCTCAAATCAATCTTGGAGAAAACTCCTGCTCCCTTAAGCTGATCAAACAGGTCATCGATCCTGGGCAAAGGGTACTTATTCTTGATGGTGACCTCATTAAGCGCTCTATAGTCCACACACATGCGCTGACTACTATCCTTCTTTTTGACAAATAACACTAGCGCTCCCTACGAGGAGGAACTCGGTTGGATATACCCCTTATCCAAAAGCTCCTGAATTTACTTCTTTAACTCCGCTAAATCATTGGCTGGCATCCGATAGGGTCTCTTGAAAATTGGAGCGGTACATGGTACAAACTCAATTAGAAACTCAACCTCTCTCTCTAGTGGCATACCTGGGAGGTCATCTCGAAATACGTCGGGGTACTCCCTGACAACTGGTACATCCTCCAACTGGATCACCTTGCTCTGGCAAACCATGACTGACTCTGGTTAACACTCGTTGGCTGCAAACTGTACCTTGATCCTATCTGAATTGGTCAAGGTCACTGCTCTGCTCCCACAGTCTAACACTGCTTGCTGCTTCTGAAGCCAATCCATTCCTAAGATTACATCTAGGGACTGGATATTCAACAAAATCAGGTCGGCCCTGAACTCAACTCTCTGAATGGTTATCCTAACTCCTGGACAACCTAGGTTAGATCTCAACTCGGAACCGGTGGATTGAATTAAAAGAACAGATCCCAGAGCAACAGTTTTCAATTGTTGCTTTAAAGCAAAACTCCGAGAAACAAACGAATGCGAAGCTCCAGAATCAAATAAAATTGTGGCAGGAACTGAATGGACTAGAAACGTACCGATCACAACATCTGGTGCTGCCTGGGCATCCTCTGCGGTGACGTGGTTCACCTGACCTCTCACCACCGGCGTCCTGCTGGCCTGTCCTGATGCCGGTGATGCTCCTCGTCCTGCTCCTAGGGTAGGAGTCCGACCAGGTGTGGCTCCCAGGTCGAAGCGAACTGGTGTCAGGGCCTGCCTCTAGGGGCACTTGCTAGCATAGTGTTCTGGCTCATGACACTTAAAGCAAGTGACGGACGCTGCTGGGTTGTTGCTCTTCTAATGCTGACCGCTGGAACCACCAGGACGCGGTCATGATCAAATCGCGCGCATCCTGGCCGGGTCCCGAAGCCGACGATCGCGCCGGCCGCCGCCGAGGCACTCGTGGCAGCCGGTAAGAACCAAAGCGAGGCCTCTGAGATTGGTGTGACTGTGATCCCTGCTGGATCATCCTCCTCTTGCGAGACTCCTCGAGGTCGCGACGACTCTCCTCGATGAGAATAGTCTTATCCACCAACTGCTGAAAACAGGCATAGTCATTACCTACGACCTGCACCTTCAAAGCTGGGTTCAAACCTTTCTTGAACCTCTTTGGCGAAGCCTGCACCGTGGCTACGCCCTCCGCGCAGAGCGAGCTAACTGAGTGAATTTGTTGAGGTATTCACTCACTGACAGGTTCTTCTGCTGAAATTCCTAGAACTCCTCCTTCTTCATCTCGACCACTTCATCCAACACGTGGGCGTTATGAAAAGCTTTGGCGAACTCCTTCCAAGTGTTGCTGTTCTGGTTCTCATAAGCGGCACAGTAGTTCTCCCACCACTCTGCTGCTGGTCCCTCAAGCTGGTGCTGCATACAACACCTTCTCTCTGTCGGTGCACTGAGCCAAGTTCAGTTTCTTCTCAACTGAACGAATCCAATTATCAGCCTCCAAAGGCTCTAACGAACTGGAGAAAACAGGCGGTCTCGTCCTCATGAACTCGTGATAGCCGAATCTGCGACGATGTGCCGTGGCGGTATTTAGCTCTCGTGTCTGTTGCCTGCATCATAGCCTGCATATTCTGCATCATTGTCTGCATCATCTGAGTCTGGGCCACTAGAAACTGACTGAGAGCGGGGTCCAAAGCGGGTGGAACTGGCTGCGCAGCACTGCTCTCTGGATCCTGGTTCGCCTGGCTGTGGCCTGAGGAAGTCCTGGTATCAACCATCTTGCTGCCGAAAAGAAAACAACTGTTGACTGACCAAAGGCAAAAGACGAGGGGGGAAAGCATAGATGAGAGGTAAATGCGTCTAAGGGGGTTTTTGCTAATGGAACCTTAAACTAAACAAACATTTAGCCAAAAAGGCTAGCAACAAAACTGAGAAAAATTAGATCCATTAAAAGATTGACATGATCACAATATAATGCTTTTAATGCAAGATTTGCAGCTCACATCACACACAACTGTAAATAAAATCCAACGTGTCTACTCGCACTATCTAATCTGAGGGCTCCCACTCGGGTCCTGAAAAATAGGGTACACTGCTATCGTCCTCTGAATCGATGTAGACAACCCACGAGTTACGGACCGGCGGCGACTGCTCTCTGACCGGGACTGGTGATGTTAAGATATGCAAAATGCGTACGGATTTAAATACCGTTGATCCGTTGACAAAGCCTCTTCCACACCCAAAGCATGATGCGCACACAAGAGCTATAGATATTAGATACTTGCATGATTGACTCTAGGACAAGTGGAAGATTGTTAGTGATATGCACTAGAGGTAATCATAGACATGATTATATCACCTCTATGTTTACGATCTTTTGAATAATATATTATTTTGTCCCTTGAATAAATGTCTTTCATATTGGTCAACAAGTATGTGACTTATTTATGGAATTCTTTATTTATATTTTGATATTATTCTAAATTATTTCTAATCTTATATCATTATGTGGGACAATTATGATTTATAGATTAGCATATATATTGATTGACGATCATATTTCACGGATCATAGATATAGAATATCAAATCAATAATGTGAACATATGTTAAAAAATATGATGTTGGATTAACTCACCACGAGACACTGCGGGAATTGTTATATTATTAAGTGTTATCAGTTGGTCTCATACACAGTGTATGTAGGATTCTTAGATCTGAGATCGTCATTGTTTTTTACATGTGCAATAGTTTGCTTAGGGGTTACCAAATACTACTCCGTGACTGGGTGGTCATAAAGGTAGTTTTCGAATTTACTATAAAACATGCAGAGAAATATGAGAGATCAAGATGAAATTTACCCCTCCTATATAACAGGAGAGATATCTCTAGGCCCCTCGTATGGTTGGATTAAGTGTATGGCCATGCCAAATGTGGTTGAAGAGTCAACCACAACTGAGTAATGTACTATAGATTCAAGTGAATGATCGAGCTATCATAGGATGGCACGCGCTCGTCCTGAGTTTGATCTGGTATCATGAGGTAAAGGGATCGATATAAAAGCACTATATAAATTTGTCCGATATGATCTTTATGTATGTTTGAGAGTCATTATGTCCTGCTAGGAAACACTACTGATTTATGGACCGGAAAGGAGTTTTTGGCCCATAGCCAAATATACATGAACCTACACGGTCACACACTTAATGGGCTAGAATGATATGGGTTTGGATGATAGTCTCCGAGTGGATGCAATCTCTACTTATATTGGATAAGGATCCGATTGGAGGCTATATAAGGATGGTATTGTTTGCTACAGTGTTTTACTACAATGATATGCTGTTTTCGTTGTGCTACGGTATTTTAGCTACAGTGCTATACTGTTTTAGTACTCTTAAGAGAGTTAAATTTGTTTTGTTTACATTTATGCAATATGTCAAAATTAAGCTCGGAACGAGGTTTTCATCCTTCTTTATAGCCATACAATTAAGATCATCAATCCACATCATCATTAATACCTCACGCTGCCAAACGTCGTACAATCTACTACTACAGTCCGTTTTGAAGAGTACGACAGTTTGGACCGGTGCAAGTCCTCTTGAGAGGAAGGAATCTCGTCATGGTTAGTTGCCATGGCTATTGGGTTGGACTCGTCGGGATTTATCTCACAACACTCTCTACTACTACTCAGGACAACACAGGATATTTGCTGGAGGGGATGAAGACTGTTGATGCCCTAGAACGCCTTGGTGTTGGCTACCATTTTGAGCAAGAGATCGCCATGTTTATGGACCTTCTCAGCAGCACGCCGGTCAGGGATGGCGACTTGTGTGCTGTCGCCCTCCGGTTCCGCCTGCTGAGGCAGCACCGCTACGACGTTCCATGCGGTACTTAAGAAAGTGTTAATGACATTGTTGAACCATGCATGCCCCTATATATTACGTGACAATCTAAAACTACATATCCAACCTCTTTGGTTTCTCCAATGGACAAACATTGTGAAATGACTGCAGAGGTATTCGAGAGTTTCAAGGATGAGAACGGAGAGTTCAAGGACGCCCTGCGATCTGACGTCGACGTCCTGCTCAGCCTGTACGAGGCCGCTCACCTCCTCAAATGCGACGAAGACGTCCTCAGCAGCGCCATCGTCTTCACCACGGACTGCCTCTCCTCCCTGGTCAGAGGCGGACAGCTACCTGAGCCCGTCTTACAGAAAGTGCAGGACGCTCTGGCTTCGCCGACGAACCGGAGAATGAAGAGGCTCGAGGCCAAGCTCTACATGCCCATCTATGAGAGTGACAAGGATTGCAACCAGGAGATACTTGAGCTTGCTAAGCTGGACTTTCACATCCTGCAGCTGATGCACCGCGATGAGGTCAAGAGGTTCTCACTGTGAGTACTAATCTCATCTTTGCCACTTAACTAATCCCAATTTCGCAAGTAATCATACTAGCTTGTTGCATATATGTGCCGTATACATGCATGCACCTGCATGGCAGCATTCTACATATATACAGAAATGGGAAAACTAAGCACGTATATATATATGTCAAATTTGAACAGGTCTTATTTATTCTCATGACATACTACTCTACTACTGATGATGAATTCGTTCCCTTTAATTGCTAAATTAGGTGGTTTAAAGACCTTAATCCTAGGAGCACGTTGGGTCAATACGTACGTGAACGGCCGGTGGAGTGCTACTTCTGGGCACTTGGTGTTTTGTACGAGCCACAGTATGCCAAGGCACGGATGATGTTTGCAAAACTTACCAAGATGTTGACAATTTTCGACGATACATTTGATTCATATGGCACCATGGACGAGCTTCCTGAGTTCAACCAAGCGGTCCAACGGTAAGACATCTTGGATTTTTCCTTTAAATTCTATTGTTAAACTTGAGGATACATCAGATGCATGGTCGCTCCAGCTATAAGTTGTTTCATGCAAGGTTGATCTTACTATCCTAATATCTCATCAGATCATGCCAATCCTAATTCTACGTAGTATCAAAATTGTGAATAATAGTCAAGATCTAACGATGGTATTCCAGGTGGGACATAGAAGGTGCCAAACACGTAGGGGAGTGCTACGGGTACCTAATGTCCCATCTTTCCAAGACACTGGAAGAATTTGTGGCTGACGGTGCTTCACCCTATGGAATTGAATGTGTTAAGGAGGGTGTAAGTAAAAAGGCATATAGTACTAGCTCCGCAATTATTTCTTTCATGTTTTGCAAACCACAATTAGTACGTTTGGGTCGACCAACTCTCATGTTAATTACCAAAAAAATGTAGATCAAGGAGGGGGCCAAGTGCATGTTGCAAGAGGTGATATGGAGGGAAGAGGGGCACGTACCCCCAGTGCGTGACCGTCTCAAGGTCAGTCTGCTAACCACCTTCTACTGGCCACTGGCGTGCATAGCCTTTGTTGGAATGGACGCAGGCGACGACGTCTACACCTGGGCGCGCTCGTTCCCTAAGATTATACAGAATGCAGCAGCGATATTGCGCCTAAGGGACGATGTTTCTGGTTATGAGGTGACACATGCAAACACATAGATCATCAACGCATTTTAAAAGACGATATCTATCCATCCATCTATAATTAATAATGTGCATGCAGTGCGAGAAAGAAAGGAGTAAGGTCGCTACTGCGGTGGACTGCTACGTGAAGGAGCACAAGGTGACGGTGCAGCAAGCCAAGGAGGCGCTGCTGTGCTTGAACGAGGAGCAGTGGAGGAGCATCAACCAGGAGTTCCTCAGCAAGACGCCCATGATACCGGCAGCGGTGCTGACACGCGTGGTGAACCTCGCGCGCGTTATTGAATGCATATACAAGAAGCTGGACGGCTACACCCACTCCGAAGAAATGGCAGAAGCCATACACATGCTGCTCAACGAAAGCGTCTACCAGTAATTTATAAGCTCTATGTGTGTACGTGTGTACCTTGCTTGCTGGAGATATACGTGTGTACGTATATATATAGAACGCATGTGCTAGCTATATACTACGTGTGTACGCACGTAGCATGCACGCGCGCGGGCACGTGTAATAAATAAACCTTGCTTGATGTTGCAAGTGTCAGTGATATATCATATCATGAAGATGATCGTATCACTTTTTATGTTTATGAACTATTTGAATAAAATGATATTCTGTTCCTTGTACAGTTATCATTTATGTTGATTGGTAGGTATATGACTTGTCCATGAGACTCTTTATTTAAATTATGATGTTTTTCTAAACGATCGCTGGTTTAATATCATTAAGTGCGACACTTATTATCTATAGACCAGCAAATGTGTTGATTTATGATCATACATGTTTCATGGATCATAAATATGAAATATTAAATCGATTATTTGAACACATGTTAGAGAACATAGTATTGGATTGACTAACCTTGAGACATATATACTAGGATATTCTTATGTGCCAATAGCTGGTCTTGAACAATGTTTATGTGGGGTCCTTAGACTTGAGACCATCAAGATTTCATGTTTGCGTAATTGTTCACTTAGGGACTGTAAACGCTATTCCGTAATTAGATAGTCATAAAGGTGGCCATTGGTGACAAGGGTGGTAGAGGAGAGATGGCGACGGCAACCTCCATTGTGTGGCGGCTAAGGTAGCCCAAGGAGGGAAAAGGAGGTGGCTGATGAGCTGGGCCATCATAAAGGTTGCGGCCCGAGAAGAGGGGAGGATTTTGTGGGGTTAAGGCTGGCATGCAAGTGGGTTGACAGTGGGCAGTTGCTAAGGTGGGGAAGGTGATGGGCCTACTGGAGAGAGAGGCACGATGGGCTAGATTGAGCCCAAAGAATACCTTATGAATTTTCTAGGATTTTGAAATATTTCCAAGGTTTTGGGGATTTTAGAAAATTGAGATATCAAGAATATTTTTCGTCATTTTCAGATATTTTAGAAAATTTTGGAGATAAAAAAGAGATTTGAAAGATTTTCGGAGATAGGGAGAGTTTATGGGAAAAGAGAGTGCTTGAGATTTCAAGCAATTTGGTGGGCAAAAAGGGAGGAGATTTGAAACTTACAAGTGTTTCTGAGGATTTATGGACATTTCAAAGATTTTTAGAATTTTTGGATTTTTTTTGGATGGCAGAGAGATTGTGAGAGGAAGAAAGATTGGGAGGTATTAAAAAGAACCTAAGACAACTCAAGAAGAGAGAACAGGACTCACACAATAGCAAAGAACACCGTAGGGTTCCTTGAACACATTGAGAGAGAAGTTGGGGGTCTCGTGAAGCACCTCTCCACTTGTAACGCTCCTTGTGCAGTAATTTTGTTATCGTACGTTGTGATTTTTTTGTAAAGTTTTTTTAGTTAATTTTTTTCCAAGTGGTATTAAAGCTACTCCGAGTTAATTGGATTGCTCATGTCAAGTCACTGCGTGCATATCCTTTGTTGGAATGGACGCAGGCGGTGACGTTTAATATCGTTAAGTGGGACACCTATTATTCATAGACCAACAAATATGTTAATTGATGATTATGTGTTATGGATCATAGATATAAGATATCAAATCAACAATTTAGACACATGTTAGATAATATAGTGTTAGATTGACCAACCTTAAGACACTACTAGGATATTTTTAGGTGCCACCAGCTGGTCTTAAACAATGTTTATGTGAGCTCCTTCGACTTGAGACCGATATGATTTCCTATATGCGTAATTATTCACTTAGAGGCTGTCAAACACTACTCCATAATTGGGTAGTTATAAAGGTGGCTGTTGGTGACGAGGGTGGCAGAGGAGAGATGGCGGCAACGGCCTTCATGGTGTGGCCATGTGGTGGTTGAGGAGTTAGGCTGACGACACAGTGATGATCAATAGGTTGACGCAGAGGGGACGACATGGATAGCATCGGCAGAGTGCCACTGGAGTAGCAGAACACCTGCAGTAGTGGGGTGCCATGGACTTATTGTTCGTGGTGGCATTTACGAGAGAAGCAGCGACTCTTCGAGCCCTAAGAAGATGGAGCCATGGCAGTGGTGGAGGAGAGAAGACAAAGAAAGGAAATGGAGCAACAACAGTGACTTTATACTTGGAGTTGATAGGGACATGACCGAAGTTGGTGACATTGTATTAGGGTGGCAGATCTCAACAGCTTGGGTGGCGGGAGGCGCAGGGCGGCGTGGCGTCCATGCACAAGGAGAAATCAAGCCCAGATTGAGCCGGCGAGTGCACTAATGCTAAGCCCCAAAGTCTCCAATCAACAGAGAATCAAGTCACCACCAATCGACTTTGGATCTACCGGTGATCTTCCTCTTGATTTCTCCACCCTCTCCAGCTTGCTCAACTCGGCTTTTGAAGGGAAAGAGGTAGCTGAGATCAGGGGAAGGGAAGCGATGCCACTGAACTGACTTCGGCCCCACCTGCGCTTATCAAGAGAAGAGATTTGGATTGTGGCCGGAGCGGCCGAACGACCGCCGCATCTCTCGCGAGACGGATGAGTGGAAGCCAGCGAGAAATGGGGATCAGGATCCCTCTCTCCACGATGAGATCAAAGCCGAGCCTTATCCCTTCCTTTCCCTCCTCTTACATGTGGGCCCAAAGGAAATTTTGGGAAATTACATATTGTAGGTGTGAAATCCAAACACAAGTGAGGGGTGGACGTCAGCCATCTTACAAGCCATCGTCTACGAGAGTAAAAATGACACAGGGATTTATACAAGTTCAGGGGTCTGAGAGGACTGCCCTACTCCTATCGGCGAGACAATGGGGTTACCTCTGAGGAGGAAGCCCCTGAGGGCTCACTAGTTTTAATATGCTTTCTTGTATTCTTTGTGAGATTAAGATACAAATAAGAGATATCTGAGGTATTTATAGGCTCTAGGACCTGTACAAATAACCGAAATATCCTCCAGGGATTGACATTTTTCTAGAATCTTATAGGTACCACAGTTGTACATAAATTACATCTTGGGATTGTGGCAAGCCCCCTAGGTTAACGAAAATTCTTGGGTCTTCTAGAATTCGGCAGGGCCATTGGCTTGCCCAGAGTTTTAGTATTTAAGCTGTGGCAATATCAGGGGGCTTACTCAAGGCAGTGTATCTAGTCTATAACAAAATGCCATTTTAGGGCTCCTTCGATTACAGGGCTGAGCCCCACATTTCCTCTTCTGGCGCTAGCTCAGTGTGTCAACGGCCCAGTTGGCTGGCCCGACTCGTGCGCAAGGGGGACAAAAGGGGACGCCCTTCACTCCCCTACCTTCGTGCGCCGCCAGCCTACTAAACAAAGAAGAGAAACAAGCGCCAGAGATGGAGGGAAGAAGGGCAAGCTCGAGCTCTTTTCAGTAAGCTTTTGCACCTCCTAAGGCTCTGAGAACCGGCGGGCAAGCCTCCTCCGGCCTAGTGGGTGTCTCCTAGCCATGGCTATGAAGATAGAAGAGGCATGGCCATGGAGGACAGCCGACATAGGTAGATGGAGCCGGAGCTCAAATCCATGTGGCTCGAGCGGAGAGGCGCGCGAGGACTACTCAAGCCCCAAGACGCGCCGACGAGGTGATCTCTCGCCGAAGACCCAGGAATGGTAAGCTTCTGATTCCCCTTTTGTTTCCAGTTTTTGATTCTCTTTTGAAGGATCGGAAATGGCAACAAAGGGGGGGGGTGAATGGTGCCTTTTAAAATTCCGCCCTAAGTATTCACTCACTTTTCAGCCAGGAGAAAATTGAAAATAGCAATGAAATCTTTGTTAAAACAGCAGTGAACTGCACCCTAAAATAACACTAAGAACTACAAAAAAACTGCACTACAAAACAGCACTACTGACTGAGAATAGAGCAGAGAAAACAACAATTGCAAGAAACACAAATTGCTGTCCAAAATAGCCTGAAAATGACAAAGTAAATGCTGAAAAGCACAAAGTAAAAGCTGAAAAGCACAAAGTAGAAGCTGAAAAGCACAAAGTTAAAGCTGAAAAGCACAAAGTAAAAGCTGAACCAAAAATCAGTAACTAGCAAAAGCCAAATAACCACAGATGGATAGCAGCAAAACAGTAGCAAAAACAGCAGATTTTTATAGATAATTTAACTTCTTAGATCTTTGCTCTCGGGAAAGAATTAGCCAACAGGCTTTGAGGTGATTCCCAGTTTAGAGCAAAAGAGAAAGAGGAAGATTGCAGCAGTGAGAACACAGGGAAAATATGCTAGAGAGAAGAGTGCTCTCGGGTATGAACTAGCCAAATGACCTTGAGGAAATACCCTGTTCAGAGCATGAAGATTTAGCAAATACTCGACCAACCCAAACTCCACAAAGAGAAGAACACAAGGATCAAATAATTTGCTTATGCAAATTAACTGACCAAATGGTCTTGAGACAGATTTCCACCATAAGCAAAAACCAAATAACAAACATAATCAGACAAGAGAGAATAAGACTAGCATATCAAACAAGCATTTCACACAATTAAACAAAAAGAGATGAACAATAAAGAAAGAACAGCTAAGAGAATAGAGGAAGAGAGATGAATGATTCATATAGAGGAATGATTACAAAATGGTTCCTATTCAGCCATCTCAACTCAATCTCATATCCTGGGCAACACAACACCTATAGAGATCAAGCACTAGAGAAAGCCCTAACTCCTCTCTCTCAAAACCCACACACACACATATGGAGAGAAAAATAGAAACCCTAGCTTTTACCACCACTCTCTCCCTCTCAAGAACATAAGCCCACACATGGAGAGAAAACTTTAACACTCATAGAGCACAAGCATTAGAGAAAACTCTAACACTCACACCCTTCTCTCTCTTTCTCTCATTCTCTCACACTAGAGAGCACCTCTATTTATAGCCTCCACTAATGGGTTTACAAGCCTACTTTACCCATTAGGTCATAACAACTCCTAGCACTTTATCCATTAGCTCTGAACAACCCATAGCACTAATGGATTTACAAACCACTTTACCCATTAGGTCACAACAACTCATGGCACTAATGGATTATCCCCTAACTAAATCCACTTCCTTTTGTGCAACCTTGTGTATTCACCAAAATGCCACTCCTGCATCTTCCAGGAAGCTTCCTCGTTTCTTGCCGTCCAAGTCTCGCAACCACTTTGAGTCCTCACCGTCTTCGACACATCCCGACCGCTCTGACCTCAGCACCACCTGTGCCTAGTCTGGTCACCTGTGTCTCGCCACGAGTCCGTCTCAAAGTCCTGCAGTCATCACCGACAAGAAAACACATCACATAGCACCGCACAAAATATTATAAATAAATCATTAGCATCCGTAAATAGCACAAAATGCCCGAAACAAATTCAAACTTTCTAGAACACGTGTCAATTACTCATCACACAACTGGGGTTACCTCCACATGGTCTCACATATTTGGTATGAGGGTTTGAGCCTGAGGCTTCTCATGGGAATCGACATGCGGCCACACGCTATGTCTAGACATAAGGGCGTAGCAGCAAGTGGAGAGAGGGTGGATGCCGCCAAAGGATAGCCTCGGCGACAGGCGAGCAGGAGTGAAGCGAGAGTGGGTTCGGCCTGTGATGAGCAGGAAGATGTTGATGGGGACAAGTCTCTGCCAGGGCGCATGTGAAGCTTGCTGCTGTCAAGGGGACTCGGAGGCTCCCATGTGCTCCCCGATTCCTGCTGCAAACTTTGTAGACAATAGTAGGTGAGGTAGATGGTTAGGTTCAGGGCCCCTAGCATTTGAAAAAATAGTTCAGGGCCTTTAGAACTCATGGGCTGAAGAGGCTGAGCTTAGTGTTTGAGCTTATTGTTTAGAGGCTGAGCTTAGTGTTTGAGCTTAGTCTTTGGCCCTCAACTTGTGAATCTGCTCACATTTTCTAGGAGCAAGAACAGTTCTTCACTCAAGATTGTCATTGAAATTGTAGGGCACGCCGAGGGGCATGGCATCCACTGCTAGGGTGCCTATGCTCGAGATTGGCTACTGGGTGTGGTGCGCTTGGACGTGCAGCTGCAGGGTGCTCGAGCATCGCTGGATTGACAAGCATAGCTTGTATAGCTATTTTATCTTCTAACCTGCAAGTTGAGCGAGCTACCCTTGCGGTCATGTGGTGGCAAACCTCCCATTTGCCTTCAGTGCCCTCTAAATCCTAAAGGAAGGTTTCCCACGGCGAGCTCACCAATTTGACCTTCTGGCACCATCGTGGCGTTAGGGCTCCGGCGAGCAAGACACCGGACATATAGATGCTAGGACGCGCAGCCATTGCTGAAGGGTGGAGGCGCAGCCACAACGTTGTGCCAGTGAGGTCAGATGATGCAACGAGCCTCCGAGGTGATCTCGAGTGCCTCCAAAGAGTAGTAATGCTTTCGCAGACACCACAATAGGGCTCGTGCATTGAGTGGTGTGACATCCTCACACGCCCACTGTGTGCTCCTTGTTGAACTGCCAAGAGCATGCCACACACTTGTTCCAGAGCGAACGAAGCGCGATCGCCAAGGGGCCATGGCGTGGGCACCGGGCATGAAGGCATCATGCGCCTGGCGTCGGGATGCCGGGTGCCGAGGTGACAGGGCGTCAAGGTGTGCAGAACACACGGACAACCAGGCATCTAGACACACGGAGCACATAGGGTGTCGGGGCACTAGGGCACATAGAGAAAGGGCATCAGGATACCGGGGTGCCAGAGCGTCGAGGCACACAAAGCGCACATAGGGCGCCAAGACGCCGGAGCGCATGGCGCGCACCAAGACGCCGGAGCGCATGGCGCGCACCAAGACGTGTTGCATCGGGTCACGTGGAACATGCTTGGCAATGTTCTCACACGTGCAAACTTGTCGAAGCATGCAGCATTTTAGACGGGATGTGGTACGATTGCACAACACTATAGTTAAGCCCCCCGTCCCTTGGACACTTTGAAGGACGCATGAGGGGCAAAGAGTCCTGAGGTCTTGTATCATGATGACCAATATGCTTGCTACGGTACACTGGGAACATTTTTGACATGTTCTTAGCATGGCACTTCTGTAGGGTGACAAAGACTTAGCCAAATTTCAGCTTGACAGGAATGCAGACACCCAAGATTTAGACAAATTCTGACTTGATGCCGCACGAGGCATGAGGGCTAAGGAATACGTGCGAGGCCATCTATGACTTAGAAGTTTTTGGCTCGGTGGGCACATGGGCGTCCAAGACTTAGCGCTGCCCGTTCCACGCGGGAGAACACCGCCGTCGTCGTGCACCTCGCCGCCTCTCTGAGTGCCACTGTTCCTCTCGGACCTCACGGCGGCCTTCGCCGTTCCTCACCGTCGTCCCCGTCCTGCCGGTGAGCGCCCACCTCCTCCCCGTGCTCACTCCGACCTCCCCGCCACCGGACTCCACCCATGTTCACGCCCACCCACGCCTCACTGCGCTCGCCCGCGCAGTCGCCGGACACAACACCGGACACACTTGCGCTCGCGCCCACGCTGCGCTGCCTTGCGTCGGCAATCCACGCCCCGCCACTTTGATCACCGCCGTTGGTCTAGATCTCGATCAGCGATCCAGATTGTGCCATGTGTCACTCCCTTGACCGTTCGATTCTGCCACCACCGCCACACCCGACCAAGCCACATCAGCCCTAGCCACGTGTCACACCATGTCAGCCCTAGTGCCACGTGTCATGCCACATCAGGCGAAACCCGTCCCTACGTGCCACATCAGCTGCCATGTTAGCAGCCACGTCAACCGTGCCGCAGCCAAGATCGCATGCCGCCACGCCGCTCTAGGCCGCCGCGATCGCCTCCCCCTCGATAATCGTTTCATGGACCGGGTCCACCGTGGACTTATTCTTCCGTGCACTGGGTCCACTGTTTTAGATGAAGGAAGTCACCTTCTTAGGCCATATGATGTCAGCAGAAGGAGTCGTAGTTGACCCCGAAAAAGTGAAGGATGTTTTGGATTAGAAGTCACCGTCATCAGTGACGCAGGTCAGGAGTTTTCTGGGTATGGTAGGATACTACCGTCGCTTCCTTAAGGGATTATCCAATGTAGCCAGACCCCTTACACAGTTGCTCAAAAAGGAAAAGAAGTTCACTTGGCGGCTAGAGTGCGAGAAGAGTTTTTAGAAACTGAAGGAGAGTTTGACCACAGTCCTAGTACTAGTATTGCCTGATATAAACAAGGATTTTGAGATTTATTATGATACTTCTCGCAAAGGATTGGGATGCGTATTAATGCAAGATAAGAGAGTGGTAGTGTATACGCCAGTTGAGACCACATGAGGAGAACTATCTTACACATGATTTGGAGCTAGCAGCCGCAGTGCATGCTTTGAAATTTGGCGTCATTATCTCATGGGTAATCGATATGAGATTTACATGGATCATAAGAGTATGAAATACATCTTTACCCAGTCTGAGCTTAACCTCAGGCAGAAGAGGTGGTTGGAGCTAATCAAGGATTTAATTTTCCGAGAGCCCGTTCTCCTCCGTCCTAGCTCTGATTGACCCCGTTCTTTTTTCTAAATTCATCTAAAATCGAGCTCTACCTTTTGGTTATGGTTTCAAGGTTTTTGGAGTTAATTTGCTTATCATTTTATGTGATTTTGTGATTTTGGTCGTTTTCTCTCCCGTTAGATTCTGATTCTAGAGGAGCAGGAGCGACGCTAGAAGACTTCGAGTACCTCGCTGAGCATAACCAAAGCAAGTCATGTCCTTTGATCATGTTGAATATAGTTTTCAATCTATTATTTATTTACTTTATTTTAAATTATCCTGCATCGCTATTTTAATACAACATTTGTACTTGGTAGTTATTACCTCATTTGATTAAATCCCTCAATAATTTTGTACACCATGATGCCATTGTCACCATAGGCTGGGAAATTTATTAGTGATGCTATGCTAGATGTCACATGGGTTGTATGATTAGAATGTTTAGCCTACTTAGTTTACGAATGGGTTTATCATCGCATGTGAATAATTAATTTGATTTAATGAGATATGGAACCGTGGTTGGTGCCACAGCTATAAAATTTGTGCCATGACATTGGTGTGTTATTGGCGTAGTTATAGAAACTTGGTTTTCACTTGGGCGAGTGATTATGCATGCAGTGTCGATTCACTTTGTGGGATGTGGCAGTCTCTCCCAGGTAATATTAAGGACTTAACTTTGTGTGCCATTGATCTGAGCTTTTTCGTGCAAACCACATGTCTAGTATGGGATAGACCTGGTTGATTAATTTGGGATGTTTCAATTTCAATCCCGCCATTGTGATGAACATAGTTGCTGATTTCCATGTGGCACTAGGGGGTATGATGCGAAACCCTAGCGGATGGGATTGAGTTGGAAATGAACTTTGTAACGGCCTTGCTGTGATTTCCTTATATCGAGGCTAATCACATTGTATGGGTACAGTTGTGCAACCTCTGCAGAGTGTAAAACTATTCGAATAACCGTGTCCTTGATTATGGACAACGCTCGGTAATTTCACACGAGGGGTAGAGACTTCATGAAAACTTGTGGTTTATGGTTGGAAAGTGAATGGTTAGTTCGCCAAAAATCCAAATAAAATAACAGGGCTCTAGAAAAATAGCAAATAAATTCTAAAAATTCACCAAAAATATCAAAAAATACAATGAGACCTGAGGAACTCAAATAAAATATTTTTAACTTATGTTAATGTTTATTTTAATTATATTAAATTCTTTTACATTCTAAAAATTTAATTTAAGCTAGATTAAAATTTAGAAAAGTTTCAAAAATTAAATTTTAAATACAGGGTTTTAAAAACTCCAGAAAATCAGGATGTTACAAACCTTACCCTCCTTAAACAGGATCTCGACCCCGAGATCCAAGCCTACTAAGAGAAATAGGTTTACCGGGTGCGACGTTGGAGACGACGTGGTTCAGGCTTCCTCTAGCAACGCTCTGAGATTGCTGATTGCCTTGAGCTGATGATGTTCCACAGCTTGCTCCTGAAGAAAAGGTCTTGGCAGGTGTACTTCCGAGGTTGAATGGAATGGGCATGATTGCTTGATGCTTCTGCGGGCAGTTGCGAGCGAAATGGCCTGGCGCTTTGCAATTGAAACAATTAGATGAAGCTGCAAGGTTTGCATCCCTTTGGGGTTGATTGCTGACATTGATAGGGCGTGGTCCCGAATTGTCATGACGGGTCACTGGAGCTAGGGTCTTGAAATCTGACTGTTGTGGTACACGAGCTGGCTGGTAGGTGTTGAGCTTTGTCCTTTGAGACTGCTATAAGTGAACTCCTTGTTGGCTCATCTTCCTCTTGTGAAATTCTTCCAACTCACGGTGGGACTCTTCAATAAGTATGGCCTTATCCACTATGTGCTGAAAACTGACATAGTCATTGCCCACGACCTGCACTTTCAATCCTGGATTCAAGCCTTTCTTGAACCTCTTCTGGCGAGCAGCATCTGTGGCTACGTCCTCTGGCGCGTAGCGAGCTAGCTGAGTGAATCTATTGAGGTATTCACTCACTGACATGTTGTTCTGCTGCAGCTCTCTGAACTCATCCTTCTTCATATCGATCACCCCATCCATGACATGGGCGTGACGGAAAGCAGTTGTGAACTCTGCCCAAGTGATACTGCCATGGTCCTCGTGAGTCGCATAGTAGTTCTCCCACCACTCTGTTGCTACTCCCTCAAGCTAGTGTGCTGCATACATCACCTTCTCCCTGTCTGTGCACTGGGCCAGGTTCAGTTTCTTCTCAACTGAACGGATCCAATCATCTGCCTCCAAAGGCTCTGAAGAACTAGAAAAGGTAGGCGGTCTCGTCCTTATGAACTCTACATAGCTGGACTGCTGACGTGGTGGGGGTGGGGGTACTGCCTCCTGGTGCTGACGCTGAATCATAGCCTGCATGTTTTGCATCATCGTCTACATCATTTGAGTCTGGGCCACCAGGAATTGACTGAGGGCCGGGTCCAACACTAGGGTTCCCTGGGGTGGCTGAGCTGCATTGCTCCTGGATCTGGTTTGCTTTGCCGCGCTTTGCCAGAGTCTGGTATCAACCATTCTCTTCTTTGCTTTGAAAAGAAAAACAGCTCACGATCGACTTTGTCGGGTTTTAAAGATAAGAGGGAAACAACATAGACGATAGGTAAATTCGTCTTAGGGGGATTTTCTGATGGCAACCTAAACTAAACAAACACTTAGCCGAAAAAGGCTAACAACAAAAACGAGAGAAAACTCCAATAAAAAGTTGACATGATTGTAATATAATGCTTTTAAGGGCAAAACTTGCAGCTTACATCACACACAACGGCAAGAAAAAGCAAAACGGTCTATACGATGCTAAAACTATAACATGGCTTTCTTCTGATGGCTCGTAATCTTCATGGTAGTCTTCAATCTTGTCTTGGGACCTATTGGGTGCTCCCTTGATCTGAACTTCACAGCAACGTTCGAAGAATTCCAGGTCGACTTCCTCTTTGATTATGGGACACTCGAAACCTATTGAGAAGTCAAATTAAGTTTCAAAAATAATATTTCAGAGGAAGCAAAGATTAAGAATCCTAGGAATAAAGTAAGAATAGAGAATCACTAGATATTCATTTTTGTTGATTTGATTTAGAAAATAGATTTTGAAATTGGGCTAAAACGACAACTCTAACTGGGGCTTCGTTCTACAGTCGATATAGCTCTGATACCATCTCTGTCGAGACCCAAATATGCAAATCCGGACTCTCTGTGTATACTGTACTAGTCCCAGGATCACGCTAGTGCACACAGTCAAACATAGAGGTAATCACAACCATATACACGATAAAATAAAGAAAAAACTCAAATATCGATAAATCTCAAAAGTACGACCTTATGGCCAAGCTTACAATGAACTAGCCTGAAGGGCTTAATAAAAACTAGCAGCGGAAATCCAAAATAAAGCGTAATGGCTAATCGACATGCCCACAGGCTATCGAGTGGAGAATGAAGCCTAATCCTTGTAGTCGTCGAAGTAACCTCCTTCTGGAACCTCTTGCTGGTGATAATCCTCTTTCTCAATGTAACATCCTATTTTTCTGCAATTTTTGAAGCCAGAATTTTAAAAATGAATTTTCTCGAATTTGCTGAATTTAATTCAAGCTTCAAATGAATTTTTAGAATTTAAAATAATTTAATATGATTAAAATAAACATTAACATAAGCTGGAAATATTTTATTTGGATTCTTCAGGTCTCAAGGAATTTTCTGGTATTTTTGGTGAATTTTTGGGATTTATTTGCTATTTTCTAGAGCTCTCTGAGGTTTATTTGAATTTTCTGGAAAAGAAAAGAAATAAGAAAAACCCCCGAGCCACCTCAGCCATCCGATCCTCCCCGCGCCACACGTCAAGGTCGCGTCGGCCCACCCCGCCGCTCACCCGCCCCCGCCTACCTCGCCTCCGCGCCGTCCGATCGCCCCTCTCGCCACGCGTCGCCTCCCCGCAGCCGCCGTACCCCTTTCCCACCCTCGCTTCCAAGCCGCCCGATCGGTCCCGCGCCACGCGTCGTGCATCCGCCGCGCCCGCTCGCTCGAACCCTAACCCTAATCCCGCCGCCCGCGCGCCCGCATCCGCGCCGTTGGTGAAGCCACGTGGCGGCACCAGCAAAATCCCGCCCGCGCCCGCGCGATGCCGTTGGATGCGTCCATGCGTCTCAATCGCGACCGTCTAAACCCCGCGTCGCTGTCGCTCCGAACCGTAACCGATTGGAGCTCCTCGGTTCACGTGTTAAAACCCGCTGCCCCGCCTCGGTTCGCGTGCCCGCTCGTCGCCACCGCCGAACCCTAGCCTCCGCTCTCCCGCGCCGCCGCCGTCGTTCCCGGGCTGCCGTCCCCATCGCCGCGTTACCTCCCGGTCGCCGCATCGCGGACGCGCGCCCCCTCGCCTTGGCCGCGCGACTGCGCCGCGGCGCTTCGCGCCGCGGCGCCTCGCGCGCGCGCCGCCGCCGCGTCGCCGATCCGTTCCCGCGCCGGCCACGCGCCGCCATCTCTCGCCCCGCCGCGCCGCGCGCGCTCTGCGACGCCTCGCGCGTCGTGCGGCCACGCGTCGGCGATCCGCACATCGCCTGCCTCTCGGCCGCTTCATCCCCGCCGTCGCCCCAGATCCGAATCCCCGCCGGATCTCGCCGCGTGTCGCCTCCGCGACCGTCGGATCCCCGCCGCCGTCGAGCCACGCCGCGTCACCCTCCCACGTGGCACGCCACGTCAGCCCTAGGGCCACATGGCATGACACGTGGCAGCCACGTCAGCAAATCCTCGCCCCCGGGTGCCACGTGGCAGCCACGTCAGCCGCCACGTCAGCAGGTGACACGTGGCAGCATCAGCAGCTGCCACGTCAGCACCTCCCCGCCGCGTCAGCACTGCCGGCCCCTGCGTTTACTGTTTGGTGCGCCGGGTCCACCGTGGACCAGTTCTACCGTGGGCCGGGTTCACAGCACAGTAACATTTTCTAATTTTCCCGATTTAATTCCTGATTAATTTTCCGAGAGCCCGTTCTCCTCCGTCCTAGCTCCGATTGACCCCGTTATTTTTTCTAAATTCATCTAAAATCGAGCTCTAGCTGTTGGTTCTGGTTTTGTGATTTTTGGAGTTCATTTGCTTATCATTTTATGTGTTTCTTTGGTTTCGGTCGCTTTCTCTCTCGCTAGATTCGGATTCCGGAGGAGCATGTTCCGCGCCCGAAGACCAGGAGTACCTCGCTGAGCATAACCAAGACAAGTCGTGTCCTTTGATCATGTTGAACCCAGTTTGCAATCTATTATTTAATTACTTTGTTTTAAATTACATTGCATCGCTATTTTTATTCAAACACTTCTACTGGAAGTTATCGTCCCAATTGAGTTTATCCCTCCTTGATATTTTGGAATGCCATGATGCCCTTGTCACCATAGGTTGAGAAACTTACTAGTGATATATGATTATTGTCACATGGGTTGTACGAGTAGATGCTTAGTTTTGCTTATAATTGCGAATGGTCTTATCATCACATGTCAACCTTTAATTTGATTTAATGATATGTGGAACTGTGGTTGGTGCCACGTTTAATAAAATTTGTGCCACATCATTGGTGTGTCGTTGGCTTGGTTATACAAATTTAGTTTTTGCACTCAGGCGAGTGATCGTGCAGTAAAGGGGGAAGTGCAGATGTACTTTGGGGGATGTGGTAGTCTCGCCCGGGTAATGTTAAGGACTTAACTTTGTGCGCCATTGATCTGAGCTTAATCGTGCAAACCACATGTCTATTATAGGATGAACCTGGCTGATTAATTTGTAATATTTCAATTCAATTCTGCCATTGTGATGGACATGGTTGCCGATTTCCATGTGGCGCAAGGGGGGGTGTGATGCGAAACCCTAGCGGGCAGGATTGGGTTGAGGTAGAGCATTGTAAAGGCCTTGTTGTGATATCCTGAGATCGAGGCTAATCACATCGTGTGGGTACAGTTGTGCAACCTCTGCAGAGTGTAAAACTATTCGAATAGCCGCGTCCTCGGTCATGGACATTGCTCGGGGATTTCACACGAGGGTTAGTGTTTTCACTTATAACTTAGTGGTTCATGTTGGGGGTGGACAGGTAGTTCACTGTTGGTTTAGCTTGTGAATTGGTGTTCACAAGTGGTTCAAGTTTATTCTTTTGATTATTTATTATTATTGTTTTCAGTTAACGTTCGCTTTCAAGTTATTTATTATATTTCATTGTGAAATGCCTTTATGCAAATTAACCTTTCAGCCTTCCTTTGGTAAGCCTTGCATATTATATTGCATTCACTTGTTACAAACGACTTGCTGAGTACCAATGTACTCACGGCTTTACGCCTATGTTGCTCAGTTGAGGGAGAGGAGTATTATCAGCAGGAGGTTCCAGAAGGAGAGTACTACGACGACTTCACGGATTAGGCCGTTCTCCACTCGATAGCTTTGTGGGCTTGTCGATTGGCCGCTACGCTTTATTTTGGATTTCATTGCTATTTTGTTAAGCCCTTCGGCTAAAGATATTGTAAGCTTGGCCATAAGGTCGTACCTTTGATATTTTATCGATATTCGAGTTTTCCTTTATTATTATCGTGTGTATGACTGTGATGACATCTATGTTTGACTGTGTGCACTAGCGTGATCCTGGACTAGTGCAGTTTACACAGAGAGACCGAATTCACATATTCGGGTCTCGACACCCAACTGAGCAACATTGGGCATAAAGCCGTGAGTACATTGGTACTCAGCAAGCCATTTGTAACAAATGAATGCAATATAGTATGCAAGGCTTACCAATGGAAGGCTGAAAGGTTAATTTGCAAGAATTGACATTTGAAGGTAAATACAGTAAATAGATTGAAAGCGAACTTTAAGTAAAACAATAATAAATAAATAATCAAAGGGATTGAAATAAACCACCTATGGACCTCCCATCCATAAGCTGAACCAACAGTGAATTAACAATTCACTGTCTAACCACAATCCATAAGTTTTCAGAAATAACTATACCTTATGTGAAATCACCGAGCATTGTCCATGACCGAAGATGCGGCTATTTGAATAGTTTTACACTCTGCAGAGGTTGCACAACTGTACCCATTCGATGTGATTAGCCTCGGCCTAAGGAAATCACAATAAGGCCTTTACAATGTTCAATCTCAACTCAATCCTGTCTGCCAGGGTTTTGCATTACACCTCCCCCTGCGCCACATGGAAATCAGCAACCATTTTCATCTCAATGGCAAGATTAAAGTTGAAACATCGCAAATTAATCAGCCAGGTCCATCCCATACTATACATGTGGTTTGCACAGTAAGCCTCAGATCAATGGCGCACAAAGTTAAGTCCTTAACATTTCCCGGGCGAGACTCCCACATCCCTCGAAATGCACCAACACTTCCCCCTTTACCGCACGATCACTCACCTGAGTGAAAACCAATTTTTGTATAACCACGCCAATGACCGTAAAACTAAGCATTCTATCGTACCAACCCATGTGACAAATAATATAGTATCACTATTGAATTACCCAATCCTACAGTGACAATAGCATCATGGTGTTCAAAGTTATCAAGGAGGGATGTAGACAGTTGAGGCAATACTACCAAGTACAAGGTTTTGTAATAAAGTAGCGATGCAATGTAATTTAAAATAAAGTAATTAAATAATAGATTGCAAACTAGGTTCAACATGATCAAAGGATACGACTTGCCCTGGTTATGCTCAGCGAGGTACTCTTGGTTTTCGGGCGTAACTCCTGCTCCTCCAGAATCGAAATCTAACGAGAGAGAAAACGACCGAAACAAGAAAAACACATAAAATGATAAGCAAATGAAATCCAAAAATCATAAAACTAGAACCAAAAGATAGAGCTCGATTTTAGATGAATTTAGAAAAAAGAACGGGGTCAATCAGAGTTAGGACGGAGGAGAACAAGCTCTCAGAAAAATAATCCTAAAGAAAATCCAGTAAATTCAGAAATTACACTGTGCTGTGAACCCAGCGTACGGTAGGACGAGTCTACGGTGGATCCAGTCCATGAAAAAGTGTACACGGAGGGGAGGTGCTGACACGGCGAGCTAGGGCTGACGTGGCAGCAACTGGTGTCGACACGTGGCACTTGCTGACGTGGCATGACACGTGGCACCGAGGCTCGGGTTGGGCTGATGTGGCGCTGATGTGGCGTGACACGTGGCATGCCACGTAAGCTAGGGATGATGTGTCTTGCCACGTGGGTAGGGTTGACGTGTCGCGTGCGGGCGCGGCAGCGGCGGTGGGCATCGGTGCGGGATCCGACAATCGAACTGTGACACGTGGTTGCATCTGGTGCGTTCATTCGGATTTGGACATGCGGCTCAGATCGAGCGGACGGGGTTCGGTGGCGGGGTGGATTGCCGATGGTGTACGACGCGTGGCAAGCATAGCGTGGACGCGGGCGGGCGAACGCGAGCTGGTTTGGGTCGCGCGGACCGAGGCCTAGAGTCCAGCACGGGCGACGACGAGCATCGCGCACGGCGGAGGGGAAGGAGGTCCGGCAGGCATGGGGATGACAGGGAACGATGGCGGCTTACCGGCGGCGGGGTTCCGGCGTCGGTGCGGACAGTGACAGCGGGCTCCGAGAGAGGCGGCGGCGCTCCGGGGGAGGGGGAGAACGGCGGCGAGGTCTCCGGCGGCGAGGCGAGGTGCGGCGGCGGAGGCGGCAATATGCTCCAGTGTTGGCACGGCGGCAGAGCTCAACGACGGAGGCGGTGGACACGGGAACTGAGGGCGGTGATGCGTTTATATGCACGCATGTCGAGACGAGTCCCGGGAGGAGACGACACGGATGCGAATCGGAGACAAAGCTGGGCACATCGACGTGCGAGGGTGGGGCGGGATTGCGACGTGTGGCGGTGGTGGGAAATCGAACGGGCGTGGGAGGTGCAGCGCTAGGGTAGGAGCGGGCGTGGGCGCGGGTTAGGGTTAGGGCAACGCGGGCGCGGGTGGCCAGAATGCGCGCCATGTGGCGCATCGGGCGGCCGGGGTGGATGCGCGCGGGTGAGGTGAGCCGAGGGGCGGGCGCGCGGGAGCGCGCGGCGGATCGCTGCCGCGTGGCAGATCGATCGGCCATAGTGAGAGTGACAGGGGCGGCTAGGGACGCGGGCGGCGCGCGCGGGAGAGGCTGACGCATGGCGACGGGGTTGGGCCGAAGGGGGAGGTGGGCTGGAGGGAGTTTCGGCCCGAGGAATTTTAGGATTTTTCTCCCGTTTTTCTTTTTTCAAAAATCCAAATAAAATCACAGGGCTCCAGAAAAATAGCAAATAAATCCTAAAAATTCACCAAAAATATCAGAAAATACCTTGAGACCTAAGGAACTCAAATAAAATATTTTTAACTTATGTTAATATTTATTTTAATTTTATTAAATTCTTTTAAATTCTGAAAATTCAATTTAAGCTAGATTAAAATTCAGAAAAATTTCAAAAATTAATTTTTAAAAATAGGGTTTTAAAAACTCCAGAAAATCAGGATGTTACAATCGGAGAGTTGCCCATGACACTAGGGGTCATACTCCCCAGTGGGCTTAGAGGCACCTATGAGGCTAGGTTGCGGGAACCTCGGATGTGTGCTCATGACACTAAGTCGTAGGCACACTGAAGGGCCACTTGTGTGACTAAGTCATGGGGCACCAAAATATGAGGGTTGTGGAGCCCTTTTACCCCGTAGGTGGGGGTTTTTAGCTAGTGACCGGGAGTGCATGAGAATACTTAACCCTTGCCAAGCAATAGAGCGAGGCACGTAGTGGCCCGGAGGTCGTTCGGTGCTCGACCTGGTGTCTAAGGAGGACGAGTCCTCAGCACATCCATCAACTTGGGCATGGGGCCCAAGTTGTCACTCATGTCTTGGGTCTAGTAGGACGCGAGCCACCATGGTGGAGGTGATGGACGTCCAAGACACCTTGGACTTTTGTTAGGGGAGACCACGGAGGTCATATGCTCTATGCACCGCGGGGGGTGAAATCCCATGCAGGGAAAGTGTCTTGAGAGCCCAATAGGGACAACGAGATTTGTAGGTCAGGATTATCCCCTAACAGTAATGCGTTAAGGGGCAGCTCTTGTAGCTAATCTTCATCGTCTTGCAGTTAGAGACGTAAAGGGTCCCGGAGGTGGTGGTTGGCCCCAGCACCCCTAGCCCTCTGTTGGCGAGGGCACTTTGAGTTTCCCGCCCTTGGCTAGACCCTACATTGACCAGCACAAGGGAGAACATTCTTGGGAGCCCCAGGGCACGTAGGATGTTGTCCATCCTGGGGTGGAGGGCCTTGATCACCAATGATGTTGTGTGCCCAAGGCTCCTCCGGAAAGTGAACTTGTTATCCATGAGCTCATTGCACTCCAGAGCTGGAGGAGGCCTCATGGACTTAGAGTATTTATTGGTAGGAGCCATAGCCTTTCGTCAATTAGCTATGGTCCCCACAATTGGCACTAATGTTGTAGGTATGAAATCCAAATACAAGTGAGGGGGTGGATATCGACCGTCTTACAAGCTGTCGTCCATGAGAGTAAAAATGAAACAGGGATTTATATAGGTTCGGTGGTCCGAGAGAACCACCCTACTCCTGTCAGTGAGCCAATGGGGGGTTACCTCTAGCGAGGGAGCCCCTGAGGTCTCACCAATTTCAATATGATTTCTTGTATTCCTTCTGAGCTTGAGATACAAATGAGGGATACATGACATATTTATAGGCTCTAGGGCCCGTACAAATGACTGAAATACCCCTAGAGGACAGCTACCCTATGGGTACAAGTGGGGATATTATTGTCTTTTCTAAGTATAGGTCCAGTTCTTGGACCTCCAGGCAAATGTCTTCTGTAGAGCAAGTCCCGCGTGTGAGGAGTAAAATTATTCCTCTGACATTACCAAAATGCCCAACAATCTAAAGCTTAGTTCCTCTACATATTTAGAATCAAGTATTTCAAAAGCTCAATCTAAAGCTTGCTCTAATTATAAATTGCTAGAAGCTATACTCAATTAATTTTAGATATCCATTCCATAAATGCTTTATCATGAAACACTTTCTTGCACTAACTGTTCTAATCTTAACATAAAAATAGAAGCATCGACTAGACAACTTAATGATTTTGCCTCAGTCTAGTACTTCTAAGAATCTTGTAAATGAACCTGTTAAATGCACAACTTGTTCCACTTTATTTAAGAGAGATGAGAGTAAGAAATAGCACTTATAGTAAATAGGTTTTGAAGAAATATCTCTAGTTGTGAAACTAATGGCCATGCTAATCAAGGTCACGACCTACAGTTGATATGCTCTGATACCAGCTCTGTCAGACCCAGATTTTCAATCCAGAATTCTCTGTGATTCCACCGCACCATTCTCTGGATCAGTAGATAGTGCTCACAGATACATTACTGAACATCAAAGTACATATCAAGTGAAAGCATAATTATAATAGAATACTTACACATGGGCCGATTAGGCCGAAAACAGCGAAAGCAGTAGCGGAAATGAAGCACATAGGTGGGACCCACAGAACATGCCTACAGGCAGCCAACTGAGGGTTTGCGACCTAATTCTTGGCCTTTTCATCTTCTTCTTCACCATGACCAGGCACATTGCTGAAGTGCGGCGATTTGACTCCTGATTCTAGATTTTTGTGAGCGAGAGTGAGCACACAAACCACCGTGCTCCGCGAGCCAACGCACAGAATGCAGTTATATAACATGTATGGCTTGCCAAAGGATAGGCTCGGGTTAATTTATTTACCGAAAATTGCATTTTAAAGGACTTAAGATTAAGTGTAGGAAATTCCTAGACTTAGCCTTTTGGACTAAAATCATAATACTTTTGACTGAAAGATTTATAGAATAAGTACAGATCTCACCCACCGAAGCATGTTATTTGTACCACATAGCCAATTTTCAGCGCTATAGCCGCTTAACTTACCACTGGGATGACATCTAGGACAACTCAAATTAGGACAGTCCATCGTCCTTCATTTTCCCATTCCATGTCCCAACCGTAAAAATTGATTTTAAAATAGAACTATATCAGAGTTAAGTTCCCATGTCCACTCTTGACCGTGGGCACGACTATTCGAATAGTTTTGACTCTGCAGAGTTTGTACACTTTCATCACAAGAGACAATCCGCCCGTTGCCCCACATGATTCCTTAGTCATGCAGTTGAGTAAATCATCACAGTAACCTTTCAATACTACCTGGCCTTGGGGTCTCATATCACCCAATGGGTTGCTCCCACTTGCGGTGGAACCCATATGTTGCGCGGGATGTTAGTCACTCATTTACTAGCGCCTTAAGGCTCCACTCCTCATGCGCTAGTAAAATAGAGAAACAATTCACCCTCCACTCGGTGTCCCTTTAGCCACCCCAAGCCCTGGCCTTCTTTCCCCCAGTCTATGAGATGAGTTCGAAGTTCGGTAGGATTTAGTTAGTCAAGTTGCATTTTGTAGACTCGTGGTTGTACTATTTTACAATGGGAGGTCATGACCCGATTCAGTCCTTGTATTATCTGGGTGGTTCTACCACAAACCACACACTCGTGCACACTAGTGCACCACACCCTTGAACCAGCCGCCCAGCCGCATAGGCAATTTGGGGATTTTTGGGGGCATAAAATAATAACCATATCAGAAATACACGACCATTTCCAACTACAATTTTCCCAAAATTGCTCTTTGCTTTTGCATATGAGATCGGGATATTCTCAACACCCCCGGAAACTAAGCATTGCTAGGCCGTAAAATATAAACGTAACTAATTTTTGAAACAATTACATTTATAGATTTTTCCTAGGGTAACAAGCTTCATAGTATAATATGCCAGGAAAGTACAATAGTGGCATTTAATAAAAGGGCAGCTAGCTAGAGCATGAAATCAACATAATAGCACATAAAATAACAACATGCAATTGATAATTTAAAGGTAAATAATTTTCTAAAAGTGGGAATTCAAAATGATAAAAGTATGGACTCGCCTGGCGCAATTTACCACGGTCTTGAGCTCACTCAAGGCTTTCTTGTTTGTCGATCTCAAACTTTTGATCTTCATCGTCTTCTGGATCGTGGTCTTGTTGGATCCATTGTTTCTCCAAGGTTCTAGTCTCTAATTACGTGCTAAACAATGGAATCCAATAAAATCAAATAACTCAAAAAGATCCAAGTAAAATCCAAATAAACTCAACTGAAGCTTTATTATGAGTTAAAGGGTAGGATTGATTGGATGCGGAGATTTGACGGAGTCAACGGGGTTGGAGCGGAGCGAGGAATGGCAAAAGGATAAAGGATGTGTTATGGTGGGAGGAGTATTTGCTGGAACATTCTGCTTTGAGTTCAAGGATGGCTAGGCATAGCCAACGGTAGATTACCATGGTTCGACTTATTTTATTTAATAAATTCTTTTATAATTTTTATATTTATCAAGGAAGTTCCATGAGTTAGGGTATACTCATGGACAGATGTATGAATTTGACTGAACAGTATTTTATCGAGTGCTAACATTCATGGATTAGGGCACGGGTTTTATACGTGAGGTGCGCCGATTGAACTTATTTAATTTATTTTAGAGTTCATGTTTTGTGACACTTCATGCTGTGATATTTTATGTGGTTTCCAATTTAATCAAGTGGTTAACTGAATGATTGACTTGCTAATTCTTTAAAGCGTGAGATCACTTAATTTCATAGGTGGTATTATTTGATGTGGTCCAAGTTTTAACTTGTTTAATAAAACACAATTAACTATTCATATGCTCAGGGGATTTTAAATAGATGCATCATATGATTCTTTTTAACTAAGACGTCCTATTAATTATTTGCAATTTGATAATTCATGTGGCGAAATCTTGTTGCACCCTTTATCTTTAATTTATGATGAACATTCAGATTGGAAGAACTAATAACTATTCGAGTGTTTTAACTTTTCAGCTTGCTGAGGCCTCTCTATAAATTTGACTTTTTATCTGGGAGAGCAGTCCTTGCATGATCTTGCTTTAGCTAACTTTTATGTGGGAATTAATTCATTAGTTTTTATATTTCAAGTAAATATTGTTAACACATCTTACTACTCTAGATCAATTACCTAGCTTCTTTTAGATGTGTAACTACTCAAGGTTAGTTCTTCCAACATTTTTATTTTATTAGAACCATACTATATTTACCCCTATTATTACATGTATATATATTCATAACTAGATCATATGCCATTGTACTTTTATTTATGTTTATGCCAACTATTTGTACTAACTACTATTTAAAAGGGCCTTCATGACATTTAAGCTTTAAGCACCTACGGTTTACACAATGCATACCTAAGGCATACTATTTATATTTGGATCTTATCTAATTATATGCAAGACGACCTCTAATCGTAAATTTTATAGTGGTTTAACATTTAAGTCAATTAATCAATATTCGAAAAAGGATTCTCATCAAGTTCTGGTGTCTAGAAATATTAGTTAGGGCTTAAACCTTATATTAGTCATCTCTATAATCTTTACTAAATATGAAAGGCCTTGCGACTTTATTCTTTTTGGCTACTTTTAATTTCACAATTACATTCAAGATTAATTACAAGGTACATCTCATCTCATTATCCTGCTAACTTCTTGGTCGTCATGAAGTCTTGGGCAAAATTGATTACGTATAAAGCTTCGTATTATGCTTCAGGATTTAGATCTTTGGCCAAAACATTCTTTTTGTTGGAGTTACGATAATTACTGGTAATTCACAATTCGCAGTGTAATTCTTGTTTCATTAATTTTTACAAAGGGATTAATATATCAATCTTTGTCAGAATGCAGTTAATCAAGATTAAAATTCGATTTCTTTGTATGAGTCTTTGTTACTGTTATGTGAAAGATATGCACACATCAGTTTTACTTCAACTCGGCTGGGGCCCCATTGGTCAGAGATAGAGAGGGGGAAAAGATGCGGAGGGAGGCAGGGGAAATGGGGCGCAGTCGGCTGAAACAGATGGGAGAGGGGTTCGACGCACTGCGACAGTAGCGTCGCCGGCGAGGAATAGCCGGGGAGTTGCCAGTGAGCAGCAAAACAGGACCCCGGCATGTCAAGGGAGCAAGATACGGTGGCTGCGTGGCTCCCGACGGTGCAAGAGTGGCTCGGGAGCGGCTCTCAGTTGCCAGAGTGGAGCTCAAGGGCGACAGCGACTGTTGAAGAAAGAGACGGGAAATGAGGGTGAGCACGAGCATGTAGGAGGTAGAGGGATACTCACCGAGCTACTGGTCGAACCGGAGGGGGTCCGAGGTGGGCCAACACAGTGAGCCTGCGGCGGCGAGATGAGGTTCACGTGGAGGGAGAAGCTCGGGCGACGAGGGGGCTCGGCATCAGTTGGGGAGGCAAGAGGGCACCTCCAAGAGGCTTCCACCAGAAGGAATCAAGCCAGAGTGCCTTGCGGAGGAGATGGCCGAGGTAGGGGCTCCGGCGGTCGAAATCGGGGAAAAATGGCAAAGCGACGCTTGTGCTTCGGAGAAAACTCAATCGTCCACTGGAGGATGTTCCTAGGAGGGGAAGCACGCCGTGACGCGGGTGGAGAGGGGAGATCACCACCAGAGCGGCCGACGGCGGCGGCGGCGTACACGGTTGAGGTGAAGTGGGGGAAAAGAAGAGAAGGGCATGGGGGGCAAGGGTGAGCTTAGAGCTTCTATAGCTGGGGAAAGGGGAGACTGGGGGCGCTGTAGCTGACATCGGGGAAGCTTGGCGCGGTATGGGTGGCGGAGTGGCTGGGCGCAGGGCATGGGCGAAGGAATGGGGGAGGTGATGGCATGGCATGGGCGGTGAGGCATGGGCGTGGGCGAGGGGACAGCGGGCGCATGGGGAGGAAGAAACGGGGTGAAGGGGAAACCGGGCGCTCGTGAGTAAAACCGGGGACGCTGGTGCACTCGCGCGGGAGGAGGAAGAAAAGCCAGGCAGGGCCAGGGAAAGGTGAGAGGAGGGTGAAGCTGCCGGGTGGGGCACGGGGCGCGTGGAGGAAAAGAAAGAGAGGAGCGCCGGCCCACTTGGCAGAGAGGGAAGAAAGGAAAGGAAAGGAGGGAGAAAGAAAAAGGGAGGTGGGGCCCACGGGCAGTGAAAGAGAAAAGGGAGAGAAAGAGAAGGGAAAAAGAAATGGTCTTGCTGCAATTTGTGAAACTCTTAATATTCAAATTTGGAATAGCAGCTAATTTCTGAATTGAATTACCAAATATAGTTTATTTTATTTTATTTAATTTACTTTTGCTTTGACTTCTCTATGCGCATTTTTGAGGCACACTGGTATATATTTACGCAAAATTCAGATATTGCTCCCTCAAATATTTGTGCTTCTTTTTCGAATGCACACTTTTGTTTTATTGTCTTACACCTTATTTTTGTTTTGCATTTAAATTGTTTTGTATTTGCTATATTTCTTTCACTTTTATTATTTTCATCTTGGGAGTTATGTTCGAATATTAATTTGCATAACTCCATTTTTAGGAAAGCTCAGAAAAATGGCAAGAGAAATTTGAATGCCAACAAGATGTAAATAAAAATTTTAAATTCTTTCAAATTTTGCTTGCTTCAAAATTCAGGATGTTACAAGGTGCTAGCTCATTAGCTCAAAAGAATTCTAATTATGTTAAATTTCATTGCACCTACTGTAGAAGAGATGGACACTTACATGAATTTTTCTTTAGGCGTGCAAAGAAAGAGAAGAAGGAAAGATTGAATGCTTTATGATAACACTAGGCTTTTAGAAAGCTTTCATGATGGCTTTAAATTTGTTTCACGTGCTGGCCGTTTGGGATATAATTTAAATTCTTTTTGGTATTCTGGTCACCCAAATGCACGTGATTTTAGCTCTAGTTTTGTTGCTATTCCTCCATATTGTTTGTGTGAGTACTAGATTTCTAGATCTTATCTCACTTAGCCGCTTGATACTTCTCGGTTTGTTCATTTGCGGAGTTGGGGGTATGTCATCCAATGGAATTGTTATGAGGGAGAATTCTTTTTGTATATCATTGTAAATGATTGTTTTTTTGTTATTGAGAACTTGAATTATTATTTAGCCAATAATTATGAAACAAGTCATGATATGCATTTTGAGCTTTCTTGATTATGATTTTACATGTGTAGCTTGGGAAGGTCATAATTAGCTATTTATTAAATTTGTCAACTTGAATAAACAACATGGCAAGGCTAAATTCTTTAGCAATGTTTTGATTAGAGTGATTACTTCTTCAGATGTTCATGTTTATATACCTAGTTAAATCCTGATTCTATGTCAAGTCTAAATTTGAGTCATTCTAGTTCCTTCTTGAATCAGTTTTACCTTTTCTAGAAATACATGTGGCAAATTGTGGTGAAATTGCTAATTTTGTATGTATCTGAATAATTCTTTTCCATGAGATAGCTTGTTATTGCACTAGACATGAACTTGAAGGGAGTTTTATATGATCGAGATCATGAAACCTTAAACTTTGTGGCTTGGCATGATCGAAAAGTAAGGCTTGAGATGCTATAATTAATGAAATGTAATTCAAATTGACTCAAAAAGGTCATTATAAATATGCTAAAATTAATTTGGGCTGAAACTCAAGAGGATATTGTAGATGGCTCCTAGTCTAGGATGTGCTTTACTGAGATAAGCTCAGTGTTAATAATAAAGTGCTATGTGTTGAGTGATGTAAATATATGCTAAGCTTTTTACTTTAGTTTGGCACTTGTAGATCACTTAGTTCTTAATTCTAGCATTAGATTTGAATCTGTATTTTTAGATGTCTATCTTTTTTAATGAGATCTTTAGCTGAACTGGTCATTTCTTTGAAGGTCTGCCATGTGCATTAATTTGCTTAATAACATTATAAGCTTCTTTTGGCCTACTTTGTAATATATACATGCTTATGATCGAGCAATCTTTATAAGAGCATCACTTTATACACATCAATTCAATTGATTTAAATAATCTTTTACGTTTTCATGGTGTGCTTTTCTTTAAAACATTGGATCAATGATACTTGGGGGTGGGTTCTCTCTTTGCTATTTCTTCCTTTGTACCTTGATGCTTACATTTCCAAATGCTAAATGCTTTTCAGTATTCTTTGTGAGAGATTTGGGAGAGTTTTGTGTCTTGTGGCTTAAAATGCATTTTCGGCTTCAATTCTTCAGTTAGACCTTGTTGAAGTCATGTTATCTTGAGGTGTTGTCAATATATTCATCAAAGGTGAGATTGTTGCACCATGTGGATACGTCTAGAATATTTGTGATGATGAATAATTGACAATGTTGCTTATTGATATTATTTGAGACGTGTGGCGTGTGTGGACTCATGTTGGTCAAGTTAGAAAAAAATTGTACCGGGAAAATATGTTGCTTTGATCTTTGCATGTGCAGGATAACTCAGAGGTGATCGTGGTCTGCGGCAAGGACTGGGAGATGGCTTGATGCAAAGTCATGATCCAGAGGGTCAAGGATGCTGGAGGAGACGGTCAAGCTCAAGTTTGGGCATATGGAGATCAAAGATGGAGGATACATGTTGGAGCTACAAAGGTGCGGTTTAGAGGCTATGACATGTGACAATTTTCGAGTGTCCAAAATTGGGTTGTGTGAAAAACTTGTGTCATGTAAATGTTTCGGGTCCCTTATTTGGAATTAGAAAAGAATTCATAGCCTTAGTGATAATATCATGGTTTGAGTTCTAGACTATAAATAGAGATGGGGTTAAAAGCTAATTCTAAGGGAAAAAGCTGGAGAGATGCAATTTTCATGCTAGGTTTGAGGGGTGCCAAAAGAGCACTTTGTAGCCACAAACATGATGATCCAGTAGAAATAAAAATTAGATCTAATTCTTTCGTGACGATGGTCTCCTGATCGCATGCAATAGCAGCAGTGCGCGTTTCCGTTCCTCGATCCAGAGTAGAGATTAGAAAATTCTTTGATCTGCATTTGTCTTTTAGGAGCACGTTCTCGCCTAGTCGCAGAGACAACATCGATTTCTTGCTTCCATCATGTCAACAACAAGCATTTACATCCAGTAGACACTTCTCCTATAGAGGCTAGTAGAAGAGACGTCACCAAGAGGAGTCACATCGGGGGGACTAGAGGGTCCCATGGAAGTTACTGTTAGTGATATGCCCTAAAGGTAATCATGGAGATGATTGTATCACTTCTATGTTTATGATCTTTTGAATAATATGTTATTTTGTCACTTGAATAAATGTCTTTCATATTAATTAACAAGTATGTGACTTGTTCGTAGAACTCTTTATTTATGTTTTGATGTTATTCTAAATTATCCCTGATCTTATATCATTATGTGGAACAATTATGATTTATAGATCAGCATATGTATTGATTGATAATCATATTTTACGGATCATGTATATAGGATATCAAATCAATAATGTGGGTATATGTTAGATAACATGATATTGGATTAACCCACCATGAGACACTGCAAGAATTGTTATATTCTTAAGTGTCATCAATTGGTTTCATACATAGTGTATGCAGAATCCTTAGACATGATATCCTTATTGTTTCTTATATGTGTAATAGTTACCAAACACTACTTTATAATTGGATGGTCATAAAGGTAGCTTTTGGGTTACTATGAAACATGCGAAGAAATATGAGATTTCAAGATAAAATTTGCCCCTCCTATATAACAGAAGAGATATCTCTTGGCCCCTCGATGTGGTTGGATTAAGGAAGTGAATGGCCATGCCGAATGTGGTTGAGGAATAAATCACAACTAAGTAATCCACTACAGGTTTGAGTGAAAGATTGAGCTATCATAGGATGGCACACTCCTCACCTTAAGTTTGATTTGGTATCATAAGACAAAGGGATCAGTACAAAAGCACTATATAGGTTCGTCCGATATGATTTTTATGTATGTTTGGGAGTCGATATGTCCTGCTAGGGACCGCTATCGACTTATGGACCGAAAAGGAGTTTTCGGCCCATGGTCAAATATACATGGACCTACAGGGTCACACACTTAATGGGCTGGAACGATAAGGGTTCGAATGATAATCTCTAAGTGGGATATGATCTCTACTCATATCGAATGAGGATCCGATTGGAGGCTACATAAGGAGAGGTGCGGGAGCTGAGGGAGGCATCCTGAAATACACCCATTGA
The DNA here is from genome assembly GCA_036346265.1 of Melocanna baccifera. Lineage (NCBI taxonomy): Eukaryota > Viridiplantae > Streptophyta > Magnoliopsida > Poales > Poaceae > Melocanna > Melocanna baccifera. The sequence continues at coordinate 36,744,036 of CM070685.1, forward strand.
AACTCTAGCCGCCACCTCTAGTAATCCCTACCATGTGCGTTGGTGCTAGCACGCCGATGCATAGTATTCCATCCCTAGATGTGTGGACCTCGGTAGAGGCGCTGCTATGACTGCGGTATTGATCGAGATGATCGCATGTAGGAGACGATTGGTTGGACGATAATCGACTGCTTTCACTATATTGATGCTCTTTTCGTTGAATTGGTTGCTTCAACTCTACTTCCACTACACTGAGCGTCTAGTGGTAATGATCTATGATCTCTTGTTTGCATGGCTTCCTGGTTTACATGGTAGAAAGTTTTAATTTGCGATAATGTAGCCTACCCGTATCCCAACAGTGGTATCAGAGCTAGAACTAAAAGGCTAATTAGATTAAGTCATGATATGTACATTGACAAAGTGTTGAAACGGTTTAACATGCAAGATTCCAAGAATGGTTTCTTGCAAATGTCACATGGTATTAGTCTTAGTAAGACTCAGTATCCTTCAACACTAGATGAGAGAGACCGGATGAATAAGATTCCATATGCTTTCATTATTGGGTCTATCATGTATGACATGCTTTGTACATGCCCAGATGTGTGATATGCTCTCATTCTATGTCATGTGATACCAACCACGATTCAATATTTTATTAAGTCAAATTAATAAATTAATCACATGTGATAATAAACCCAACAAGACTATAAGCATGGCTAAGCATATTAATCATACAAACCATGTAACAACTAGTATTGCATCACTAAATAATTTTCCATCCTATGGTAACAATGAAATTATGGCATTCAAATTATCAAGGAAGGGATTAATCAATAGGGACATGACTTGCCTCAGCCTTGCTTAGTTGTGAATTTTTGATCTTTTAGTTGTGCTTCCGCTCCTTCAAAAACGCAATCTAACAAAAAGAAAATAAATGAAACACAAAATAAAATTAAAAAAATTCAAATGTACTCCAAAAACTTCAAAACTAGAACCAAAAGATAGAGCTCGATTTTATATGAATTTAGAAAAAAGAACGGAGTCAATTAGAGCTAGGATGGAGGAGAACCAGCTCTTAGAAAATTAAATCTAAAGAAAATACAGAAAATTCAAAAATTCTACTGTACTATGAACCTGGTGCACGACAAGGCTGGTCTACAGTAGACTCAGCTCACGAAATAGTGCATGACGACTCGGCTTGTTGAGTGGTGGCTAGGGCTGATGTGGCGGACACGTGGCTGACCGATGGCAAGTAGGACTGACGTGGTAGCTAAGCTGGTAGGGTGACATGGCTAACACGTGGCACCAGATGGCTCGGTTTTACTGATGTGGCACTGACGTGGCACAACATGTGGTGACATGTGGCATCTAGGTCTGATGTATTTCTTGGCGTGGCGGACCGACTTGGCTTGGGCGGCTCATAGGTCTGATGCAGTGCATCGGACAGTGGGGCTCGTTGCGCGATCCACAGCGCATGATAGTTTGGGTTCATGAAGAAGTTGAAGCATCGACTGGCACGGCTGTGGTCTGACATCACATCGATCCGACGGTGATGGACATGCCAAGTGGTGGGATATGAACCGTTGGATTCTTGTAACAGCGCAGATCAGATCAGGTGCTTCTAGTGGCGAATTGGATGGTTGGGTTGCGACGCGGGCATAAGGTGCGAGGTGACCCTTCGATAAGCGAACGGGCGTGGTGTGTGTCAGTCAAGGCGGCGATGGTGCACGTAGACCGAGGGGCAGTGTGCTAGGTGAAGCAACGGTTGGCGAAGCGAGGCGAGATGATGCAAGACGGCTTGACTGGAGTGGGATCTCACCGACGGTGATTCAATGGACGGCGGTGAGACGAGCGGTCGATGACGACGATGGCGATGACAACCTTGCCGATGAAGTTGGTGGCCACCGACGCGTAAGATGATGGCGGTTGACAATGGTGACGGTGGATCTCGGCGATGACGACTGCGTGCGGTGCAAACGGTAAGACAGACGGAGACGACGGTGGTGGCTACAAGGGATGCGGAACACAAGGGAGTTTGCGGGCTTTATAGCACAGACGCCAAGGGCTCCATCTCAGAGATGGCAATGAAAACAGCTGCGACTCCCGATCAAACACGAAGAATAGTAGCCTGACCAGCCGATGGACGACATGTGTCATCATGATAGATCGGAAAGCTGGTGAACATGTGAAGAGGCTTTGATCTGGCGGCTTGGGTGGGTAGGGCTTGGAAGGCTGATGTGTGTTTGGAGGGGAATCGGACAGTTGAGAGTGGTTGGGCCGGAGTGAACAGTAATGGGCTCAGCTCATTACTGTGCTGAGAGTTTTGGGGGGTTTTAATTTCAAAAATTTAAATAAAATAAAATAAGCTATAGAAAATAGCAAATAAATCAAACAAATTCACAGAAAATTTTAGAAAATTACTTGAGACAAAATTAACCCAAATAAAATATCTCCAGGACATGTTAATGTTTATTTTATTCATATTAAATCCTTTTAATTAATAAAAATTTATTTTAAGCTTATCTTAAATCCAGAAAAATCTAAGTGGTGAATTTTATTTTAAAAACTTCAAATATAGTTACAAACCTCTCCCCCTTAAATAGGTTTGGGAATTCTACTCTGAGATCCTCCTGACGCTCCTAGGTGGCTTCCTCCTCAAAATGGTTGCTCTAGTGAACTTTGCAAAAGCGGATGACCTTGCTCCTGGTCACACGCTCTAACACTTTCAAGATTTTAATATGGTGTCCTTATACGACAAATCTTCCTGGAGATCAACGACTTCCGCTAGCACTGGTTCCTCTGGCACACGCAAACACTTCAATTGAGACACATGGAAGACGTCATGTATCCCACTGAAGGTCGCAGGTAGCTCCAACTGATAAGTAACCTCTCCCCTGCACTTTAATATATTGAATGGTCCACATACCTTGGTGCAAACTTTTATTTCATTTGGAACCTCTTAACACCCTTGAATGGCATAATCCTGAGATACACATTATCATCTGGCTCAAATCTCAACTCTCGACGATGAATATCCACATAACTTTTCTATCTAGTTTAGGCAGTCTTTAATCTCTCTTGGATTAATTGAACCTTTTTCTTAGCCTCTTTTAAACAATCTAGCCCAAAGACTTGACCTTCTCCCGTCTCTTTTCAATTGAGAAGGGTTCTACATTTTTTTACCATAGAAAGCTTCAAATGGTGATATTTACAAGCTAGCTTGGTAACTGTTATTGTACGAGAACTCTACAAGGCAAACAAATGTCCCACTTGGCTCCATGATCTAACACACAAGCTCTTAGCATATCCTCGAGAATTAATTCACACGCTCAGTCTAACCATCAGTTTGGGGGTGATAAGCTGTACTAAAATTCAGATGGGTACCCATAATTTCATGGAAACTCTCCCAAAATCATGAAGAGAACTGCAATTCATGATCCGACACTATTTTCTTGGGCACTCCATGGAGACTCACTATCCTTGACATGTATAATTCTGCCAATTTATCACCTGCATAGGTTGTTCTGACTTGAATGAAATGAACAATCTTTGTTAATCGGTCCACAATTACCTAGATTGAATCGTAACATTCCTTAGTCTTGGGCAATCATATGATGAAATCCATACCAACTTTCTCCCACTTCCATTCGAGAATTTTCAGCGGTTCTAACAAACCTACTAGTCTTTGATACTCAACCTTTACTCTTTGACACACACCACAAAGTGCAATATACTTTGCTATCTCATACTTCATGCTTGGCCACCAATATTTATCCTTGATGTCTTAGCACATCTTGGTGCTTCTTTGCGAATTGAGTACAACGACTCGTGAGCTTCCTTGAGCAATAACTCTTTTAACTCCTTTTTGTTTGGCACACACAAACACTCTTTAAACCACAAGATTCCTTTGTTATCCTCTGTAAATCTTGTTGTTTTACCTTTACTCATATTAATCTTGATCTGCTGAATATTTTCATCCTCTGTCTGAGTTTGACGAATGTGACCATTCAAGGTTGGCTGCAATCCATTGTGGCTAAGAATCCTTCCTCAACGAAATCCAGGCTAAACTTCTGAAACTCCTCATGCAAGGCTGGCTGACTTTCCTCGATCATCACTATATTATTGTTGTGGTTACAGATCAAACAGAGAAAGAGAGTATGGTAGTGGAGAGTTAGGTGAGCAATGCTGTCCTCGGGGCTTTTCCCCTGGTTAGCATAACGTATATATATCCTTATGGGGAGTGTTTTTGCAATGGTATCCTTACATCCAAATATTCTTCCCCAGGGGTAATCATGTCAATATACATGCCCATTTGGGGGTTTACAACCATTTAACAGGCCTACCGGGGTTAGGTGGGGGTCTCCCCTACAACAGGAGCCTCTCATGGTGAAGGGCTTTACGGGCCAAAGTCATGTTGCCGAGCCATTTGGCCCCCTCCGTCCCCGCGGACTGTGAGCTTGTGTGATGTTGGGCGAAAACGATTTCGCATGTCCCTTCGTAGTTCCTGCATACACGAAGCCAGGGGCCGCAGGCGAAGTCGATGGCGAAACCGTGCATCAATGCAGGATAGGCGCACAGACGCACCTGATTGGGGCGTGGCGCACGCGTAGGTGACGGTGTCGCTTCCACTCCCATTGGTTGCACGTCCCCATGGGGGAAATGGCTATATATATGCCGGTAGGGCTGTGGCACTGTCCTTCCCCAATCCTGTCGGTGGCTTTGTCGCTCGGTGCTTCGGCGCGCTGCGTTGGCGCATAGCCAGGTACGGCTGAGATGATCTTGGTCTCAGAAATAGGCCTTCCTCAGTTTGTGTACGTGCAGCAAGAGTATAACCAATTAGGGTGATCAGCAGATGTTGATGAACTGAGGGAGGCCTATTTTTGAGCGCACGATCAAAACATTGACAGTGATCCCCGGGCGTGCTTCCCACTCGCGGGTGAAGTGGACTGTTAGACTTCGGCCGGTTGGACTCTGCTTCGCGGCGAGGACGAGGCGTCGGGCTGGCCGCGAGGTGGCCTTCAAGCTTGGAGCCATCCCTCGCAGCGTCATTGTTGTCGGCGGAGTCGGCTTACTGGGTCGAAGGCACTCCGTGGTCTGGAGTATCATCATAATGGCGGCGCGAATCGCGACGACTCCTAAAAAGCCAGGGGGGCGCCTCACATCGCACTGGTTGCATCTCCGTCGATCGGCGTGGACTCCCACCATCGGCTGGGCTTCCACCAGCTAAACTATTCCGCGGGCGTTATCTGCGAACTATTAGCCACGGAATGATGCTAAACATAGCAGGATCGGGATACGAAACTGTCCCTGGTGTGCAAGGTTGCGTCGGAGGTTGTCACCTCGAGTCATCGAAGTGGAGGGCGTCTTCAGGCTTACGGCGCCAGCGCATGGGTGTACGGCGAAGTCTCTTCCTGAGGGCGGAGCCGAAGGCGAAGTTGGGGTTGCCCTGCGAAGGCGGAGACCCCGCCAAAGTTGCTGTCCAAATTGACCGGTCCATGGACCGCCATTATTGCGACGATGGTCCCGAGGGTCATGCTGCCGCGCAGCGGTGGGATACGGCACACCGCGTGAATTGCATTTACTCCGAGGGAGTGGACACGTGGTGGTACACGATTGACGCATCGTGCTGTGACAGGCCATTTGCACGGTCACCTTGTGACAGGCATGACGCGCGTGGGCGGTTGTGCCGCTTTTGCCTCCATCGTGGGGAAGGTGAGCAGTTCGTCTCCCACCGGTTACGTTTAACAGTGGTGTGGGAGATGCAGAGGCTTTAAATACCCCCTATGGCAGCACGTCTACGCTCTCCTCACACCTTCTGGTCTCTTGTCCTACGCCCTGCTCTCCTATCTTCTTTGCCGCCTTGCTGTCGTCGCCTAGCTCACGGAGAACGATGGCGCACGGCACAGAACATGCGCAACATGCTGGCAGCGGGGCCTTCTCTCGGCGGTCGTCGTCGCTTGAGGTGGAATACACACTCGAGGGGCGTGACTCCACGCTGGTGGACAAATGGTGGATGGCGACGGAGAAAATAGAGGGCCCATGCTCCTGTGTCTTGGGCTCAACCCTCGCGACGGAGACGATCCGCAGCCTACTGCGCGAAGGGAAGCTGCTGGACCGCCGAGAGGTGCAACTGCCTGCGAGCGACGAGACCGAACTGCACCCCAAGAAGTCGGAGTCGATCGTCTTCGTCGCTATTTCAAAGCTAAGCTACACATCCCTGAAAGCATCTAGGCCCCTAATTCAGTGTTTTGGTAATTAATGACAAAATTACGAATATAGGACTAACATGTGTGTTGAGAATGTATAGCTAAGGTCACACATGTGCAAAAAGTGAAGAACAAGCTACAAATGAAATTTGAAGCTCAAGAGGCATCAAGATTGAGGTACATAAATATTTAGGGTCTCTTTTTCGGTTTACCGGTCTTAGGAGAAAAGTTGGAAGACCGGATTATAGGTTAGATGCCGTACTATTAAGAGGGATCATTGAAAGTAGCTTGATAACATGTTTGGATACACACTGGATCAATCTAGGATCATACATGCATTTAAAAATGTGTTTGAAAACTCACTGTGCTCTCTCAGGAAAATCGGTAGCACCGCACCCTCCAGCGGTACTACCGCAGTGCGGTAGTACCGGCATATAAACTGTGGTACTACCGCACCACGGTAGTACCGATTTATCCGCGGTACCTTTTTTCCAGAAAGCATCTCCATGGGGACTTCACCTAAAATAAATCGGTAGTACCGCATGGTACAGCGGTAGTACCGATTGTCGGAACGTTTTTTCCAGAAAGCTCCCCAAAAAGAACTTAGCTGAAAAGAAATCGGTAGTACCGATTTATGCATGGCGGTGCATTCGTAGTGCGGTAGTACCGCACCTCCTTGCGGTAGTACCGCAGTGCGGTAGTACCGCACTTTCAACGGCGGTAATACTGCACTAAAATCCAACGGCTAGTTCTGACCGCCTGACATAGCCGTTACTGTTTGCTACAGTAATAAATCGGTAGTACCGCACTTTCAACGGCGGTAGTACCGATTTCCCTGATTTTTCAGGATTAATTTTATCCAACGGCTAGTTTTGGTTGGTGAGGTTATAAATACACCCCCACCTGCACTTGGGCAGGTTGCTGATGTTCATTGAACTCATTTGAGCCCTAGAGCATTCACTCCACTCTCTTTGCATACTTGAGCATTCATTTTGAGCTAGTGGAGAGATTTTCGAGTGCATTCAATTCTAGTTGATCCGTTGTGCACTTGAGAGCCGTCAAGTGAAATCAAGGTCTATTCTCTTGGTGCTTGCCGGCACCTAGACGGCGGGAAGATCGATTGCCGGTGATTTCTTCAAAGAAGCTTGTGAAGAAACCCGGGCAAGTTTGTGAGTGGTGTGGAGCTCGCCATCTCCGGAGCGGAGGAAGAGCTACCAAGAGTGATCGAGGTGTTTCGGCTTAATTCGTGGAGCCAGTCCGATTAGTTTGGGCTAACCTCAACGTGGATTAGTGGAAACCGGCAAGTTTTCGATACCACGGTAAAAACATCAAGTGTCTCCGAAATTGTCTCTTGCTTTTATAGTAATTTATATTGCTTGTTATTGCTTATTATCAATTGCCTAGATTATTCATCATTGTGTAGAATTGCTCATAGGTTAATTGATTGCTTAGTGTCATCTAGTCCTTAATTGTTAATTTTAGTAAAGAAAATTTTAAAACCTCCTATTCACCCCCCCTCTAGTCGGTTATCCTTGATCCTACAATCCCAACCGCCATGATTGTCGGGGATGTCTTACAAACCTTTGGGTTTGAGCTGGCACAGATGACTCCAAACGTGATAGCCCGTCTTACTGTGTACAGCTAGGCGTTGCGTACGGAAGCCTGCTGGCCCAGTGCGTTGTTGTTCGCATTTCTCTACGACGCACTGTGCCAGCCAACTAAGCGGAGAGATGGGACGTTCTCAAACTTCGTCAGCGTCGACTTCGCTCTTCGGTCCCAGTGCGGGAAGATCTTCCCTGTGAACTCGACACAGGTGAAGTGGGAGCCGAAGTGGATGAGACGGTGGTTTTACCACCGTATGATGAGCGGTAACGGTCTCGAGTGTTCTGGGCGGCCGATGGCGTTCAACCCCATGCCCAGCATGACGATAGATGCTAGTGGGGATCACCGCCCGCTTCAACATACGCGACCTCGCCGAGGAGTTCATCATGTATGGCGTAGCGCCACTTGCTGCTGAATGGCGCGTCACGCCTGGGGCGCTTCGTCACGACAACGTTCGCCCATCTATGTCTTCGCTGCCAAGACCCTCTGGTCCACGTAAGTTTTGGTGGAGCCTTAGCGTTCCCTACTATCAATCTGGCCTTGTGCTTGAAATCTCCCCCTTGAGGACGTCGAGTGCACGGTGGGTGCGTTCCTCGGGCTGTACACGACGAAGGAACACACCCTGCGCGCGGCTGTGACCATGGAGGCAGGGTTAGGGCGGATAAACCGTGTGTGCGAGGCCTTGGGCATGAGGGTGCCAGAGCGCGCTACTTCGGCCCCGAGCCAACTTTGCTGCGGTGCCCAGGGGAGAGGATTGTCGTCTTGCCAGGGCGCTCAGTCCTCCGCAGCCAAACCTGGTACACCGGCGATTGCTCGCACCGGCCTTGCTGCTGCCGATGGCGCGGTAGATGTGAACTCTGACTTGGCAAAGCATGCCGATTCGGAGGTAGACGCGGGTATCGGGGGGGCAGAGAGGGGCCCGCAGACAGTGGCGAGGATGAGGAGTGCGGCGTAGGCGACCGGGAGGGGGAAGCTTCTTCACCGCCGGCTGGCGTTGAGGCAGAGTCGCCGCCCGTGGAGAATGTTGGGGCAGAGTCCTTGCCTGCGGCGATTACTTGGGTGGAGCCCCCGCCTACGGCCGTTGCCGAGGTGGGGTCACCACCTTGCTCCCCGAAGGCGAAACGGCCACGCGCACTATCGCCCCTTCGCTCGGAGAGGGTGTTCGCTGTGGCGAGCAAGGTCGGAGCCCTATGGGACTCTGACTCTGACACCGAGTACCCCTGCGCCGCTGTCCCCACAGCCCCCCAGTCTGCGGCTACCGGGGTCGGGGGCTTGCTGGGTTAAGCTCCGACACAGAGGCCCCCCGGTTCGGGGGGTCGGTCTCGTCTGGGGACACAGGTATCCCTGCGGTTTCATGTGCGGCTGAAGGGGTGCCCCGGTGGGGTCCCTCGGTGTTGCAGAAGGTATACTCACATGGTTTGGTATGATCCCTTAGTGCATTGGTAGGGCTCTAATCGCTACGTCCCTTCGCAGCAGCATGCCTCCTCGAGCGTGGGCAACCTTCGGAGCGCGGGGATGTTCCTTCAGGAGGGACATCTGATGCCACCAAAACCATCACTATGGATGCTGCGTAGCTAGCAGACTTCGTCCCTCGACCCGAGGTCCTGGCAGCATGGCAGGGGGTCACGGATAGTGCGGTCGCGGACCTGGACCAGCAGGCGCTGCAGACCTGTGGGTCGGGACTTCTTGGGAGGGTGTTGGAGGTCTCAGAAATGAGGGTAGGTATATGACCCTGAGCGACACGCGATCCTTTTAGAGGTCTACTAACCACTTCGTCGTGCCGACCGTCGCCCTTGGCTGTGCGTTGCAGGCAGCCCACGCCCGTGAGCAGGAGGCGTTAGCAGACCGACTGTGCACCACCGAAGGGGCTCTTTGCGCAGCCGAGGAGGCGCATTCCTCTAAAGACGACTGCATCCGCCGCTTGGAGGCAGAGCGCGCGGGGGCCATCTTATACGCCGAGGAGCTCGTGGCGGCGGCGCAGCAGGCGGCCGTGGAGGAGCATGACGACCTACTCCGGCAAGTTGCTGCGCTAGAAGAGGAGAAGGGCCGCCTTGCTTCATCTCTTAAGGAGTGGGATCAAGCTCTAGGCGACGCCTCGGTGGCAGCGTGGGATGCTATGCTGGCCTTGGAGGGCGCCCTTGAAGACCTTGTCGTCGAAGTGCCACCTCGCTCATTCGGGCCCGAAGAGCTGTCATGGATGCTTCGCCGAATCAGGGATGCTTCTGACCTTGCTCACAGCGCCACGACGTCCTTCGGTGTCGGGACCCGGAACAACAACTCCAAGTCTCTCTGTGTAAATCGCACTATCCCAGGAAAAGCTAGTGCACACAGGATCAACAGTAAGTATATCATGCAAAAATCACCACAGAATATTATTAAATGAAGGTACGGCCTTATGGCCAAGTCTTACAATAATGTGGCACAAGGCCAACTGAAAATAAAAGCAACGGAAAACAATAAAGGTAGCAGATCAGCCCATCCAGCCTCCCACAAGCGAATGACTGTAAGACGCTTCCTACTCGCTGAAGTAGTCCTCACCATCGTAGTCGCCGTCGAAGTCTGGCAACAGATTTTAGCAAGGTGAGCACATAAAGTACTCCCAAGGTGAGCAGAGTGAATGCATGCACAAGGGTAACAAAAGGTCTAATTAAGGTTATTTGCGAAAAAGCAGTACTTGAATTTAAAAACAATAACGTAAGTATGAAAAAGCTGAATTTTAATACGTCATAAAACATTATTTGACAAAGTAATATCGTTAGTGTAGGCTCCGACCTACACTAACCTAACCACGGGCATCCCACCTAGTCCATTGACAAATTCACGGTTATTTGCTAAAAACCAAGTTCTTATAAAACCAAGTCTACTCTGTGAAGACTCTACTCAGCATGTCTATGACCGTGGACACGGCTATCCAGATAGTTTGTTACTCTGAAGAGGTGTACCACTTTACCCACAAGACATTCCCTCTCACTTGAGCCACGCGATAAGCACACTGCCTTAGGTGTGCGGCGGAAAGTTCATGACAAGGCTGTTCCAATGATCCATCGCCAAAATAATCACGCCGCCACCAAAGTTTCACCACAACTCAAATCCACGAGTTGGAGCCCCCTCTTGAGCTATGTGAGACTTCTCGCGGCCTACGCCACGCTCACATTCAGCCTATAGCGAGACTATATTTGGAACTTCACAAATTACTTAGCCAGGTCCGTCCCATACCAGACTTGTGGTAGTACGAAGTGACTTCGTAAAATGAATCACAGAAACGGTCTTTAATCCGACTTAGGCTCAACCACATACCCACATGCACGACAATCAACCAGGTGTCACCAAACACGAGGCATGCCGGCACCCCACCACCTAACCAATAGCCTAAGTCCAAATCACAAGTTTTCATTTTCATTTTTAAACCATTTTCATAAATCATCCTTGACTCACCAAAGTCAAGTTTTCAAAAGGAACTGTCATTTAATGTGAAATAGTTGATCCCACCTAAAATCACACTAAGCTAGGCTAAGTATTTCTATAAAATTTCTAGTCAATACTATGGTACTAACTAGTTTTTAGTTAGGGTGACAAGGTATAAGAATTCGAGATTCAAATTGGCTATAATCAAAGGATCATGGGCATAACTAAAATTTAAACTGAATTTAAATTATGTTTGCATAAAAGTACGCATGCATATACAGTAAATCAACATAAATAAATTTGAAATAATAGGTTCAACATGGTCAAAAGTATAACTTGCCTTGCTCGAAGTCCTGCTGAGAATCGTCGAAGTCGAACTCTCCGGAATCGTCAAAATCTAACGTATAGAGCTAATTCAAAAGAAATTCAAAAATAAATTAAAATAAATTCAAAATTTCAAAAGGATGCCAGAAATGGATAGTTCAAGATTTTAGAAAAATTTAGAAATTTGAACGGGTCAATTTAGAGTTAAAATGAACAAGTTATAGCCTTCCAAAGTTTTAATACAACTAAAAGGAAAATACCCAATTTTTGGAATTATTTTTAATCCGAAAAGTATTTATGACATCAGCATGAATTATTTTCCTAAAAGAAATAACAGATTATGACATCAGCAAGGTAATTATTTTTCGGTTGAATTATTTTTAAATGGGAAAATCGGTTTTACTGCGTCAGCATGACGTCAGCCCTGATAATTTATTATTCGGAGTGAGGCTGACATGTGGGCCCGGTCTACGGTGGACTGAGTCCACGGACCGGACCGTGCTGAGGTGGCACGCGGGTGAGCAGGCGCGCGGCGTGGCGCTGGCGTGGGCGGCTTGGGAGCACGTGGATCCTGTGTGGCAGCAACGTCGGTTACCACATCAGCGCGGCCAGCTGACGTGGCGGGCTGGCCGACGGTGGCGCTCGGGGACTGAGGGTCGCCGGCGTTCCGACGAGTGGTGCCGCCGGCCAAGGTGCGGAAAATGACAAGGGGAGTGAGGGGAGTACTCGGGTACCTTCTGCGAAGCTCGAGGATGGCCGGAGCGGATGAACAACGGAGAGGGGCGGTGGTCGGAGAAGGGTTCACGGCGGCGGAGGGCTCCGGTGGCGCAATTACTCGGGCAGAGGGGGCTTCTGGTCGCCGGGGCACAAGCAAAGTGTCGGCGTCACCGGCGAGGAGCGGGGAGGATTAATGCGACGGCGTAAATAACGCAATTAGGGGTAATTATGCCCGAAACGGACGCGGTGAAGGCGGAGGTTGAATTTGCTGTTGGCGCGGGGGAGTAAACGGGAAGGAAACCGAAGCAATTAAAGTTTCGGTTTCGGCTTCAATGGCGGCAGCGGGCGGCGATCGCGCGAGGAAGAAAGGAAAAGGGGCGGGGAAGACGGATCCGACAGGTAGCGCCCACCGGTCAGCGAGAGAGAACAAAAGGAAAGGAGAGAGGCAACGGTTGGATTTGCGACGGGTGTCAAGGGGAGAAGATCGGGGCCGTAGGGTGCTGCGCGAAGGGGTAAGTGAGCGGGAACGGTCACGATTTCATCCGGCAACGGGGAGTGAATCCAGGCCGTGGAGGTGTCGGGCGAAGGGTTAAGTGGTTATGAACGCGTGGGATCAAATCCGGTAACAGCGGACAGCACGGATCGCTCTACGTGTTGGCTAGAGAGAGAGGAAAGGCGGGTGAAGCGGTAAGTGACGATGGGCGGCTGGGATTAGATCGGGCGGAGTGGAGACTGGTTCAATGTGCGACAGGTGTCGACCCGAGAGGGAAGGAGGGCAGGTTGAAATGGTAAGTGAGATTGGACGGTTGGAAATGGATCCGGCGGTGCGGATTGGCCCGATGCTTTAAGGGTTCGGATGATAATCTCCGAGTAGGATACGATTTCTACTCATATTGGATAAGGATCCGATTGGAGGCTATATAAGGAGAGGTGCGGGGGCTGAGGGAGACATCCTGAAACACACCCATTGAAACTCTAGCCACCACCTCTAATAATCCCTACCATGTGCGTTGGTGCTAACACGCTGATGCATAGTGTTCCATCCCTAGATGTGTGGATCTTGGTAGAGACGCTGCTATAACTGCGGTGTCGGAATGATCGCATGTAGGAGACGGTTGACTGGAGGACGATCGATTACCTTCGCTTACACCGACCTGCTCTTCGTTGAATCGGTTGCTTCAACTCTATTTTCGCTGCACTACGCGTCTAGTGGTAATGATCTATAATCTCTTACTCGCATGGCTTCCTAATTTATGCGGTAGAATTTTTTAATTCGCGTTAGTGTAGCCTACCCGTATCCCAACAATTACATTGGCAAGCGACTCTCGGCTCAATCCGTGCACGTGTTTTTTTAGCCGATTCACCTGCTTGAGTAGAGAGCAGTCAATACCATACATTGATGCATGCAATTGCCTTTGGTCAAAACTACACAGTGCCATTGAAAGAGATAACTCTATTTTTTAATGGGTTGCTACAGTATTCTGCTATAGTGCTTTTGCTATAGTGCCAAAGAAAAATATTTTCCCCTTTCTTTTGCTTTTCTTTTTCTTTTGTGGGCAGGTTGGAAGACACTAGATTTGAAAAGGTAGAGGAAAAAGTTTTCACTGTGAGTGACAATCATTCACCCCACTTTTGTGGACGCGTTGTCCCACCGCCACCATGGTTCACTGATCATGCTGAAATGCACACCCGCAAGTGAACGGGTCGTCGCCTTGATAGCGGCAAGTGTCGTGTTCTCCACAGGGACTAGACTACCGATGACATGACACCAAACCAAAGCTAAGTCGTACAACGGATGAATTAAAAGGAAACTAAGATCCTAAAGAAACTACTGGGACAGAGAAAGAGATGGAGGGAAGAACGACAGACTTTGGGACTGAAGGAGACGAAGACTAGGGGAAACAAGAAGAAGAGTGGAGGCGAGGATAGAAAGAAGCAAGCGGGGGGGCTAAGGAAGTCGAATAGCGAGAAGAGAGGGAATGAGCGAAGGAGGAAGAAGAGGAAGGAGCGAGACGGACTAACACTAAATCTACAACTAACTACCACTAACGACAAGAAACAAAAGTAAACAATAAATGGAAAATTAATCTAACATAAGCGACGACATAAAACAGTAAATCTAATCTTTTTTGTATTTTTTACTAAAGAACTAAACAGAACAGCAAATGAAAATTACTTCTAATTAACAGAACTAATCTAACATTTAAACATCTAACTGAAACATAAAGGCTACAAGGCTACTAAACATTAAGCGAAACTATTGAATTTAAACTAGACATGGGCAGGATTATAACAGACATTGCATCTAAGAGCATTATCAAAAGAGAATTCTAAACCTAGGAGCTAATGTAAGCAAAAATAATATATAACTACTGACTAACAAGCAAAGCAAGGATAAGAATTTAAAAAGGACATTTCATGCCATAGCATTGCAACTACATAAATCCATCCAATCATTCAGCCATAAGCATCACAAGATATATATCAAACATTCAGCAGTTCATCATCTCATACAAGGACTAATAGCAAATTAAGACGAAGTTTAGAACATTAAACCACAGGAATAAGTAGCAGAGCTGCAGCATGTAGACGAAATCAGCAAAGGAAGATCATCAGAAGAAGGTCATTAGCATAGCATCAACATTCGGCAAACCAGAGCATCAAACAGCAGCATACTGCAGTGTCTCGGCAGCAAATCAGCATGCAGTTACACAACCGAGCAGCTCCAGCAACTGTCGGCAGCAGCATCAGCAACTAGCAGCCAAAAACAGCAGCTATCGGCAGACAGGGAGGCTCTCAGCCAGCAGGGGATTTCAGCGCAACAGCACAGCAACAGCACAAATAGCAGATCACGGCAGGGAGGAGCAGCAAACTGCAGCAGCCGCAGCAGCAAAACAGCAGTAGCAGCTCGGCAACAGTTCAGAACAGCAGCAATAGGGGGAGGAAGGAACTGGTGTTCGGCTACAGGTGGAGAAGAATTGGAGATGGGGGAAGGAGACTGCAGGATGAGGAAGAAGTGGTGGTGGATTGGGGATCTGGGAGGAAAGGAGTCGTCGGGATTTATCTCACAACACTCTCTACTACTACTCAGGACAAGACACGCGCTCCTTAGCTTTATGTAAGAATAGGAAGATATATATGTTAATGTCCACTCTCGTTTGGCAATTTGTTTTTATTATCTTCCTTCAGATGAGCATCAATTCTTTTGAGCTTAGCAAATAATGTATCCAGCCTATTTTTTCAAGCATGAAATTAATGTCTGAAAGTGATTTAATTGGCAAATTAATCCTCAAGCTTGAATTAATGAATTGAGTTGCAGATGCACCCTGGCCACACACACAAGGTACAGACAAGCTAGCTTTCGTCATCCACGGACAGATTGATATGCTAACTATTGTACATCGTTGTTGTGATACAGGTAGGCTACACTAGCGCGAATTAAAAAATTCTACCGTGTAAACTACGAAACCATGCGAGTAAGAGATCATAAGTCGTTACCACTAGACGCGAAGTGCAGCGGAAGTAGAGTTGAAGCAGCCGATTCAACGAAGAGCGCGTCGGTGTAGGCGAAAGTAGTCGATCGTCCTCCGGCCAACCATCTCCTCCTTGCGATCTTCCCGATCAGCATCACAGTCATAGCAGTGCCTCTACCGAGGTCCACACGTTCAGGAAGGGAACACCGTGTGTCGGTATGCTAGCACCAGCGCGCACGGTAGGGGTTATGAGAGGTGGCGGCTAGGGGTTTTTTGGATGTCACCCTCAGCCCTCCGCACCTCTCATTATATAGCCTCCAATCGGATCTTTATCCGATACGAGTGGAGATTAAATCCCACTCGAAAACTATCATCTAGGCCCTTATTGTTCTAGCCTATTAAATATGTGACCCTGTAGGTTCATGTACATTTTGTCATGAGCCGAAAACTCCTTTTCGGTCCATAGGTCCGTAGCGGTCCCTAGCAGGACATAACGACCCCCAAATATACATAAAGATCATATCGGACGAACCTATATAATGCTTATATGCTGATCCCTTTGCCTCACAATACTAGATCGAACTCAAGGCAAGAAGCGTGCCATCCTATGATAGCTCGATTTTTTACTCGAACCTGTGATGGATTACTTAGTTGTGTTTGGCTCTTCAACCATATTCGCCATAGTCATGCACTTCCTTAATCCAACTACATCGAGGGGTCTAGAGATATATCTCCTGTTATATAGGAGGGACAAATTCCATCTTGATCGCTCATATTCTTTCGCATGTTTCATAGTAAACCCGAAAGTTACCTTTATGACCATCCAGTCATGGAGTAGTGTTTGGTAACCCCTAAATAAACTATTACACATGTACGAAACAATGACGATTTTAGGTCTAAGGATCCTACATACACTATATATGAGACCAACTGATAATACTTAAGAATATAATAATTCCCACAGTGCCTTATGGTGGATCAATCTAACATCATGTTCTCTAATATGTGTCCACATTATTGATTTGATATCCCATATCCGTGATCCGTGAAATATGATCATCAATCAATACATGTGCAGATCTGTAAATCATAATTGTCATACATAATGATATAAGATCAGGGGTAGTTTAGAATAATATTAAAAACATAAATAAAAAGTTTCATGAACAAGTCATATACTTGTTGATCAATATGAAAGACATTTATTCAAAGGACAAAATAATATATTATTCAAAAAATCATAAATATAGAAGTGATACAACCATCTTCATAATTGCCTCTAGAACATATCACTAACAATTGTACATATCATACATTGGGTTTTTGGACTGAGATGGATGTCAGAGTTAATTCTGATGTCCAAATTGTACATATTATACATTGGGTTTTTGGACTGAGATGGATGTCAGAGTCAATTCTGATGTGCAAATCGTACGTACATATGTACGTCCTTGTGCATGCGTGCGTAACGCATGACTAGCAACGAGTTTGGAAATTTCAAAAGTGAAAAAAAAAGAAAAACATGTTGGTAAAGAGTAGACATGCTTAGACTTTTGGGGTTCTGGACGGTGTTTGGACTTTTGGCAGTCCGTATCGATTGCAAATAATTCATTATTAATATTATCAACTACAAGAGTTAGTTCTTGCTCTTCCTTTGGGATTGTCAACACTCACCAGGAAATTATTCTTATGAACTCAGCAGAATGTTATGACATGTATACCAGTTACTCGTCATACCTGCATTACTTGCATGTGTGTAGATAACTTATTTTAAATTCATTGCAGCAACAAAAATAATGTTGTATCGAATGCAGAACTCCAGAAAAATAGTTTGAATATTGTTTGGGTGCATTTTTGTGGATATCCCTTATTGATCTTTTGATGGAAGGGCATCTTTTTTTTTTAATAAGTTGTTCTGTGCTAGCCATTTCTCTTTTATTAACTTCCAGGTCATACTTAGTAATCTGATATGCACGCTTTTGAAATCTATGATCTTCTGACTTTGCTATGCAATCAGCTTATTATCTCCTGCATTCTTCTGCCAGGTTTCCCTATACTTGGGACAGAATGGCAGAAAATGGAAAATCCTGATCTCCGTAAGGCAATGGGAATGAAATCTGATCAAAAGGGTGTTCGTGTCAGAAGGGTCGAGCCAACTGCTCCTGAATCGGGATGCCTGCAACCTTCTGATATTATACTTAGCTTTGATGGTATTGACATTGCCAATGATGGTACAGGTTAGTCATAGCTTCAGACACCTGCCGATGTTATTTCCACTATTTTGGTCATGGAACTTGTCTGCCATGGCCAATTGTTCCTGTAATATTTTTGATCATGCATTCCTGGTCACTCTATTGCATTTGTGAGACATTTTATTTGCTTTAGCTGCTACAAATGCCCATTCTAGATTTTATGCCTCTTTCCAATCAATAGTTTGGGCTTGGAAGTATTCATTCTAAGCGAGGCAATTGATTGGATATTTCTCATGATTTGATCATAAAGAAGTAAAGAACACCATTCTGTGTGCACATATTTTGTGCTAAAAATCTGTTCCACGTCTGTAGTACTAACCATCTGTCCATCTGTTATCACTAGTTCTCCAATTGTTTTTTCTGTAATGTAGTCACTGAAAGACTTGGGAGCTTATGTGAATTTCCCATTTCTATGGCGTGCTTCCAGTTAAATATCCTGATTATGGTGATCCGCACTTTTGTTTGTGTCTATACTCAAATACACACTTGCAGTGCTTGACTATATTACCATGTTTAACTCCAAAAATACACACGTGTTGGAAATTTCAAAAGTGAAAAAAAAAAGAAAAACATGTTGGTAAAGAGTAGACATGCTTAGACTTTTGGGGTTCTGGACGGTGTTTGGACTTTTGGCAGTCCGTATCCGTTTTCAGGACACAGAAAAGTCCTGACGCAGAAACGATGTTTGGACTTTTGGTACACGCTGCGTTTTTTGGAATTTTTGGGGTCCTGACGCTCCATGCGTGGCCTCTATTTTAAGGCCCAGCAGCCTGGCCTACAGCATGCCTGCTCCAATCTACTAATTCTAATCCAAAGCTCCTCTCGTCTTGACCGGAGGTGATCCGGGCATCTACACTAGTGTTTCTTAATTATGTATATGTGTATATGCATATGTATGTATATGTGTATATGTATGTATACGTATACATATATGTATATTGTCCTTAATTAGCCGTACTAATTAAAGCTGTTTCCTAACAATTAATGCTTTCATAGCAGTAGTATATGGTATTGTCTTTAGCCGTATATACGTAGGCGACGTATGTGATCTGCCGGCCAGTAATTAATTGATACATATAAACGCATGCATGCAGTCGAAGAAGAGATTAGTTACCATGGAGCACCAGAAGGAGAACCCTAAGCGGCCGTCGGTGAAGGTCGAAGACAGCAAATGGACTGAATACTTCATCGACCTCCGCCCTTTGCCTTTGCCTTGCTCTTACCAGGTATATATATATATATATATAACTACTCTTATTTGTTCATGTGTGTGTGTTAATTAAATCTGCTTTGTTTCTTTAATTTATTTGTTCTATGCAATAAACCAAAATTAAGCCCGAGACGACGATCAAGGAGAGGCGGGACGAGCTCGTGCGCAAAGTTGGCTGCATGATCCAGGAGTACACAAGCAGGAAAGCGGGAAATAATTTGCTGGAGGGGATGAAGACTGTCGATGCCCTAGAACGCCTTGGTGTTGGCTACCATTTCGAGCAAGAGATCGCCATGTTTATGGACCTTCTCAACAGCACGCCGGTTAGGGACGGTGACTTGTGTGCTGTCGCCCTCCGCTTCCGCCTGCTGAGGCAGCACCGCTACGACGTTCCATGCGGTACATGCTTAAGAAAGTGTTAATGACATTATTGAACCATGACAATCTAAAACTACATATCCAACCTCTTTGGTTTCTCCAATGGACAAACATTGTGAAATGACTGCAGAGGTATTCGAGAGTTTGAAGGACGAGAACGGAGAGTTCAAGGATGCCCTGCGATCTGACGTCGATGTCCTACTCAGTCTGTACGAGGCCGCTCACCTCCTCAAATGCGACGAAGACGTCCTCAGCAGCGTCATCATCTTCGCCACGGACTGCCTCTCCTCCCTGGTCAGAGGCGGACAGCTACCTGAGCCCGTCTTACAGAAAGTGCAGGACGCTCTGGCTTCGCCGACGCAGCGGAGAACGAAGAGGCTCGAGGCCAAGCTCTACATGCCCATCTACGAGAGTGACAAGGATAGCAACCAGGAGATACTTGAGCTTGCTAAGCTGGACTTCCACATCCTGCAGCTGATGCACCGTGATGAGGTCAACAGGATCTCACTGTGAGTATTGATGATGACAAATTTGAACAGGTCTTATTTATTCTCATGACATACTCTACTAGTGATGATGAATTCGTTCCCTTTAATTGCTAAATTAGGTGGTTTAAAGACCTTAATCCTCGGAGCACGATGGGTCAATACATACGTGAACGGCCAGTGGAGTGCTACTTTTGGGCACTTGGTGTTATGTACGAGCCACAGTATGCCAAGGCACGGATGATGTTTGCAAAATTTATCAAGATGTTGTCAATTTTCGACGATACATTTGATTCATATGGCACCATGGACGAGCTTCCTGAGTTCAACCAAGCGGTCCAACGGTAAGACATCTTGGATTTTTTCCTTTAAATTCTATTGTTAAACATGGAGGACCCAATCCTAATCCTACGTAGGATCAAAATTGTGAATAATAGTCAAGATCTTACGATTTGTAGACTTGTCAATGATATTCCAGGTGGGACATAGAAGGTGCCAAACACGTAGGGGAGTGCTACGGGTACGTAATGTCCCATCTTTCCAAGACACTGGAAGAGTTTGTGGCTGACGGTGCTTCACCCTTTGGAATTGAATGTGTTAAGGAGGCTGTAAGTAAACATGCATATAGTGCTAGCTCCACAATTATTTCTTTCATGCATGTTTTGCACACCACAATTAGTATACATGTAAATCGTATGTGTGGGTCGACCAATGCTCATGATAATTACCAAAAAAAAATGTAGATGAAGGAGGGGGCAAAGTGCATGTTGCAAGAGGTGATATGGAGGGAAGAGGGGCACGTGCCCCCCATTCGTGACCATCTCAAGGTCAGTGTCGTAACCACCATGTACTGGCCACTGGCGTGCATATCCTTCGTTGGAATGGACGCAGGCGACGACGTCTACACCTGGGCGCGCTCGTTCCCTAAAATTATACAGAATGCAGCAGCGATATCCCGCCTAAGGGACGATGTTTCTGGCTATGAGGTGACACATATGTTCAACTTGATTTGCCATACATAGATCATCAGCGCATTTTAAAAAATGATATCTATAATGTGCATGCAGTGTGAGAAAGAAAGAAGCAACGTCGCTACTGCGGTGGACTGCTACGTCAAGGAGCACAAGGCGACGGTTCAGCAGGCCAAGGAGGCGATGCTGTGCTTGAACGAGGAGCAGTGGAGGAGCATCAACGAGGAGTTCCTCAGCAAGACGCCCATGATACCGGCTGCGGTGCTGACACGCGTCGTGAACCTCGCGCGCGTTATGGAAAGCATGTACAAGAAGCTGGACAGCTACACCCACACCGCAGAAGCGGCAGAAGCCATACACAAGCTGCTCAATGAAAGCGTCTACCAGTAACTAATAAGCGTCTACCAGAGCATCACTTGATGTTGCAAGTGTCAGTGATATATCTTATCATATCACTTTTATGTTTATGAACTATTTGAATAAAATGATATTCTATTCCTTGGATATTAAGTGGGACACCTATGATTCATAACACATGTGTTGATTGATGATCATGTTGAAAGAAAATAGGAGATTGTGCTTCACAGATTTCTATTGAAAGGCATACGAATATATAGTACACAGAGCAACCAAATATGGTTGAGATACATACCAAAGATAGCAACGCTAATCATGAAAACGAACCCCTAAATATCCTCTGTGCTAATCTCCTTGCCATGCACGGTACGTACATGTCTAACACCCCCCCACCGCAGTTGGGACGAGAGGCTGACGAACGTTCAAACTGGAGCAAAACTCCTTAAAGATGCTGGTCGGCAGACCTTTTGTAAACACATCCGCATACTGGGATGATGTTGGAACATGTAGGATGCGAACCTCTCCAAGGGTGACACGTTCCCAGACGAAGTGGAGATAGATCTCAACATGTTTCGTCTGTTGATGTTGGACAAGATTAGTTGAGAGATACACGGCACTGATGTTGTCATAGAAAATAACAGTAGCTCTCTGTAGGGGGCGATGGAGTTCTGCTAGGAGTTGACGGAGCCAACAAGACTCGGCCATGGCATTAGCAACGACACGATACTCCGCCTCCGCACTAGAGCAGGAGACCGTTGGCTGACGCTTGGAGGACCATGAGACCAAATTGTCACTGAGAAAAACTGCGTAGTCAGAGGTAGACTTCCGTGTGTCGGGGCAGCTGGCCCAGTCAGCATCCGTATACGCGGTGAGAGACGCTGGTGAGGTCTGATGCAGTTGAAGACCATGGTTGAGTGAGCCCTTGAGGTACCAGAGGATGCGTTTGAGAAAATTGGCATGTTGTTGCCGAGAGTCATGCATGTGAAGACATGCCTGTTGTACGGCATATGCAATGTCCGAGCACATAAAGGTGATGTACTGAAGTGCTCCCGCAATGCTCTTGTAATCAGTGGCACAAGCAACAGGAGGACCCATGGCAGAGAGCTTTGCACCTGTGTCAACCGGCGTCGAGGAGGGCTTGCAGTTGCTCATGCCCGCACGTTGCAAGATCTCCTCAGTGTACTGCCGTTGGCTAAGAAAGAACCCCGAAGCTGTGCGGTGAACAGAGATGTCGAGGAAGTGATGCAGAGTACCCATGTCCTTGAGAGAAAACTCATGGCAAAGCAAGTCGATGACATAACGTAGGAGTGTAGTCGTGGATGCCGTCAAGACGATGTTGTCGACGTACAGGAGCAGATATGCCATGTCGGAGCCGCGCATGTAGATGAACAGCGATGGATCGGCCTTGGAGGTGACAAAACCCAAGGATGTGAGGAACCCAGCAATGCGACTGAACCAGGCGTGAGGGGCTTGCTTGAGGCCGTAAAGCGATCGGTTGAGGCGGTAGACGTGATCGGTGCGGCTGGTGTCGATGAAACTGGACGGTTGTTGACAGTAGACGACTTCATCAAGTGTGCCGTTGAGGAAAGCATTGTTGATGTCGAGTTGATTGACCGGCCAGTCATTGGAGAGCGCAATGGTGAGGATAGTGCGCACTGTAGCCGGTTTGACGACTGGTGAAAACATTTCGCCAAAGTCAACTCTGGGGCACTGAGAGAAGCCCCGTAGCACCTACCGTGCTTTGTATCGATCCAAGGAGCCATCAGGCTTCAACTTATGTCGAAAGATCCATTTTCCTGTAACAATGTTAGCATCAGTAGGATGGGGAATGAGTTCCCAAGTGTTGTTAGCTCGCAAAGCATCAAACTCGTGCTGCATAGCAAGACGCCAGTTCTCATCATTTAGCACGGCACGATAGGTCCGAGGGATCGGTGACAAGGTAGTCACATGCAAGTTGAGGCAGTCGACTGGGAAGGAGAAACCACGTTTGCCTCTAGTAGTCATGGAATGAGTGTTGACAACTGGAATAATTGGTTCAGTGTTAGGTGGGGGTGCGGTGTTTGCGTCGATCACGACGGCCGGACCATGCAATGGAGGAGTAGTAGTTGGCACGAGAGGGGCGATGTGCATGGGTGCATTGGTCTGCATGGGAGCTTGCATGGAAGTGGGGGTTGGCACGGGTGTGGTTGAGAGAGTGGGGCACCTGATGGGAGACAGAAAGACCGATGTGTCATGTGATGCGATAGTGAGAAAATCAAAGTTGGAGGGTGTGGGAGGTTGTGGTATGGCAAAGAACGGAAAGGAGTTTTCATCAAAAATCACATGATGAGAGATAATGATTTTGTGTGTGGTGAGATCAAGACAGCGATATCCCTTGTGATGTGCCAGATAGCCCAAAAAAAACAAGCCGTGGACCTGAGGGTGAGTTTGTGAGGGGTGGTCGCGGATAGATTTGGGTAACATAGACAGCCAAAAACTCTAATATGAGAATACTCTAGTGGTGTTCGAAAGAGGGCTTGATGAGGAATTCCAGAGCGTAGAGTTTTGGTGGGTAAGAGATTAAGTAGGATAGTTGCTATGTGGAGAGCTTCGACCTAGTAGAAGGGGGCATGTTGGCTTGAAAAAGGAGCGAACGAATGACATTGTTGGTGGAGCGGAGAGTGCGCTCAGCTTTGCCATTTTGCTAGGATGTGTGTGGACATGACTTGCGGAGTGCGATGCCATGGGATAACAAGTGAAGGTGCATAGCATTGTTGTCAAACTCGCCGCCATTATCACATTGAATACTACGGATCATGGTGGAGAATTGGGTTTTGACATAGGCAATAAAATTCCAAAGAATGTGAGGTACCTCAGATTTAAGATGAAGAGGAAAAGTCCACAAGTAATGAGTGAAATCATCAAGAATGGCAAGGTAATACTTGTAACAAGAAATACTAGGAACTAGCGAGGTCCGTAGATCACAATGTATTAGGTCAAAAGTAGCGCTAGTGCGACTAGTTGAGGAATAAAATGGAAAACGTGTGTGTCGACCCAGTTGACACGCATGACACAAGGTTGCATCGGCAGTGTTATTACAAGAAATATGGGAAGTACTGGTGAGTTACGACAAGACGGGAGCACCGAGATGTCTGAGATGACGATGCCACAGAGTTGAGGAGGGGCGCATGACGGAGAGTGCGTGAGGAGTTGGAGGCGGCCAATGGAGCGGGTAGAGATCACCATTGCTATTGCACGTGATGATCTCTTTCTTGGTTCGAAGATCCTTCACAGAGAGACCAAAAGGATCAAATTCAACGCAGCAATGATTATCAATGGTGAAACGACGAACGAAGATAAGGTTTTTGATGAGTGAAGGTGTGACGATAACATTGTGAAGTTGAAAAGAGTGGGAAGGAAAACGAACAACAGTTGTGCCGGTGTGAGTAATAGGAATGTGAGACCCGTTACCGACAATGGCGTAAGAAGAAGAATGTAGTGGCGCTGGAGAGGAAGAGGAGAGATTACCCTGGTCTGAGGTCATGTGAGTAGAGGCCCGGAGTCCATGTACCACTCGAAAGAGGGAGGATTCATCGTCACGGTGTTGAAGGCTTGCATGAGCTGAGTTTGATCCCAGGATGGAGGCGGTGCGGGAGGGGCAGACGCGTACGCTGGTGCTCCCAGCCACTGAGCACCGTAGCCGAGTGGCGGTGCAGTCGCCAGGAATGCATCAGGGCGTGGACCCAGAAGGCCCTGTTGTGCCTGCTGTGGCGGACGATGCCCTTGGCCGGGCCACATGTGGATGGACCCGACCTAGGGATGCTAGAGCGATGGCCAAGGTTGGCAGCTTGAGCCGTTGTTGTTGCCGCCAAAAGAATGGTAGTTGTCGCTGCCGTAGTTGCCGCGATTGTTGGAGTAGCATCGATTGTTGTTCCGGTTGTTGGAGGAGCCCCTGGAATTGGAGTTAGTCGCAGGGGGCGGGACTGACCGCCCAAGCCACCAGACGTGTTGCCGCTGGAGTAGTGACCACCGGGGGTGGAGCTGGAGGTGGAACCAGCGACGAAGGCAATCGGCGGGTTGTGGTCATGCTTGGATGCCAGCTCTTCAAGAAGCAAAGCAGATCGCGCCTGCAGGAAGGACGATAGGGGACGTTGCATGGAGATCAATGTGCGCATGTGGGCAAGACGTGGGATGAGGCCATGCAAGGTGTTGAGGATGAGGCTCCTGTCACTGATCATCGTGCCCATGGCAATGAGGCCATCGGCAAGATCCTTTTGCTTGCAGTAGTAGTCGGTGACGGACATGGAGCCCTGCATGGGCCTGTAGAATTCTTGCTCGAGGTAGACGGAGCGAGTTTTAGCATTGTCCCGAAAGAGGCCCTCAATGCGAGACCAGATGATGCGTACGGGAACCGCAGAGTCCATAACCATCTTCAGGAGGTCAGGAGATATGGCTGCATATAGCCAGGATCAGACGAGAGCATCGAGGCGCTGCCAGTAGGTGTAACATCCCAAAAAAAATTTTATTCCCTTTTTAGAATGTTTTCTGGAATTTATTGGATTTTCCTGGATTTTATCCCAAGCCTTGAAGTGAGAAAAAAATTAAAACTTTCATTTTATAAAAGACAAAATAAATTTATTTCATTTTGGCAAAGTCAAAATAAGTGCATTACATTTTCCTAAGTCAAATATGTATTTATAATAATTTTCAAGAATTTATAAATATTTAAAACACTCCCTTTAAAGTTAATTTATGTTTTTGCAAAATCTGAATATCAAATTGGATTAAAAATATTTTTATTAAGTCTAGTAAAGTTCCAGATGATTCTCTGAATTTTTTTGGAATTTTTAAAACTCATTAGGTATTTTTCTGACCTTTTTAAAGCCTCTTAACCTTTTCTGAAAATCAAAAAGAAAATAAAATCCAAAACCCTCCCCGGGGCTGACACTTGTCGCCCATCGGCCCAATCCGCGCCACCGGATTCAATCCCGACCGCCTGATCTCACTTGCCCCTTCACCCTCGCCTTCATCCTCCCTCTGGCCGACACCTGGTAAGCATCGGACCGATCTTCTTCCGCCCGATTTGATCTTGTCCGCCCACAACCACTTATCGCTTCAACCGCCTCCCTCTCCCCTCGGGCTGACGAGTGGCTTAATCTAGACCGTCCGCCATTGCCGATTTAAATCTCAGTCGTTCCCTGTCACTTAAGGCACTCGATCGGCTCAGATGAAATTTTCGTTGTCGGATTAAATCACAGCCGACCGCAGCCACTTACCCCTTCGTCGACAGTCTAACAGCCGCGATCACTCCCTCTTGCCACTTATCACGGATTTGACCGTCGCCCCTCCCCTTTCTGTTTTCTTTCTCTCGCTGACCGATGGCCACCGTCTGTCAGACCCGTCGTCTCCGCTACTTCTTCCTCCCCGCGCCCACCGCTACCGCCATTAGCGCCCAGAAACTGAAGCTTTAAAACCTTCGATTTCCTTCCTAATTTTCCTCCCGCGTGGTTGCATATTTAAATTCCCACTCCTTCGCGACCGTTCCAGGCATAATTACCCCAATTAAGCCCCTGTGCGTCGTCGCATTGATCATATCCGCCGTTTCCACTCCGGCATTATCACATCCGGCCGTTACCCCCCTCCTCTGCCTATATAAACCATCCCCGGGACTCCCCTCGACACACCGCCCCTCCCTCACCCCTCAATTCGGACACTAGAGCCCTCGGAGCCTCCCCGCGCTCGTTTTCCCTCCGCCGGCTTCGCCCACTCCGGCGAGCAATCCCGGTGGACTCGGGCCCCCTCACTCCTCGCCGACGCTGCTCCGAGCACCAGTGAGGCGAGGCGCGTCTCGACCCCTGCCGCCGTGAACCCGTCCTCCGACCGCCGCCCCTCTCCACCGTCAAACCGCACCGACCATCCTCAGGATCCGTGCAAGGTACCGGTGGAATCCCCTCACTCTCCTCTTGCTTTTGCACCCTTCGGCCGACGCCGCCGCCCGCTGGCCGGCGTGCCACACCGACGTGGCTGCCATGCAGGCGCCACACGCACCCCAGGCTGGATTTATTTGAGTTTTGTTTTTGAATTTTGAATTTGGATCTTCACGTTTAGATTTCGACGATTCCGGAGAGTTTGATTTCGACGACGCTTCGCAACACGACTTCGAGCAAGGAAAGTTACACCTTTGACCTTATTGATCATAATATTTCAAATTAAATTATGTTGTTTTACTGTATATGCATGCGTACTTTTATTCAAATGTAATTTAAATTCGATTTAAGTCTCAGTTATGCCCATGATCCTTTGAATATAGCCAATTTGATCTCGAACTTACATACATTGTCACCCTAACTGAAAACTAGTTGGTACAATAGCACTAACTAGCAAATTTTTAGAAAATCGCTTAGCCTGGCTTAGAATAAGTTTTGGTGGGACCAATTGTTTCACATAAAATAATGTTTTAAAAATGGATTCTTGACTTCGGTGAGTCAAGGATAGTTTATAAAATGGTTGAAAAATGGAAATAGAAACTTATGATTTGGACTTAGGCTATTGGTGAGGTGGTGGGGTGACGGCATGCTTCGTGTTTGGTGACACGTAGTTGACTGTCGTGCATGTGGGTATGTGGATTGAGCCTAAGTTAATTTAAGGACCGTTTCTGTGATATATTTTTTCGAAGTCACTTCGTACAACCACAAGTTCGATATGGGACGGACCTGACTAAGTAATTTGTGAAATTCCAAATATAGCTTTACTATAAGCTGAATGTGAGCGTGACGTAGGTCGCGAGAAGTCTTACATGGCACCAGAGGGGGCTCCAACTCGTGGATTCGAGTTGTGGTGAAACCTTAGTGGCGGCGTGACTATTTTGGCTATGGATCATTGTAACAACCATGTCGTGAATTCTCCGCCGCACACCTAAGGCAGTGTGTTAATCGTGTGGCTCAAGCGGGAGGACACGTCTTGTGGGTAAAGTTGTACACCTCTGCAGAGTTTAAACCTATCCGGATAGCTGTGTCCACGGTCATGGATATGCTGAGTAGAACTTTCACATATTAGACTTGGTTTTCGGACAAATAGCATTGGTTTGACAATGGTCCGGGTGAGATGCCTGTGGTTAGGTTAGTGTGGGTCGGAGCCTACGCTAACGATAATACTTGTTAAAATATTGTTCATAAGTTGTATTAAAAATTTAGCTTTTGTACTTACATCATTGTATCTAAAATTCTGTATTGCTTTTCCGCACTTGTACCCTATTAAGCCCTCCTTTGAAATCAATTATGCATGCATCAATTATGCTATACTTCCTGGTGTAACTTGTGAACTACTTTAAAGTGCTCACCTTGCTTAAATCTGTTGCTAGACTTCAACGATGACGACTTCGGTGAGAACTACAATGAGTAGGCTGCGTCTTACAGTCATTCGCCTGTGGGAGGTTGGATGGGCTGTGCTGCTACTTTTATGTTTTTCCGCTGCTTTTATTTCTGTCGACCTAGAGCCCTTTTATTGTAAGACTTGTCCATAAGGTTATACCCTTGATTAATAATATTTGTGGTGATTATGCACGATATACCTCACTGTTTACCCTGTGTGCACTAGCTTTTCCTGGGATAGTGCGATTTACACAGAGGGACTTGGAGTTGTTGTTTCGGGTTCCGACAGAGATGGTATCAGAGAAATAATGACCCTAAGACGTGACCCTAGATAGAGACCAACCTTAAGGATATATCTTGATAAGAAAATATTTTCAAACTATTTCCTCCTTTGCTCAGTCTCTTATCAAAACTGGTTACTAGCTTCTTCCCCTATTAAAAATTGTAGATGGAACAACCCAACCGCGTCACCCACGGAACCCTCGCCGGAGACCTCACGGACTGCCTCTACAGCCTTATGCGAGAGTTGGGCTTCCAACCGTCATCTTTACCAGGGATACTTGGGTCTGTATGGAGATCAAACACGCTGGAGGGTCGAAATAAGGATTTTCGCCAACTTTAGAGACCAAGCATCCATCCACACCTTCGACGCCTCCTACCCCCGGGAGACTTTCCTCACTGGTGTTCAAGATGTAGCCCACGAAGCTATCCATCAGCTGAGGAACCTCTACGTACTGGAGCTGCAGCGTACCAACTTCTGCTACTATCCCATCAGAGTTCCAGTCAATTTTGCCAGTGAATTCGCCTTCACAAAGTACGAGAGCAACCCCCGCCTCGTCCAAGAGGGTGCGATTTACCTGTGCCATGGACTCGTGTACAGCCGCCACAGACGAACTGCACTCCACAGCATAGAGACTCCGTGCCGCAGAGGAAGAGTTGGCCAATTATCGTGCCGGAGATGAGGACTCTGCTACCTCAGAGCCACCCCCAAAGAGACTTAAGCGTAGTACCAGTACTTAGGAGCCTTAAGTTTAAATCTGAGAACGCTACTTGTGAGCTGCAGTCCCTTGTTAGCAGCCTCAAGCTTATTATAATAAAATAAAAGAAGTTTTTATTGACTCTTGTTCATTGCTTTCTCTAATTTTTGTTGTTTTTTGTGAGTGCTTGGTTGTGGGAATGTTACGTGGAACCCCTCCTTCTAGTTTCTCTATTTCCTCTTAATCGGAAGGTTTCGACAGATGGTGAACACAAGGAGGAACCTCAACGACGATGCCAACCCTAAAACTCAAGGAAGCCAGTCTGCTCCTATCCCTCCGCCTCCGCCAGCAGCAGGACCAGATTGGGCTCAGTTAATGGCCAACCAGAATCAATTGATTCAGCTACTCGCCCAGACTATCAACAATCCGGCTTACCAAGTTCTTCAGCCGCCAGCTCAAGCGCATCCCAACCGCTTATCAGAGTTCCTAAGGATCAAGCCACCAACTTTTGCCGGCAGTGCAGAACCCATGGACACCGATGATTGGCTAAGGTCGATCGGTAAGAAGCTAGACATCCTTCAGTGCACTGATCGGGAGCAAGTCTTATTCGCTTCTCATCAGTTGAACGGACCTGCATCTGAATGGTAGGATACCTTCACAGCCTCTGATACCATGAAAGCAAATAAGAGATTGTGCTTCACAGATTTCTATTGAAAGGCATATGAATATATAGTACATAGAGCAACCAAATATGGTTGAGATACATGCCAAAGATAGCAACTCTAATCATGGAAATAAACCCCTAAATATCCTCCGTGACAATCTCCTTGCCATGCACGGTACGTACATGTCTAACACATGTTTCATGGATCATAGATGTGAAATATCAAATCGATAATTTGAACACATGTTAGAGAACTTGTATTCTTCCTCGGGCCTGGTGCCACCTCCGAATGGAGGCAACTCATCACATTGATTATATTATTTCTAATCCATAATATTCTCAACTCCGACAATCCTTCTTTTACCATAAAGAACCATGTGGAGGCTCTTATTTGATGGGT
The DNA here is from genome assembly GCA_036346265.1 of Melocanna baccifera. NCBI lineage: Eukaryota > Viridiplantae > Streptophyta > Magnoliopsida > Poales > Poaceae > Melocanna > Melocanna baccifera. The sequence goes on from CM070685.1 coordinate 36,774,785, forward strand.
CTATTACATAAAAAATTTGAACAATTTGCTCAGCACGTATGAATGGTTCATCTGTATATCCAACACGTCCATGGTACACAGTAGTGATGCCGTACTTGTCGACCTTCACATCTTATGGAAGTTGAACCCAATGGCACCAAAACGGAGGGATCTTAAAAATTACATAGTCGAGCTCTCAAATCTCCTCTACAAATCCATAGTAGGAGCTTAACCCATATTTCATTATGTTTGGCCCAGCGTTCTCATAAGGCTCGCAGCACCCCTCCTTAGATGAACAAGTTCAGGCCGCAAGGCAGCAGTTTCAAGACTCAGGCAAACAAGTTCAAGCCATCAGCCAGCTGCCCACTGTTTCAAGTCAACCGCTCGCAGTACCAAGCCAACCGCACTCCAGCTACCAGTGGGCAAGTTCCGAAGAGTAGTCCCCCGTCTGATGGAGTGACCTATTTCTACTGCAGGGAAACAGGGCACTATGCCAAGGCATGCCCCAAGAAGCTCCAGGCCGCTGCCAGTTCAGGAGCTTCGGGAAGCCAAAACCAGGGGCAACAGAAGCAGCAGACCTTCATCAAAGGCAGAGTGAACCATGTGACGGCTGAAGAAGCTCAGGCCGCACCGGACGTTGTGCTGGATATGTTCCTTGTTAACTCAGTACCAGCATCAGTTCTTTTCGATTCTGGAGCTTCGCGTTCTTTTGTGTTAAAAGCTTTTGTGGATAAGCATGGGTTGGGCATGGTTACTCTTAGCAACCCTATGATAGTTCACTCCCCTGAGAGCAGAAATGAGAGCAGAGACTTTGTACCCAAAAGTAGAGTTGCTCATAGATGGAACCCTATTCCTAGCCGACCTTTTGGTCTTGGAATCGCAAGGGTTGGATGTCATTCTCGGAATGAACTAGTTAGCCAAGAATAAGGGCCAAATCAATTGTGCTACCCGATCCACCACCTTCACCAATGACCAAGGATTAGAAGTTGTTTTTTCCCTAGAAATCCCTGCAGAAGAGGAATGTGCCCTCTATCATCTCCAAGCTTTGGAAGAAGTACCAGTGGTGCGGGAATACCCAGAGGTATTTCCCGATGAGTTACCTGGAATGCCACCGGATAGGGAAATCGAGTTTGTGATTGACCTAGTCCCAGGCACCGCTCCAATTTCCAAGAGACCTTATCGGATGCCAGCTAACGAGTTAGCAGAATTGAAGAAGCAGCTTCAAGAATTGGAAGATAAGGGTTACATCCGTCCAAGCTCGTCGCCTTGGGGAGCACTTGTCCTATTCGTCAAGAAAAATGATGGAAGTATGAGGCTATGTGTGGATTATAGATGTCAGGACCCGGAACAACAACTCCAAGTCTCTCTGTGTAAATCGCACTATCCCAGGAAAAGCTAGTGCACACAGGGTCAACAGTAATGTATATCATGCAAAAATCACCACCGAATACTATTAAATGACAAAATACGGCCTTAAGGCCAAGTCTTACAATATAGGGGCGCAAGGCCAACAAAAGAAATTAAAGCAGCGGAAAAACGGTAAAAGGTAGCATAACAGCCCATCCAGCCTCCCACAGGCGAATGATTGTAAGACGCGTCCTATTCGCTGAAGTAGTTCTCACCGTCGTAGTCGCCGTCGAAGTCTGGCAACAGATTTAGCAAGGTGAGTACATAGAGTACTCCCAAGGTAAGCACATTAAGTGCTTACCCAAGTTACACCAGGAATTTTAACAGAGTAGATGCATGCATAGGGAGAACAAAAGAAGGCTTAACAGTTTATTTGCGCGAAAAGCAGTACTTGAATTTTAATACAATAACAGATCAGTATGAAAGCTGAATTTAATACAATATATGAAACAGTATTTTTGAACAAGTAATACTGCTAGTGTAGGCTCCGACCTACACTAACCTAACCACGGGAATCCACCTGGACCATTACCAAAACCATCGTTATTTGTCCGAAAAACCAAGTTTTGTAAAAGCCAAGTCTAATCTGTGAAAACTCTAATCAGCATGTCTATGACCGTGGACACGGCTATCCAGATAGTTTGTTACTCTGCAGAGGTGTACAACTTTATCCACAAGACATTCCCTCTCACTGGTGCCACGCGATAAACACACTACCTTAGGTGTGCGGCGGAGAGTTCATGACAAGGCTGTTCCGATGATCCATAGCCAAAATAATCATGCCGCCACTAAGGTTTCACCACAACTCGAATCCACGAGTTGGAGCCCCCTCTGGTGCCATGTGAGACATCCCGCAGCCTACGCCGCGCTCACATTCAGCCTATAGCGAGACTATATCTGGAACTTCACAAATTACTTAGCTAGGTCCGTCCCATACCGGACTTGTGGTAGTACGAAGTGACTTTGTAAAATGAATCACAGAAACGGTCCTTAATCCGACTTAGGCTCAACCACATACCCACATGCACGACAATCAACTAGGTGTCACCAAACACGAGGCATGCCGGCACCCACCACCTAACCATTAGTCTAAGTTCAAATCATAAGTTTCCATTTTCATTTTTTTAAACCATTTCCAGAAACCATCCTTAACTCACCGAAGTCAAGACTTCATTTTTAAATCGTCATTTCATGTGAAATAGTTGATCCCACCTAAAATCACACTAAGCCAGGCTAAGCATTTCTATAAAATTTCTAGTCAATACTATGGTACTAACTAGTTTTCAGCTAGAGTGAAAAGGTATATGAATTCGAGATTCAAATTGGCCATATTCAAAGGATTATGGGTATATCTAATATTTAAACTGAATTTAAATTAAATCTGAATAGAAGTAACTTGAAACAACATAAATAAATTTGAAATATTAGGTTCAACATGGTCAAAGGTGTAACTTGCCTTGATCGAAGTCCTGCTGGGAATCATCGAACTCGAACTCTTCGGAATCGTCAAAATCTAACGTAAAGAGCCATTTCAAAGAAAATTCAAAAAAAAATTCAAATAAATTCAAAATTTCAAAAAGATGCCAGAAATGGATAGATCATGATTTTAGACAAATTTAGAAATTTGAACGGGTCAATTTGGAGTTAAAATAAAAAAGTTATAGCATTCCAAAGTTTTAACTCAAATAAAAAGAAAAAGGTTATTTTCTGAATTTATTTTTATTCAGAAAAACATTTATGACGTTAGCCTGAAATATTTTCCTAAAGGAAAATCTGAGTTATGACGTCAGCCTGAGAATTCAATTTCGACCGAATTACTTTTATATAGGAAAATCTGTTTTACTGCGTCAGCATGACGTCAGCCCTGAAATTAAAAGGGGCTGACGGGTGGGGTCGGTCTATGGTGGATCTGGTCCACGGACCGGGCGATGCTGAGGTGGCACATGGGCGTGTGGGGGAGCGAGGTGGCGCTGGCGTGGCTTCCACGTGGCCCCACGTGGTTGTCGCGTGGTTACCGCGTGGCTGCCACGTCACGGCTTTATGCCGATGTGGCTGTGCACGTGCGGGGTGGCGGGGAGGCGCCAGGGTGGCGCTGGCGTGGCGCCCAACTGGCGGCCACGTCTGCTACCACCTCAGCCCGGCGACTGACGGGGCATGGCGGCCGGCGATGGCGCATGGGCCCCAATGGTCGCTGGCGCTCTAGCGGGCGACGGCGCTGGCCATCGGTGCCAAAATGAAGAGGGGAGTGAGGGGAATGCACCGGTACCTGGCACGGATCCTGATGGTGACCGGAGAGGGGAATCGGAGGAAAGGGGCGACGGCCGGAGGAGGGGTTCACGGTGGCGGGGAGGTTCCGGTGGCGCACATGCCCGGGGTGGCGGTCGTCGGGGATCGCCGAGGCACGAGTGACGTCGGAGAGGCGCCGGCGAGGAGCGAGGAAGCCCGAGGTGGCCGGAATTGCTCGTCGGAGCCGCGGAGAGGGGATCGAGCACAGGGAGACCCTCGGGGCTTGCACGCTAGAATTGAGAGGAGTAGGGGAGGCGGTGTGAGTTGAGGGTCCTCGGGAGTGCTTTACATAGGCGGGGGAGGGTGGTAACGGCCGTGCATAACTCGCCGGAGAGCGACGGGCGGGAAGGATTAACGCGATGGCGTAACCGGTGCAATTACGCATGATTATGCTTGAAACGGACGTGGTGAAGGTGGGGGTTGAATTTGCTGTTGGCGCGGGGGAGTAAACGGGAAGGAAACCGAAGCAATTAAAGCTTCAATGGCGGCAGTGGGCGGCGATCGCGCGGGGAAGAAAGGAAAGGGGGCGGGGAAGACGGGCCTGACAAGTGGGGTCCACCAGTCAGTGAGAGAGACAAACGGGAAGGTGCGAGGGGGACGATCGGATCTTCGACGGGTGCCAAGGGGAGGAGATCGGGGCTGCTAACCGCTGGCGAAGGGGGTAAGTGACGACGGTCGGTTGAGATGAAAACTGGCAATGGGGGGTTAGATCTGAGCCGAGCGGTGCGTTAAGTGGGAGGGGGCGGATGCGATTGAGTACGGCAATAGGGGATGGCTGGGATTGAGCCATGTGCCGATCGGGGGGGAGAGAGAAGCGGGCGAAGCGGTAAGTTGGTGCGGGCGGTGGGGATTGAATCGGGCAGGGGGAGAGGACGGCTCGATGCGTGACACACGTCGCGCGCGGAGAGAGGGAAGGTGGGTTGAACCGGTAAGTTGGATCGAATGGCTGAGGTTGGTTCCGGTGGCAGGGATCGGCCCGATGGATGACAAGTGTCGGCCCTGGGGAAGATTTTGGGTTTTTAATTCTTTTGATTTTCCGAAATGAGTTGAAGGCTTTAAAATACTCAGAAAATATCAAATAAATTTTGAAAATTCCAGAAAAATTCAGAGAACCTCCTGGGACTAATTTAGACTTAATAAAAATATTTTCAACCCATTTTGACAATTGATTTTTACATAAACACAAATTGACTTTAAAGGGAGGGTTTTAAATCTTTATAATTTCCTTAAAATTTAAGTAATTGCATATTTGACTTTAGGAAAATGACACACATTTATTTTGACTCTCATGAATTGTAGCAAGTTCGATTTAGCTTTTATAAATTAAAGTTTTTAATTTTCTCACATCAGGACTTGGAATAAAATCCAGAAAAATCCAATAAATTCGAAAAATTATTTTAATAAAGGAATAAAATTTTTGGGATGTTACAATAGAGCACTCAACGAGGTTACTACCATGAACAAATACCCTCTGCCCCAGATCGATGACGTGTTCGACTAGTTAAAGGGAGCTGGTGTTTTCTCCAAGATAGATTTGCGATCAGGGTATCACCAGCTGATGATCCGCGAAGAGGACATCCCCAAGACTGCATTCTCCACCTGATATGGACATTATGAGTTTACTGTCATGTCCTTTGAACTCACCAATGCCCCTGCCTATTTCATGAGCATGATGAACAGTGTATTCATGAAATACCTGGATAAGTTTGTGCTGATCTTTATCGATGACATTCTCATATACTCCAAGACTAAGGAAGAGCATGAGGCTCATCTCAGGATAACTTTGGAAAAGCTTCGAGAACATCAGCTCTATGCCAAATTCAGCAAATGTGAATTTTGGCTAAGGGAAGTTGCTTTCCTCGGACATATTGTAACAGCAGAAGGCATTGCTGTGGATCCTTCCAAGATAGAAGCAGTAATAGAATGGAAGCAACCCAAGTCGGTAACAGAAGTCAGAAGCTTTCTTGGACTTGCGGGTTACTACCGTCGGTTCATAGTAGGATTCTCAGAGTTAGCCAAGCCAATGACACAGTTGTTAAAGAAGGAAAAGAAGTTCGAATAGATGAAGGCTTGTGAGCAGAGTTTTCAAACTCTAAAGAAAAGGCTAGTCTTCGCACCCGTGCTTGTTTTGCCAGACGTGCAGAAAGACTTCGAGGTTTTCTGTGATGCCTCCCGCCTTGGCTTAGGCTGTGTCTTGATGCAAGAAGGCAAAGTGGTAGCCTATGCATCGCGCCAACTAAGGCCTCATGAGTGCAATTATCCTACTCATGACTTGGAATTAGCAGCCATAATGCATGCCTTAAAAATCTGGCACCACTATCTTATCGGTAACCGTTGCGAAGTGTACACGGACCATAAAAGCTTGAAATACATTTTGACTCAAGCTGAACTCAACCTGAGGCAGCGAAGATGGTTAGAGTTAATAAAGGACTATGATATTGGTATACATTACCACCCCGGAAAAGCAAATATTGTGGCCGATGCCTTGAGCAAGATGTCCTATGCGAATGTGGTGTTATCGGAGGAAGACCAGACCCTACTTCAGGAGGGAGTCGCCCGTCTTAGTCTAAATCCGATGAATCCAAGCGTTCTCGCCACCTTGGAAATCCAACTTGCTTTGCCAGATCAGATCAAAGAGGCTTAGAAAGTCGATGAGGATATTCAGGAAATAAGAAAGAATATGAGAAGAGGCAAAGCACCAGGATTCAGTGAAGATGAGCAGGGCATGGTTTGGTTCAAGAACCGCATCTGTGTACTGAATAATCAGGAAATCAAAACCCTGATTCTCAAAGAAGCTCATGACACCCCATACTCAATTCAACCTGGACGTACCAAAATGTACCAAGACATGAGAGAAAGATATTGGTGGGTTAGTATGAAAAGAGAAATAGCAGAGTTTATTGAAGCACGTGATACATCGCCGAGGGTGGCGAGCATCGAGAGACTCTTTGGACTCTTGCGGCCATTGCGATGCAGTTGGAAATCAGAAGAAATCAGTATGGATTTCATAACCAGACTTCCGAGAACTCAATCGGGATATGATTCGATCTAGGTAATCATCGACCAATTGACGAAGGTAGCTCACTTCATACCCGTGAAGACTACTTACTCTGGAAGTAAGTTAGCTGAGCTGTACATGTCTCGGATTGTGTGTCTACACGGAGTTCCCAGGAAAATAGTATCAGATCGAGGTAGCCAGTTCACTTCTCGATTTTGGCAGAAACTGCATGAAGAATTAGGGAGCAAGCTCAGTTTCAATACAGCTTATCATCCCCAGACGGATGGACAAACAGAACGAGTAAATCAAGTGCTCGAGGATATGTTAAGGGCTTGTACCTTGGACTTCAGAAACAGTTGGGACCGTTCATTTCCCTATGCAGAGTTCTCGTACAACAACAGCTACCAAGCCAGCTTGTAGATGGCACCTTTTGAAGCTTTGTATGGCAGAAAGTGCAGGACACCCTTGCTTGGGGAACAGCAAGGAGAACCCCAAGAAGCTATTCCAAACCTACTTCAAGACGCCGAGGATAAAGTAAGAAAGATCAAGGATAGGCTGAAGATAGCCCAATCACGACAGAAGAGCTATGCGGACAATCGTCGACGAGACTTGACCTTTGAGGTCGGGGACTATATCTATCTCAGTGTGTCCCCACTCAGAGGGGTCAAGAGGTTTCAAGTTAGAGGAAAACTGGCACCAAGATTTGTGGGACCTTTCAAGATCTTGAGCAGAAGAGGTGAAGTTGCATATCAGTTGGAGTTGCCGCCAAGCATGTCAGGAGTGCACAACGTCTTCCACGTCTCTCAGCAGAAGAAGTGCCTCCGAGTACCCACAGAGTAAGCTGCATTGGAAACCTTGGATGTTCAAGATGATCTCACCTATCAGGAGCAGCCGATCAAGATCCTCGAGATAGTAGAGCGTCAGACCAGAAGGAAGACCATCAGATTCTGCAAGGTTCAGTGGAGTAACCACACCGAAGACGAAGCCACTTCGGAGCGAGAACAGGACCTAAAGGCCAACCATCCCCATCTCTTTTGCTAGCCAGTGCAAATCTCGAGGGTGAGATTTCATTCAAGGGGGTAGGTTTGTAACATCCCAAAAAAAATTTATTCCCTTTTTAGAATATTTTCTGAAATTTATTGGATTTTCCTAGATTTTATTCCAAGCCTTGAAGTGAGAAAAAAATTAAAAATTTTATTTTATAATAGCCAAAATAAATTTATTTCATTTTGGCAAAGTCAAAATAAGTGCATTACATTTTACTAAGTCAAATATATATTTATAATAATTTTCAAGAATTTATAAAGATTTAAAACTCTCCCTTTAAAGTTAATTTATGTTTTTGCAAAATCTGAATATCAAATTGGATTGAAAATATTTTTATTAAGTCTAGTCAAGTTCCAGATGATTCTCTGAATTTTTCTAGAATTTTTAAAACTTATTTGGTATTTTTCTAAGCTTTTTAAATGTCGGGACCCGGAACAATACTTCAAGTCCCTCTGTGTGAATCGCACTATCGCAGGAAAAACTAGTGCACGTAGGGTAAACAGTGATGTATATCATGCAAAATCACCACAATTATATTAAGCAAATTTGCGGCGATATGGCCAAGTCTTACAATGAAATGGTGTAAGGCCAACTGAAAATAAAAGCAGCGGAAAAACAATAAAGGTAGCAGCTCAGCCCATCTAGCCTCCCCACAGGCGAATGACTGTAAGACACGTCCTACTCGCTGAAGTAGTCCTCACCGTCGTAGTCGCCGTCGAAGTCTGGCAACAGATTTTAGCAAGGTGAGTACTTTGAAAGTACTCCACAAGTTACATCGGGAAATATAACAGAGTGATGCATGGATAATGGATTTCAAAGGAAGGCTTAATAGGGTAAATGTGCGTAAAGCGGTACTGAATTTTAAATATAATAACGTAATTACAAAAGCCGAATTTTTAATACGTCGTAAGAAACAAGATTTAACAAAGTAATATCGTTAGTGTAGGCTCCGACCTACACTAACCAAACAACGGGTATCTCACCTGGACCATTTTCCAAATCACTGTTGTTTGTCAAAGCCAAGTTTTATAAACTCAAGTCTAATCTGTGAAAGTTCTACTCAGCATGTCCATGACCGTAGACACGGCTATCCAGGATAGATGAGTGACTCTGCAAAGGGGTGCAACTTTACCCATAAGACGTGTCCTCCCGCTTGAGCCACGCGATGTACACACTACCTTTGGTGTGCGGCGGGGAGTTCATGACAAGGCTGTTCCAATGATCTATAACCAAAACAGTCACGCCGCCACTAAGGTTTCACCACAACTCGAATCCATGACTTGGAGCCCCCTCTTGTGCTATGTGAGGCTTCCCGCGGCCTACGCCACGCTCATATTCAGCCTAAAGAGAAACTATATTTGGAATTTCACAAATTACTTAGCCAGATCCATGTCATACCGGACTTGTGGTAGTACGAAGTGACTTCACAAAATGATTCACAGAAATGGTCCTTAATTGACTTAGGCTCAATCCACATACCCACATGCACGACAATCAACCACGTGTCTCCAAACACGAGGTATGCCGGCACCCTACCACCTAACCAATAGCCTAAGTCGAAATCAGTTTTCTATTTCCAATTTTAAATCATTTCATAAACTTTCTTGACTGAGAGACCATGTGAAGGTAATCCCGTGTGTGTGATGAGTAATTGACATGTGCTCTGGAAAGTTTGAGTTTGTTTTGGGCATTTTGTGCTATCTACTGGTGCTAATGTTTAATTATAATATTTTGTGCAGTGCTATGTGATGTGTTTTCTTGTCTGTGATGGCTGCAGGATTTTGAGACGGAGTCGTGGTGGGACACGGGGTGACCGGACTAGGCACAGGCGGTGCTGAGGTCGGAGTGGTCGGGATGTGTCAAAGACGGCGAAGACTCAAAGTGGTTGCGAGATTTGCACGGCAAGAAATGAGGAAGCTTCCTGGAAGGTGCACAAAAGGAAGTGGATTTGGTTAAAGGATAATGGATAAAGTGCTATGAGTTGTTGAGAGCTAATGGTAAAGTGTGTTGTAAACCCATTAGTGGAGGCTATAAATAGAGGATGCTCTCTAGTGGAGAGAGTTGAGAGAGAAGGGTGTGTGTGTTAGAGTTTTCTCTAATGCTTGTGCTCTATGAGTGTTAAAGTTTTCTCTCCATATGTAGGCTATGTTCTTGAGTGAGAGAGTAGAGTTAGGGTTTCATTCCATGTGTGTGTAAGAGTGAGAGATGGGAAAGTTCATGCAAAACATTCCTCCTTTTAATCATTCATCTCTCTTTGGTTCATTATGATAGTTCTTATGTTTGAGATGTTCTGGTTGTTCTTTATTTAGTTTTGCTATCTTTTATTTCTCAGCTTGTGTTGTTTTCTTGTGAGAGTTCCTCTGGTTAAAGTGCTAATGTTCATTGTTATTTCTTGTTGTTTCTTTTATGAGTTGATTTCCTGTTTAGTAGCTGCAAGATTTGTCCTTGCTCTGTGATGGGAACTTGCATCAAGGTCTCTTGACCAGCCTATTCTCTAGAGCAAAGTTCTAAGAAAGTGTTTTTTTTTCTTGAGAATCAGTTTACTGCTCTTCATCTCTTGGGGTTTTCTAAAGTCTAAAGGCAGAGTTCTTGGAATTCTAGAACCGAAAGATATTTGTCTTTGGTTCAGATCATTCTCTGCCAAACTGCTATCCCATTTGGCTTGTTCAGTTTTGGTTTCTGCTGCAGTTTCTGCTCAGTTTTCCTCTGCTATTCCTTGTAATTTTCAGCCAGTATTTGGGTTCTCTCGGCTGCAGCAATTAGTGCCTTTAAGCAGCAAGGTTCCAGGTTCATTTGCTGCAGATTTAAGTCTTTGCCTCCTGTACTTTTCGGCTGCAGTCAGCTACTGCTTTCAGCTAGCAAAATTCTGTGCAGTTCGCTCTGTTCGGCTGTGTGTAGTGCTTCTTCTTTTTAATTTTTGGTCCAGCAGTCTACATGCAGCATTAGCAGTCAGCAGGAGATCATATTCCTTGCATTTTCTTGGTATTCTCTGTGCTGTTTACAGCTAGGTTAGCAGCTCTCTTTTTGCTCCCTTTCTCTGCTTTTGGCAGTTAAGTCCTTGTTCAATGCTTGGCTATTCTGGACAGCAAGTGCAGGCAGTTTTGGTGCTATTGGAAGTGCACTGACTGCTTTCTCTTTTCAGTCTTATTTTCTTTTTGCTGCTCTCTTTTCTCCAGCTTCTTTTGCCTTGCTGTTTTCAGTTTTTTGTGTGTTGTTTTGAGCAGCTGTTCACTTGTTGCTCCCTATCTTTATTTGTTGGACAGCAGTAAGTACCTTGTTTCTTTCCAATCTGCAGGTTATCAGTTTCAATTTCTAGGATGGGGGCAGTTGTCTTGCTTTATCTGGTTTTTAGTGCAGTCCTTTTTAGTCCTTAGTTCTTGTCAAGTCTAGTACTCTCAGTTTATCGGCAAAATTGATTTGGAATTTCTGGTCTTCTCAATTGGTGGCAAAGCTTCTCTTTATCTCCTTTTCAGTTTCTAGAAAGCTCTCCTTTTCTTACTTCATAGCTTCCATAGCTATTGGAGAAAAAGAAAATTGGAGGGAATACTTGGGGCGTTTTTTAAAGGCACCATTCACCCCCTCTGTTGCCATTTTTGATCCTTCATTGACTCACCAGAGTCAAAAATCCATTTAAAAAGACTGTAATTCCATGTGAAAAAGTTGATCCCACCTAGAATCAGACTAAGCCAGGCTAAGCAATTCTATAAAATTTCTAGGCCTGTGACCTTGTGTGACTGTGGGCGAAGATGATTTGGCGCATGTAGCCCCTTGTGGCTCCGCGGAGTTGGAGCCGCGAGACCGCAGGCGGGGTCAACATCGGAATTGTGCGCCGGGTGGTCGTAGGCGGAGTCGCAGTTGTCCTGCGGAGGCAGAGACCTCGTCGATGAGGGGTGAGCATGCAGGCGCGGGAAGTTGGGACATCGCACGCGCATGAGCGACCGCACCGGTTCGACTCCCGCCGGTTGGGCCCGCGTGGTCGGCCGCGTCAGCTGGACTCCCGCCGGTTGCGCCTCCCGAGAACGGCTATATATGCGGCCGTAGCCGCATGACGAGGTATTGCTGGGACGGCTTGTCTCAAGAATATGCCTCTTCCGCTCACGAGCATGCGGCAGGATTGGCGTCGGTTAAGGCGCTCTGTGCATGCTTGTGGACGGAAGAAGGTACATTCTTGAGCTGGTAGAAAGACTTGCGCCCCTCGCGCGAAGGGGGGGTACCGCTGGACTTCAGCTGGCAGGATAGCCTAGGGCCATCCGAGACTTCGTCCGAGCCTGGGGCCATCCCTTGCGTCCGCGAGCGCGTGTCCGGTGGCTGGCTTTGCGGCGATTGGTGTGGACGCCTTCCGACTGACCTGCTGCGCCGGCGCTCTCTGCAACCTAGCAACCATGGGAAGGCGTGGGACACATTAGGGTGTGAAAATGGTTGTGTTAAGAGTGAAGAGATATGATGTTCTGCGAGTGCTGGGTTGTCCCAAGCCACTGAAGCAGGAAGGGCCCCTTCTGGCGCGGCGTGCCGACGCGCAGTTGCGTGTCAAAGTGCGAGAGCCAAAGGCAGACCCAGGGTTGCCCTGCGTATGCGAAGATGTTGTCGAAGGCAGAGCTGGGTTGTTTTGCATAAATTCCCAAGCGGACGCGTGGCGGGGCGCTATTGGCGCGTCGTGCGCTGTCAGGCCCTTTGGTGCAACCGCCGCTTGACCGGGCCTGGCACGTATGGGTAGGTGTGCCACTACGGTCGCGATCGTGGGAAGGTGGACGGTTCGCCTCCCAGCAGTTATGCTCACTGATGGCGTGGGAGACGCAGGGGTTTTAAATACCCCTTGCGTTACGCCACCTGCACTTTCGTCGCCTTGTCTTTCGTCGCCTGGTCACACGCCCCAATCTGCTGTCTTTCTTGCTGCCTCCTTCGTCGTGGAGCTCTAGGAGGACGATGGCAGACGACGGAGCGCGCGCCCAGCCGGCCGATGACAGCACCGTCTTCCGGTGGTCATCGCCGCTTGAGGTGGAATACACACTCGAGGGGCGCGACTCCGCACATGTGAACAAATGGGGGACAGCGGCGGAGAGAGTAGGGGGTCCGTGATCTCGTGTCCTGGGCTCGACGCTGGTGACGGAAGAGACGATTCGTGTCCTTCTGCGCGAAGGGAAGCTATCGGATCGCTGGGAGGTGCAACTGCCCGCGGGCGACGAGACCGAACCGCACCCCGAAATGTTGGAGGACATCATGTTCGTCGCCTACTTCGAGGCTGGGTTACGCATTCCAGCCGCTAGACTTGTCGGGAACGTCCTACGGCTCTTTGGGCTTGAACTGGCGTAGATAACGCCGAATGCGATAGCCCAGCTTGTCGTGTATAGCTGGGCGTTGCGCACGGAGGCGTGCTGGCTGACCGCGTCTCTGTTCGTGTTTCTCCACGACGTTCGGTGTGTGTCGGAGGATCTGGGGGACGGGGCGTCGCCCGACTTTGGCAGCATCGACCTCGTCTTGCGTTCGCGGTGCGAGAAGATTTTTCCCGCAGAGTCGAGTCGAGCGGAGTGGGAGCCGAACTGGATGAGGCGGTGGTTCTACCACCGCGTGGCGAGCGGTAGCGGCCTTGAGTGTTCGGGGCGGCTGGTGGCGGTTAACACCACGCCCGGTGCGCCAATAGATGATGAGGATGAGCGAATAGCACGGAGGCTTGTGGGGATCACCGCCCGCTTCAACATGCGTGACCTCGCTGAGGAGTTCGTCATGTATGGCGTGGCGCCACTTGCTGCGGAGTGGCATGTTACTCCTGGGAAGCTTCGACGCAACAATGTCCGCCCGTCCGTGTCTTCGCTGCCGAGGCCCTCCAATCCACGTAAGTCGTGTTGGAGCCTAGCTTTCCTGTGCTATTCCTCAGGGTTGTTGTTTTACACCGTGCCCCCGTGCCATTCACAGGTGCTTCCCTGGAGGACGTGGAGCGGGTGGTGGGCGCATTCCTCAGACCATATACGGCCAGGGAACACACACTGCGCGTAGCTGTGACCGTGGAGGCAGGTCTGGGGCGGCTAAACCACGTGTGCGAAGCCTTGGGCATTAGGGTGCCAGAGCGCGCTGTTCCAGCCCCAAGCCCACCTCTCCGCGATTCCACGGGGGAGGGAGTACCAGTGGGCGTGGGTTCCGACCTTACGAAGCATGCCTACTTGGAGGCAGGCGCAGGTACTGCTTCGCCGCCAGCCGGTGTTGAGGCGGAGCCGTCGCCCGTGGTGGATGTTGGATCGGGGTCCGTTCCTGCCACGATGGGACCTCCTGCGGATGTTTCCGAGGCGGGGCCATCCTCTTACTCCCAAAAAGTGAAGCGGCCCCGCACACAATCGCCCCTTCGCTCAGCGAAGGGGTTCGCTGTAGCGAGCAAGGTCGGTGTCCCCGCAGCCCCAATCAGGCTTGCGGCTGACAGGGGCAAGGGCTTGATGGAGCTGAGCTCCGACACAGAGGTCCCCCCACCTGGCGGGGTGTCCGGGGATGCCGAGATCCTTGCGGATTCGGGCGGGGCTGAAGGTAAACTTACATTAATTGGTGTGACCCGCTATGTGTTCGCAGGGCTGACCGTCATGTCCCCTTACAGCAACATGGTTCCCCGAACGCGGGCAGCCCTCGGAGCACGAGGACGTTCGCTTGGGAGGGACATCCAGCGCCACCGAAGCTATCGCCGCGGATGCCGCCCGACGTCTAGCGGACTTCATCCCTCGAGCAGAGTTGCTGGCAGCGTGGCGGGGGGTCGCGGATAGCGCGGCAGCGAGCCTAGACCGTGATGCGCTGCAGGTTCGCGGGTTGGGACTGGTTGAGAGCGTGTTAGAGGTCGCCGAAATGAGCGTAAGTGTCTGATCATGAGCAGCACACGGCCCTTGGGAGGTGTACTGATCGTTTTATTTCGTAGACTTTCGCCCTTAGCCGGGCGCTGCAGGCGGCCCATGTCCGGGAACGGGAGGCCTTGGAAGACCGACTGCGCGTCACCGAAGGAGCCCTTCGCGCGTCGGAGGAGGCGCGTTCCGCTAAGGACGACCACATGCGGCGCCTGGAAGCGGAACGCGCGGGGGCCATCTCGTATGCCGAGGAGCTTGTGGCATCGGCTCGACAGGCGGCCGTGGAGGAGCGGGACGGCTTGCTTCGGCAGATTGCTGTGCTGGAGGAAAAGAAGGGCTGTCTTGCTGCGTCGCTGAGGGAGCGGGATCAGGCGCTGGGTGCCACCTCGGCGACGGCATGGGAGGCTATGCTGGCCCTGGAGGGTACCCTTGAAAACCTTGTGGCCGAAGTGCCACCCTACTCATTCGGACCCGGAGCTTTCGCGGACACTTCGACGGATTGGGGAGGCGGCCGATGTAACTCATGCCGCCACGACGTCCTTTGGCAATCACTGCTCCTACGTGACCGCATGCCTGGCGTGTGCTCTTCTCCAGCACCGGGGTTGCCGTCACATCGACGAAAGTGGCGACCTGCAGCTGGAGATGCCTGCTGGGGCCGAAGTGATGTCCGGTGCCGTGCGCGCTGTTCGGGCCGCCGTTTGGTTTTTCCACGAACGGATCTAGGAGTACATCGAGGAAGCCGCAGCGAAGGTAGAGTTGCGGCGGAACATGTACGGCGAGGGGAACCTTAGCGAGTGGCTGGACGGAGTTGCCCGGCGTGATGAGGATGGCGCCGGTGGCTCTAGGCAGGTGTGACCCCGAGGTTCTTGTGCATCGGCGTGTGTTGTAACCTATGTACTCCATCCTACTATGTACTCCATGCTGCGAATGAGGTGAAGATTGATGTCCTTCTTTGACCAACCGCGCCATTTTATTCCAAGCAGCTGCCCGATGGGGACTGGCTGCTGATTTCTGACGTCGTGACCCGGCGCCGTTTGCGGCGCTGGTGGCGGATCGAAGACTCGCTGAACTTCTGGGCGAATCGACCCTCGACGGGTGAGGCTTCGGCGCGGGAGGCCATCCAGGCGAAGCCAGACGAGTAGCGTTGACTTGGTGGGCTTTGTAATCACTTTGTAGCAGCGTGGTAGATAAGCCGATGCGATCGTCCCCACCGTCGTTTTTGGGCACATCTCCTGTGTGCTTTTCTTGTGAAGTTTGTTGGCTAGTCGAGATAGACGCCCGAGGTAGGCACGAAGTGGGCCCCCAGGCGAGGTAGATGCATAGACACTCCGAGTTGGCGCCTAATCGGAGTGGACGCGCGAGCGCTCTGTCCCCTACCCTTCGATGTGGTGGCAGCGGAGCTGGCGCCTAGTCGGAGTAGACGTGTGAGCGCTCTGTCCCCTACCCGGCGAAGTGGTGGCAGCGAAGCTGGCGCCTAGTCGGAGTAGACGCGTGAGCGCTCCGTCCCCTACCCTTCGAAGTGGTGGCAGCGGAGCTGGCGTCTAGTCGGAGTAGACGCACGACCGCTCCGTCCCCTACCCTTCGAAGTGGTGGCAGCGGAGCTGATGCCTAGTTGGAGTAGACGCGTGTGCGCTCCGTCCCCTACCTTCGATGTGGTGGCAGCGGAGCTGGCGCCTAGTCCGAGCAGACGCGCGAGTGCTCCGTCCCCTACCCTTCGATGTGGTGAGAGCGGAGCTAGCGCCTAGTCGGAGTAGACGCGCGAACGCTCCATCCCCAACCCTTCGAAGTGGTGGCAACGGAGCTGGCGCCTAGTCGGAGTAGACGCGTGAGCGCTCTGTCCCCTACCCTTCGAAGTGGTGGCAGCGGAGCTGGCATCTAGTCGGAGTAGACGCACGACCCCTCCGTCCCCTACCCTTCCAAGTGGTGGCAGCGGAGCTGACGCCTAGTTGGAGTAGATGCGCGAGCGCTCCGTCCCCTACCTTCGATGTGGTGGCAGCGGAGCTGGCGCCTAGTCCGAGCAGACGTGCGAGCGCTCCGTCCCCTACCGTTCAATGTGGTGAGAGTGGAGCTGGCGCCTAGTCGGAGTAGACGCGCGAACGCTCCATCCCCAACCCTTCGAAGTGGTGGCAACGGAGCTGGCACCTAGTCGGAGTAGACGCGTGAGCGCTCCGTCCCCTACCCTTCGAAGTGGTAGCAGCGGAGCTGGCATCTAGTCGGAGTAGACGCACGACCCCTCCGTCCCCTACCGTTCGAAGTGGTGGCAGCGGAGCTGACGCCTAGTTGGAGTAGATGCGCGAGCGCTCCGTCCCCTACCTTCGATGTGGTGGCAGCGGAGCTGGCACCTAGTCCGAGCAGACGTGCGAGCGCTCCGTCCCCTACCCTTCAATGTGGTGAGAGTGGAGCTGGCGTCTAGTCGGAGTAGACACGCGAACGCTCCATCCCGAACCCTTCGAAGTGGTAGCAGCGGAGCTGGCGCCTAGTCGGAGTAGACACGCGAGCGCTCCGTCCCCTACCCTTCGAAGTGGTGGTAGCGGAGCTGGCGTCTAGTCGGAGTAGACGCACGACCACTCCGTCCCCTACCCTTCGAAGTGGTGGCAGCGGAGTTGACGCCTAGTTGGAGTAGACGCGCGAGCGCTCCGTCCCCTACCTTCAATGTGGTGGCAGCGGAGCTGGCGCCTAGTCGGAGTAGACGCGCGAGCGCTCTGTCCCCTACCCTTCGATGTGGTGAGAGCGGAGCTGGCGCCTAGTCGGAGTAGACGCGCGAACGCTCCCTCCCCAACCCTTCGAAGTGGTGGCAGCGGAGCTGGCGCCTAGTCGGAGAAGACGCACGAGCGCTCCGTCCGCGACCCTTCGACGTGGTGGCAGCGGAGCTGGCACCTAGTCAGAGTAGACGCGCGAACGCTCTGTCCCCAACCCTTCGAAGTGGTGGCAGCGGAGCTGACACCTAGTCGGTGTAGACGTGCGAGCGCTCCATTCCCTACCCTTCGATGTGGTGGCAGCAGAGCTGGCGCCTAGTCGAAGTAGACGCGCGAGCGCTCTGTCCCGTACCCTTCGACGTGGTGGCAGCGGAGCTGGCGCCTAGTCGGAGTAGACGCGCGAGCGCTCCGTCCCCTACCCGTCGAAGTGGTGGCAGCGGAGCTGGCGTCTAGTAGGAGTAGACGCGCGAATGCTCCGTCCCCAACCCTTCGAAGTAGTGGCAGCGGAGCTAGCGCCTAGTCGGAGTAGACGCATGAGCACTCCGTCCCCTACCCTTCGATGTGGTGGCAGCGGAGCTGGCACCTAGTCGGAGTAGACGCGCGAGCGCTCCGTCCCCTACCCGTCGTAGTGGTGGCAACGGAGCTGGCGCTTAGTCGAAGTAGACGCGCGAGCACTCCGTTCCCTACCCTTCGAAGTGGTGGCAGCGGAACTAGCACCTAGTCGGAGTAGACGTGCGAGCGCTCCGTCCCCTACTGCTGGGCGGGGTAAGGATGAAGTATGCCTGAGGAATGACAGGACCCTAGCTCCATAGGCCCTATCCCCGGCGGTCTATAGGGGGCCTCACGGGTGCAACTGTTGCCCCGCAGTTCCATACACTGACGGGATAGCTGAGGCGGGATCGACGGGGCTCTGCGCATGTGGCTTTATAGCTGTGAGGGAAGTGTCCCTTGCCCGTCGTCGATTGCTTCGGGCCCCCCAGGATGGGGGGACACGTGGAGCGTAGCTGGCGGAGTCCGACGCGGGGCGGCACTATTGTGTCACGTGCCCCCTGGGGCAGGCGATGGGACTCTGGAGGCGTAATTTACGCGGTCTTGCTTCCAGAGCTCTTTAAAAGGGGCGAGCGGCCAAGTGAAGCGGCACTCGCCTTCCCAGACATCGCGCCCCTGCAACTACCCTTGATGGACTCGCCGTCCTTAGTACGCCTCAACTTCTTCCTGCTTGCTGACCGGTGCTGATAGCGCTGAGGGTTTCGGAGCGCGGCTGATGCCGCCGGGACGGCCGCGGGGTCAGACATCCAGCCCATACGAGGTGGGTGCGATGGCGCGACGTATGTTCCCCTCGTCGGCTCGCCGAAGAGCCACGGTTGGTGCGGGGTGGTGGGCAATTCACTTGTACTTCATCAAGGAAACTCCTAACTTTGGGAGTAGACTTCTACGTCACGCCAGTGTGGTCGCCAGTGAGGTGGCGCCTCGCGCGGGGTGTCGCTTGCAGGTGCCTGACCTTCCCCCATTCTCCTTCCCAAGCTCGAGGGGAGGGGAATCTTCTCGCTTGCGGCGCTGCAAGGAGCCGTGCTGCTCCAAGGACGGGCTTCGACTCCTCCATCTCGGGGCGGAGCCGCCTTATTGGGGCGATGCTGCGTCACGAGCTTGAACGCCCGCGGTCCCAGGCGTCTGCTGGGGCACCTCCCTATGCCGGGAGCCCACGCCCGTGTGGGCGCCTTCGACGAGCGTGTCTGCAGAGGTACGGGCCATTAAGCTCCTGCGTCACCCCGCTTCCACAGCGTCACCGTCCATCTCGTCTGGCGAGAAGCTGGCGTCAAGCTGTGGTGCGGATGGGGCATGACAGCTCCGGGGGCAAGCTTCCACCAGCGCGTTTGGTTTCTCAGCTCTTCTGTAGAGGCGTAGGCCATTAAGCTCCTGCGTCGCCCCGCTTCCATGGCGTCGCCGTCCAGCTCGTCTGGCAAGAAGCTGGCGTCGAGCTGTGGTGCGGAGTGGGCGTGACAGCTCCGAGGGCAGGCTTCCACGAGCGTGTTTGGTTTCTCGGCTCTTCTGTAGAGGCGCATGCCATTGTGCTCGTGCGCCCTGCCCCTACACTCACGGCCGGCCGTCCATGCAGTGCGCGCGGTTTGATGGAAGCGCGAGAAGCCTCTGGTGCCCGTGCGCCGTTGACCCCGCCTGCGGTCCCGCGCACCCAGCGCACGATTCCGACGTTGACCCCGCCTGCGGTCCCGCGGCTCTGACTCCGCGGAGCCATAGGGGCTACATGCGCCAAATCATCTTCACCCACAGTCACACAAGGTCACAGGCCGCAAGGACGGAGGGGGCCAAAGGGCTCGGCAGGATGGCTTCGGCCTGTGAAGCCTTTCGCCATGAGAGGCTCCTGTGGTAGGGGTGGCCCCCACCTAAACCCAGCTAGGCTGTTGAGAAGGTTATAAACCATGTACAATGACGTAGGTTGCCCTCAAAGGGAGGCTCGGTGTAAGGTTACGATGGTAAAGACGCTCATTACGAGGGAACGCATATATATATGATGACCAGCCCTTGGGAAAAACCCAAGAGGACATTTGCTCACCTAACTCTCCACTACCATACACCTCTCTCTCTGTTTGGTCTGTAGCCACAACACTTTCGATCATTCATCTAAGCACTTATGATTTCATGCATAAAACGGTAAACGAATAATGCACATAGATTGCCTTCTAGTTGCTAGTGGCACTTTAAAAAATAGAATTATATATATAAATATATATAGTTATAGGTATAGTTAGTTTTTTAGGGGAAATAGATATAGTTAGTTTGAGAGAAATTATTGTAAAATATGCTATCGCATCACATATTACATCCGAAAGGTCTCGTGCTGCCCAAAGTCATACGATCTACATACATTTTGAAGAGAAAGAAAGTTGGTAGGGCCGGGACCGATGCAAGTCCTCCTACGAGGGAGGAATCTTGTCCTGATTAGTTGCCATGGCCATTGGGTTGGGACTGGTCTCACAACACTCTCTGCTATTGCTACTCAGGACAATACACACACTCCTTAGCTTTATATAAGAATAGGAAGCTATGTGTGTTAATGTCCACTCCCGTTTGGCAATTTGTTTTTTTATCTTCCTTGAGATGGGCACAATTCGTTTGAGCTTAGCAAACAATGTATGCAGCCAACTTTTTTTATTCCTGGCATGAAATTAATGTCTAAAAGTGATTTAATTGTCAAATTAATCCTCAAGCGTCAATTAATGAATTGAGTGGCAAATGCAATTAATGAATTGAGTGGCAAATGCACCTCGGCCACACGCACAGCATGGTACAGACACGCTAGTTTTCGTCTTGCACGGATAGATCGACATGGCTACCTACTGCACATCGTATGCATCGTACTTTGGGTTTTTGGACTGAGATGGATGTTAGAGTCAATTCTGATGCCATAGCCCATATACAGGTGCATAGACTGTATATGCGCACACAACAGTATTACTACAGTGCAAATAACATGTGGTTTTCTTAAATGACATCTAAATCGTCTGTGATAAGTCACAACATAGATGGAGTTAAAAAAACTGTCTGTGATTTCCGACATATCACAGATCACATATGGCTAATACAAAAACCGTTGGTGATATACCTAAAATTTTTACTATTTTTCATCTAAATTCAGGAAATGTCATGCCATGTCCTCTGAAAGTGGAATGACGTGCTTAAATTTGAATTTTAGATATGAATTACATATAGCACTGTATATACAAGAGAACACTTACAAATTCACGGTTACAAATTCAGAAAGATGCTTATACTACAAGAAACTTCAAGCTAATGCAAGCTAGACTTACACATTCTTCATTAAACTACAATCTAAAACAAGTAGAGAGGAAAAAATTTTAAGTAGTAGAAACATAAAGGCAATGAACACCATTTTCAATTTCTATGTTAAAATCAACATAATGCCACACTTTTGGGATGTAAGAAGTGGAAGCCCCCTGCCGATGCCGATAACTTAGGCTTCCCTCCCTTACTGAATCGAACCCCTTCCTTCCTTTGCCGTGCACAAATGAGTTGGAGTAGTACTGGTGGTGTTGGTTCTTGAAGTAGGGTGAGGGGGATTAATAGGGGCGAGAGGTGGGGAGGAGACCAATGCCTGTCGTTACATGTGGAGAGAATGGACGGGTAAGATCAGGATCCTAGGGGATATGCCATGGATCGGTGATGTGGCGGGGATTATCACATACGGTTCTTAACAAAAACCATCTATGATAACCAAAAATATCACAAACGATTCTTATTAAAAAATCATTGGTGATAATGGCTAGACGGTAGATCACAAAGATAATATATCGATGCAATGTAAACAGCTAGTCTTAAAAGATAAAATAGCAAAGTTTTATATAGCTTATATATGCTCCTTTGAAAGGTTTCAATGAGATCTACAACTTTGTAGTTGATACGAACCCTACATTCTGAAGGAAAGATAAAAAATTTTGGCAAAAAGAAAACAAAAAAATTGCAACACAAATTTGGAGCCAAAGATAGCCGATTTTGGGGGCCTTAAAGGGCAATTGGCGTAAGAGGGTCAGTTGTTTTGAATCGGGCTCGTCGTTAGCTTTCCAACGAGTATAAGACCATTAAAAATGGGCACTGTATGAAAAAGTTATGCATGTTTTACCAAAGGTGTCTTGGAATGGAATTCTACTCGAACTCAGGCAGAAGATTATTAAATTTTAGAGGATTGCGAGGAGGGAAACATATCAAAGACGATTTTTAATACAAACCGTCTATTATCATAGATGGTTTGTAATAAAAATCATCTATGAAGTATCCATCCCTTTGGACTGGTCCGTACACACTTGGGTGCCCGATCGGACTAGCACGATTGGCTTAGCTGCGGATCGGAAGGTCCAACTATTTTGATGCCAATCGGCATGGTCCGAAATCTTTGCTTGATCAAAATGGTATGATCATTTTAATGATGATCAAATGGTTCGAATAACTTTGGGTGCCATTTGGGCTGATCTAAATGTTTCTGTATGAACGATCGGACTGATCTAAACGTGCCTTCTTCTTTCTGATCATTTTCTCTGCCCATTTTACTAAAGGTATCTCGAAACAGAATTCTACTCAGACTCAGGCAAAAATTATGAAATTTTAAGGGATTGCGAGGCGGGAAACATATCACAGATATGATGTCTTGCATTATCACAGACGATTTGTATGAATAGCTGTCTGTGAAAATATCACACACGGTTATAGACACAAATCATCTGTGATAATTACAGAACAGATAGTTGCTATGCACCATCTGTGATGTAGCCGTCTAGTATAGCCTCTTTTATAGTTGTGTTAATTTCCACCTCAACCTTGCAACTTGACTTGTTTATTTATATTTCTGGATGATTTATAAATTAAGTGTCTCAACATTGGGCTTGGCATGACCACAACCACTGTGCGAGGAAGCATGCCCTAAATTTTCATAGGTTACAAAGTGCTCTATCTGCTTCGCAGTATTTGTCCAAACACATAATTAATCACATCACAGACTAGAAGACACCAAATCTAAAAAAGTGTTAATAATGGCATTGAACCATGCATGCCCCTATATATTACGTGACAGTCTAAAACTATATATCCAACCTCTTTTACAGCATTAAGGTAGCTAGAGAAAGAGAGTGGAAATATGTATTGTAGTAACTGCAATCTTGGTTTCTCCAATGGACAAACACTGTGGAACGACTTCAGCCAATAAAACGGACGAATTGGCATTGCGAAACCGAGGGAGTAGTAGTGCACTCTCGGCAAGAAGCATTGAGCCGCGTTTCCGTAGGCCACGATTTACCGCGCCGCTATGTAAAATATTACTGCTCTCGGCAAGGTGAATATGGCCTCAAAGTTAAATAGGGCATTTTTCAGTGGTAGGACGTAACTAAACTTAACATGTCATTCTAAATATTTATTTTAAACAAATATTTGGACAAATAACATTAATGCAAACACTGTAATAAATTATATGGAAATTCATGGGTTCAATATGTTCAAAATTTGCAACTTGCCTTACGGATCAACGACTTCGACGATCTCGTAGACTTCGAAAGGTTGCTCAGGGCCTTGGACGGTCGCCTTGGAACTCTCGGGCACTAGCAAAAACACACATAAAATTAAGTCAATCTGTGCTTACCTCTAATCAAGCTAGGAGAAAGTAAAATAAATATTCTTTTAAAAATAAGTAAATGCAATAAATATTCAAATGGGCTGGGTTGGAAATTTTGGGAGTTGAGTTTGGAGTAACGGACACCAGAAATGGATTTAGAGCGTCAAAATGAATCAAATGGGATATTTTTGGTTATTTTTCAGTGTTGGAAAAAGAAAATGCCACTGTGCTATAGTAATGGGCCGACCTCAGGTAAACAGTGCGTGGCCCAAGAAAATCGGCCACGCTACCCACTCGTGCTCGGCTGGGTCAGGAGCCGTCGGATGGTGCCCGAAGGGCTGGGATATGGCCACGTCGCGTCGGGGACGCGTCGTCTTCAACCTCGGGCCGGGACGGTGGCAGGACAACAAGGGCGACTCCCCCGTCCGATTCGGCCACGATGGTGAGTCCCCCGAGTAATGACCGGTACTGAAACATTCAGTGGAGTGAGTAGAGTCCATTTTTCGGCTTGGGTGAACACGAGCATTGGCGGTGGCAGTCGCCGGCCGGAGAAGTGGTGGCAGGTGAGGTGGCGGCCTGGGGGAGTCTTGGGAATGCTTAGGTGAAGTGGGCTTCGGTTTCACCATCCATGGGGGGTGGACTTCATGGGAAATGCACGAGTCTAGCTCGAGGAAGTCTCTGTCGAGCAAGCCATAGAGAGGTGGGATGGCCGGAGAGGGGTTGCACGGTGCCAGGTCAATGGGGGCACTCTCATGTAAAATTGAGCTAGGCTTTGAGTTTGCGGTGCTTCTGTGGTGCTGTGGACGAGAGGAATCGGATTCTCATCGAGCAGGGTGGGAGATTAGTGGTGGAGCTCACCAGGACCAAGGGACGGCAGTGAGGGAGCTTTGATGACAGAGAGAGCAATCAACTAGCTCAGGGAGGTGAGTGTGAGTGGTGCAAAGCTCTTGGTGATGGCAATTGGGTTTTAAAGCATGCGATGTGTATATATATATATATATATATATATATAATTCTGCAATATATCTGTATGCATTATCTATTGATGTAGGAAAAAGTATGGTGCAAACGCAGAGGGTTCCGGATTGCTAACCCGGAGTCCGACACGTCAAAAGTCGAATATAATTGTATTTGTCAAAAAGAATAGAAAGTAAAGAAAAACTCAAGTGCTACAATGTTTCACTACAGTGCTATACTGTTTACTACAGCGTTTCTGCTACTGTTTTCGCTATGGTGCTATACTATTTTGCTACAGTGTTTTACTACAGTGGTATACTGTTTTAGTACTCTTAAGAGAGAGAGAGAGTTAAATTTGTTTTGTTTACGTTTATGCAATATGTCAAAATTGAGCCTGGGACGAGGTTTTTATCCATCTTTATCATCTAAGGCAGACAATTTAGGGGGCCTTCGGAATAGTGATGGCTTCTAGCTTCTAGCTAAAATTTTACTATAACTGGCTTATTTTTTACTGTAGCTGAGTTGGTTTATTGGGCATAATTAAATTTAAAAAATGTAAAAATAGAAAAAAAAACATGTTAGCCCATCACGGACAATGCAAAGGAATACATGAAAAAAAGAAAATACAAAAAACCCAAAATATCTAAAAAATCAGAAAAAAACGAAATTACTGAATGGTGAAAAAAAAGTTGAAGCTGAAGAAAAGCTCAAATGAGCAGCCCCACTCATCAATCCACATCATCATTGATACCTCGGATGATTTGACGGACCTTTGAGAGCCCATCCGACAGGTCTCATTGCTGCCCAAAGTCATGATTAGCTGCCATGGCCACAAAGAGATCAATATGGCTAACTACTGTACATCGTACGTTGGGTTTTTGGACTGAGATGGATGTCAGAGTCAATTCTGATGTCATAACCCATGTACTAGCACTGTGCACATCGTACGTACATATGTAACGCATGACTAGCAACGAGTTGCCTGTGCGCAGCGTGAAAAAAAAAATAGAAAAACGTGTTCGGGACTTTTGGGGTCCTTGTGCATGCGTGCGTAACGCATGACGAGTTGCTTGTTCGGGAATTTTGGGGTCCTGACGCCTTACGCGTGGCCCCTATTTAAAGACCCAGTAGCCTTGCCGAGAGCATGCGTGGTCTTATTTTAAAGCTTCTCTCGTTTCGACCGGAGGTGATCCATGCTTACTTGTTATTTGCCGAGAGCATGCATGGTCTTGCCCTACGCATGCATGCAGTCGAAGAAGAAATTAGTTACCATGGAACACCAGAAGAAGAACCCTAAGCGGCCGTCGGTGAAGGTCGAACACAGCAAATGGACCGAACACTTCATCGACCTCCGCCCTTTGCCTTTGCCTAGCTCTTACCAGGTATATATAACTACTCTTATTTGTTCATGTGTGTGTGTGTGTGTGTTAAATTTGCTTTGGTTCTTTAATTTATTTGTTCACGTTTAATTATTCTATGCAATATATGAAAATTAAGCCTGAGACGACGATGGAGGAGAGGCGGGACGAGCTCGTGCGCAAAGTTGGCTGCATGATCCAGGAGTATACAAGCAGGAAAGGAGGATATTTGCTGGAGGGGATGAAGACTGTCGATGCCCTAGAACGCCTTGGTGTTGGCTACCATTTCGAGCAAGAGATCGCCATGTTTATGGACCTTCTCAACAGCACGCCGGTTAGGGATGGTGACTTGTGTGCTGTCGCCCTCCGGTTCCGCCTGCTGAGGCAGCACCGCTACGACGTTCCATGCGGTACATGCTTAAGAAAGTGTTAATGACATTATTGAACCATGCATGCCCCTATATATTACATGACAATCTAAAACTACATATCCAACCTCTTTGGTTTCTCCAATGGACAAACATTGTGAAATGACTGCAGAGGTATTCGAGAGTTTCAAGGACGAGAACGGAGAGTTCAAGGATGCCCTGCGATCTGACGTCGATGTCCTACTCAGTCTGTACGAGGCCGCTCACCTCCTCAAATGCGACGAAGACGTCCTCAGCAGCGCCATCATCTTCGCCACGGACTGCCTCTCATCCCTGGTCAATGGTGGACAGCTACCTGAGCCCGTCTTACAGAAAGTGCAGGACGCTCTGGCTTCGCCGACGAACCGGAGAATGAAGAGGCTCGAGGCCAAGCTCTACATGCCCATCTACGAGAGTGACAAGGATAGTAGCCAGGAGATACTTGAGCTTGCTAAGCTGGACTTCCACATTCTCCAGCTGATGCACCGTGATGAGGTCAAGAGGATCTCACTGTGAGTACTAGTCTCATTTTTGCAACTTACTAATCTCAATTTCGCAACTAATCACTGGACCTGCATGGCAGCATTCTAGCTACATATACACAGAAATGGGAAAACTAAGCACGTATGTCAAATTTGAACAATTCTTATTTATTCTCATGACATACTCTACTATTGATGGTGAATTCGTTCCCTTTAATTACTAAATTAGGTGGTTTAAAGCCCTTAATCCTCGGAGCACGATGGGTCAACACGTACGTGAACGGCCAGTGGAGTGCTACTTTTGGGCACTTGGTGTTTTCTACGAGCCGCAGTATGCCAAGGCGCGGATGATGCTTGCAAAACTTACCAAGATGTTCTCAATTTTCGACGATACATTTGATTCATATGGCACCATGGACGAGCTTCCTGAGTTCAACCAAGCAGTCCAACGGTAAGACAGCATGGTTGTTAAACTCTATTGTTAAACTTGAGGATCCGTCGATCAGATGCATGGTTGTTTTATGCAAGGTTGTATCTCGTTGATCTTACTATCCTAATCAGATGCATGGTCTCTCCAGCCAATCCTAATCCTACGTAGGATCAAAATTGTGAATAATAGTCAATGATATTCCAGGTGGGACATAGAAGGTGCCAAACACGTAGGAGAGTGCTACGGGTACCTAATGTCCCATCTTTCCAAGATACTGGAAGAAGCTGTGGCTGACGGTGCTTCACCCTTTGGAATTGAATGTATTAAGGAGATTGTAAGTAAACATGCATATGGTACTAGCTCCACAATTATTTCTTTCATGTTTTACACACCAAATTAGTATATATACATGTAAATCGTACGTGTGGGTCGACCAACGCTCATGTTAATTACCAAAAAAAATGTAGATCAAGGAGGGGGCCAGGTGCAGTTTGCAAGAGGTGATATGGAGGGAAGAGGGGCACGTGCCCCCCGTGCGAGACCATCTCAAGGCCAGTGTGGTAACCTGCATGTACTGGCAAATGGCGTGCATATCCTTTGTTGGAATGGACGCAGGCGACGACGTCTACACCTGGGCGCGCTCGTTCCCTAAGATCATACAGAATGCAGCGGCGATATTGCGCCTAAGGGACGATGTTTCTGGCAATGAGGTGACACATGCAAACGCATTTTAAAAGACGATATCTATCCATCCATCTATAATTAATAATGTGCATATATGCAGTGTGAGAAAGAAAGGAGCAAGGTCGCTACTGTTGTGGACTGCTACGTGAAGGAGCACAAGGTGACGGTGCAGCAGGCCAAGGAGGCGCTGCTGCGCTTGAACGAGGAGCAGTGGAGGAGCATCAACCGGGAGCTCCTCAGCAAGACGCCCATGATACCGGCTGCGGTGCTGACACGCGTGGTGAACCTCGCGCGCGTTGTACAAGAATGCTTGTACAAGAAGCTGGACGGCTACACCCACTCCGAAGAAATGGCAGAAGCCATACACAAGCTGCTCAACGAAAGCGTCTACCAGTAATTAATATGCTTTAATTAACTATTGCCTGCTTGCTGGGGATATGTGTGCGTACGTATATATATAGAATGCATGTGAACGCATGTGCTAAA
This sequence comes from Melocanna baccifera, assembly GCA_036346265.1. Taxonomy (NCBI): domain Eukaryota; kingdom Viridiplantae; phylum Streptophyta; class Magnoliopsida; order Poales; family Poaceae; genus Melocanna; species Melocanna baccifera. Next base: position 36,802,953 of record CM070685.1, read on the forward strand.
TATATACTACGTGTGTACGCACGTAGCATGCACGCGGGCACGTGTAATAAATAAACCTTGCTTGATGTTGCAAGTGTCAGTGATATATCATGTCATGGAGATGACCGTATCACTTTTTATGTTTTTGAACTATTTGAATAAAATGATATTCTGTTCCTTGGACAGTTATCATTTATGTTGATTGGCAGGTATATTAGGTGCCAACCTTGAGACATATATACTAGGATATTCTTAGGTGCCAACAGCTAGTCTTAAACAATGTTTATGTGGGGTCATTCGATTCGACTTGAGACTGTCATGATTTCATGTTTGCTTAATTGTTCACTTAGGGGCTGCCAAATGCTATTCCGTAATTGGATAGTCATAAAGGTGGTCATTGGTGACAAGGTCGGCAAAGGAGAGATGGCGACGGCAACCTCCATTGTATGGCGGCTGAGGAGTTGGCTGATGGCACATTGATGATCAATAGGTCGAGATAGAGGGGATGACTCATACAACAAGTGCAGATTGGCGCTAGAGCAGCGGAACACCCACGACAATGGTGTCACTACCACACGTGGGGTCATCAGAGATGGTTTTGAACCATCTAATTTATTACGTTAGTGATAACATGTGGTTATTACAGACGACTCACAAACTGTCTGTGATAAATCATAACATAGATGGTTTTTAAAGTAACTATCTATGATATTCGACATATCACAGACAACTAATACAAAAAACCATCTATGACAGTCTACATATCACAGACGGTTTTATGTTAAAAACCGTCTGTGATAGTTTTTTGTATAGCTAAAAAAATTTCTGTTTTTCTGCTAATCTTAGAAAATGCTAGCCATGGCCTCTGAAAACAAGCAAGAAGATTACAGATAAATGACAGATAAGTGATTATAACTCAAAGTGATTAACAACTCAAAGGGAATTACAACTAGGTAGGTAGTTCGATATCTTACTAAGCGTTGTGGCACTTTCTAGTTTGCTGGGTTATTGAAGGATATAGCACCTGAACACGTGCTAGATGTCCTTGCTCTTAACCAGTTTCTGCACGCTTGTCTATGATCATAGCAAATGGTGGGGAGGCCTTCGATAGGATTGCCTCCTTGTCCTTTCTCCTCTATTGCACGATTTTACCCACGTGCCCAGCGATGCCGAGTCTGTGGGGAGAGGGCTCTAGGACTAGATTGCCTTGTGTACCGTGCTTTCTTCCTGGAATTTGGCGGTCATCTCCATGCCCATAAAGGCATCCCATATATCCAGATATAGGAAAAGATATTTCGTGAACGGTGACCCATCCTCATTCATGTACTCTTAAAGTTCTTTCACACCTTGCCCATCGCCAGTGATGCCTGTCATCGCACGAGGTCCTAGACTTCCCTAATCTCGAAGGACACAATTAGTCTTTATGGATCACTAGTGCATCACCGAGCAATTGTTGTCTTAGCAATCAAATAAGCATAACTCACAACAGAGGACTTAAACATCTTAAATGGAATATATGAACTAGCACTCATATATGAACAATATACACTACTGAACCATACATGAACTAGCACTGCATGTGTACAAATTAACACTACATATAGACTAAACCCTAACCCATGAGAGACAGCGAGCACCAGTGTGATATAGTGAGCACCAGGGTTATACAGCGAGCACCAGGGTAAAACCTCGACAGGGAAGGCCAGAGGCAGCGAAGAGAGCTAGAGGGAGGCGATGCACTAACCTAGAGATGGTGAAGAGAGCTAGAGGGAGGCGGTAGACTAACCCAGAAATAGCGAAGGGAGCTGGAGAGAGGTGGCGGAGGAAGTTAAGCAAGCCTGGATCGGGCGGCGAAGGAAGCTGAGAAGGCATGGGTGTGTTGAGGAAAATCTAAATGTGCGCAGGAGTAGTGAGTAGGTTTTCACTCTAAATATCTATATATATAGAAGAATATTATTGCAGATGGCCCTCAAACCATCTGTGATAAGTTACAACATAGATGATTTTTAAAAATAACCATCTGTGATAAGTCATAACACAGATGGTTTTTAAAATAACCGTATGTAATATCCTACATATCGTAGATGGCTAATGCAAAAAAATATCTATGATGGTCTATGTATCACAGATGGTTTTGTATTAGAAACTGTCTATGATAGTTCTTTGTATATCTAATTTTTTTTTGTTTTTGAATAGCCTCAGGAAATGCTAGCCATGTCCTCTGAAAACAGGTAAGAAATTATAGATAAATGATAGATAAGTGAATTATAACTCAAAGTGATTTACAACCCAAAGTGAATTAAAACTCAAAATTCTACTTGGCTATTTCCTTTTAAAAAATAACCTTCATGATGATCGATGCACATATAGCTAGTTTCCTCACTAGATTCTTCCTCGGGCCTGATGCCACCTCCGAATGGAGGTAACTCATCACATTGATTGTATTCTTCCTCATCCACGATATTCTCAACTCTGACAATCCTTTTTTTACCATGAAGAACCATGTGGAGGTTCTTATTTGACAGGTCTGTTACATAAAAAAACTTGAACAACTTGTTTAGCATATATGAATGGTTCATCTTTATATCCGACATGTTCAAGGTACACAGTAGTGACGCCGTACTTGTCGAACTTCACACCTTGTCGAAGGTTGATCCAACGGCACCAAAACAGGGGATCTTAAAAATTACGTAGTCAAGCTTTCAAATCTCTTCTAAAAACCCATAATAGGAGCTTAACCCATATTTTATTATGTTTGGCCCAGTGTTATTGAACTGGTCATGAAACGTATCTATGTGAACACCGCTATTCTAGGTTGTGCTCTTCCTATCCTGAGCTATCGTATAAAATGTGTACTCATTTATATCGTATCGTTGCCATGTCATAATTATAAATTTTGGCCCTTTTACCAACCATCATAGCATATCATCACTTGATGACCTCCCAGTGAATTGCACCTTTAATCATTCGTTGAACCGACAGTTGTTCTCTCTCATGATCCAAACCTCTGACTGGCCTGGATTCTCTTGGCGTACCATGTCTTTGTGCTCGACAATGTATAGAGACACTTTGGTCATGTGTTACAAGATAATGAAATGGGCTTGAGCATGTGTATCCAGATCGAGAATGATTGCTTTCCTTCTGATGGTCTCATTGCCCTCTAGCCTCCCCTCGTGACGAGATAGAGGCACACCTATTAGTTCCACCTAATCCATGTAGTCAACGTAAAACTCAATGATCTCTTTGGTTGCATAATCTTCGATGATGTTGCCCTCCGACCGAGATCGATTCCGTACATAGAACTTGAGAATTTCCATGTACCTCTTAAACGGGTACATATGACGTAGGAACATAGAGCCGCATATCTTTATTTCTTTCACAAGGTGAAATGATAGAGAAAAATGCATCTCAACATTACATAGAGTCATCACCATTTCGACCTGCAGAGCATCTAGTTCATCGGGATCGATGACCTTCTGAACAATTGAGTTCAAAAAATAACACAACTTCATGATTGTCACTCAGATTTTGTTCGGCAAAATACTTCTAATTGCAACAAGTAGCATTTGTATCATCAGCACATGACAATCATGAGACTTCATACTAATTAATTTTAAATCTTCTATAGAAACAAGTTTCTTCATATTAGCGGAGTAATCAGATAGAACTTTCACACCATGCATGCTCTGGCATAGTTCATTTCTCTCGGCCTTAGACAGAGTGTAGCAAGTTGGGGGAATGTACGTTCGGCATTTATCAGTCTTGTTTAGTGCTAAATTGGTCCTTATGTTCATATCAACCAAGTCACGTCGTGCGTTGATATCATTTTTTTGCTTTGTCACAAATATTTAGTAAGAGACCAATTAAGTTATCACATATATTCTTCTCCACATGCATGACATTGATGCAGTGGCGAACTTCTAAGTGCTCCTAATAAGGTAAATTCCAAAATACTCATCTCTTCTTCTAGATGTTCGTCTGACGGGTTCTCAATTTTTATCCCTTTGCAAGTACAACATCGGTATCCTTAGCCATATCGTAGACCTCTTTCCCTCTAAAAGGCTTTGGAGCTGAACCGTTCTTCTTCTTTCCATCGAATTATTTCTTCATCTTGTGATATGGGTGAAACTTGGAAAGAAACCTCTAGTAATGCATGTACACATTTGCACGAGTTGTTCAACCATACGCACTTGGTATCATCAAAGTAGTGAGGACAGGCTTTGGCTCCTTTTGTACTTGTCGGACCTCGAAGCGATGACATCAAATTCTCTATGTAAATCGCACTAATCTAGGATCAACTAGTGCACACAGCAGTAAGAGAACACATATCGAGCACACTAACAAACTTTATTACATAAAAGAGTATGACATTATGGCTAGAGTTTACATCATCAATGCTCATTGGATCAATAATAAAGGAAATAACATTGAAAATAAACTAATAAAAATGAAACCCAAGAGGCTTCCCACAGGCAGACGATAGAGTTCTGCATAGCAGTCTGCAGGTGTCAATGGGAATAGAGATTATGTCGTCAATTGAATTAGCGCAGTCTCTGTCGCTAATTCATTTGGCAACAGTGACCCTGTCAATTCAAATAGCAACAGTGACCCTGTCAATTCAAATGAAAAGTGGTTTTTATTTTTTTAAATAATACATTTTTTAATTAAAAATGTATTATTTATGAATAAATCTCCTTTTCTTAGAATTAGTTGTTTTGAAATAACAACTAACAATTAAAGGGAGAATTTGAGTAGTGCGCATCAGGTTGCATTGATGAGTTATGTTTGAACAACCCATTTCAAGCACGATATAGCACTTCATGCTGAAAGTGCGAATTACATTGCAATTAGGATTTGGTTGTCTGTATATATTTATCTTTCTATTCCTACAATACAAATGGAAATAAGCACAAACCGTTAATCCAAACTACATGTAAAATACATGTGGGTCTTATGGAATATAAACAATATGATGGCTGCAGCTAATAGAGCTTGTGGGCGAATGCCCCTAAGGTGAAGCACGTCATTGTTGATCCTCTCGGACTAAAGCTCTTCTTGCAACTCATCTAGGCGGATGTGTAGTGTGTGAATGTAAACTTGGGCAAATAATGGATACGATTGATTCACTCACTCGATAAACTTGCAATCCGCTGTCTACAAGGAAGATAAGGTGATTACAAGCAATGCATGAGCCAAAGTATAGATATAAAATGAAATACTTTTCATGAACAAAAGGCAACAAAAAAATCGACGTTCTGGGTTCCCCACATCATCGGAAACTTGGATCACCATGTACATTTGTGCTTGTATTGCAACCAAGGCTTAGAGGTATGTGGGTAATATTATCACAATCAATTATGTTGTCCGATTATCTAATGCCCTGGTTTCATATGTATGGGAGAAGCCAAATGCATGATTCATTATTCAATTTGGCTACAGGGAATGTGTATAAGCAATGCAATTCTTTTTATACCTACATATCTCATTCCTACTTTACTAGTAAACCATGCTATCATTTTCCTAGGCAGTTTCACACCTTAACTTATTAGTTTGATGTATGTTACACATGGTCACTAAATATTGGTTGTATAACATGTACTACAGAGTCAGCAAGGTGCAGCAGCTTTGTACTGGAAGCCTTTTCTGAATTATGAAAAGCTTTATGAGATTTATGCCTACGAATACTCCGTATAGTAAACCCGGGGGACTCCTCGGGCGCTCGCACACGCCACGTCGAACATTTCGCTCCCATGTTGACGCGTGTTTACGAGCGTTCGTTCTTAGCGCTCGTGTTCGCTGGATAGCAACCCGCGGTGTCACTGCGTGCTGCTGTGTGCTGGCGTGTTCCAGCCGACCGTGTTTGTGCGTTCGTTACTTGGGTGTTCTGCCCATGTTCGCTCTCTTCATATGTTGTGCTTCTTCCCTGTGTGCGAGCCTTCCAGAGTAAGCGTCTTGTTTTGCTCCTTGTTTTTCCCACGCTTTCTTCGGTTCGGGTGTGCCTCTGACACCTCTGCCCCGGTTGTTCGGTTCCTATTGTGGTACTTCCTTCGATGGTGGGTTCTATTTTTTTTCTCTCGTGCTTGCTTCGTCCCTTGTCGTCTGTGCCTTCCGGATTTTACCAGGGCTTCGCTGATTCTGCTTTTGCTTCGTGTGTTACGTCCACTCTTTTCTTCCTCTTGGTTCTTCTTTCCGTAGATAGAGTTCTCATCGCGGTACTTCCTCGTTGGTTCTACTTTCCGTTGTGGTTAAAGTGTTCGTTCCTGTGGTTTTTCCGCCATTGCTGCCTTCTTGTACGCTTTTTCCCTGCTTTGCCTGGTTGTGCTCGATGCTTGCTGGGTGGACTCTTTGCCCTTTTGTTGAATGTCATGCGCTTTATTTGCTTAGAGTTCAAGTTCCTGTCTTTCGTATGCTGGTTTCAGGTTTGCACGATTTGTGTGCACCTCTGCAGATTGGTTATGTTTCTCTCCAATCGTCTGTGTTCTCTCTATTTTTTTTTCTCCCTTTTTTTAGTTCCTCTACTGCTAACCAGTCTTTTTCCATAAAGTTCTCTTCTGGAGATTTTTCTATTATGGTGATACCGTCCTGAGGTTTTTTTTGGGGGCTACTCGCTTTTGGGTTTATCCTTTTAGGATACTTTTTAGTTGCCTCCGAAGTGTTGCTCTTTTCAGATTTTATCTTCTTTAAGTTTAGTTCTGTTCTAACGTTTTCCTTCTTTTGTTTGCAGGCAGCTGTTTATTCTCCCTATCAGTGTGCGTTCTCCCGTGGTGTGCTCTCCCACTTTGTTGTTTACCATTCCGCTCTGTCCTTGGTGTTAGCTGCTTGTTTCACGCTTTGCTCCAGTTTCTTCGGGAACGCGTTTGTTCTGCATTTGCTTCCATCTCAGGTGCTACCTTCTTCTCGTGTCCCTTATGTTTTACGCTATTTTTTTTTATCTCAGATTAGAGTACTGATTTCCCTGTAAGTTGTATTACCTTGTGTATCCTCTGCGCTACCTCTTGTGTTTAGGTTCATCTATTACTTTTGTACAGATTTCTTATGCTGCTTATTTTGCTACGTAGATCTCTCCTTTCGTTACGTGTTTATAAAGATGATGCTCTCCTTTTCTATGTTTTTTTGGTAGCCTTATGAATCACCAAAGGTTCCTCCTTTCATTGTGTGCTTACAGAAATAGTGTCCTCTTTTTTAGGTTTCTACCCCCCTGAACTTATAATGGTTTTTGGGTTAAGTACGAGTGCTACATATTTTCCCTTTTACTACATTCTTTTGAGAATATTGTTTCCCTCTCCGATTTCCTTTTTTACCTTGTTGCATAGTATTTTTTTTTTGTCCTGCAATGTCTCTCTTAATAGTACCGCTACCCTTTTTTTGCCTTCGTTAGCCTTTGTTGATTCCCTCCCCCCTTGCTTGCTACAGGGTTTATTTTACATTTTCTCGCCAGAGATATTTCACTGCATGCTCAGTTCAGATTGATGTATTTACTGCCTTCATGTATTGACTATGTTTGGTTTGCATTGTATCATGAGATTGTTAACAGATATGTACCTTCTCGTTTTTTTGGGTTACCATGGTCCCAGTTTTTTTACCGTTGCTGCTGTTCCCAACGAATTGGATTGTATCTTTTGGTGCTTGCATTCAGCTACTGCCCCCATGTTTTGCTTCCCTGTTGCGTGATATTTTGTTCGTTACTTTTGGTGTGTTCTTTTTGGGGTTCGTCCGTTTTAGGTGTTGTTATTACTTAGACTAAAATATACATTTTGATAGTAAGTATGTGTTGCTCACGTTTAGATTTCACACCAGCGAAAGGTACTTATGCTTGTTTTTTTTGCCGTGTTTACGAAATGTTTTATCGCCCTGCGGTTTTCAGGTGTTCATATTTGTGCTTTACTATTGAGTTCTCCTTTTCTCTTTTCCTTTGTTGCCTTTTCCCCCTTGCTTCCTACAGAGTATTCTTTATATTCCCTCCCCAGAAACATTTTTGTCTATCCACGATTCAGATTGGTATATTTACTACTTTCATACTATTACCCTCGTGTTTTCCTTCCCTATTCGCTAATATTCTGGCCGCTATTTTTGGTACGTATTTTCTGTGCTCATAGTTTATTTGCCTTTCCGTGATTACGCTATAGCAGATTTAGCTTCCCTTTTTACAACATCCTTCCCGTTTACCCCTTGTGCATCGGTACCTTGCTTCCTATGTTTATTATATGAGCTCCTTTTCTAAAAAAATCATGTCCTTCTTATTTCCCGTTTTTCAGTTCTATCCTCTTAGTGAGATTATCCGATTGTTCTTGTTCCGTACCAAATCTTATGGAATCTGTGAGCTCTGTTGAGGCTCACCGCGAGGAAATTCTTCGTGGCAAGCAACTAGTTGCCTCATCGGTGTTGTTGCTATCTTCTATGCGTCCTTTGCCTGCTGCTTTACCGGATGTCACAACAGTATTCCCATGGAAGCGGCATCATGGTTGTTCTCATTCTCTATAACTGTTTCCTCTCTTTTTCTACTGCTTTTGGTTGAGATTGGTTTTTTTTATATGCTCGTGTTCTCCCTTTTGTTTGCTTCATAGGAAACTCCCTTTGTCCATTGGTTAGTTCTGCTGAATCTGCTAGCAATAGAAAACAAAGAAGGTTATCTAATTTGCTTCGCAGAAATGCTAGAGCATGTTCTTTTTCTTTCGTTGTTCCTTTTTGAGCTATACTTCCCTTGTTTATTTTATCCTTCTTTTAAAGCATAAATACCTTTCCCGCATTTTGCTGCAGGGCTCCTACCGTATTTCATGCACATTTTTCAGGTAACTCGTGGCCTTTTAGCCCTATTTCACTTATAGAGCCAGGTGTTTCTCTTTCGAAAGAACAGTCCTCTTATCTAAAAGGTTTGCCAGTATACTCCATTTTTTATGTTTTCCGGAGGTTTTCCCTTTTTTTTAGATCCTGCTGTTTTCCTCTTCGTTTTCCAATGCTGTTACACCTACTTGTTTTCCTTTTCCAATATGTTTCCCCTTGCATTGTTCCAGCTATGTATGCTGATCGATCGTATTATGGTGGTCCAGATTATGAATGTAACAAATGTAAAGCTTTTTTTTGGTTCCAAGAAAGATCTCAGCATAGGAGCTCTTCCAAGTCCTCCTACGAGGGATGAATCTCGTCATGATTAGTTGCCATGGCCAATGGGTTGGGACTGGTCTCACAACACTCTCTACTACAACTACTTAGGACAAGACACACAAACCTTAGCTTTATATAAGAATAGGAACTATATATGTTAATGTCCACTCCCGTTTGGCAATTTGTTTTTTTATCTTCCTTGAGATGAGCATCAATTCTTTTGAGCTTAGGAAACAGTGTATGCAGCCTACTTTTTTATTCTAGCATGAAATTAATGTCTGAAAGTGATTTAATCGGCAAATTAATCCTCTAGCTTCAATAATGAATTGAGTGGCAGATGCAACTCGGCCACACGCACAGCAAGGTACAGACAAGCTAGTTTTCGTCTTGCACAGACAGATCGACATGGCTATCTGCTGTACACTGAATACATCGTACGTTGGGTTTTTGGACTGAGATGGATGTCAGAGTCAATTCTGATGCCATAGCCCATATACATGTGCATAGACTGTACATGTGCACACAACAGTATTACTACAGTGTAAATAACATGTGGTTTTCAAAAATGACTTCTAAACCATTTGTGATAAGTCACAATACAAATGGATTTTAAAAAAACCATCTGTGATATCCGGCATATCACATATCACAGATGGCAAATACAAAAACTGTTGGTGATTGTCTCTAGAAATCGTGTGTGATAGTTCTTTGTATAACTTAAAATTTTTCTATTTTTCAACTGGTCTTAGGAAATGTTTGCCATACCATCTAAAAATAGCTAAACATAATACAAATAAATGACGGATAAGTGAATTATAACTCAAAATCAATTACCAAAAAAATGTTCATGCATTATCGCTAGAGTTACAATTGAATTACAACTCAAAGTTAATTACAATTGAATCAATTGTTTGAACATGTATTAAGCAGTGTCGCTAGAGTGAAACTCTCCTCTCGAGTCAATAACCTCAGTTATAAGAAGGTGGATAGCTGTTCTCGAATGTCCGAGAGTTCGTTCAGATCGAATGTACTTGATTTGATTGTCACACCCTGTTGCTAGGTGGAGTAAAGTAGTAAACATATATATTTAAATTGATAATTACGAAATAATTATTGTGAGATTGATAAACCTTTCGATCATTCATCTAAGCACTTATGATTTCATGCATAAAACGGTAAACGAATAATGCACATAGATTGCCGTGTAGTTGCTAGGGGCACTATAAAATATAGAATATATATATATATATATATATATATATATATATATATATATATATATATATATATAGGTATAGTTAGTTTTTTAGGGGAAATAGATATAGTTAGTTTGAGAGAAATTATTGTACAATATGCTATCGCATCACATATTACATCCGACAGGTCTTGTGCTGCCCAAAGTTGTACGATCTACATACATTTTGAAGAGAAAGAAAGTTGGTAGGGCCGGGAACGATGCAAGTCCTCCTACGCGGGAGGAATCTCGCCCTGATTAGTTGCCATGGCCATTGGGTTGGGACTAGTCTCACAACACTCTCTGCTATTGCTACTCAGGACAATACACACACTCCTTAGCTTTATATAAGAATTGAAAGCTATGTATGTTAATGTCCACTCCCCTTTGGCAATTTGTTTTTTTATCTTCCTTGAGATGGGCATCAATTTGTTTGAGCTTAGCAAACAATGTATGCAGCCTAATTTTTTTATTCCTGGCATGAAATTAATGTCTAAAAGTGATTTAATTGGCAAATTAATCCTCAAGCATCAATTAATGAATTGAGTGCCAAATGCACCTCAGCCACACCCATAGCATGGTACATACACGCTAGTTTTCGTCTTGCACGGATAGATCAACATGGCTACCTACTGCACATCGTATGCATCGTAAGTTGGGTTTTTGGACTGAGATGGATGTTAGAGTCAATTCCGATGCCACAGCCCATATACAGGTGCATAGACTGTACATGCGCACACAACAGTATTACTACAGTGCAAATAACATGTGGTTTTCTTATATGACATCTAAATCGTCTGTGATAAGTCACAACATAGATGGAGTTAAAAAAACTGTCTGTGATTTCCGACATATCACAGATCACAGATGGCTAATACAAAAACCGTTGGTGATACTACCTAAAATTTTTACTGTTTTTCATCTAAATTCAGGAAATGTCATGCCATGTCCTCTGAAAGTGGAATGACGTGCTTAAATTTGAATTTTAGATCTGAATTACATATAGCACAGTATATACAAGAGAACACTTACAAATTCACGGTTACAAATTCAGAAAGATGCTTATACTACAAGAAACTTCAAGCAAATGCAAGCTAGCCTTACACATTCTTCATTAAACTACAATCTAAAACAAGTAGAGAGGAAAAAATTTTAAGTAGCAGAAACATAAAGGCAATGAACACCGTTTCAGCTTCTATGCTAAAATCAACATAATGCCACACTTTTGGGATGTAAGAAGTACAAGCCCCCTGCCGATGCCGATAACTTAGGCTTCCCTCCCTTACTGAATCGAACCCCTTCCTTCCTTTGCCGTGCACAAATGAGTTGGAGTAGTACTAGTGGTGTTGGTTCTTGAAGTAGGGTGAGGGGGATTAATAGGGGCGAGAGGTGGGGAGGAGACCAATGCCTGTCGTTACATGTGGAGAGAATGGACGGGTAAGATCAGGATCCTAGGGGAGATGCCATGGATCGGTGATGTGGCGGGGCTTATCACATACAGTTCTTAACAAAAACCATTTATGATAACCAAAAATATCACAAACGATTCTTATTAAAAATCATTGGTGATAATGGCTAGACGGTAGATCACAAAGATAATATATCGATGCAATGTAAACAGCTAGTCTTAAAAGATAAAATAGCAAAGTTTTATATAGCTTATATATGCTCCTTTGAAAGGTTTCAATAAGATCTACAACTTTGTAGTTGATGCAAACCCTACATTCTGAAGGAAAGATAAAAAAATTTTTGGCAAAAACAAAACAAAAAAATTACAACACAAATTTGGAGCCAAAGATAGCTGATTTTGGGGGCCTTAAAGGGCAACTGGCGTAAGAGGGTCAGTTGTTTTGAATCGGGATCATCGTTAGCTTTCCAACGAGTATAAGACCATTAAAAATGGGCACCGTATGAAAAAGTTATGCATATTTTACCAAAGGTGTCTTGGAATGGAATTCTACTCGAACTCAGGTAGGAGATTATTAAATTTTAGAGGATTGCGAGAAGGGAAACATATCACAGACGATTTTTAATACAAACCGTCTATTATGACAGATGGTTTGTAATAAAAACCATCTATGAAGTATCCATCCCTTTGGACTGGTCCGAACACACTTGGGTGCCCGATTGGACAAGCACGATTGGCTTTGCTGCGGATCGGAAGGTCCAACTATTTTGATGCCAATCGGCATGGTCCGAAATCTTTGCTTGATCAAAACGGTCTGATCATTTTAATGATGATTGAATGGTTTGAATAACTTTGGGTGTCGTTTGGACTGATCTGAATGTTTCCTTATGAACGATCGGACTGATCCGAACTTGCCTTCTTCTTTCCGATCATTTCCTCTGCTCATTTTACTAAAGGTATCTCAAAACAGAATTCTACTCAGACTCAGGCGAAAATTATGAAAATTTAGGGGATTGCAAGGCGAGAAACATATCACAGATGTGATGTCTTGCATTATCACAGACGATTTGTATGAATAGCCGTCTGTGAAAATATCACGCACGGTTATAGACACAAATCATCTGTGATAATTGCAGAACAGATAGTTGCTATGCACCATCTGTGATGTAGCCGTCCAGTATAGCCTCTTTTATAGTTGTGTTAATTTCCACCTCAACCTCGCAACTTGACTTGTTTATTTATATTTCTGGATCATTTATAAATTAAGTGTCTCAACATTGGGCTTGGCATGACCACAATCACCGTGCGAGGAAGCATGCCCTAAATTTTCATAGGTTATAAAGTGCTCTATCTGCTTCACAGTATTTGTCCAAACACATAATTAATCACAGCACAGACAAGAAGACACCAAATCTAAAAAAGTGTTCATAATGGCATTGAACCATGCATGCCCCTATATATTACGTAACAGTCTAAAACTATATATCCAACCTCTTTTACAGCATTAAGGTAGCTAGAGGAAGAGAGTGGAAATATGTATTGTAGTAACTGCACTCTTGGTTTCTCCAATGGACAAACACTATGGAACGACTTCAGCTAATAAAACTGACGAATTGGCATTACGAAACCGAGGGAGTAGTAGTGCGTTCTCGGTAAGAAGCATCGAGTCGGTTTCCGCAGGCCATGATTTACCGCGCCGCTATGTAAATATTAGACGATGTAGATTATTTAAACTCTGATATATAATATAAATGTTTGATATGGTGCATACGATGTACACCCCGTATGCTGCAACCTCCAACCTAGGGTAGGGTGTGGACTCGTCCACTACAGGGCACTCCACGGCTTCTGCCCTACCTTAAAATATTTTAAATAGTTTTACTGGCAAACCACCAGGCTACCTGGTAGTTCGTTATTTTATATGAGTATACGCGATGGTTATTTATACTTTAATTAAATAATCCTAAAGTTGTCAAGGTGAATATGGCCTCAAAGTTAACTAGGGTATTTTTCAGTGGTAGGATGTAACTAAATTTAACATGTCATTCTAAATATTTATTTTAAACAAAAAATTGGACAAATAACATTAATGCAAATACTGTAAATAGATTATATGGAAATTCATGGGTTCAATATGTTCAAAATTTGCAACTTGCCTTACGGATCAACGACTTCGACGATGTCGTAGACTTCGAAAGGTTGCTCAAGGCCTTGGACGGTCGCCTCAGAACTCTCGGGCACTAGCAAAAACACACATAAAATTAAGTCAATCTGTGCTTGCCTCTAATCAAGCTAGGAGAAAATAAAATAAATATTCTATTAAAAAGAAGTAAATACAATAAATATTCAAATAGCCTAGGTTGGAAATTTTGGGAGTGGAGTTTGGAGTAACGGACACCAGAAATGGATTCAGAGCATCAAAATGAATCAAATGGGGTATTTTTGGTTATTTTTCAGTGTTGGAAAAGAAAATGCCACTGTGCTACAGTAATGGGCCGACCTCGGGTAAACAGTGCGTGGCCCAAGAAAATCGGCCGCGCTGCCCGCTCGCGCTCGGCTGGGTCAGGAGCCGTCGGATGGCGCCCAAAGGGCTGGGATACGGCCACGTCGCGTCGGGGATGCGTCGTCTTCAACCTCGGGCCGGGACGGTGGCAGGAAAACAACGGCGACTCCCCCGTTCGATCCGGCCCCGATGGTGAGTCCCCCGAGTAATGGCCGGTACTGAAACATTCAGTGGAGTAAGTAGAGTCCATTTTTGGGCTTGGGTGAACACGAGCGTTGGCGGTGGCAGTCGCCGGCCGGAGAAGAGGTGGCAGGTGAGGTGGCGGCCTGGGGGAGTCTTGGGAATGCTCAAGTGAAGTGGGCTTCGGTTTCACCATCCATGGGGGTGGAGTTCATGGGAAATGCACGAGTCTAGCTCGAGGAAGTCTCTGTCGAGCAAGCCATAGAGAGGTGAGATGGCCGGAGAGGGATTGCACGGTGCCAGGTCAATGGGGGCACTCTCATGTAAAATTGAGCTAGGCTTTGAGTTTGCGGTGCTTCTGTGGTGCTGTGGACGAGAGGAATCGGATTCTCATCGAGCGGGGTGGGGGATTAGTGGTAGAGCTCACCAGGACCAAGGGACGGCAGTGAGGGAGCTTCGATGACAGAGAGAGCAATCAACTAGCTCTGGGAGGTGAGTGTGAGTGGTGCAAAGCTCTTGGTGATGGCAATTGGGTTTTAAAGCCCGGGGAAGGCGGAGGGAGCTTTGGTGAATTGCGAGAGCCGCTGGCGTGTGGAGGAGGGAGACGGGGAGGCTTCAACAGGAGGCATGGGCGGGCAGGAGGTTTGGTCCATAGCTCCTGCGAGTTTTGGTGGGAAAGTGACGACTCAAGATACGGCGGAGACGCGCAGACGGTCGGAGAAGCTTGGGCGCACGGCGGGGCAGCCGCTCCATCTATCAGGCGCGTAGGGCGAGGTGGGAGCTGTTGGGGGCGGTTGGGGAGGGGGCGCAGGAGCGTGGGAGCGTGGCATCACGGGGAGGAGGAGAGGAGAGATCACGAATCTCATGGCAGATCAAGGAGGGTTTAGGGAGGGGTTTAGCAAGCAAACAAAGATCAAAGGGAAATCAAATTCACTTTTGAATTTTGAGATTGTTTCATTTGCATCATTAGGATGATTTCTTTGTTTCGGTGGCCTGCATGTTTTACATGACATTACCTTATGCAATGGCGGCGACGATATCATGATTTGCTTCAGAGAGAGAGAGAGAGCAAGAGAGGCACAAGAAACCGATGGGTCCATTGGTGTCGTGTAAGATCTCTCCCCTTCCTCTCAATCCCAACCCATCTTATCAAAGTTGTTTTCTTTTTCTTCCACTCGTTCTTTCCCTTTCTTTGTCTTCGGTTCCATGCTCCTCTTGCGCTTCTACTATGGATGGCATAATCATTTGATGCCACGGGTAAATGCACTGCATGCTGCAATTACATCGACCCAAGCAGCTGTTGTAGTGGCCTCGTGGAAGGAGGAGAAGACGACGTAAATATTTGGACTGATGGGTCCGCTATGTAAATATTACCTGATTTAGATTATTTAAACTCTGATATGTAATATAAATATTTAGTATGGTGCATGCGATGTATATATATATATATATATATATATATATATATAATTCTGCAATATATCTATATGCATTATCTATCGATGTAGGAAAAAGTATGGTGCGAACGCAGAGGGTTCCGGATTGCTAACCCGGAGTACGACACGTCAAAAGTCGAATATAATTGTATTTGTCAAAAAGAATAGAAAGTAAAGAAAAACTCCAGTGCTACAATGTTTCACTACGGTGCTATATTTTTACTACTGATTGTACACTCTTTGTTTTCGCTATGGTGCTATCTTTGTTTTAGCTCTGTTGTTTTACTACTGATGGTATCTGTTTTAGTACTCTTAAGAGAGAGAGAGTTAAATTTGTTTTGTTTACGTTTATGCAATATGTCAAAATTAAGCCTGGGACAAGGTTTTTATCCATCTTTATCATCTAAGGCATACAATTTAGGGGGCGTTCGGAATAGTGATGGCTTCTGGCTTCTAGCTTCTAGCTGAAATTTTACTATAGCTAGCTTATTTTTTACTATAGCTGAGTTGGCTTATTGGGCATAATTAAATTTAAAAAATGTAAAAATAGAAAAAAAATATTAGCCTATCACGGACAATGCAAAGGAATACAGGAAAAAAAGAAAATACAAAAAAACCCAAAATATCTAAAAAATCAGAAAAAGACAAAATTACTGAATAGTGAAAAAAAAGCTGAAGCTGAAGAAAAGCTCAAATGAGCAGCCCCTGTCATCAATCCACATCATCATTGATACCTCGGATGATTTGACGGACCTTTGAGAGCCCATCCGACAGGTCTCATGCTGCCCAAAGTCATGATTAGCTGCCATGGCCACAGACAGATCAATATGGCTAACTCACGTACATCGTCGTTGGGTTTTTGACCGAGATGGATGTCGAGTCAATTCGTTGTCATAACCCATGTACAGGTACTACCACTGTGCACATCGTACGTACATCGTACTCAAATGGTGACATTTACAAACTGGCCTGATAACTATAGTTGTAAGAGAACTCTACGAAAGGCAAACAATTGTCCCACTTGGCCCCATGATCTAGCACACATGCTTGCAGCATATCCTCGAGAATCTGATTTACTCGCTTGGTGCATCCATCGACCGGGGTGATATGTTTGTCTTGAAATTCAGATGAGTTCTCCTTATGTGGTCTAAACTGGCACAAAGCATAAGCTACCACCCTCTTGTCTTGCGTTAACACGCATCGTAATAAATCTCAAAATCTTTATTTATATTTGGCAACACTAGCACTGGAGCTATGGTCATGTTCTACTTTAGTTTCAAAACTCTTCTCACACTTTGGCATCTAAGTAAATTTCTTATCCTTTTTGAGCTACTGTGTAAGGGATCTGGCTACACTGGAGAATCATTCGATGAAACGGCGATAGTATCCTATCATACCCAGAAAACTCCTATCCTACATCACTAACGAAGGTGACTTCCAATCCAACACATCCTTTACTTTCCCAGGGTCAACTGTGACTCCTTCTGCTGACATGATATGCCTTAGAAAGGCGACTTCCTTCATTCAAAACTCACACTTGCTGAACTTGGCATATAGCTGGTGTTCTCTCAATTTCTACAACGCCATCCTCAAGTGTTCCTCATGTTCTTTCTCATCCTTGGAGTAGATCAAAATGTCGTCAATGAACACAAGACGAACTTGTCCAAATATTCCATAAACACCTTATTCATCAGATACATGAAATAAGCTAGGGTATTAGTCAAATCAACGGACATCACTATGAACTCGTACAGACCATAACAGGTCGAGAATACTATCTTAGGTATATCCTCCTGTTGAATCCTCATATGATGGTATCCTAACCTTATGTTAATCTTTGAGAAGACTCCTGCTCCCTTGAGTTGATCAAACAAATGAAGAATGCGTATAGGTTGCCTTGTACCTACTAGGAGCACTATAAAAAAATAGAATTATATATATATATATATAGGTATAGTTAGTTTTTTAGGGAAAATAGATATAGTTAGTTTGAGATAAATTATTATAAAATTTGCTATCGCGTCACATATTACATCCGACAGGTCTCATGCTGCCCAAAGTCGTACGATCTACATACATTTTGAAGAGAATGAAAGTTGGTAGGATCGGGACCAATGCAAGTCCTCCTGCAAGGGAGGAATCTCATCATGATTAGTTGCCGTGGCCAATAGGTTGGGACCTGTCTCACAACACTCTCTGCTACTACTACTCAGGACAAGACACATACTCCTTAGCTTTTGGGGGCGGTTGGGGAGGGGGCGCAGGAGCGTGGGAGCGTGGCATCACGGGGAGGAGGAGAGGAGAGATCACGAATCTCATGGCGGATCAAGTAGGGTTTAGGGAGGGGTTTAGCAAGCAAACAAAGATCAAAGGGAAATCAAATTCACTTTTGAATTTTGAGATTGTTTCATTTGCATCATTAGGATGATTTCTTTGTTCCGGAGGCCTGCATGTTTTACATGACATTACCTTATGCAATGGCGGCGACGATATCATGATTTGCTTCAGAGAGAGAGAGAGCAAGAGAGGCACAAGAAACCGATGGGTCCATTGGTGTTGTGTAAGATCTCTCCCCTTCCTCTCAATCCCAACCCATCTTATCAAAGTTGTTTTCTTTTTCTTCCACTCGTTCTTCCCTTTCTTTGTCTTCGGTGCCATGCTCCTCTTGCGCTTCTACTATGGATGGCATAATCATTTGATGCCACGGGTAAATGCACTGCATGCTGCATTTACATCGACCCAAGCAGCTGTTGTAGTGGCCTCGTGGAAGGAGGAGAAGACGACGTAAATATTTGGACTGATGGGTCCGCTATGTAAATATTACCTGATTTAGATTGTTTAAATTCTGATATGTAATATAAATATTTAGTATGGTGCATGCGATGTATATATATATATATATATATATATATATATATATATATATATATATAATTCTGCAATATATCTATATGCATTATCTATCGATGTAGGAAAAAGTATGGTGCGAACGCAGAGGGTTCCGGATTGCTAACCCGGAGTACGACACGTCAAAAGTCGAATATAATTGTATTTGTCAAAAAGAATAGAAAGTAAAGAAAAACTCCAGTGCTACAATGTTTCACTACGGTGCTATACTGTTTACTACGATTGCTACGCACATCTGCTTTCGCTATGGTGCTATCTTTGTTTAGCTCTGTTGTTTTACTACAGTGGTATACTGTTTTAGTACTCTTAAGAGAGAGAGAGAGAGTTAAATTTGTTTTGTTTACGTTTATGCAATATGTCAAAATTAAGCCTGGGACAAGGTTTTTATCCATCTTTATCATCTAAGGCATACAATTTAGGGGGCGTTCGGAATAGTGATGGCTTCTAGCTTCTAGCTGAAATTTTACTATAGCTGGCTTATTTTTTACTGTAGCTGAGTTGGCTTATTGGGCATAATTAAATTTAAAAAATGTAAAAATAGAAAAAAATATTAGCCTATCACGGACAATGCAAAGGAATACAGGAAAAAAAGAAAATACAAAAAAACCCAAAATATCTAAAAAATCAGAAAAAGACAAAATTACTGAATAGTGAAAAAAAAGCTGAAGCTGAAGAAAAGCTCAAATGAGCAGCCCCTGTCATCAATCCACATCATCATTGATACCTCGGATGATTTGACGGACCTTTGAGAGCCCATCCGACAGGTCTCATGCTGCCCAAAGTCATGATTAGCTGCCATGGCCACAGACAGATCAATATGGCTAACTACTGTACATCGTACGTTGGGTTTTTGGACTGAGATGGATGTCAGAGTCAATTCTGTTGTCATAACCCATGTACAGGTACTACCACTGTGCACATCGTACGTACATCGTACTCAAATGGTGACATTTACAAACTGGCCTGATAACTATAGTTGTAAGAGAACTCTACGAAAGGCAAACAATTGTCCCACTTGGCCCCATGATCTAGCACACATGCTTGCAGCATATCCTCGAGAATCTGATTTACTCGCTTGGTCTGTCCGTCAGTCTGGGGGTGATATGCTGTACTGAAATTCAGATGAGTTCTCCTCATGTGGTCTAAACTGGCACAAAGCATAAGCTACCACCCTCTTGTCTTGCGTTAACACGCATCGTAATAAATCTCAAAATCTTTATTTATATTTGGCAACACTAGCACTGGAGCTATGGTCATGTTCTACTTTAGTTTCTGAAAACTCTTCTCACACTTTGGCATCTAAGTAAATTTCTTATCCTTTTTGAGCTACTGTGTAAGGGATCTGGCTACACTGGAGAATCATTCGATGAAACGGCGATAGTATCCTATCATACCCAGAAAACTCCTATCCTACGTCACTAACGAAGGTGACTTCCAATCCAACACATCCTTTACTTTCCCAGGGTCAACTGTGACTCCTTCTGCTGACATGATATGCCTTAGAAAGGCGACTTCCTTCATTCAAAACTCACACTTGCTGAACTTGGCATATAGCTGGTGTTCTCTCAATTTCTACAACGCCATCCTCAAGTGTTCCTCATGTTCTTTCTCATCCTTGGAGTAGATCAAAATGTCGTCAATGAACACAAGACAAACTTGTCCAAATATTCTATGAACACCTTATTCATCAGATACATGAAGTAAGCTAGGGCATTATTCAAATCAACGGACATCACTGTGAACTCGTACAGACCATAACAGGTCGAGAATACTATCTTAGGTATATCCTCCTGTTGAATCCTCATATGATGGTATCCTAACCTTATGTTAATCTTTGAGAAGACTCCTGCTCCCTTGAGTTGATCAAACAAATGAAGAATGCGTATAGGTTGCCTTGTACCTACTAGGAGCACTATAAAAAAAATAGAATTATATATATATATATAGGTATAGTTAGTTTTTTTAGGGAAAATAGATATAGTTAGTTTGAGATAAATTATTATAAAATTTGCTATCGCGTCACATATTACATCCGACAGGTCTCATGCTGCCCAAAGTCGTACGATCTACATACATTTTGAAGAGAATGAAAGTTGGTAGGATCGGGACCAATGCAAGTCCTCCTGCAAGGGAGGAATCTCGTCATGATTAGTTGCCGTGGCCAATAGGTTGGGACCTGTCTCACAACACTCTCTGCTACTACTACTCAGGACAAGACACATACTCCTTAGCTGTTGGGGGCGGTTGGGGAGGGGGCGCAGGAGCGTGGGAGCGTGGCATCACGGGGAGGAGGAGAGGAGAGATCACGAATCTCATGGCAGATCAAGGAGGGTTTAGGGAGGGGTTTAGCAAGCGAACAAAGATCAAAGGGAAATCAAATTCACTTTTGAATTTTGAGATTGTTTCATTTGCATCATTAGGATGATTTCTTTGTTCCGGTGGCCTGCATGTTTTACATGACATTACCTTATGCAATGGCGGCGACGATATCATGATTTGCTTCAGAGAGAGAGAGCAAGAGAGGCACAAGAAACCGATGGGTCCATTGGTGTTGTGTAAGATCTCTCCCCTTCCTCTCAATCCCAACCCATCTTATCAAAGTTGTTTTCTTTTTCTTCCACTCGTTCTTCCCTTTCTTTGTCTTTGGTTCCATGCTCCTCTTGCGCTTCTACTATGGATGGCATAATCATTTGATGCCACGGGTAAATGCACTGCATGCTGCATTTACATCGACCCAAGCAGCTGTTGTAGTGGCCTCGTGGAAGGAGGAGAAGACGACGTAAATATTTGGACTGATGGGTCCGCTATGTAAATATTACCTGATTTAGATTGTTTGAACTCTGATATGTAATATAAATATTTAGTATGGTGCATGCGATGTATATATATATATATATATATATATATATATATATATATATATATATATATATATATATAATTCTGCAATATATCTATATGCATTATCTATCGATGTAGGAAAAAGTATGGTGCGAACGCAGAGGGTTCCGGATTGCTAACCCGGAGTACGACACGTCAAAAGTCGAATATAATTGTATTTGTCAAAAAGAATAGAAAGTAAAGAAAAACTCCAGTGCTACAATGTTTCACTACGGTGCTATACTGTTTACTACGATTACCTGCTGCTTTTTTTCGCTATGGTGCTATCTTTGTTTCGCTCTGTTGTTTTACTACAGTGGTATACTGTTTTAGTACTCTTAAGAGAGGGAGAGAGTTAAATTTGTTTTGTTTACGTTTATGCAATATGTCAAAATTTAGGGGGGCGTTCGGAATAGTGATGGCTTCTGGCTTCTAGCTTCTAGCTGAAATTTTACTATAGCTGGCTTATTTTTTACTGTAGCTGAGTTGGCTTATTGGGCATAATTAAATTTAAAAAATGTAAAAATAGAAAAAAATATTACCCTATCACGGACAATGCAAAGGAATACAGGAAAAAAAGAAAATACAAAAAAACCCAAAATATCTAAAAAATCAGAAAAAGACAAAATTACTGAATAGTGAAAAAAAAAAGCTGAAGCTGAAGAAAAGCTCAAATGAGCATCCCCTGTCATCAATCCACATCATCATTGATACCTCGGATGATTTGACGGACCTTTGAGAGCCCATCCGACAGGTCTCATGCTGCCCAAAGTCATGATTAGCTGCCATGGCCACAGACAGATCAATATGGCTAACTACTGTACATCGTATGTTGGGTTTTTGGACTGAGATGGATGTCAGAGTCAATTCTGTTGTCATAACCCAGGTACAGGTACTACCACTGTGCACATCGTACGTACATCGTACTCAAATGGTGACATTTACAAACTGGCCTGATAACTATAGTTGTAAGAGAACTCTACGAAAGGCAAACAATTGTCCCCTTGGCCCCATGATCTAGCACACATGCTTGCAGCATATCCTCGAGAATCTGATTTACTCGCTTGGTCTGTCCATCAGTCTGGGGGTGATATGCTGTACTGAAATTCAGATGAGTTCTCCTCATGTGGTCTAAACTGGCACAAAGCATAAGCTACCACCCTCTTGTCTTGCGTTAACACGCATCGTAATAAATCTCAAAATCTTTATTTATATTTGGCAACACTAGCACTGGAGCTATGGTCATGTTCTACTTTAGTTTCTGAAAACTCTTCTCACACTTTGGCATCTAAGTAAATTTCTTATCCTTTTTGAGCTACTGTGTAAGGGATCTGGCTACACTGGAGAATCATTCGATGAAACGGCGATAGTATCCTATCATACCCAGAAAACTCCTATCCTACGTCACTAACGAAGGTGACTTCCAATCCAACACATCCTTTACTTTCCCAGGGTCAACTGTGACTCCTTCTGCTGACATGATATGCCTTAGAAAGGCGACTTCCTTCATTCAAAACTCACACTTGCTGAACTTGGCATATAGCTGGTGTTCTCTCAATTTCTACAACGCCATCCTCAAGTGTTCCTCATGTTCTTTCTCATCCTTGGAGTAGATCAAAATGTCGTCAATGAACACAAGACGAACTTGTCCAAATATTCCATAAACACCTTATTCATCAGATACATGAAATAAGCTAGGGCATTAGTCAAATCAACGGACATCACTGTGAACTCGTACAGACCATAACAGGTCGAGAATACTATCTTAGGTATATCCTCCTGTTGAATCCTCATATGATGGTATCCTAACCTTATGTTAATCTTTGAGAAGCTCCCTTGAGTTGATCAAACAAATGAAGAATGCGTATAGGTTGCCTTGTACCTACTAGGAGCACTATAAAAAAATAGAATTATATATATATATATATATATAGGTATAGTTAGTTTTTTAGGGAAAATAGATATAGTTAGTTTGAGATAAATTATTATAAAATTTGCTATCGCGTCACATATTACATCCGACAGGTCTCATGCTGCCCAAAGTCGTACGATCTACATACATTTTGAAGAGAATGAAAGTTGGTAGGATCGGGACCAATGCAAGTCCTCCTGCAAGGGAGGAATCTCGTCATGATTAGTTGCCGTGGCCAATAGGTTGGGACCTGTCTCACAACACTCTCTGCTACTACTACTCAGGACAAGACACATACTCCTTAGCTTTATATAAGAATAGGAACTATATATGTTAATGTCTACTCCCGTTTGGCAATTGGTTTTTTTATCTTCCTTGTGATGAGCATCAATTGTTTTGAGCTTAGCAGACAGTGTATGCAGCCTACTTTGTTTTATTCTAGAATGAAATTAATGTCTGAAAGCGATTTAATCGGCAAATTAATCCTCTAGCTTCAACTATGAATTGAGTGGCAAATGCACCTCGGCCACACGCACAGCAAGGTACAGACAAGCTAGTCTTTGTCTTGCATGGACAGATCGACATGGCTATCTACTGTACATCGTATACATCGTACGTTGGGTTTTTGGACTGAGATGGATGTCAGAGTCAATTCTGATGCCATAGCCTATATACAGGTGAATAGACTATACATGCGCACACAACAGTATTAGTACAGTGCAAATAACATGTGGTTTTCAAAAATGACTTCTAAACCGTCCGTGATAAGTCACAACATAGATGGATTTAAAAGAACCGTCTTTGATATCCAACATATCACAGATCACAAACGACTAATATAAAAACCGTTGGTGATTGTCTCTAGAAATCGTCTGTGATAGTTCTTTGTATAACTTAAAAAAAATTATTTTTCAAGTAGCCTTAGGAAATGTTAGCCATTCCTTCTGAAAATAACTAAACATAATACAAATAAATGATAGATAAGTGTATTACAACTCAAAGTCAATTACAAAAAAATGTTCATGTATTATCGCTGGAGTTACAATTGAATTATAACTCAAAGTTAATTACAATTGAATCAATTGTTTGAACATGTATTAAGCATTGTCGCTAGAGTGAAACTTTCCTTTTGAGTCAATAACTTCCGTTATAAAGAAGGTGGAGAGTCGTTCTCGAACGTCCGAGAGTTCGTTCAAATCGAATGTACTTGATTTGATTGTCATGCCCTGTCGCTAGGGGGAGTAAAGTAGTAAATATATATATTTCAACTGAAAATTATAAAATAATTATTGCGAGACTAATAAACCTTTGGATCATTCATCTGAGCACTTATGATTTTGTGCATAAAACGGCAAGCGAAGAATGCACATATGTTGCCTTGTAGCTGCTGGTGGCACTATAAAAAATAGAATTATATATATGTATAGGTATAGTTACGCTATGATTAGTTTGGCTTCTGGACGCAGCGTTGGGCGACGGGAATACTGTGCGCGCGATGGAGCTCCTGTAGCAGGTTTGTCACTTTCTTTTTTTTTGTGTTTTTTTGAATTTTTTAGTTTTGTTTTTTTTCCGTATTCCTTTGCATTCTCCGCTCTAGATTAGCGTGCCATTTTTATTTTTACATTTTTTTAAATTTAATTATGCCCAATAAGCTAACTCAGCTACAGTGTTTTTTCAGCCAGCTACAGTGTTTTTTCAGCAAAAGCCATAAGCCATCGCTATTCCGATCACCACCTTAGTTTTTTTAGGGAAAATAGATATAGTTAGTTTGAAAGAAATTATTAGAAAATGTGCTATCACGTCACATATTACATCCGGCAGGTCTCGTGCTGCCCAAAGTTGTACGATCTACATACGTTTTGAAAAGAAAGAGAGTTGGTAGGGCCGCGACTAGTGCAAGTCCTCCTGTGAGGGAGGAATCTTGTCGTGATCAGTTGCCATGGCCATTCGGTTGGGACTGGTCTCACAATACACTCTGCTACTGCTAGTCAGGACAAGACACACACTCCTTAGCTTTATGTAAGAATAGGAAGCTATATATGTTAATGTCCACTCCCATTTGGCAATTTGTTTTTTTATCTTCCTTGAGATGAGCATCAATTCTTTTGAGCTTAGGAAATAGTGTATGCAGCCTACTTTTTTATTCTAGCAGGAAATTAATGTCTGAAAGTGATTTAATTGGCAAATTAATCCTCAAGTGTCAATTAATGAATTGAGTGGCAGATGCACCTTGGCCACACGCACAGCAAGGTACAGACAAGCTAGTTTTCGTCTTGCACAGATAGATCGACATGGCTATCTACTGTACATCGTATACATCGTACATTGGGTTTTTGGACTGAGATGGATGTTAGAGTCAATTCTGATGCCATAGCCCATATATAGATGCATAGACTGTACATGCGCACACAACAGTATTACTATAGTGCAAATAACATGTGGTTTTCATAAATGACTTCTAAACTGTCTATGATAAGTCACAATGTAGATAAATTTAAAAAAATCGTCTGTGATATCTGGCATATCATTGACAACTAATACAAAAACCGTTGGTGATTGTTTCTAGAAATCGTCTGTGATAGTTATTTGTATAACTTAAAATTTTTCTATTTTTCAAGTAGCCTTAGGAAATGTTAGCCATTCCATTTGAAAATAGCTAAACATAATACAAATAAATGACAGATAAGTGAATTATAACTCAAAATCAATTGCAAAAAAAATGTTCATGTATTATCGCTAGATTTACAATTGAAGTACAACGCAAAGTTAATTACAATTGAATCAATTGTTTGAACATGTATTAAGCGGTGTCGCTAGAGTGAAACTCTCCTTTCGAGTCAATAACCTCTGTTATAAGAAGGTGGATAGCTGTTCTCGAACATCTGAGAGTTCGTTCAGATCAAATGTACTTGATTTGATTGCCATACCCTGTCGCTAGGAGGAGTAAAGTAGTAAACATATATATTTAAATTGATAATTATGAAATGATTATTGTGAGATTCATAAACCTTTCGATCATTCATCTAAGCACTTATAATTGGACAAATAACATTAATGCAAATACTGTAAATAAATAATATGGAAATTCATGGGTTCAATATGTTCAAAATTTGCAACTTGCTTATGGATATACGACTTCGACGATCTCGTAGACTTCGAAAGGTTGCTCAGGGCCTTGGACGGTCGCCTCGGAACTCTCGGGCACTAGCGAAAACACATATAAAATTAAGTCAATCCGTGCTTGCCTCTAATCAAGCTAGGAGAAAATAAAATAAACATTCTATTAAAAAGAAGTAAATGCAATAAATATTCAAATGGGCTGGGTTGGAAATTTTGGGAGTGGAGTTTGGAGTAACGGACACCGAAAATGGATTCAGAGTGTCAAAATGAATCAAATGGGGTATTTTTGGATATTTTCAGTGCTGGAAAAAGAAAATGCCACTGTGCAACAGTAATGGGCCGGCCTCGGGTAAACAGTGTGTGGCCCAAGAATATCAGCCGCGCTGCCCGCTCGCGCTCGGCTAGGTCAGGAGCCATCGGATAGCACCCGAAGGACTGGGATACGGCCACGTCGCCTCAGGGAGGCGTCGTCTTCAACCTCGAGCTGGAGTAGTGGCAGGAAAACAGGGGCGACTCCCCCGTCTGATCTGGCCCCGATGGTGAGTCTCTTGAGTAATGATTGGTACTGAAACATTCAGTGGAGTGAGTAGAGTCCATTTTCGGGCTTGGGTGAACACGAGCGTTGGCGGTGGCAGTCGCCGGCCAGAGAAGAGGTGGCAGGTGAGGTGGCGGCCCGGGGGAGTCTTGGGAATACTCAGGCGAAGTGGGCTTCGATTTCACCATCCATGGGAGGTGGAGTTCATGGGAAATGCACGAGTTTAGCTCAAGGAAGTCTCTATCGAGCAAGCCACAGAGAGGTGGGATGGCCGGAGAGGGGTTGCACGGTGCCAGGTCAATGGGGGCACTCTCATGTAAAATTGAGCTAGGCTTTGTGTTTGCGGTGCTTCTGTGGTGCTGTGGATGAGAGGAATCGGATTCTCATCGAGCGGGGTGGGGGATTAGTGGTGGAGCTCACCGGGACCAAGGGACAGCGGTGAGGGAGCTTCGACAAGAGAGAGAGAGAGCAATCAACTGGCTCTAGGAGGTGAGTGTGAGTGGTGCAAAGCTCTTGGTGACGGCAATTGGGTTTAAAGCCCGGGGAAGGCAGAGGGAGCTTTGGAGCAGGGCGAGAGCCGTTGGCGCGTGGAGGTTGGTCTACGGCTCCTGCGAGTTTTGGTGGGAAAGTGACGACTCAAGATACAATGGAGATGCGCGGACGGTCGGAGAAGCTCGGGCGCACGGCGGGGCAACCGCTCTGTCTATCAGGCACGCAGGGCGAGGTGGGAGCAGTTGGGGAGGGGACGAGGGAGCATGGGAGCGTGCCAGCACGGGGAGGAGAAGAGGAGAGAGCACGAATCTCAAGGCGGATCTAGGAGGGTTTAGGGAGGGGTTTAGCAAGCAAACAAAGGTCAAAGGGAAATCAAATTCACTTTTGAATTTTGAGATTGTTTCATTTGCATCATTAGGATGATTTCTTTGTTCCGTTGGCCTGCCTGTTTTACATGACATTACCCTATGCAATGGCGGCGGCGATATCGTGATTTGCTTCAGAGAGAGAGAGAGCAAGAGAGGCATAAGAAATCGATGTGTCCATTGGAGTCGTGTAAGATCTCTCCCCTTCCTCTCAATCCCAACCCATCTTATCAAAGTTGTTTTCTTTTTCTTCCACTCGTTGTTTCCCTTTCTTTGTCTTCGGTTCCATGCTCCTCTTACGCTTCTACTGCGGATGGCATAATCATTTGATGCCACGGGTAAATGCACTGCATGCTGCATTTACATCGACCCAACCAGCTGTTGTGGTGGCCTCGTGGAAGGAGGAGAAGACGACGTAAATATTTGGACTGATGGGTGCGCTATGTAAATATTACCTGATTTAGATTATTTAAATTCTGATATGTAATATAAATATTTAGTATGGTGCATGCGATGTGTGTGTGTATATATATATATATATATATATATATATATATATATATATATATATATATAATTCTGCAATATATCTGTATGCATTATCTATTGACGTAGGAAAAAGTATGGTGCAAATGCAGAGGGTTCCGGATTGCTAACCTGGAGTCCGACACGTCAAAAGTCGAATATAATTGTATTTGTCAAAAAGAATAGAAAGTAAAGAAAAACTCGAGTGCTACAATGTTTCACTACGGAGCTATACTGTTTGCTACAGCGTTTCTGCTACTGTTTTCGCTATGGTGCTATACTGTTTCACTACAGTGTTTTACTACAGTGGTATACTGTTTCGCTATGAATTGAGTGGCAGATGCACCCCGGCCACACGCACAGCAAGGTACAGACAATCTAGTTTTCGTCGTGCCCATATACAGGTACTACCACTGTGCATGCGTGCGTAACGCATGACGAGTTGCTTGTTCGGGAATTTTGGGGTCCTGACGCCTTACGCGTGGCCCCTATTTAAAGACCCAGTAGCCTTGCCGAGAGCATGCGTGGTCTTATTTTAAAGCTTCTCTCGTTTCGACTGGAGGTGATCCATGCTTACTTGTTATTTGCCGAGAGCATGCATGGTCTTGCCCTACGCATGCATGCAGTCGAAGAAGAAATTAGTTACCATGGAACACCAGAAGAAGAACCCTAAGCGGCCGTCGGTGAAGGTCGAACACAGCAAATGGACCGAACACTTCATCGACCTCCGCCCTTTGCCTTTGCCTAGCTCTTACCAGGTATATATAACTACTCTTATTTGTTCATGTGTGTGTGTGTGTGTTAAATTTGCTTTGGTTCTTTAATTTATTTGTTCACGTTTAATTATTCTATGCAATATATGAAAATTAAGCCTGAGACGACGATGGAGGAGAGGCGGGACGAGCTCGTGCGCAAAGTTGGCTGCATGATCCAGGAGTATACAAGCAGGAAAGGAGGATATTTGCTGGAGGGGATGAAGACTGTCGATGCCCTAGAACGCCTTGGTGTTGGCTACCATTTCGAGCAAGAGATCGCCATGTTTATGGACCTTCTCAACAGCACGCCGGTTAGGGATGGTGACTTGTGTGCAGTCGCCCTCCGGTTCCGCCTGCTGAGGCAGCACCGCTACGACGTTCCATGCGGTACTATATATTACATTATTGGACCATGCATGCCCCTATTTATTACATGACAATCTAAAACTATATATGCAAACCCTTTTACAGCATTAAGGTAGCTAGAGGTAGAGAGTGGAAATATGTACTGTAGTAACTGCACAAACATTGTCGAACGACTTCAGCCAATAAAACGGACGAATTAATAGTGCCCTTTCTATATAGTACTGGATGTTGGGTTTAATAAAATCAACTCCCCATCTAGGAATTTACACAGTGAGAAAATAACGTACCATTACACTGTTCGAAATTGTATTAACTAACTAAACGGACGCGGCAGAGGTATTCGAGAGTTTCAAGGACGAGAACGGAGACTTCAAGGACGCCCTGCGATCTGACGTCGATGTCCTGCTCAGCCTGTACGAGGCCGCTCACCTCCTCAAATGCGACGAAGACGTCCTCAGCAGCGCCATCGTCTTCACCACGGACTGCCTCTCATCCCTGGTCAGAGGCGGACAGCTACCTGAGCCCGTCTTACAGAAAGTGCAGGACGCTCTGGCTTCACCGACGCAGCGGAGAATGGAGAGGCTCGAGGCCAAGCTCTACATGCCCATCTACGAGAGTGACAAGGATAGCAACCAGGAGATACTTGAGCTTGCTAAGCTGGACTTCCACATCCTGCAGCTGATGCACCGTGATGAGGTCAAGACGATCTCACTGTGAGTACTAATCTCATCTTTGCCACTTAACTAATCTCCATTTCGCAAGTAATCATACTAGCTTGTTGCATGTGCTGTATACATGCATGCACCTGCGTGGCAGCATTCTACGTACATATATACAGAAATGGGAAATCTAAGCACGTATGTCAAATTTGAACAAGTCTTATTTATATATACAGAAAAGGAAAGAAAATCTAATCATACTCTACTATTGATGATGAATTCGTTCCCTTTAATTGCTAAATTAGGTGGTTTAAAGAACTTAATCCTGGGAGCACGCTGGGTCAATACATACGTGAACGGCCAGTGGAGTGCTACTTTTGGGCACTTGGTGTTTTCTACGAGCCACAGTATGCCAAGGCACGGATGATGTTTGCAAAACTTATCAATATGTTTTCATTTTTGGACGATACATTTGATTCGTATGGCACCATGGACGAGCTTCCTGAGTTCAACCAAGCGGTCCAACGGTAAGACATCTTGGATTTTTCCCTTAAATTCTATTGCTAAACTTGAGGATACCTCAGATGCATGGTCGCTCCAGCTATAAGTTGTTTTATGCAAGGTTGTATCTCGTTGATCTTACTATCCTAATATCTCATCAGATATTGCCAATCCTAATCCTACGTATGATAAAGATTGTGGATAATATATAGTCAAGATCTTACGATTTGTAGACTAATCAATAAATTCCTACTCGACTTGTCAATGATATTCCACAGGTGGGACATAGAAGGTGCCAAACACGTAGGGGAGTGCTACGGGTACGTAATGTCCCATCTTTCCAAGACACTGGAAGAATTTGTGGCTGACGGTGCTTCACCCTATGGAATTGAATGTATTAAGGAGATTGTAAGTAAACATATAGTACTAGCTAGCTCCACAATTATTCGTTCATGTTCTGCACACCACAATTAGTAAATCGTACGTGTGGGTCGACCAAAGCTCATGATAATTACCAAAAAAAAAATGTAGATGAAGGAGGTGACCATGTGCATGTTGCAAGAGGTGATATGGAGGGAAGAGGGGCACGTACCTCCCGTGCGTGACCATCTCAAGGTCAGTGTGGTAACCACCATGTACTGGCCACTGGCGTGCATATCCTTTATTGGAATGGACGCAGGCGACGACGTCTACACCTGGGCGCGCTCGTTCCCTAAGATCATACAGAATGCAGCAGCGATATCCCGCCTAAGGGACGATGTTACTGGCTATGAGGTGACACATATGTTCAACTTGATTTAACATACATATATAGATCATCAACGCATTTTAAAAGATGATATCTATCGACTACTACAGAAATTATCATCACAGACGGTTCAAAAATGTCATCACAGACGGTGTTTTGAACCGTCTGAATTTATGGGTCAGTGTTAATCGAAAGTTATCACAGACGGTTTGTGAGCCGTCTGTGATAAATACAATACAGATGGTTTATAACTAGAACCTTCTGTGAAAAATACTATCACAAACGGTTTTTAATTAAGAATCATCTGTGATATTGACAATATCACAGACGGTTCTTATTAAAAATCGTCTGTGATTGCATTCAATACAGGCGGTTTTTATAAACCGTCTGTGATGAGATGTCTAATATAAATATTTTTGTAGTAGTGATCCATCCATCTATAATTAATGTGCATGCAGTGTGAGAAAGAAAGGAGCAACGTCGCTACTGTGGTGGACTGCTACGTCAAGGAGCACAAGGTGACGGTGCAGCAGGCTAAGGAGGCGATGCTGTGCTTGAACGAGGAGCAGTGGAGGAGCATCAACCAGGAGTTCCTCAGCAAGACGCCCATGATACCGGCCGCGGTGCTGACACGCGTGGTGAACCTCGCGCGCGTTATGGAATGCATGTACAAGAACCAGGACGGCTACACCCACTCCGCAGAAACGGCAGACCCCATACACAAGCTGCTCAATGAAAGCGTCTACCAGTAATTAATAAGCTTTAACTATTGCCTGTACGCACGTAGCATGCACGCGGGCACGTGTAATAAATAAACCTTGCTTGATGTTGCGAGTGTCAGTGATATATCATATCATGGAGATGATCATATATCACTTTTTATGTTTATAAACTATTTGAATAAAATGATATTCTATTCCTTGGACAGTTATTATTTATGTTGATTGGCAGGCATGTGACTTATCCACGAGACTCTTTATTTAAATTATGATGTTTTTCTAAACGATCATTGGTTTAATATCATTAAGTGGGACACTTATTATCTATAGACCAGCAAATGTGTTGATTTATGATCATGCATGTTTTATGGATCATAGGTATGAGATATCAAATCAATAATTTGGATACATGTTAGAGAACATAGTGTTGAATTGACCAACCTTGAGACATATGTACTAGGGTATTCTTAGGTGCCAATAGCCGGTCTTAAACACTGTTTATGTGGGGTCCTTTGACTTGAGACCGTCATGATTTCATGTTTGCATAATTGTTCACTTAGAGGCTGCCAAATGCTATTCTGTAATTAGATAGTGTTGGATTAATTGGGCTTGGTCCATTTAATTTAGCAATTAATCAAATGAAATTCCTAGGCCCACATTGAAAAACTGTTTAGTCCCATATGGAGAGTTGAATGGGAGTTACACCACTTTAAAAGGTGGAACGTGGTAACCCCCTTGTGGAATTGGAAAGAGCCAACACGCGCGCGCGCGCTCGCTCGCTCGCCTCGCCTCGCCTCGCCACGCCACGCCGAGCCGAGCCGTGCGGTGCGGTGCGGTGCGGTGCGGTGCGGTGCGGTGCGGTGCGGTGCGTGTGCGTGTGCGTGTGCGTGTGCGTGTGCGTGTGCGTGCGCGCAGGCGTGTCGGGTGCGTGCGCGTTTTTCTTTATCTATTCGAAAATCGTAACGCACCGACTATTGGCGAACGGTTCGATTACTAGTGAATTATGGCTGCAGTTATTTTCGAGTAATGACTACAGTTACTAGTGACTAATGGCTGAGGTTACTCTGGCTCTTTGTTTTTGCTGTTACAAAACTCTTTCCACTCCATACGGGATGATAAAAAAAAGAGGATTCTGGTTCTATCTTGTGCTGCGCTAAGAAATCTCGGTCGTAACTTTACGTGCAAAGAGTTCTGGGCGAGTAGGCCTCCGAAACTCCGTCCGTTCGCGCACCGCACGGGTAGACGGGCAATCAAGTTTTTGGGGAGCGCATTGGCGCGACTGCTCAATCTGTGAAGAACGCCATCTACTTCCTGGTGGTGAATCGTCGCGAGATCGCACGGCGAACATCTTCCTGCATCACGCCTCGTCCTGCATCACGCCTCGATCGACTACATCGAATAGACCATCATGTCGACTGATGGTAACGGCGCCTTCGGTGTCACCGACACTGGCCCCGCCCGAGGGTATAACATGAACACTTCTCGGTGTATTTGTTTCGTATGTTATGAATTTGATAATAGGTGTTCTTTGTTAGCTTGTTCATAAGCAAATATGAATACATCATTGTTAAATCACTCATGCTTTTGTATGTCATGTTTTATATGCTGAATTTCTGGATTAAAATATGCCGAAAATTGACTAAATATTCAACAATCCAAAAACTTGATAGGTCTTTTTCGGTAGTTGGCTTTGCTGCGTCGCTTAAACCGCACCCTCCGTTTGATGGTTCAAATTTTAAGAGATGGCGTGCACGTGCGATCCTGTGGTTTACTGCCATGGAATGTTTTCATGTTGCACAAGGCAAGCCCGCTGAGCCTCTATCTGTTGAGGATGAACGCAAGTTCAATGTAGCGGATAACTTGTTTCGAGGTGCACTTATTAACATACTGGCAGATAACATTGTGGATGTGTACATGCATTTGCCTACGGGCAAAGAGATGTGGAATGCACTTGAGGCCAAATTCGGAGTTTCTGATGCTGGCAGTGAGCTGTATGTCATGGAGCAGTTCTATGACTACAAGATGGTCGATGACCGTTCTGTAATAGAACAAGCTCATGAGATTCAGGCGCTGGCAAAAGAGCTTGAGAATAATAAGTGCGAGTTACCGGACAAGTTTGTGGCTGGCGGTATTATCGCCAAGTTACCACCTTCTTGGTCGGATTTTGCTACCTATCTAAAACACAAGAGGCAGGAGTTCAGTGTTACTGATCTCATTGGCTCTCTTGGTGTTGAAGAGAAGGCGAGGGCAAAAGATACTCGTGGCAAGAAAGTTGCTACTGAGGGAGGTTCTAGTGCCAATTTGGTGCAGAAAAAGAACCCTCAGGCTTTCCACAATAAGAAGAAAAATAAGCCTATTAGCAAGCCCAAGGCTACTACCGAATTTAAGAAGAAAAGCAAAGGAAAGGGCGTTTGCTTTGTGTGTGTGATTCGGCCATTGGGCTAAGGATTGTCCAGACCGCAAGGATAAGCAAAAGAAGTCTGCCAACATGGTTATTAGTGATGTTGGAGGAACATCGGGGTACGGTAATTATTTACCTACAGTTCTTTCTGTTTGTCAATCACCTGAGTGGTGGGTTGACACTGGTGCTAATATTCATGTGTGTGCTGATATTTCCTTGTTTTCATCTTATCAGTCCGTCGAGGTTCCTCCTTGTTGATGGGAAGCGGATCGCATGCAGCTGTTCATGGTGTTGGTATGGTCGATCTGAAGTTTACTTCGGGAAAGACCGTGCAGCTGAAGAATGTGCAGCATGTCCCCTCCATAAAGAAGAATCTCGTCAGCGGATCTCTATTGTGTAGAGATGGTTTTAGGCTTGCATTTGAGTCCAATAAATGTGTCGTGTCTAAGTATGGAACATTTGTTGGTAAAGGCTATGAGAGCGGAGGCTTGTTCCGTTTTTCTTTGATGGATTTCTATAATAAATTTGTGAACCATGTGTACAACGATGATGATGAATCTAATGTTTGGCATTCACGACTTTGTCATGTTAATTTTGGGTGTATAACGCGCTTAGCTAATATGAGTTTAATCCCGAAATTCACTTTGGTCAAAAGTTCTAAGTGCCATGCGTGTGTTCAATCGAAACAACCTCGCAAGCCTCATAAGGCAGCGAAAGAGGCGAGGAATTTGGCACCGTTAGAACTCATTCATTCTGATTTGTGTGAGATGAATGGCGTGTTGACTAAAGGTGGGAAGAAATATTTCATGACGCTTATAGATGATTGCACTAGATTTTGCTATGTGTACTTATTGAAAACAAAAGATGAAGCGTTAAATTACTTTAAGATCTATAAAGTGAGGTAGAAAACCAACTTGAGAGAAAAATCAAGTGGGTAAGGTCCGATCGTGGGAGAGTATTTTTGAATGAGTTTATTTCATTCTGCGAGGAACATGGAATTATTCATGAGAGGGCGCCTCCTATTCTCCCGAATCAAGCGGGGTTGCGAAAGAAAGAACCGCACTCTAAGCGATTTAGTTAACGCTATGTTAGACATGCGGGACTTTCTAAGGAATGGTGGGGTGAGGCTATATTGACCGCGTGTCATGTCCCGAATAGAGTTCCTACAAAGAATAAAGAAGTAACACCATTCGAGGAATGGGAAAAGAAGAAATTGTCTCTCTCATATTTTTGCGACTGGGGATGTTTGGCCAAAGTTAACGTGCCAATTGTCAAGAAGCGCAAACTTGGACCAAAAGCGTAGATTGTGTATTTCTTGGTTATGCTATGCACAGCGTGGGTTATAGGTTCTTAATTATAAAAGCTGGAGTACGACATGCGTGTTGGTACAATTATAGAGTCCAGAGACGCCACATTTTTGAGAATGAATTTCCTATGAAATGTGATGTACCTAGCTCATCTAGTCAAGAACCTATAATTTCCCTTGATTCTTTTGTGCCGATAGAACATGTCAAGAAACACTTATGGAAAATCTGAGGAGGATAACAATGAGATTACTCAAAGAGTAAGAGACAGAGGATTGCAAAGTCCTTTGGTGATGATTTCATTGTATACCTCGTGGATGACACTCCAAGAACCATGGAAGAGGCATATTCTTCTCCGACACGACTATTGGAAGGAAGCGATGCGGAGTGAGATGGACTCTATTATGTCTAATGGAACTTGGGAGGTCGTTGACCGTCCTTATGGGTGTAAACCTGTAGGATGTAAATGGATTTTCAAGAAAAAGCTTAGGCCTGATGGTACAATTGAAAAGTATAAGGCAAGGCTTGTGGCCAAGGGTTATACCCAGAAAGAAGGCGAGGACTTCTTTGATACTTATTCACCTGTTGCCCGATTGACCACAATTCGAGTACTACTTGCCCTGGCTGCCTCTCATGGTCTACTCGTTCATCAAATGGACGTTAAGACAGATTTTCTAAATGGAGAGTTGGAAGAGGAGATTTATATGGATCAGCCAGACGGGTTTGTGGTAAAAGGTCAAGAAGGAAAGGTGTGCAAATTGTTAAAGTCTTTGTATGGCCTAAAGCAAGCACCTAAGCAGTGGCATGAGAAGTTCGACAGAACTTTGACATCTGCTGGCTTTGTTGTGAATGAAGCGGATAGATGTGTGTACTATCGCTATGGTGGGGGAGAAAGAGTGATCTTGTGCTTGTATGTTGATGACATACTGATTTTTGGGACCAACCTCAATGTGGTTGAGGAGGTCAAGGACTTTCTGTCCAAGAGTTTTGAGATGAAAGATTTGGGAGTGGCTGATGTGATTCTTAACATTAAGCTACTGAGAGGAGGTGATGGTGGGGTTACACTTGTGCAATCTCACTATGTAGAGAAGGTCTTGAGTCGCTTTGGTTATAGTGACTGCAAGCCTGCTTCTACTCCTTATGATCCTAGTGTGTTATTGAGGAAAAACCGAAGAATAACAAGAGATCAATTAAGATACTCCCAGATCATTGGCTCATTGATGTATTTAGCTAGTGCTACGAGACCTGACATCTCGTTTGCTGTGAGCAAGCTAAGCCGATTTGTTTCAAATCCGAGAGATGATCATTGGCGTGCTCTTGAGAGAGTAATGCGCTATCTAAAAGCAACCGTGAGCTATGGTATTCACTATGCTGGGTACCCAAAGGTCTTGGAGGGCTCTGATGATTCAAACTGGATCTCGATCTTGATGAGATAAAAGCCACGAGTGGATATGTGTTCACACTTGGAGGTGGTGCTTTGTTTCTGGAAGTCTTGCAAGCAGACCATCTTAACGAGGTCAACCATGGAAGCAGAACTCACAGCATTAGACACCGCAACTGTTGAGGCTGAGTGGCTTCGCGAACTCCTTATGGATTTGCCGGTGGTTGAAAAACCGATACCGGCTATCCTGATGAACTGTGATAATCAGACTGTAATTATCAAGGTGAACAGTTCTAAGGACAACATGAAGTCATCTAGGCATGTTAAAAGGCGGTTAAAGTCTGTCAGAAAGCTGAAAAACTCCGGAGTGATAGCACTGGACTATGTCCAGACAGCTAAAAATCTGGCCGACCAATTTACAAAGGGTCTATCACGTAATGTGATAGATAGTGCATCGAGTGAGATGGGCCTGAGACCCACATGAGTCATACCACAGTGGTAACCTGTTCTACGTGATCGGAGATCCCGTGAAGTAGAATGGTGAAACAAGCTGTTAGTTGACTGGGAGGAGAGACCTTTACAGGGCCCATTTCTTCAATGATGCGCTTCTCTCCTATTCTGTATGGCAGGTTGGTTTTACCTCAATGTGATCCGGGTGGCTTATTTAGAGCAGAGATGTCGGCCTACAGGACATCTTAGAAGGAACACACCTATATGAGTTCGACTGCTGGTCACAGTCTATGAGATTTGGGTGATCTCTAGATACTCATGAATAGGCTTGGAGTATGACTTATACGCTCCAACTAGAGGGGATGCTTTTGGCAGCCTAGTACTAGTAAAGGAACTGGGTAAAACTTGTTCGCACAAAACTGTCAATTCAAGGCATAGTCCATTGTTGATTGTGGATGAGTGTAACTCCTTTCCTAGGTGGATGTTCAACTTAACGGTCTCCATCGAAACAACGGTATATCAAACAACAAAGAATCGAGAACATTTCGTGTGCCTTGAAATTTGGTGGGGATTGTTGGATTAATTGGGCTTGGTCCATTTAATTTAGCAATTAATCAAATGAAATTCCTAGGCCCACATTGAAAAACTGTTTAGTCCCATATGGAGAGTTGAATGGGAGTTACACCACTTTAAAAGGTGGAACGTGGTAACCCCCTTGTGGAATTGGAAAGAGCCAACACGCGCGCGCGCGCTCGCTCGCTCGCCTCGCCTCGCCTCGCCACGCCACGCCGAGCCGAGCCGTGCGGTGCGGTGCGGTGCGGTGCGGTGCGGTGCGGTGCGGTGCGGTGCGTGTGCGTGTGCGTGTGCGTGTGCGTGTGCGTGTGCGTGCGCGCAGGCGTGTCGGGTGCGTGCGCGTTTTTCTTTATCTATTCGAAAATCGTAACGCACTGACTCGCT
The DNA here is from genome assembly GCA_036346265.1 of Melocanna baccifera. Taxonomy (NCBI): domain Eukaryota; kingdom Viridiplantae; phylum Streptophyta; class Magnoliopsida; order Poales; family Poaceae; genus Melocanna; species Melocanna baccifera. Next base: position 36,841,772 of record CM070685.1, read on the forward strand.
GGCAGTAACGGTTCAGTTACTAGTGAATTATGGCTGCAGTTATTTTTGAGTAATGACTAAAGTTACTAGTGACTAATGGCTGAGGTTACTCTGGCTCTTTGTTTTTGCTGTTACAAAACTCTCTCCACTCCATACGGGATGATAAAAAAAGAGGATTCTGGTTCTGTCTTGTGCTGCGCTAAGAAATCTCGGTCGTAACTTTACGTGCAAAGAGTTCTGGGCGAGTAGGCCTCCGAAACTCCGTCCGTTCGCGTACCTGCACGGGTAGACGGGCAATCAAGTTTTTGGGGAGCGCATTGGCGCGACTGCTCAATCTGTGAAGAACGCCATCTACTTCCTGGTGGTGAACTGTTCGCGAGACTGCACGGCGAACATCTTCCTGCATCACGCCTCGTCCTGCATCACGCCTCGATCGACTACATCGAATAGACCATCATGTCGACTGATGGTAACGGCGCCTCCGGTGTCACCGACACTGGCCCCACCCGAGGGTATAACATGAACACTTCTCTGGTGTATTTGTTTCTGTATGTTATGAATTTGATAATAGGTGTTGCTGTTAGCTTGTTCATAAGCAAATATGAATACATCATTGTTAAATCACTCATGCTTTTGTATGTCATGTTTTATATGCTGAATTTCTGGATTAAAATATGCCGAAAATTGACTAAATATTCAACAGATAGTCATAAAGGTGGCCATTGGTGACAACGGTGGCAGAGGAGAGATGGCGATAGCAAGCTCCATTGTGTGGCGGCTAAGGTAGCCCAAGGAGGGAAAAGGAGGTGGCTGATGAGCTGGGCCATCATAAAGGTTGCGGCCCGAGAAGAGGGGAGGATTTTGTGGGGTTAAAGCTAGCGTGCAAGTGGGCTGACAGTGGGCAGTCGCTAAGGGGGAGGTGATGGGCCAACTGGAGAGAGAGGCATGATGGGCTAGATTGAGCCCAAAGAAGACCTTATGAAATTTGATTTTGAAATATTTCCAAGGTTTTGGGGATTTTAGAAAATTGAGATATCAAGAATATTTTTTTGTCATTTTCAGAGATTTTAGAAAAAATTGGAGATAAAAAAGAGATTTGAAAGATTTTCGGAGATAGGGAGAGTTTACAGCGGGAAAAGAGAGTGCTTGAGATTTCAAGTGATTTGGAGGGCCAAAGGGGAGGGAATTTGAAACTTACATGTGTTTCTGAGGATTTATGGAGATTTCAAAGATTTTTAGAATTTTTGGTTTTTTTGGATGGCAGAGAGATTGTGAGAGGAAGAAAGATTGGGAGGTATTACAAAGAACCTAAGACAACTCAAGAAGAGAGAACAGAACTCACACAATAGCAAAGAACACCGTAGGGTTCCTTGAACAAATTGAGAGAGAGGTTGGGGGTCTCGTGAAGCACCTCCACTTGTAACGCTCCTAGTGCACTAATTTTGTTATCGTACGTTTTGATTTTTTTGTAAAGTTTTTCTAGTTAAATTTTTTCCAAGTGGTATTAAAGCTACTCCGAGTTGATTGGATTGCTATGACAGCATGGCCACTAATGCATGTACAAGAAGCTCGACGGCTACACCCACACCGCAGAAACGGCTGCTCAATGAAAGCGTACGTCTACCAGTAATTAATACGCTTTAACTATTGCTTGGTTGCTGGGGCAAGTTGCTGGAGATATATGTGTACACGTGGAGATATAGAACGCATGTGCTAGCTATGTACTATGTTTATACGTGTTGAGAAGCTCTCGCTGACGATCAGTCCGAGCAATTTCTCTGCTTAGAATAAGAACGAATTAATCACAGAAGAATAGATTGAACACAGAGAGATAGAGAGAACTCCTAGTCTTTCTTTATTGCTTCAATTCATTGGGTACAAAATCAACCATATGACTCTTTATTTATAGGAGGGGGTGGTGAGGTGCCCACTACGGATAAGGACTCCTTTCCGTTTAAACGGAAGTCTTTATCCTGGTTTCTTAATAGTACGCACGTAGCATGCACACGGGCACGTGCAATAAAGACCTTGCTTGATGTTGCAAGTGTCTGATATTTCGTATCATGGAGATATGGTCATACCACTTTTATGTTTATGATCTATTTAAATAAAATAATATATATGTGTAATTATTTACTTAGAGGCTGTCAAACACTACTCCATAATTGGGTAGTTATAAAGGTGGCTGTTGGTGACGAGGGTGGCAGAGTAGAGATGGCGGCGACGACCTTCATTGTGTGGCCATGTGGTGGTTGAGGAGTTAGGATGACGACACAGTGATGATCAATAGGTTGACGTAGATGGGATGACATGGATAGCATGGACAGAGTGGCACTAGAGTAGCAGAACACCTGCAGTAGTGGGGTGCCATGGACTTATTGTTTGTGGTGGCATTTGCGAGAGAAGCAGCGGCTCTTCGAGCCCTAAGAAGATGATGGAGCCATGGCAATGGTGGAGGAGAGAAGAAAACAAAGGAAATGGAGCAACAACAGTAACTTTTATACTTGAAGTTGATAGGGATATGGCCGAAGTTGGTGACATCATATTAGCGTGGTGGATCTCAACAGCTTGGGTGGGGGGAGGCGTAGGGCGACGTGGCATCCATGCACAAGGAGAAATCAAGCCCAGACTGAGCCGACGAGTGTACTATTGCTAAGCCCCAAAGTCTCCAATCAACAGAGAATCAAGTCACCACCAATCGACTTTGGATCTACCGGTGATCGTCCTCTTGATTTCTCCACCCTCTCCAGCTTGCTCAGCTCGGGTTTTGAAAGGGAAAGAGGTAGCTGAGATTAGGGGAAGGGAAGCGATGCCACTGAACCGACTTCGGACCCACCTACGCTTATCAAGTGAAGAGATCTGGATCATGGCCAGAGCGGCTGAACGATCGTTGCATCTCTTGTGAGACGGACGAGTGGAAGCCAGCGAGAAATGGGGATCGGGATCCCTCTCTCCACGATGAGATCAAATCCGAACCTTATCCCTTCCTTTCCCTCCTCTTACACGTGGGCCCAAAGGAAATTTAGGAAGATTACATATTGTAGGTGTGAAATCCAAACACAAGTGAGGGGGTGGATGTCAGCCATCTTACGAGTCATCGTCCATAAGAGTAAAAATGACATAGGAATTTATACAAGTTCGAGGGTCTAAGAGGACCGTCCTACTCATGTCGGTGAGACAATGAGGATTACTTCTGAGAGGGAGCCCCCGAGGGCTCACTAGTTTTAATATACTTTCTTGTATTCTTTGTGAGTTTGAGTTACAAATAAGGGATACCTGAGGTATTTATAGGTTCTGGAGCCTGTACAAATGACCGAAATACCCTCCAGGGATTGACATTCTGCTAGAATCTTATAGGTACCGTAGTTGCACATAAATTACGTCTTGGGATTGTGGCAAGCCCCCAAGGTTAACGGAAATTCTTGGGTCTTCTAGAATTCGGCAGGGCCTCTGGCTTGCCCCAAGTTTTAGTATTTGAGCCATGGCAATATCAGCGGGCAAATCCATGTGGCTCGAGCAGAGAGGCGCGCGAGGACTACTCAAGCCCCCAAGACGCGCCGACAAGGTGATCTCCCGCCGAAGACCCGGGAATGGTAAGCTTCTGATTCCCCTTTTGATTCCAGTTTTTGATTCTCTTTGGTATGAGGGTTTGAGCCTGAGGCTTCTCATGGGAACCGACATGCGACCACACGCTATGTCCAGACATTAAGGGCGTAGCAGCAAGTGAAGAGAGGGTGGATGCCACCAAAGGTCGGCCTCGGCAACAGGTGAGCAGGAGTGAAGCGAGAGTGGGTCCAGCCTGTGACGAGCAGGAAGATGTTGATGGGGGTAGTACTGCATAGTCGTGAACCAACGACGACCTCCGGTGAGGTGAGCCCATGGTTTTCAGTCTCTTGATCGGTCCTTTATTCTTCCTTCATGTTTTCCTTTCCCTTTCTCTTGCTCTCGCCGTGAAGCGCCTTGTCCGCTGAGCCACCGAGCTCTGGCAACCTAGTCGTGCCAAGGGGACGACTGCCAAAGGGCAGGGTCGGTTGCTGCCGGGGCGTGAGTTGGGGCGTGCTAAAAGGATTGCCGCCATGGATCCGGCGGGCTGAGGCCAGTGCACGCCGAAGGGACGGCCGCCATGGCGCAAGGCCGGCCAGTGCCAGTGCCGTGGCGCGCTCCGCCAGGGCATCGGAGCCCTTTTACTCCACCAGGACCAACTACTAAATGGTGATCGATAGATAAGTCGCTGATGTCGATAGTATAAATGTAATAAATTTAGATACAGTGGAAATTGTTTGGCCTAAATCTGGGTAGTATATATTTGTCTCTTGCATTGTGTGTATGCACTTTGCCAGGGTGTTTCCCCTTTTCCCTTTTGCCAGGGGGTTGGTCCCTTAGACATTGCCAGGCCGCTGAGCTCCTCTTGCCATTTAGCTACCAATTAAGTCTCTGCCAGGGCGCATGTGAAGCTTGCTGCTGTGAAGGGGACTTGGAGGCTCCCATGTGCTCACTCATTCCTGCTGCAAACTATGTAGACAATAGTAGGTGAGGTAGATGGTTAGGTTCAGGTCCCCTAGCATTTGAATAAAGAGTTCAGGGCCTTTAGAACTCATGGGCCGAAGAGGCTGAGCTTAGTCTTCGGCCCTCAACTTGTGAATCTGCTCACATTTTCTAGGAGCAAGAACAGTTCTTCACTCGAGATTGTCATTGAAATTGTAGGGCACGCCGAGGGGCATGGCATCCACTGCCAGGGCGTCTTGACGTGTAACATAAGGGCGTAGCAGCAAGTGAAGAGAGGGTGGATGCCGCCAAAGGTCAGCCTCGGCGACAGGCGAGTAGAAGTGAAGCGAGAGTGGGTCCGGCCTGTGACGAGCAGGAAGATGTTGATGGGGGCAGTACTGCATAGTCGTGAACCAACGACGAGCTCCAGCGAGGTGAGCCCATGGATTTCAGTCTCTCGGTCCTTTATTCTTCCTTCATGTTTTCCTTTCCCTTTCTCTTGCTCTCGCCGTGAAGCGCCTTGTCCGCTGAGCCACCGAGCTCTGGCAACCTAGTCGTGCCAAGGGGACGACTGCCAAAGGGCAGGGCCGGTTGCTGCCGCCATGGATCCGACAGGCTGAGGCCAGTGCATGCCAAAGGGATGGCCGCCATGGCGCAAGGCCGGCCGGTGCGGTGCGTTGCGCGCGCGCGAGGCATCGGAGCCATTTGCTAGGGCACCGCCGAGCCGAGGCCGAGGCGCCGAGGAACGGCCATCCGGCGCGGGCGGTTGGTAAAGTTGTGGCAGGGCGCGAGGGCAGTCTAAGTCTTGCGCCGCGAAAGCAAGCATGTGTGTTTTACTCCACCAGGACTAGGGGTGGCAATTCCCATGGGGACACAGCCCCGGGAATATCCCGTGGGGCGGGCGGGGTAATATCCCGCGGGAAGCGGGCGGGCCCCGCGAAGCTAGCGGGACGGGTCATCTCGCCGCGAGGTCCACGAGGACCGATAAAAATAAAAATAAATATATTTAATAATAGATTATTATTTTTAATATAAGAGATTGTATTCTTTTCTTGTATATTTAGACTAAAACTTGAATTTATATGTTAGAATATATATTTTGAAGCTATATTTTTAAAAATAATATGCTTAAGTAATTATAAAATAATAAATAAAATCAAAAATTTATTTTTAAATAATAAATTTAATTTTTAATCCCATGGGACCCCGTGAAGTCGGGTCCCAGGGGATCGGGACTGGGCAAACTCCCCATGGCTAAACAGTATGGGGGCGGGCGGGTTCATGGGGACGGGCGGGGCGCGGAGGCTTCCCCGCCCGCCCGCCCGCCCGCTTACACCTCTAACCAGGACCAACTACTGAAAGGTGATCGATTATTGATAGATAAGTCACTGATGTCGATAGTCCAAATGTAATAAATTTAGATAAATTTGTCCTAAATCTGGGTGGTATATATTTGTCTCTTGCCAGGGTGTTTCCCCTTTTCCCTTTTGCCAGGGGGTTGCCAGGGCGCTGAGCCCCTCTTGCTCATGTTAGAGATTAATTTATTTTCTTGAGTATCTATTAATGTGTTGAAGCTAAGATATTTTGTTGGAGCTAATAACTAATGCCGAAGAGAACGAAGAAAATCTGAACTTGAAAGCTTGTAGCTTATCTGTACCTTTTCTGGATGCTTCAAGAGCTTAGTCATGCAAGGAAATATCCTGTGAGAAAGCACAACCGACATGCACGTGTGCATGCAGCCGTATAAAACAAGTGTGTGCATGCATTGATATTAAGTATATTCTGGATGTATCAAGGCTTCTCTCAGCCTGAGTTGTCAAGAGCTTGCAAAAACTTCTAGTTTACAGTTTGTACACGGCTATCTTAGTCGGTTTAGAAAGTCTATATATATATAGACATGTATGCCTCTTTCTAATGCAATCTTGGGAGATGTATGAATGTAGTATGAAGTTTTGAGCTAGTATTTTCCCTTCTGTCCCATTTCTTTGCTTCGTTTGAGTTCCAAATTCCCAACAGCTCACTGGTTCCTGCTGCAAACTTTGTAGACAATAGTAGGTGAGGTAGATGGTTAGGTTCAGGGCCCCTAGCATTTGAAAAAAGAGTTCAGGGCCCTTAGAAACTCATGGGCCGAAGAGGCTGGGCGTAGTGTTTGAGCTTAGTCTTTAGAGGCTGAGCTTAGTGTTTGAGCTCATGGGCCGGCCCTCAACTTGTGAATCTGCTCACATTTTCTAGGAGCATTTCTAGGTGGAGTATTCATTAAGCATCGTTTTGGCCATCTCGATCAGAGTACGGTTCTTCCTCTCCACAACGTCATTTTGTGGATATACGGAGAAGAGAACTGGTGCTCTACACCTGTCTCATCGCAAAACCTCTCAAAGTAGGAATTCTTGAACTCCGTACCATTGTCACTACGGATCGCTTGTAAGGCACCCAGGAGCTCAACAGAAAACCTACTAAAAAGACCCCGAAAATGGGTAAATGTCTCATCCGTTGAGGCTAAGAAAAACACCCAAGACTATCTCGAGAAGTTATCGACCACGACAAGAATATACCACTTCCCTCCTTCTGACTACACTCTAGCTGGTCCAACTGTGTCCATATGAAGCAGCTGTCCCGGTGCATTGGTCATAGTCACTGTGACCAGAGGATGAGAAGCGGTAACCATCTTGCTGTGCTGGCATCTTGCCGTGCTGGCAAGGAGCGCAAACTAGATCATTGACCATCTTGAGTTTAGGCAGAACACGAATGAGATCGTGGCCGCTAACTCGGGTCAAATGGTCAAATCCGATATAACCAAGTCTTCTATGCCAGAAAGTGAGGTCAGGGGACTCTGAAGCAACTAAACACCTGAGAGGATCACCAGAAGACTCAACAAAATCAGCACAAAAAATCCTCCCATATCTAGAAATCCCGCAAACCAGACTCTCCGAAGAATCAAGAATTTTTGCAATTATTTTTCTCAAAGCTCACCTCAAATCTGTCATCGGTAAGCTGGGAAACTGAAAGCAAATTGTACTGCAGCTTACTCACTAAGGCAACATCTTTTAATATAAACGAATCATTAACACGCACAGTACCTTTAGCGATGACGTGTCCAGATGAGACATCTCCGAAGGTGATCGTCTCATCATCTGGAGTTCGGGCTAAGGAAGAGAACCAACGGGAGTCTCCGGTCATGTGTCGAGAGCAGCCGGAGTCAACAAACCAAACTCTCCCTTCCTTGCCCGGCGAACCTGAGTCAACTAGAGAGGAATGGCTCAGTACTAGGATAAATCAAAAGAGATTTTGGAACCCAATACTGAGTCACACGACGAGCAGAAGAAGTAGTCACACACGACTGACCTCTAACTACTCTATGCTCTCCGTCGCTCAGAAAGCTAGAAGGTCTATGAGTAGACCTGAAGTTGTTGTTGGGCTTGACTGCTATGGAAGAGCGAGTCGGAGCACCAGCAACATGCTGATCTCGCCACGGGTAGCTATCTCGATGGAGGAAACGAGATCTACCCTCAGGACGACAGATATCATGAACTGAGGCAAATAGAGGACGAAAATCAGAAAACTCAAAAATAACAAGTCCTCGATGCTGCCCAAACACATCAAAGCTAGACCTCGTGTTGGTCTTAGGTGCACTCGAGGTTTGGGGCTGACCCTGAATACGCCTAAGAGCTTGAGCACGGTCTCTCCGCGCGATTTTGGCGCGCCTGAAGCATCTATCTATCATGTGTCTATCCTTTTGATAGAAGGTATAATGAAACTTCATCTTCTAGGGGGTCGAAGCAACTGGTGTTACCACCTTACTGTCAGATATCCCTTGGACGAAGCCCCTAGATTTGAACTCAACTTTTTTGGTTCTGGGCTTGATCTCGATCGCACCTGCTGCTATGGGTCTGAGAACAGCAGGTGGATATTTTCCAACATCCTCAAGAAAATCATATCAAGAGTGTTCATAAGATCCGACACTCTGAAGAGAGAGATACAAGAAGAGCAGGGGGAAGAAGAGACAGCAGAAGGTAAGGGTGAAGAAGAAGAATCAACAGAAGAAGAAGGAATGGCATGTGCACGCACAGCCGCCTCAACTTTGAGGTCTTCGCAAGGAACACGAGGGATAGTCCTACTTCTAGCCATTTGGTCCTCGAGCACAGTAACATCCTCGATTTTACGGGATTTTAAAACCTTGAATTTAAAAATAAAATTTTAGGAATTTTCTGGAATTAATAAAGCTTAATTTGAATTTTTAGAATTTTAAAATTATTTAATTTGATTAAAATAAACTTCAACATAAGTTAAAAATATTTTATTTGAGTTCCTTGTCTCACAAGGATTTTTCTGGTATTTTTGGGATTTATTTGCTATTTTCTAGAGTTTGTGGATCTTTATTTGGATTTCTGAAGAAAAAGAAAATGGGGAAAAATCCACCACCGTCCGATCCTCCCTCCCCCACGTGTCACCCATCTGCCTTCTCTCCCCGCCGCCTCACCCGTGCACGCCTCGCCTCTCCCTCGGCCGCCCGATTCCGCCGTTGCCACGCGTCATCCATCCCCCGCACCGCGCGCCCGCCCCGCCTTCACCCGTTCCCCGCCCCCCGATCTCTCTTCCCTCCACGCGGTAGCGATCCCGCGCCTCCCTCCCTCGGCCCGGCCCGCTCACGTCGCCGCCCGCGCCCCCGCGCGACGCTTTGCGCGGCGCGCCCCGAGCCACGCGTCGGCCAACGATCGGCCCGATCGCTCGATCGTCACCGTCAATCCAGATCTAGATCGATGGATCAGATGCAACCACGCGTCCACCTCCGTGCCGTTGGATCCATTCCGCCGCCGTGTTGAGACCCGAATATGCAAATTCGGACTCTCTGTGTAGACTGCACTAGTCGAGGATCACGCTAGTGCACACAGTCAAACATAGATGTAATCACAACCGTACACACGATAATAATAAAGGAAAAACTCAAATATCGATAAATCTCAAAGGTATGACCTTATGGCTAAGCTTACAATATCTCTAGCCGGAAGGGCTTAACAAAATAGCAGCGAAAATCCAAAATAAAGCGTAGCGGCCAATCGACAAGCCCATAGGCTATCGAGTGGAGAACGAAGCCTAATCCGTGAAGTCGTCGTAGTACTCTCCCTCTGGAACCTCCTGTTGATAGTACTCCTCGCCCTCAACTGAGCAACATAGGCGTAAAGCTGTGAGTACATTAGTACTCAGCAAGTCGTTTGTAACAAATGAATGCAATATAATATGCAAGGCTACCAATGGAAGGCTGAAAGGTTAATTTGTATAAAATGTATTTCACGGTATATATGATAAATAGATTGAAAGCAAAATTTAAATGAAAACAATAATAATAAATGATCAAAGGAATAAACGTGAATCACTTGTGAACACCTATTCACAAGCTAAACCAATGGTGAACTACCTGTCCACCTTCAACATAAACCACCAAGTTTAAAAGATAACCCTAACCCTCATGTGAAATCACCAATCATTGTCCATGATCGAGGACGCGGCTATTCGAATAGTTTTACACTCTGCAGAGGTTGCACAACTGTACCCACACGATGTGATTAGTCTCGATCTCAGGAAATCACAACAAGACCTTTACAATGCTCTACCTCAACCCAGTCCTGCCCGCTAGGGTTTCGCATCACACCCCCCTTGCGCCACATGGAAATCAGCAACCATGTTCATCTCAATGGCAGAATTGAAGTTGAAATATTACAAATTGATCAGCCAGGTCTAGCCCATACTAGACATGTAGTTTGCACGATTAAGCTCAGATCAATGGCGCACAAAGTTAAGTCCTTAACATTACCCGGGCAAGGCTACCACATCCCCCGAAGTGCACCTGCACTTCCCCCTTTACTGCACGATCACTCGCCCGGGTGCAAAAAACCAAGTTTGTATCTCCCCGCCTAATGACACACCAATGCCACGGCACAAATTTTAATAAACGTAGCACCGACCACAGTTCCATATATCATTAAGTCAAATTAATAATTAACATGTGATGATGAGACCATTCGTAAATATAAGAAAACTAAGCAACTCTATCGTACAACCCATGTGACAAATATTCTAGCATCACTAGTATATTACCCAACCTAAGGTGACAATGGCATAAGGGTGTTCCAAGTTGTCAAGGAGGAGTAATCAATCTGGGACAATAACTACCAGTATAAGGGTTTAAATAAAGATAGCGATGCAATGTAATTTAAAACAAAATAAATAAATAATAGATTACAAACTGGGTTCAACATGATCAAAGGACACGACTTGCCTTGGTTATGCTCAGCGAGGTACTCCTGGTCTTCGGGCGTAGAACCTGCTCCTCCGGAATCCGAATCTAACGAGAGAGAAAACGACCAAAATAAAAGAAATACATAAAATGATAAGCAAATGAACTCCAAAAATTATGAAACTAGAACCAAAAGCTAGAGCTCCATTTTAGATGAATTTAGAAAAAAGAATGGGGTCAATCGGAGCTAGAACGGGCTCTCGGAAAATCCTAAATTAAATCGGGAAATTGAAAAAGATTACTGTGCTATGGACCGGACGCACGGGGGACTCAGTCCACGGTAGACCCGGCGCACGGAATAGTGCACGCGGGGAGGGGTGCAGACGCGGCACGGCTCGTACCGGCGTGGCGGTGCGTCTTGCCGCCACGTGGCACGGGGGTGACGTGGCGGCTGACGTGGCTGCCACGTGGTTCGGGCGGCGGAATTTTGCTGACGTGGCAGACACGTGGCATGCCACGTGGCTCTAGGGCTGACGTGGCCTAGGGTTGACGCGGCATAGGCTTGGGCGCGGCGGCGGCGGCTTGATCCGACGACGGGGGAGGGGACGCGCGGCGCGATCTGGATCGTCGATCCTGAGCTGAGGCGACGGCGGGGATCGCGCGGCCGAGGCGAGGTGGCGGGGTGGATCGCCGACGCGTGGCGCTGCGCGTCGCGCGAGGCGTCGCGCGGGCGCGAGTGCGCAGCGCGGACGCTGGTTGGCGGCGGGAGCGGCGACAAGGAGGCGACAGCGTGTCTGGCGCGCGCGCGCGGCGCGGCGCGTGTGGCGCGCTTGGCGCGCGCCGAGGCGGCGGCGCGCGTGTGGGCGCGTCCGCGCGGGAGCGGCAACGAGGAGGCGACGTGGGAAATGGGGTCGGCGCGAGTCTCACCGATGGCGATGGCGGCGGGACGGCTCGGCGGCAGCGCGCGGCGGCGGTGGGGACTCGGCGGCAGCGCGTGCGACTCTGGCGCGCGCGAGGCGAGAGAACGGAGGCGAGGGCGGCAGCGATGCGTTGGCAAGCGAATCGAGGCAACGACGGCGTATTTGTCATGCGAACCGAGGTAACCCGATCGGGTACGGCGACGGGCGCGAAACTAATTCGGTTTGGATGGCTTGGATCAGCGGGGAAAGGATCAGACGGCCGAGGCGAGCGGGCGGTTTAGGGTTAGGGTTACGCGCGGGCGGGCACCAGCGGAGCGACGCGTGGCGGCGGGGTGGATCCAACGGCGGGGCGACGCGGCGTGAGGCGAGGCGTGGATGCGGGGGATGGCGACGCGTGGCGGCGGGGTGGATCGGGCGGCCGAGGCGCGGGCGGGAAAGGAGTACGGCGGCGGCGGGGACGCGGGCCGGATGGCTGACGCGTGGCAGCAGCGAGATCGGGCGGCGGAGAGGTTTTTATTTTCTTTTTCTTTTCCAGAAATCCAAATAAAATGCTAGGAGCTCTAGAAAATAGCAAATAAATCCCATAAATTCACAAAAATACCAAAAAAAATTCCTTAAGACCTGAGGAACCCAAATAAAATATTTTCAACTTATGTTAATGTTTATTTTAATCATATTAAATCATTTAAAATTCTAAAAATTAGTTGAAGCTTGAATTAATTTCAAAAAATTTCAGAAAATTCATTTTTATATTCCTGACTTTAAAAATAGTAGAAAAACAGAATGTTACAAACCTTACCCCTTTAAACGAGATCTCGACCCCGAGATCTGGGCCAACTAAGAGAATAGGTTTGAAAACTCTACTTTGAGGTCCTCCTCGCGCTCCCAGGTTGCTTCCTCCTCTGAATGGTTGCTCTACTGAACCTTGCAAAAACGGACCACTTTATTCCGAGTGACTCGCTCTGACACTTCCAAAACTTTGATTGGGTGCTCCTTATACGATAGATCCTCCTGCAGGTCAACGGCCTTAACTGGCACAACCTCCTCTGGCACACGCAAACACTTCTTCAGCTGGGACACATGAAAGACGTCATGCATCCCACTGAAGGACGTAGGTAGCTCCAACTGATAAGCAACCTCTCCCCTGCGTTTTAGAATTCTGAACGGACCAACATATCTCGGTGCAAGCTTCCCTTTTAACTGAAATCTCTCCACACCTTTGAATGGTGTGATCCTGAGATACACATAATCATCTGGCTCGAAACTCAGCTCTCGACGTTTGGTATCTGCATAACTCTTCTGTCTAGCCTGGGCAGTTTTCAACCTTTCCTGTATCAGACGGACCTTGTCCTCAGCTTCTTTCAAACAGTCTGGACCAAAAATCTAACCTTCCCCTGTCTCTTTCCAATTGAGAGGGGTCCTGCATTTCCTGCCATAAAGTGCCTCAAACGGTGACATTTGCAAACTAGCCTAATAACTGTTGTTGTAAGAGAACTCCGCAAAAGGCAAACAACTGTCCCACTTGGACCCATGATCTAGCACACATGCTCTCAACATGTCCTCAAGAATCTGATTCACTAGCTATGTCTGACCATCTGTCTGAGGGTGATATGCTGTACTGAAGTTTAGGTGAGTTCCCATAGCCTTATGGAAACTACCCCAAAAACGAGAGGTGAACTGTGATCCACGATCTGACACAATCTTCTTGGGCACAACATGCAAACTGACAATCCTGGACATGTACAACTCTGCTAATCTGTCACCACTCTAGGTTGTCTTAACTGGGATAAAATGAGCAACCTTGGTCAATCGATCCACGATGACCCAAATCGAATTATAGCCCTCTTTAGTTTTAGGGAGACCGACTATGAAGTCCATACCAATTTCTTCCCACTTCCACTCAGGGACTTTTAATGGCTGCAGCAAGCCTGCTGGTCTCTGATGCTCTGCCTTAACTCTCTGACAAACATCACAAAAGGCTACATACTCAGCGATCTCACGCTTCATGCTTGGCCACCAATACTTATCCTTAATATCCTAGTACATCTTGGTACTGCCTGGATGAATCGAATACAACGACTCATGAGTCTCTTTTAACAACACATCCTTTAGCTCTTGCTTATTGGGCACACACAACCGCTGCTTGAACCACAAGGTTCCTTGGTTATCCACTGAAAATCCTGACTCTTACCTTCACTTAAGTTCTTCCTAATCCGCTGAAATGCTTCATCATCCGACTGAGCCTGACGAATCTGACCATCCAAGGTAGGCTGCAACTCCATAGCTACCAGAAATCCTTGCTCGACCAACTCAAGGTTAAGTTTATGAAATTCCTCGTGCAGCGCTGGCTAACTCTCTCGAACCATCACTGAATTGCAATATACCTTTCTGCTCAAGGCATCTGCAATAACATTGGCCTTCCCAGGATGATAATATATACCAACATTATAATCCTTTATCAGCTCTAACCACCTCCTCTGCCAGAGGTTAAGCTCAGACTGGGTAAAGATGTATTTCAGACTTTTATGATCCGTGTAAACCTCACACTATTACCCATCAGATAATGACGCCAAATCTTTAGAGCATGCACTACAGCTGCTAACTCCAAATCATGAGTAGGGTAGTTCTCCTCGTGCGGTCTCAATTGGTGTGAGGCATAAGCTACCACTCTCTTGTCTTGCATCAAGACACAACCCAAACCTTTGCGAGAGGCATCGCAATAAATCTCAAAATCCTTATTTATGTCAGGCAACACCAGCACTGGGGCTGTGGTCAAACTCTCCTTAAGTTTCTGAAAATTTTCCTCGTACTCTTTCGTCCAAGTGAATTTCTTTTCCTTCTTGAGCAACTGCGTGAGAGGTCTGGCTATACTGAAAAATCCCTCAATGAAGCGTCGATAATATCCTGCTATACCTAGAAAACTCCTGACCTAGGTAACTGAAGTAGACGACTGCTAATCCAAAACATCTCTCACTTTTTCAGGGTCAACTGCGACTCCTTCTGCTGTCATCACATGGCCTAAGAAGGCGACTTCCTTCATCCAAAACTCACATTTGCTGAACTTAGCATACAGCTGATTATCCCTCAGTTTCTGCAATGCCAATCTCAAGTGTTCCTCATGCTCTCTCTCATCCTTGGAGTATATCAAGATGTCGTCAATGAACACAACGACGAACTTATCCAAAAATTTCATGAACACCTTATTCATCAGATACATGAAATAGGCTAGGGTATTGGTCAAACCAAATGACATCACTATGAACTCGTATAAACCATAACGAGTCGAGAAAGCGGTCTTGGGTATATCCTCCTTTCGGATCCTCATCTGATGATATCCTGACCTCAAATCAATCTTGGAGAAAACTCCTGCTCCCTTAAGCTGATCAAACAGGTCATCGATCCTGGGCAAAAGGTACTTATTCTTGATGGTGACCTCATTAAGCGCTCTATAGTCCACACACATGCGCTGACTACTATCCTTCTTTTTGACAAATAACACTAGCGCTCCCTACGAGGAGGAACTGTTGACTGACAAAAGGCAAAAGACGAGGGGGAAAAGCATAGATGAGAGGTAAATGCGTCTAAGAGGGTTTTTGCTAATGGAACCTTAAACTAAACAAACACTTAGCCAAAAAGGCTAGCAACAAAACTGAGAAAAATTAGATCCATTAAAACATTGACATGATCACAATATAATGCTTTTAAGGCAAGATTTGCAGCTCACATCACACACAACTGTAAATAAAATCCAACGTGTCTGCTCGCACTATCTAATCTGAGGGCTCCCACTCGGGTCCTGAAAAATAGGGTACACTGCTATCGTCCTCTGAATCGCTGTAGACAACCCACGAGTTACGGACTGGCGGCGACTGCTCTCTGACCGGGACTGGTG
This sequence comes from Melocanna baccifera, assembly GCA_036346265.1. Lineage (NCBI taxonomy): Eukaryota > Viridiplantae > Streptophyta > Magnoliopsida > Poales > Poaceae > Melocanna > Melocanna baccifera. Next base: position 36,857,280 of record CM070685.1, read on the forward strand.
ATGTTAAGATATGCAAAATGCATACGGATTTAAATACCGTTGATCCGTTGACAAAGCCTCTTCCACACCCAAAGCATGATGCGCACACAAGAGCTATAGATATTAGATACTTGCATGATTGACTCTAGGACAAGTGGAAGATTGTTAGTGATATGCACTAGAGGTAATCATAGACATGATTATATCACCTCTATGTTTATGATCTTTTGAATAATATATTATTTTGTCCCTTGAATAAATGTCTTTCATATTGGTCAACAAGTATGTGACTTATTTATGGAATTCTTTATTTATATTTTGATGTTATTCTAAATTATTTCTAATCTTATATCATTATGTGGGACAATTATGATTTATAGATTAGCATATATATTGATTGACGATCATATTTCACGGATCATAGATATAGAATATCAAATCAATAATATGAACATATGTTAAAAAATATGATGTTGGATTAACTCACCACGAGACACTGCGGGAATTGTTATATTATTAAGTGTTATCAGTTGGTCTCATACACAGTGTATGTAGGATTCTTAGACCTGAGATCGTCATTGTTTTTTACATGTGCAATAGTTTGCTTAGGGGTTATCAAATACTACTCCGTGACTGGATGGTCATAAAGGTAGTTTTCGAATTTACTATGAAACATGCAGAGAAATATGAGAGATCAAGATGAAATTTACCCCTCCTATATAACAGGAGAGATATCTCTAGGCCCCTCGTATGGTTGGATTAAGTGTACGGCCATGCCAAATGTGGTTGAAGAGTCAACCACAACTGAGTAATATACTATAGATTCAAGTGAATGATCGAGCTATCATAGGATGGCACGCGCTCGTCCTGAGTTTGATCTGGTATCATGAGGTAAAGGGATCGATACAAAAGCACTATATAAATTTGTCCGATATGATCTTTATGTATGTTTGAGAGTCATTATGTCCTGCTAGGAAACACTACTGACTTATGGACCGGAAAGGAGTTTTTGGCCCATAGTCAAATATACATGAACCTACACGGTCACACACTTAATGGGCTAGAATGATATGGGTTCGGATGATAGTCTCCGAGTGGATGCAATCTCTACTTATATTGGATAAGGATCCGATTAGAGGCTATATAAGGATGGTATTGTTTGCTACAGTGTTTTACTACAATGATATGCTGTTTTCGTTGTGCTACGGTATTTTAGCTACAGTGCTATACTGTTTTAGTACTCTTAAGAGAGTTAAATTTGTTTTGTTTACATTTATGCAATATGTCAATTAAGCTCGGAACGAGGTTTTCATCCTTCTTTATAGCCATACAATTAAGATCATCAATCCACATCATCATTAATACCTCGCGCTGCCAAAGGTCGTACAATCTACTACTACAGTCCGTTTTGAAGAGTACGACAGTTTGGACCGGTGCAAGTCCTCTTGAGAGGAAGGAAACTCGTCATGGTTAGTTGCCATGGCTATTTGGTTGGACTCGTCGGGATTTATGTCACAACACTCTTTACTACTACTCAGGACAACACACACGCTCCTTAGCTTTTTGTAAGAATAGGAAGCTATATATGTTAATGTCCACTCTCGTTTTTGGACATCAATTCATGAGCTTAGCAAACAATATATGCAGCCTGCTTTTACAGGTACTAATTGATGTCTGAAAGTGATTTAATTGGCAGATGCACCCCGGCCACAACACACCGTACATTGGGTTTTTGGACTGAGATGGATGTCGGTGTCAATTCTGATGCCACAGCCCATTTACAGGTACTACCACTGTGCAAATCCTTGCCATTTATAGGACTGCCATGGTCACGCTTATCTCATCAGCGATGGGCACGGCAACAGCGCCTCCTCTGTGAGCACAGGAGGAGCATTGTACTTCGATAGTTAATTTAATGATAGTAATTAATTAGAGTTAATGGTGTTCATTAGTATTAACTATTTGGTGATTTTCTTGTAAAGGTTTTCTGATGATTTTCTTGATCTACATGTCTAAGAAAATATGTAGAATGTAACAAGTTGATTATCTCTTGTGGTTAAAGTGTGCGATCTTTATAGTGCAAACTATTCGAATAGCTTTGCCCACAGTCATAGATAGCCATAGAAACTTATTCGAGTTAATTATATTTTTAGAAGAATCTTTATTGTTAGGATGAAAAGCACATAGATAAATGTAACTCTTAGTTAATTTTCTCTCCGTGGATGAAACCCAATAATTATAATAGTAGATAAAACCCTAATAATAAATCTAGCATATTTTTGCTAGTGGTGATATTCGTTTTCTTGCTGATTAACGGTAGATTGATTTGTTTATTTGGTTTTTCTAGGCGAGATGGTGTCAGGGGCATGTTTGCATTGGATCTCCAACTCTGCTTTTTTTTTCTTTTTTAATGTCTCCAAGTTAACGCTCCACCATCCCAGTTCTGTCCCCTGTTCCTGGTGTGTATGTGTATCCCCTCCATCCTTTTTCTTTTCTTTTTAGCTTTTCTTTTATTTCCTTTTTTATTTTGCATCATTAGGATGATTTCTTTGTTCCGGTGGCTTGCATGTTTTACATGGTACTGCCCTGTGCTTGTTGTTGTGATTTCTGTTGAGAAGCGGCGCAACGGCGGTGGCGATATCGTGATTTGCTTCCATTGGAGCCATGTAAGATCTCTCCCCCTCCCTCTCAATCCCAATGCATATTATCAAAGTTGTTTTCTTTTTCTTCCACTCGTTCTCTCCCTTTCTTTCTCTTCCGTTCCATGCTCCTCTTGCGCTTCTACTGCGGATGGCATAATCATTGACGCCACAAGTACACGCACCGCATGCTGCATTTACATCGACCCAACCATCCCAACCAGCTGTTGTGGTGGCCTCGTGGAAGGAGGATAAGACGACGTAAATATTTGGATTGATCGGTACGTTATGTAAATATTACCTAATATAGATTATTTAAACTCTGATATATAATACAAATGTTTGGTATGGCGCATGTGATGTATATATATAATCCAGCAATATATCTGTATGCATTATTTACTGATGTAGAAAAAAGTATGGTAAAAATGCAGAGGGTTCCGGATTGCTAACCAGGAGTCCGACACGTCAAAAGTCGAATATAATTCTATTTGTCAAAAAGAAGAGAAAGTAAAGAAAAACTCGAGTGCTACAATGTTTCACTAGTGCTATACTGTTTGCTACCGTGTTTCTGCTACTTTGTTTTCGCTAAGGTGCTACACTGTCGCTACAGTGTTTTTTACAGTGATATGCTGTTTCGTTATGCTACGGTATTTTTGCTACAGTGCTATACTGTTTTAGTACTCTTAAGAGAGAGTTAAATTTGTTTTGTCTACATTTATGCAATATGTCAAAATTAAGCTCGGAACCAGGTTTTCATCCTTCTCTTATAGCCATAGAATTAAGATCATCAATCCACATCATCGTTAATACCTCGCGCTGCCAAAGGTCGTACAATCTACTACTACAGTCCGTTTTGAAGAGTACGACAGTTTGGACCGGTGCAAGTCCTCTTGAGAGGAAGGAATCTCGTCATGGTTAGTTGCCATGTCCATTGGGTTGGACAACACACACGCTCCTTGGCTTTTTGTAAGAATGGGAAGCTATATATGTTAATGTCCACTCCCGTTTTTGGACATCAATTCATGGGCTTAGCAAACAATATATGCAGCCTGCTTTTTTTATTCTAGCATGAAATTGATGTCTGCAAGTGATTTAATTGGCAGATGCACCCCCGGCCACAACACACCGTACATTGGGTTTTTGGACTGAGATGGATGTCAGTGTCAATTCTGATGCCACAGCCCATTTACAGGTACTACCACTGTGCAAATCGTTGCCATTTATAGGACTGCCATGGTCACGCTTATCTCATCAGCGATGGGCACGGCAACAGCGCCTCCTCAGTGAGCACAGGAGGAGCACTGTAGCTCGATAGTTAATTTAATGATAGTAATTAATTAGAGTTAATGGTGTTCATTAGTTTTAACTATTTGGTGATTTTCTTGTAAAGGTCTTCTGATGATTTTCTTGATCTACATATCTAAGAAAATATGTAGAATACAACAACTTGATTATATCTTGTGGTTAAAGTGTGCGACCTTTATAGAGTGCAAACTATTCGAATAACTTTGCCCACGGTCATAGATAGACATAGAAACTTATTCGAGTTAATTCTATTTTTAGAAGAATCTTTGTGGTTAGGATAAAAAGCACATAGATAAATGTAACTCTTAGTTAATTTTCTCTCAGTGGATGAAACTGAATAATTATAATGGTAGATAAAACCCTAATAACAAATCTAGCATATTTTTGCTAGTGGTGATATTCGTTTTCTTGCTGATTGACGGTAGATTGATTTGTTTATTTGGTTCTTCTAGGCTGTCAGGGGCATGTTTGCATTGGGTCTCCAACTCTGCTTTTTTTTTCTTTTTTTTTCTGTCTCCTCGTTAACGCTCCACCATCCCAGTTCTGTCCCCTGTTCCTAGTGTGTATGTGTTGATGCTCACTTCTTCCCTCCATTCTTTTTCTTTTCTTTTTAGCTTTTCTCTTATTTCCTTTTTTATTTTCCATCATTAGGATGATTTCTTTGTTCAGGTGGCTTGCATGTTTTACATGTTACTGCCCTGTGCTTGTTGTTGTGATTTCTGTTGAGAAGCGGCGCAACGGCGGCGGCGATATCGTGATTTGCTTCCATTGGAGCCATGTAAGATCTCTCCCCCTCCCTCTCAATCCCAATGCATATTATCAAAGTTGTTTTCTTTTTCTTCCACTCGTTCTCTCCCTTTCTTTCTCTTCCGTTCCATGCTCCTCTTGCGCTTCTTCTGCGGATGGCATAATCATTGACGCCACGAGTACACGCACCACATGCTGCATTTACATCGACCCAACCATCCCAACCAGCTGTTGTGGTGGCCTCGTGGAAGGAGGATAAGACCACGTAAACATTTGGACTGATCGGTACGTTATGTAAATATTACCTAATATAGATTATTTAAACTCTGATATATAATATAAATGTTTGGTATGGCGCATGTGATGTATATATATAATCGAGCAATATATCTGTATGCATTATTTACTGATATAGAAAAAAGTATGGTAAAAATGCAGAGGGTTCCGGATTGCTAACCAGGAGTCCGACACGTGAAAAGTCAAATATAATTCTATTTGTCAAAAAGAAGAGAAAGTAAAGAAAAACTCGAGTGCTACAATGTTTCACTAGTGCTATACTGTTTGCTACAGCGTTTTTGCTACGTTGTTTTCGCTACGGTGCTACACTGTCGCTACAGTGTTTTACTACAGTGATATGCTGTTTTTGTTATGCTACGGTATTTTAGCTACAGTGCTATATTGTTTTAGTACTCTTAAGAGAAAGTTAAATTTGTTTTGCTTACGTTTATGCAATATGTCAAAATTAAGCTCGGAACGAGGTTTTCATCCTTCTTTATAGCCATACAATTAAGATCATACATCCACATCATCATTAATACCTCGCGCTGCCATTGGTCGTACAATCTACTACTACAGTCCGTTTTGAAGAGTACGACAGTTTGGACCGGTGCAAGTCCTCTTGAGAGGAAGGAATCTCGTCATGGTTAGTTGCCATGGCTATTGGGTTGGACTCGTCGGGATTCATCTCACAACACTCTCTACTACTACTCAGGAGAACACACACGCTCCTTAGCTTTTTGTAAGAATAGGAAGCTATATATATGTTAATGTCCACTCTCGTTTGGCAATTTTTTTTATTATCTTCCTTGAGTTGAGCATCAATTCTTTTGAGCTTAGCAAACAATATATGCAGCCTGCTTTTTTTATTCTAGCATGAAATTGATGTCGGAATGTGATTTAATTGGCAGATGCACCCCGGCCACAACACACCGTACATTGGGTTTTTGGACTGAGATGGATGTCAATGTCAATTCTGATGCCACAGCCCATTTACAGATACTACCACTGTGCAAATCGTTGCCATTTATAGGACTGCCATGGTCACGCTTATCTCATCAGCGATGGGCACGGCAACAGCGCCTCCTCTGTGAGCACAGGAGGAGCACTGTACTTCGATAGTTAATTTAATGATAGTAATTAATTAGAGTTAATGGTGTTCATTAGTATTTACTATTTGGTGATTTTCTTGTAAAGGTTTTTTGATGATTTTCTTGATCTACATGTCTAAAAAAATATGTAGAATGTAACAAGTTGATTATCTCTTGTTGTTAAAGTGTGCGACCTTTATAGAGTGTAAACTATTCGAATAGCTTTGCCCACGGTCATAGATAGCCATAGAAACTTATTCGAGTTAATTCTATTTTTAGAAGAATCTTTGTGGTTAGGATAAAAAGCACATAGATAAATGTAACTCTTAGTTAATTTTCTCTCAGTGGATGAAACCCAATAATTATAATGGTAGATAAAACCCTAATAACAAATCTAGCATATTTTTGCTAGTGGTGATATTCGTTTTCTTGCTAATTAACGGTAGATTGATTTGTTTATTTGGTTTTTCTAGGCGAGATGGTGTCAGGGGCATGTTTGCATTGGATCTCCAACTCTGCTTTTTTTTTTCTTTTTTAATGTCTCCAAGTTAACGCTCCACCATCCCAGTTCTGTCCCCTATTCCTGGTGTGTATGTGTTGATGCTCACTTCTTCCCTCCATCCTTTTTCTTTTCTTTTTAGCTTTTCTCTTATTTCCTTTTTTATTTTGCATCGTTAGGATGATTTCTTTGTTCCGGTGGCTTGCATGTTTTACATGGTACTGCCCTGTGCTTGTTGTTGTGATTTCTGTTGAGAAGCGGCGCAACGGCGGTGGCGATATCGTGATTTGCTTCTATTGGAGCCGCGTAAGATCTCTCCCCCTCCCTCTCAATCCCAATGCATATTATCAAAGTTGTTTTCTTTTTCTTCCACTCGTTCTCTCCCTTTCTTTCTCTTCCGTTCCATGCTCCTCTTGCGCTTCTTCTGCGGATGGCATAATCATTGACGCCACGAGTACACGCACCACATGCTGCATTTACATCGACCCAACCATCCCAACCAGCTATTGTGGTGGCCTTGTGGAAGGAGGATAAGACGACGTAAACATTTGGACTGATCGGTACGTTATGTAAATATTACCTAATATAGATTATTTAAACTCTGATATATAATATAAATGTTTGGTATGACCCATGTGATGTATATATATAATCCAGCAATATATTTGTATGCATTATTTACTGATGTAGAAAAAAGTATGGTAAAAATGCAGAGGGTTCCGGATTGCTAACCAGGAGTCCGACACGTCAAAAGTCGAATATAATTCTATTTGTCAAAAAGAAGAGAAAGTAAAGAAAAACATGAGTGCTACAATGTTTCACTAGTGCTATACTGTTTGCTACAGCATTTTTGCTACGTTGTTTTCGCTACGATGCTACACGGTCGCTACAATGTTTTACTACAGTGATATGCTGTTTTCGTTATGCTACGGTATTTTAGCTACAGTGCTATACTGTTTTAGTACTCTTAAGAGAGAGTTAAATTTGTTTTGTTTACGTTTATGCAATATGTCAAAATTAAGCTCGGAACGAGGTTTTCATCCTTCTTCATAGCCATACAATTAAGATACCTCGCGCTGCCAAAGGTTGTACAATCTACATCTACAGTCCGTTTTGAAGAGTACGACAGTTTGGACCGGTGCAAGTCCTCTTGAGAGGAAGGAATCTCGTCATGGTTAGTTGCCATGTCCATTGGGTTGGACTCGTCGGGATTTATCTCACAACACTCTCTACTACTACTCAGGACAACACACACGCTCCTTGGCAAACAATGTATGCAGCCTGTTTTTTTATTCTAGCATGAAATTGATGTCTGAAAGTGATTTAATTGGCAAATTAATCCTCAAGCGCCAATTAATGAATTGAGTGGCAGATGCACCCCGGCCACACGCACAGCTAGTTTTCGTCGTGCACAGTGGTACATATGTACGTCCTTGTGCATGCGTGCGTAACGTATGACTAGCAACGGGTTCGGGAATTTTGGGGTCTATTTAAAGACCCAGCAGCCTTGCCGAGAGCATGCATGGTCTTATTTGATTCCAATATAAAGCTTCTCTCGTTTCGACCGGAGGTGATCCATGCTTACTTGTTATTTGCCGAGAGCATGCATGGTCTTGCCCTACGCATGCATGCAGTCGAACAAGAAATTAGTTACCATGGAACCCCAGAAGAAGAACCCCAAGCGGCCGTCGGTGAAGATCGAACACAGCAAATGGACTGAACACTTCATCGACCTCCGTCCTTTGCCTTTGCCTAGCTCTTACCAGGTATATACAACTACTCTTATTTGTTCATGTGTGTGTGTGTTAAATTTGCTTTGGTTCTTTAGTTTGCTTTGATTCACGTTTAATTATTCTATGCAATATATCAAAATTAAGCCCGAGACGACGATGGAGGAGAGGCGGGACGAGCTCGTACGCAAAGTTGGCTGCATGATCCAGGAGTACACAAGCAGGAAAGCAGGATATTTGCTGGAGGGGATGAAGACTGTTGATGCCCTAGAACGCCTTGGTGTTGGCTACCATTTTGAGCAAGAGATCGCCATGTTTATGGACCTTCTCAGCAGCACGCCGGTCAGGGATGGCGACTTGTGTGCTGTCGCCCTCCGGTTCCGCCTGCTGAGGCAGCACCGCTACGACGTTCCATGCGGTACTTAAGAAAGTGTTAATGACATTGTTGAACCATGCATGACCCTATAAATTTTACGTGACAATCTAAAACTATATATCCAACCTCTTTTACAGCATTAGGATATGTACAACAGTTTAGACAGCTACTGTCTGTATATACATACACATCATATATAGACAGCGAAAAAATAGTCTGTACAATAGGTTGTCTATTTAGTTGTCTACAATCTCATTAAAAAAGACAACAAAAAAGATAGCTTGTAAAAAAGACGGCTCGTATAACGCTCGCAATGCCGTCTCTTCGCCTAGGAGCATGAGTCCGGGCCGTCTCTTCGCGAGAGGACGGCTTGTGTCTCTCCCTTTCTTAATTACAGTCCACATTAGATGATTTTGCTGTGTTGGCATGATAAAGTCAGTAGTTATCTGTGAGTTGTACATGCCCTTAAGGTAGCTAGAGGTAGAGAGTGGAAATACGTATTGTAGTAACTGCACTCTTGGTTTCTCCAATGGATAAACATTGTGAAATGACTTCACCCAATAAAACGGACGAATTAACATTGCGAAACCGGTTTAATAAAATCAACTGCCCAGCTAAGAACTTATACAGTGAGAAAAATTACGTACCATTACACTTTTAACTGTTCGAAATTGTATTAACTAACTAATTAAACGGACGCGGCAGAGGTATTCGAGAGTTTCAAGGACGAGAACGGAGACTTCAAGGACGCCCTGCGATCTGACGTCGATGTCCTACTCAGCCTGTACGAGGCCGCTCACCTCCTCAAATGCGACGAAGACGTCCTCAGCAGCGCCATCGTCTTCACCACGGACTGCCTCTCCTCCCTGGTCAGAGGCGGACAGCTACCTGAGCCCGTCTTGCAGAAAGTGCAGGACGCTCTGGCTTCGCCGACGCAGCGGAGAATGAAGAGGCTCGAGGCCAAGCTCTACATGCCCATCTACGAGAGTGACAAGGATAGCAGCCAGGAGATACTTGAGCTTGCTAAGCTGGACTTCCACAACCTGCAGCTGATGCACCGTGATGAGGTCAAGAGGATCTCACTGTGAGTACTGAGTACTAATCTCATCTTTGCCACTTAACTAATATCCATTTCGCAAGTAATCATACTAGCTTGTTGCATGTGCCGTATACATGCATGCACCTGCATGGCAGCATTCTACATATATAAAGAAATGGGAAAACTAAGCACGTATGTCAAATTTGAACAGGTCTTATTTATTCTCATGACATATTGATGGTGAATTCGTTCCCTTTAATTACTAAATTAGGTGGTATAAAGACCTTAATCCTGGGAGCACGCTGGGTCAATACATACGTGAACGGCCAGTGGAGTGCTACTTTTGGGCACTTGGTGTTTTCTACGAGCCACAGTATGCCAAGGCACGGATGATGTTTGCAAAACTTATCAATATGTTTTCATTTTTGGACGATACATTTGATTCGTATGGCACCATGGACGAGCTTCCTGAGTTCAACCAAGCGGTCCAACGGTAAGACATCTTGGATTTTTCCCTTAAATTCTATTGCTAAACTTGAGGATACCTCAGATGCATGGTCGCTCCAGCTATAAGTTGTTTTATGCAAGGTTGTATCTCGTTGATCTTACTATCCTAATATCTCATCAGATATTGCCAATCCTAATCCTACGTATGATAAAGATTGTGGATAATATATAGTCAAGATCTTACGATTTGTAGACTAATCAATAAATTCCTACTCGACTTGTCAATGATATTCCACAGGTGGGACATAGAAGGTGCCAAACACGTAGGGGAGTGCTACGGGTACGTAATGTCCCATCTTTCCAAGACACTGGAAGAATTTGTGGCTGACGGTGCTTCACCCTATGGAATTGAATGTATTAAGGAGATTGTAAGTAAACATATAGTACTAGCTAGCTCCACAATTATTCGTTCATGTTCTGCACACCACAATTAGTAAATCGTACGTGTGGGTCAACCAATACTCATGATAATTACCAAAAAAAAAATGTAGATGAAGGAGGTGACCAAGTGCATGTTGCAAGAGGTGACCAAGTGCATGTTGCAAGAGGTGAAGGAGGTGACCAAGTGCATGTTGCAAGAGGTGATATGGAGGGAAGAGGGGCACGTACCCCCCGTGCGTGACCATCTCAAGGCCAGCGTGGTAACCACCATGTACTGGCCACTGGCGTGCATATCCTTTATTGGAATGGACGCAGGCGACGACGTCTACACCTGGGCGCGCTCGTTCCCTAAGATCATACAGAATGCAGCAGCGATATCCCGCCTAAGGGACGATGTTACTGGCTATGAGGTGACACATATGTTCAACTTGATTTAACATACATATATAGATCATCAACGCATTTTAAAAGATGATATCTATCGACTACTACAGAAATCATCATCACAGACGGTGTTTTGAACCGTCTGAATTTATGGGTCAGTGTTAATCGAAGGTTATCACAGACGGTTTGTGAGCCGTCTGTGATAAATATAATACATATGGTTTATAACTAGAACCTTCTGTGAAAAATACTATCACAAACGGTTCTTAATTAAGAATCATCTGTGATATTGACAATATCACAGACGGTTCTTATTAAAAATCGTCTGTGATTGCATTCAATACAGGCGGTTTTTATAAACCGTCTGTGATGAGACGTCTAATATAAATATTTTTGTAGTAGTGATCTATCCATCTATAATTAATGTGCATGCAGTGTGAGAAAGAAAGGAGCAACGTCGCTACTGCGGTGGACTGCTACGTGAAGGAGCACAAGGTGACGGTGCAGCAAGCCAAGGAGGCGCTGCTGTGCTTGAACGAGGAGCAGTGGAGGAGCATCAACCAGGAGTTCCTCAGCAAGACGCCCATGATACCGGCTGCGGTGCTGACACGCGTCGTGAACCTCGCGCGCGTTATGGAATGCATGTACAAGAAGCTGGACGGCTACACCCACTCCGCAGAAACGGCAGACCCCATACACAAGCTGCTCGACGAAAGCATCTAGCAGTAATTAATAAGCTTTAACTATTGCCTGCTTGCTGGGGATATGTGTGTGTACGTATATATATAGAACACATGTGCTAGCTATATACTACATGTGTACGTATGTAGCATGCACACGGGCACGTGTAATAAATAAACCTTGCTTGATGTTGCAAGTGTCAGTGATATATCATATCATGGAGATGACCGTATCACTTTTTATATTTATGAACTATTTGAATAAAATGATATTATGTTCCTTGGACAATTATCATTTATGTTGATCGGCAAATATATGACTTGTCCACGTTTTTCTAAATGATCACTAATTTAATATCATTAAGTGGGACACTTATTATCCATAGACCAGCACATGTATTGATTAATGATCATATTTCATGAATCATAGATATAAGATGTTAAATCAATAATTTGGACATATGTTAGAGAATATAGTGTTGGATTGACCAACCTTAAGACAGTACTAGGATATTCTTAGATGCCACCAGCTCTGGCTTCGCCGACGCAGCGGAGAATGGAGAGGCTCGAGGCCAAGCTCTACATGCCCATCTACGAGAGTGACAAGGATTGCAACCAGGAGATACTTGAGCTTGCTAAGCTGGACTTCCACATCCTGCAGCTGATGCACCGTGATGAGGTCAAGAGGATCTCACGGTGAGTACTAATCTCATTTTTGCAACTTAACTAATCTCAATTTCGCAAGTAATCATGCATGTGCCGTATACATGGCTACATGCACGCACCTGCATGGCAGCATTCTACATATATACAGAAATGGGAAAACTAAGCACGTATATATGTCAAATTTGAACATGTTTATTTATTCTCATGGCATACTCTACTATTGATGATGAAGTCGTTACCTTAATTGCTAAATTAGGTGGTGTAAAGACCTTAATGCTAGGAGCACGATGGGTCAGTTCATACGTGAACGGCCAGTGGAGTGCTACCTTTGGGCACTTGGTGTTTTCTACGAGCCACAGTATGCCAAGGCACGGATGATGTTTGCAAAACTTATCAAGCTGTTTTCATTTTTCGACGATATATTCGATTCATATGGCACCTTTGACGAGCTTCATGAGTTCGACCAAGCGGTCCAACGGTAAGCTAGACATCTCGGATTTTTCCTCTAAATTCTATTGTTAAACTTGAGGATCCATCAAAATTGTGAATAATATATAGTCAAGATCTGACGATCTGTAGACTAATCAATCAATAATTAAATTCCTACTCGACTTGTCAATGCTTATTCCAGGTGGGACGTAGAAGGTGCCAAACACGTAGGGGAGTGCTACGGGTACCTAATGTCCCATCTTTACAAGATCCTGGAAGAATTTGTGGCTGACAGTGCTTCACCCTTTGGAATTGAAATTGTTAAGGAGGGTGTAAGTAAACATGCATATAGTACGTACTAGCTCCACAATTATTTCTTTCATGCTAATTACCCAAAAAATGTACGTAGATCAAGGACGGGTCCAAGTGCTTGCTGCAAGAGGTGATATGGAGGGAGGAGGGGCAGGTGCCCCCCGTGCGTGACCACCTCAAGGTCACTCTGGTGACCACCCTGTACTGGCCACTGGCGTGCATAGCCTTCGTCGGAATGGACGCAGGCGACGACGTCTACGCCTGGGCGCGCACGTTCCCTAAGATCATACAGAACGCAGCAGCGATCTGCCGCCTAATGGACGATGTTTCCGGCAACGAGGTGACACATGCAAATTAACACATATATGTTGATCAACTTGATGATATCTATCTATCTATCTATCTATCCATCCATCCGTCTATAATTAAAAAGAAGCAACTTGATGATATCTATCTAGCCACAAATTAACACATATGTTAATCAACTTGATGCAGTGTGAGAAAGAAAGGAGCAAGGTCGCCACTGTGGTGGACTGCTACGTCAAGGAGCACAAGGTGACGGTGCAGCAGGCCAAGGAGGCGATGCTGTGCCTGAACGAGGAGCAGTGGAGGAGCATCAACGAGGAGTTCCTCAGCAAGGCGCCCACGATACCGGCTGCGGTGCTGGCACGCGTGCTGAACCTCGCGCGCGTTATAGAATGCTTGTACAAGAAGCTGGACGGCTACACCCACGCCGAAGAAGCGACAGACCCCATACACAAGCTGCTCAACGAAAGCGTCTACCAGTAACTAATAAGCTTGCTTGCTTGCTGGGGATATACGTGTGTACGTATATATATAGAACGCACGTGCTAGCTATATACTACGTGTGTACGTAGCATGCACGCGGGCACGTGTAATAAATAAACCTTGCTGGATGTTGCAAGTGTCAGTGATATATCATATCATGGAGATGATCATATCACTTTTTATGTTTATGAACTATTTGAATAAAATGATATTCTGTTCCTTGGACAGTTATCATTTATGTTGATTGGCAGGTATGTGACTTGTCCACGAGACTCTTAATTTAAATTATGATGTTTTCCTAAATGATCGCTAGTTTAATATCATTAAGTGGGACACCTTAAAGGAATACGCGTAGGCTACGAAAGCAGAAAACAAAATTTTTCTACCGCGCACACTAGGACATCATGATAAGGAAGGATCATGGATCATTACCACTAGACGCGCAGCGCAGCGGAAGAAGAGTTGGAAACCGATCCAACCACGCGCGTCGAGGTAGTAGTGGAAGTAGCCGATCGTCCCGAACAGATCGTCTCCTCCACGCGATCAACCACACTATGAGCGGATCCAATCTGTAGGTTGTTGACGCCGATCAACACCGCAACGAGCAGCGCCTCCACCGGTATCCACACGTCCGGGGCTGGAACGCCGATTGCGAGTGTACTAGCACTCGTGAGCGGCTAGGGTTTGGCTCGGGAGGTGGCGGCTAGGGTTATGCTAGGGTTTTTCTGGTGCGTGACCCTCAGCCCCTCGCCTCCATATATAGACCACCTTACTTGGGCCTTGCGGACCGAGGCCCAATAGGAGTCTATTCGAATCTCTATCCAAATTGAGCCCATATCCGAATCATATTCGAATTAGTGTTTCAACCCGTTAAGCGTGCGACCCTGTAGGTTCACGTATACTTGGTCGTCACTTGGAACGCCTTTCCGGTCACCCTGTTAATAGCGGCCTCCAGTAAGACATATTAACCCCAAAGTATACGTAAAGATCATATCGGCTGAACCTGTAATGTTCTCTCATGTACGAATCCCTTTGCCTCACGATATAGATTGAGCTCAAGGCGAGACCTGTGTCATCCTCTTAATAGCTCAATCACTCTCTCGATTCCGTGATGGATTATAAATTTGTGATTGACTTCTCAAGCACCTTGGCATGGCCATGCACTTTCATAATCCATTACATCGAGGGGCCTAGAGATATCTCTCCCATAAGGAGGGGCAAATTCTATCTTGATCATGCACATCCCACTACATGTTTCATGGCAAACCCGAAGACTACTTTTATGACTACCCAGTTACGGAGTAGTGTTTAGTAGTCCCAAAATAAGCTACTACTCATGTTGGTAACCATGATGATCTCAAGTCTAAAGATTCTACATAAACACTACTTGAGACCAACTGATGACACATGGAATCTCTGCAGTGTCTCATGGCAGGTCTATCCAACATATGTTCACTAACACATGTCCATATTATTGATTTGGTATCACCATACCATGATCCATGAGACATGATCATCAATCAATACATATGCTGATCTTTGTCTTTGAATCATATTTGTTCCTCATATGATATATGATCAGGGATCATTTAGAAATAGCAACATTTTAGTATTTAAGAGTCTCATGAATAAGTCACATACTCATTGATCAATAATGATGATGTCTATTCCAAGGAACAAAGTAATGTATCATAAACATAGTATGTGATATATACAACATCTCCATGTTGCCTCTAGGGCATATCACTAACACACCTATGATTCATAGACCAGCAAATGTGTTGATTGATGGTCATGCATGTTTCATAGATCATAGATAATAGATGACTTGTCCACGAGATCGACTCTTTATAATGTGCATGCAGTGCGAGGAAGAAAGGAGCAAGGTCGCTACTGTGGTGGACTACTACGTCAAGGAGCACAAGGTGATGGTGCAAAACGAGCTATTTGACCCTTTTTTTTCAGATTGTCTTTGTTTAGCTCATTGCTTTATTTGTATCGAGTCACATTAATCATTACATATGCATTCATACACTTCACTTAAAACTTTTAGATTAGTGCTTAGGCAAAGTATTCTACCTTAAATTCTTACTTAACTTTACTATATCAAGAATTTCATATTGCATATGATAAACACTTCTATACCAAGCTCCATTAACAACATTTGTTGTGCAATTGTGAACACTATTAAATTCGCTTGATCATCACTTTGCTATTGTAGCTTCTACCAAAAGTAAGTTTTTATAAAATAAAATTTGAAGCTTTTCTAATAACGACCATTCTACCTAAGTCACATCCTACAGTCAAATTGTCTCTGATACTAGCTCTATCGGGACTGGATTTTTGAATCCGAACCCTTTATGTATTACCACACTAGTCCCAGGTCAAAATTAGTGCACATGGTCAAACAACGATGATTACATAACCAATAACGCTTTATTACAATAAAAGGGAGTACAGGCCATATGGACACTTTATTACAATTGAGATTACAATACCCCTCAAACTCACAAACCGGGTATCCTTCATCGTAGCCATGCATGTTGGAAAATAAGCGGTTTTAGCAACATTTCCATTTTAAATCCAATTATAATCAAGCATAAGTACAGCAATATAAAAATGATATGAACATATATGTATTATCTCTCGAAACAGATAAACAATTCAGAATAATAACATATTGCAATATGCTTAATAGAACACAAATGCGAGCATTTGAAATCTACATAATGCACAGATTGAGTTATAATATATTGCTCTCAGGTGAGGAGTTGCTTAAGTACTAAATACTTGGCCTTCTCAACTCTAGTCTATAGATCAATAGTTAAAGTGATAATCTTTATCTATTCTAAAGTGACAAACTCAATTATTCTTCTAAAGCATTAAAAGAACCGGAAATAGCCACTGTTAAGTAACCAACAGAGCTACAACAGTAGCATAGGCATGCAAGAATATGA
The DNA here is from genome assembly GCA_036346265.1 of Melocanna baccifera. NCBI lineage: Eukaryota > Viridiplantae > Streptophyta > Magnoliopsida > Poales > Poaceae > Melocanna > Melocanna baccifera. The sequence continues at coordinate 36,874,069 of CM070685.1, forward strand.
GCTACATTACAAATAATTGAATTTAACAATAATCAGTGCATAATAGAGAACTGAGCTGAAGTAAGAAATTAATAATTGACAACTCAAACTAGTAGATCACTTAAAGATTGTCACTTAGATCTCAGAAGCGACTAGATTCCTCATCAAGCAATCACAAAGCCCACATTCTATCATGTATAAGTCCTCCTAATGCTATAGCTTCCCACAAATTTTAGAGATATAAACAGATATCAACTAGCACGACAAACCAATGCACAATGGAAATTAAGAATGTAGAAAAATACTCACTGTGTGATGGCAGTCAAAGCCACCAAGATGGTCGATAGGGGCAAGCTTAAGGTTCGTTGAAAGACAATGTCCCAGAAAACCAATCATCGGGGAATACTAGGATATCACCGAAGAGGTAATTGAAGATACAAAGCCCAACTTCCCAATTCGGTACTCACCAAATCATGAAGATGGGATGAAAGTCGATGCCGCACAGAGACAGTCAAGAAGAATGATCTTGTTGCTCACACAAGCATAAGAAGGTGAACCCACCCCTCTACGCACCAGAAGCCAAAAGCTAGATGAACCCAAAAGCACACAAGGCACCCACAAGAACCACAGAAATCAAGCCCAGATCGAGCCGGCAAGTGCACTACTGCTAAGCCCCAAAGTCTCTAATCAACAAAGAATCAAGCCACCACCAATCGACTTTGGATCTACCAGTGATCTTCCTCTTGATTTCTCCACCCTCTCCAGCTTGCTCAGCTCGGCTTTTGAAGGGAAAGAGGTAGATGAGATCAGGGGAAGGGAAGCGATGCCACCGAACCAACTTTGGCCTCACCTGCGTTTATTAAGTGAAGAGATTTGGATCGTGGCCGGAGCGGCCGAATGACTGCCACATCTCTCACGAGACGGACGAGTGGAAGCCAGCGAGAAATGGAGATCGGATCCCTCTCTCCACAATGAGGTCAAAGCCAAGCCTTATCCCTTCCTTCCCCTCCTCTTACACGTAGGCCCAAAGGAAATTTAGGGAAACTACATATTGTAGGTGTGAAATCCAAACACAAGTAAGGGGGTGGACGTCAGCCGTCTTACAGGCCATCGTCCACGAGAGTAAAAATGACACTAGGATTTATACACGTTCAGGGGTTTGAGAGGACTGCCCTACTCCTGTCGGTGAGACAACGGGGGTTCCCTCTGAGAAGGGAGCCCCCGAGGGCTCACCAGTTTCAATATGCTTTCTTGTATTCTTTGTGAGCTTGAGTTACAAATAAGAGATACCTTAGGTATTTATAGGGTCTAGGGCCCATACAAATGACCGAAATACCCTCCAGGGATTGACATTCTGCTAGAATCTTATAGGTACCGTAGTTGCACATAAATTACGTCTTGGGATTGTGGCAAGCCCAGGTTAATGAAAATTCTTGGGTCTTCTAGAAATCGGCAGGGCCTTTGGCTTGCCCCGAGTTTTAGTATTTGAGCCGTGACAATATCAGGGGGCTTACTCAAGGCAGTGTACCTAGTCTATAACAAAAGGCCATTTTAGGGCTCCTTCGGTTACAGGGCTGAGCCCCGCATTTCCTCTTCTGGCGCTAGCTTAGTGTGTCAACGGCCCAGTTGGCTGGCCCGGCTCGTGCGCAAGGGGGACAAAAGGGGACGCCCTAGTCACTCCCCTACCTTCGTGCGCCGCCAGCCAACTGGGCAAAGAAGAGAAACAAGCGCCGGAGATGGAGGGTAGAAGGGGTAGGCTCGAGCTCTTTTCGGTGAGCTTTTGCACCTCCTAAGGCTCTGAGAACCGGCGGGCGAGCCTCCTCTGGCCCAGTGGGTGTCTCCTAGCCATGGCTATGAAGATAGAAGGGGCATGGCCATGGAGGACAGCCGACACAGGTAGATGGAGCCGGAGCTCAAATCTGTTGGAACCGGGTTTACTCCCCAGGCCACAGGTTCAAATGGGCTGAACACTGCTAAGCCCACGGAGATGGAGCAACAACCTTATAAGTGGTATTGGGCCTTCTTCCCCCAAAAGACTAGTCCAATAGGTGGGGGCTCCCTCACACTTATAAGCTGTGCTTTCTCCTCTCCCACAACCAATGTGGGATTATTCCTAACAATCTCCCCCTCACACATTGGTTGGACACATCTGCAACCCTGAGGTCCAAGGAGATGTTAGGCGCCTGGGCTCTGATACCAAATGTTGGAACCGGGTTTACTCCCCGGGCCACAGGTTCAAATGGGCTTAACACAGCTAAGCCCACGGAGACGGAGCAACAACCTTATAAGTGGTATTGGGCCTTCTCCCCCCAAAAGACTAGTCCAATAGGTGGGGGCTCCCTCACACTCGCCTGGGCTTTCTCCTCTCCCACAACCAATGTGGGATTATTCCTAACAAAATCCATGTGGCTCGAGCGAAGAGGACTACTCAAGCCCCCAAGACGCGCCGACGAGGTGATCTCCCGCCGAAGACCCGGGAATGGTAAGCTTCTGATTCCCCTTTTGATTCCAGTTTTTTATTCTCTTTGGTATGAGGGTTTGAGCCTGAGGCTTCTCATGGGAATCGACATGCGGCCACACGCTATGTCTAGACATAAGGGCGTAGCAGCAAGTGAAGAGAGGGTGGATGCCGCCAAAGGTCAGCCTCGGCGACAGGCGAGCAGGAGTGAAGCGAGAGTGGGTCCGGCCTGTGACGAGCAGGAAGATGTTGATGGTGGCAGTACTGCCAGGGCCAGGGCTTCGGAGCCCTTTGCTGGGGCACCAGCGAGCTGATGTTGATAGTCCAAATGTTGTCGAGGGGCATGGCATCCACTGCCAGGGCGTCTTGACATGTAGGATGCAGGGCGTGGGGCGCTCGGCTGAAGGGCATGAGGCGCACGTCTGCAGACCATGGGGCACTGGACCACGTGGGCACACATCAGCAAGGCAAGATGTGCTGTCGCAGGGTGCTTCGGCGCTCGACTGTAGGGCGCTCAGACGCGCGACTGCAGGGCGCTCGATAGCTCGGCTAGAGGGTGCGGTGCGCTTGGACATGCAGCTACAGGGTGCTCGAGCATCGTTGGATTGACCAATTTGACCATGGCGAGCTCACCAATTTGACCTTCTGGCACCGTCGTGGCGTTAGGGCTCCGGCGAGCAAGACGCCGGACATATAGATGCTAGGACACGCAGTCATTGTTGAAGGGTGGAGGCGTAGCCACAACGTTGTGCCAGTGAGGTCAGATGATGCAGCGAGCCTCCGAGGTGATCTCGGAGTGCCTCCAAAGAGTAGTAATGCTTTCTGCAGACGCCACAATAGGGCTCATGCATTGAGTGGTGTGACATCCTCACACGCTCCACCAGGTGCTCCTTGTTGAACTTCCAGTAGCATGCCACACACTTATTCTAGAGCAGAACAAAAGGTGCAGTCGCCAAGGGGCCATGGCGTGGGCACCGGGGCATGAAGGCATCATGCGCACAGGGCGTTAGGATGCCAGGGTGCTGAGGTGATAGGGCGTCAAGGTGTGCAGAACACACGGACAACCAGGCATCTAGACACACGGAGCGCATAGGGTGTCGGGGCACTAGGGCACATAGAGAAAGGGCATCAGGATACCGGGGTGCCAGAGTGTCGAGGCACACAAAGCGCACATAGGGCGCCAAGACGCCGGAGCGCATGGCGCGCACCAAGACGCCGGAGCGCATGGCGCGCACCAAGACGTGTTGCATCGGGTCACGTGGAACATGCTTGGCAAAGTTCTCACATGTGCAAACTTGTCGAAGCATGCAGCATTTTAGACGGGAGTTGGTACGATTGCACAACACTATAGTCAAGCCCCCCGTCCCTTGGACACTTTGAAGGACGCCTGAGGGGCAAAGAGTCCTGAGGTCTTGTATCATGATGACCAATATGCTTGCTACGGTACACTGGGAACATTTTTGACATGTTCTTAGCATGGCACTTCTGTAGGGTGACAAAGACCTAGCCAAATTTCAGCTTGACAGGAATGCAGACACCCAAGATTTAGACAAATTCTGACTTGATGCCGCACGAGGCATGAGGGCTAAGGAATACGTGCGAGGCCATCTATGACTTAGAAGTTTTTGGCTCGATGGGCACATGGGCATCCAAGACTTAGCGCCGCCCGTTCCATGCGGGAGAACACCGCCGTCGTCATGTGCCTCGCCGCCTCTCTGAGTGCCACTGTTCCTCTCGGACCTCACGGCGACCTTCGCCGTTCCACACCGTCGTCCCCGTCCTGCCGGTGAGCGCCCACCTCCTCCCCGTGCTCACTCCAACCTCCCCGCCACCGGACCCCACCCATGTTCACGCCCGCCCGCGCCTCGCTGCGCTCGCCCACGCAGTCGTTGGACACAAAGCCGTATGCACCCTCGGTCTGCGCGCCCAGACTTGCGCTCGCGCCCGCGCTGCGCTGCCTTGCGTCGGCAATCCACGCCCCGTCGCTTTGATCACCGCCGTTGGTCTAGATCTCGATCAGCGATCCAGATTGTGCCATGTGTCACTCCCTTGACCGTTCGATTCTACCACCACCGCTACACCCGACCAAGCCACATCAGCCCTAGCCACGTGTCACACCACGTCAACCCTAGTGCCACGTGTCATGCCACATCAGGCGAAACCCGTCCCTACGTGCCACATCAGCTTCCATGTCGCCAGCCACGCCGCCGCGTGCACGCTGTCAAGACCGCATGCCGCCACGCCGACTCTAGCCGCCGCACAAGACGCCCCTCCGCGCAATCGCTTCATGGACCAGGTCCACCATGGACTTATTCTTCCCTGCATTGGGTCCACTGTTTTAGATGAAGGAAGTCGCCTTCTTAGGCCATATGATGTGAGCAGAAGGAGTCATAGTTGACCCCGAAAAAGTGAAGGATGTTTTGGATTAGAAGTCACCGTCATCAGTGACGCAGGTCTGAAATTTTCTGGGTATGGTAGGATACTACCGTCGCTTCATTGAGGGATTATCCAGTGTAGCCAGACTCCTTACACAGTTGCTCAAAAAGGAAAAGAAGTTCACTTGGCGGCTAGAGTGTGAGAAGAGTTTTTAGAAACTCAAGGAGAGTTTGACCACACCCCAAGACTAGTATTGCCCGATATAAACAAGGATTTTGAGATTTATTACGATACTTCTCGCAAAGGATTGGGATGCGTATTAATGCAAGATAAGAGAGTGGTAGTGTATACCTCACGCCAGTTGAGACCACAAGAGGAGAACTATCTTACACTTGATTTGGAGCTAGCAGCCGCAGTGCATGCTTTGAAATTTGGCGTCATTATCTCATGGGTAATCGATATGAGATTTACATGGATCACAAGAGTATGAAATACATCTTCACCCAGTCTGAGCTTAACCTCAGGCAGAGGAGGTGGTTGGAGCTAATCAAGGATTTAATTTTCCGAGAGCCCGTTCTCCTCCGTCCTAGCTCTGATTGACCCCGTTCTTTTTTCTAAATTCATCTAAAATCGAGCTCTACCTTTTGGTTATGGTTTTAAGGTTTGTGGAGTTAATTTGCTTATCATTTTATGTGATTTTGTGATTTTGGTCGTTTTCTCTCCCGTTAGATTCTGGTTCCGGAGGAGCAGGAGCGACGCCAGAAGACTCCGAGTACCTCGCTGAGCATAACCAAGGCAAGTCATGTCCTTTGATCATGTTGAACATAGTTTTCAATCTATTATTTATTTACTTTATTTTAAATTATCCTGCATCGCTATTTTAATACAACATTTGTACTTGGTAGTTATTACCTCATTTGATTTAATCCCTCAATAATTTTGTACACCATGACGCCATTGTCACCATAGGCTGGGAAATTTATTAGTGATGCTATGCTAGATGTCACCATAGAATGTTTAGCCTGCTTAGTTTACGAATGGGTTTATCATCGCATGTGAATAATTAATTTGATTTAATGAGATATGGAACCGTGGTTGGTGCCACAGCTATAAAATTTGTGCCATAACATTGGTGTGTTATTGGCGTGGTTATAGAAACTTGGTTTTCACTTGGGCGAGTGATCGTGCATGTAGTGTCGATTCACTTCGTGGGATGTGGTAGTCTCTCCCAGGTAATATTAAGGACTTAACTTTGTGTGCTATTGATCTGAGCTTTATCGTGCAAACCACATGTCTAGTATGGGATAGACCTGGTTGATTAATTTGGGATGTTTCAATTTCAATCCCGCCATTGTGATGAACATAGTTGCTGATTTCCATGTGGCACTAGGGGGGTATGATGCGAAACCCTAGCGGGTGGGATTGAGTTGGAATTGAACTTTGTAAAGGTCTTGCTGTGATTTCCTTAGATCGAGGCTAATCACATTGTGTGGGTACAGTTGTGCAACCTCTACAGAGTGTAAAACTATTCGAATAACCGTGTCCTCGGTTATGGACAACGCTCGGTAATTTCACACGAGGGGTAGAGACTTCATGAAAACTTGTGGTTTATGGTTGGAAAGTGAATGGTTAGTTCACTGGTGGTTTAGCTTGTGGATGGGAGGTTTACAAGTGGTATATTTCAATTTTGTTTATTACTTATTGATTATTGTTTTCCATTAAATTTCGCCTTCAATCTATTATTCGTATTTATCTTAAAATGCCCTTTTATGCAAATTAACATTTCAACCCTCCATTGGTAAGCTTTGAATACTATATTGCATTCATTTGTTACAAACGGCTTGCTGAGTACCAATGTACTCATAGCTTTATACCTATGTTGTTCAGTTGAGGAGGAGGAGTATTATCAGCAGGAGATTCCAAAAGGAGAGTACTTCAGCGACTTCATGGAATAGGACTTCGTTCACCACTTGATAGCCTGTGGGCATGTCGATTGGCTGCTACGCTTATTTTTGGATTTTCGTTGCTAGTTTTGTTAATCCCTTCAGGCTAGATAATTTGTAACCTTGACCATAAGGTCGTACCTTCGTTAATTACGAGGCGTCGCGCGGATGCGGGCGCGCGAACGTTAGTGGGTTTTGGGTTAGGGCAACGCGGGCGCAGGTGGCCGGGATGCACGCCACGTGGCGCATCAGGCGGTCGGGGTGGACGCGCGCGGGCGAGGTGAGCCAAGGGGCGGGCGCGCGAGAGCGCGCGGCGGATGGCTGCCGCGTGGCAGATCGATCGGCCACTGCGAGAGTGAGGGTGCGGCTAGGGCACGCGGGCAGCGCGCGCGGGAGAGGCTGACGCGTGGCGGCGGGGTTGGGCCGAAGGGGAAGGTGGGCCAGAGGGAGTTTCAGCCCGAGGAATTTTAGGATTTTTCTCCCGTTTTTCTTTTTCAAAAATCCAAATAAAATCACAGGGCTCCAGAAAAATAGCAAATAAATTCTAAAAATTCACCAAAAATATCAAAAAATACATTGAGACCTAAGGAACTCAAATAAAATATTTTTAACTTATGTTAATATTTATTTTAATTATATTAAATTCTTTTAAATTCTAAAAATTTAATTTAAGCTAGATTAAAATTTAGAAAAATTTCAAAAATTAATTTTTAAATACAGGGTTTTAAAAACTCCAGAAAATTAGGATGTTACAAACCTTACCCCCCTTAAACAGGATCTCGACCCCGAGATCCAGGCCTACTAAGTGAAATAGGTTTACCGGGTGCGACGTTGGAGACGACGTGGTTCAGGCTTCCTCTAGCAATGCTCTGAGATTGCTGGTTGCCTTGAGCTGATGATGTTCCACAGCTTGCTCCTGAAGAAAAGGTCTTGGCAGGTGTACTTCCGAGGTTGAATGGAATGGGCATGATTGCTTGACGCTTCTGCGGGCAGTTGCGAGTGAAATGGCCTAGCGCTTTGCAATTGAAACAATTAGATGAAGCTGTAGGGTTTGCATCCCTCTGGGGTTGATTGCTGACATTGATAGGGCATGGTCCCGAATTGTCATGACGGGTCACTGGAGCTGGGGTCTTGAAATCTAACTGTTGCGGTACACGAGCTGGCTGGTAGGTGTTGAGCTTTGTCCTTTGCGACTGCTGTAAGTGAACTCCTTGTTGGCTCATCTTCCTCTTGTGAAATTCTTCCAACTCGCGGTGGGACTCTTCAATAAGTATGGCCTTATCCACAATGTGCTGAAAACTGACATAGTCATTGCCCACGACCTGCACTTTCAATCCTGGGTTCAAGCCTTTCTTGAACCTCTTCTGGCGAGCAGCATCTGTGGCTACGTCCTCTGGCGCGTAGCGAGCTAGCTGAGTGAATCTATTGAGGTATTCACTCACTGACATGTTGTTCTGCTGCAGCTCTCTGAACTCATCCTTCTTCATATCGATCACCCCATCCATGACATGGGCGTGACAGAAAGCAGTTGTGAACTCTGCCCAAGTGATACTGCCATGGTCCTCGTGAGCCGCACAGTAGTTCTCCCACCACTCTACTGCTACTCCCTCAAGCTGGTGTGCTGCATACATCACCTTCTCCCTGTCTGTGCACTAGGTCAGGTTCAGTTTCTTCTCAACTGAACGGATCCAATCATCTGCCTCCAAAGGCTCTGAAGAGCTAGAAAAGGTAGGCGGTCTCGTCCTCATGAACTCTACATAGCTGGACTGCTGACGTGGTGGCGGTGGGGGTACTGCCTCCTGGTGCTAACGCTGCATCATAGCCTGCATGTTCTGCATCATCGTCTATATCATTTGAGTCTGGGCCACCATGAATTGACTGAGGGCCGGGTCCAACACTAGGGTTCCCTGGGGTGGCTGAGCTGCATTGCTCCCTAGATCCTGGTTTGCCTTGCTGCGGCCTGTTGTAGTATTGGTATCAACCATTCTGCTGCTGCTCTGAAAAGAAAAACAACTGCTGACTGACTTTGCCGGGTTTTAAAGATAAGAGGGAAACAGCATAGACGATAGGTAAATTCGTCCAAGGGGGATTTTCTGATGGCAACCTAAACTAAACAAATACTTAGACGAAAAAGGATAACAACAAAAACGAGAGAAAACTCCAATAAAAAGTTGACATGATTGTAATATAATGCTTTTAAGGGCAAAATTTGCAGCTCACATCACACACAACGGCAAGAAAAAGCAAAACGGTCTATACGATGCTAAAACTATAACATGGCTTTCTTCTGATGGCTCGTAATCTTCATGGTAGTCTTCAATCTTGTCTTGGAACCTATTGGGTGCTCCCTAGATCTGAACTTCACAGCAACGTTCGAAGAATTCCAGGTCGACTTCCTCTTTGATTACGGGACACTCGAAACATCTATGGATATTGTAGGGATGAGAAGTCAAATTAAGTTTCAAAAATAATATTTCAGAGGAAGCAAAGATTAAGAATCCTAGGAATAAGGTAAGAATAGAGAATCACTAGATATTCATTTTTGTTGATTTGATTTAGAAAATAGATTTTGAAATTGGGCTAAAACGACAACTCTAACTGGGGCTTCGTTCTACAGTCGATATAGCTCTGATACCATCTCTGTCGAGACCCAAATATGCAAATCCAGACTCTCTGTGTATACTGCACTAGTCTCAGGATCACGCTAGTGCACACAGTCAAACATAGAGGTAATCACAACCATATATACGCTAAAATAAAGGAAAAACTCAAATATCGATAAATCTCAAAAGTACGACCTTATGGCCAAGCTTACAATGAACTAGCCCGAATGGCTTAATAAAAACTAGCAGCGGAAATCCAAAATAAAGCGTAGTGGCCAATCGACAAGCCCACAGGCTATCGAGTAGAGAACGAAGCCTAATCCGTGTAGTCGTCGAAGTAACCTCCTTCTGGAACCTCTTGCTGGTGATACTCCTCTTTCTCAACTGAGCAACATTGGGCATAAAGCCGTGAGTACATTGGTACTCAGCAAGCCATTTGTAACAAATGAATGCAATATAGTATGAAAGGCTTACCAATGGAAGGCTGAAAGGTTAATTTGCAAGAATTGACATTTGAAGGTAAATACAGTAAATAGATTGAAAGCGAACTTTAAGTAAAACAATAATAAATAAATAATGAAAGGGATTGAAATAAACCACCTATGGACCTCCCATCCATAAGCTAAACCAACCACTTATGGACCTCCTATCCATAAGCTGAACCAACAGTGAATTAATAATTCACTGTCTAACCACAATCCACAAGTTTTCAGAAATAACTATACCTCATGTGAAATCACCGAGCATTGTCCATGACCGAGGATGCGGCTATTCGAATAGTTTTAGACTCTGCAGAGGTTGCACAACCGTACCCATATGATATGATTAGTCTCGGCCTAAGGAAATCACAATAAGGCCTTTACAATGTTCAATCTCAACTCAATCCTGCCTGCGAGGGTTTTGCATTACACCTCCCCTTGCGCCACATAGAAATCAGCAACCATGTTCATCTCAATGGCAAGTTAAAGTTGAAACATCCCAAATTAATCAGTCAAGTCCATCCCATACTATACATGTGGTTTGCACGGTAAGCCTCAGATCAATGGCGCACAAAGTTAAGTCCTTAACATTTCCCGAGCGAGACTCCCACATCCCTTGAAGTGCACCAACACTTCCCCCTTTACCGCACGATCACTCACCCGAGTGAAAACCAATTTTTGTATAACCACGCCAATGACCGCAAAACTAAGCATTCTATCGTACCAACCCATGTGACAAATAATATGGTATCACTATTGAATTACCCAATCCTACGGTGACAATAGCATCATGGTGTTCAAAGTTATCAAGGAGGGATGTAGACAGTTGAGGCAATAGCTACCAAGTACAAGGTTTTGTAATAAAGTAGCGATGCAATGTAATTTAAAACAAAATAATTAAATAATAGATTGCAAACTAGGTTCAACATGATCAAAGGACACGACTTGCCCTGGTTATGCTCAGCGAGGTACTCTTGGTTTTCGGGCGTAACTCCTGCTCCTCCGGAATCGGAATCTAACGAGAGAGAAAACGACCGAAACAAGAAAAACACATAAAATGATAAGCAAATGAACTCAAAAAATCATGAAACTAGAACCAAAAGCTAGAGCTCGATTTTACATGAATTTAGAAAAAAGAATAGGGTCAATCAGAGTTAGGACGGAAGAGAACGGGCTCTCGGAAAAATAATCCTAAAGAAAATCCAGTTCTTTATTTATAGGCTCTAGGGCCCATACAAATGACTGAAATACCCCTAGGGGACAGCTACCCTATGGGTACAAGTGGGGATATTATTGTCTTTTCTAAGTATAGCTCCAGTTCTTGGACCTCCAGGCAAATGTCTTCTGTAGAGCAAGTCCCGCGTGTGAGGAGTAAAATTATTCCTCCGACATTACCAAAATGCCCAACAATCTAAAGCTTAGTTCCTCTACATATTTAGAATCAAGTATTTCAAAAGCTCAATCTAAAGCTTGCTCTAATTATAAATTGCTAGAAGCTATACTCAATTAATTTTAGATATCCATTCCATAAATGCTTTATCATGAAACACATTCTTGCACTAACTGTTCTAATCTTAACATAAAAAATAGAAGCATCGACTAGACAACTTAATGATTTTGCTTCAGTCTAGTGCTTCTAAGAATCTTGTAAATGAACCTGTTAAATGCACAACTTGTTCCACCTTATTTAAGAGAGATGAGAGTAAGAAATAGCACCTATAGTAAATAGATTTTGAAGAAATATCTCTAGTTGTGAAACTAATGGCCATGCTAACCAAGGTCACAACCTACAGTTGATATGCTCTGATACCAGCTCTGTCGGACCCAGATTTTTAATCCAGAATTCTCTGTGATTCCACTGCACCATTCTCTGGATCAGTAAATAGTGCTCACAGATACATTACTGAACATCAAAGTACATATCAAGTGAAAGCATAATTATAATAGAATACTTACACATGGGCCGATTAGGCCGAAAACAGCGAAAGCAGCAGCGGAAATGAAGCACACAGGTGGGACCCACAGAACATGTCCACAGGCAACCAACTGAGGGTTTGCGACCTAGTTCTTGGCCTTTTCATCTTCTTCTTCTTCACCATGACCAGGCACATTGCTTAAGTGCGGCGATTTGACTCCTGATTCTAGATTTTTGTGAGCGAGAGTGAGCACACTAACCACCGTGCTCCGCGAGCCAACACATAGAATGCAGTTATATAACATATATGGCTTGCCAAAGGATAGACTCGGGTTAATTTATTTACCAAAAATTGCATTTTAAAGGACTTAAGATTAAGTGTAGGAAATTCCTAGACTTAGCCTTTTGGACTAAAATCATAATACTTTTGACTGAAAGATTTATAGAATAAGTACAGATCTCACCCACCGAAGCATGTTATTTGTACCACATAGCCAATTTTCAGTGCTATAGCCGCTTAACTTACCACTGGGATAACACCTAGGACAACTCAAATCAGGATAGTCCATCGTCCTTCATTTTCCCATTCCATGTCCCAACTGTAAAAATTGATTTTAAAATAGAACTATATCAGAGTTAAGTTCCCATGTCCACCCTTGATCGTGGGCACGGCTATTTGAATAGTTTTGACTCTGCAAAGTTTGTACACTTTCATCACAAGAGACAATCCGCCCGTTGCCCCACATGATTCCTTAGTCATGTAGTTGAGTAGATCATCACAGTAACCTTTCAATACTACCTGACCTCGGGGTCTCATATCACCCAATGGGTTGCTCCCACTTGCGGTGGAACCCATATGTTGTGCGGGATGTTAGTCACTCATTTACTAGCCCCTTAAGGCTCCACTCCCCATACGCTAGTAAAATAGAGAAACAATTCACCCTCCACTCGGTGTCCCTTTAGCCACCCCAGGCCCTGGCCTTCTTTCCCCCAGTCTGTGAGATGAGTTCGAAGTTCGGTAGGATTTACTTAGTCAAGTTGCATTTTGTAGACTCGTGGTTGTACTATTTTACAATGGGAGGTCATGACCTGATTCAGTCCTTGTATTATCTGGACGATTCTACCACAAACCACACACTCATGCACACTAGTGCACCACACCGCTGAACTAGCCGCCCAGCCACATAAGCAATTTGGGGATTTTTTGGGGCATAAAATAATAACCATATCAGAAATACACGACCATTTCCAACTACAATTTTCCCAAAATTGCTCTTTGCTTTTGCATATGAGATCGGGATATTCTCAACACCCCCGGAAACTAAGCATTGCTAGGCCGTAAAATATAAACGTAACTAATTTTTGAAACAATTACATTTATAGATTTTTCCAAGGGATAACAAGGTTCATAGTATAATATGCCAGGAAAGTACAATAGTGGCATTTAATAAAAGGGTAACTAGCTAGAGCATGAAATCAACATAATATAGCACATAAAATAACAGAATGCAATTGATAATTTAAAGGTAAATAATTTGCTAAAAGTGGGAATTCAAAATGATCAAAGTATGGACTCGCCTGGCGCCATTTACCACGGTCTTGAGCTCACTCAAGGCTTTCTTGTTTGTCGATCTCGAACTTTTGATCTTCATCTCTTCTGGATCGTGGTCTTGTTGGATCCATTGTTTCTTCAAGGTTCTAGTCTCTAATTACGTGCTAAACAATGGAATCCAATAAACTCAAATAACTCAAAAAGATCCAAGTAAAATCCAAATAAACTCAACTGAAGCTTTATTATGAGTTAAAGGGTAGGATTGATTGGATGCGGAGATTTGACGGAGTCAACGGGGTTGGAGCGGAGCGAGGAATGGCAAAAGGATAAAGGATGTGTTATGGTGGGAGGAGTATTTGCTGGAACATTCTGCTTTGAGTTCAAGGATGGCTAGGCATAGCCAACGGTAGATTACCATGGTTCGACTTATTTTATTTAATAATTTCTTTTATAATTTTTATATTTATCAAGGAAGTTCCATGAGTTAGCGTATACTCATGGACAGATGTATGAATTTGACTGAACAGTATTTTGTCGAGTGCTAACATTCATGGATTAGTGCACGGGTTTTATACGTGAGGTGCGCCGATTGAACTTATTTAATTTATTTTAGAGTTCATGTTTTGTGACACTTCATGCTGTGACATTTTATGTGGTTTCCAATTTAATCAAGTGGTTAACTGAATGATTGACTTGCTAATTCTTTAAAGCGTGAGATCACTTAATTTCATAGGTGGTATTATTTGATGTGGTCCAAGTTTTAACTTGTTTAATAAAACACAATTAACTATTCAGATGCTCAGGGGATTTTAAATAGATGCATCATATGATTCTTTTTAACTAAGACGTCCTATTAATTATTTGCAATTTGATAATTCATGTGGCGAAATCTTGTTGCAACCTTTATCTTTAATTTATGATGAACATTCAGATTGGAAGAACTAATAACTATTCGAGTGTTTTAACTTTTTAGCTTGCTGAGGCCTCTCTATAAATTTGACTTTTTATCTGGGAGAGCAGTCCTTGCATGATCTTGCTTTAGCTAACTTTTCTGTGGGAATTAATTCATTAGTTTTTATATTTCAAGTAAATATTGTTAACACATCTTACTACTCTAGATCAATTACCTAGCTTCTTTTAGATGTGTAACTACTCAAGGTTAGTTCTTCCAACATTTTTATTTTATTAGAACCATACTATATTTACCCCTATTATTACATGTATATATATTCATAACTAGATTATATGCCATTGTACTTTTATTTAAGTTTATGCTAACTATTTGTACTAACTACTATTTAAAAGGGCCTTCATGACATTTAAGCTTTAAGCACCTACGGTTTACACAATGCATACCTAAGGCATACTATTTATATTTGGATCTTATCTAATTATATGCAAGACGACCTCTAATCGTAAATTTTATAGTGGTTTAACATTCAAGTCAATTAATCAATATTCGAAAAAGGATTCTCATCAAGTTCTGGTGTCTAGAAATATTAGTTAGGGTTTAAACCTTATATTAGTCATCTCTATAATCTTTACTAAATATGAAAGGCCTTGCGACTTTATTCTTTTTGGCTACTTTTAATTTCACAATTACATTCAAGATTAATTACAAGGTACATCTCATCTCATTATCCTGCTAACTTCTTGGTCGTCATGAAGTCTTGGGCAAAATTGATTACGTATAAAGCTTCGTATTATGCTTCAGGATTTAGATCTTTGGCCGAAACATTCTTTTTGTTGGAGTTACGATAATTACTGGTAATTCACAATTCGCAGTGTAATTCTTGTTTTATTAATTTTTACAAAGGGATTAATATATCAATCTTTGTCAGAATGCAGTTAATCAGGATTAGAATTCAATTTCTTTGTATGAGTCTTTGTTACTATTATGTGAAACATATGCACACATCAGTTTTACTTCAACTCGGCTGGGGCCCCATTGGTCAGAGATAGAGAGGGGGAAAAGATGCGGAGGGAGGCAGGGGAAATGGGGCGCAGTCGGCTGAAACAGATGGGAGAGGGGTTCGGCGCACTGCGACAGCGGCGTCGCCGACGAGGAACAGCCGGGGAGTTGTCAGTGAGCAACAAAACGGGACCCCGGCATGTCAAGGGAGCAAGATACGGTGGCTGCGTGGCTCCCGACGGTGCAAGAGTGGCTCGGGAGCGGCTCTCGGTGGCCAGAGTGGAGCTCAAGGGCGACAGCAACTGTTGAAGAAAGAGAGGGGAAATGAGGGTGAGCACGAGCATGTAGGAGGTAGAGGGATACTCATCGAGCTACTGGTCGAACCGGAGGGGGTCCGAGGCGGGCCAGCACAGTGAGCCTGCGGCGGCGAGATGAGGTTCACGTGGAGGGAGAAGCTCAGGCGACGAGGGGGCTGGGCATCAGTTAGGGAGGCAAGAGGGCACCTCCAAGAGGCTTCCACTAGAAGGAATCAAGCCAGAGTGCCTTGCGGAGGTGATGGCCCAGGTAGGGGCTCCGGCGGTCGAAATCGGGGAAAAATGGCAAAGCGACGCTTGTGCTTCGGAGAAAACTCAAAGCGACGAGGCATGGGCGTGGACGAGGACAGCAGGGGCGCATGGGGGAGGAAGAAACTGGGGGTGAAGGGGGAAATCCGGGGGCGCTCGTGAGTAAAACCGGGGACGCTAGTGCACTCGCGCGGGAGGAGGAAGAAAAGCCAGGCAGGGCCAGGGAAATGTGAGAGGAGGGTGAAGCTGCCGGGTGGGGCACGGGGCGCGTGGAGGAAAAGAAAGAGAGGAGCGCCGGCCCACTTGGCAGAGAGGGAAGAAAGGAAAGGAAAGGAGGGAGAAAGAAAAAGGGAGGTGGGGCCCGCGGGCAGTGAAAGAGAAAAGGGAGAGAAAGAGAAGGGAAAAAGAAATGGTATTGCTGCAATTTGTGAAACTCTTAATATTCAAATTTGGAATAGTAGTTAATTTCTGAATTGAATTACCAAATATAGTTTATTTTATTTTATTTTATTTACTTTTGCTTTGACTTCTCTATGCGCATTTTTGAGGCACACTGGTATATATTTACGCAAAATTCAGATATTGCTCCCTCAAATATTTGTGCTTCTTTTTCGAATGCACACTTTTGTTTTATTGTCTTACACCATATTTTTCTTTTGCATTTAAATTGTTTTGTATTTGCTATATTTCTTTCACTTTTATTATTTTCATCTTGGGAGTTATGTTCGAATATTAATTTGCATAACTCCATTTTTAGGAAAGCTCAGAAAAATTGCAAGAGAAATTTGAATGCCAACAAGATGTAAATAAAAATTTTAAATTCTTTGGAATTTTGCTTGCTTCAAAATTCAGGATGTTACAAGGTGCTAGCTCATTAGCTCAAAAGAATTCTAATTATGTTAAATTTCATTGCACCTACTGTAGAAGAGATGGACACTTGCATGAATTTTTCTTTAGGCGTGCAAAGAAAGAGAAGGAAAGAGTGAATGCTTTATGATAAAACTAGGCTTTTAGAAAGCTTTCATGATGGCTTTAAATTTGTTTCACGTGCTGGCCGTTTGGGATATAATTTAAATTCTTTTTGGTATTCTAGTCACCCAAATGCACGTGATTTTGGCTCTAGTTTTGTTGCTATTCCTCCACATCGTTTGTGTGAGTACTAGATTTCTAGATCTTATCTCACTTAGCCGCTTGATACTTCTCGGTTTGTTCATTTGCGGAGTTGGGGGTATGTCATCCAATGGAATTGTTATGAGGGAGAATTCTTTTTGTATATCATTGTAAATGATTGTTTTTTTGTTATTGAGAACTTGAATTATTATTTAGCCAATAATTATGAAACAAGTCATGATATGCATTTTGAGCTTTCTTGATTATGATTTTACATGTGTAGCTTGGGAAGGTCATAATTAGCTATTTATTAAATTTGTCAACTTGAATAAACAACATGGCAAGGCTAAATTCTTTAGCAATGTTTTGATTAGAGTGATTACTTCTTCAGATGTTCATGTTTATATACCTAGTTAAATCCTGATTCTATGTCAAGTCTAAATTTGAGTCATTCTAGTTCCTTCTTGAATCAGTTTTACCTTTTCTAGAAATAGATGTGGCAAATTGTGGTGAAATTGCTAATTTTGTATGTATCTGAATAATTCTTTTCCATGAGATAGCTTGTTATTGCACTAGACATGAACTTGAAGGGAGTTTTATATGATCGAGATCATGAAACCTTAAGCTTTGTGGCTTGGCATGATCGAAAAGTAAGGCTTGAGATGCTATAATTAATGAAATGTAATTCAAATTGACTCAAAAAGGTCATTATAAATATGCTAAAATTAATTTGGGCTGAAACTCAAGAGGATATTGTAGATGGCTCCTAGTCTAGGATGTGCTTTACTGAGATAAGCTCAGTGTTAATAATAAAGTGTTATGTGTTGAGTGATGTAAATATATGCTAAGCTTTTTACTTTAGTTTGGCACTTGTAGATCACTTAGTTCTTAATTCTAGCATTAGATTTAAATCTGTATTTTTAGATGTCTATCTTTTTTAATGAGATCTTTAGCTTAACTGGTCATTTCTTTGAAGGTCTACCATGTGCATTAATTTGCTTAATAACATTATAAGCTTCTTTTGGCCTACTTTGTAATATATACATGCTTATGATCAAGCAATCTTTATAAGAGCATCACTTTATACACATCAATTCAATTGATTTAAATAATCTTTTACGTTTTCATGGTGTGCTTTTCTTTAAAACATTGGATCCATGATACTTGGGGGTGGGTTCTCTTTGCTATTTCTTCCTTTTGTACCTTGATGCTTACATTTCCAAATGCTAAATGCTTTTCAGTATTCTTTGTGAGAGATTTGGGAGAGTTTTGTGTCTTGTGGCTTAAAATGCATTTTCGGCTTCAATTCTTCAGTTAGACCTTGTTGAAGTCATGTTATCTTGAGGTGTTGTCAATATATTCATCAAAGGTGAGATTGTTGCACCATGTGGATACGTCTAGAATATTTGTGATGATGAATAATTGACAATGTTGCTTATTGATATTATTTGAGACGTGTGGTGTATGTGGACTCATGTCGGTCAAGTTAGAAAAAAATTGTACCGGGAAAATATGTTGCTTTGATCTTTGCATGTGCAGGATAACTCAGAGGTGATCGTGGTCTACGGCAAGGACTGGGAAATGGCTTGATGCAAAGTCATGATCCAGAGGGTCAAGGATGCTGGAGGAGACGGTCAAGCTCAAGTTTGGGCATATGGAGATCAAAGATGGAGGATACATGTTGGAGCTACAAAGGTGCGGTTTAGAGGCTACGACATGTGACAATCGAGTGTCCAAAATTGGGTAGTGTGAAAAACTTGTGTCATGTAAAGGTTTCGGGTCCCTTATTTGGAATTAGAAAAGAATTCATAGCCTTAGTGATAATATCATGGTTTGAGTTCTAGACTATAAATAGAGATGGGGTTAAGAGCTAATTCTAAGGGAAAAAGCTGGAGAGATGCAATTTTCATGCTAGGTTTGAGGGGTGCCAAAAGAGCACTTTGTAGCCACAAACATGATGATCCAGCAGAAATAAAAATTAGATCTAATTCTTTCGTGACGATGGTCTCCTGATTGCGTGTGTCTCCTGATCGCGTGCAATAGCAGCAGTGCGCGTTTCCGTTCCTCGATCCAGAGTAGAGATTAGAAAATTCTTTGATCTGCATTTGTCTTTTAGGAGCACGTTCTCGCCTAGTCGCAGAGACAACATTGATTTCTTGCTTCCATCATGTCAACAACAAGCATTTACATCCAGTAGACACTTCTCCTATAGAGGCTAGTAGAAGAGAGGTCACCAAGAGGAGTCACATCGGGGGGACTAGAGGGTCCCATGGAAGTTACTGTTAGTGATATGCCCTAAAGGTAATCATGGAGATGATTGTATCACTTCTATGTTTATAATCTTTTGAATAATATGTTATTTTGTCACTTGAATAAATATCTTTCATATTAATTAACAAGTATGTGACTTGTTCGTAGAACTCTTTATTTATGTTTTGATGTTATTCTAAATTATCCCTGATCTTATATCATTATGTGGAACAATTATGATTTATAGATCAGCACATGTATTGATTGATAATCATATTTTACGGATCATGTATATAGGATATCAAATCAATAATGTGGGTATATGTTAGATAACATGATATTGGATTAACCCACCATGAGACACTGCAAGAATTGTTATATTCTTAAGTGTCATCAATTGGTCTCATACATAGTGTATGCAGAATCCTTAGACATGATATCTTTGTTGTTTATTATATGTGTAATAGTTACTAAACACTACTCTATAATTGGATGGTCATAAAGGTAGCTTTTGGGTTTACTATGAAACATGCGAAGAAATATGAGATTTCAACATAAAATTTGCCCCTCCTATATAACAGAAGAGATATCTCTTGGCCCCTCGATATGGTTGGATTAAGGAAGTGAATGGCCATGCCGAATGTGATTGAGGAATAAATCACAACTAAGTAATCCACTACAGGTTTGAGTGAAAGATTGAGCTATTATAGGATGGCACACTCCTCACCTTAAGTTTGATTTGGTATCATAAGACAAAGGGATCAATACAAAAGCACTATATAGGTTCGTCCGATATGATCTTTATATATGTTTGGGAGTCGATATGTTCTGCTAGGGACCGCTATCGACTTATGGACCGGAAAGGAGATTTCGGCCCATGGTCAAATATACATGGACCTACAAGGTCACACACTTAATGGGCTGGAACGATAAGGGTTCGAATGATAATCTCTGAGTGGAATATGATCTCTACTCATATCGAATGAGGATCCGATTGGAGGCTACATAAGGAGAGGTGCGGAGGCTGAGGGAGGCATCCTGAAACACACCCATTGAAACTCTAGCTGCCACCTCTAATAATCCCTACCATGTGCGTTGGTGCTAGCACGCCGATGTATAGTGTTCCATCCCTAGATGTGTGGACCTCGGTAGAGGCGCTGCTATGACTGCGGTATTGATCGAGATGATCGCATGTAGGAGACGATTGGTTGGACGATAATCGACTGCTTTCACTATATTGATGCTCTTTTCGTTGAATTGGCTGCTTCAACTCTACTTCCACTACACTGAGCGTCTAGTGGTAATGATCTATGATCTCTTGTTTGCATGGCTTCCTGGTTTACATGGTAGAAAGTTTTAATTTGCGATAATGTAGCCTACCCGTATCCCATCAGTGGTATCAGAGCTAGAACTAAAAGGCTAATTAGATTAAGTCATGATATGTACATTGACAAAGTGTTGAAACGGTTCAACATGCAAGATTCTAAGAAGGGTTTCTTGCAAATGTCACATGGTATTAGTCTTAATAAGACTCAGTATCCTTGAACACTAGATGAGAGAGACCGGATGAATAAGATTCCATATGCTTTCATTATTGGGTCTATCATGTATGACATGCTTTGTACATGCCCAGATTTGTGATATGCTCTCATTCTATGTCATGTGACACCAACCACAATTCAGTATCTTATTAAGTAAAATTAATTAATTAATCACATGTGATAATAAACCCAACAAGACTATAAGCATGGCTAAGCATATTAATCATACAAACCATGTAACAACTAGTATTGCATCACTAAATAATTTTCCATCCTATGGTAACAATGAAATCATGGCATTCAAATTATCAAGGAAGGGATTAATCAATTGGGACATGACTTGCCTCAGCCTTGCTTAGTTGTGAATTTTTGATCTTTTGGTTGTGCTTCCGCTCCTTCAAAAACACAATCTAACGAAAAAGAAAATAAATGAGACACAAAATAAAATTAAAAAAATTCAAATGTACTCCAAAAACTTCAAAACTAGAACCAAAAGATAGAGCTCGATTTTATATGAATTTAAAAAAAAGAACGGAGTCAATTAGAGCTAGGATGGAGGAGAACCAGCTCTTAGAAAATTAAATCTAAAGAAAATACAGAAAATTCAAAAATTCTACTGTACTATGAACCTGGTGCACGACAAGGCTGGTCTACAGTAGACTCAACTCACGAAATAGTGCATGACGACTCGGCTTGTTGAGTGGTGGCTAGGGCTGATGTGGCGGACACGTGGCTGACCGATGGCAGGTAGGACTGACGTGGTAGCTAAGCTGGTAGGGTGACATGGCTAACACGTGGCACCAGATGGCTCGGTTTTACTGATGTGGCACTGACGTGGCACAACATGTGGTGACATGTGGCATCTAGGTCTGACGTGACTGCTGGCGTGGCAACTGACTTGGCTTGGTTGGCTCATAGGTCTACGGTACAGTGCATCTGACAGGTGGGGCCTGACTGCCAGTCACACAGCGCATGATAGTTTGGGTTCATGAAGAAGTTGAAGCATCGACTGGCACGGCTGTGGTCTGACATCACATCGATCTGATGGTGATGGACATGCCAAGTGGTGGGATATGAACCGTTGGATTCTTGTAACAACGCAGATCAGATCAGGTGCTGCTAGTGGCGAATTGGATGGTTGGGTTGCCGACGCGGGCATAAGGTGCGAGGTGACCCGTCGATAAGCGAACGGGCGTGGTGTGTGTCAGTCGACGCGGCGATGGTGCACGTAGACCGAGGGGCAGTGTGCTGGGTGAAGCAACGGTTGGCGAAGCGAGGCGAGGTGATGCGAGACGGCTTGACTGGAGTGGGATCTCACCGACGGTGATTCAGTGGACGGCGGTGAGACGAGCGGTCGATGACGACGATGGCGATGACAACCTTGCCGATGAAGTTGGTGGCCACCGACGCGTAAGATGATGGCGGTCGACAATGGCGACGGTGGATCTCGGCGATGACGACTGCGTGCGGTGCAAACGGTAAGATAGACGGAGACGACGGTGGTGGCTACAAGGGATGCAGAACACAAGGGAGTTTGCGGGCTTTATAGCACAGACACCAAGGGCTCCATCTCAGAGATGGCAATGAAAACAGCTGCGACTCCCGATCGAACACGAAGAATAGTAGCCTGACCAGCCGATGGACGACATGTATCATCATGATAGATCGGATTGCTGAGTTTAGACAGCGCTGGTGAACATCTGAAGAGGCTTTGATCTGGCGGCTTGGGTGGGTAGGGCTTGGAAGGCTGATGCGTGTCTGGGGGGGAATCGGACAGTTGAGAGTGGTTGGGCGGAGTGAGCGAGAATGGGCTCACTCATTCTTGTCTTTGAGAGTTTTTGGGGTTTTAATTTCAAAAATTTAAATAAAATAAAATAAGCTATAGAAAATAGCAAATAAATCAAACAAATTCACAGAAAATTTTAGAAAATTCCTTGAGACAAAATTAACCCAAATAAAATATCTCCAGGACATGTTAATGTTTATTTTATTCATATTAAATCCTTTTAATTAATAAAAATTTATTTTAAGCTTATCTTAAATCCAGAAAAATCTAAGTGGTGAATTTTATTTTAAAAACTTCAAATATAGTTACAAACCTCTCCCCCTTAAATAGGTTTGGGAATTCTACTCTGAGATCCTCCTGACGCTCCAGGTGGCTTCCTCCTCGGAATGGTTGCTCTAGTGAACTTTGCAAAAGCGGATGACCTTGCTCCTGGTCACACGCTCTAACACTTTCAAGATTTTAATATGGTGTCCTTATACGACAAATCTTCCTGGAGATCAACGACTTCTGCTAGCACTGGTTCCTCTGGCACACGCAAACACTTCAATTGAGACACATGGAAGACGTCATGTATCCCACTGAAGATCGCAGGTAGCTCCAACTGATAAGTAACCTCTCCCCTGCACTTTAATATATTGAATGGTCCCACATACCTTGGTGCAAACTTTTATTTCATTTGGAACCTCTTAACACCCTTGAATGGCATAATCCTGAGATACACATTATCATCTGGCTCAAATCTCAACTCTCGATGATGAATATCCACATAACTTTTCTATCTAGTTTAGGCAGTCTTTAATCTCTCTTGGATTAATTGAACCTTTTTCTTAGCCTCTTTTAAACAATCTGGCCCAAAGACTTGACCTTCTCCCGTCTCTTTTCAATTGAGAGGGGTTCTAATTTTTTTACCATAGAAAGCTTCAAACAGTGATATTTACAAGCTAGCTTGGTAACTGTTATTGTACGAGAACTCTACAAGGCAAACAAATGTCCCACTTGGCTCCATGATCTAACACACAAGCTCTTAGCATATCCCCAAGAATTAATTCACACGCTCAGTCTGACCATCAGTCTGGGGGTGATAAGCTGTACTAAAATTCAGATGGGTACCCATAATTTCATGGAAACTCTCCCAAAATCATGAAGTGAACTGCAATTCATGATCCGACACTATTTTCTTGGGCACTCCATGGAGACTCACTATCCTTGACATGTATAATTCTGCCAATTTATCACCTACATAGGTTGTTCTGACTTGAATGAAATGAACAATCTTTGTTAATCGGTCCACAATTACCTAGATTGAATCGTAACATTCCTTAGTCTTGGGCAATCATATGATGAAATCCATACCAACTTTCTCCCACTTCCATTCGAGAATTTTAAGCGGTTCTAACAAACCTACTAGTCTTTGATACTCAACCTTTACTCTTTGACACACACCACAAAGTGCAATATACTTTGCTATCTCAAACTTCATGCTTGGCCACCAATATTTATCCTTGATGTCTTAGCACATCTTGGTGCTTCTTTGCGAATCGAGTACAACAACTCTGAGCTTCCTTGAGCAATAACTCTTTTTAACTCCTTTTTGTTTGGCACACACAAACATTCTTTAAACCACAAGATTCCTTTGTTATCCTCTGTAAATCTTGTTGTTTTACCTTTACTCATATTAATCTTGATCTGCTAAATATTTTCATCCTCTGCCTAAGTTTGACGAATGTGACCATTCAAGGTTGGCTGCAATCCATTGTGGCTAAGAATCCTTCCTCAACGAAATCCAGGCTAAACTTCTGAAACTCCTCATGCAAGGCTGGCTGACTTTCCTCGATCATCACTATATTACTGTTGTGGTTACAGATCAAATAGAGAAAGAGAGTATGGTAGTGGAGAGTTAGGTGAGCAATGCCGTCCTCGGGGCTTTTCCCCTGGTTAGCATAACGTATATATATCCTTATGGGGAGTGCTTTTGCAATGGTATCCTTACATCCAAATATTCTTCCCCATGGGTAATCATATCAATATACATGCCCATTTGGGGGTTTACAACCTTTTAACAGGCCTACCGGGGTTAGGTGGGGGTCTCCCCTACAACAGGAGCCTCTCATGGTGAAGAGGCTGGCCGCCGAGGTGGCCTTCAAGCTTGGAGCCATCCCTCGCAGCGTCATTGTTGTCGGCGGAGTCGGCTTACTAGGTCGAAGGCGCTCCGTGGTCTGGAGTATCGTCATAATGGCGGCGCGAATCGCGACGACTCCTAAAAAGCCAGGGGGGCGCCTCACCTCGCACTGGTTGCATCTCCGTCGATCGGCGTAGACTCCCACCATCGGCTGGGCTTCCACCAGCTAAACTATTCTGCGGGCGTTATCTGCGAACTGTTAGCCACGGAATGATGCTAAACATAGTAGGATCGGGATACGAAACTGTCCCTGGTGTGCAAGGTTGCGTCGGAGGTCGTCACCCCGAGTCATCGAAGTGGAGGGCGTCTTCGGGCTTACGGCGCCAGCGCATGGGTGTACGGCGAAGTTTCTTCCTGAGGGCGGAGCCGAAGGCGAAGTTGGGGTTGCCCTGCAAAGGCGGAGACCCCGCCAAAGTTGCTGTCCAAATTGACCGGTCCATGCTGTCCAAATTGCGACGATGGTCCCGAGGGTCATGCTGCCGCGCAGCGGTGGGATACGGCACGCCGCGTGAACTGCATTTACTCCGAGGGAGTGGACACGTGGTGGTACACGATTGACGCGTCGTGCTGTGACAGGCCATTTGCACGGTCACCTTGTGACAGGCACGACGCGCGTGGACGGTTGTGCCACTTTCGCCTCCATCGTGGGGAAGGTGAGCAGTTCGTCTCCCGCTGGTTACGTTTAACAGTGGTGTGGGAGATGCAGAGGCTTTAAATACCCCCTGTGGTAGCACGTCTACGCTCTCCTCACACCTTCTGGTCTCTTGTCCTACGCCCCGCTCTCCTATCTTCTTTGCCGCCTTGCTGTCGTCGCCTAGCTCACGGAGAACGATGGCGCACGGCACAGAACATGTGCAACATGCTGGCAGCGGGGCCTTCTCTCGGCGGTCGTCGCCGCTTGAGGTGGAATACACACTCAAGGGGCGTGACTCCACGCTAGTGGACAAATGGTGGATGGCGACGGAGAAAATAGAGGGCCCGTGCTCCTGTGTCTTGGGCTCAACCCTCGCGATGGAGGAGACGATCCGCAGCCTACTGCGCGAAGGGAAGCTGCTGGACCGCCAAGAGGTGCAACTGCCTGCGAGCGACGAGACCGAACTGCACCCCGAGAAGTCGGAGTCGATCGTCTTCGTCGCTGTTTCGAAGCTGAGCTACGCATCCCAACCGCCATGATTGTCGGGGATGTCTTACGAACCTTTGGGTTTGAGCTGGCACAGATGACTCCAAATGTGATAGCCCGTCTTACCGTGTACAGCTAGGCGTTGCGTACGGAAGCCTGCTGGCCCAGTGCGTCGTTGTTCGCATTTCTCTACAACGCACTGTGCCAGCCAACTGAGCGGAGAGATGGGACGTTCTCAAACTTCGGCAGCGTCGACTTCGCTCTTCGGTCCCAGTGCGGGAAGATCTTCCCTGTGAACTCGACACAGGCGAAGTGGGAGCCGAAGTGGATGAGACGGTGGTTTTACCACCGTGTGATGAGCGGTAGCGGTCTCGAGTGTTCTTGGCGGCCGATGGCGTTCAACCCCATGCCCAGCACGACAATAGATGCTGGTGGGGATCACTGCCCGCTTCAACATGCGCGACCTCGCCGAGGAGTTCATCATGTATGGCGTAGCGCCACTTGCTGCTGAATGGCGCGTCACGCCTGGGGCGCTTTGTCACGACAACATTCGCCCGTCTGTGTCTTCGCTGCCAAGACCCTCTGGTCCACGTAAGTTTGGTGGAGCCTTAGTGTTCCCTACTATCAATCTGGCCTTGTGCTTGAAATCTCCCCCTTGAGGACGTCGAGTGCACGGTGGGTGCGTTCCTCAGGCTGTATACGGCGAGGGAACACACCCTGCGCGCGGCTGCGACCGTGGAGGCAGGGTTAGAGCGGATAAACCGTGTGTGCGAGGCCTTGGGCATGAGGGTGCTAGAGCGCGCTACTTCGGCCCCGAGCCAACTTTGCCGCGGTGCCTAGGGGAGAGGATTTTCGTCTTGCCAGAGCGCTCAGTCCTCCGCAGCCAAACCTGGTACACTGGCGATTGCTCGCGCCGGCCTTGCTGCTACCGACGGCGCGGCAGATGCAAACTCTGACTTGGCAAAGGATGTCGATTCGGAGGTAGACGCGGGTATCGGGGGGGCAGAGAGGGGCCCGCAGACAGTGGCGAAGATGAGTGCGGCGTGGGCGACCGGGAGGGGGAAGCTTCTTCACCGCCGGCTGGCGTTGAGGCGGAGTCGCCGCCCGTGGAGAATGTTGGGGCAGAGTCCTTGCCTGCGGCGATTACTTGGGTGGAGCCCCCGCCTACGGCCGTTGCCGAGGTGGGGTCACCGCCTTGCTCCCCGAAGGCGAAACGGCCACGCGCACTATCGCCCCTTCGCTCGGAGAGGGTGTTCGCTGTGGCGAGCAAGGTCAGAGCCCTATGGGACTCTGACTCTGACACCGAGTACCCCTGCGCCGCTATCCCCACAGCCCCGACCTGCGACTACCGGGTCGGGGCTTCTTGAGGTTAAGCTCGACACGAGGCCCCGGTTCGGGGCGATCTCGTCTAGGGAAGCAGGTATCCCTGCGGTTTCTTGTCTTGGTGAAGGGTGCCCGGTGGGGTCCTCGGCATTGCATGTATACTCACATGGTTTGGTATGATCCCTTGGTGCATTGGTAGGGCTCTAATTGCTACGTCCCTTCGCAGCAGCATGCCTCCCCGAGCGTGGGCAACCTTCGGAGCGCGGGGATGTTCCTTCGGGAGGGACATCTGATGCCACCAAAACAATCACTATGGATGCTGCGTAGCTAGCAGACTTCGTCCCTCGACCCAAGGTCCTGGCAGCGTGGCAGGGGGTCACAGATAGTGCGGTCGCGGACCTGGACCAGCAGGCGCTGCAGACCTGTGGGTCGGGACTTCTTGGGAGGGTGTTGGAGGTCTCAGAAATGAGGGTAGGTATATGACCCTGAGCGACACGCGATCCTTTTAGAGGTCTACTAACCACTTCGCCGTGCAGACCGTCGCCCTTGGCCGTGCGTTGCAGGCAGCCCACGCCCGTGAGCGGGAGGCGTTAGCAGACCGACTGTGCGCCACCGAAGGGGCTCTTTGCGCGACTGCATCCACCGTCTGGAGGCAGAGCGCGCGGGGGCCATCTTATACACCCAAGAGCTCGTGCCAGCGGCGCGGCAAGCGGCCGTGGAGAAGTGGGACGACCTACTGCGGCAAGTTGCTGCGCTAGAAGAGGAGAAGGGCCGCCTTGCTTCATCTCTTAAGGAGCGGGATCAAGCTCTGGGCGACGCCTCGGTGGCAGCGTGGGATTCTATGCTGGACTTGGAGGGCGCCCTCGAAGACCTTGTCATCGAAGTGCCACCTCGCTCATTCAGGCCCGAAGAGCTGTTATGGATGCTTCGCCGAATGAGGGATGCTTCTGACCTTGCTCGCAGCGCCACGACATCCTTCGGTGTCGGGACCCGGAACAACAACTCCAAGTCCCTCTGTGTAAATCGCACTATCCCAGGAAAAGCTAGTGCACACAGGGTCAACAGTAAGTATATCATGCAAAAATCACCACAGAATATTATTAAACGAAGGTACGGCCTTATGGCCAAGTCTTACAATAATGTGGCACAAGGCCAACTGAAAATAAAAGTAGCGGAAAACAATAAAGGTAGCAGATCAGCCCATCCAGCCTCCCACAGGCGAATGACTGTAAGACGCTTCCTACTCGCTGAAGTAGTCATCACCATCGTAGTCGCCGTCGAAGTCTGGCAACACATTTTAGCAAGGTGAGCACATAAAGTACTCACAAGGTAAGCACATTAAGTACTTATGCAAGTTACACCAGGAATTTAGCAGAGTGAATGCATGCATAAGGGTAACAAAGGAAGGTCTAATTAAGGTAATTTGCGAATAAGCAGTACTTGAATTTAAATACAATAACGTAAGTATGAAAAAGCTGAATTTTAATACGTCATAAAACATTATTTGAAAAAGTAATATCGTTAGTGTAGGCTCCGACCTACACTAACCTAACCACGGGCATCCCACCCAGTTCATTGACAAATTCATGGTTATTTGCTAAAAACCAAGTTCTTATAAAACCAAGTCTAATCTGTGAAGACTCTACTCAGCATGTCCATGACCGTGGACATGGCTATCCAGATAGTTTGTTACTCTGAAGAGGTGTACCACTTTACCCACAAGATATTCCCTCTCACTTGAGCCACGCGATAAACACACTGCCTTAGGTGTGCGGCGGAGAGTTCATGACAAGACTGTTCCAATGATCCATCGCCAAAATAATCACGCTTCCACCAAAGTTTCACCACAACTCAAATCCACGAGTTGGAGCCCCTTCTTGAGCCATGTGAGACTTCTCGCGGCCTACGCCACGCTCACATTCAGCCTATAGCGAGACTATATTTGGAACTTCACAAATTACTTAGCCAGGTCCGTCCCATACCGGACTTGTGGTAGTACGAAGTGACTTCGTAAAATGAATCACAGAAACGGTCCTTAATCCGACTTAGGCTCAACCACATACTCACATGCACGACAATAAACCAGGTGTCACCAAACACGAGGTATGCCGGCACCCCACCACCTAACCAATAGCCTAAGTCCAAATCATAAGTTTTCATTTTCATTTTTAAACCATTTTCGTAAACCATCCTTGACTCACCGAAGTCAAGTTTTCAAAAGGAACTGTCATTTAATGTGAAATAGTTGATCCCACCTAAAATCACACTAAGCTAGGCTAAGTATTTCTATAAAATTTCTAGTTAATACTATGGTACTAACTAGTTTTTAGTTAGGGTGACAAGGTATAAGAATTCGAGATTCAAATTAGCTATAATCAAAGGATCACGGGCATAACTAAAATTTAAACTGAATTTAAATTATGTTTGCATAAAAGTACGCATGCATATACAGTAAATCAACATAACTAAATTTGAAATAATAGGTTCAACATGGTCAAAGGTGTAACTTGCCTTGCTCGAAGTCCTGCTGAGAATCGTCGAAGTCGAACTCTCCGGAATCGTCAAAATCTAACGTAAAGAGCCAATTCAAAAGAAATTCAAAAACAAATTCAAATAAATTCAAATTTTCAAAAGGATGCTAGAAATGGATAGTTCAAGATTTTAGAAAAATTTAGAAATTTGAACGGGTCAATTTAGAGTTAAAATGAACAAGTTATAGCCTTCCAAAGTTTTAATACAATTAAAAGGAAAATACCCAATTTCTGGAATTACTTTTAATCCGAAAAGTATTTATGATGTCAGCATGAATTATTTTCCTAAAGGAAATAACAGATTATGACGTCAGCAAGGTAATTATTTTTCGGCTGAATTATTTTTAAATGCGAAAATCGATTTTACTGCGTCAGCATGATGTCAGCCCTGATAATTTATTATTCGAAGTGAGGCTGACATGTGGGCCCGGTCTACGGTGGACTGAGTCCACGGACCGAACCGTGCTGAGGTGGCACGCGGGTGAGTGGGCGCGCGGCGTGGCGCTGGCGTGGGCGGCTTGGGAGCACGTGGCGCCTGCGTGGCAGCAACGTCGGTTACCACATCAGCGCGGCCAGCTGACGTGGCGGGCCGGCCGGCGGTGGCGCACAGGGACCGAGGGTCGCTGGCGTTCCGACGAGTAGTGGCACCGACCGAGGTGCAGAAAATGACAAGGGGAGTGAGGGGAGTACTCGGGTACCTTCTGCGAAGCTCAAGGATGGCCGGAGCGGATGAACGGCAGAGAGGGGCGGCGGTCGGAGATAGGTTCACGGCGGCGGAGGGCTCCGGTGGCGCAATTACTCGGGGTAGAGGGGGCTTCTGGTCGCCGGGGCACGAGCAAAGTGTCGGCGTCGCCGGCGAGGAGCGGGGAGGATTAATGCGACGGCGTAAATAGCGCAATTAGGGGTAATTATGCTCGAAACGGACGCGGTGAAGGCGGAGGTTAAATTTGCTGTTGGCGCGGGGGAGTAAACGGGAAGGAAACTGAAGCAATTAAAGCTTCGGTTTCGGCTTCAATGGCGGCAGCGGGCGGCGATCGCGCGAGGAAGAAAGGAAAGGGGGCGGGGAAGATAGATCCGATAGGTAGGGCCCACCGGTTAGCGAGAGAGAACAAAAGGAAAGGAGAGAGGCAACGGTTGGATTTGCAACGGGTGTCAAGGGGAGAAGATCGGGGCCGTAGGGTGCTGCGCGAAGGGGTAAGTGAGCGGGAACGGTCACGATTTCATCCGGCAGCGGGGAGTGAATCCAGGCCGTGGAGGTGTCGGGCGAAGGGTTAAGTGGTTATGAACGCGTGGGATCAAATCCGGCAACAGCGGACAGCACGGATCACTCCACGTGTTGGCCAGAGAGAGAGGAAAGGCGGGTGAAGCGGTAAGTGACGATGGGCGCTGGGATTAGATCGGGCGGGGTGAAGACTGGTTCGATGCGCGACAGGTGTCAGCCCGAGAGGGAAGAAGGGCGGGTTGAAACGATGAGATTGGACGGTTGGAAATGGATCCGGCGGTGCGGATTGGCCCGATGCTTTAAGGGTTCGGATGATAATCTCCGAGTGGGAATACGATTTCTACTCATATTGGATAAGATTCCGATTGGAGGCTATATAAGGAGAGGTGTGGGGGCTGAGGGAGGCATCCTGAAACACACCCATTGAAACTCTAGCCACCACCTCTAATAATCCCTACCATGTGCGTTGGTGCTAACACGCTGATGCATAGTGTTCCATCCCTAGATGTGTGGATCTCGGTAGAGGCGCTGCTATGACTGCGGTGTTGATCGGAATGATCGCATGTAGGAGACGGTTGACCGGAGGATGATCGATTACCTTCGCTTACACCGACCTGCTCTTCGTTGAATCGGTTGCTTCAACTCTATTTTCGCTGCACTGCGCGTCTAGTGGTAACAATCTATGATCTCTTACTCGTATGGCTTCCTAGTTTATGCGGTAGAATTTTTTAATTCGCGTTAGTGTAGCCTACCCGTATCCCAACAATTACATTGGCAAGCGACTCTCGGCTCAATCCGTGCACGTGTTTTTTTAGCCGATTCACCTGCTTGAGTAGAGAGCAGTCAATACCATACATTGATGCATGCAATTGCCTTTGGTCAAAACTACACAGTGCCATTGAAAGAGACAACTCTATTTTTTAATCGGCTGATATAGTATTCTGCTATAGTGCCAAAGAAAAATATTTTCCCCTTTCTTTTGCTTTTCTTTTTCTTTTGTGGGCAGGTTGGAAGACACTAGATTTGAAAAGGTAGAGGAAAAAGTCTTCGTTGTGAGTAACAATCATTCACCCCACTTTTGTGGACACGTTGTCGCACCGCCACCATGGTTCACTGATCATGCTGAAATGCACACCCGCAAGTGAACGGGTTGTCGCCTTGATAGCGGCAAGTGTCGTGTTCTCCACAGGGACTAGACTACCGGTGACATGACACTAAACCAAAGCTAAGTCGCACGAACGGGTGAATTAAAAGGAAACTAAGATCCTAAAGAAACTACTGGGACAGAGGAAGAGAGGGAGAGAAGAACGACAGACTTCGGGACTGAAGGAGACGAAGACTAGGGGAAGCAAGAAGAAGAGAAGAGGCGAGGATAGAAAGAAGCAAGCGGGGGGCTAAGGAAGTCGAATAGCGAGAAGAGAGGGAATGAGCGAAGGAGGAAGAAGAGGAAGGAGCGAGACGGACTAACACTAAATCTACAACTAACTACCACTAACGACAAAAAACAAAAGTAAGCAATAAATGGAAAATTAATCTAACATAAGCGATGACATAAAACAGTAAATCTAATCTTTTTGTATTTTTTTACTAAAGAACTAAACAGAACAGCAAATGAAAATTACTTCTAATTAACAGAACTAATCTAATATTTAAACATCTAACTGAAACATAAAGGCTACAAGGCTACTAAACATTAAGCGAAACTATTGAATTTAAACTAGTCATGGGCAGGATTATAACAGACATTGCATCTAAGAGCATTATCAAAAGAGAATTCTAAACCTAGGAGCTAATGTAAGCAAAAATAATATATAACTACTGACTAACAAGCAAAGCAAGGAGAAGAATTTAAAAAGGACATTTCATGCCATAGCATTGCAACTACATAAATCCATCCAATCATTCAGCCATAAGCATCACAAGATATATATCAAACATTCAGCAGTTCATCATCTCATACAAGGACTAATAGCAAATTAAGACGAAGTTTAGAACATTAAACCACAGGAATAAGTAGCAGAGCTGCAGCATGTAGACGAAATCAGCAAAGGAAGATCATCAGAAGAAGGTCATTAGCATAGCATCAACATTCGGCAAACCAGAGCATCAAACAGCAGCATACTGCAGTGTCTCGGCAGCAAATCAGCATGCAGTTACACAACCGAGCAGCTCCAGCAACTGTCGGCAGCAGCATCAGCAACTAGCAGCCAAAAACAGCAGCTATCGGCAGACAGGGAGGCTCTCAGCCAGCAGGGGATTTCAGCGCAACAGCACAGCAACAGCACAAATAGCAGATCACGGCAGGGAGGAGCAGCAAACTGCAGCAGCCGCAGCAGCAAAACAGCAGTAGCAGCTCGGCAACAGTTCAGAACAGCAGCAATAGGGGGAGGAAGGAACTGGTGTTCGGCTACAGGTGGAGAAGAATTGGAGATGGGGGAAGGAGACTGCAGGATGAGGAAGAAGTGGTGGTGGATTGGGGATCTGGGAGGAAAGGAGTGGCAGGAAGGAGGAGGAGCAAGAGGGGGGAAGATCACAGGGAGGAGAAGGTTTGGGGGAAAGGAGGCGCAGGAGAAGGATGGCAGTGGGGAGATGGGGAGAAGGTGAGGAGGACGGCTGGGTTCTACATAGAGGAATGGAAGATGGAGGTTGGGGCTCCTGGAAGAAGAAAGGGGCTGCAGGGGGATGAAGGAGGCGGCTTTGGAGGGAGAGGAGGCGCAGGAGGTGGGAATGGAGGAAGAGGGGAATGGAGAATTGGGGGTTTTGGAGTTGGGGAAGATGAGGGAGATGGAGTGGATCGGTTGTGAGAGGTCTGGTGTGGGTGGAAGAGAGGAGATGGGGACTGGCTTGAAGGATTGGAGGAGCAAGATGAGAGTTTTGGCTGTGTAGAATGGAGGAAATGGAGAGGGCGCAGAGGAGAGATCTGGGGTGGCGGCTTGCTCTTGTTAGGGACGAGATGGGAGTGGGGAGAGGAGTAAATGGGGCTAAGGCAGAGAGATTGGGGTGGAGCTGCGGCTGTGCAAGGGGAGGCAATGGAGTAGGGGGTGCGATCTGGAGATGGTGGAGCGGCGCAGGTGAAGAGGATGGAGGAAGTGGTGGCGGCGCACTCAGGATGGTAGTGGCGGTTGGATGTGTGCGGCCATGGGGAGAAGATGGCGTAGAGGAAAGGTGGCGGCGCAGGTATGGAGTTGGGGGGAGAACGGCGGCCGGAGGTGCAGGTGAAGGGAAGTAGGTGGCCGGTGGTGTGTGGAAGGGATTGATTGATGACTCACCGGATTGGAGAAAAGAGCGGGTGATGGTTGGCGCACGGGAGAAGGCACACCGTCGAGCTACGGCCTCGCGCTCGTCGGTGGCGAGAGCTAGAGAAGAGAGGAGGGGAGCAAAAGGGGGCTAAGGAAAAGAAGAAAGCCAGGCTCAAAATCCTCCGTGGCCGGCGGCTAGGGATTTAGAAGGAGTTGGGGAGTTTCAGTATTTTTGCGGTTTTATCCTTCCAATTTTTGAAATTTACAACCCTAGCTTCTTCCCTTATTTGATTTCTTCTGTTCTGACCCTCTGGAAGTCCGATTTCATCGCGGAAAGATCCTACGCATTCGTGACGATGTGCACATCTGTACGGAGCAATCCCAAAAGTCCAGAATTGTCGTTTATGCGCCTCAATCGCGCCGGCCTACAGAAAAAAATATAGAAAAATGTAAAATGGTCCATTTCGAGCAATTAAATATGGAAAAGTATGTAAATGATGATAGATGATCTTAAAATGCAAAGAATATGAGGGCAAAATGATGGCTAAATATATGCAAATATGACGCATGTCATTCACCACCGACCACACCGTTGCCACGCATAGGACTGCAATGGTCATCGCTTATCTCATCAGCGATGAGCACGGCAACAGCACCTCTGTGAGCACAGGAGGAGCACTATAGCTTGGTAGTTAATTTAATGATAGTAATTAGTTAGAGTTAACAGTGTTCATTAGTTTTAATTAATTACCCATCAACATGTGGGCCTAGATTATTAAAAATCTAATTAAAGCTAGTTTAAAGCCATGAGTCACTAACATGCGAGCCCTTCACTACGTCTGGGTCCATGTGTTAGTTACATGTTCCTTTTCTTTGAAGAAAATAATTCAAAAGAAAATTAAAACCCTATTGGCCCCACCTGTCAACCTCTAGTATATTTTTGAATAAAGAAATTAAATTAAATTTCTCAGGCCTAATTGTCAGTGAGAAACACCACCTCCCCTCTATTTATTTTTAGGATTTTATCTGAAATTAAATTTTGGAAGGTCTATTCTCACTCATTTTAAATCCAACTTAAATGAAACTTATTTGTAAATTCATCTAATTTCAAGATCTTTCTAAGAAAAGTGAAACCATGAATTTTTAGAGTTCATGTAGATTTATTTGCATGATCATGTATTTATTTGTTTCTTGTCACAATTGCCTGAATAGATTACGAAGACCTAGAAAAGCCGCAGTTTGAGCCTAGCCAGGACCACCAAGACTAGCAAGCTTTGTGAGCAAGATGAGTTAATATTTTGATCATGTTGCACCTACTTTTTGATTGCAAGTTATGTTTATTTAAATTATTAAATTGCATTCATTATTTTATTATACAAATTATATTCATATTAATTAAGCCATAGTTAAGTCCCTATTAATAATTGAGATGTTACACCCCACTCCTTGGCTTTCGATATAAATCCTTGTCACCCTATAATTAACGGCGAATATACTAGATATAAGTCCATAACTAAGTGTCATTCTTAGTTTTACTTAGATACTAGGGGGCATTAATTTGCCCGGACATTATTTCAAACATGAAAACTTGGTTTAGGCAACAAGTGGAGGGAAGTGGCAAATAGATATTTTGGATCCCAAAACTATCAACTTGATTAAATAACTAGGTAGATAGTAAGTGGGCTGGTGCGGATGGAGCACGAGAGTATGGCTTGTGATAGAACAGTCCAGATAACCCTAAGGACTGAATCTTTATGATAACCTCCTAATGTAAAGAAATGCAACCGTAAGTCTATAATGAGAATGACCTGACTAATTAATTTGCATCGACCCAGTATGGGTTGCGCCATTTGGTGGAACATGTGTCGTGTCACTGGATGTAAGCATAAGGTAACGGGGCAGCAAGCCATGAGGCGCTGCTGTGTGTCGTGGAGGAGCAGTATAGAAGCATTAACTAGCAGTTAAGAGAATATAGTGTTGGATTAATCAATCTTAAGATATACTAGAATATTCTTAGGTGCCACCAACCGGTCTTAAACAATATTTATGTGGGGTCCTTCGACTTGAGACCGTCATGAATTCCTATATGCGTAATTGTTCATTTAGGAGCTGAAAAATGCTGTTCTATTATTGGATAGACATAAAGGTGGCTGTTGCTAACAAGGGTGGTAGAGGAGAGATGGCAGCTGCAGCCTCCATGGTGTGGCGGCTGAGGAGTTCAACTAACGGCTTAGTGATGATCAACAAGTCAAGGCAGAGGGGATGATGCAGACACCTTGGGCAGAGGGGATAATTACAGTGCATATATATAAGTTGGATGAGGTTTCCATCTATCTTTATCTAAGCCATACAATTTAGATCATCAATCCACGTCATCACTAACACCTCGGATGATCGGACGGACCTTTGAGAGCCCGTCCGACAGGTCTCGTGCTGCCCAAAGTTGTACAGTCTATATCTCTTTTGAAGAGTAAGAAAGTTTGGTAGGGCTGGGACTGGTGCAAGTCCTCTTAAGAGGAAGGAATCTCGTCATGGTTAGTTGCCATGGCCATTGGGTTGGACTCGTCGGGATTTATCTCACAACACTCTGTACTACTACTCAGGACAAGACACACGCTCCTTAGCTTTATGTAAGAATAGGAAGATATATATGTTAATGTCCACTCTCGTTTGGCAATTTGTTTTTATTATCTTCCTTGAGATGAGCATCAATTCTTTTGAGCTTAGCAAATAATGTATCCAGCCTATTTTTTCAAGCATGAAATTAATGTATGAAAGTGATTTAATTGGCAAATTAATCCTCAAGCTTGAATTAATGAATTGAGTTGCAGATGCACCCTGGCCACACACACAAGGTACAGACAAGCTAGCTTTCGTCGTCCACGGATAGATCGATATGCTAACTATTGTACATCGTTGTTGTGATACAGGTAGGCAACACTAGCACGAATTAAAAAATTCTACCGTGTAAACTACGAAGCCATGCGAGCAAGAGATCGTAAATCGTTACCACTAGACGCGCAGTGCAACGCAAGTAGAGTTGAAGCAGCCGATTCAACGAAGAGCGCGTCGGTGTAGGCGAAGGTAGTCGATCGTCCTCCGGCCAACCATCTCCTCCTTACGATCTTCCCGGCCAGTGCCACAGTCGTAGCAGTGCCTCTACCGAGGTCCACATGTTCAGGAAGGGAACACCGTGCGTCGGTATGCTAGCACCAGCGCGCACGGCAGGGGTTATGAGAGGTGGCAGCTAGGGATTTTTTGGATGTCGCCCTCAGCCCTCCGCACCTCTCATTATATAGCCTCCAATCGGATCCTTATCCGATACGAGTGGAGATTAAATTCAACTCGGAAACTATCATCCAGGCTCTTATCATTCTAGCCTATTAAGTGTGTGACCCTGTAGATTCATGTACATTTGGTCATGAGCCGAAAATTCCTTTTCGGTGCATAGGTCTGTAGCGGTCCCTAACAGGACATAACGACCCCCAAATATACATAAAGATCATATCGAATGAACCTATATAATACTTATATGTCGATCTCTTTGCCTCACGATACTAGATCGAACTCAAGGCAAGAAGCGTGCCATCCTATGATAGCTCGATTTTTTACTTGAACCTGTGATGGATTACTCAGTTGTGATTGACTCTTCAACCACATTCGCTATAGTCATGCGCTTTCTTAATCCAACCACATCGAGAGGCCTAGAGATATATCTCCTGTTATATAGGAGGGGCAAATTCCATCTTGATCGCTCATATTCCTTCGCATGTTTCATAGTAAACCCGAAAGTTACCTTTATGACCATCTAGTCATGAAGTAGTATTTGGTAACCCCTAAGTAAACTATTACACATGTAGAAAATAATGACGATCTTAGGTCTAAGGATCTTACATACACTATATATGAGACCAACAGATGACACTTAAGAATATAACAATTCCCGCAGTGCCTCATGGTGGATCAATCCAATATCATGTTCTCTAACATGTATCCACATTATTGATTTGATATCACATATCCGTGATCCGTGAAATATGATCATCAATCAATACATGTGCAGATCTGTAAATCATAATTGTCATACGTAATGATATAAGATCAGAGGTAGTTTAGAATAATATCAAAAACATAAATAAAGAGTTTCACGAACAAGCCATATACTTGTTGATCAATATGAAAGATATTTATTCAAAGGATAAAATAATATATTATTCAAAAAATTATAAATATAGAAGTGATACAATCATCTCCATAATTGCCTCTAGAACATATCACTAATAATCGTATATATCATACATTGGGTTTTTGGACTGAGATGGATGTCAGAGTCAATTCTGATGTGCAAATTGTACATATATTATACATTGGGTTTTTGGACTGAGATGGATGTCAGAGTCAATTCTGATGTGCAAATCGTACGTACATATGTACGTCCTTGGTGCATGCGTGCGTAACGCATGACTAGCAACGAGTTTGGAAATTTCAAAAGTGAAAAAAAAAAGAAAAACATGTTGGTAAAGAGTAGACATGCTTAGACTTTTGGGGTTCTGGACGGTGTTTGGACTTTTGGCGGTCCGTATCGATTGCAAATAATTCATTATTAATATTATCAACTACAAGAGTTAGTTCTTGCTCTTCCTTTGGGATTGTCAACACTCACCAGGAAATTATTCTTATGAACTCAGCAGAATGTTATGACATGTATACCAGTTACTCGTCATACCTGCATTACTTGCATGTGTGTAGATAACTTATTTTAAATTCATTGCAGCAACAAAAATAATGTTGTATCGAATGCAGAACTCCAGAAAAATAGTTTGAATATTGTTTGGGTGCATTTTTGTGGATATCCCTTATTGATCTTTTGATGGAAGGGCATCTTTTTTTTTTTTAATAAGTTGTTCTGTGCTAGCCATTTCTCTTTTATTAACTTCCAGGTCATACTTAGTAATCTGATATGCACGCTTTTGAAATCTATGATCTTCTGACTTTGCTATGCAATCAGCTTATTATCTCCTGCATTCTTCTGCCAGGTTTCCCTATACTTGGGATAGAATGGCAGAAAATGGAAAATCCTGATCTCCGTAAGGCAATGGGAATGAAATCTGATCAAAAGGGTGTTCGTGTCAGAAGGGTCGAGCCAACTGCTCCTGAATCGGGATGCCTGCAACCTTCTGATATTATACTTAGCTTTGATGGTATTGACATTGCCAATGATGGTACAGGTTAGTCATAGCTTCAGACACCTGCCGATGTTATTTCCACTATTTTGGTCATGGAGCTTGTCTGCCATGGCCAATTGTTCCTGTAATATTTTTGATCATGCATTCCTGGTCACTCTATTGCATTTGTGAGACATTTTATTTGCTTTAGCTGCTACAAATGCCCATTCTAGATTTTATGCCTCTTTCCAATCAATAGTTTGGGCTTGGAAGTATTCATTCTAAGCGAGGCAATTGATTGGATATTTCTCATGATTTGATCATAAAGAAGTAAAGAACACCATTCTGTGTGCACATATTTTGTGCTAAAAATCTGTTCCACGTCTGTAGTACTAACCATCTGTCCATCTGTTATCACTAGTTCTCCAATTGTTTTTTCTGTAATGTAGTCACTGAAAGACTTGGGAGCTTATGTGAATTTCCCATTTCTATGGCGTGCTTCCAGTTAAATATCCTGATTATGGTGATCCGCACTTTTGTTTGTGTCTATACTCAAATACACACTTGCAGTGCTTGACTATATTACCATGTTTAACTCCAAAAATACACACGTGTTGGAAATTTCAAAAGTGAAAAAAAAAAGAAAAACATGTTGGTAAAGAGTAGACATGCTTAGACTTTTGGGGTTCTGGACGGTGTTTGGACTTTTGGCAGTCCGTATCCGTTTTCAGGACACAGAAAAGTCCTGACGCAGAAACGATGTTTGGACTTTTGGTACACGCTGCGTTTTTTTTTGGAATTTTTGGGGTCCTGACGCTCCATGCGTGGCCTCTATTTAAAGGCCCAGCAGCCTGGCCTACAGCATGCCTGCTCCAATCTACTAATTCTAATCCAGAGCTCCTCTCGTCTTGACCGGAGGTGATCCGGGCATCTACACTAGTGTTTCTTAATTATGTATATGTGTATATGCATATGTATGTATATGTGTATATGTATGTATACGTATACATATATGTATATTGTCCTTAATTAGCCGTACTAATTAAAGCTGTTTCCTAACAATTAATGCTTTCATAGCAGTAGTATATGGTATTGTCTTTAGCCGTATATACGTAGGCGACGTATGTTATCTGCCGGCCAGTAATTAATTGATACATATAAACGCATGCATGCAGTCGAAGAAGAGATTAGTTACCATGGAGCACCAGAAGGAGAACCCTAAGCGGCCGTCGGTGAAGGTCGAAGACAGCAAATGGACTGAATACTTCATCGACCTCCGCCCTTTGCCTTTGCCTTGCTCTTACCAGGTATATATATATAACTACTCTTATTTGTTCATGTGTGTGTGTTAATTAAATCTGCTTTGTTTCTTTAATTTATTTGTTCACGTTTAATTATTCTATGCAATAAACCAAAATTAAGCCCGAGACGACGATCAAGGAGAGGCGGGACGAGCTCGTGCGCAAAGTTGGCTGCATGATCCAGGAGTACACAAGCGGGAAAGCAGGATATTTGCTGGAGGGGATGAAGACTGTTGATGCCCTAGAACGCCTTGGTGTTGGCTACCATTTTGAGCAAGAGATCGCCATGTTTATGGACCTTCTCAACAGCACGCCGGTTAGGGACGGTGACTTGTGTGCAGTCGCCCTCCGGTTCCGCCTGCTGAGGCAGCACCGCTACGACGTTCCATGCGGTACGAAGTGTTAATGGCATTATATTACATGACAATCTAAAACTATATTTAACTGTTCGAAATGTCCTTACCATTGCTGGCAGAGGTATTCGAGAGTTTCAAGGATGAGAAGGGAGAGTTCAAGGAGGCCCTGCGATCTGACGTCGATGTCCTGCTGAGCCTGTACGAGGCCGCTCACCTCCTCAAATGCGACGAAGACGTCCTCAGCAGCGCCATCGTCTTCACCAGGGACTGCCTCTCCTCCCTGGTCAGAGGCGGACAGCTACCTGAGCCCGTCTTGCAGAAAGTGCAGGACGCTCTGGCTTCGCCGACGCACCGGAGAATAAAGAGGCTCGAGGCCAAGCTCTACATGCCCATCTACGAGAGTGACAAGGATTGCAACCAGGAGATACTTGAGCTTGCTAAGCTGGACTTTCACATCCTGCAGCTGATGCACCGTGATGAGGTCAAGAGGATCTCACTGTGAGTACTAATCTCATTTTTGCCAGTACTCAACTAATCTCCATTTCGCAAGTAATCATACTAGCTTGTTGCATATATGTGCCGTATACATGCATGCACCTGCGTGGCAGCATTCTACATATATACAGAAATGGGAAAACTAAGCACGTATGTCAAATTTGAACAAGTCTTATTTATTCTCATGGCATACTCTTCTGTTGATGATGAATTCGTTCCCTTTAATTGCTAAATTAGGTGGTATAAAGACCTTAATCCTCGGAGCACGCTGGGTCAATACGTACGTGAACGGCCAGTGGAGTGCTACTTTTGGGCACTTGGTGTTATGTACGAGCCACAGTATGCCAAGGCACGGATGATGTTTGCAAAAC
This sequence comes from Melocanna baccifera, assembly GCA_036346265.1. NCBI lineage: Eukaryota > Viridiplantae > Streptophyta > Magnoliopsida > Poales > Poaceae > Melocanna > Melocanna baccifera. Next base: position 36,915,838 of record CM070685.1, read on the forward strand.
TTATCAAGATGTTGTCAATTTTCGACGATACATTTGATTCATATGGCACCATGGACGAGCTTCCTGAGTTCAACCAAGCGGTCCAACGGTAAGACATCTTGGATTTTATTGCTAAACTTGAGGATCCATCAGATGCATGGTCGCTCCAGCTATAAGTTGTTTTATGCAAGGTTGTATCTTGTTGATCTTACTATCCTATTATCTCATCAGATCTTGCCAATCCTAATCCTACATAGGATCAAAATTGTGAATAATAGTCAAGATCTAACGATTTGTAGACAAATCAATAAATTCCTACTTGACTTGTCAATGATATTCCAGGTGGGACATAGAAGGTGCCAAACACGTAGGGGAGTGCTACGGGTACCTAATGTCCCATCTTTCCAAGACACTGGAAGAATTTGTGGCTGACGGTGCTTCACCCTATGGAATTGAATGTATTAAGGAGGGTGTAAGTAAAGTACGTACTAGTTCCCCAATTATTTCTTTCATGTTAATTACCAAAAAAAATGTAGATCAAGGAGGCGTCCAAGTGCATGTTGCAAGAGGTGATATGGAGGGAAGAGGGGTATTACCTACCCCCCTTGCGTGACCATCTCAAGGTCACTATGGTAACCACCTTGTACTGGCCACTGGCGTGCGTAGCCTTTGTTGGAATGGACGCAGGCGACGACGTCTACACCTGGGCGCGCTCGTTTCCTAAGATTATACAGAATGCAGCAGTGATATGCCGCCTAATGGACGATGTTGCTGGCAATGAGGTGACACATGCAAACACATACATAGATCATCCACGCATTTTTAAAAGATGATATCCATCTATCCATCTATAATAATGTGCATGCATGGTCAGTGTGAGAAAGAAAGGAGCAAGGTCGCTACTGTGGTGGACTGCTACGTGAAGGAGCACAAGGTGACGGTGCAGCAGGCCAAGGAGGCGCTGCTGCGCTTGAACGAGGAGAAGTGGAGGAGCATCAACCAGGAGTTCCTCAGCAAGACGCCCATGATACCGGCTGCGGTGCTGGCATGCGTCGTGAACCTCGTGCGCTTTATGGAATGCATGTACAAGAACCAGGACGGCTACACCCACACCGAAGAAGCAGCAGACCCTATACACAAGCTGCTCAACGAAAGCGTCTACCAGTAATTAATAAGCTTTAACTATTGCCTGCTTGCTGGGTTAAGTTGCTGGAGATATACGTGTGTACGTATATATATAGAATGCACGTGCTAGCTATATATATACTACGTGTGTACGCACGTAGCATGCACGCGGGCACGTGTAATAAATAAACCTCGCTTGATGTTGCAAGTGTCAGTGATATATTATATCATGGAGATGAGTGTATCACTTTTTATTTTTACGAACTATTTGAATAAAAAGATGTTCTGTTCCTTGGACAGTTATCATTTATGTTGATTGGCAGGCATGTGACTTGTCCACGAGACTCTTTATTTAAATTATGATGTTTTTTCTAAATGATTGCTGGTTTAATATCATTAAGTGGGACACCTATGATTCATAGATCAGCACATGTGTTGATTGATGATCATGTATATTTCATAGATCATAGATGTGAAATATCAAATCCATAATTTGAACACATGTTAGAGAACATAGTGTTGGATTGACCAACCTTGAGACATATATACTAGAATATTCTTAGGTGCCAACAGCCGGTCTTAAACAATGTTTATGTAGGGTCCTTTGACTTGAGACCGTCATGATTTCATGTTTGCGTAATTGTTCACTTAGAGGCTGCCAAATGCTATTCCGTAATTAGATTGGGAGGTATTAAAAAGAACCTAAGACAACTCAAGAAGAGAGAACAGGACTCACACAATAGCAAAGTAGGGTTCCTTGAACAAATTGAGAGAGAAGTTGGGGGTCTCGTGAAGCACCTCCACTTGTAACGCTCCTTGTGCACTAATTTTGTTATCGTACGTTTTGATTTTTTTGTAAAGTTTTTCTAGTTAAATTTTTTCCAAGTGGTATTAAAGCTACTCCGAGTTGATTGGATTGCTATGACAGCATGGCCACTAATGCATGTACAAGAAGCTGGACGGCTACACCCACACCGCAGAAACGACCACTACTATAGAAAATCGTATCACAGACGGTTTAAAAACGTCATCACAGACGGTTTTTCTGAACCGTCTGAATTTATGGGTTAGTGATAACCGAAGGTTATCACTGATGGTTTTCAAACCGTTTGTGGAGTAAATAACACAGACGGTTTGTAACTAAAAATCGTCTGTGATAGCTATCATCGCAGACGGTTTGTAAGGAAAAACTGTCTGTGATATAGGCATATCACAGACGATTTTTAACAAAAAAATCGTCTATGATATATCAATATCACAGATGGTTTGGAACCAAAAACACTACTAGGATATCAAATCAACAATTTAGATATATGTTAGATAATATAGTGTTAGATTGACCAACCTTAAGACACTACTGGGATATTTTTAGGTGCCACCAGCTGGTCTTAAACAATGTTTATGTGAGCTCCTTCAACTTGAGACCGTCATGATTTCCTATATGCGTAATTATTCATTTAAAGGCTGTCAAACACTACTCCATAATTGGGTAGTTATAAAGGTGGTCGTTGGTGACGAGGGTGGAAGAGGAGAGATGGTGGCGACGGTCTTCATGGTGTGGCCATGTGGTGGTTGAGGAGTTAGGCTGACGGCACAATGATGATCAATAGGTTGAGGCAGAGGGGACAACATGGATAGCATGGGCAGAGTGGCACTGGAGTAGCAGAACACCTGCAGTAGTGGGCAGGGGTGAAAACGGATCGGATATTTTCCGACCGATCGACCGCCGAATCCGAGTCGGATCGGATTTAGATAGTCATATTCGGATAATTATCGGATTCGGAGTCAGATTCGGATAGTTATTTTCGGATACGGATTCGGATTCGGAAAAGAACTATCCGACGGATACGGATATATCCGAAATTTTATCGGATAATATCCGGATATATTTCTCGGATAATATCCGAATATATCCCTTTAGTCCCAGACTCCCGTTCAAACTTCTATCTAAATCTTCAACCACTGTAGTCTACACTCTACACTCTACAGGCTACAGCACTACTCGTCTACTCCATTTATGACTTGACATCACACCAGTGACCAGTCCACTAGTACTCAGTACTCTAATCTCTAGTCTCTACCAGACCTACGGTCTACCACCACTCCACCAGTATGGGCGACATGTCCAGTCCCTTCGTGAACCGAGATTCGAGAATGGAAAGGCAGAGAGAAGATTTCAGATTTGGGCGCTCCGGGTCAGGCGGGAGAGGCGGAGCCGAGAGGCGGTCAGGCGGACTGGCGGACCATCCGCTCGCTCGCCCGCGGTACCTTGGGCTCGCCGCTCCTCCCCGTTCACCGACCCGCGGCTCCTCCCCGCTTCCCAGTCCGCCGCTCCTCCCCACTCGCCGACCCGCGGCTCCTCCGCCGCTCCTCCCCGCTCGCCGACCCGCTTCCCAGTCCCCCGCCGCTCCTCCCCGCTCGTCGACCCGCTTCCCAGTCCGTCGCTCCTCCCCGCTCGCTGACCCGCTTCCCAGTTCGCCACTCCTCCCCGCTCGCTGACCCACGGCTCCTCCCCGCTCGCCGACCCGCTTCCCAGTCCTCCGCCGCTCCTCCCCGCTCGCCGACCCGCAGCTCGCCAGTCCGCCATCGCCAGTCGCCATAATCGGTAGTTGCGGTAGAGTGCCAAGCCTCCGTCTTAAATTGAGTAGCATGTTTTTTCGTTTGTGATCATGATGTTGCCGTTGTATTCGTACGACTGCTTGTGATTAGGGCCTACTTGTGATTGATGATTCATCGGATTGCAGGCTAACGTGGAGATTGTTGTGACGGAGGGGGAGCTCGGGGAGACGGTGGCGGCGACGGTGAACCAACTCGGCGCGACCACGCTCGTCGTCGGCCTCCACGACAAGAGTTTCCTCTACAGCTACAGGTATGTAATTCGATCAGCATAATCGCTCGATTTGTGCATTCAATTCAGACTTTGTCAAGAAGCTCTCTGTGCTCGTCTCTCAAATCGAGACTATAAGCTTGCAGTAAGTGGACTAGTATTCTAGTAGCTACCGTGGATGACAAGAGTTGCCTGAAGACTGCTTCTCTCTGAGTTGTATTCAGTTTACTATTCATCATTTGACAATAGAACAAAACACTGAGTTTCTTTCGTTTTGTCTGAACTTCTGCATTCCAGTTTTTCTTCAGAAGAGTTTATACTTAACAATGACACAATCAGTTTATACTTGTTTCTGTTTCAGATTGTACTAGCACAATGACACAAATGTTTACTTCTGAGTTCTGACTGTTTTGCACTTAAAGGATGGAGTCTGGAGCTTCCCTGATGTTGTTCTGACTGTTTTGCACAATGACTTAACAATTGCCACATGTTGTTCTCAACAGATTGTCAAAGGATGGAGTCTGGAGCTGGAAGTGCAAGTGCCAATATAAGTACATGCGCATCAGCTGCTGCAAATCATTGGTCCAAGCGTGTCTATACCAAGTAATAGTGCATTAGCAGCCGTGGCACTGGCAGAGCCAACAGCAGCGCCAAGAACTGAAGGTGAAGGTGATCCTGATGTTGTTTTCACTGGAGAGAATGAGCCATCTGAAAAAAACAAAAGAAGAGTACCTCTGGGGTTTGGGAGCACTACACCAAAGAATGCATTACAAAGACAGAATCAAATGGTGTTGTGAAGAAAGAGCTTTGGGCAAAATGCAAGAAATGCACATACAAAAGCCGAGCTGAGAGCACAAGAGGTACAAAAGCTTTTTGGAATCATTTGGCGAACAAGCATGCTATCAAGCAAGGTCAACAACTACTTAAGCTAGAAAAGGGTGAGCACAACAACACTACATCTGTTCAGACATACAGGTATGATCAAGCAGAAAGTATGAAGAAGTTCTATCTGTCACTTGTTATGCATGAATACCCCTTCAACATGGTTGAGCATGAGTACTTTGTTGACTTTATTAAGTCTTTGTGGCCTAGTTTTTCATTTAAGTCTCGCATAACAACTAGAAAAGAAATAGTGGATCTTTTCACAGAGGAAAAGCAAAAGTTATATGAACATTTTAAATTTGTTTCAAGTCGCTTTTCCACAACCATGGATATGTGGACATCGAATCAAAACAAAGGTTATATGTGCATCACGGTTCATTGGATTGATGACAATTGGCAAATGCAGAAAAGGATAGTTACATTCTTGCATGTGAAAGGTCACCACTCAGGGACAGTGCTAGGCAATGAGTTTGTTATGTGTATGATGAAAATGAACCTTGAAAAGAAATTACTTGCAATGACTTTGGACAATGCATCGGCTAATGATAAATGTGTCACAGAAGTTATCTCAACACTTAAGAAGCGTGCTCCCTTAATATATGATGGTGCCTTTTTTCATGTCAGATGTTTCTGTCATATATTAAATCTTGTTGCACAAGATGGTTTGAAAGTCATTGCAAAGTCAATTCATAATATTAGAGCTACCATTGTAATTGTGAAAAATTCTCCGTTGCAATGGGAGGAATTTAAGAAATGTGCATTAGAATGTGATTTAGATATTAAGAGGGGTCTTTCATTGGATGTTTCAACAAGGTGGAACTCAACATTTCAAATGTTGAAGCAAGCTGTGTACTATAGAAGGGCATTTGATAGACTATTGTTCTTAAATTCAAGAAAATATGAGAAGTGTGCTCCTTCAGATGCAGATTGGGACATGTCATTAGAGTTATGTAAGTGTTTGAAGACGTTTTATGAAGCTACTGAGATCTTTTCTGTAAGTACACATCCAACAGCAAATTTATTTTTTCAAAAATTCTGTGCAATCAAGCTGGCAATTACAAAATGGTGTTGTAGCTCTAATGAAGTTATTTCTGAAATGGCTAAGGTCATGAAAGTTAAATACGATAAGTATTGGGAAAAGTCCAATATAGCTCTTGCTATAGCATGCTTTCTTGATCCTAGATATAAGAAAAAGTTGGTAGAATATTATCTGAAGAAGATTTATGGGGAGGTTGTTGGTATGGTTGAGCTCAATACATTCACCGATGTCATAAGGCAACTATTTGAAGCTTACATCCCTACCACAAAAGAGATTTTAAATGCTACTGCTACTACTGTACCTAGAGTAGTTCCTCAGCCACATGGTGATGATCTTGATGACATTGACATGGATGATCATGATCTTGAAGAGTATTTGTATGATACAATTGTACCAACTCATGGTGAGAAGTCTGAATTGGATGTGTACATGAAAGAACCACCTGTACGATGGGTAAAGGCAGATGATAATGATAAGGAATTTGATATATTATCATGGTGGAGGACTCAACAAGGGACTTTTCCTATTCTCTCACGACTAGCTCGTGATGTATTAGCCATTCAAGTGTCAATTGTAGCTTCAAAGTCGGCTTTCAGTGGTGGTGGGCGTATCGTTGATCCATTTCGCAGTCGTTTAGATCCCGATGTGGTAGAAGCTCTAATTTGCACTAAGGATTGGACAATTGCGTCAAGAAGAGGTAATAAAATATTGTTCATTTCATTGTGTAATCCATTTGTTATTTACTAATGTTCTTTATCATTGTAATGCTTCAGATTCGAAAGTGAAGGTTGCCTCACTCATTGATGAGTTCACAGAGATGGACTATGAGGATGTTCAACCTTGTTTGGATGTAGATACAAATATGGCAGAGGTTCGTACAAATTATCTAGTGTACTAATAATGCCATTGTCCAATGTCCATTGTGGGTGTTAATTCAAATATTATTTGTAGGATCAAGATTCAGGATGATTCAGGATGTACTAGACTACAACTTCATGCCACATGGACTAGGTTCAAAGGAATTGTTTTGTAACAGCTTATGAGCTTAAGCTTTTTATGTGTTAGTATGAACTTATGTTATGTATAGTACCCACCCGTAATCTCTTATGAACCTATGTGTTTGATCTATACTTTCATCTTCTAGAAATGCAACTAGCATTTCCTATTTCTATCACGCCATCTTCTATATATGTTGTCGAATTGTTTTCATTCATGTTCTATACATGGAGTTTGTAGGATCCCCCATAAAGGAGTTTGTATGATATACCATGAGCTGTGGTATCTTCTCCCTTGCGCAAAACTGTAGCTTTTAGAACAGTAATCATCCGTATTATCCGACTATATTATCCATTTCCGAGTCGAATCTGTTATATATCCGTCCCGATGGTACCGTATTCGAAACTCCGAATATTCCGAATTCGTATTCGTATCCGGTCTTACCGTATCCGACTCCGAATCCGGGAAAAAATATGGGTTAGGATATGGTTTAAGCAATATCCGTCCGAATCCGATCCGTTTACACCCCTAGTAGTGGGGTGCCACAGACTTATTGTTTGTGGTGGCGATTTGCAAGAGAAGCGGTGGCTCTTCGAGCCCTAAGAAGATGATGGACCCATGGCAGTGGTGGAGGAGAGAAGAAAAAGAAAGGAAATGGAGCAACAACAATGACTTTATACTTAGAGTTGATAGGGACATGGCCAAAGTTGACGACATCATATTAGGGTGGCGGATCCCAACAGCTTGGGTGGAGGGAGGCGCAGGGCGGCGTGGCATCCATGCACAAGGAGAAATCAAGCCTAGATTGAGCCGACGAGTGCACTATTGCTAAGCCCCAAAGTCTCCAATCAACAGAGAATCAAGTCACAACCAATCGACTTTGGATCTACTGGTGATCTTCCTCTTGATTTCTCCACCCTCTCTAGCTTGCTCAGCTCGGCTTTTGAAGGGAAAGAGATAGTTGAGATTAGGGGAAGGGAAGCGATGCCACTGAACCGACTTCGCCCCCACCTACGCTTATCAAATGAAGAGATCTGGATCGTGGCCGGAGCGGCCGAATGACCGCCGCATCTCTCGTGAGACGGACAAGTGGAAACCAGCGAGAAATGGGGATCGGGATCCCTCTCTCCACGATGAGATTGAAGCCGAGCCTTATCCCTTCCTTTCCCTCCTCTTACACGTGGGCCCAAAGGAAATTTAGGGAAATTACATATTGTAGGTGTGAAATCCAAACACAAGTGAGGGGGTGGACGTCAGCCATCTTACGGGCCATCGTCCACGAGAGTAAAAATGACACAAGGATTTATACAGGTTCGGGGGTCTGAGAGGACTGCCCTACTCCTGTCGGTGAGACAATGGGGGTTCCCTCTGAGAAGGGAGCCCCCGAGGGCTCACCAGTTTCAATATACTTTCTTGTATTCTTTGTGAGCTTGAGTTACAAATAAAGGATATCTTAACTATTTATAGGCTCTAGGGCCTGTACAAATGACCGAAATACTCTATAGGGATTGACATTTTCTAGAATCTTATAGGTACCGCAGTTGCATGTAAATTACGTCTTGGGGTTGTGGCAAGCCCCCAAGGTTAACGAAAATTCTTGGGTCTTCTAGAATTCAGCAGGGCCTCTGGCTTGCCTCGAGTTTTAGCATTTGAGCCGTGACAATATCAGGGGGCTTACTCAAGGCAGTGTACCTAGTCTATAACGAAAGGCCATTTTAGGGCTCCTTCGGTTACAGGGCTGAGCCCCGCATTTCCTCTTCTGGCGCTGGGTGAGCGTGTCAACGGCCCAGTTGGCTGGCCCGACTCGTGCGCAAGGGGGACAAAAGGGGACGCCCTAGTCACTCCCCTACCTTCGTGCGCCGCCAGCCAACTGGGCAAAGAAGAGAAACAAGCGCCGGAGATGGAGGGTAGAAGGGGCAGGCTCGAGCTCTTTTCGGTGAGCTTTTGCACCTCCTAAGGCTCTGAGAACCGGCAGGCGAGCCTCCTCTGGCCCAGTGGGTGTCTCCTAGCCATGGCTATGAAGATAGAAGGGGCATGGCCATGGAGGACAGCCGACACAGGTAGATGGAGCTTGAGCTCAAATCCATGTCGCTCGAGCGGAGAGGCGCGCGAAGTCCTGGGAATGGTAAGCTTCTGATTCCCCTTTTAATTCCAGTTTTTTATTCTCTTTGGTATAAGGGTTTGAGCTTGAGGCTTCTCATGGGAACCGACATGCAGCCACACGCTATGTCTAGACATAAGGGCGTAGCGGCAAGTGAAGAGAGGGTGGATGCCGCCAAAGGTCAGCCTCGGCGACAGGCGAGCAGGAGTGAAGCGAGAGTGGGTCCGGCCTGTGACGAGCAGGAAGATGTTGATGGGGGTAGTACTGCATAGTCGTGAACCAGATGAGCTCCAGTGAGGTGAGCCCATGGTTTTCAGTCTCTCGGTCCTTTATTCTTCCTTCATGTTTTTCTTTCCCTTTCTCTTGCTCTCGCCATGAAGCACCTTGTCTGCTGAGCCACCGAGCTTTGGCAACCTAGTCATGCCAAGGGGACGACTACCAAAGGGCAGGGCCGGTAGTTGCCGGGGCGTGAGTTGGGGCATGCTGAAAGCAGTGGTGGACTCAGAATCAAAATTTAGGGGGTTAATAGGACTTGTTCATCGATTTATCCGAATAATTTAGCTTCGAAGTTCAAACACCTATTTACAACTAGCGAGATCAAGAGTCGAGCCATGCAGATTGTAGAGATAGTAGAAGTAGCCACCACGCGTCACACTCATATTACTACATATATATGGCGAAGCGATCGAGCGTACGAACGTACGTGGGAGCAGCAGTAGCCTGCATGCGTGTAGGCAGCACGTAAAGCACGGCCGGGCCATTCTTTTCTACAGCTGCTCCTCTGCACGGCTCATCATTGCGGTGTCTTGCTATCGCCTCGTGACTTCATCGAGCATGACCGCACGTTCCACGATACACAAGAACAGGTGAGCTACATTAGTGTGGCATCGAAGGAGCAAGCTCGACTTCATCGAGCATGACCAGACGCAAATGCCACCGAGGCTAAGACGTTTGTAGTGCTCATGTGCTCCTCTTGACATTGAAGCTTAGCAACCTCGCCTAGTTTTCACATTCCGTTACCAACAAAATTTGCTTCTTTTCCCGCAGTGATGCAAACATAGAGTAGATAGCAGATGGCGCTGATATGTGTTGCTTTGCCTGGATATTCGGTCCCATGGTTGAAGTAGTTGTGCACTTCTAGTTCTTTCACATCGTAGTACTACTAGTTAGATGCATCAGTGTTTAACAAATATAGCTACACACTTATTTTTTTTCGAAAACAGAGTTCTAACAACAGTAGCAAAACATTACAAAAGCTGGAACGGCTCGCCGCCTCCAGAGAAGGAAAAACACAAACTTCATTTTTTACTTTTACCTCTCAGACTACGCAAACTGCTATAGCATTAACGAAAGCAAAAAGCAAAAATCTGAAGTCTGGAAATTGCTTATTACAGAGGAGCTCCACACAATACCAAAACACGGACTTCAGCACAACAGGAACAAAGCTGAACTAATCCGTCAGTCTTCTCGCCATTGGCGCCCACCCTTGCGTTCGGTTAAATGCATCCCTCGCTACCGGGAGTTAGGGGAGCGGCCGGCGTAGAGGGGGCGCCAGCCCTACCTGACCCCCCAGTGGGTCCGCCGCTGGCTGAAAGGACTACCACCATGGATCCGGCGGCTGAGGCCAGTGCACGCCGAAGGGACGACTGCCATGGCGCAAGGACGGCCAGTGCCAGTGCCGTGGCGCGCTTCGTCAGGGTCGGAGTGCGTCGAGGGATGTAACATCCTGAAATTTAGAGCAAGCAAAATCCTGAAGAATTTTTTTTAAAAAAAAACTTTTTATTTGCACTTCGCTGGTATTCAAAATTCTCTTACAATTTTAATTGAGTTTTCCAAAATGTATTATGTAAAGTGGAGCGTAACTCCCAACTAAAAACAATAAAAATAAAAGAAGTATAGCAGATACGAAATAATGTAAAAATACAATATATGAAATCATATGAAAGTTAGTAGAGCAGATAAACTGAAAAGCAAAGTGATGTTGAAAATCACAACAATTGAACCAAGACTTCGAGTACGAAACCTAATCATAAAGATAAAATCAAAACATAGAAAATACCGTTTATCACTTTGTTATGAATTAATTTCATGCCCAATTGGAAAGATCAATTTTGTAATTTTCTCATTGGGCAGTCTCTTCTTTCTCCCATTCCTCTCTCTGTATTTTTACCCACTTACACGCGGGCCCCACTTCCTCCCTTCTCTCTCCTCCGTTTTCCCCCACTGTCCAATGGACACAGCGCCTACCCTCTTCTTCTGATTCTTTTCCCCGCTCCCACTCCTTTCCCCTCTCTACCAGGTGGACCGGCGCTCCTCTTTTTCCCTCAGCGCCCCCATCAGTCGGCCTCACCTCTCTCTTCCTCGCTCGGTCTCCCTTGCGCGAGCGCTCACCTGCCCCGCTCTGTCATTTCTTCCTTCTTTCACCCATACCCTACCATTGCCTCCCCATGCCTTCGCCCATTTCGGTCGTAATCCGAGGCCACGCCGCGCACATCAGCCACAGCGCCCCGACCTCCCTCCCCTGGCTATAAGAAGCTTCCCTCCCCCGAGCTCGCTGTCTCCCCTTGCGCCTTCCCTCTCCCCCTACTGCTCCCCCTTGCCAGTGCGCGCTTTGCCCCGCCACCACCACTCCCGGCCGCTCCGGTGGCGATCTCCCCTCTCCACGCACGTCACGGCGTGCCTCTCCCTCCTAGGAACATCCTCCGGCGGGCGATTAAGATTTCTCCGAAGCACAAGCGTCGCACAGCCATTTTCCCGATTCCAACCGCCGGCACCCCCACCTCGGCCATCTCCTCTACGAGGCGCCCCGGCTCGATTCCTTCCGGTGGAAGCATCTTGGAGGTTCCCTCTAGCCTCCCCAACTGATGCCCGGTCCTCTCGTTGCTCGAGTGTCTCCCTCCATGTGAACCTCACCTCGCCGCCGCAAGTTCATGGTGCTGGCCCACCTCGAACCCCCTCCAGTTCGACCAGCAGCTCGGTGAGTATCCCTCCACCTCCTACATGCTCGTGCTCACCCTCATCTCCCCTTTCTTTCTTCTCCAGTCGCTATCACCCTTGAGCCCCGCTCTGGCCACCGAGAACCACTCCCGAGCCACTCTTGCACCTCCAGGAGCTGCGTAGCCTCCGCGTCAAGCTCCCCTGTCATGCCGGGGTCCCGTTGTGCAGCTCGCCAGCACCTCCCCGGCTGCTCCCCACCGGCAACGCCGCCGTTGCAGTACGCCGAACCCCGCCCCCATCTGTTTTAGCCGACTGCACCCAATTCCCTTGCCATTCTCTGTCTGGGCCGAACACTCTCCCCCCTCTGTATTTCTTTGTTGATGATTTAGAGGTATGTCATGTGGGCTCATCTTGTTAAGGGACAGATTCAAATAAGTACGAGCTCAAGCAAAAGTATAAATGGCACACAATCTAGATTTTATATATATATATATATATATATATATATATATATATATGTGCATATCTTTCACATAACAGTAACAAAGATTCATACAAAGAAATGGAATTCTAATCTGGATTAACTGCATTCCGACAAAGATTGATATATGAATCCCCATTTGAAAGATAGCTAAAGCAAGAGCATGTATGGTCTATTCCCCCAAATAGCAAACATATGTCATGGATTCAAAAAGTGTAAATGCACTATTAGTTGAAGAATTATAAAAGTGAGCTTTGTTTACACATTATGTAAACTATAAGTAATCGAAAATCTAAATGTCATGAAAACTCTTTTAAATAGTATCTAATGCCAATAATTAGCATGATCTCAAATAAGAATATATTGGCCAATACTCTAGTTTTTGATATATTTATATATGATGAGTAAAAGGAATAAATTGTTAAGGATCAAATGAAGTTCTAATGAAATGACATTATTGGGGGAGCAAATCTTGAATGGTTGCATGTTCACAAGATTTGGTAAATGGTCCAAAACAATAAGATGTATTTTGCCATTAACCTTGAATACAAGGATGTGATTATGGAATTAGATAAAGAGGCTTGTGCAGGTTAAACTAATTTCCACTTTGGTTATCTTGGTGCCATATACAAGATTAGTAAGTTAACATAAAAATCGAGGGTGATCCATCTTTCAATTGGCAGGATGTTGAGGAGTTGATAAATTGAAATGTTTTTAAGGTTAAACCGTGCACAAATTTTATACTAACAAATAGTATGTATTGATATGGAAATGCACGAATAAAGAGTTAATACAAAATAGTACAAGAGAAAGTAAACATGCAAATAAGCATAGGTCACTGAAATTTTATGTAATTAGAGATTAGTTAGAAAACTATTGTGGTCGACATAAGTTCACATGAAGTAAAAATAAGCAAGAATGAATAATGGCCAAGGTAGGCTAGCAAATTAAAATGGAAATGTTCATTCTAAATCAATAATCTTTTCATAGGGAAGTAGTAGAGCTTACATAAGAAGTAACTAGCATATAGTTTAAAATCTCATATGTCATTCAATGGTCCTATACAAGTTTAAACTCCTATCATTAGCATATTGCCAAAGACTAAGATCCCGAGGGAGATTTTAGCTAAAGATGATAGTTAAAATATAAAGTTTGGTCTACAAGGGTAGGTCCTAACTAAAACTAAAATCATGAAAGATAATAAATGTGAATATATGAATACAAGCATCAATGACCCTCAACTCTCCGAGCATCGTAAACTAAATACCATACCAAAGTACCACTTCGTACGTCTAATAAAAGAAACCCATGGGTCATTAATCGTTAAAAATGACCTCGTTAACCTACACCTTAGTAAACAAGTTAATATTAGGTCCGCATAAAACAATACGTCTCTGATTACTAGAAATATGAATCATAATACCAACTTGATAAATCAACAATCATGTGCATTGTGCATACAACACATACCTTAAATCGTAAAATGTTAACCGCGACAAAACACTGTCCCGCTGAATTCATACCCCTGTCAATAGGTATATCCTAACTCATGGAACTTCCTTGATAAATATAAAAAATTATTAAAGAAATTATTAAATAAAATAAATCAAACCATTATATTCTACAATCGGCTATGCCTAGCCATCCTTGAATCTAAAGCGGAAAGTTCCAGCAAATGCTCCTCCCGTCATAATATTTCCTTTTCCTTTTCGCCATCATCACTCCATTCCAACCCTGATAACTCCGTCAACTCTTTGCATCCAATCAATCCAACCCTAAAAGCCACCTTTAACTCATAATAAAGCTTCAGTTGAGTTTATTTGGATTTTCTTGGATCTTTTGAGTTATTTGCATTCTATTGCTTAGCGCGTAATTAGAGATTGGAATCCTGGAAGATCAGTGGATCCAGCGAGACCAGAATCTAGAAGACGGTGAAGATCAAAAGCTCGAGATGAGCAAACGAGAAAGCTTTGAGTAAGCTCAGGACTACGGTAAACCGCGCCAAGCGAGTCAATACTTTGATCATTTTGAATACCCATTTTGCAAATTATTTATATTCAAATTATCAAATGCATGCTGTTAATTTATGTGATACCTTATGTTGGATTTCATACTTTAGCTAGCTGCCCTTTTAACAAGTGCTACTATTATACCTTACCGGCACATTTATATTATGAACATTGTTATCCCTAGGAAAACTTTATAAACATAATTGTTTCAGAAATTAGTTACGTTTATAATTTACGATCTAGCAATGCTTAGTTTCCGGGGGTGTTGAGAATGCCCCAATCTCATATGCAAATGCAAAGAGCAAGTTTTGGGAAAAGTTGTGGTTGGCAATGGTTGGGGTAAGTTTAAAATGTTTATTTTATGCTCCCAAAAATCCTCAAAATTTCTTATATGGTTGGGCGGCTGGTTCAGGGGTGTGGTGCACTGGGTGCACGAGAGTGGGGTTTGTGGTAGAACCGCCCAGATAATAGAAGGACCGAATCGGGTCATGACCTCCCATTGTAAAACAGTACAACCACAAGTCTGCAAAGTGCAACTTGGCTAAGTAAATCCTACCGAACTTCGGACTCATCTCACAAACTGGGGGAAAGAAGGCCAAGGCCTGGGTGGCTAAAGGGACACCAAGTGAAGGGTGAATTGTTTCTCTTATTTTACTAGCGTAGGGGAAGTGGAGCTCGAGGCGCTAATAAAAGAGCGATTAACATCCCGTGCAACATATGGGTCCCACCGCAAGTGGGGTAGACCCATAGGGTGAGATGAGACCCCGAGGCCAGGTAGTGTTGAAAGGTTACTGTGATGATCTACTCGACTGCATGACTAAGGAATCATGTGGGGCAATGAGCGGATTGTCTCTTGTGGTGAAAGTGTACAAACTCTGCAGAGTCAAAACTATTTGAATAGCCGTGCCCACGGTCAAGGGCGGGCATGGGAACTTAACTCTGATATAGTTCTGTTTCAAAACAATTTGTAAAAAGGTTGGGATCTAGAATGGGAAAATGAAGGACGACGGACTGTCCTGGTTTGTGTTGTCCTGGACGTCGTCCCAGTGGTAAGTTAAGCAGCTATAACGTTGAAAACTGGCTATATGGTGTAGGTGTCATGTAACGGTGGATGAGATCTGTACTTATTCTATCATCACAATTCTTGTCAAAAGCATTATGATTTAGTCCAAATGGCTAGGTCTAGGAATTTCTTATATTACATCTTAAGTCTTTTAAAACGCAACTTCCGGCAAAATAAAATAAACCCAAGCCTATCCTTTGTCAAGCCATTCATGTTATATAATTGCATTCTATGTGTTGGATCGCTGAGCACGGGGTTGAAGTGCTCACACTCGCTTGGTAAAGTTGTGGCAGGGCGCGAGGGCTTGCGCTGCGAAAGCATGCATGTGTGTTTTACTCCACCAGGACCCCTAGCGTTTGAAAAAAGAGTTCAGGGCCTTAGTGTTTGAGCTTAGTCTTTGGGCCTCAACTTGTGAATCTGCTCACATTTTCTAGGAGCAAGAACAATTCTTCACTCGAGATTGTCACTGAAATTGTAGGGCACGCCGAGGGGCATGGCATCCACTGCCAGGGCGTGGGGTGCTCGACTGAAGGGCATGAGGCGCACGTCTGCAGACCATGGGGCACTAGACCACATGGGCACACATCAGCAAGGCAAGATGTGCTGCAGCAGGGTGCTTCGGTGCTTGGACGTGCGGTAGCTCGGCTATAGGGTGCGGTGCGCTTGGACGTGCAGCTGCAGGGTGCTCGAGCATCGCTGGATTGACAAGCGTAGCTTGTATAGCTATTTTATCTTCTGACCTACAAGTTGGGCGAGCTACCCTTGCGGTCATGTGGTGGCAAACCTCCTATTTGCCTTCAGTGCCCTCTAAATCCTAAAGGAAGGTTTCCCATGGAGAGCTCACCAATTTGACCTTATGGCACCGTCGTGGCGTTAGGGCTCCAGCGAGCAAGACGTCGGACTTATAGATGCTAGCTAGGACGCGCAGCCATTGTTGAAGGGTGGAGGCGCAGCCACAGCGTTGTGCCAGTGAGGTCGGATGATGCACGCCTGTAGTTGGCTTTGGTGCTTTGGGGAGTTTGACACTTTGAGTGTGCGCATAATAGGCACTGAAGATCGGGTGAGCTGGACGCTAGCTGACAGAGCGTATGACGTCCGGGCGTGCAAGTCATGACAGCAGATGGGCCGCACTAGTAGTCAATCATGGAGAGTTGCAAGAGCTCCCCTAGCGACATGTGCTACAGCTCCCGCTGCCTCCACGACCGGAACGCCTCGGGTAGCGAGCCTCCGAGGTGATCTCGGAGTGCCTCCAAAGAGTAGTAATGCTTTCTGTAGACGCCGTAGCAGGGCTTGTGTATTAAGTGGTGTGACATCCTCACACGCTCCACCAGGTGCAGCATGGGCGCCGGGGCATGAAGGCATCATGCGCACAGGGCGTCAGGATGCCGGGGTGCCGAGGTGACAGGGCGTCAAGGTATGCGGAACACACGGACAACCAGGCGTCTAGACAAGCGGAGCGCATAGGGTGTCGGGGCACCAGAGCAAGGGCATCGAGATGACGGGGTGCCAGAGCGTCGAGGCACGGGAAGCGCGCATAGGGCTCCAGGACACTGGAGCACACGGCGCGCACCAAGACGTGTTTGCACCGGGGGCACATGGAACACGCTGGGCAAAATTCTCACATGTGCAAACTTGTCGAAGCATGCAACATTTTAGTCAAGCCCTCCTGTCGTTTGGACGCTTTAATGGGCGCCTGAGGGGCAAAGAGTCCTAAGGTCTTGTATCATGATGACCAATATGCTTGCTACGGTACACTGGGAACATTTTTGACGTGTTCTTAGTTGGGCGCTTCTATAGGGTGACAAAGATTTAGCCAAATTTCAGCTTGACGGGAATGCAGACACCCGAGATTGAGACAAATTCTGACTTGATGCCGCACAAGGCATGAGGGCTGAGGAATACATGCGAGGCCATCTATGACTTAGCCAAGTTTTTGGCTCGATGGGCACATGGGCATCCAAGACTTAGCCAAAATTTTGCTTCATATCACGTGAGTGCTCTACGCGAGAGATGAGAGCCTCGTTGGAGGGGCGAGGCTTGAGTGGTCCACATGTGAGGACCCGTGACTAAGCCAAAAATTTAGCTTGATGGGCATGAGAGTGTCCAAAACTTAGCCATAATTTTGCTTCATATCATGAGAGTGCTCCTCGCGAGGGGCTAGGGCCTTGCACGAGGGGCGGGGACATTGCGCGAGGGGCGAGGCCTGAGGGATCCATGCGAGGGCACCTATGACTTAGCCAAATTTTGGCTTGATGGGCAAGCGGACAACCATGCGAGGGGCGAGGACTTCACACGAGGTCCAAGAGATCCACTTGAAGGCACCCATGATTTAGCCAAATTTTGGCTTGATGGACACACGGGCGCCCATGCGAGGGGCAAGAGCTTCACTCGACACTACTACAAAAAAGTTTATATTAGATGTCTCATCACAGACGGTTCATAAAAACCGTTAGTATTAAATAAAATCACAGACGGTTCTTGGTAAGAACCGTCTGTGAAGTTATCACAGATGGTTTTTATTAAGAACCGTTTGTGATAACTTCACAGACGGTTTGTAAATAAAAACCATCTGTGATATGTTTCTCGCCTCGTACATCCCTAAAATTTTATAATTTTTCACCTGAATTCGAGTAAGATTCTGTTTTGATACACCTTCAGTAAAACGGACATAACTTTTGCATACGGTGTCTGTTTTCGACGTTCTTGTACTCGTTGGAAAGCTAACAACAAGCCCGATCTAAACAAAATGACCAGCTTACTCCAATCACCCTCAAAGACCCTCAAAATTGGCCATCTTTAGCCTCAAATTTTCATCGCAAGTTTTTTATTTCTATTTTTGCCAAAAGTTTCGATCTTCCCTTCAAAATTTGGGGTTTGTCTCAACTGCAAAGTTGTAGATCTCGTCGAAACCTTTTAAATGAGTATATATAAGCCATATAGAACTTTGTTATTTCATATTTTGATACTAGTTGTTTATATTGTATCAGTATATATATAGCCAATCTCACAAACGGTTCTTGTGATGCTTTTACAGATGGTTCTTATCAAGAACCATCTGTGATAAATTGGTCTCTGACCGCTTGGCCCGTCAATCCTCCCCAACCCAATTCCATCCAATAGAAACCGACTAACCCACACCCTACAGATCGTCCCACCTCTCCCTCCCCTATAAATACTCACCTAAACCCATCTCCTACCCTTTATGCGCTCAAAATCTCTCTAGGCTCCACCTCCTCGATCGACCTGATGGAAGCGAGTGTAGACGATTTGAAGGTCGCATACTAGGTCAGCCAGCCAGCACCTCCCTCCATTGTTTCTTCTAGTATTTGATTCTATAACTACGATGATTCTGTTGCTACTTTGTGGCATTTAGGGCTGCCAAGGAGCTTACAGTGAGGCAGCCGCCAAGAAGACCTACTCGAGCTATTTTGTGGGGTTAGGGTTGCTCGGTTTGTAATGTAAATAGAAAGTAAATGGAATATTCTCTGCTATGTTTTCTTGTGATATTGTAATGGTGAATTGTAATCTTGTGATATTGTAATGGTGGATTGTAATGAAAATAAAATGTTCTCTGCTATGTTTGATATCGTATTTGCTTGTTTTTACTTGTTTTCGCTTATTTTCAAAAGGCATAGCTAACATTTCCTGAGGCTAATTGAAAAATAGAAAAAATTTTAGGTATAGAATGAATTGTCATAAACTATTTTGTAGTATAAACTGTCTGTGATTCACTATCACAGATGGTTCTAAACAAAAACCGTCTATGATACTCACACATCACAGACGGTTCTAAACTAGAACCATCTGTGATAGTGTTTTTCACAGATAGTTTTAGTTACAAACCATCTGTATTGTATTTATCACAGACGGCTCGCAAACTGTCAGTAATAACCTTCGATTATCACTGACCTATAAATTCAGATGGTTCAGAAAATCATCTGTTATGACGTTTTTAAAACGTCTATGATGATGATTTCTGTAGTAGTGTGAGGCACGGGGTCCATGCTGGCTTGGGCATATAGGCGCCTTGGGCGCGCTTGCTGGTTTGGGCAATGAGCCTCGGAGGTGATCTCGGAGTGCCTCCAAAGAATAGTAATGTTTTCTGCAGATGCCGTAGCAGGGCTCATGCATTGAGTGGTGTGACATCTTCACACGCTCTACTAAGTGCTCCTTGTTGAACTGTGCCATGGTGACAAGGCATCGAGGCATGCGGAGCACGTGAGCTGTAACATTCCAAATTTGGTTTTGGGAATATTGTATAAAATTGTAGTATTGTGAATCTTTGGCATTCTTGGTATTTTAATTTTTTTGGGTTGTTATTGGTTTTTTATTGCGGTTCCCCAAGGGTATAAGGAAAATAATAAGACAATGTTAAGGCACAAAATAAAGACGGAGCGCTCAAAAGAAAGAATATATATTACAATAGACAATTTTAAAGGAAAATACGAATCTGAAAAGATGATCCACATTTTGCTCAAAAACTTACAACATTAAATTAGCAATATATGTGCCAATTTACCACAATTCCAAACTCCTAAAAATCATTCAAGTTTAAAAGGAGGCTTCCAACTATGAAGTATACATATATATGCATATATATGTATATGTGTATATGTAAATAAATCAAGGAAAGTACTAAAATTAAAATGGGTGTTTTGAGATTATATGTATGGAATATATATATATATATACACATATGCTTATAACATGTCATGGAGAAATCAAATCAAAAAGGAAATTAAACAAAAAAAATAAAGATAAGGGGAGGCTCGACCGGCCCAGCCCAATCGGCCGAACCGGCTTCACAGCCCCCTCTTTCCCTGTCTCTCCTTCGCTCTCCTCCCTTGGACCGCTACCTCACTCGCGCGCCCGCACCCGTGCGTCCCCTCCCCAGAATCCCGCTGTAGCCGACCCCACCCCGAGCTTCTCCCTTTGGACCAGTAGACTCCCCCACGCCTCTTTACCCCATCCTTGCTGTGGTATGCCTCCAACCCCCATCTCCCTTCGCGTACGGCCGCCAGCAGTGCCTATGCCGCCGAACCACCCCCGCGTTGACCACAGTCTGCCCCCACGCCGATGACGCCCGAGTTTCGCTAGCCACTGTGCCCCCTGAGCTACCTCATCGCGTCGTTGAGTTGTGACAGTTTGTGCTGTAGCCATGCCACTTCAACCATCACTGCCATGGCCGCCCACGCCCCCTCCATGCCGACAGCCTCCCTCGCTTCCTATAAAAGCCAGCTGAGACCCTCAGCGGACTCCCCACACCTCCCTCTCACTCCCACTGCAAGTAATCGAGTTTTCGTGCCTTGTAGCTTGTTGGAGCCGCCTCCTTCTCCAACTCCGGCCAAGGAGCCCGCCGCTGGTCGAGCCCCTCTCCGTCCAATTCCTCGGGCCAGGAGCATCTCCAGCGCTCGACGAAGCTGTTCTGAGCATTCTCCGAAGTTCCTGTCGCCTAAGCAACCTCCTCGCCGTGTACCTCCTCGGAGCTCCGCCGCCGCACACGGATAGGACCCAAGGAATTAATAACCTACAGTGGGCCCCACATGTCAGTCACCGGCATAGTTAAAGAAATTTAAACCCCAATGGGCCCCACATGTCAGCCTCTAAAACTTTAAATAATTTATAAAAAGCCAATGGGTCCTATCTGTCAGTGTAAGAAAAAGAAAAAGAAAATAACCAGTGGACCCCACCTGTCAGTCTCACATACCCTTTCTCTTTAGATTATTAAATGATTTCTGATTTTTAATTTTCATTTAAATCGACTGAGAACTTTAAAAATTCATAACTAATTCATTTTAACTCCAAAATTAGTGAAAAAAATTGCTAAATTCATCTAATTTCACCCTCTTTCTAGTGGAGTAGCTCTGCAATGGAAGGAGTGACCTATTTCTATTGCAAGAAAATAGGGCATTTTGCTAAGTTTTACCCCAAGAAGAACCAAGTCACAGCTAATTCAGGAGCATTTGGGAGTCAGAACCAAGGGCAGCCGCTTCAGAAGCCGTAGAACTTCGTTAAAGGACGTGTGAATCATGTCACTGCCGAGGAAGCTCAGGCCGCATCGGACATCATACTGGGTATGTTTCTTGTGAACTCAGTACCAGCCTTAGTTCTTTTTTATTCTAGAGATTCCCATTCATTTGTTTCTAAAGCTTTTGTGGATAAGAGCAAGTTGGGCATGGTTTCTCTTAGCAACCCTATGATAGTTCACTCCCCTAGAGTCGAAATGAAAGCAGGGACTCTGTGCCCAAGAGTAGAGTTGGTCATAGATGGGACTCTATTCTTAGCAGACCTTTTGGTTTTGGAATCTTAAAGGTTGGATGTAATCCTTAGGATGAATTGGTTAGTCAAAAATAAGGGTCAGATTAATTGTGCTACCCGATCTATCACCCTCACCAGTGACCAAGGAATAGAAGTGATCTTCTTTCCTGAAATTCTCTAAAAAGGAGAATATGCCCTTTTCATCTTCAAGTATTAGAAGAAGTACCTGTTGTACGAGAATACCTAGAAGTATTTCCAGAAGATTTATCAAGAATGCCACCAAATAGGCAAATCGAGTTTGTAATTGACCTAGTCTCTGGCACCGCTCCGATCTCTACGAGACCGTATCGAATGCCAGCTAATGAGTTAGCTAAGTTGAAGAAGCAGATCTAGGAATTGGAGGAAAAGGGCTATGTCTGTCCAAGTTTATCGCCTTGGGGAGCACCTGTCCTGTTCGTCAAGAAAAAGGATGGTAGTATGAGACTATGTGTGGATTACAGAGCATTCAATGATGTAACCATAAAAAACAAGTACCCTCTACCTAGGATCGATGATATGTTTGATCAATTGAAGGGAGCTGGTGTTTTTCTCCAAAATAGATCTAAGGTCGGGATATCACCAGTTGAAGATCCGTATTGAAGACATCCCCAAGACTACATTCTCCACCCGTTATGGACATTATGAGTTCATTGTCATGTCCTTTCGACTGACCAATGCACCTGCCTATTTCATGAGTATGATGAACAGTGTATTCATAGAATATTTGGACAAGTTTGTGGTAATTTTCATTGATGACATTCTTATATACTCCAAGAATGAAGAAGAGCATAAGAACCATCTCAGGATAACCTTAGAAAAACTTCAAGAGCATCAACTTTTTGCCAAATTCAGTAAGTGCAAATTTTGGCTAAAAGAAGTTGCTTTCCTTAGACATATTGTGACAGCCGAAGGAATCGCTTGGACCCTTCCAAAATAGAAGCAGTGATAGAATGGAAGCAACCCAAGTTAGTAACCGAAGTCAGAAGTTTTCTTAGACTTGCAAGGTACTACCGCCATTTCATAGCAGGATTCTCAGAGATAGCCAAGCCAATGACTCAATTGCTGAAGAAAGAAAACAAGTTCGAATGGACAAAAACCTATGAGCAGAGTTTCTAAACTCTCAAGAAAAGGCTAGTCTCAGCATCCGTGCTTATCTTGCTGGATGTGCATAATGCCTCCCGTCTCGGCTTAGGCTGCGTCTTGATGCAAGAAGGTAGAGTGGTGGCTCACGCCTCGCGCCAATTAAGGCCTCACGAGTGCAATTATCCTACTCATGACTTGGAGTTAGTAGCCGTAGTGTATGCTTTGAAAATCTGGCGTTACTATCTTATCGGTAACCGTTGTGAAGTATACACGGACCACAAGAGCCTGAAGTACATTTTTACTCAAGCAGAACTCAACCTAAGGCAGCGAAGTTGGTTAAAGTTGATCAAGGATTATAATATCGGGATTCATTATCATCCAAAAAAAGCGAATGTTGTGGCCGATGCCTTGAGCAGGAAGTCTTATGCAAATGTTATTTTATCGGAGGAAGACTAGACCCGACTTCAAGAGGGAGTCTCCCGTCTATGTCTAAATCCGGTGAATCAAAGTGTTCTCACATCATTGGAGATTCAACCAGCCTTACCCGATCAAATCAAGGAAGCTCAGAAAGTTGATGAGGATATTCAGGAAATAAGAAAGAATATGAGAAGAGGCAAAGCACCAGGATTCAGTGAAGATGAGCATGGCACTGTTTGGTTTGAGAACCGCATCTGTGTACCAAATAATCAGGAAATCAAAACTATGATCCTTAGAGAAGCCCATGAGACTCCATACTCCATTCACCCAGGTCGTACCAAGATGTACCAAGACTTGAGAGAAAGATACTGGTGGGTCAGTATGATAAGGGAAATAACAGAGTTTGTCGAAGCTTGTGACACCTATCAGAGAGTTAAGTCAGAGTATCAGAAACCTGCTGGACTTTTGCAACCATTGCTAGTACCTGATTAGAAGTGGGAAGAGATTGGAATGGATTTCATAACCGGACTTCCGAGAACTCAATCAGGTTATTATTCAATTTGGGTGGTAATTGACCGATTAAGTAAAGTGGCTCACTTCATACCTGTCAAAACCACTTACTCTAGAAGTAAGTTAGCCGAGTTATATATGTCTCGAATAGTGTGCCTGCATGGGGTTCCCAAGAAGATAGTGTCGGACCAAGGCAGTCAATTCACTTCTCATTTTTTGGCAGAAGCAGTATGAAGAATTAGGGAGTAAGTTTAGTTTCAGTACGGCTTATCATCCCAAATGGATGGCTAGACAGAGTGAGTAAATCAAGTACTAGAGGATATGTTAAGAGCTTATACTCTGGATTTTGGGAATAGTTGGGATCGTTCCTTACCCTATGCTGAGTTCTTCTACAATAATAGTTACCAAGTCAGTTTACAAATGGCACCTTTTGAAGCCTTGTATGGTAGAAAGTGCAGAACACCCTTGCTTTGGGAACAACCAGGAGAACCTTAGGATGCTAGACCAAACCTACTTCAAGATGTTGAGGAAAAAGTAAGAAAGATCAAGGACAGGTTGAAGATAACTCAATCTCGATAGAAGAGTTATGCAGACAATCGTCGACGAGATTTGACCTTCAAGGTCAGGGATTATGGCTATCTCAGAGTATCTCCACTCAGAGGAGTTAAGAGGTTTCAAGTCAGAGGGAAGCTTGCACCAAGATTTGTAGGACCATTCAAAATCCTGAATCGAAGGGGAGAAGTTGCATATCAGTTAGAGTTGCCGCCGAGCATGTCAGGAGTGCACAACGTATTTCACATCTCCCAGCTGAAGAAATGCCTCCGAGTACTCACCAAGCAAGTAGCGCTAGAAACCTTGGATCTTTAGGAAGATCTCACCTACCAAGAGCAACCAATCAAGGTTCTCGAGACAACAAAGTGTCAGACCAGGAGGAGGACCATGAAATTCTGCAAAGTTCAATGGAGCAACCACACAGACGACGAAACCACTTGGGAGTAAGAAGAAGATTTGAAGGCCAACCATCCCCATCTCTTCTGCTAGCTGGTTCAAATCTCGAGGGCGAGATTTCTTTTAACGGGGTTAGGTTTGTAACATCCCAAAATTTTTATGTGCTTTTTATTTATTTTTTTGAATTTTATTTCAAGCCTTGAGTAAGAAAATTTAAATTATCCATTTTATTAAGCCAAAATCAGCTCATTTTATTTTTCCTAAGCCATTCTATAATTGTAGTATTTTTCAGAAATTTTTAGAAATTAAAAACTACCTTTTTAAAGAAAATTTGTGTTTTTATAAAAACTAAATGCCATTATAGGTTGAAAATATTTTTATTAAGTCTAAAATATTTCCAGGGAATTTTCTGAATTTTTTTGGAATTTTTGGACTCTATTTGGTATTGTCTAAGCATTTTTGAAACTCCTAAGTATTTCTGAAAAGCTTAAAAAGGAATTTAAACTCTTTTATCCCTCGGGCTGACACGTGTCACGCACGGATTAAGCCACCCGTAGCCACTTACCCCTTCGTCCATACTTGAGCGGCCCTGATCTTCCTCTTGCACCACATGTCACAAATCCAAGCCGCCGCTTTTTCTTTTCCCCTCTTCCTCTCTCGCCAACAAGCGGGGCTCGCCTGTCAGGCCGTCCCCTTCCCCCCTCCTTCTTCCCTAAACCGCCACCGCCGCCATTAAAGGCCCTAACCGAAGCTTTAAACCAGACGTCGAGAGCTGAGTTTTGAGCCAAATGATTTTGTGTATCTCAGGATCACACCATTCAAAGGTGTGAAGAGATTTCAGTTAAAAGGAAAGTTAGCGCCAAGGTATGCTGGTCCGTTCAGGATTTTGAAACGCAGGGGAGAGATTGCTTATCAGTTGGAGCTACCTGCGTCCTTCAGTAGAGTACATGATGTCTTCCATGTGTCCCAGTTGAAGAAGTGTCTGCGTGTGCTAGAAGAGATTGTGCCAGTTGAGGCCGTTGATCTTCAGGAGGATCTGTCGTATAAAGAGCACCCAATCAGAATTCTGGAAGTGTCAGAGCAAGTCACCCGGAATAAAGTGATCCATTTTTGCAAGGTTCAGTGGAACAACCATTCAGAGGAGGAAGCAACCTCGGACATGAGGAGGACCTCAAGGCCGATTTTCCGAACCTATTCTCTTAGTTAGCCCAGATCTCAGGGTCGAGATCTCATTTAAGGGGGTAAGGTTTATAACATCCTGTTTTTCTGGAGTTTTTAAAGGCTGAATTTTAAAAATAAATTTTCTAGAATTTTTTTGGAATTAATTCAAGCTTAAAATCAATTTTAAGAAATAAAAACAATTTAATGTGATTAAAATAAACATTAACATAAGTGAAAATATTTTATTTGAGTTCCTCAAGTCTCAAGGAATTTTCTGGAATTTTTGATGAATTTTTGGGATTTATCTGGATTTATTTAAAAAGGAAAATCGGGAAAAATCTTTAAATACCCTCGGGTCGAATCCCCCTCCGGCCCATCTCCCTTGGCCTGCTGCCCCGCCTACCATGCGTCCACCCGCACCGCTGCCTCTCTCCACCCGGCCCCCTACCTGCTGGCCCACCTTCCCTTGGGAGCCCGAGCCGGCCCATCCGCCCACCTCGCATCCCGGCCGCCCAACTCGCCACGCGCCGCCATCTCCTACGCCTGCACGCCGCGCAGCGTCCACCCGCGTTCTGCCCCATCTCAGCCGCACGATGCGCCCCCTTGCCACGTGTCAAGACCCCATGCATCATCTCCGATGCGAACCCTAACCCGTGTCGAAACCCTACCGGGTTTTCCATGAAGTACGTGCTTTAAAAGCCGCCATGCCGTCGCCTCCTTCCACCCGTGCTTGCCACCACCTTCGCCGACCTCCGCCGTCTCCTCACTGCCACCGCCGGAGCACATCGCTGCAGTCGCTGCCGCAACACCCCACCAGCTTCGCCGCCAGGGACTTTGCCGCCGTTCCCCGCCTCTTCTGGAGCGTCGCCGCTCTTGGAGCCACCGCCGCTATCCGCGCCGACGTCGGGACCCCCGCCACCGATAAGCTGCCGCCGGACTCGCACCCACCGGACCTCCTCCATCTCCGTCGCACGCCGCGCTCGCCGGAGCCCTCCCGCAACCGCGCTCGCCGGACCACGCGCCCCGCTCCGCCCCTCGGTTCATTATTGTGGATGGGAGATCTACAAGTGGTTTATTTCAATTCCTTTGATTACTTATTCATTATTATTTTATTTAAACTCCGCTTTCAATCTATTTATTGAATTTACCTTCAAATATTGCTTCCTGCAAAATAACCTTTCAACCTTCCATTGGTAAGCCTTGCATATTATATTGCATTCATTTGTTATAAACGACTTGCTGAGTACCAATATACTCACAACTTTACGTCTATGTTGCTCAGCTGGGGAGAAGTATTATCAGCAGGAGGTTCCAGAAGGAGGCTACTTCGACGACTTCGCGGATTAGGCTTCGTTCTCCCCTCGATAGCCTGTGGCTTGTTGATTGGTCGCTACATTTTATTTTGGATTTCTGCTGCTAGTTTTAAAGCCCTTCCGGCTGGAGATATTGTAAGCTTGGCCATAAGGTCGTACCTTTGAGATTTATTATTATTTGAGGTTTTCTTTTATTTTAGTGTGTGTATGGTTGTGATTACATCTATGTTTGACTGTGTGCACTAGCGTGATCCTGAACTAGTGTAGTTTACACAGAGAGTCCGAATTTACATATTCGGGTCTCGACTTCTATCCCCTTCTCTTATGTATCCGTGAGGACCGTGATTGTGACTTCATGAGGCTGCCGTGAAATATTTGACGTAGATAGCACCCCCCCTCCCCAAACAAATTTTATGGGGGCCCCCATCCACCATTGGATCTGATGGATCATGTCGATCCAATGATGAATAGGGTCCTCACATGTGGCCCTCCCCCATTGGATCCCCCCTCCGATGGTACCAAGTCCATGCCACCACTGTCGTAGACCTACGGGCAACTGCATACTGTCGAGTAATCATGGCCTGGTCGCTAGAACCTAGCATGAACAGTGTGGTCACTTTATTACACCATCGCTACTACCCACCACAAGTACGTGCTGAGGGATAGCGCTGGTGCCATGCTCGGGTCTTACTAGGAGCAAAGCCTAATTAAGCTGGCTCTAGTGATAATCAATCTTATGCCACTTATTTTATTTATAATTTTACCCCTTTGGAATTCTACTATTAGTAGTGTGAATAGTAGTATAATTAAATCCTAACTAATCTAAACCATTGGATCGCAAAGATTAGACAGCTCATATTCATTTTAAGGTACCGTAAAAAGAGCTCTGTGAGATACGGCACAAGCGAGCACAGTATCAAGAACAAAGTAGATGAAATCTTATAGAGAAAACCGAAATAAAGACAACGAACCAAACACAACAAGAAAGAAGATTGCCGAAGCTGACTGCAAATTTCTCAAGTGCAACCTCAAAAGAGTACAAAGAACTGTTGCTTTTTCATAACCCTCTAGAAGTTTTAAGAACCCTCAGATCCTTACCATATACAATAATCTAGTACTAAATAATAACCTACCATCTAATTCTCTTATATGCCCTCTTGCTTTGGATGCCATTTTGGCTTGGGTTCTCAAAAATTAATTAAAAATTAAAAAGATTTAACATAAATAAAATAAACTTCAATTAATTAAAAACTTATTTTATTTGGATTTCTTGTGTTACAAGAAATTTTTTTTCGTATTTTCTTAGATTTTTTAGAGTTTATTTGAGCCTAATTTAAAATTCTAATAAAAAAGGCTTCCCATATGATCACCCATCCTCCAATGCCCTAGAACCATCTTCACTTAATCCCAAAGTTCCCAACTGAACTAGCCACCAAGTCTGCCATTTTTCTTTCTTACCATGGAGCCACTTTCCTTCCTTATATTTCTAGCATGCCACTTCATCTTCCCCAAGCACCAAAATCATTGATGCGGACAGATCAAGAGGGGGCAACTATCGACTAGGTGATTAACCTACTCGACAGCGAAACCTTAGCGGGTAAAATTGAGTTTGAGGTTCAGCATTGTAAAAATCTTGTTGTGATTTTCTTTTACACAGAGATGATCACATGTAGATAAAATTGTGCAACATCTGTAGAGTATAAAACTATTCTAATAGCTGTGTCCCTAGTTGTCGACAATACTCAGTGATTTCATATGAAGAGTAGATATTTCTTAAAACCTGGTTGGGAACTTTGAGAAGTGAATGGTTAGTTCACTTGTGGTTTATTTAATTCTTTTAGATTTTTAATTATTATCATTTTTCTTAAAGTTCGCTTTCAATCTATTTATTGTATTTACTTCCAATTACTGCTTCCTGCAAATTAATCTTTCAGCTATCATTTGGTAAGCCTTGTATATTAATTGCATCTTTGTTACAAATGACTTACTGAGTATCAATGTACTCACGGTTTTATGCCATTGTTGCTCAGTTAAAGAAGAAGAATGTCAAGACCCAAATATACAAATCTGGACTCTCTGTGTATACTACGCTAGTCCATAATCACACTAGTCCACACAGTATAAATATAGATGAAATATCGGCCATATGCACAATTAACAAAGACAAAGACTCAAATATTATTAATTATCAGGGTACGACCTTATGGCTAAGGTTACAACTTACTAGCCTGAAGGGTTTAAGAAACTAGCAGCGAAAAACAGAAATAAGCATGGTAGCCATTTGACATGCCCACAGGCAATCGACAGAGAAGCGAAATCCTAATCCGCAAAGTCGTTGAAGTATCCTTCTTCGGATACCTCCTGTTGATATGGTCCTTCTTCTTCAATTGAGCAACAGTTGGCATAAAACTATGAGTACATTGGTACTTAGCAAATCATTTATAACAAAGATGCAATATAATATGCAAGGTTTACTAATGGATGACTGAAAGGTTACTTTGCAAAAAGTAATATTTAAAGTAAAAACAATAAATAGATTAAAAGGGAACTTTAAAGAAATTGATAATAAATAAATAATCAAAGGAATTGAATAAATGACTCATGAACTAACCATCCACGAATTTAAACCACTAGTGAACTAAACATTCACTTCTCAAAGTTATCCCGACCAAGTTTTAAGTGACACCCTAAAAGTTTGGATCCTGGAAAATATGTAGTTACAAAAATCTTTTGGAATGTATTCTCTCTGCAGATTGATCTTATTGGATTTTCTTCATTCTTGGTTAAGGTTCCAATAAGTAAAAGTAATAAAAACCTAAATTCAAAAAGAAAAGCACAATTAATAGAAGTTAAATCTAAAATAAAAGAAAAATCTAAAAAAGATGATCCGGCAACTAGGGTAGGAGAATTACTAGGAATATGGTTGTAAGTTGAACAATAAAATGACATGGGCTAATGAAAAATTTGAATAAGTACAACTGAATAATTAAGGATTAGAAAAAAATCAAAAAAATGAATAGTGGTCCTAGCACCAAAAATCTTCTGGCCTTTCGGCCTGGCCGAGCTAGCCCGGCTCCCTCCTTTTCTTGCCATGCATTGCCAGGGTAACATTCTCTTCTACCAGCCCATGTCACAGCAGCCCATTTTCGCTGCGCCGCACCGCCGTGACCGTTGGTCATCGGCATGCCCCTTCGCTCATACTGTTGCAGACAACCTACGTTACCATATCTTTGCTCCTACATCACCACAGGAAAGCCATCGCATCTAGACCTCCTCCTTTTGACCCGTCGCTCGGAAGGAAGGGCGATGAGGTGTTGCTCGATACACCGCAATATAGCTGCTCAAGTTAGCCACAGCGTGCGCCCACGTCACCACAGCTTGACACCATACTGCCCCCGTCAAGCTCCTGCCTGGCCGAAGCCAAAGCAAGTCAAGACCAAGCCAATTGTGACCAAGGTGAGTTAATTCTTTGATTATGTTGAACCTACCTTTTGAGCAAGTTATTTCTGTTTTAAATTATCAAACTGCATGCTGATATTTTATATGCAAATCTATGACTGTTTTAAAGTACTAGCTACATGCCCATTAATTAACTTGTTACTATTACATTCTCTTGGGACATTCTAAACTTGTGAGCCTTGTTACCCTAGGGAA
Organism: Melocanna baccifera; assembly: GCA_036346265.1. Lineage (NCBI taxonomy): Eukaryota > Viridiplantae > Streptophyta > Magnoliopsida > Poales > Poaceae > Melocanna > Melocanna baccifera. Next base: position 36,946,660 of record CM070685.1, read on the forward strand.
AATTATGATGGTAAGCTTTGAAAGTAAGTCTATAAGTACACGCACTACTTAGTACTGCTTAGATACTCGGGGGCACCAAAATGCCCCAAGTACTACTTTTAAACATGAGAAACTAGTTTTGGGCAGTCATGGCTGGAAAGTGCCTGGCATATTTTGACATGGTTATTTTATGCTTCCCAAAAATCCCAACTTACTTAAATATCTGGACGGATGGTATGGGGAGGCTGGTGCAGTGGTGCACGAGGGTGTGGTTAGTGTTAGAACTGCCCAGATAACCCTAAGGACTGAATCTTGTCATGACCTCCTATGTAAAATAAGTACAACCATAAGTCTATAAATTACAACTTTGCTTAGTAGATTTACCGGACCTTGAAAATCATCTCATCGGTGGGGGAGAGGGGTAGTGCAAGTGGCTGACTTCATGATGGCTTGAATAGGACACTCATTGAGGGTGAAGTTTGCCACAGCGAGCTAGTCGGTGTGGGTAGTCCAGTTGGGCTAGTCGCTGAGGGTAGACATCCTGCACAACTTGTAGGACCCATCGTAAGTGGGAGAAGCCCATATAGGTGAGATGATGGAAGGGGAGAGGTATTTTGAAAAGTTATTGTGATGGTCTACTCAACTGTATGACTAAGGAATCATGCGGAGCAATGAGCTGATTGTCTCTTATGGGTAAGGTGCACAAACTCTATAGAGTAAAAACTATTCAAATAGTCATGCCCATAGTCAAGGACGGACATGCGAACTTAACTAAATATAGTTCTATTTCAAAAACTTTGAGGGTGGGACTAGAAAATGGTAAGCTACAAGAAGCCCTAAATTGATGTTGTCCTGGGTGTTGTCCTAGTGGTAAGGTAGGTAGTTATAATACTTAAAGGTTAGCATATGGATATTATTATTACACTCTTTGGTTCAAATAACATATTTTAGTTCAAACTGCTAGGTCGTAGGAAGTTTTCTATACACCCTATTCTCAAAAGCAGTTTATGGCAAATAAAACAACCATAGAGTACCTTTGGTAAGCTATGCATGTTAATTAGTTGCATCCTGTATATTTGGCTCACAGAGCATGGTGGTTTGTGCTCACCATCACTCAATCTATACAGAATCGGGAGTCAAAGTGCTGCGCTTCAGCAATGCACCAAGTCATAATGGTAAAGAGGATGAAGAGGCCAAGAACTAGGCTGTGAACCCCAGTTGGCTGCCTGTGGGCATGTCTTGAGGGTCCCACCTATATGTTCTATTTCTGTTGTTGTATTTTATTGATTTTGACCTGATCGGCCCCTAAGAAAGTCTACTATTATATTTACGCTTCTGCATGATATTTACTTTGATGCTTAGTAATATATCTATGAGCACTATCTACTGATCTAGAAAATAGTGCGATAGAATCACAGAGGATTCTGGATTGCAAAATTCGGGTCCAATAGCACTGATATCAGTGCATATGACTGTAAGGTAAAGCCTTAGGAGGGTCACTAGATAGAATCTTAGGGCCTACTTTTATAAATTGGTAAAAAAGGTATTTCTAAAAGCATAGTGTATTACTTCTCTTATTACCCCTCTTAGATTTGATCTCACCCTCCCTTCCTTGATGTTTTTTTAAAATAGATACTAACATTAATGTCTTAACCTACAGATGGTCGAAGTTGCAATTGACGATACGTGGGATTACTTCACCTGTGGGATTACTGATAGTAGTTGCAGCAGTGATTCTCGCACCACCTCCTACTGCACCTGTCATTGTCACCACGGATCCTACTCCGCCCCAGCCATGGGCCGATGGGCCTCGCATGAGGCTCACCGCTTGTAAGAGCATGCGACCCCAGGTCCGCAGGCTACCATCACCCTCAGAGGGATTTTCCATGGCCGCAGTCGCTCCCGCTCTCATTCAGTCTCATCGGATTTCAGTGGCAACCGCTCCCGCTCTCAGTCTCCAGACTACAGTCCCTCCTGCCCAAGAGCTAGGTCGTGAAGCCCCAGTCGGCTGCCTGTGGGCATGTCCTAAGGGTCCTACCTGTGTGAAGTTTTCGCTACTATATTTTATTACTTTCAGTCTGATCGGCCCATGAGTAAGTTACTACTGTATTATCTACGCTTCCACGTGATATATTTTTGATATACAGTAAAGTATCTATGAGCATTATCTGCTGATCTAGGGAATAGTGCAATGGAATCACAGAGGATCTGGGTTTGCTAAACCAATGATTTGACAAGCGCGGAGGGTTGGAATCGAGGAGTGAGGAGGTAGACGGACATGGTGGGAAATGAATTCCATTGGAGAGGGCCTCAGTTGAGGCTATAGGGGAGGGCCTTAATTGAGGCCTCTCCCTCAGATGGTCTGAAGGAGGGGTCTCAAGTGAGGCCTTCCCCACACACCGATTCTTGGGACACATGTAAGATGTTCGACGGACGGACAGGTGGTGATTATGGTTGTCAGTATCATGATACATATCGTAGTATCGTACGATCCTACTAGAGGTAGATAACACGGATCATAGTGCCGATCAAAATCAGGTAATATCACGCTGGGATCGCGATCCTATTCTGTAACATCCTGATTTTCAGAGCTTTTTAAAACTTGGAATTTAAAAATAAATTTTTGGAATTTTCTAGAATTAATAAAGCTTAATTTGAATTTTTCAGAATTTAAAAGGATTTAATGTGAATAAAATAAACTTTAACATAAGCTGAAAATATTTTATTTGGGTTCCTTGTGTCACAAAGAATTTTCTGATATTTTTGGGATTTATTTGCTATTTTCAAGAGCTCCTTTTCTTTTATTTTAATTTCTAGAATTAAGAAAATCCGAAAATTCCTTTTAAACCTCCGGGCCGCTCTCTGCCGCCTGATCCCTCTTCTCCCCACGTGTCACCCTTCCCGGGCCTCTCTCTCCGACGCCTCCCTCTGCCCAGCCAGCTCCCTCCTACCTCCCTTCTCCGCCGCCCGATCCCGCCCACCGCCGCATGGCGCGGATCCGCGCCGCCCTCGCCTCGCCCTCGGTGCCCTAGCCACCTCCGCCGACCCAGCGCACCCACCGTCCGATCTCCCCGTGTGCATCCCAGCCGTACGCGTGTGCCCTAGCCGCCCCACACGCGCGCCTCGCCGCTGCGTCCCTGCTCGCGCCCCGCGCCCGCGCATTCCCAGTCGTCCGATAGCTCCCCGTGCCACGCGGCAGCACCAGCCCGGCCTAGCTCCCTGGGCTGCCGATCTCGCCTCGCCCGTTCGATCTCTCCCGCGCGTCATCTGAGCCGTCCAAACCGGAACCGAGCCGCGCCCGTGCTGTAACCGATCTGGACACCTCAGTTCGCGTGATAAAACCCCGCACCACACCTCGGTTCATGTGCCTCGCCCGTCGCCACGTCTCTCGCCTCCGTCCTCGCTTCGCGCTGCGTCGACGTCGGAGAACGTGCCGTCGTCGGAGCCCGCAGCAGTCACCGGAGTCACCGTCCCCGCCTGCGGCCGCTGGAGTTGTCGCCGTCGCCAAGACCTCGCCATTGAGCCCCTTCGCCCGCATCGCCTCCCCGTCGCCCGAGTCGCCCTCCGCGTTACCCGCGTCCGCCGGACCCCGCGCCCCCACTCCGCCCTCAGTTCCCGCGCCCCAAGCCACGCGTCGGCCATCGGTCACCGTCCCGCCCCGCGCCGCTTCATCGCCGCCGCCCATCCAGATCTGAGCCGAAGGACCAAATCGCACCACGCATCCCCTCCTCGACCGTCAGATCCCGCGCCACCGCCGCGCCCGAGCCATCTTAGCCCTAGCCGACGTGGCAGCCATGTCAGCCCTACCGCCACGTGGCAGCCACATATCATGCCACGTCAGCCAAGATCCGCCCCCCAGGTGCCACGTGGCAGCCACGTCAGCAGCATATCAGCAGTGACACGTGGTGGCAGCAACGCGCGCCACGTCAGCCCTACCCCACCAGCCGCGTGCACTATTAGGTGGACCGGGTTCACCGTGGACTCGCTTTCCCGTGGACCGGGTTCACAGCACAGTAGCTTTTCCGAATTTTCTGATTTAATCTTAGGGTTAATTTTCCGAGAGCCCGTTCTCCCCCATCCTAGCTCCGATTGACCCCCGTTCTTTTTTCTAAATTCATCTAAAATTGAGCTCTAGTATTTGGTTCTGGTTTCATGATTTTTGGAGTTCATTTGCTTATCATTTTATATGTTTTTCTTGTTTCGGTCGTTTTCTCTCTCGTTAGATTCCGATTCTGGAGGAGCCGGTTCTACGCCCGAAGACCAAGAGTACCTCGCTGAGCGTAACCAAGGCAAGTCGTATTCTTTGATCATGTTGAACCCAAATTGCAATCTATTATTTAATTATTTTGTTTTAAATTACATTGCATCGCTATTTTTATTTCAACCCTTTGTATTGGTAGTTATCGTCTCAATTGAATTTATCTCTCCTTGATAATTTGGAATGCCATGATACCATTTTCACCATAGGTTGGGAAACATACTAGTGATGCTAGGTTATTTGTCACATGGGTTGGTACGATAGAATGCTTAGCTTTGCTTATTTATACGATTGGGTTTATCATCACATGTGAATAATTAATTTGACTTAATAAGATATTGAACTGTGGTTGGAGCCACAGTAGATCATGGTTGGTGCCACAGTAATAAAATTTGTTCCATGACGTTGGTGCGTCATCGGCAGTGGTTATACAATCTGGTTTTGCACTCGAGCGAGTGATCGTGCAGTAAAGGGGGAAGTGTTGGAGCACTTCGAGGGATATGGTAGTCTCGCCCGGGTAGAATTAAGGATTTAACTTTGTGCGCCATTGATCTGAGTCTTACCGTGCAAACCACATGTCTGGTATGGGACGGACCTGACTGACTAATTTGGGATGTTTCAACTTTAATCTTGCCATTGAGATGAATATGATTGCTGATTTTCATGTGGCGCAAGGGGGGTGTGATGCGAAACCCTAGCGGGCGGATTGAGTTGTAACTGAACTTTGTAAAGGCCTTGTTGTGATTATCTTTAACGTGAGGATTATCACATCGTGTGGGTACAGTTGTGCAAACTCTGTAGAGTGTAAAATTATTCGAATAGCCGCGTCCTCAGTCATGAACAATGCTCGGTGATTTCACACGAGGGGTAGTTATTTCTAAAATCTTGTGGATTGTGGTTAGACAGGGAATGGTTAATTCACTATTAATTTAGCTTATGGATGGGAGGTCCATAAGTGGTTGGCTTAGCTTATGGATGGGAGATCCATAAGTGGTTTATTACAATTCGTTTGGTTATTATTTATTATTGTTTTATTTAAAGTTTGCTTTCAATCTATTCACTGTATTTACCTTTAAATGTCGTTTTATGCAAATTAACCTTTCAGCCATCCTTTGGTAAGCCTTGCATACTATATTGCATTCATTTGTTACAAACGACTTGCTGAGTACCAATGTACTTACGGCTTTATGCCCAATGTTGCTCAGTTGAGGAAGAAGAGTATCACCAGCAGGAGGTTCCAGAAGGAGAGTACTACGACGACTTCACGGATTAGGCTTCGTTCTCCACTTGATAGCCTGTGGGCTTGTTGATTGGCCACTACGTTTTATTTTGGATTTTCGCTGCTAGTTTTTGTTAAGCCCTTCGGGCTAATCTATTGTAAGCTTGACCATAAAGTCGTACCTTTTGAAATTTATTGATATTTGAGTTTTTCCTTTATTTTATCATGTATATGGTTGTGATGACATCTATGTTTGACTGTGTGCACTAGCATGATCCTGGGACTAGTGCAGAATACACAAGGAGTCCAGATTTGCATATTCGGGTCTCGACATGTTTGTAGTATCGTTAGTATCACGGTAGGATTACGGTAGAATTATGATCCTAACAACAAACTATAAAGCATATAAATTTTAATATTACCTATTGTTAATTGAAGTTGCACTAGTTTAATTTGGTCTGTTTTGTTGTTTACGTGTTGTTCTAAGGTAAAAATAGTATTATCTTTAACATATTACATTTTTAGATTATTAGTTTATTAAAAATAATTAAATAAATTTCAGAAATCAACCTTAATTCAATATAATATGAATAAGTGTACTCAAATTACAAAATTAAATTCAAAAAATCTACTATAGACTTACATATTTAGAAATATAATTCAATTTTTATATAAAATATATATTTTTTAACAATTTGATAGTGTCATGATTCTATTTGATATCATGATCCGATCCTATCAGATGAAAAACAATCCTATTTGATATCATGATCCTGACAACCTTGATGATACGGCCCTACAGTGCGGTCCCAAGGTGTCAGCTCCAACCCCAACCACGCTGTTGATGCGCCTGACGGTTCTATGGTGTGCACGTTTGTACACAAGTTTCTTTCTGTAATGTTTCTTCACAGGATATGGGTTTACTTCTTGACCAAATCTTTGATAAAGTTCATATAAAAAAATCTTTGGCAATGCTGTCTGACAAAAAGAAGTCAATTTAGAAGGTGAGGATAAGAACTGTACGAACAAAAAAAGTAGTTGAGGCCGGAATTCTACAGAATTTATGTTGCTTTTCACTATTACAGAAAATCGTATGAAAGACGGTTCAAAAACGTCATCACAGACGGTTTTCTGAACCGTCTGAATTTATGGGTCAGTGATAATCAAAGGTCATCATAGACGGTTTTTGAACCATCTCTGCTGTAAATATCACAGACGGTTTGTAAGTAAAAACCGTCTGTGATAGATGATAATCACAGACGGTTTTTAACTAAAAACCGTCTGTGATATATCCATATCACAGACGATTTTTCTCTAAAAACCGTCTGTGATTATCAGCTATCACCGACGGTTTTTAGTGAAAAAACGTCTGTGATATTTATATATCACAGACGGTTTTTAGTTAAATACCGTATATGATTATTACCTATTACAGACGGTTTTTACTTACAAACCGTCTGTGATTATTAGCTATCACAGACGGTTTTTAGTTATAAACAGTCTATGATATTCTTTTCTACCTCTAAATCTATTTCTGTTTATTGGCTAGCCTTAGGAAATGCAGATCAACATGTACATGTATACATGCAACTCACATCTCAATTTATTTCACAAACATAAAACATCCAATTCACATCTCAATTCATTTCACAAACATAAAACAACCAATTCAAATCGCACTTCATTTCACAAACATAAAACATCCATTTTGAAAATCAATTAATTGAAATGAAATAAAATATCCATTAACAAATACACAATTACAATAGATCTACATTGCATTTGCACTTAGATGGTAACATTGCATTTTTATTACTCTATCACTCCGGAATCGAGGTCTCGCAAAAGGAACAGATCCATAATCAACGAACTTGTCAGGCTACACAAGCAATACTTAGATGGTGCATGATTGCCATGAGGAATCGAGGAGTAGTTTCACTTGGTGGCAAACGTAGAATCCACACGTGTTGCCCAGTGACTGCTTGTGGCACTGCAAAAAATGGAATGTGTTAATTCAAGAGGCATTACTACTAACTGTTGCATAGGATTAATTAATGTGTAATAGCGAATATCTTAAATTTTTGAACATGTATTAGGCCTTTGGCCCCTTGCATCGAGACACTTGCCATTGCAACATACATCGCGAACGCCCTACGTGATTCAAAAAAGTTGATCTTAGTCATTCGGAAGGAAAGAAAGAGTACAATTTAGGTATGTATAGAGAAAATGTACTTACCTATCGATTACTTGACCGATAACTGTGTAGTCCATTTTATTCTTACTTAGGGAATCAAGGTATATTGCCTTGTTCCATTTTGGTACAATTACCATTAAAATCCAATAAAACTCCTGATTGTAGGGCATAAGTACATATTCCTTATCGTGGTAAGCCACAAGTGCTGCTGCAATATACCTCTCGACGAAGGGTATATCCTCGTTGATGGTATGCATGGCGACCAAGTGTAGGTCCAAGAAACCAACCGATGATTTGGATGATCTAACTTCAGTTACCATGTGTCTATATATATATACACACAAAAGCAACAAATTATATATCACATTTATCAGTATGACATGAACGAAGACTGTGATTATACACACTTACAACATCCTGCATCGAATGAGTGAAGTGTCGAGAGCGTTGAGTGTGTAAAGATCAAATAAATCCTCAAAGGTCACCGCGAAGACATAATCTTGAATATTGTGCTGTAAATGATTCGGCCCGAATTTGACAATGATACCTGAGCGCCGTTCTCCCTCTTGCTTATTGCACTATTCCATATACCACATGTGTAATTGCAGGCAACTAATTGGTAGGGTTTGGAGGCGCGTTACCGGGTCGATCAACGGTTCGCCAAGCATGAATTTGCGGGCTAATGGCAGGTACGGGATATCATCATCGGTCTTGTTTGCTTTGCCCTTGCTGCCTCGGCTGTCCTTGCTTCCTCGGCTGTAGGTCGACTGTAAAGGTACCGCCGGTGGAAGTTGCTGTATTGGGAATAGCTCCCGCGGACATGACACCGGTGCAGGTAGCGGTGGTGGAGATAGGCCTTGTGGAGATGGCACCAGTGCAAGTAGCTCTGGTTCGAATTGTCCTTGTGGACCTGCCACCGGTAAAGAAGCCTCCAGACAGATGTCGCTTTTGGGCCACTGGATGAAGGTTCCAATGGCTTGCCTTAGAGTCATGAGCTCGTCGTTGGGGGGATTCGGTAGCGGGATGACCTCAAAATTGGCATGCACACCATCCACATTCAATTTTTCAAAGCCTAACGCTAAAGGTGCACCGTGCGCCCTAGCCCCTTGATCGGACGGATAAGCCAGGCCCCAAGCAATGCACAAGGCAACAGAGGCATATCTCACTTGGAGCTTGCACTTTGTAGCTACCTAGATGTCGTCCACAGGAAATCTGCTCTCGCTTTCCATCGTAGGATTAGACGCGTAGCTACTCTGACGGTTGGGGGGCTGGCTAGCATAGGAGCAATGGCGGCGGCCTGCTGATTTTCTTTTGTAAATCTTCGCACCTCATCTCTGACGTAACAAGCAAGCTCCTCTCTAAGAGATGCCTTGATCTCCTCTCGTAGCCGTGCGTCACGCTCAGCTTTGTTTCTCTTCCTACTCTGATATAATTCGGAGTTATCTGAGAAACCTTGTTTCCAAAGAACATAAAGTCCAAGGTCTTTCGTACGACCTGGGTGCTCTTGTTTCCTAGTGCTGTAGAGAGTATATCTTTCTCCTTAGTTGACTGGAATGATCCCTGAGAAGATTCAACACTCAGTGTATCCTGCAAGAGCCCGACATGTCATTTCACTTCATACGAAGTTGTGGAGTAATTACAATATACGTAGTTCAAGTGGTGGAACACTTCCTGGTCTGCAGGGTTCCGGAAGGAGATGTCCCCTGACGACATGGTAGATGACCTCGCTCTAATCCAATTTCGAGTGCGCTCATCCGGGATCGTGGCAAATGGCGGGGCTGTGTCCCGCAGGATTGCCTGTTCATCCTCTTGCCTCCACTGTGGGATTTTACCTGCATACCCAGCTGTGCCGAGTCTGTGGGGGTGTGTGTTTTTTGCCTGGAGGGCCTTGTGCGCCGCACTTGTACTTCTGAAAGCTTCGGTCGTCTTCGTCGCTTTAAACTCTTCCCATTGTGGTTTTAGGAATGGGTACTTATCAAACGGCGTTAGATCCTTCTCCACATACTACTTGACAAGCACGCTCTTGAAATTCTTCCATGCTTTGCACGCTGCTAGCAAGGCATGTCGTTGCACGAAGTCGTGGTATTCTTCTGGGATCTCGAACGATGCAAAAATCTTTGTCAGCAGCTCACGTTTCTGATTCTCACTCACGCTCTTCCACGAATCAAATGTGTCAATTCATTCTCATGCAATTATTCAGTTTGTTCTTCGAAATGCACCCGCTGCTTGGCGAGGAAGGAGAGGGGTCCTAGATCTATCGACCTCTGTGATGGTAAATCAGCCCTCATGCTTTTTCGATAGTCCTATTCCTTTTCGTGTTGATTTTGGAGCGGACGCATCCGGCGATGACATGTTGGCTTTCTCATATATGAAAAGTAAGCACAATGTAGCATTTACGTAAATAGTACGGTATATGCACATACTTAAGTTTAATTCCAATATATGTATACATATATTCAAGTATACATATACATATCTATGTTCATTAGCAACATATATATACATATACATATACATAACAGTAAGATTTAACAACAATAAGATTTATGAAACAACAACAATATATGTATACATATATTCAAGTATACATGTACATATCTATGTTCATTAGCAACATATATATATACATATACATATACATTCCCAGGGCTCTGCTAAGTAAAAGAATTATTTTCAAGTGCCTATTCTTTCCTAAATATACAACATTACTTACAGATCGATGGCCATTACTTAGATATACAACATTTCTTACAGCAATAACACAAATGGACATCTCAATTGCATCTAAATAACCGAAATTGAAGATGGACTCACCGAGGGGATTCTGGCGATGTTAGAGGAGCTCGAGCGTGGACGGAGGCGGCCAACGGGCTTGAGTGTCGACAGAGGCGGACGACGACGGGCTCGGAGGGACGGAGGTGGCCGGCGACGAACCCGAGGGAGGAGGAGGGCGATGGGCTCGGGGGACGGCGACGGGCTCGGGGGCTCGACGAAGGCGGCCAGTGATGGGCTCGGGGATGGGGACAGCGACAGCCTCGGGGGGACGGAGGCGGCCGGCGACGGGCTCGGGGACTGGAGGCAGCCGGCGACAGGCTCGGGAGAGCGACTAAGTCTCTGTGCTTGGTTGGTATTGCTAATAACTGTAGTGTACACGCAAAACCCTAACTGGGGATTATATATAAAGGCTTATTAAAGACGATTTTATTTAAGAACCGTTTGTGATATCAATATCATAGACGGTTCTAAACTTAGAACCGTCTGTGATAATAAATATCACAGACGGTTCTAAAACTTAGAACCGTTTGTAATAAGTCTTTGCCCCCCCCCCGGTTGTAGTTATTAATATAACTACACCAACTAGCATTCAATAAGACCTCACAGAGTGTATTTCTTTACAACAGCTGGGTGTATTTCTTTACAACAGCCCAATGAACATAGTGATACATTTGTATGACTCATAGTATGAGTTTCTCAACCCATAGGTACTAAACGCATCTATGCGGACACCGTTGTTCTGGTTAGTTCTCTTTACATCCTGAGCCTGTGTATAGAATATGTACCCATTTATGTCATATTCTTGCCATGTCACAACTGTAAATGTTAGTGTCGAGACCCAAATATGCAAATTCGGACTCTCTGTGTAAACTACACTAGTCTAAGATCGCGCTAGTGCACACAATCAAATATAGATGTAATCACAATCATACACACGCTAAAATAAAGGGAAAACTCAAATATCGATAAATCTCAAAGGTACGACCTTATGACCAAGCTTACAATATCTCTAGCTCGAAGGGCTTTAAATCTAGCAGCGGAAATCCAAAGTGAAGCGTAGTGACCAAATTGACAAGCCCACAGGCTATCGAGTGGAGAACGACGCCTAATCCGCGAAGTCATCGAAATAACCTCCTTCTGGAACCTCCTGCTGATAATACTCCTCCTCAACTGAGCAACATAGGCATAAAGTCGTGAGTACATTGGTACTCAGCAAGTCGTTTGTAACAAATGAATGCAATATAGCATTGAAGGTTTACCAATGGAAGGCTGAAAGATTATTTTGCATGAAACAACATTTGAAGGTAAATACAATAAATAGATTGAAGGCGCACTTTAAATAAAACAATAATGAATAAGTAATCAAAGGAATTGAAATAAACCACTTATAGACATCCCATCCGCAAGCTAAACTAGCAGTGAACTACCTGTTCACTTCCAACATAAACTACCAAGTTTAAATGAAATCACTACCCCTCGTGTGAAATTACCGAGCATTGTCCATGACTAAAGACACGGCTTGTTGAATAGTTTGATACTCTACAGATATTGCACAACTGTACCCACACGATGTGATTAGCCTCGGTCTAAGGAAATCACAACAAGGCCTTTACAATGCTCTACCTCAACTCAATCCTACCCGCTATAGTTTCGCATCACACCCCCCTTGCGCCACATGAAAATCAGCAACCATGTTCATCACAATGGCAAAATCAAAATTGAAATATTACAAATTAATTAGCAAGGTTTATCCCATACTAGACATGTGATTTGCACGATGAAGCTCAGATCAATGGCACACAAAGTTAAGTCCTTAAGTCTACCTGGGTGAAACTACCATATCCCACGAAGTGAACCTACACTTCCCCCTTTACTGCACAACCAATCGCCGAGTGAATAAACCAAGTTTATATAACCACGCTAGTGACACACCAATGTCATGGCACAAATTTTAATAAACGTGGCACGAACCACAGTTCCGTATCTCATTAAATCAATTTAATAATTCACATGTAATGATAAACTCAATCGTAAGATAAGCAAGGCTAAGCATTCTAATCGTACAACCCATGTGACATCTAGCATAGCATCACTAATAATTTCTCAACCTATAGTGACAATGGCATCATGAAATTCAAATTATCAAGGCGGGGTTGTTCAATGTGGGACGATAACTACCATTTACAAAGTTTGTAACTAAATAGCGATGCAACGTAATTTAAAATAAAATAATTAAATATTAGATTGCAAACTGGGTTCAACATGATCAAAGGACACGACTTGCCTTAGTTATGCTCAGCGAGGTACTCAGGGTCTTCGGGTGTAGCTCCTGCTCCAACGGAATCATGAATTTAGAAAAAACGAACGGGGTCAATCGGAGCTAGGACGGAGGAGGACAGGCTCTCGGAAAATTAAATCTAAAAAAGCTGAAAATTAGAAAAGTTACAATGCTGTGGACCTGGCGCAGCATGGAACAGTGCGCACGGGGGGCGGTGTTGACGCGACGGCCTAGGGCTAACGAGGCACGGTGTGGACTTGACACATGGCATGGGTGACATGGCGTGCTGACGTGGCTAATGACGTGGCACACGGGGTCTGTTTTCCGCTGACGTGGTGGACACGTGGCATGCCACGTGGCAGGGTAGGGCTGATGCGGCGCTCTGGTGCGGCGGCGGCGGTGGGGAGATCGGACGGTGGAGTTGTGGCCACGTGGGCGCATCCGGGCCGCTGGTTCAGATCCGGATCTACGGCGAGGATGGAGGGTGTCAACCATCGGACCTTCAACGCGTGGCGGGCGCGGCGTGCGAAGTGACGAGGACGCGGGCGGGCGTGGGCGCGGCGCGGGTGGAGCACGAAGACCGAGGTGGGGCACGGGCGAGGGGTCCGTCCATGGCACGTGGACCGAGGAGGCGACGCGGGCGATGGGGGAGTCGCAGGAGCTTACCGACGGGGTTCGATGATGGGCGCACGAAGCGGCAGCGGCACAGGCTCCAGAGACGACGGCGTGAGGTGAGGAGAGCGGCAGATGGGGGTGGCGAGGTGGCGACGCAAGAACTGTGGGCGGTGGGGTTTTTATGTGCACAAACCGAGGACTCTCGGATGAACACGGTGTGGTGCGGGGACGAGTCCCGATCGGAGATGAAGACACGAGGGCGTGACGCACATTCGATCGGACGGTCGCGGAGCGCGGGCAAGCGGGGGCGAGGTGGACGCGCGGGCGCGGCCGGGATGGGCGCCACGTGTGTAGGGCGGGGATCGGGCGGAGCGAGCGACTCGACGCAGCGCGGGCGCGGATAGGGCACGCGGGCGGCACACGTGGGTGCGGGGGATGGTGACATGCGGCAAGTGGCACCGATTGAGCGGCGAGAGGCGGGGCAGGTGCGGGCCGGGCCGAGGGGGAGTACGACGGCGGGAAAAGAAAAGGGTGGATGGGTGGCATGTGGGGAGAACGAGGATCGGACGGCGGAGGTTTTTAGGAAAGGATTTTTCCCCGAATTTCTTTTTAATAAATTTGAGTAAAATCAAACTAGCTCCCAAAATAGCAAATAAATCCCAAAAATTCACCAAAAATACCAAAAAAATCCTTAAGACCAGAGAACTCAAATAAAATTTTTTCAACTTATGTTAATATTTATTTTAATCATATTAATTTTTTTAATTTCTAAAAATTCATTTTAAGCTTGAATTAATTCCAGAAAATTTTATTTTTGCAAATAGGGCTTTATAAACTCTAGAAAAATAGGATGTTACAGTTGGCCCTTTTGCCAACCATGTCAGCATCTCACTTGACGAGCTCCTAGTGATTTGCTCCTTCAACCATTGGTTGAACCGACTGTTGTATTGTCTCATGATCCAAACATCCGACCGCTCCAGATTCTGTTGCCGAAGCACATCCTTGTGCTAGTCGACATAAGGGGCCACTTCAGTCATGTGTTGCAAGACCGTGAAATGGGCTTGAGCATACACGTCCATATCTGGAGTGATTGCTTTCCTTTCGATAGTTCTGATACCCATGAGCCTCCCCTCATGACGAGATTGAGGCACACCTATTGGTTGAATCTGAGCCATATAATCGACACCAAACTCAATGACCTTTTCGCTTGCATAACCTTCGACGATGCTGCCCTCCGGCCGAGATCGATTCTGTACATACGACTTGAGAATTCCCATGAACCTCTCAAACGGGTACATGCTACGTAGGAATACTGGCCCGCACATTTTTATCTCCTACATAACGTGAACAATGAGATGGACCATGATATCGAAAAATGAAGGAGAGAAATACATCTCAAGTTGACATAGAGTCATCACCACCTCGTCCTGTAGAGCATCTAGTCCTTCAGGATCGATGACTTTCTAAGAAATTATGTTAAAGAAATAACATAGCCTAATGATTGTCTCTCGGACTTTAATCGGTAAAATATTTTTAATTACAATAGGGAGTATCTGTGTCATCAGCACATGACAATTATAAGACTTCATGCTATTTAACTTCGAATCTTGCATCGAAACAAGTTTCTTCACGTTGCTGGAGTAACCAGACGGAACTTTGACACTATGCAAGCACTGGCACAGTTCTATTTTCTTAGCTTTGGACAGAGTGTAACACGTAGGGGGAAGGTATGTTCGTCCATTATCTGTTTCTGTCGGTGCTAACTCAAGCCTGATGTCCATATCAGCCAAGTCAAGCTGTGCGTTGACGCCGTCCTTTGTTTTATCACGAATGTTCAGTAAGAGACCAATCAAGCTTTCACATATATTATTTTCTACGTGTATCATGTCGATGCAGTGTCGAACATCTAGGTACTCCCAATAATGTAAGTCCCAAAATATTGATCTCTTCTTCCAGATGTTCTTCTCACGAGCTCTCAATTTACGTCTCTTTCCGAGGATAACATCTAAATCCTTAACTATATTATAAACCTCTTTTCCGCTTAAATGCTTTGGAACTGAACCGTCCTCCTTCTCTCGGTCAAATTGTTTCTTCATCTTGCAGTATGGGTGAACCCTCCGAAGGAACCGGTGGTGACACATGTACACTGTTTTGCGTGAGTGTTTCAGCCACACATTCTCGGTACCATCTAACCAGTGAGTACAAGCTTTGGCACCTTTTGTACTTTAGCCCGACAAGTTAGTAAGGGCAAGATAATCATTTATGGTGCAGAACAATAAGGAGCGCAAAATAAAGTTCTCTCGTTTGTATGCATCCCATACCTGTACCCCTTCATTCCATAGTACTTTTAGATTTTCCACCAACGGTGCTAGGTACACATTAATATCATTCCCAGGTTGCTTTTGCCCTTGGATAAGTATCGACAACAAAATATACTTTCGCTTCATACACAACCAAGGAGGAAAGGTTATAGATGCACAGAGTCACAATTCAAGTGCTATGTCAGCTGCTCATGCTACTGAAAGGATTTATTCCATTTGTACTCAATCCAAACCTTATATTCCTCGGTTCTGCACCAAAATCTACAAAACTCCTATCAATGTTTCTCCACTGGCTGGAATCAGCAAGGTATCTCAGCATTCCATCCTTCTTGCACTCCTCCGAGTGCCAACGTAGCAGTTTTGCCTCCTTTAGATTCGCAAAAAACCGCTTCAAACGGGGAATTATAGAAAGATACCATGCCATCTTTGTAGTAGGTCCTTTCTTCACCTCTGTTCCTTCGCCGTCATCACCTGATTGATTGTTACGTTTGTATCGGGATGCGTTGCACACCGGACAGACATGCATATTTGCATACTCTTTACGGTAGAGGATACAATCGTTCGGACATGCATGTATTCTTTCTATTTTCATTCCCAATGGACAAAGAACCTTCTTAGCTTTATATGTGGTTTTAGGCAACTCATTTCTCTCCGGAAGCATGTCCGCTAAAAGACCTAACAGTGTTGTGAAACTCTTGTCGGACCAACCGTTGCTTGCCTTCAATTTCAACAGTTCAAGCACAGTTGACAACTTCGTGTACTTTGACCTGCAGCACGTGAACAAAGATTTCTCTAAGTCCTCCATCAAGCCTCAGAATTTAATATACTCTCTCTCATCATAGTTCTCTTCTACATCACGAAGCATTTGATCCAGATTGTCATCGTGCAGCCTATTCGAATCTGAACCACAATCATCATCCAACGGCATATCATTGACTTCACCGGCGATGTCATTTGGCGGCATATCATTGACTTCATCGGCGATATCATCCGGCGGCATATCATTGACTTCGCCATGACTGGTCCAACACGTATACCCCTTTTTGAAACCCCTCCGCATCAAGTACGCTTCAATCTGCTCTCGATTCTTAAACATTTTTAAATTCTTGCAGTCAGTGCATGGACAATACATATATTCCACCCCCTTATTCAACATATCCTCCTCGGCAGTTCTTGTAAAAGCAGACACGCCATTAATGTACTCTTCACTCACACAGTTTGCGGTATACATCCAGCTTCGGTCTTATATTATGCACATATATAACAACTTAGTATTAAAATTAATTTAATTAATAATTACTACATATATACCACATGCATTGAGGCTAGATAAATCTAAATTAGCTAGATTTTCAAAGTATATATATAACAGTCACCGAAAATTAGGTAGATCTAAATTTTAATGCAACGAAAAATAAATTTCAGTACTAACCATAGCTAGGGCAACCAAGAACTTGATGAATCTTCAAAAATCTCCTGCCAAATATGTATTCTTCCACCAAATAAAATGGCCTGAAAGCCTTGCCGCCTCCAGCTGCAGCACCGGCTAGATCTGGATCGAAATAAAGACAGATATAGTTTGAGCGGTGTAATAAATACATAGCAAAATTATCACAGATGATTTTTAACAAAAACCGTATGTGATACTAGAATATCATAGACGATTTTTAGTTAATAACCGTCTGTGATACTGGAATATCATAGACGGTTTTTAGTTTAAAAACCGTCTGTGATATTCCAGTATCACAGACGGTTATTATCTAAAAACCGTCTGTGATAATCTGGAATTATCACATACGGTTTTTAACTAAAAACCGTCTGTAATATTCCAGTATGACAGATGGTTCATCGGTAAGAACTATCTGTGATATTCCAGTATCACAGACGGTTGATCGGTAAGAACCGTCTGTGATATTCCTTCAGCAATATAGACTCTTCTTCCCAAACTAGCTGTGCGACAACATATATATAATAACTCTACGATGAAATGTTGGGATTATACCGAAAATATGGAATGTTTGGTTTGTAGCCTAATAATACCTAAGTGTACCAAATGTATTTGTCTAACTTCCCAAGTTGTGGTGAAGAAAATTGTTGGCAAAACCAAGCATGTCTAAAGGGGGTCTTGCCACAAACTTGCTTAAGGGTGTTGTGGCAAACTATAGCTTCCAATAAAAATTTCAATGAATGGGCATAAAATTTATGAGTTTATCGTTAATTGATGCGCACCTCACGCAGCCAAAGTGACTCCTATCGCATGGCAGTCAGCCTTGTGGTATTTGGAGGACGTTAATGTCCAAAAACTCCGCAAAGCGATTGGATTTCATTTTTTGTAGAACGCTTGGCTCTTTCACTTTTTAAGATGAAGCCAGAAAAATCACATTTTGTGTGCGGTGGGAACCACAGGTGAGGGATGAGGTGATGAGTCATTTGGAAACCAAAATGTTGTGCTTTTTTTGTTTCTAGAAGGTGTTTGGTACAGCTCCTACTCTCAGTTTCTCGTTCAGATCTTGTAGAGCTATACTAAACACCCGGCTTTCCAAAATAATTTGATTCTACATGAGGAGCCATGTGAAAAATGAACTAGCAATGAGAAACGACCGACCTTCTGATGGATTTTCGTGGGAAGCCAACACACTAGAACCAAAATACCCCTTAAAGTTGCCCTTAATTACACACAAAATGCCACTGAATTACCCTCTAGACCCTCTTGCCACAAGCGTGAAGTGTACCGTCTTGCCAATGATGAGTCGTTCGGAAACCAAAATGTTGTGTGCTTCTTTTTGATATTTAGGATAGTTCTCTCCTGTCTTTACTCTTTCCTTTTTGAGGGAAGTTCTCTGTTCTGTTTGTTTTGATAGTTCATTTTTGGAAAGCCATTCTATACTTTATCACAATGATAACCCATTGCCCCACTGTTGGCATCCCCTACTACAAGAATCCAATTCTTGCTGATCTACAATAATCAAAGCCTCTACGTAGGGCAAACATTTCGATATAAAATACCAGATAAATTGGTTTAATTATAATTGGGTTTTAAATTTCCAATATTCATTTAAACACGGGATAAATCCAATCATTTACAGAAAAATTCAGATAAGGCCATGCGAGATTTTAAATATGCAAAAATTCATGGTTTAAAAATGGGGTGAACTATGGGATGTTACAAACGCCTAAGGCTTTGTGATGGCCCGGTAGGTCCCCGGTTTGTCCCTACATTCTATACTTATCTTGTAGAATGGGAATTAATAACTCTAGGTCATGTTTATTAAAGCCTTAAGATGGATATATAACATGCATTAAGCACAAGATGATAAAATAACGATCAAACATAAATGATTCGTCTTCCTCTTGTTAATGTAATAGTGTCTCTATCACATATCAATTGCAAATGCCAACCCCATAAATTTTCTTAGCCGGAGGGGATTATTAACACACGATTTGGAGTCAAGCAGTCAAATAACATGCTAAATAAATAAGAGATGTGAACCGAAGAACCACTATCGTGATCGATACAATACAAGACGGAAGATTGCAATAGAAAACGGCTATAGATGTTGAGAGCAATGGTGGAAATGGCTAAAATGGATCGAATGGGATGAACAATGATAGCCTTCTTATTGGAGATGGAACACATGCATACCGTGCAAACAGAGCGGATAATTTCTGTTTGACCGAAAGCTCACAGAGCGAATACGGAAGAGATAAATGGGTATCCGGTATTATCCAAGTCTGATTCTGACTCCGAGAAAAAATATGGAATAGGGTATGGTATGAGTGATATCCGTCTGTATATATTCGTATGTCAAGTGATATGAGAAAGTTTGTTATGACTTTACTTAGGAACAATATAACATATTGACAGATTATCACATCTAAACAAGCAGAGAATATTGAGTACTCTTACTTCGACATCTCGATTATTAGTCTATCTATATTCACTCTGATTGCACCCTACTGTCCAATATCCTATGTAAAGAAGCAGATAATTTCCATCCGACCGACCGTCCGAATGTTTATAGAACGAATACGGAATGGATAAATGGATATCTGGTATTAGCAGTGTCCGACTCTGACTCTGAGAAAAAAATATGAAATAGGATACAGGATAAGCGATATCTGTCCGTATCTGCTCTAATTGCATCCCTAGCCAAAAGTCACTCTTCCATTGCCACCGCCGCCGCTAGAGAACATCACTTGTGATCTCCCGATGTAGACCACCATTGGAAAACAAGCCCTAATGAAAGCCACCACTGCCGGCCGTGGCTCGATGCTGAGACCAGATCGGTCTCGTGATGTAACCAGTGAGCTTCCATCGACCCCCACCGGGGCCACCTCCAACTCCACGTCTCTCCTCGACTCCACCGCAGACCGCCTGGATGTAGGATTGTCTTGATCTATGGTAGCTTGAGGATGTCATTGCCTGTGCAGATCCACTCAATGTTGTTGCTAACCGCTTCTTCACCTTCTTCTCCGACAACAGCTTCTTCTTATAGTCATGTGCCCTAGATACAATCATAAAGATAATTGTATCAATTCTTATGTCTATGAACTTGAGAATAAATGTGTTATTTGTGTAACATTTCAATTTTTGGTGATCTAGTTTTTGGCCCAGAAAAATAATTTCAAATTTTAACCAAATTTATTTGAATAAAACAAAGCTTAAATTGAATTTTTAGAAAGCACAAATGATTTAATCTGAATGAAATAAATATCAAATTAAGTTCAAAATTTTAATTTGAGTTCCTTGTGAGAAAAACTATTTTCTAGATTTTTTTCCAAAATTTTCTAAGCTTAATTTCTACTTTTCTTGGCTTATTTTATTTTCCTGCTATTTTCTAAAATGAAAATCTATTTAAAATGCTGGAAAATATTTCGGTCCGAATCTTCTCAGCCCAATCTCTCTCTAACCAATCCCAGCTTCACTTGAGCACTTGCCCACCAGCCCATCTCTTCCTGGCCAGTCCACTCATGCCCGTCTGCACCGTCATTGCGACTAGTGGGACCCACCTGTCAATTTCTTCACCTTCATGTATCCGAGCTAGACTCCATAGTAGCCTCACCATATCCGTCGCACCACCTTTCCATGCCATAAAAGGAGCCCTGAGCCTCATTCTGTGGACCTCGGGCCGCCCACACCTTGCAACCCTAGCCGTCGCCCACATTTCGCCGCTAGTTTGTTGAATTCGAGATCACCATCTCCTTTTGTCTGATGAGCAATTATGCCATTGTCAGAGGGTATCTGCCCTCGCTGACCACTCTAGAAGCTCTTCCTCACCAAGATCTACATCCCTATTCCTTCACCATTGCCCAAAAACTGTCAGAGCACCACCATTGCCGTGGACCCGAAGCTCTCCATTGTTCTTTGCTCGCCACCAATCGACTCCGTTAACCATAGGGTTCCGTGCTTGCACTGCTAGGTTTGCTACTATCTTGCTATGTCCTGGTGTTCTCCTCATATCTTTTGAAGCTTCTGTTTGATGGGCTTGGCATCAGACCTAACAGAGAGCCAGTGCTCGATGATCTTCCTCAAGACACCGACAAGGTCTTCGAGACCCCAAGTAAAGCTATTGTCATTTGCCTGCAAGGTTGCTAGTATGGCCGCTGCCATTGTTGTGTCAAGGTCTGCGCCGAGTAGCACGGTCTTGGTCGGATCAGTTTCTATGAGGGGCTTAGCCATGGTTTCCCCATCAGGCATCAGCTTGGGGATCCACTTGCTAGAGGACAGGGCCTAGAACCCCAGTTCAACCCTGTCGGGACCCAGAACAACAACTTCAGGACCCTTTGTGTAAATCGCACTATCTTAGGAAAAGTTAGTACACACAGGGTTAATAGGGATACATATCATGCATATTAACCACACTTTATTATAAAGCAAAAGTATGGGTCTTATGACCAAGTTTTACAATTAAAGGGCTCATGGCCAACCAAATAAAAATAGCGGAAATTAAATCATAGAAGAACAGCCCATCCTACCTGCTGTCGAGACCCGAATATGCAAATTCGGTCTCTCTGTGTAAACTGCACTAGTCCAGGATCACGCTAGTGCACACAGTCAAACATAGATGTCATCACAGTCATACACACGACAATAATAAGGGGAAACTAGAATATCGATAAAATATCAAAGGTACGACCTTATGGCCAAGCTTACAATATCTCTAGCCGGAAGGGCTTAACAAAATAGCAATGAAATCCAAAGTAAAGCGTGGCGACCAATCGACAAGCCACAGGCTATCGAGTGGAGAACGAAGCCTAATCCGTGAAGTCGTCGTAGTACTCTCCTTCTGGCACCTCCTGCTGGTAGTACTCCTCTCCCTCAACTGAGCAACATAGGCGTAAAGCCGTGAGTACATTGGTACTCAGCAAGTCGTTTGTAACAATAAATGCAATATAATATGCAAGGCTTACCAAGGAAGGCTGAAAGGTTAATTTGCATAAAGGCATTTATTGATGAAATATATTAAACAACTTGAAAGCGAAAGTTAACTGAAAACAGTAACGATAGATAATCAAAGGAATAAATATGAACCACTTGTAAACACCAATTCACAAGTTAAACCAACAGTGAACTATCTGTCCACTCCCAACATAAACCACCAAGTTATAAATGAAACACTAACCCTCGTGTGAAATCCCCGAGCACTGTCCATGACCGAGGACGCGGCTATTCGAATAGTTTTACACTCTGCAGAGGTTGCACAACTGTACCCACACGATGTGATTAGCCTAGGCCTAAGGAAATCACAACAAGGCCTTTACAATGCTCTACCTCAACACAATCCTGCCCGCTAGGGTTTCGCATCACACCCCCCCTTGCGCCACATGGAAATCAGCAACCATGTACATCTCAATGGCAGAATTGAATTGAAGTATTACAAATTAATCAGCCAGGTCCATCCCATAATAGACATGTGGTTTGCACGATTAAGCTCAGATCAATGGCGCACAAAGTTAAGTCCTTAACATTACCCGCGAGACTACCACATCCCCAAAGTACAATCAGATTTCCCTTTATCGCACGATCACTCGCCCGAGTGCAAAACCAAGTTGTATAACCAAGCCAACGTCACACCAATGCCGTGGCACAAATTTTAATACACGTGGCACCAACCACAGTTCCATATATCATTAAGTCAAATTGATAATTTAATATGTGCGATGATACCAAACGTAAATATAAACTGGCTAAGCAATCTAATCGTACCAACCCATGTGATAAATAAACTAGCATCACTAATAAATTTCCCAACCTATGGTGACAAAGGCATCATGGTAATTCAAAGTGTCAAGGAGGTGTAAAAGCAATTGGGACAATATCTACCTGTGCAACGGTTTGAATAAAAATAGCAATGCAATGTAATTTAAAGCAAAAATAATTAAATAATAGTTTGTAAAACTGGGTTCAACATGATCAAGGGACACGACTTGCCTTCGTTATGCTCAGCGGGGTACTCCTGGTCTTCTGGCGCGAAACCTGCTCCTCCGGAATCCGAATCTAACGAGAGAGAAAGCGATCGGAAACAAAGAAACACATAACATGACCAGCAAAAGAACTCAAAAATTCACACAAACAGAACCAATAGCTAGAGCTCGATTTTAGATGAATTTAGAAAAAAGAACGGGGTCAATCGGAGCTAGGACGGAGGAGAACGGGCTCCCGGAAAATTAATTCAAAATTAATTCGGGAAAATTGAAAAAGGCTATCTTGTCTTTGTGAACCGGTGCACCAGATTCCGAAGTTCACCGTGGACCCGGTCCACGAATAAAGGCACGGGGCGGCGGGTCGACGCGGCGGGGGGACGCGGCGACGCGGCGGAAGATATGCCGCCACGTGGCGCGTCCGACGTGGCACCGACGTGGCCGCCACGTGGCTCGGGAAGGCGGCTAGGGCCGACGTGGCGCCGACGTGGCATGCCACGAGGTGCCACGCCGCTAGGGCTGACGTGGCCCGCCGACGCGCGCGGCGCGACGCGACGCGAGGATCCGACGGCGGAGAGTTGGCCACGCGGCGCGGTCGCGCCGTGGATCTAGATCCGATCTGCGGTCGGATCGGGCGGCGGTGTCGGTGGTGCGTGGATTGCCGACGCGTGGCGGCTCGGCGCGCGGCGCCGCGCGCGGACGGGCGCGGATGGAGCGGCGCGGGCGGCGGCGGCGATGCGCGCGACGCGTGGCGGCGTGGCGCGCGAGGCGCGCGCGCGGCGCTTGGCGCTGCTGGGTGCGCGGCGCGACGCGGCTCGGGACCGAGGGGCGGAGCGGGGTGCGGCGAGGGCGACGAGCGGGCGACGCGGGCGACGGCGAGGGGAGGGGCGGCGAGGCTCACCGGCGACGTCCTCGGCAACGGCGACGAGCTCGGCGCGGAGGGTGCACGGGTGGCGGCGGCGACGGCGGAGCGGCTCAGCGACGGCGCGCGGCGCGGCGCGGCGCGCGGCGGCGCGACGAGCGGCGGCGACGCACGCGAACCGAGGATGAACGCGAGTTTTATCACGCGAACCGAGGCAATCCCGATCGGTTCTGGCTCGGGCGGACGCGATTAGGTTAGACGGCTAGGATTGGGCCACGCGCGAGATCGGACGGTGAAAATGGTTAGGGTTAGGGTCGCGCGGCGCGGGTGAACGGTTGGGATCGCGCGGCGCGCGTCGGGCGCCGAGGCGAGGCAAGGGGCGGGGCGGCTGTGCGCGCGCTGTCGGTATGGATCTTGCGACGCGTGGCGCGGCGGATCGAGCGGGCGAGCGGGTGCGCGGAAAGGGTACGATGGCGCGCGCTGGCGCGGATGGGTGACGCGTGGCGAGAGAGGGAGATCGGGCGCGGGAATTATTTCTTTTCTTTTCTTTTTCGAGAAATTCAAATAAACTTCTAAAAGCTCTAGAAAATAGCAAATAAATCCGGAAAATTCACCAAAAATACGAGAAAATTCCTTGTGACACAAGGAACACAAATAAAATATTTTCAACTTATGTTAATGTTTATTTTAATCACATTAAATCAATTAAAACTTTAAAAATTCATTTGAAGCTTCAATTAATTTTAAAATTCCAGAAAATTCATTTTTGAAATCCAGGCTTTAAAAATCTCGAGAAAAACAGGATGTTACAAACCTTACCCCTTAAACGAGATCTCGACCCGAGATCCGGGCCAACTAAGAGAATAGGTTCGAAACTCGCTCTGAGATCCTCCTCGCGCTCCAGGTGGCTTCCTCCTCGAATGGTTGCTCCACCGAACTTTGCAAAACGGACCGCTTTATTCCGGTGACTCGCTCGACACTTCCAAGATTTTGACTGGTGCTCTTTGTAAGGCAGATCCTCCCGAAGATCAACGGCCTCAAGCGCACAACCTCCTGCGTACGCGCAGCACTTCTTGGTGGGACACATGGAAGACGCCATGTACCCCATCAAGGACGCGAGTAGCTCCAAGCGATAAGCAACCTCTCCCTGCGTTTTAATCTGAACGGACCAACATATCTCGGTGCAAGCTTCCTTTTAGCTGAAATCTCTTCACACCTTTGAATGGTGTGATCCTCAGTACACAAAATCATCGGCTCAAAACTCGGCTCTCGGCGTCGGTATCGTGATAGCTTTTCTGTCGGCCCAGGCAGCCTTCAACCTTTCTGAATCAAGCGGACCTTATCCTCGGCTTCTTTTAAACAACGGGCCAAAACTCGACCTTCTCTGTCTCTTTCCAATTGAGAGGGGTCCTACATTTCTGCCATACAATGCCTCAAACGGTGACATCGCAAACCGGCACGATAATCGTTGTTGTATGAGAACTCGCAAAGGGTAAACAATCGTCCCACTTAGACCCATGATCAAGCACACAAAGCTCTCAACATGTCCTCCGTAACTGATTAACTCGCTCTGCTCGACCATGCATCTGGGGTGATATCTTGTCTTGAAATTCAGGTGGGTTCCCATAGCTTTATGGAAACTACCCCAAAACCGAGAGGTGAATCTGCGATCCACGATCGACACAATCTTCTTGGGCACACCATGCAAACCGACTATCTGGACATATATAGCTCGCCAATTTGTCACCACCGTAAGTCGCCTTAAGCTGGAATGAAATGAGCAACCTTGGTCAAACGGTCCACAATGACCCAAATCGAATCATGACCCTCTTTGGTTTTAGGCAAACCGACTATAAAGTCCATACCAATTTCTTCCCACTTCCACTCGGGGACTTTTAATGGTCAGAGCAAACCCGCAGTCTCGGTGCTCGCCTTTACTCTCGACAAACATCACAAAGGGCTACATACTCGCGATCTCACGCTTCATGCTTGGCCACCAATACTTATCCCTAATGTCTGGTACATCTTGGTACTGCTGGATGAATCGAATATAGTGACTCATGAGCTTCTTTTAACAACACATCCTTTATTTCTTGTTTGTTGGGCACACACAAACGCCGCTTGAACCACAAGGTTCCTGGTCATCCACCAAAATCCCGACTCTTTACCTTCACTTAAATTCTTTCGATCCATTGAAATGCCTCATCATCCGACCGAGCACCGCGAACCGACCATCCAAAGTAGGTTTGATCTCCATAGTTGCCAAGAATCTCGCTCAACCAACTCAAGGTTAAGCTTCAAATTCCTCATGCAAAGTGGCCGACTCTCTCGAACCATCACCGAATTGCAGATACCTTTTCGCTCAAGGCATCTGCAACAACATTAGCTTTCCCGTGATGATAATGTATGCCCACATTATAATCCTTTATCAGCTCTAACCACCTCTCTGCTCGAGGTTAAGCTCTGACTGGGTAAAGATGTATTTCGACTCTTATGATCCGTGTAAACCTCACATCCATTACCCATCGATAATGACGCCAAATCTTTAAGGCATGCACTACGGCCGCCAACTCCAAATCATGGGTAGGGTAGTTCTCCTCATGCGGTCTCAATCGGCGTGAGGCATAGGCTACCACCCTCTTGTCTTGCATCAAGACACAACCCAAACCTTTGCGCCAAGCATCGCAAAATATCTCAAAATCCTTGTTAATATCGGGCAACACAAGCACCGGGCTGTGGTCAAACTCTCCTTAAGTTTCAAAACTCTTCTCACACTCGGCGCCCAAGTGAATTTCTTTTCCTTTTGAGCAAGCTGCGTGAGGGGTCCGCCACACCGAAAATCCTCAATAAAGCGACGGTAGTATCTGCCATACCTAAAACTCCCGACTGGTAATCAAGTGGGTGATCGCCAATCCAAAACATCACTTACTTTCCCTGGGTCAACTGCAACTCCTTCTGCTGTCAACACATGCCCTAGAAAGGCGACTTTCTTCATCCAAAACTCACATTTGCTGAACTTTGCATACAACTGATTATCTCTCAATTTCTGCAACGCTAATCTCAAGTGCTCCTGATGTTCCTCCTCAGTCTTGGAATATATCAATATGTCGTCAATGAACACAACGACAAACTTGTCCAAATATTCCATAAACACCTTATTCATCAGATACATAAAATATGCTGGAGCATTAGTCAAACCAAATGACATCACTGTGAACTCGTATAGACCATATCGAGTCGAGAAGGCTGTCTTGGGTATGTCCTCCTTACGTATCCTCATCTGATGATATCCTGATCTCAAATCAATCTTGGAGAATACTCCTGCTCCCTTAAGCTGGTCAAACAGGTCATCGATCCTGGGCAGAGGGTACTTATTTTTGATGGTGACCTCATTAAGTGCTCTGTAGTCCACACACATGCGCTGACTACCATCCTTCTTCTTGACGAACAACACTGGCGCTCCCCACGGGGACGAACTCGGTCCGATGTAACCCTTATCCAAAAGCTCCGAATTTGCTTCTTCAACTCGCTAAATCATTGGTGGCATCCGATAGGGTCTCTTGGAAATCGGAGCGTACCGCACAAGCTCAATCGAAACTCAACCTCTCTCTCGTGGCATACCCGAAGATCCTTCGAAACACGCCGGGTACTCTCGACAACCGTACACCCTCCAACTGGATTACCTTACTCGCAAATCATGGTCGCTCGCCGCACTCATCAAGCCGCGAATCGCACCTTAACTCCATCTGAATTGGTTAAGGTCACCGCTCGCTCCTACGTCTAACATCGCTGCCGCTTCGGTTAATCCATTCCCAAGATTACATCTAGGGACCGCATATCCAACAAAATCAGTCGGCCTCAACTCAACTCGAATGGTTATCCTAACTCTGGACAACCTAGGTTGGACCTCAACTCGATCCGGGATTGGATTAAAAGAACAGATCCAAGAGCAACAGTTTTCAATTGTTGCTTTAAAGCAAAACTCAGAAACAAACGAATCGCGAAGCTCCGTAATCAAATAAAACGGTGGCAGGAATCGAATGTACGAAACGCATCGATCACAACGTCGGCGCTGCGGCATCCTCTCGCGGTGACGTGGTTCACGACCTCTCACCACCGACGCCCCGCTGGCCTGCCCCGCCGGGTGCTCTCCCCGCTCCCGGTAGGGGTACGACCGTGTGGCTCCCAAGTCAAAGCGACCGGTGTCGGGGCTCGCCTGCGAGGGCACTTGCTAGCATAGTGTCCCACTTCGCGACACTTGAAGCAAGTGATGGATGCCGCTGGATTATTACTCTTCGCCGCTGCTGTCCATCGGAAACTACTAGACGCCGCCCGATCAAATCGCGCGTGTTCGAGCAGGGTCCAAACTCAAGATCGCTGCTGCTGCTGCGCTTCGCTTTGTGGCGCTCAGGCAGGTGGTAGGAACCAAAACGAGGCCTCGAGCGGTGTGACCGTGATCCTCGCTGGATCAACCTCCTCTTGCGAGACTCTCGAGCTCGCGCGACTCTCCTCGATGAGAATGGCCTTATCCACCAATCGCTGAAGCCGCATAGTCGTTGCCTCACGACTTGCACCTTCAAAGCCGGGTTCAAGCCTTTGTTGAACCTCTTACGCGAAGCTGCACCGCCGCTACATCCTGCCGCGCAGAAGCGAGCTAATCGAGTGAATTTATTGAGATATTCACTCACCGATGTGTTCCTCTGCTGGAGCTCCCGAAACTCATCCTTCTTCATCTCAACCACTCCTCCATGACATGAGCGGTGTGGAAAGCCTTGGCGAATTCCTTCCAGTGATATTATCTTTGGTCCTCATGGGCGCACAAGAGTTCTCCCACCACTCTGCTGCTGGTCCCTCAAGCCGATGTGCCGCATACAAGACCTTCTCCTGGCAGATCGAGCCAAGTTCGTTTCTTCTCAATCGAACGGACCCAATCATCGCCTCCAAAGGCTCATGAACTGGAGAAAGCAGGCGGTCTCGTCCTCATAAACTCGTGATAGCTGGTCCACGACGATGTCTTTGGCGGTGGTATCTTGTCTCTCGTGCCGCCGCATTGCATCATGGTCTCGCATACCCGCATCATAGTTCTGCATCATCGTTCGCCATCAAGAATCGATCGAGGCGTGGTCCAAGACAGTGGCACCGCTGCGCGCCTTGTTTTCAGGTCTGGTTCCCCAGTTTGCGGTGGAGGAGTTCTGGTATCAACCATCTTGCTCAAAAGAAAACAATCGCGATGACCAAAGGTGAAAGACGAGAGGAAAAGCATAGATAAGAGGTAAATGCGTCTAAGGGGTTTTGCTTAATGGAGACCTAACTAAACAAACACTTAGCCGAAGGCTAATCGAGAAAGCGAACAAAAATAAACTCCAATAAAAGATTGACATGATCGCAATATAATGCTTTTAAGGCAATATTTGCAGCTCACATCACACTCAAGCGCAAATAAAATCCAACGTGTCTACTCGCACTATCTACTCAAGGTTCCCACTGGTCCCGACAAATAGGGTACATCGCTATCGTCTTCGAATCGCAGAGACAACCCACGAGTTGCGGATCGGCGGCGCATCGCTCTCGATCGGCGCCGAGTGAACCGACCGAGGTAGGCGCGACGATCTCCGTGATACGACGCTCTCCTCTGGGCTCGGCGGTGTAGGCGACGGTAGAGGTCTCGCGATCGCGTCGGGCTCCTCCTGCATCGCTCGTAGTCTCGGGTGGCTCCGCATCGCTCCTTGAACTTCCGGACGAGTCCGCCATGTTGATCTTGTATAGCTTGCAAAGTCGACGGATGGCTTTGTGCGCAACTCCTGGCCGACATCTCCCACCGCACCGTGTTCTTGAAAGCGTGATGTAGCACCGCTGCCGACTCGGGTAGTGAAATATAGCCCGAGATGCTCCCGATCGTTGACCTTTGCTTCTCATCCTTTGTGAGGTAGACGGCAGTCTCTTAAATCCGAGGCACCGCAATGTAACACGAGAAGTGACCTCCATCCTCCCGTCGGTCTGTAAGAAGCTTGGGACATCTAATGCATTTATAAAGGAAAGATCAGTTTATAACTTTAGGAAAACAAATTTTGCAAGAGTTGGGCGAGAGACAAGAATCCTTAAGAATGAGGTAAGAAGATAGAGATATTACTAAATATCAAGTTTAGTTGGTTTGATTTAGAAAATAAATTTTTGGGCTACAACCAATTTAACTAGGGCTTTGTCCTCTGATCGATATGGCTCGATACCATCTTCTGTCGAGACCCGAATATGCAAATTCGGTCTCTCTGTAAACTGCACTAGTCCAGGATCACGCTAGTGCACACAGTCAAACATAGATGTCATCACAGTCATACACACGACAATAATAAGGGGAAACTAGAATATCGATAAAATATCAAAGGTACGACCTTATGGCCAAGCTTACAATATCTCTAGCCGGAAGGGCTTAACAAAATAGCAGCGGAAATCCAAAGTAAAGCGTAGCGACCAATCGACAAGCCACAAAGCTATCGAGTGGAGAACGGCCTAATCCGTGAAGTCGCCGTAGTACTCTCCTTCCGCACCTCCCGCCGTAGTACTCCTCTCCTCAATCGAGCAACATAGGCGTAAAGCCGTGAGTACATTGGTACTCAGCAAGTCGTTTGTAACAATAAATGCAATATAATATGCAAGGCTTACCAAGGAAGGCTGAAAGGTTAATTTGCATAAAGGCATTTATTGATGAAATATATTAAACAACTTGAAAGCTAAAGTTAATCAAAACAAGAACGATAGATAATCAAAGGAATAAATATGAACCACTTGTAAACACCAATTCACAAGTTAAACCAACAAATGAACTATCCGTCCACTCCCAACATAAACCACCAAGTTATAAATGAAACACTAACCTCGTGTGAAATCCCCGAGCACCGCCCATGACCGAGGACGCGGCTATTCGAATAGTTTTACACTCGCAGAGGTTGCACAACTGTATCCACACGATGTGATTAGCCTAGGCCTAAGGAAATCACAACAAGGCCTTTACAATGCTCTACCTCAACACAATCCTCGCCCGCTAGGTTTCGTGATCACACCCCCTTGCGCCACATGGAAATCAGCAACCATGTACATCTCAATGGCAGAATTGAATTGAAGTATTACAAATTAATCAGCCAGGTCCATCCCATAATAGACATGTGGTTTGCACGATTAAGCTCAGATCAATGGCGCACAAAGTTAAGTCCTTAACATTACCGGCGAGACTACCACATCCCCAAAGTACAATCAGATTTCCCCTTATCGCACGATCACTCGCCCGAGTGCAAAACCAAGTTGTATAACCAAGCCAACGTCACACCAATGCCGTGGCACAAATTTTAATACACGTGGCACCAACCACAGTTCCATATATCATTAAGTCAAATTGATAATTTAATATGTGCGATGATACCAAACGTAAATATAAAGCGCTAAGCAATCTAATCGCATCAACCCATGTGATAAATAAACTAGCATCACTAATAAATTTCCCAACCTATGGTGACAAAGGCATCATGGTAATTCAAAGTGTCAAGGAGGTGTAAAAGCAATTGGGACAATATCTACCTGTGCAACGGTTTGAATAAAAATAGCAATGCAATGTAATTTAAAGCAAAAATAATTAAATAATAGTTTGTAAAACTGGGTTCAACATGATCAAGGGACACGACTTGCCTTCGTTATGCTCAGCGGGGTACTCCTGGTCTTCTGGCGCGAAACCTGCTCCTCCGGAATCCGAATCTAACGAGAGAGAAAGCGACCGGAAACAAAGAAACACATAAAATGACCAGCAAAAGAACTCAAAAATTCACACAAACAGAACCAACAGCTAGAGCTCGATTTTAGATGAATTTAGAAAAAAGAACGGGGTCAATCGGAGCTAGGACGGAGGAGAACGGGCTCCCGGAAAATTAATTCAAAATTAATTCGGGAAAATTGAAAAAGGCTATTGGCCGTGAACCCGTGCACCGATTCGAGTTCACCGTGGACCCGGTCCACGTGCGAATAAGGCACGGGGCGCGGTCGACGCGGCGGGACGCTACCGACGTGGCAAGCATAGATATGCCGCCACGCGGCGCGTGGCCGACGTGGCACCGACGTGGCCGCCACGTGGCTCGGGGAAGGCGGCTAGGGCTGACGTGGCGCTGACGTGGCATGCCACGTAGGGTGCCACGTCAGCTAGGGCTGACGTGGCCCGGCTGACGCGGGCGCGGCGCGACGCGACGGCGGGATCCGACGGCGAGAGTTGGCCACGCGGCGCGTCGCGCCGTGGATCTAGATCCGATCTGCGGCGGGATCGGGCGGCGGTGTCGGTGGTGCGCGGATTGCCGACGCGTGGCGGCTCGGCGCGCGGCGTCGCCGCGCGGACGGGCGCGGATGGAGCGGCGGGGCGGCGGCGACGATGCGCGACGCGTGGCGGCGCGGCGGCGCGAGGCGCCGCGCGCGCGCGCGGCGCTGCTGGGTGCGCGGCGCGACGCGCGGCTCGGGACCGAGGGGCGGAGCGGGGTGCGGCGAGGGCGACGAGCGGGCGACGCGGGCGACGGCGAGGGGAGGGGCGGCGAGGCTCACCGGCGACGTCCTCGGCAACGGCGACGAGCTCGGGCGCGCGGAGGGGTGCACGGGTGGCGGCAGCGCGACGGCGGAGCGGCTCCGGCGACGGCGCGGGCGCGAGGGCGAAGGCGAGGGCGGCGGCGACGAGCTCGGGCGACGGGCACGCGAACCGAGGGATGAACGCGAGTTTTATCACGCGAACCGAGGCAATCCCGATCGGTTACGGCTCGGGGCGGACGCGGATTAGGTTAGACGGCTAGGATTGGGCCACGCGGCGAGATCGGACGGCTGAAAATGGTTAGGGTTAGGGTTCGCGCGGGCGCGGGGTGAACGGCTGGGATCGCGCGGCGCGCGATCGGGCGGCCGAGGCGAGGCAAGGGCGGGGCGTTGGTTGGTGCCGCCGCGCGTCAGATGCGATCTGACGCGTGGCGCAAGCGGATCGAGCGGGCGCGGCGGAGTGTGCGCGGAAAGGGTACTATGGCGGCGCTGGCGGCGGGATGGGTGACGCGTGGCGGAGAGGGAGATCGGGCGGCGGGAATTATTTCTTTTCTTTTCTTTTTCCAGAAATTCAAATAAACTTCTAAAAGCTCTAGAAAATAGCAAATAAATCCGGAAAATTCACCAAAAATACCAGAAAATTCCTTGTGACACAAGGAACACAAATAAAATATTTTCAACTTATGTTAATGTTTATTTTAATCACATTAAATCAATTAAAACTTTAAAAATTCATTTGAAGCTTCAGTTAATTTCAGAAAATTCCAGAAAATTCATTTTTGAAATCCAGGCTTTAAAAATCTCAGAAAAACAGGATGTTACACCTGCCCACAGACGAATGACTATAAGACGTGGCCTATTCGTCAAAATCCTCACTGAAGTCGATGACATCATCCTCTGGAAACAGAATTAAGCAAGGTGAGCACGTAAAGTAATCCACAAGTCACACCAGGAGATTTAACAGAATGGATGCATGTATAAGGAATGACAAAGGAAGGCTTAATAGGGTTAGTTGAGCGAAAAACAATACTGAAGTAAATACCGTAACATAAGTAAGAAAAGCTGAATTTAATACAATAATGCAAAACACCATTTTATTAAAAATACTATCGTTAGTGTAGGCTCTGACCTACACTAACCTAACCACGGGTATCCCACCCGGACCATCATCCCAAATGAGTTCTTGTTTGCCCACAAACCAAATTTGTAAAATCAAAGTCTAATCCGTGAAAAATCATACTCAGCATATCCATGACCGTGGACACAGCTATCCAGGATAGTTTTTTAATCTGCAGAGATGTATAACTTTACCCACAAGACATGTTCTCTCGCTTGAGCCACGCGATTAACACACTACCTTAAGTGTGTGGCGGAGAGTTCATGACAAGGCCGTTACAATGTTTTGCAACCAAAATAGTTACGCCGCCACTAAGATTTCACTACAACTTGAATCCACAAGTTGGAGCCTCTTCTTGTGTCTTGTGAGACTTCTTGTGGCCTGCGTCACGCTCACATTCAGCCTATGTCGAAACTATGTTTGGAACGTCACAAATTATTTAGCCAGGTCTGTCCCATACCAGACTTGTGGTAGTATGGTGTGACTTTATAAAAGTAGTTCACAGACCGATCCTTAACTTGACTTAGACTCAAACACAAACTCTCATGCTTGACAATCAACAACGTGTTAAATCAAATTTTTATGTCTTTATTTTAAAACTTTTCATATATCGTCCTTGACTCACCGAAGTCAAGAATAATTTTTTTAGAAATCAACATTTCATTTGAAATACATTATCTCACCGAATCAATTCAATAGAAACTTTCTAGTTAATACTATTGTACCAACTAATTTTCATCTAGGTGACAAGGCATGTGATAACGAGGTCAAAATTGGCTATAAACAACATGGGGATAACTAGAATTCAAATCGTCTTTAAATTAAATTTGAATAAAATTACGCATGCATATACATTTAAAAACAATATAAATAATTTAAAATATTAGGAACAATATGGTCTAGGGTGTAACTTGCCTTGCTCGAAGTCCTGTTGCTGACATTTGTCGAAGTCAAACTCTCCCGAATCGTTGAAATCTAAACGCGAAGAACCAAAATAAAATCAAAGAAAATTAAAAAAAATTCAAAAGGATTCTAGGAATGGATATTTTAGGATTTTAGAAAAAATTAGAAATTTGAACGGGTCCAATCAGAGTTAAAACGAAGAAATACGGGCACCCAGAAGTTTGAAATCAAAGAAAATGAAAAAGACTGAGTTACTAGAATTATTTTTGTATTGAAAAAGGTAATTATGATGTCAGCATGAATTAATGGAATTATTTTTGTGAAGAAAAATCCAATTTATGATGTCAGCAATGCATTTAATTTCTTTAGCTGATTTATTTTTGTAAGGAAAAATAATTGTAAATGCTGACGTGGCGCTTTTAGGGTGACGTGGCCACCACATGGCACCACGTGCCTCCACATCACCACTTCTCACTGACGCGGTGGGGCCCGAGCAACGTGGCAGCCACGCGGTTGTGTGGCTGTGGCATGGCGCCTACCCAGCTGCCACCAGGCTGCCACGTGGGCTCGGCCGCCGACGTGGCACGGCCTGTCGGCGGTGGCGCACAGGACCCTAGGGTCATCGGCGTTCCTACAGGAGGTGGTGCCGACCAAAGTGCACAAAAGTAAGAGGGGCACGAGGGGAGTACGGTAGTACCGGTTGGGGGCTCCGAGGGCAGCCGGAGAGGGCAAGCGACGGTGAAGGGCGACAGTCGGAGGGACGTCATCGGCGGCGGGGGTCCTCCGCTAATGCTCTTGCTCGGGAAGAGGGTGAAGGAGGTGCACGCGGTCCCAGCGAAGCTGTAGGCAGTGGCAGCGTGGCATGAGCAGGTCTGAGGCACTGGCAATTCCTCACTGGAGTTCCATCGGCGAAAAAAGTAGAAGTCACATGGTGCGACAATGGTACGAGTGGAACAAGGGCCAATTGGGTGAGGGAAAATGTGGATCCAGGTCCATGAACAGCAAGGAAGGCTTTTTATAGGGGAGAGGTGGAGTAACGGCCGAGCAACTGCTCGTCGAACTTGAAATGATCTCACGCACGGTTTGAACAATCTGCAAGGTAACGGAGGAGGGAGGTGGGCGGTTCGGGTGCGGCATGAGTGAGGGATATCATTGCACATTTGTGCGAGAGGAAAGGCGGAAGAAAACCGAAGGCATAGCTCTTCTGCCTGGCCTGTGTAGTTTTCAACCTTTCCTGAATCAAGCGGACCTTGTCCTCTACTTCTTTTAAACAGTCTGGTCCAAACACTTGACCTTCCCCCGTCTCTTTCCAATTGAGAGGGGTTCTGCACTTTCTACCATAAAGTGCCTCAAATGGTGACATCTGCAAACTGGCCTGGTAACTGTTGTTGTACGAAAACTCTGCAAAAGGAAAACAACTGTCCCACTTAGACCCATGATCTAGCACACATGCTCTCAACATGCCCTCGAGAATCTGATTTACTCGCTCTGTCTGGGGGTGATATGTTGTGCTGAAATTCAGATGAGTTCCCATAGCCTCATGGAAACTTCCCCAAAAACGAGAGGTGATCTACGATCCACGATCTGACACTATTTTCTTTGGCACACCATGCAGACTGACAATTCTCAACATATACAGCTCTGCTAATCTACCACCACTGTAGGTTGTCTTGACTGGGATGAAATGAGCAACCTTGGCCAAACGATCCACAATGACCCAAATTGAATCGTAGCCCTCCTTGGTCTTTGGCAAACCGACTATAAAGTCCACACCAATTTCTTTGCACTTCCACTCTGGAATTTTTAATGGCTGTAGCAAACCTGCTGGCCTCTGATGCTCTACCTTTACTCTCTGACATACATCACAAAGTGCCACATATTCAGCGATCTCACGCTTCATACTTGACCACCAATACTTGTCTTTAATGTCCTGGTACATCTTGTTACTGCCTAGATGAATCGAATACAACGACTCATGAGCCTCTTTTAACAATAAGTCCTTTAGCTCTTTCTTATTGGACACACACAAACGCTGCTCGAACCACAGGGTTTCTTGGTCATCCACTGTAAATCCTGACTCTTTTCCTTCACTCAAGTTTCTTCTGATCCGCTGAAATGTCTCATCATCTGACTGAGCCTGATGAATCTGACCATCCAAAGTGGGCTGCAACTCCATCGCTGCTAAAATTCCTTCCTCAACCAATTCCAAACTGAGCTTTTGGAATTCCTTATGCAAAGCTGGCTGACTCTCTCTGACCATCACTGAATTGTAACAAACCTTTCTGCTTAAAGCATCTGCAACAACATTGGCCTTTTCAAGATGATAATGTATGCCAACGTTATAATCCTTTATCAATTCCAACCATCTCCTCTGCCGGAGGTTAAGCTCGGACTAGGTAAAGATGTATTTCAGACTCTTATGATCCGTATAAA
Organism: Melocanna baccifera; assembly: GCA_036346265.1. Taxonomy (NCBI): domain Eukaryota; kingdom Viridiplantae; phylum Streptophyta; class Magnoliopsida; order Poales; family Poaceae; genus Melocanna; species Melocanna baccifera. The sequence goes on from CM070685.1 coordinate 36,983,586, forward strand.
CCTCGCATCTATTACCCATCAGATAATGACGCCAAATTTTCAAAGCATGCACTACGGCTGCTAATTCCAAATCATGAGTAGGGTAGATCTCCTCATACGGTCTCAACTAGCGTGAGGCATAAGCTACCACTCGCTTATCCTGCATCAAGACATAACCCAATCCTTTGCGAGAGGCATCACAATAAATCTCAAAATCCTTATTTATATCAGGCAACACTAGCACTGGGGCTGTGGTCAAACTCTCCTTAAGCTTTTGAAAGCTTTTCTCGCACTCTGGCGTCTAGGTAAATTTCTTTTCTTCCTTGAGCAACTGCGTGAGAGGTCTGGCTACATTGGAAAACCCTTCAATGAAGCGACGATAATATCCTGCTATACCCAGAAAACTCTGGACCTAGGTCACTGAGGTAGGCGACTGCCAATCCAAAACATCTCTCACTTTTCTAGTGTCAACTGCGACTCCTTCCACTGTCATCACATGGCCTAGGAAGGCGACCTCCTTCATCCAAAACTCACACTTGCTGAACTTGGCATACAACTGATTATCCCTCAATTTCTGCAATGCCATCCTCAAGTGTTCCTCATGCTCTCTCTCTCATCTTTGGAGTAGATCAATATGTCGTCAATAAACACAACGACAAATTTATCCAAATATTCCATGAACACCTTACTCATCAAATGCATAAAGTTAGCTGGAGCATTGGTCAAACCAAATGACATCACTGTGAACTCGTACAGACCATAACGAGTCAAGAAAGCTGTCTTAGGTATATCCTCTTTTCGAATCCTCATCTGATGGTATCCTAATCTCAAATCAATCTTGGAGAAAATTTCAGCTCCCTTAAGCTGATCAAACAAGTCATCAATCCGGGGCAAAGGATACTTGTTTTTGATGGTGACCTCATTAAGTGCTCTGTAATTCACACACATGCGCTGACTACCATCCTTCTTTTTGACAAACAACACTAGCGCTCCCCACGGGGATGAACTCGGTCTAATATAACCCTTATCCAAAAGCTCCTGTATTTGCTTCTTCAATTCTGCTAAATCATTAGCAGGCATCTGATAGGGTCTCTTGAAAATCGGAGCGGTACCTGGTACAAGCTCAATCAAAAACTCAACCTCTCGCTCTGGTGGCATGCCTAGAAGATCATCTAGGAACAAGTCGGGGTACTCTTCGACAACTGGTACATCCTCCAACTGGATCACTCTGCTCTGGCAAACCATGACTTCCTCTAGCTGACACATGCTGGCTGTAAACTATACCTTAATCCCATCTGAACTGGTCAAGATCACTGCTCTGCTCCCACAATCTAACACTGCCTCATGCTTCTGGAGCCAATTCATACCCAAGATCACATCTAGGGACTAGATATCCAACAAAATCAAGTCGGCCCTGAACTCAACTCCCTGAATGGTTATCATAACTCCTGGACAACATAGGTTCGATCTCAACTTGGAACCGGGGGATTGGATCAAAAGAATAGATCCAAGAGCAACAGTTTTCAAATGTTGCTTTAAAGCAAAACTCCAAGAAACAAACGAATGCGAAGCTCCAGAATCAAACAAAACTGTAGCAGGGCTTGAATTGACTAGAAACTTACCGATCACAACCTCTGGTGCTGCCTGGGCCTCCTCTGCAGTGACGTGGTTCACCTGGCCTCTCACCACCGGTGTCTTGCTGGCCTGGCCTGATGCCAGGGGTGCTCCTCGTCCTGCTCCTGGGGCAGGAGTCTGACTTGGTGTGGCTCCCAGATCGAAACGAGCTGGCATCGGGGCTTGCCTCTAGGGCACTTGCTAGCATAGTGTCCTGGCTCATGACACTTGAAGCAAGTGATGGACGCCACTGGGTTGTTGTTCTTCTGCTGCTGACTGCTGGAACCATTAGGATGCTATCCTGACTGAAACTGACGCGGCGCCTGGACCGGGGTCCTGAAAACTGGCTGCTGTTGAGGAACTCGTGCAGGCTGATAAGAACCAAAACGAGGCCTCTGAGACTGGTGCGACTGAGATCCCTGCTGGATCATCCTCCTCTTGCGAGACTCCTCGAGCTCGCGGTGACTCCTCAATGAGAATGGCCTTATCCACCATGTGTTGAAAACTGGCATAATCATTACCCACTACCTGTACTTTCAATCCTAGGTTCAAGCCTTTCTTGAACCTCCTCTGACGGGTGGCATCCGTGGCTACGTCCTCTGGCGCATAGCGAGCTAACTGAGTGAATTTGTTGAGATATTCACTCATTGACATATTCTTCTGCTGTAACTCTCTGAACTCATCCTTCTTCATCTCAATCACCCCATCCAGAATATGGGCGTGACGAAAAGCGGCTGCGAACTGTGCCCAAGTGATGCTGTTCTGGTCCTCATGAGCGGCGCAATAGTTCTCCCACCACTCTGCTGCTGCTCCCTCAAGCTGATGTGCTGCATACATCACCTTCTCTCGATCGGTGCACTGGGCCAGGTTCAGATTCTTCTCAACTGAATGGATCCAAAGGCTCCGAAGAACTGGAAAAGATGGGCGGCCTCGTCCTCATGAACTCTACATAGCTAGACTGCTGATGAGCTGGCGGAGGTGCTACTGGCTCCTGGTGCTGACGCTGCATCATAGTATTCATATTCTGCATCATCTGTATCTGGGCCATCAAGAACTGACAGAGAGAGGGGTCCAAGGTCGGTGGAACCGGCTGAGCAGCACTGCTCTCTGGATCCTGGTTTGCCTGGTTGTGGCCTGACGAGTTCCTGGTATCAACCATCTTGCTGCTGCTCTGAAAAGGAAAACACTACTAACTGACAAAGGGCAAAAAGACGAGAGGGAAAAGCATAGATAAGAGGTAAATTCGTCTAAGGGGTTTCTCTAATGGCAACCTGAACTAAAGAAGCACTTAGCCGAGAAAGGCTAAAACAACTGAGTGAAAAGAATAACTCCAATAAAAAGATTGATATGATTGCAACATAATACTTTTAAGGGCAAGATTTGAGGCTCACATCACACACAACTGCAAATAAAATCCATCGTTCTACTCGCACTATCTAATATAAAGGCTCCCACTCGGGTCTTGACAAATAGGGCTCACTACTCTCATCCTCCGAATCGCTATAGACAACCCATGAGTTGCGGACTGGCGGCGACTGCTCTCTGACTGGGGCTGGGATGAAGTGGCGTAGGTACTCTCGTCAATCACCGGTGATGCGTCATCTCTCCTTTGAGCTCGGTGGTGTAGGCGACGGTAGAGGTACTGGTGACTGCGGTCGGGGCTCCTCCCTCACTGACTCCGGTAGGCTAGGGATAGCTCCGTACTGCTCCTTGAACTTCCGGACGAGTCTGGACATATTGATCTTGTATAACTTGTAGAGTCGTCAGATGGCGTTGTACATAGCTCCATGTGCTGACTCCTCCCCTCATGTATCGATATTCGACAATCTCTTTAATCCAAGACTCCGCAACAGGACGCGAAGAAGTGCTCTCCATCCTCTCGTCTGGTTGAAAGAAGCTTGGGACATCTAATGCATTTTAAAAAGGAAAGATCAGTTTAAAGATTTGGAAAAATAAATTCTTAGAGAGTGGGGTGAAGAACAAGAACCTTAAGAAAAGATAAGAGAATAGAGATATTACTAAGTATCCAATTTGGTTGGTTTGATTTAGAAAATAAGTTTTTGGGCTGACGAAAATTCTAACTAGGGCTTCGTCCTACAGTCGATATGGCTCTGATACCATCTTTGTCGAGACCCGAATATGCAAATTCAGACTCTCTGTGTAAACTGCACTAGTCCAGGATCACGCTAGTGCACACAGTCAAACATAGATGTAATCACAACCATACACACGCTAAAATAAAGAAAAACCTCAAATAATAATAAATCTCAAAGATACGACCTTATGGTCAAGCTTACAATATCTCTAGCCGGAAGGGATTTAAAACTAGCAGTGGAAATCCAAAATAAAGCGTAACAGCCAATCGACAAGCCACAGGCTATCGAGTGGAGAACGGAGCCTAATCCGCGAAGTCGTCGAAGTAGCCTCCTTCTGGAACCTCCTGCTGATAATACTCCTCCTCAACTGAGCAACATAGGCGTAAAGCCGTGAATACATTGGTACTCAGTAAGTCGTTTATAACAAATAAATGCAATATAATATGCAAGGCTTACCAATGGAAGGCTGAAAGGTTATTTTGCAGGAAGCAATATTTGAAGGTAAATTCAATAAATAGATTGAAAGTTGAGTTTAAATAAAACAATAATGAATAAGTAATCAAAGGAATTAAAATAAACCACTTGTAGACCTCCCATCCACAAGCTAAACCAACAGTGAACTACCTGTTCACTTCCAACATAAACCACCAAGTTAAATGAAATCACTACCCTTTGTGTGAAATCACCGAGCACTATCCATGACCGAGGACGCGGCTATTCGAATAGTTTTACATTCTACAGAGATTGCACAACTGTACCTACACGATGTGATTAGCCTCGGCCTAAGAAAATCACAACAAGGCCTTTACCATGCTCTACCTCAACTCAATCCTGTCCGCTAGGGTTTCGCATCACACCCCCCTTGCACCACATGGAAATCAGCAACCATGTCCATCACAATGGCAGAATCGAAATTGAAATATTATAAATTAATCAGCCAGGTCTATCCCATACTAGACATGTGGTTTGCACGATAAAGCTCAGATCAATAGCGCACAAAGTTAAGTCTTTAAGTCTACACGGGCGAGGCTACCACATCCCACGAAGTGAACCTGTACTTCCCCCTTTACTGCACGATCATTCGCCCGAGTGCAAAACCAAGTTTGTATAACCACGCCAATGACACACCAATGTCATGGCACAAATTTTAATGAATGTGGCACCAACCACGGTTCCATATCTCGTTAAGTCAAATTTAATGATCCACAGGTGATGATGAAACCCAATCGTACATTAAGCAAGGCTAAGCGTACTAATCGTACCACCTATGTGACAAATAACATAGCGTCACTAGTATGTTTCCCAACCAATGGTGATAATGGTATCAAGGGGTTCCAAATTATCAAGGAGAAATAAGACCAACAGGACATAACTACCAATACAAAGATTTGTAAATAAATTGTGAAGCATTGTAATTTAAACAAAAATAATTAAATAATAGATTGCAATTTGGGTTCAACCTGATCAAAGGACATGATTTGCCTTGGTTATGCTCAGTGAGGTACTCAGGGTCTTCGAGCGAAGCTCCTGCTCCTCCGGAATCAGAATCTAGCGAGGGAGAAACAACCGAAATAACAAAAACACATAAAATGATAATAAAATGAACTCCACAAATCATGAAACCAGAACCAAAAGTTAGAGCTCGATTTTAGATGAATTTAGAAAAAAGAACGAGGTCAATCGGAGCTAGGACGGAGGAGAATGGGCTCTCGGAAAATTTAATCTAAAGAAAAAGGCTGAAAATCGAAAAAGTCACTGTGCTGTGGACCGGGTTCACGAAATACCAAGTCCACGATGGACCCAGTGCATAGAATAGTGTCACACCATGGGGGCTGGCGTGGCTGACATGGCAGGCTGAGGTGGCGACATGTGGCACGCTGACGTGGCGCTGACGTGGCGTGCTGACGTGGCACCGAGGGGCTCGGTTTGGCTGATGTGGCGCTGATGTGGCGGACACGTGGCATAGGGCTGACGTGGCACACTAACGCATTAGGGTTGACGTGGTTCGGGTGTGAACGCAGCGGCGGCGTGGATTGAACGGCGGGGATACGGCGCGTGGCAAGATTTTGTCCGTGGATCCAGATCTGGCGCAACAGTTGTGATCGGAGGCGATGGCCGTCAGATCTTCGACGTGTGTTCGGTGCGCTCTCCGAAGCATTGCGCGAACGTGGTGCATGGCTCGGGAACCGAGGGGCGGAGCGGGGCGCGGGGTCTGGCGAGCGCAGTTGTGGGAGGACACCAGCGAGCACGATGTGCGGCAGAGACGGAGGAGGTCCGGTGGGCACGGGTCCGGCGGCAGCTTAGCGGTAGCAGGGGTCCCGACGTCGACGCGGATAGCGGCGGTAGCTCCGAGAGCGGCGGCGCTCCGGAAGAGGCGGGGAACGGCGGCAAAGTCCCCAGCGGCGAAGCTAGTGGGGTGCTGTGGTGGCGACTACAGCGAGGTGCTCTAGCGGCGGCGGTGAGGAGACGGCGGAGGTCGACGAAGGCGGCGGCAAGCACGGGTGGAAGGAGGCGACGGCGCGGCGGCTTTTAAAGCACGCACTCCGAGGAAAACTCGATAGGGTTTCGACATGGGTTAGGGTTTGCATCAGAGACAATGCGTGGGGTCTTGACATGTGGCAAGGGGGCGCATCGTGCGGCTGAGATGGGGCGGGACGCGGGTGGACGCTGCGCAGCGTGCAGGCGTGGGAGATGGCGGCGCGTGGCGAGTTGGGCGGCCGGGATGCGAGGTAGGGCGGATGGGCCGGCTTGGGCTCCCAAGGGAAGGTGGGCCGAGCGGGTAGGGGGCCGGGTGGAGAGAAGCGGCGGCGCGGGTGGAGCATGGCAGGCGGGGGAGTGGGCCGAGGGAGATGGGCCGGAGGGGGATTCGGCCCGAGGGTATTTAAGGATTTTCCCAATTTTCCTTTTTAAGTAAATCCAGATAAAATCGAAAGGGCTCCAGAAAATAGCAAATAAATCCCACAAATTCACCAAAAATACCAGAAAATTCCTTGAGACTTGAGGAACTCACATAAAATATTTTCACTTATGTTAATGTTTATTTTAATCACATTAAATTGTTTTAATTTCTGAAAATTGATTTTAAGCTTGAATTAATTCCAAAAAATTTATTTTTAAAATTCAGGCTTTAAAAACTCCAGAAAAACAGGAGGTTACAATAGATATAGGGTTGGAGATCACAACTCTATAAACATGCAAGTAGTAGTTTATAAATCCAAAAGAAATAAAATGCATGCTAATAAATTCAAATGAATTCCAAAATTAAAAATTTTGGTACTATTGAGTAGGGTTTGAATTTAGAATCAAGAATCACCAAATTCAAAGTTAAAACTTGAGAGAACGAAATTTAGAAAAGTAAAAAACATAGAGAGAGGTAGTGACTTACATCTGAGGCCTAGCTATTTCAATGTAAGCTGGGGCCACAGATATTTATTTTCCTTTCAATTTATTTTATACTTGGAAATCTTAAAAGTGACTTACATCTGAGGCCTAGCTATTTCAATTTATTTTTCTATTAAACTTTCAATTGGAAAAGCCTAACAGTGCATGACAAGTAGGGCCACTAGGGTTGTTATTTTCTAAATTAATTATTTTCTTTTAAGAAAGTCGATGAGTCACTACCAAGCGGGGTGACAGTCCACGTGGAGTCGGTCCATGGGAACAGTACATAGGCTGTGGGCCCATAGGCCACTGGCACAGGTCCACAAACTTAGTCTATACAATACTTTTAATGGAATGGGATATACCTGCCAAAGACACGTAACTTAACCTATGCTTTAATTAGATTTTCTTATCCTCTCAGACCCATGTGCCATACTAATACTAACTACAATTAACACTAATTAACTATAATACTTAATTACTAATTAATGACATTGTTAATACTAATTACAGAGCTATAGTGATCTCTCTCGCACGTAACAGAGGAGGCAGCCATGCAGCTCTGGCTGGGCTCATCGCCGACGAGCAGAGCCATGACGGTGGTTGGTGAGCTAGAAAACGAGTGTGGTAGTCCTAGCTACTATACGGGAGATGTGGCAGAAATTGATGATAGAAAGAGTAGGAGGTACAGATTTAACGTGAAAAACTCTTACAAAAAAAATTACAGACGTATAAAGACAGAATTCACTATATGAGGAGATATTTACCATGAGGATTTTGCATTCCCTATGATCTACAATAGATGATCGAAAGACTGAGAGACACAGATTTAATGTGGAAAATTCTTATGGAAAAACCATGGATGCAAAAAGACGGAATTCACTATTTGAGGAGATGTTTATAATCAGATTCTTACCTTCCCTATGGTATACAGGGGTATATTTGTAATATTTACAAAGGGACTTCACATAAAAGTAGAACTTCATGTTAAAAACGAAACCAAATCAAATAGAATGCAGTCACACTTGAACAGCATCGCTATGTCAAAACTGAGGTTTCTTTCTGCTGCCACATTTTCAGGATAAGCCGGCATGCAGGAGTAGCTGTGCGTCCACACCAATTTCTAAACATAATGACACCAATTTATCTATCGATGACATCCAGGTAATGTACCTCTCTAGAATGCTACATAGATAGACCTGGTGGATGCATTAGCTCATCATGTATCATTATGTAGAAGCCCACGCCGTGCATCTTTAGAGTCAAGCTTGTTAGTTCCATTCCCATTGACGCTGGGTGAGGGATGGTGTATCCATGCTTACCAGGAATGCTGGTGCATGATGCCCAGCTAGAAACCGATGTTATGAAGGTCTAAGTGGACATGATTAATGACGTTTTTAGGGTTGTCCCTCTTGAGAAGCCCCCAATCGAAGAGATTATGATATTAGGGATACCATTCACATATTCATCCAGTGGTCCAAGATGGACATCACCCTATCCAATATCGTAGAAGGGATGGTCATGATCTCTACATGACCATCCCTTTCAAACAAAATCCTCTATGACTTCATCTCAAGCTCTACTTCAGAAGCCCGTCATATCGGCTCCTATTGCTCCATCTCAAGCTCCGCTTTAGAAACCTGTTGCATCGGCTCCCGTGGAGAAGACAACAAAGATATATTGCAAACGAGACGCTAAGGTCCAATTAAAGAAGATTAAGGCACCTTCCAGAACTTGGAAGTTCAAGGTAGGAGTGTCGTTGGTCCTCGAGTCATAATTATCTAGCTTTGGATTGGTTTGCAGGGCTTTGCATTCCTAGTACATGCAGAGGTCTAATAGGAAGCCAATTCGCCAAAGTTGATTCACCGTGAAATTTATGGAGGAGCATTTTCTTCATGACTCGAGTTACTTCATCATAACCTTCGACGACTTATTCTTACTATTTAACCTTGACGAACTTAATGCCTCACTTCTACGATATTGGACACTGTAAGTGTACTACACAATCAAGTTCTACATTCATGAAATATTGATAAATGTCATAACTCATTGCTTATGTATAGATCTATGATCCAACAAGTCTAGCGACGGCGACAACCCGTGGGTTTTCTCAACCCACATTTGGTCTCTGAGCATTGTATGAAGGACAATACATCATTCATCTAAGATTATATAACGAAGGAATTGCTTGCTTAGAATGACAGGGACTACACTATAGAACCTTTCAACCTAGGGTAAGTACTTCACTAATTGCCATACAAGTTTTATTTGTACTTTATATGCAACATAAACTTAGGATTAATCACTATGACGACATACATAACTAGAGGTCATTGAATTCTGATTGTGATTGTACTAAAGTGGAGCAAGATAATATACCTTGATTCCTTATTTAGTGGCAATCATGACTTTACCCTTTTGCAACAAACAGTTGACAGGTAAACTCATTTCCTCCATACATAACTTTATTGAACTTCTCCATTCGTTTGCAATGGCCGAAGCTAACTTTTTGGAATCATGTTGGTTGTTTAGCGCTTACGTTGCTTAGGGAGGGAGACATAGGGAATTCTGTGCCACACTACGACACATGATGCGATTTTTGGTACCTGCTATAACACAATAATCCGATATCACACTTCATAATAATATTTTTAGAACTGACCATACCTATGTATGTAATTTAGTATTTGCAATACCACCAACAGCTACAGGGCAATGTATGTAGATACTACGTTTACAAACATATGTTAGAAATCATGAGCACTAAGACGAAGGATCTAAAGGTTTGTCAACATGTCAATATTTGTTTTGTGATTATCAATTCCTATCAAAAACCTAAAATAAAAAAAATAAACAGTAAAAAAAGCAGACGCGGAACGCTACAACGAGTGCGGCCTTAATTGAAGAGAAACGACAACACGATGCTGCCCCTCAGGACAAACGACCGACACAGCGTTTGGTTCATCTCGGATTACCGATTGAGGTCTGTTCCTCTCGTTGAAAACAGTGCACAGACCGACTATATGTATATGTATATGTATATGTATATGTATATGTATATGTATATGTATATGTATATGTATATGTATATGTATATGTATATGTATATGTATATGTATATGTATATGTATATGTATATGTATATGTATATGTATATGTATATGTACATATACATATACATATGAAACAGAATGCAGTCACGCTTTAGCAGCCTCGCCATGTCAAAACTGAGGCTTCTTTCCGCTGCCACATTTTCAGGACTAATTAAGCTAGCTAAGCTGGCTCAATTCACGTGTCCTTGGAACAATTCGTAAATCTTTTCTTCCAGTTCCTCTGCGTCGCCATCTGACTGCCCAAGAAAATCCTTGTACGGTCCAATGACAAGATCAGCTATGGCCTGTCGTATCTTTCTTCGAAGTTTAGGATCAGGTACCTTCCATGCAGCCTGAGTCTGAAGAGTTGCTGAAATGCCTGAGTTGAATCTTCGCAGAATTGTGGCCCGTGCTTTCGCAGTTAGACGAACTCCACGATCCGTCAAACAAGACACATGTGGTTTCCAGCAGTTTTCAAGGTATCCATCAATTAGTTCTTGGATCCTCCTTTCGTTATTTTCCCTGTGCCTTTTAAGGAGATGACCATTCACGAGTAAACCCTCCTCAGCTATTTCGCCGTTTCTGCTTACCCAATCCACATTGTTTAGCAGGCTAATCAAACGGAAGGCTGGGCGGTCTGCCTCTGCCGCCCCGCTTCGGTAGTGTTCTTCCAGAGAAACATTCCAGACGTCGAAGACTCCCGTGAGCTGGTTAGCAAGTGAGTTGACGTCGTCTTCAGGCGCCGAGAATATTCGGTGCACTGTTGTACTATGAACTGAAAGCAATCTCATACACTTGACGACGAACTTTGTTGACGAGTGAATGCCGTCATCCTCTGCCGCTTCTTGGGTGCCATCTGCGTCTGGACCATGGCTCGATAGGTTCTTGACGTAGATCTTCATCTTATCGAAGATACTCCCAACGATACCCTCCATCTTTTTTAGAATTAATTGCATCTCTGCAGATCTCGAGGGGAGGAGATCTGGGAGGTGTGTAGGGAGCATGTCGTCAAACGCTTCCATGAGAAGCAGCATCGGACTGATCTTATCGGCCGGCCATTCCACATTGGTCAGCGCGCGTGCAGTAGAGAGGAACCGCTGAACTGGACTTTGCGCGACAACTGTGAAGTACGTTTGCTTCAGTGTATACAATTCCCCATCATCACCTGGCTGGAAGAACTGCTTCCTCATCGCTTGGAGAACCCTCACAGCCACCTTAAATGCATGGATCCATCCACTTAACGATGCCTCGCTCACATCTTTAGAGCTACCAAAGCTAGCCATACTTTTTTCAGTAAGCCATGGGTCGTCGTGGGAATCGAAACATCTGCTTCATATCATTGTCATAAATTATAATAGACACTCGTGAGTCAAAAGTACTTAAGTGCACATATGCATATGCATGTCCAAATTAAAAATCGAATAACTAAGCGAATCCATCTGCTAATTCCCATTAACATATACTAAAAACTGATGTCAAATCCTTCAATACCTAGAGAAAATAAAAGATTAAGGTTCTACAAATTCATAAGAATGGAAAACATTTACCATAGTTACAATTAAAATATCTGTTCTGCCAAATTTCAGTCACCTCAAATTTTCGTATCTTTTAGTCACCTAAGATTGCACAGTATTAAGACAAAATTGCAGCACTAAATAATATACTGCAATTTGTTGGGATTCATCTTGATCTGCTTTCATTTTGGATCGGTTAGTTTTTTTTCGCTTTGTGTATTTTTTGCCTCTGCATTTTTGTCCTTGTATTTTGCAGGGTTCACCAACCGTAGATTCAATTTTTTTCTATGTTAGAACATTTTTTTGTTTTAGTCTTTGTCCTAGGGTGAACAGGTGAGTTTACATACATATATATATATTATATATAATACTGATTTATAATTAAATATAACTTGAATTCCTAAAATAAATTAGGGGAACAACCGGTGGTTTCGGCAATGACTGCGCTTGTTTTTTCTAATGTGTGATTGCTACCTGCAAAGAGTGACTGCGTAGCATATCTTTAGGTTCGATCGTATGTTGATCCCAAATCCTAATAGGCCGTTCCTAAATCCTATATAGATATATCTAGATATATATATATATATATATATATATATATATATATATATATATATATATATATATATATATATATTTCTGGCTCCACAAAGAGTGACTGCGTAGCATAAATTCATTGACTTAAGCAACCATATACGTTGATTCGGAACGTTTAACAGACAGACACTATATTCTATGCATGTTTGCATCATTATATATTCATTAGTTGTTATCCTTTTATATATGTTGTCACTACCTAGAAATAATAGTAGCTGCATTGCAGAAGAAGACAATTAATTAGCTACAATATTTTTAGTAGGTTTGCTAAAAAAAAGGAAGAAAATGAATCTCTTATACACACCTGAGAAGCTTTTGGCGATGTTCATCAGGAAGGGAGCTCAGCTTGTGATGGTGATCGGCGTCAACAAAGCGCTGCACTATCTGTTTGAGGCGAACAATGGAGTCGGAGGAGACCACCGAGATAGTATCACAGCCGGCCAGTAAGAGTACACTTGTCCGGCAAAGGGATTTGTCCGAATTATCGGTTGACCCGCATGGGGGTTCGTCCCAGCCCAAGCCGGCGACGTCCGTGCTGCTGCCGTTGCTGCTCCGGCTTCCACTGTCCGAAGAGTTCTCGGAGCTGGGCACCACGCAGCGGTCGCGGAAGCTCACGTCCCCATGCTGGGGTCGCCGGAGCTCCTGGATGAACTTCCTTATCTGTGACGTGTTCCAATAGTCTGAATCGTGGACCTCACTAGCAAGTCTGGAGGTTGCTTTGTCGAGGGCGCCTTGCCCCTTGCGACGGAGTTCATATGGTATCCATTTCTCCTTGAGCGAACTTATAACGATGTCTAGATCCTTGAGGTAAGCATTCAGGGCCTGCTCTGGCATGCACATGGGGGATTCATCGTCATTTGCAAGCTGCAGGATAACGGCTTGTATAGAATTCTTGAGGGTAACATGGGATTGGTCATGGCCATCAAGGCGTACTTCCGCCTCGTTATCCGATTGATTTGCGGATGATGGTTGTACTGCAGCCACAGATTCACCCCTCCCGCGGATTCCTTGTCGGTTCCTGATCAGAATTATTGGATTGAGAAATGATATATCGTTCCTCTCTACTTGTAACAGACACACACACATGTATGGATGCAACATATATACAGACCGGCTAGTTGCTTCTTACCTGCTGTTCCGGCGGCGCAGCAAGGATATGCTCATCGAGCTCCCCATCAAATCTCCCAGACGATGGAACGAGCTGGAAGAGTGGGTGTCCGCCTCAATAATGGGATCACTGATCAACTCGAACAAATGAAGAAGAAATCAACGAACAGGACTTTTATTATTATTATTATTATGTGTGGATAAGCACATCCTCATCGATATTTTTACGCCCTTTTTTAATTGATGAAGTGTTTGAAAAATGGAACAGAAGTTATCACAGTCAATATGCACAAAAAGAAAAAATTAGACAAAAGATATCCGACAGTTTTCTCTCAACTTTGGGTGTCGTGTAGAAGTAGCCAACCCTTCTCCCCTTCTATATAGAGGAAGTATGCCATGAGAATAGAATAAGTAATATAAAACTAAACTATGCTAATAGACCTTGTGAGCCTTTGGCATAATATGTTGTCCAGCGAAAAGGTGATCACATATGAATTTTGTGCAAAAACCCAGGCCCGATTTATCATAATTTGGGATTTTCTATCTGAATCCTGTATGAATTAAACTATTTCCTATGAAAATACTTTAAAACTCTTGTATTACGAATGGACCTTAGTTTCACTTTTCAACTTGATCTTTCCCGCTTCTCATTGGCCCAAACTACCTCCCAAAGCGCCGCTCAATCGCTACGGTTTTGATCGAAAGTAGTTTCTGATATTTTGGTTAAACTACTAAAATACCCTTTGTTAACTCGGTCTTTATCTTTCATTTCAAGCAATTGCTATGCTTGCCACGTATAGATGCACCACTAGCTTGCCACGTATCGGCAAGTCTCTCCCGTTCTGGTTCCACCAAACCACGCCTTACTTGGTCCGACCAAGCCATATAGTGCAATCTGTCGCTCAAACTTCCCTTAACGTTTTTCGTCTTCCTTGTGTCATGCTTGAGTTCAGCCATCTCACACGGTATTCTTGATCATTCTGGGCCTTTGTTCCTCCATGAGTATAACCCTGATTCTCGCCGTTAATCATAGTTAATTCCAAGCGATCATGCACATCTAAAGACTAATAAATTATTTTCAGACACATGTTCTTCACAACTTAACTCACGTTAGCTGTAACATATATCATGCAATACATATGCACTGATTCAGCTCAATCCAAATCAATCTATGACTCAATTTCCCAAAATCACAAAATTCGGCCAAAGCAAAACCGTAGATTTGCAAAATCTAAATTTTCACTTCTCCAAAATGAAAATAGTTCATCATAACAAAACATTGAACCTTCTCACATGGTCCTACATAGGGTCCGTTTAGAAGTTGGGAATTTTTTTTCTGAATCCTGTATGAATTAAACTATTTCCAGAGAAAATACTCTAAAACTCCTATATTCTAAACGGACCTTAGTTTCTCTGCTCAACGAATATACCTTGATTTCTCGAGCTATTGGGTCGTTTTCATATTTGATGACGCTGTTTATACGAGATCCAAGGTTGCTTTGCGTGTAAGCTCAGTCAATAGTTTAGTCAAATGACTAGACGGAGTACAAGAAAAAAAATTAAATACAAAGATAAGTGTATTGATGGATATCAAAACAAGCAGCTGTCCATATTACACATTTATATATATAAAAAAATCCTTCGCCGTCGAGAAGAGTTCGAATTGGCTACTCAATCGGTCCCTGTCAAAGGGCATCTTACATCCATAATGACATAAATTTGCTGAAATTGCCATCACAAAGCTCATAATAAAATCAATCCACTCGTTTTTTCAATTATTCTCCAATGGCCATTCTATCAATGTTGACTATATATAGGGCCTGTTTGCTTTTGGCTTTTAAAAGCTGCTTTTAGCTTCTGCTACAGTACCTGACTTACAATCGGAGTATTTTTTTAAGACGGGGTCTACAAATTAATTGTAGTACACGTTAAAAGACTAATATCTGTACCATCAAAAATCATAAGCGATAATCTCTCTTTTCGCAATCTCTGTCACAAACAGCCAAAAAGCCATCAGCCGCAGCCAAGAGCCATCAGCCACAGCCAAAAAGAACAGGCCCATAATATATTCTGTCGATGTTGATTATATGTGGACGCTTGTTTTATTTCAGTACTCTTTCCTGCTTCAGTTGGCATTCTTGCTATGCACTATGCTACATAATGCAAATAATATTCTTTGACATACTTGCAAGTGTGTTGTTGGACCCGAGTTTAGCTGATTTAGAATTTTCTGTGTAACCACTGTACTATTTCCTAGACCAGTAAATAATACTTACAGATATATCGCTAAATCATTTCATATAGAACATAAACTCTACCATGCATTAATATAACAAGACATCATAGTTCTAATAGACTACATCAAATCAAGCTTACAATTGGGCCGTTCAGGTCAAATGGTTACATTATACAAAAATGGATACGGTAGCGGAAAGACACATCTCATCATAGGCAAGCGACCCATAAAATCAGACGGTTCAAAAAACCGTCTGTGATGACGTTTTTGAACCGTCTGTCATGATGATTTCTGTAGTAGTGTCAGCTTCTTGATCTTTGTAGTGTATGTATTGTTCTTCGTCCACTGGTTCTACCACAGCCACAGATCCACCCCTCCCGCGGATTCATTGTCGGATTCTGATCAGAATTATTGGATTTAAGAAATGATACAGTACTACAAAAAGGTTTATATTAGACACCTCATCACAGACGGTTCATAAAAACCGCTTGTATTAAATGCAATCACAGACAATTCTTGATAAGAACCGTTTGTGATACTATCACAGACGGTTCTTATTAAGAACCGTCTGTGCTATTGCCAATATCACATATGGTTCTTACTTAAGACCGTCTGTGATATTGCGGAATATCACAGACGGTTCTTAAGTAAGAACCGTATGTGATATTGCCATATCACATACGGTTCTTACTTAAGAACCGTCTGTGATATTCCGCAATATCACAGACGGTCCTAAGTAAGTACCGTCTGTGATATGGCAATATCACAGACGGTTCTTATCTAAGAACCATTTGTGATATGTTTTCCGCCCCACACATCTCTAAAATTTCATAATTTCCCGCTTGAGTTCGAGTAGAATTTCGTTTTGACACACCTTCTGTAAAATAGGCATAACTTTTACATACAGTGTCTGTTTTCGACGTTCTTATACTCGTTAGAAAGCTAACGACGAGCCCGATCCAAAAAAATGACCAGCTTGCGCTTGTCGCCCTCGAAGATCCTCAAAATCGGCCATTTGTAGCCTTAAATTGGAATTGGAAGTTTTTGAGTTTTGTTTTTGCCAAAATTTTCGATATTCCCTTCGAAATTTGGGGTTTGTCTCAACTGCAAAGTTGTAGATCTCGTCGAAATCTTTCAAATGAGTATATATAAGCCATACAGAATTTTACTATTTCATACTTTGAGACTAATTGTTTACATTGTATCGGTATATATATGGCCAATATCACAGATGGTTCTTAATTAAGAACCGTATGTGATATTGGATTTCACAGATGGTTCTTAATTAAGAACCGTCTATGATATATTTCCAGCTTCGCGTATCTCTAAAATTTCATAATTTCCCGTCTGAGTTCGAGTAGGAATCCTCTATAAATACTCACCCGACCCATCCACCGCATCCCTTCAAATGCGTCTGTGAGGTTTAGGTTTCCATTGTTTCCCGCTTCCTCCCTCCATTATTTCTTCAAGTATTTGATTCTGTGGGGTTTAGGTCTCCAACGTAGCCTATATTGTTGCTACTTTGTTGGGTTTAGGGTTACTTGGGAGCTTACAGTGAGGCAGCTGCTAAGAAGGCCTATCCGAGCTTGTGATGGTGGATTGTTCTCTGCTATGTAGCTTTCATTGTTCTCTTCATCATAGCCTCCATTGTTACTTTCATTATTTTCTGATATGTTCTCTGCTATTGTAATGGTGCACTGTAATATTGTGATGTTGTAATGGTAGATTGTAATCTTATGATGTTATAATAGTGGCTTGTAATCTTGTGATGTTGTAATGGTGGATTGTAATGGAAATAAAATATTCTCTGCTATGTTTGATATCGTATTTGCTTGTTTTCGCTTGTTTTCAAAAAGTATAGCTAACATTTCCTGAGACTAACTGAAAAATAAAAAAAATTTAGGTATAGAATGAACTATCATAGACGGTTTTGTAGTATAAACCTTCTGTGATCACACATCACAGACGGTTCTAAGTTTAGAATCGTCTGTGATGTGGGAGTATTACAGACGGTTCTATATATAGAGCCGTTTGTGGTAGTGTTTTTCACAGACGGTTCTAGTTACAAACCGTCTGTATTGTATTTATCACAGATGGCTCACAAACCGTCTGTGATAACTTTCGATTATCACTGACCCATAAATTCCGACGGTTCAAAAAACCGTCTGTGATGACGTTTTAGAACCGTCTGTGATGATGATTTCTGTAGTAGTGATATATCATTCCTCTCTACTTGTCCCGTGTATGGATGCTATTAACAGACACCATGTATGGATGCAACATATATACAGACCAGCTAGTTGCTTCTTACCAGCTGTTCCGACGTGGCAAGGATATGCTCATCGAGCTCCCCATCAAATCTCTCCTCTATAGGGCGGCCGGAATCGCCTCTCAATACATGAAAATGAAAAAATAGACAAGCGATATACCGATAGCTTCCTCTCAACTTTGTTGATGTAGTGCATGCCGTGTATAAGTAGCCTATCCTGCTCCGGCCCCTTGTATGGAGAGAGGAAATGTGTCACGAGAATAGAAGAAACAATATAGGATTAAACTAAGCAAATAGGTCTTATGGGCCTTTGGCCTAACGTGACTATGTAGGGAAAAGTGATCACTCGAGAATTTTGTGCACAAACCCTGGCCCGAAATATCACGAGTTGGGAAAAACACATCTTAGGTTGTAGAACTGGTACGGCAACAGACAGAGGATAAATAGTGTCTTTAAATTTTTCACCAAGTATTTGATGATTCTTCACTCCAATAGCTATAAAAAGTTATGAAGATCAAGAAGCCAAAAAGCTAAAAAAAATAGAGCTGCTACAATGATTTCTGATCAGTGAAAAAAATCGCCAAACAAATTAAAACTTAAACTAAGGTTAGATCATGAACTTAAGAATATATCTCAACTAAAAATCTTGAAAAAACTTAAGAGAAAAAATAGAGCTGCTACAATGATTTCTGATCGGTGGAGAACTAAGTTTACATTAATGCTCATTGGCAACAATAATAAAAGACAAAAACAACTGCGGAAGCAAACTGATAAAGCGAAGCCTAAGCCTGCCCACAGGCAGACGGCAATAAGATATGGCCTAATCATCCTGGTCCTCACCGTAGTGAAAGTTGTCATCCTCTGAGATGATAAAGTAAGGGTGAGTACAAATTTATACTCTGCAAGCCACAAAGGAAAATGTAATATAATGATAAAGGCAGCAAAGATAGAACATCGTTATTTGAGCATAGAACATCGTTTAATGAAATACCATAAAATAGATTGAAAATGTTGAATTTAATACTGTATTAAAAGATAGAATTTAAATAAAATAATACTGTTAGTGCATAGAATTTAAATAAAGTAATACTGTTAGTGCAGGCACCAATCTAGCACTAACCAATCCATAGTTATCCTACCTAGACCATCTTTCTCCAAAAAGATACCACATTTTTAGCTAAAACTATTTTATGAAAAACAAAGTCTAATCAGTGAAAAACTTTACTCGGCATGCCCATGACCATGGGCACGGCTATCCAGGATAGTTTATACACTCTGTAGAGATTGTACAACTTTCTCCATAAGAAATGATTAACTTATTGTGTCAGCTATTACACGTTTTTTTTAACATGTGACTAGTAACCATAATAAGGACTTTACAAAACTAAGCCATCAATCTGGCCACGTCTCTACTAAAGTTTCACCCCATTGAGGAATCCACTAGATCGGTGTAACACCCCGACTTTTGGAAGAATAAAATATTAGGGAGTTTGGCGCTTAGGATTTTGGTGCTAATTGACAAGTTCAGTTTTTGGCTAAGGTTTCAATAAATCAAACAAAGAAATAAACTAGAAATCGATACTGGAAGTAATATACAAATTCAGTACAGGATTTAATTTAAAATCATAAATAAATAAAATAATAAAGAGTACGTAAATAAATACAATTAACAAAATAAATGAAATAACAAAGGTAAGACAAACATATATATATAATGATATATATACATGTATAGGTATAATAATAATAATAATAATAATAAAAGTACAAATGGGAGAGAGCCAGCCGGCCTGGGCGTCCGCCGAGCCGACCAGCTCCCCCCTCTCTCTCTGTTTCCCGCACCCTCCCCTATCTCTGTTGCTGCCGCGCGCCTCTCCCTAACTCCCTTACGCGCTGGCGCCCGCTCTCGCTCCTTCCCCCTTGGCCTATGGCCAGGTTGTAGCCACGTCGTGCCTATGCCACAGGGCAACTATGCCGCGTCCCTTCCCCATACCCAGTGGCTGTAGCACGTACCACGGCGCCGATCACCCACAATCTTTGCCGCTCCCATGCACTGCCGCCTCCATGTCGAACCCTCCCACTTGGCCGACAGGGTCCAAACCATGTCCGGATGCTAGTGCCTAGAACGTCCTTCCCGCAGCCGTAGCACCCTGACCAGTCGCCTCCAGCTCCTTGTGGCCGTGCGATCCCGTATCTCCGCCATTAAAGCCGCCGCCCACCTTCCACGTCGCCAGCCCGGCTTCGCCCAGTATAAAACCCCCCGAGGCACGCAATGCACTCCCCATACCTCACTCTCACTCCCATAGCTCCCAATTGAACTCTTTTGCCCTATAGCTCACCGGCGGTGATTTCCCCCTTCAACTCCGGCGATCGGGCTCATCACCGATTGGCTCCACCCCCATTCGATTCCTTCTACCAGGAGCACCACAGGGGCCCGGTGACGCATTCCCAACTCACCTCAGAAGCTCCCCGCGCCTGTGCTGCTCCCTCACCGTGAAGCTTCCCCGAGCGCTGCCGCCGCACGTGGGCAGACCTCCTCAGCCACTCTCGAGCTTCCAGGACCCTCAAGGTAGCATCAGTACCCTCTCTAGATGCTCCATGCACCATTAATTGAAATGTTATGCAGTAGATCGCTCTAACCTCTTTCTCCCTGTTCCACAGCCGCCATTGCTCGCCGGCGACGCCCGTCCACCCAAATCGGTCGACAAGAACTTGGCTAGAGGGGCGCGGGAGCGTGAGCATTCCATTTCTTGAATTCTCACGCTCGGCCGTGTCCTCTGTTGTCGGGAAGATCACTAGAGAAAGCTTCTCTCGCCGCGGGCGTGAGGAAGAAGAAGGTCGGACCGACCGCGTTTAATGTGGGCCGTTCGATGAAAATCGGACAGACCGCACGGGTCGTTTTCCTCGCGGTCGACGCGAGCCGCCGAGCCGCGTGTGTTGTGGGCCGTCCGATGCCAACCGAACGGTTCGCGCGCAATCAGCGCCCCCGCGCGCGTGCGATTCTCCCTCGTCCCTCCGATGCCAATCGGGCGGCTCCCGCCGAACCGAAGCGCTCTCGCGCGGCCGCGCGCGTTTGAAGCCGCCTGATTGAAATCGATCGGTCCTCACGCACGCGTATCCACAGCCCGGTGCGTGTCGCCTCCCCTTTATTTTCCCTGAATTAACCCAAAATGGGAATTTCAAATCTAAATAACTTTCTCATTTTAAACCCAAAATTGATGAAACCAATTTCTAAATTCATCTAAAATCAGCCCCTTTCTAGTAAAACAAAAATCCTGAAATTTGGAGTTAAAATTCAAGTTGTGGTATGAATTTAATTGATTAGGATAAATACTTTTAAACTTCTAAAATTTGTAACTAGTCCATTTAGCTCCAAACTTTTGTAGAGAAATTAGCCCCATTAATCGAACATTCATTTTGTTTAGTGGAACCAAAACCATAAGTTTTTGAGTTTATCTGAATTTTTGTTGAAGATTTATTTGGCTATGTTAACTTGTGTTGTCTCTTTTAAAAACGTACGTTCGCCGTTAAAAATCAGCATACGAGGATCAGGAAGCGGAAGCAGAGGCAAATCAAGACCAAGACCCGCAAAACCCAGACAATCCCGAATCAGGCGAGTGAATGCTTTGATCATTTTGAATACCCATTTTGCAAATTATTTAGATTCAAATTATCAAATGCATGCTGTTATTTTATGTGATATCTTATGTTGGATTTCATGCCTTAGTTAGCTACCCTTTTTAGCAAGTGCTACTAATATACTTTCCGGCACATTTATATTGTGAACCTTGTTACCCTAGGAAAGACTTATAAATATAGAGTTTCAAAAGGAACCGGTTACGTCATATTACTTGGCATAGCACTGCTTAGTCTCGGGGTGTTTACAATGTTCCCATATCTTATGCAAAGAGAAATTTTGGGTAAGGTGGTAGTTGGAAATGGTCGGGTATGTTTGAAATGATCATTATTTTATGCTCCCCAAAAACCCCAACTTGCTTAAATATCTGGGCGGATGGTCCGGGGGTGTGGTGCAGTGGTGCACGAGAGAGTGGTTAGTGGTAGAACCACCCAGGTAACCCTAAGGATCGAATCTCGTGATGACCTCCCAAGGTACAATAGTACAACCACAAGCTGGCAAAATGTAGGCGAGGCTAACTAATCTGCATAGCTCTAGTGTGGTTACGTGAAGGTATGAATACAAGCAAAGGGATGGATGGTCTCATCCCCGCCTTTGCCCGTGATGGCTCACGAGGGACCCTTCTCGAGGGATGTAAGCATCCTACGGAAGATAGACATTAGCGGGCGTAACCACAAGTAGGATTATGCATTGTAACAGTCTCATGATAATCTAAGTATGATAATAACTCTAGTCTATACTAGAAAGACTGACCCAAAAGTACATACAAGCATGGTGTAGAAAGTAAAACAAAAAGTAAATGAACATATGATTCTCCCCCTCAGAGTATGCCATAAGGACACACAACCCCATGCTCTCCCCTGTAAAGCCATGAACCTCGAGTTATCTAAAGGCTTGGTGAAAATATCAACTAACTGGTGGTCAGTCTTGACAAACTGAAGCGCTATGTCACCCTTCTCCACATGGCCTCTAAGGAAATTATACCGAATATTTATGTGCTTGGTCCTAGAGTGCTGCATTGGGTTCTCAGCAATGCTAATGGCAGAAGTGTTGTCACAGAAAAGTGGAACACTATCTATGGCTAAACTAAAGTCCCGCAAGCTTGAAACCATCAGCAACTAGCGGCTGTAACATACTCGGCCTCTATAGTGGACTATGCAACACCTGACTGGTTCCTAGATGACCATAAAATAAGAGAAGTGCCAATGAATTGACAAGTGTCAGAACTACTCTTTCTACCTATCCTACAACAAGCAAAGTCTGCGTTCGAGTAGTCTCTAAGGGAAAGTTAGGAAGCAGAAGAGTACCAAATACCATAGTCTAGAGTAGCTTGAAGGTATGTAAAGATGCACTTCACTGCTTGCTGGTGAGATGCGTGAGGAGAAGCTAAAATTGAGTGCATAGACACATGGCAAAGTATATATCTGGCCTCAACATAGTGATGTACAGGAGGGAGCCGATCATACTATGGTACTGCTTCTGATCTCTGTGCTTTTGCCACCCTCATCAAGATCAAGTGTGGTTATGGTCACCATAGGAGTTGACACCGGCTTGCTATAAGTCATGTCAAACCATCTCAAGAGGTCTCCTGTGTACTTGTCTTGATGCAAGAAAATACCCTCCCGAGTTTACTTGACTTGGAAACCGAGGAAGAAGCTCAACTCGCCCATCATACTCATCTCAAACTCTATACCTATGACATCAAAAAAATAGGAAACAAGTCCATGAGAGGAGCCACCAAAGATAATGTCATCTATATAAATCTGGACGAGCAAAAAGTCATTGCCATGCCTATGAATAAACAATGTCTTATCTACCTTACATATCTCAAACATATGACTCAAAAGAAATGACTTAATCCTTTCATACCAAGCTCTAGGGGCTTGCGTAAGTTCATATAAGGCTCTAGAAAGCTTGAAGATATGGTTTGGGTATTTAGGGTTCTCAAAACCTGGAGGCTGTCTAACATAGACCTCTTCCTCAATATACCTATTAAGAAAACTACTCTTGATATCCATCTGGTACAACTTGAAGCTCTTAGACGCTGTGAATACAAGCAAAATCCTAATGGCCTCTAGCCTAGCTAAAGGGCGAATGTCTCCTCAAAATCTAAACTCTCAACCTAGGTAAAACCATGAGATAGCAGTCTAGCCTTATTTTGAATGACTACCACATCCTCACTTTGCTTGTTCTTGAATACCCACTTGATTTCTATGACATTATGACCACTAAGGGGCTGAACAAGCGACCAGGCCTTGTTACTCTTAAAATTCTCTAACCCCTAATGCATAGCATTGATCTAAGACTCATCAAACAATGCATGATAAACATCCTTAGGCTTGAATGTGGCAACACAGGCAGAGTATAGATAGAAGTAAGATAAGCCAAACTTTGAGCGCGTGCCACACTCAAAGAGGTCACCTATGATCTGCTTAGGAGGATGAGAATGTTGAATGTGTCGGGGAGGTCCTGAATATGATACAGAAGTGGCCTCAACCTCATGTGTTGTTGAGGTAGGAGCAGAGCCACAAGCTTTAGACAAGCTATAAGGTAAGGGTTGGCCTCCTTGAGGCACAGTGGTAGAAGCAGGCACCTCAGGATTAGATGGGACTAGATCATATAGAAAACCCTTATCTCCATCATCCCCATCATCGATAAAGATGGTCTCGGACTGCATAACTGGACCTGATATATCAGACCTAGTACCAGGACTAGCCTTATCGAATGTAACTCTATAGGTCTCTAAGATCCTATTCGTCTCACAGTTCCAGACCCTATAACCCCACAAAGAAGTCGAGTAACCAAGAAAGATACCATCAGATGAGTGAGACTCTAACTTAGCTAGATTCCTAGACTTTAGAATAAAACACTTGCAACCAAACACATGAAAATGCGAGACACTAGGCTTTTGTCCATACCTTAACTCATATGAAGTGCGATGCATGTGTGCCCTACGAAAAACTTTGTTCGAAATATGGCACACGGTAGATATAGCCTCAACCCAAAACTTTCTAGGTGTACCATACTCATCTTGCATCGTCCTAGCCATCTTGACCAAGATACAATTTTTCTTCTCCACAATGTCATTTTGTCGTGGGACGTGTAGAAAAGAGAACTGATACTCTATACCTGACTCATCATAGAACCTCTCAAAGTAGGAGTTCATAAACTCCGTGCTATTGTCACTGTGAATCGCTCGTAAGGCACCATGGAGCACAACGGACAACCTACTGACCAAACCCTGAAAATGATTAAAAGTCTCCTCCTTCGAGGCTAAGAAAAAAATCTAAGAGTACCTTAAGAAGTCATCGACCACAAGAAGCACATACCACTTCCCACCAGTCGACTGCACTCTAGCTGGATCAACAATGTTCCTATGAAGAACCTGTCCTAGTGCATCGGTCATAGTCACAGCGACTAGAGGATGTGAAGCTGCAACTATCTTGCCATGCTAGTAAGAAACACAAATTAAGTCTTTTACCATCTTAAGTTTAGGCAGACCACGGATCAAGTCGTGGCCGCTAACTCGGGTCAAGTGATCAAAGCCAATATGACCAATTCTCCTATGCCAAAAGGAGAGATCACGAGATTTTAAAGCAACTAAACACTGAAGAAAATCACCAGAAGACTTGATACAATTAGAATAAAAGATCCTCCCAAATATGGAAATCCCACAAACTATACTTCCCAAAGAATAAAAAATTCTACAAGTATTTTTATTAAAGCTTACTTCGAAATTGCCATCCGTAAGCTGAGAAACAGATATCATATTATATCACAGCATACTCACTAAGGCTACATCCTTAAGAATGAAAGAATCATTAATACGCATAGTACCTTTAGGCTTTAGCGATGACTCGACCTGACAAAGCGTCTCCAAAGGTAATTGTCTCATCACCTGGAGCTCGGACTAGGGAAGAGAACCAACATAAATCTCTAGTCATAAGACGAGAACAACCGAAGTCTACAAGCCAAACATCTTCCTTCCTTTCCTGGTGAACCTAAATCAGTGAGAAGTAAACATCGGTAGCTTAGTACTGGGTGAATAAGAATAGATATAGGAATCCAGTACTGAGTTACACGACGAATAGAAGAGCTAGTCAAAGGAACAGAAGACTGACCTCTAGCCTGAAGATCTAGAACTAGAAGTCAAACCTCTGACTAGTCTAACCACCGTTGAAGGGCTGGTTTGACTGCTCCTCCAACGCCTGTCAGATCAGTCAGGAACAAAAGCAACACTCACATCACGTCGCGGATAGCCACCTTGATAGGAAAAATGAGGTCTATCTTTAGGATGACGGAAACCCTAACTAGAAGCAACTCAAAGACCAAAACCAAAAGAAGTCTAAAAACCAAATTCTCAACGCTACCCAAAACCAAAAGAGTCATAAGAGCCAACCACAACCCTAGACCTCATGTCAGTCTTAGGAGCACTTCGAGTCTGGAGTTTACCCTGAATACCCTTAAGAGCGCAAACACAATCACGTCGAACAACCTTGGCACACTTAAAGCAGAACTCAACTAACTGTCCATCCTTCTAACAGAAGATACAAGGATACTTCACCTTCTAAGAGGTCAAAGCAACATGAGGCACAACCTTGCTATCAGAAATCCCCTAGACAGCCTGCAGACTCAACGCTATCTCCTAGACTCGGGCACGAACTCGATCACACCTCCTTCTAGAGCTCTAACAACTACAAGTGGATATTTTCTCACATCCTCTAGAGAATCATATTCTAGACCTTGATTGAATTTGCATATTTTGGATTTGTCTAGGATAAGGTTAAGCTTTTTTTCTTTCGATAAATTTTTCAAGAGTGCTCATGAGGCACTCATACTCTCAAAAAAGGAAAGTACAGGAAGAATATGGGGAAGATGAAGATCAAGAATGTCGAGACCCGAATGTGCAAATTTGGACTCTCTGTGTAAACTGCACTAGTCCAAGATCACGCTAGTGCACACAGTCAAACATAGATGTAATCACAGTCATACACACGATAATAATAAAGTAAACTCGAATATCGATAAAATCTCAAAGGTACGACCTTATGGCCAAGCTTACAATATCTCTAGCCGGAAGGGCTTAACAAAATAGCAGCGAAAATCCAAAATAAAATGTAGCAGCCAATCGACAAGCCCACAGGCTATCGAGTGGAGAACGAAACCTAATCCGTGAAGTCGTCGTAGAACTCTCCTTTTGGAACCTCCTGCTGATAGTACTCCTCACCCTCAACTGAGCAACATAGGCGTAAAGCTGTGAGTACATTGGTACTCAACAAGTCGTTTGTAACAAATGAATGCAATATAATATGCAAGGCTTACCAAAGGAAGGCTGAAAGGTTAATTTGTATAAAAGACATTTCATGGTAAATATGAATAATAGATTGAAAGCGGAATTTAAATGAAAACAGTAATGATAATTAATCAAAGGAATTAAACATATCTCACTTGTGAACACCTATTCACAAGCTAACCAACAGTGAACTACCTGTCCACCTCCAACATAAACCACCAAGTTTAAAAGATAACACTACCCCTCTTGTGAAATCACCGAGCAATGTCCATGACCGAGGACGTGGCTATTCGAATAGTTTTACACTCTGCAGAGGTTGCACAACTGTACCCACACGATGTGATTAACTTCGATCTCAGAAAATCACAACAAGGCCTTTACATTGCTATACCTCAACCCAATCCTGCCCGCTAGGGTTTCGCATCACACCCCCCTTGCGCCACATGGAAATCAGCAATCATGTCCATCACATTGGCAGAATTGAATTGAAATATTACAAATTAATCAGATAGGTCCATCCCATACTAGACATGTGGTATGCACGATTAAGCTCAGATCAATGGCGCACAAAGTTAAGTCCTTAGCATTACCCGGACGAGGCTACCACATCCCCCGAAGTACACCTGCACTTCCCCCTTTACTGCATGATCACTCGCCCGAGTGCAAAACCAAGTTGTATCTCCCTGCCAATGACACACCAATGTCATAGCACAAATTTTAATTAACGTGGCACCAACCACAATTCCATATGCCATTAAGTCAAATTAATAATTTACAGGAGATGATTAAACCAGTCGTAAATAAAGCAGGACTAAGCATCTAATCGTAACAGCCCATGTGACAAATAATCTATCATCACTAGTATGTTCCCCAACCTAAGGTGACAAAGGTATCATGGTATTCCAAATTATCAAGGAGGGATAACCAGCATAGGACAATAACTACCAGTTGCAAAGTTTGAATAAAAGTAGCGATGCAATATAATGTAAAACAAAATAATTAAATAATAGAACAAAAACTGGGTTCAATATGATCAAAGGACACGACTTGCCTTGGTTATGCTCAGTGAGGTACTCCTGGTCTTCGGGCGTAGAACCTGCTCCTCTGGAATCCGAATCTAACGAGAGAGAAAGCGATTGAAACAAAGAAAATACATAAAATGATAAGCACATGAACTCCAAAATTCACAAAACCAGAACCAACAGCTAGAGCTCAATTTTAGATGAATTTAGAAAAAAGAACGGGGTCAATCGGAGCTAGGACGGAGGAGAACGGGCTCTCAAAAAATTAACCCCAAAGATAATTCGGGAAAATCGGAAATCGCACTGTGTGTGAACCCGGTCCACGGTAGACCAAACCCATGGTGGACTCGGTCCAGGCAACAGTACACGCAGGGGGCGGCGGTGCTAACGTGGCGGCTAGGGCTGACGTGGCAGCTGCTGGTGCTGCCACGTGTCACCCAGCTGATGTGGCGCTGACGTGGCGGCTGACGTGGCACCTAGGGGCCGGATTTTGCTGACATGGCAGGACATGTGGCATTAGGGCTGACGTGGCGTGCCACGTGGGTAGGCTGACATGGCGCGGCTCGGGCGCGGGCGGCGGCGACGGGGATCCGACGGCTGCAAGTGCGACGCGTGGCGCGAGCTGGTGTCTCGTGGCTCCGATCTGGGACGGACGGCGGGGATGCGGGGCGCGGAGGCGGGAAGGCGGCGATGGGCGACGCGTGGCTCGGGCACATTGTGCGAAGCGTCCGGTGCGGGGAGCGAGCGACTCGGAGGGTGACGCGGGTGACGGAGGCTCACCGGCGGCGGGGACGGCGACGAGGGTGGGGCTCCGGCGACGGGACGACTCCGGCGACATCGCAGACGGCGGCGAGGCTGGACTGACGGCGATGGGGCGTTTCCAGCGGCAGCGCGGGCGCGAGAACGGGCGAGGAGCGACGGCGGCGAGTTCGGACAACGGGCATGCGAACCGAGGAGTGTCGGCGGATCACGCGAACCGAGGCGTCAAGATCGGGGACGGCGCGGACACGAGATGGGCGGGGTTCGGACGGCCAGGATCGAGACACGTGGACGCATCCAACGGCATCGAGCGGGCGAGGGTGGGGTTCTGCTGGTGCCGCCACGTGGCTTAACCAACGGCGCGGATGCGGGTGCGCGGGCGGCGAGATTAGGGTTAGGGTTTGCGGGAGCGGGCGCGGCAGATGCGCAACGCGTGGCGCGGGGCCAATCGGGCGGCGGGGAAGCGTGGGCGGGAAAGGGTACGGCGGCTGCGGGGAGGCGACACGTGGCGGCCGCGGAGATCGGACGGAACGGAGGCGAGGTAGGCGGGGGCGGCTGAGTGACTGGATGGGCCGACGCGATGCTGACGCGTGGCGCGGGGGAGGATCGGACGGCTGAAGCTGTTTCCCATTTTCTTTTATTTCCAGAAATTCAAATAAACTCTCAAGAGCTCTAGAAAATAGCAAATAAATCCCAAAAATTCACCAAAAATACCAGAAAATTCCTTGAGACCTGAAGAATCCAAATAAAATATTTTCAACTTATGTTAATGTTTATTTTAATCACATTAAATCATTTAAGATTTTGAAAATTCTTTTGAAGCTTGAATTAATTTCAGAAAATTCCAGAAAATTCTTTTTTTTGAAAACCTGGCTTTAAAACTTGCAGAAAAATAGAATGTTACAAAGAATGAGAAGGAGAAGATCGAATAGCACGTGCATATCTCTCCTTATGCACGACCGCCTCAAGCTTGAGGGCTTTGTAAGACACACATAGAGCAATCCTAACTCTAGCTATCTGGGCCTTGAATCTCTTCCTAAAGGTCTCGTGAAATAGGCAAGGGTATTGGTTAAACCAAAAGATATCACTGTGAACTCACACAAACCATAGCGAGTAGAGAACGTTGTCTAGGGAATGTCTTCTTGGCAAATTTTCAGCTGATGATATCCAGATCTCAAATTGATTTTATAAAACACATTAGCTCTTTTAAGTTGATCAAACAAATTATCAATTCTAGGAAAATGATATTCATTCTTTATGTGGCCTAATCAGGAGGTTTGGTTTGTAGTCCATAATAGAGGAGAAAAAGACATATGAATGACCTCGCCAGCGCACACACACCTGCTACCCTCTAGCTGTCCGTTCATCAACCCCGCCTCACACGCAAAAAAACTGAAAAACTAGAAAAAAATTCTCCCAAGACAACATACCTTCCCCCTCTCCACCTTCCACACAAAAATGAAAGAAAACTAAAAAAGACTTTCCCAAATAAACTTTTATAAACAAAACACCCCACCAAAATGTCCTTATCTTTACATGACGTCGTCGGGCCTCTGACTAGTTAAAATAGATAATCAATTCATCCAGAAGTATATAATGACTAATTGCAAGGATTATGTTAATTTATTTTTCTTTTTAAGAAAAGAGAAGTATTTCTTTAAAAATACTGAAAGAGAAGTAATGTTGATTGGTAGCAAGTCGTAAGAAAAGAAACTAATCTTTTGGGATGTGGTTTATGGTTTTTGAATTCTGATTGTACGCGAGAGAGAGATTATGAAGAGAGATAGTTGCATACAGTTTTGGCCGATATAATTGACATCGATACAATATCAATTTGTAGACCCCGTCTTAAAAAGATGCACCGTTTAAAATTTAGTTACTATAGTAAAAACTAAAAACATGAAGCTCAAAGAACCAAACCAAAATTTCATGTGTGTTCTTCCGTAGAAGGGGACATGCGAGTCACGTCAGAACCATTGGCCAAACAATTAGTCAAGCAAATCTTAGGGTCTCCAATGCAACACGGTCTTTATTCCATTCTGCTTCAGAAAGCATAATCTGCTTAAAAGAACATAATATTCCAGGACCGCTTGTAGAGTTTTGCGTTATTAATTAGGTGTAGTTGTTGCTGGGATCGACAGGCAAAACAAGCCGAAACATGGAGCGGGCTATGGCATCCCCCCCCCAAAACGAGTTTTCTTTGATTGTTTTCTAATTTTAAAGCACAAGAAGCATGGGAGACACTTCAGAAGATGCACGAGGGAGTTGATCGTGTGAAGGAAGTGTGACTCCAGAATTTGCAGAGCGAATTCGAGAATCTCTAGATAAGAGAGGGCCAGTCGGTGGACAACTTCATCGGTAAGTGGACTTCGCTATACAATCAGATGATCTCTCTTGGTGACAAGATGGAGGAATCTGCGGTAGTGAAGAAGTACCTACACATGCTACCAGAAAAGTACATGCATGTCCTCACCACACTCATGTACTCCCCCAACTTGGAGAAAAAGAAGATCAAGGAGATCACTGGCTCTCTCAAGGCGCATAAGGAGCTACTAAAGGGGTTTCGGTCCCGTACTACGCAGGGGTTTCAGTCTTATAACCAGCAGGCGTTGCTGATAAAGGTAGATACAAGGAGCGGTGACGTATCAAGCAATCATGGGCGATGGTGCGGGCAAGGTAGTCAGAGTGGTCGAGGTTGCAGAGATGGCTATAGAGATAAGGCTGGGCAAGGTGGAGGTGACAGATCCTATGATAAGTCACATATCAAGTGCTTTGAATGTGGCGAATACGGACACCACGCGTCAGTGTGCCGCAGCCACATAAAGTGTTTCAATTGTAATGAGTATGGGCACTATGCTTCGGATTGTCGAAGCAAGAAGAAGAACAGGGAGGCAAACCTCACCCAAGACGAAGAAGAAGATGGCGAATGAGTACTACTTTTCTCATCATATGTTGAAAAGGCGCCGGTCTTGGTGATGCTGAATGAAGAAAATATAGTTCAAAAACTACGCACGAAGGAAGACAACCACGATCACTCGAATCAGTGGTACTTGGACAATGGAGTAAGCAATCACATGACGGAAGATTGCTCCATGTTTCATGAGCTCGACGAGAAGATTCGAGGCAAGGTCAAGTTTGGCGACGGCTCCACGGTAGATATAAGAGGCAAAGGGACGATGCTCTTATGATGCAAGAATGGAGATAAGAAGTTGTTGACAGAGATTTACTACATACCAAGTCTGTGCAACAACATACTTGGTTTCGGGCAGATGACAGAAAGAGGGTGTAGAGTGGTGCTGCAAGATGAGTTCTTGTGTGTTTATACCAAGAATGAAAAGTTGTTGATAAAGGTAAAGAGATTCCTGATTCGTAGGTTTGTTAGATATGGTAAGAGTCTGAGTTGTATACGAGGAGCAATTACCGATCCTTTCCTTAGTTGGTAGTATGAGTCCGTGTCTTGTTCGGTCAAGTATAAGTATATAAGCAAAGGTAATGTATGAGTTAGTAGACAAACCATGAGGAGCGGGGGGCGATCAGTGTGGTCGAGAGGAAGAAGAAGAAATAAAAGAAGGGCAGAGTGGTTGGTGCTCCAGAAAAACAATTGTGTTGCATTACGGCAAGTCAGAGTGCTGCTACAAAACGTGATCCGGGAGCAAGGATCGGAAGAAATTGCTACATTTTTGAAATAAAAGGGCAGATAATGTCGGTTGATCCGTTTGTGATTTTTGTAGATTGTAAATGGTACAAAATCTATTAGACTCAGAATAACATTTTGCGATTGCCATATGTTGTTGTAATGCGATAAATTTTTCAAAGAATTTTATAAGGATGATTGAGATAGCAACGATTAGTAAGCAGAAAGGTAAGTGATATTAGAATGTAATAGAGAATTTGTACACGGAGGAAGACAAAGTAAAATACATACACAACAAAAAAATACACAAACTAGGAGGAAGAGTCACTACTCGCCACCATCTACACCACCCGCAGCACCTCCTCTGTCGTCACCGCGTCCCACCCCCAGTTAGTGCCCACCCGTATGACCCTGCTCGGCCTTCCTCAATGTAGGGTGTCGGTGTCCCGACAGGGTGTGGCGGTCAGGAGCCCTGCTGACTCGTGCTCCTAATGCTCTGGGGGTGGACTGCACCTATGGCTATGTGAGAACTGGCACACTGCTGAGCTACAACCCGGAAAGGACCTCCGTGGGCCGTCTGCAAGGAATTCACTTACATCCACTGGGAGATCCTCTTAGGGGGATAATCGAACTCCTAGCTGGTGCATCGTACCTGTAGGACAGGTATTGTTTATTTGTGTAATATATTGATGTGAAAAATCCTTAAGAGACAAAACAAACCTTACACGTGGGCTATGCCCTACAGCCAATTGTCGTACCCACTGGACCTGTCCTGGCCGAACAACGTGTGCTACCCTGCCGATAGCAGGTAGGGTTCCACAGATGATGATGGCGTCGGTGCGCAGGTATGAGCTCACATTGGCCGTCCAACCTGGCCCGGCGATGACGTGATTGGGGGTAGTCACATGGCCCTCCGAAGCCTCCTATCAGAGTTGTAGCACGTTGCGGTCTCGGTGTGCGCATCGACGTGGCCACCTCCAGGAGTGTCCTGCACGATGAGAGGGCTAGGGCACACCTTACCTTCTCATAGACCCGATGGACAATGTACAGTAGGTCGTCGCGCATGACCTCCAAACCGTGGACGACTCTGTCCACGATCGACCCAGTGTACCTCACAATCTCAGCGGTGATGTCCATCTGCAAGAAGTACATGAATGCGTCAAAATAGTAATTGTGGTAACCGTACCTAGAAATTTTCAAACACGAGAGTATGTACCACGAGAGCAAAGTTCCACGCTAAGTGCATGTGGTACGCGTCGGTCAGTGCTGGCACATGAGCGGGGGAAGGGTCAACAACATGCACCAGCCTGGTGTGTGTCTACGGAGCGTACTAGTATAGGTACTTGTCATACATGCTGGGGTCATACATGGTGCCCTCTTGCACAAAGTCCTCAAGTGCCTCCGCCCACTCCGCCACACGTGACACCATCTTCGCAGCACAGCTCGTCCTACTACCACCCCTCCTATTGTGCTTGTGAAATGTAAAACTGCAATTAGAAGGCATCGTAATAGAACTGAGAAAAATATAGGGACATATATTGTGTGTAACTCAAGTGTGGGCTGAGTCAGGCACCCGATGCCCGACGGGAATAGTAATAAATTGGCAAAGGACGAACTGGAACATCACCCTATGCACCGCATAGTCTTCAACAAACACGTCGAGCATAGTCTTCAACAAACACGTCGAAGATGAGCTTTTTATGCGTGAGCCAATACACCTGGTTATGCAAGCATAGTGACAAGAGCCCGGCGAAGGCATAATCCACCATCTCCTGACCAGAGTACGACTCCTAGTACACATCATCAGCAGTGAGGTGGTCAAGGTGCTCGACGAAGTTGTCGTACACATGGATGACCTGCAGGTGTGCAAACTATGCCTGTGAGCCAAAATAGTGGTTACAAAGGATGACCTGCAATATACGTATAATAAAGATTTAGGAGAGTACATACCTTTTTACGACACCAAAGGGACCCTGTGAGAGGCCAGTCCACAGCGCCCCCATGGTATATGTCCGCGTGATACGAACCACTATCGAGCAACATCGGTTGTCTGAGGAGAAATCACTCGAACGACCATAGCTGCAGTAGGAGGGGTAGCCTGTGAGGACAAGGGTCGTCCTCATCCTGTGGCAAGCGTTGCACATGCCTCAGTACATCGTGGCTAGTATGGCTGATCCCCAGCTATAGTGCACCTCATCCCCGTCGGTGATGGCTCTCGCATACCGCATGAGGTGGGCATCAACGGAGTCACTATGGTTGCTAATAAATAGTACCCAGCCAAATAGCCACAACAAGTATGCCTTGAGGTGCCGTGACGCCTGGTACTCGTTGGCGTCCAGGTCTATCCGCTCGAGCTGTGCACAAATAAAAAATAGTAAGCCTATAATATGTCAAAGATAGTGCATCACTAAACAAGGAAAATAGAGAGTATACATAATCGGAATTGTGAAAGCCACCGCATTGGAGACCATGCTTCTATCGCACTTCGAAGACATAGTACGCTGCTGCCGCCTCTACTGAAAGAACCCCGTGAAACCTACCTAGCAGGTCATCGCACCAATTGACAAGCGCATCCATTGGAGAGGCACCCTCTCCCACAATAGGTAGGTCAAGCAACATCATGACGTCCTACAGAGTGGGGGCCATCTTTCCGAATGGGAGGTGGAAGGTGTGCGTCTTGGGCCACCACCGGTCCAATAGAGTTGTCAGCAACGACCAGTTGAACTGGAACTATTGTGACTGCTCCAGCCAACCTAGACCTCCCTGGCCTCCTCGACTAGAGCGTTGTCCTCGTCGGTGGCCTCCACCATCCGCACGAGAGGTACAAGGCTGACATCGCTTAGCCTGCAAAGCACAAAGAAGTAAATGCATAGCATAAATATCGTAAAAAGATGTGCCACAGTTTGTTCACAACACATGTCTCTTAAGTGTGGGTCTAGTCTCCAAGCCTGTCGAGGTGTACGTGTACGAACCACTCCTAACTGGGTCTCCTTGTCCCCATCCTCAGGATGTGGGACATGACGGCTCATGCGGTGCTGTGCGTCGACATGCCGGTCCAGCAGGCCGAAAGGCCAGTCCGAACCACCAAGGTCGTGAGCCATATCTGCAAATCAATTTGAAGTTAGCAATTACAACACAATTACTTGTTTAATTATTAATACGGTAGCTCCGGGAATTTTTCAAACCATTCCTAGCCGATTTCACATATGATATTATGCCTATTTAATTACTCGTTGGTGCATACACATTTATCTATCTATCTATCTAAATAATTTTAGGTATCAAGGTCATTGAACTAAATTATTTCCTTTTTGTACCTATTCTTTTTCCGTAATTAGTATACACATGGCGATTTACTTACAGATATAACAGAAAGTAAATCTTAAATAATAATTAAATTAATTATACTAAGGAGTCCCTACGGGATGTCTAAATTTTATTTTCGTCATTTGCGGGTTTTTATGACTTAAATGCTATTTACATCATTACGTATAATGATATCATGCACAACGATATTTATTCATTAACTAAATATGGGCCTGATGGCAAAATGTTACATCAATGATTTATAAACCAAAATTAAATATAAGCAGCGGAAAAAGAATCATAAAGAAGCAGCCCATCCTACCTGCCCACAGGCGAATGACTGTAAGACGTGACCTACTCGTCGTTATTCTCACCGAAGTTGATGAAGTCCTTCTCTGAAAATAGTGAATGAAGCAACATGAGTACATAAAGTACTCCACAAACTACACTAGGAGGTTTAACAGAGTTCATGTATGCATAGGGATTGACAATGGAAGGTATAATAGGTTGTTTGCGCGTAAAAGCAGAATTAAAGTAGATACAGTAAATAGATTCAAAAGTTGAACTTGACACAATAGATAGAAAGAGTAATTTAACAAAATAATATCGTTAGTACAGGCTTCGACCAAGCACTAACCTATTCACACGTATCTCACCTGGTCCATCTTTTCCAAAAGATCTCATATGGATTACATCCATCCAAATGCTTTTTAAAATCTCCTATGTATTCCATCCATCCATAGGCTTTTTTAGAAATTATTTTAAAAACCAAAGTCTAATCCATGAAAAACTTTACTCAGCTTAACCATAACCGTGGGCACGGCTATTCAGGATAGATTATACACTCTGTAGAGGTTGTACAGCTTTACCCACAAGACATGATCATCCCATATTGCCACCGGATAAACACACTTCCTTTGGTGTGCGGCGAGGATATCATGACAAGGTTGTTACAATGTTCTGTAGCCAAAATAGTTACGCCGCCACAAAGGTTTCACCATAACTTGAATCTACAAGTTGAAGCCCCCTCTTGTGCCATGTAAGACTTCTCGCGGCCTACACCACGCTCACATTCAGCCTATAGCGAAACTATGTTTGGAACTTTATAAATTACTTAGCCAGGTTTGTCCCATATTAGACTTGTGGTAGTACGATATGGCTTTGCAACAGTATCTAACAGATCGGTCCTTAACTCGACTTAGGCTGAAGCCACATACCACTTGTGCCTGACAATCAATATTATGTCACCGAACAAAAATGCATGTCAGCACCCACCACCTAACCATTAGCATAGGTCCAAACCAAGTTTTATATTTTATTTTAAAAATATTCCATATACTTTCTTGACTCACTGAAGTCAAGAATACATTTTAGAAAATAATTGTTCTGAAGTGAAACAAATATTCCCACTTAAATTATTCTAAGCATGGCTAAGCAATTCTATTAAAATTTCTAGTCAATACTATTGCACTAACTAGGTTTTCATCTAAGGTGACAAGGTATAAGTAAGTTCAATATCAAATTTGGCCATACACAAAGGATCTGGGTATAACTAGAATTTAAATCAAATTTAAACTAGATTTGAATAAAAGTACGCATGCATAATAATTTTAAAAATAACATAAATAATTTAAATTACTGGAAGCAATATGATCAAAGGTGTAACTTGCCTTGCTTCGAAGTTTGCTGTGGTCCGTCGAAGTTATACTCTCCGGATTAGTCGTAGTCTACACGTGAAAAACCAGAACAAACTAAACTCAAATAAAATCCAAATACACTCCAGAAATCATAAAATATATACTGGGAGATAGAATATGAATTTAGGAATTTGAATGCGTCCAAATGGAGTTAGGATGAAGGAGAATAGCTTCTCGAAGTTTGAATTTCAAAGAAATGAATAAAAGGGGGGAGAAGAGTATGAGTCCGGTTTTACCTTGGCGCAAGATTCAAGCTACACAGAGTTGGTTGGCGGCAAGGGTGTAGCGGAGGCGGGGCACGATTTTCGATGGCAGTGACTCTCTGATGACGACTTGCTCGGAGAAGGGGCGTCAAAGGTTCGCGCGGGCCTGAGGAAGGTCACCGGTGATGGGGTACTCCTATCATGCTCTAGCTCGGGAAAAGGGTGAAGGAGGTGCGCGCGGTCCCGTTGAAGATTTGGCGGTGGTGGCGTCAGCGTTGGCGGAAGGGACACTCCGACGGCGGGATTGCTTGGCGAAGGGGTGGTGAGGTGAAGAAAGGAGAGAGGGGATTGCGAGGAGTGCGTTGGTGCTCTTGTGCATTACCGCAAATGGCTAGAAGGTGGTTGGCGATGAGGTGAAGCGGTGGTGCAACTCGGGCGGTGGTGTTCCAACGGTGAGGAGACTTAACTAATGGCCGGTCAAAAAATCCAAAAATTATGAAATATATATTGAAAGATAGATTAAGAATTTTGATAAATTTAGAAACTGGAATCACTTAATTCGGAGTTCGAACGGAGGAGAACGAGCGATTGGAATATTGGCGGATCCGAAAATTCTGAAAAAAGAAAAATCAAGAATATTCTAAAGGAATATTCCTGCACGTGAACAGCCCTTTCATCGTTTTGGTTGTGGCGCCGGTGATGAAAGACATAGGAGATGAAGCCAACTAGCAAAATAGGTTGCTAAGGACCCGAGGCACATGTAGGAAGTGACGGCACGTCAAACGGAGCACGGTGACGATGTGTACAGCGACAATGACATGGGGTTGGAGATAAGAATAATTTTCGAGCAAAGAACATGAAGAAGTAAGGTAAGCACGGCCTAGAACGCGGCGGGGCGAGGCTAGGAAAATTATTGGCTAAGCTGAAAACTCACCGGAGGTGACGTAATCGTCGTTTGAACGACGTCTGTACAGAAACACGAAAAATTCAATATCTTGGTGCTCGGTGAGGTGAATCCAAAACCGTCCGAAATGTAGCCACCTGGGATGGTTTGGCACATTTTGACGTGAACGGATTGTTGAAAGCATTCCGGGACCAGTGGGGACGCGAAGTGCCATTTGCGACCGTGACAAGGTGTCGGACGTGAAAATTTAGGAAAGGTTTGTGGACAAATGGAGGAGAGCACGACGTAGAACACGTCGAGACAAACTCAACGGCGCAAACGGCTCGGCCAACGGACTAGCGGAACGCGGTGGATAAGACTTTATGCAGCCTACAGGCTGACATCGACGTTCCGGGCAAACGGAGTGGAGTTAACATGCGAGACTTGCGGCAAAACGAAGAGTAGAGCGTGGGGAACGTGATGCTCACCTTGGTTTTGGTCGGGCATGCATGGTCGGCCGGTGGCGACGCGAGGAATGACGACGCGATATGGCCCACGGTGGCGACGATGCTCCGGCGAAGTTCCGACGAAGGCGAGGTGAGCACTGCGTAGAACGCGATGAGGCAAAGACAACGATGTGGTCAAACGCGGTGGAGCTCCACCGGACAAGGCGCAAAAGGCCGAAGAACGACGCATGTACAATGAAACAAGAACTTCGATTGCGGCCAATAGAGAGGGAGTGGGGACTTAAGATTTTCGGGGTTGAGTGAGGATGATGAGAGGCTCACGGGACTCCCTTTTATAGGGGTTGAGGAGGTCCGAGGAGAGAGATCAAAGGATCATGTTTTTGAATGGCATGGGTTAAATTCTCATGAAACGGCTTATGAATGAGAGGGAAAACGGTGGGGAATGAAGGAGTTTGATGAGTGGAAGAGAATGCACTTGATTTCACGGAAAACGGTTGAGAGAATGTAAAGTTATGGAGATTTAAAGAACCTTCAAAAATGTGTTCAATGGCTGCTGCGTGCTGTTCTTTTCCTGCGCGTGAATGGTTACAGGAGGAAGAAGGATTAGGGAGGAGAGAGAAAAGAGAGAAAGAAAAAAAGAAAAAAAAATTTGAAAAATTTCAAGAAAAATATTTTAAGAATCCTTAGAATCTGAAAAGATTAAATAAAATAATTTCGGAATTAATTGATGTTTATTTTAGTTTTTTTAAAAAATATTTTTCTTTTCTAGCTTAAAAATAATACAATAAATTACAAATAAAGCTTAAAAATCTTAGAAAAATTCATAGAAGTTTCTAAAACTATTTTACACTTATAAAAGAATTTCCAACTAAATTTGCATATATTTCTTTATAAAATGTTTTTTATTTAACAGAGGGGCTCTTTTCTTTAAAGCAGAAAATCAGGTCAACTAAAATTTTAAAAATTGAAGCAACCAAATAACATTGATTTTTATTTTGAACTAAATTAATTATTATTTTATTTTATTTATTTATTATTGTTATTTTCTTTTAAAAAAATTGGGCTGTTATAGTGCGTGCTATTCTAATCGTCATGGACAGTTTTAAATCTTTCGATGGCTATTGTTTATTCTAAAAATTAAGAATATTTATTACAGGATTTCTATAATTTATAAGTAACTAATAAAATTAACTAGGCCTTTAAATGCACAACAGAGTGATCTAAACAACAATACAATTATTAACAACTAAAGTGATGTTACTTTCTAAACTACAAATTTAATAATTTGAGTTGATATCATACCATGTTTGAAAAAAAAATATACAAAAAAATACAAAAAAAAACTTACCGTTGTTGATGTATAGATCTCTCCTTCTCTCTTCCCCTCCCCCTCCTCCTCTTCCCCTCCCTCTCCTCTCCTCCCCCTCTCTCTTCCCTCCTATTCCTCCTCTCCTCCATCCTCTCCTCTTCTCCTCCTTTTCTTTCATCCTCTCCTCTTCTCCTCTCTTCTCCTCTCTCTTCTCCGCTTTTCCCCCCTCTTTTCTTTCTCTCAAACGAAAGCAAAATAACGTGCGTCCCTTAGTCAGCCAGTTGGGAGACTTGAGTTAGTCATCCAACGGTTGGGCGACTAGCCCAAGTCGCCCAACCGTGAAGCGACATATGGTTAAAACTGTAAAAAAAAATAAAAAAAAGTTTAATACTATAATTTAGAATTAAAAATTAATTATACAAAAAAAATCTTGTTTCCTTAGTGGCTATATGGCGTCTGTCATCATGCTTTCTGGCTTATCACCTCCGTCCAACAGCCGTGTTCCTCTCCCCCACGTTCATTTCTTATCCCTTGATCTTCAATTTAAGCCTTGCAATCCCCAACAATCCTACCTATTGAATTGATATCTGTGGTTAAGCCAGCTATAGTCACCTCTAGGCTCCAATTCTCAGGCTTGTCCTGTACAAGAGGCATGTATTGGCTTCAGTGCTCAGGCATTGTTGTCTTCCACCGGAGAGGTGTATGATGGTCTCTCGGTGACCTACCCTACACTCAGTTCACGCGAGCCATCGCAACACTCTCGCGCGCTTCGTCAGTTTAAGTCACCGCCTCCGATGCATCTACAATACCTAGGGTGATGAAAATTATCTGCTCCGTTTGTACCCCTAGTATTAGGCTAGGTTCAGAAGTGCTTTGGTTTTGGCTTTTCACTTCCTGCTACAATAACTAACTTTTAAATAGTATGTCTTTTCAAGGCGAGATCTACAAGTCGATTGTAGTAGATATTATACTGAGTTTAGCTATACCTGTCAAAATTATATGTGTCTATTTCCCTCTGTGTACTATCTTTTGCGAACAATCAGAATTCAAAAGATATAAACTAAAATCTATAGGTATAGTCTAGAAGAACCCACCTTTAGTCAATCAAAGG
This sequence comes from Melocanna baccifera, assembly GCA_036346265.1. NCBI lineage: Eukaryota > Viridiplantae > Streptophyta > Magnoliopsida > Poales > Poaceae > Melocanna > Melocanna baccifera. The sequence goes on from CM070685.1 coordinate 37,024,792, forward strand.
TTTCCTGATCAACCAAGAATAAATTAACTGGTAATTGATTTCCATGATGATGTGGTCAATTGATTTCCTTAACGATGTGGCCTGATCAGGATGTTTGGTTTGTAGTCAATAATGCAGGAGAAAACGATAAATATGAATGACCTCACCAGCACACCCACCTGCTACCCTCTAGCTATGTGTTCATCAGCCCTACCTTGCATGCAAAATAACTAAAGAAACTAGAAAAAATCCTCCCAAGACAACTATCATCACCTTTGAAACACCCCAAAATTTCAAAACTTCGGATTGTTTCTTGAGTTCTTGCTTGATTTTCCAATACTTTACCCAATTCAGCTTCATCACTTGGAAATCCACTCCTTCGTTGCTCCCACCTCCTCCCTGTGCCGGCATCATCCAGATTCCCACCGCCGCCACTCTATGTCGCCGTCCACGTGGACGCGTGCAATCGCGCGAAAATTTTGACACCCTCTCCATTGCCCGTTCACACCGCCCCATCCGTGAGCTGACCCGTGGTCCCCACCCTCTAGTGTCACGCTGCCCCTGCCACCTCACCTCACATAGCATGCTGGCTAACCGGGAATTTGCTGCCGTAATTTCCCGCCTCGCCCGGCCGACGCGCATTTTCCCCCATACTCGATGCCATCATCGTCTACACGACCATCATTGGCATAGGCCATGCGCCACCTCGTCTGCACGACCACACCCCTGGCAGAGCTCCTGCTCCCTCCCTTCACACGCCAGTGATTCCCAAGCAGGCCTACTGCTCCCACCGTCTTAATGTGCCTTTATAGCCTGATTGCTCTCGCAGAGAGAATCACACCACTCCTCACCATCCCTCATAACCATCCAATTGAGCTCCCGTGCACCACAACCTCCTCCCTGTCTACCCTTGAGCCCGGTGAGCCCTAAACTCTATCTCCTCCTTCGCTCGATTAAAATCCGATTCCCTCCGGCCAAAGCATCCACAGAGCACCACAATCAAGTAGCCGAGGTCAAACTTCCAAGAGCATTCCTCCCTTGGTCTGGCACCGCAAGCCTCCTTTGGTTGGATCACCGTGCCCGTGGACAATTCGCCTGAGGCTTCCTCGATTCAAACCAGTTCCATCCCTGTGAAACCCATTTCCTGTAGATGGTTAAACCGCTCCCAATCTCACCGAACCTTCGTCGGAGTAGCCCCAAACCACCTAAGAAGCTGCCGCCTTCTCTCTTGCCGTTGACCTCTATCGCTTATACTCTCGCCTCCCAAAGTGTCAAAATGAAACCTCCCATCTGAGCTCTACCCGCCCATACCCTCCTTAGCTACCAGAGGTTGTCACCGGCGCCGCTTGGTAGAGACACCCTCACCCTTGTTTTTCTCGCCATCGAGCTGGCTGGAGGTAGACGACGACCCCGTGCGTCGACGTGGTGCCATCTCGTCCATCCGCGCTTCATTCGGCGGTCGATATCGAGCACGAGGGCGCGCATCGCTGGGCCGCTTGGCCGCGTGTGTGTGGGCTGTTCGGCCAATTTTCTCTCTCTGGCCGCACTGTAGCAGCTAGGTTGGCCCATTAGTGTGCTACTGTAGCGATTATTGTTCATCCAAGCTCAAAATTACAAAAAATACCTCTATTTGAATTGTTTCAACGCCCCAAACCCATTTTAGGTATCCGTTCCACCATATCAAACTCCTAAAAATCCAAACCAACTCTATTTAGTTTTTATTGCATTTTATTACTGTTTATTTTTATTTATTTTCCTATCTTGATTAGATTCAAGCACGGGATCATGTTATTTTATATGTTTGCGCTAGTTCCCTAGCTCTCCGAGGCATCGGTGTAAGGACTTAATCCAGGCGTTGAAGTTTTCGAGACATTGAGTTCGTTGATCAGTGAGGCAAGTTACAAGTTTTTGATCATATTGGAACCTATGAAAATTCATATTATTTAATTACAGTATTTTTGCATTAATATTATTTGTGCAATGTTATTTAGCTAAAATAAATATTTAGAATGCCATGCTAAATTAGTTATGTCCTACCACTAAAAATGCACTGTTCTAATTTGAGGCCATATTCACCTTGACAGCTTTAGTAATATTTAATTATTGTATAAACAATTGTAGATAAGTTCACTTAAAATCTTGTACTACTAAGTGACGTGGTTGTTTGCTAGTAGAATTATTTAAAAATGATCTAGGGTAAGGGAAAAATTATGGAAAGCCACTAGTTGGTGGAAGATCATGATCTTACCCTAGAGTGGAGGCCGCAATGCATGATGATAATGCAACAGCAAAGTGGATACCTAGTTGTGGTTGGCAGTCTCAAAAAGAAAAGCAAGGAATAGAACCTTATACTAAGTAAATGATACATACATCGTTCAACTACAAATATTGACCAATCAATCATGGTCCAATAACTGCTCGGTTTGATTGAACCCCTACGAGAGGAATGAATGTGACATGGATGTGATATCACCATGCTCACAACGATAGGTCCACACAAAACCTGGGTGGTTGTGTTCCGCATTGGCCCGTGGATACCCGATTTTGTGTGATTCAGAATCTATCGGGTAGAGGCTATATAAAGAATTGAGCGGTGAAAAACCTTGCTTTCTCAACTAATTACTCTAGTATCAATCATAAGTCATAGATTATGACACCGCTCAATTTAGTTTCTGATTTTTTACTTCTGTTTTTTTACTATTTATTAATTTCATCTTTTTTATTTTTTAGATTTTTTGTTTTTTTCCGTATTCCTTTGTATTGTTCGTGATAGATTAACATATTTTTCTATTTTTAAATTTTTTAAATTTAATTATGTCAAATAAGTTAAGTCAGTTATAATAAAAAAATAAACTAGTTATAGTAAAAAAAAGCTATAAATTAATACTATTCTGATCACCCTGTAAATGAAAAAGAACTCAGCCTAAAACCAGTGTTAAGGGTCCCAGCGCAACGTGGTCTTCCATTCTGCTCCAGAAAAATAAAATCCGCTCAAATGAACACAATATTCGAGGATGCTGAGGACCGTTTGTAAAGTATTGCGTCATTAATTTGGTGGAGTGGATGTGGCTGGGATCGCCAGGCGATACGAGCTGAAACGTATATATTTCGTCATTAATCAGAGGTTTCCTGATCAACCAAGACTATTAACTGGCAATTGATTTCCTTGATGATGTGGGCAATTGATTTCCTTAATGATGTGACCTAATCACGAGGTTTGGTTCGTAGTTAGTAATGCAGGAGGAAACGATAAATCTGTGTTAGTGTCCCCATCGCAACAAGGTCTTCATTCCACAAATCGACATCATACCAGCTGGGCACCCATAGTATAAACTATTGCAGACAGAGTACCTTGATTCCTCCACGGCACCCATAGCTCCCCTGTCCTCATCGCAACAAGGTCTTTATTCCACAAATCGACTCATACCTTGACTCTGTCCCAAGGAAGCTTCACGTATAAAATATTGCAGACAGATAATAGAGGCCGAGGTCCCCCCTAGACTCCACGGCACCCATAGCTCCCCTGTCCTCGTCCATCCGGCCGGCAGGTCCAAACAATCTAATGGCTCCGCAGGCGATAACGTCGATGTTGTCCATGTTATCGCTGCTCATCACGGCGGCCATGGAGAAGATTCAACTCTGCAGACGGCTGAAGGCATACCTCGCAGAGCTCGACGGACTTCAGAGCTCCCTGATGCTTACACACAAGATCCTGAACATGGCCGGGTCGCGCCGTGGCACCATCGATAGCAGCCAGCGACTCTGTCTGCTCCAACTCAAAGATGCTCTGTATGAAGCAGAAGATGTCTTGGACGAGTTGGAGTATGGGATTCTTAAATCCAGCAGCCATGGTGGTAGCGGCAAGGTCAGTCGGGCAATCTACTCTCTCTTCTTCTAAGATGGACAAATCGGCCCTATACAGGGACGACTTGCTTGCAAAAAGCCTGCAGAAAGTGATAAAAGACCTCGACCACGTCAACAAGGGCGCAGAGGACTCCATCAACCCAGAGGGTGACAGATCAGGTCAGCATGTGCATGATCATCTGCCTAGCTTCCCATGCTGGGTCACAACTAGCTCTTTTCCCGTGGTGCAAAACATGTTTGGCCGTCACAGGGAGCGACAAGACCTGGTGGCCATGCTCACCGACTCCAGTGATCATCACATTCCTCAACCTAGCAGCCAGCCTCTCCCCATGGTGGCGGCGATTGTCGGCATGGGAGGTGTAGGAAAGACAACTCTCGCCAGGGTTGCATACAATGACAGCAGGGTTGCGCAGCACTTCGACATGAGAATATGGGCATGCTTGACCAACATGTTTGATCGGCGAGATCACACGAGAGATCCTTGAATCAGCCATCCCAAACCGCATGTGTTCCGGCAGTGCATCTTTCGACCACCTGCAAAGGGAACTCCAGAGGGCAGTATCATCCAAGAAGGTGCTGCTTGTGTTGGATGATGTATGGAAGGACGAACGCAGATCGCAGCAGGAGCGTGCCCAGGAGTGGAACGCCACCCTTGCTCCTTTCTGCTTCGCCAAGCACGGTAGCAAAATCTTGGTGACATCTCGAACAAGGGAGGTGACTAAGTTGCTGCACCCAAGGCTTCTTTATCCCCTCGATGTGCTGGGAAGCAGTGACTGTTGGCAGATGCTCAAGGATCAACTTCCGAGGAAACTGTGGTGGAGATAGTATTGGCGCCGCCTCGAAGAAGTCGACGAACAGGTAGGAAAGCTCCTCATTGAAAAACCAAAGGGCTGCCATTAGCTGTCGTGGCACTCTGTCGATTACTGAGATCAAAGAAGAATGTGGCAGAGTGGAAACAGATGCTGGATGCAGAATTATTCACCGATGCTGATGATCTTGTGCTCCATTCTCTGAGGCTGAGCTATGAGGCCCTACCGCCGCACCTCCAGCAATGCTTTGCCTACTGTAGCTTATTCCCCAAGGGCTGTAAGCTCGATCGTGATAGGTTGGTACAGCAATGGATCGCTCATGGTTTTGTCCGCTACCAAAAGATGAGGCTGCCAAGACCATGGAAGATGTGGGCAGAGAGTACTTTCAACATCTCACCTCCTGCTACTTCTTCCAGCCGCCCAATCATGGCGACCAGATGGCATACACCATGCATGACTTGATCCATGACCTAGCAAGGTCTGTATCTGCCGACGATTGCATCTCAGTTCAAGCAGGCATGCCCCACACTATCCCGTCGTGGATCCACCATCTGTCTACAGATGCCGATAAGCTTGAAGAACTCAAAGCAAAATGCAATCTCGAGAACGTAAGAACCTTGATCGTTTTTGGAAAACCAGCAGGCAAAACTGCGGCCCAGCCAAGTCTCGTATCATGGAGTGATCTTCTGCTGAGGATGAAGAGGCTCCGTGTGCTCGATGTCTCCAGCTTTGGAGTGGCAAAGCATCCAGAGGCAATCGGCAAGCTAATCCATCTCCGCTACCTAGCGCTGAGCACGACCACCGAGAAGCTCCCAGCTCTCAACAACCTACTCTTTCTCCAGTCCTTGATTTTGCCCCGGGGAAGCTGCCTCAAAGAAATTCCTAGTGAAGTAAAGATGTTGACTAACCTACGACATCTTCACATGGATGCCAAGCACACAGCCATGATCCCTGAAATTGGACGGCTAACCGCCCTCCAAGAGTTGGAAGAATTTATTGTTAGGAAAGGAAATGGAGACAAGACTAATTTAGCAGAGCTGAGGTACCTGAACAATCTGCAAGGACGGCTTTGCATAAAGAACCTGAATGACGTCACAAGCATCGAGGAAGCGCGCAATGCAGGGCTTCCCAAGAAGCAACATCTCAGCACCCTGTCACTAGAATGGGCTACAACAGTAGCCAGTAGAAGCCATCTCCCAGCAATGGATGCTGAACTGCTTGAATCCCTGAAACCACACCCCAATCTTGAGGTGCTCCATGTCACAAGATACCGGGGTGTGTCACCACCAAGTTGGTTGATGTTGAAACGGTTACAGCACCTCAAATCGTTGTTCCTCACTAACTGCAGGATGTTGCAGGTGCTACCACCTTTAGGACAGCTCCCATTTCTGAAAGAGCTGCACATGAAAGAGCTCTGCTCAGTCAGACAGATTGGACAGGAATTCTATGGCGTAGATGAAGTGGTGTTCCCATCCTTGCGGGACCTGAAGTTGGATGACCTGCCAAAGCTAGCAAAGTGGCACAAGGAAATCCCTGATCATGTAGCATTTCCTCGTCTCACAAGGCTCACAATTTTGAATTGTCCCCAATTGTTAGAAATGCCTCCATTCCCACCTACAACAACAACAATCATGATTGAACACATCGGGCTCATGCCCTACATGAGGCTCAGCCCATCACCCTCATCAAAGTCGAAGATCCTCACCTTGGAAGCTAGCACGACGGCTGTTCTCAAGATGGGTTTGTTTGATCAGCAACACCTGCAGGCCGTAGTGAACTTCAATTTTAGATGCAACAAGCAGCGGCCTGTCATCATCGAAGAACTGCAGGTCCTTAGCTCCCTACAAAAGCTGACAATGTGTCACTGTGGTTTGTCCAATGAGAAGTTGAGCATGTGTCTAAAGGTCCTACCTTATCTATCCTGCCTGGAGATAGTGGACCTCCGAACATCACAGCACTTTCTTTGCCACACAGTTTCAGTTACTTGACAAACCTTAACGAGGTCAGAACTGAACTGCCTGTTACTATCTTCCTTTTGGTTCTTGGAGAACTGCATCTCGCTGAAGTGTTTGGTTATAGAGAGATGCCCTAGGCTGACAGCAACATCCTTCCCAAATCTGAAAAGCCTGACAACACTCAAGATGTTGAGCATATCCTACTGCCAGGAGTTGCATTCATTGCCAACAAGCAGCCTGCCAGCATCACTTGAGTCAGCACGCCTGATTGGATGCCACCCAAAGCTGAACGAGCAACTGCACAATGACAGAAACGTTAGTGATCCTAGAATAGTCATCAACTAATTTTAACCAGTATAATTGCATAAGACTCATTGTATAAATTAATCGGTAAAGGAGAAACTTTGGTATCTTTGGGTAGGGATTGATTACTTGTACATACTGTACTCCAGTTCCCTACGGTCATCATAATTCTGGTTTGTAAGGTACAATACTGTGCCAGCATGTGGAATCTGTTCCATCATCTTTGGTATGTAACCAGCATGTGGAATCTGTTCCATCATCTTTGGTATGTAACAACCATGTCATCTATCTCAGTTGTACATAGAAAAAACATGGAAGTACAAAAGAATCCTAAAGAGAAAGTGCAGCTTTTATTGCCTGGGGAAGTGGCAACGTATCAAAATAGTGACGCTGCTTCATTTCAACTCATTGTCAACTTATTGGTCGAAATACCAACCTTGGCTTATTTTCTGTGAAACTATGAGCTGTTTGATCACAATTTTTTATCTAAACATCCCACAATCTGAAATTTAAAATAAATAAACTCAATGTTTTTAAAAAAATTTATGCCCGAGTGATTTTTCCAGCTACAGAATAACTTGATCAAACAGGAGCTGCAACTGACTGCTTCCCTGCTTCTTCAGCTTGCAACCTATTGTAGTACTTGACAAGAACTTCCCACCCACTAGGCACATGAAACCATCAAGGGGTTTTTCCATTTTTGCGTAAGTATGCATCTGAAGTACTTTGTAAAATTAATCCTTCAGTTATACAAAGGAATACTAATGCACCTTTGTTCCTGAGATAAAATGTAACCCTTGACTACAGGAGCGATCAAAGAATGCCATTTTTCTTGCCACCGTAGCATATGTTACGAGGTGATGAAATTCCGAATATGCTTTAGAGGGCAACAGAATAAACTGAAGAGCAGTGTTATAAATAAAGATTCTTCAAAAAAAATATCAATTAAAGCAAGGGCATAGTTTTCAACTAAAGAAAGAGTATTGCATTTTCTCGAACTATATATGCTACATCCATCAGTGGAACCTTATCTCGATTCCTCAAAATTATAAATTACCAAGAGCAAAATGCAACCTATGCCCCTAAACTTGCATGCGCATGTTGCTGAACGTGAGAATTGCGCATGTGAACAACTCTCATCCATGCAAATGTCATCGGATCGGGATTCACTAAGACAGAAATAAAGCATTGGATCGAACTCTTCTTTGGTGTTAAGGTAGAAGCTGTGAATAGCCATCAACTAACCAGAAAGGGTAGAAAAATGGGACCTATTCCGGGACATAGAATGCATTACAGACGTATGATCATTACCCTTCAACAGGGTTATGCTATTCCACTTCTAGATAGAGAAGAAAAACTAAAGAAGAATACTTAATAATACAACGAAACATTTATACAAAACACCTATCCCGAGCACTCACAACAGGCAAGTGAAATCCAATCCACGAAATAATTTAGTCCATGGACGGGGCTCATTTAAGACTTAATTGAATGATTACTCAACAAGTAAGAAGAGCTTTTGATTCCTCTCGTTGAGATAGAGGCAGGCAAAAGAGAGATTTTCGTAGTTTGTGGATCACACGGATAAACGCAGCAAGTGGTGCAAAGGCCCCGCAGCCCGTGGCCTGCCGAAATATGACTAAAAAGACCAAGCAGAAAAGTGCACGGGAATTTTGCAAATTTTGTCAGAAACAAAAGGCAGCCACGCTGACAAATTGATTGTGGTGAAGTTCCCCAAGACCCCAACTGCAAATAGAATTTCTTCATATGATAAATTCTTTTCTATGGTCGTACAATCTATGTACAACAAGAATGAAATGACTAAAACACACCGACTTAGCATGGCCAAATGTTCTTTCCGAATTTTGTTGGACTGTGAGAATAAATGTAAACTTCCGATAATCTCCACCCAAAAAATACTATTGTCGGCCAAAAGCTTGCAAAATTTATCAAACATGTAAATTTGATGCTTCATTCCTCCCTAATAGGCAGCGCTCACATATTTCGTTATCCGATAAACAATCACTAACGGACGCAATTTTAGAATCAAGAACGCAGCACATTTGTAAAAATAAAACAAACCAAGAAAAAAGAGCAGCACTGACCTGCGAAGAATGGCAGCACTGAACGCAGCACCCGGCCTCGGAGCGCGACATCAGTCTTATCCCCGATGGCCTCCTCGTCGTCACCGAACCGAAGGCACTGCAGGTACTCTACCTCGCGCATGAATCCGCGGAGCGGGCTGGCCCAACCTACAGCCAGGACGTGGACCCACTCCATATCCACCGGCGCCAGGCGCACGCGCGGCAGAGACTCCGCCTCGGGACGCAGCGCCTCCCTCCGCTCCGGCGGGACCACTGGCTCCACGAGAGCTCCACCCGTCCTGCTAGATCAGGAGCTGCGTACCGCGAGGCGCAGTGGGGAGGGGTTGACATGGCGGAGGCGAGAGGAGAGGCGGCTGGAAAGGGGAAAGGGTGGGGAGGGAGATGAAGGCGCGGGGCTGGAGACGGAGGGGCGGAGGCGAAGAGGGTCATGGTGACGCGCGCGAGGTGTTCGACCGACGGGCGGTGGTGCGGCCCGGCGCGGCTCGGTCAGATGCATATCAATATCTCAAGATGCCGGGTCCTAAAGAAGTGATTATAGTGCACTATAACAAGAAAATATCATTTACATGCGATTGTAAGTCCTTCGAGATGGTCGGTCAGTTGCTAACTTAAGAAGCTACCAAGACACAGTCTTTGAGTAAGCACTCGAAGCCTAAAACTACGTTGAACCCAGACGAGGAAGTCAAGGAAGTTCTCCTTGACCAATCCAAGCCTTCTAAAACTGTTTGTATTGGGGTTTCTTCTGACCCCGCATAGGAAGATGCTCATATCACTTTCCTCTAGACAAATATAGATGCGTTTGTGTGGTAGCCATCCGACATGCCCAGGATCCCTAGGAAGGTGATTGAGCATAGGCTAGCTCTACAGAATGATAAGAAGCCCGTAAAATAAAAATTACAAAAATTTGCACTAGATCAACAGAAAGCCATCAGATTAGAATTGAACAAGCTCCTAAAAGTAGGCTTTATAAGAGAAGTCAACCACTCAGATTGGTTGGCTAACCATATAATGGTAAAGAAGTATAATGGTAAGTGACAAATATGTATACACTATACTAATTTAAATAAAGCTTGTCTAAAAGATGATTTTCCGCTTTCTCATATTGATCACTTGGTTAATTCTACTGCTAATTGTGAGATGTTAAGTTTTCTAGACACATACTCTGGTTATCACTATATTAGTATGTCTTTAGCAGATGAAGAGAAGAGCGTATTTATTATACCATTTGGAGTGTTTTGCTATATCAAAATGCCATTTAGTTTAAAAATGATGGTCTGACTTTTCAGCATTTAATGTAATTGACTTTTATTCATTAAATGGGCCAAAACTTAGAAGCCTATGTTGATGATCTGGTCGTAAAAAGCATCAGACGACTTTATCACATTGCAGACCAGTAGGAGACATTCGACAACCTCAGAAAGTACCGCATGAAACTTAATCCAAAGAAGTGTGTGTTCGGAGTTTCTCTAGGAATGTTTTTCGGATTCCTTGTTTTGTCAAGAGGAATCGATGCAAACCCTGAAAAAGATCAAGGCCATCGAGCAGATGCGCCCTCCCACCATGAAGAAAGAAGTTCAAAAACTCACCGGATGCATGGTAGCTCTAAGTCATTTCATTGCGCGACTGGGAGAGAAATGACTTCCTTTCTTCAAACTTCTAAGGAAACACAAGGGTTTCGAGTGGTTAAATGAGGCTAATAATGACTTTGAGGATGTCAAGAGATATCTTGCGAGTGTTCATATTTTGGTTTCTCGGATGCCAGGTGAGACACTCTTAGTATATCTATCTGCCATGCCATAGGCAGTAAGCACAGTGCTGGTCACAAGTCTACTATGTAAACAAAATCTTACATGGGTCTAAGGAGTGCTACCGTCAGGTTCAAAAACTCTTATATGCCATCCTCATGTCTTCGAAGAAGCTAAGGCATTATTTTCAAATGTACAAAATTATTGTGCCATCTGAGTTTTCCTTAGAAAAGGTCCTCCAAAACTGGGAAACAATAGGACACATGGCAAAATGGTCGGTTGAACTTGGGAAGTTTGACATCCATTTCGTGTCCTGAATGACCGTAAAATCCTAGATCTTGGCAGACTTTATTATCAAATGGACAAATCTTGAACCAGTTCAGGATCCCTAGTACAACTCCCATGACCAATGGACAATGTACTTTGATGGGTTGCTTATGCTAAGTGGCTCAGGGGCTGGGGTGGTTCTGGAATCTCCCGCGAGAGGGACCTTAAAGTATATCATTCAACTATACTTTTTAGCCACTAATAACGTGGATGAATACAAAAGTTTGTTTGCTGGCATATGAGCTACGAAAGCACTCAAGATTCATCGACTACTCTTGAGAGGAGACTCTCAACTAGTCATGAATCAGATTAGAAAAGAGTATCAATGCTCTAATTTGATCATGTCTCAATACTTGGCAGAAGTCAGGAAGTGTGAGAAGCACTTTTACAGTTTTGAGTTACAGTATATCCCTCGGAAGGATAACTTTCTTGCTGACCAATTAGCTCGAATAGCTTCTTCTTGATCATAAATACCACAGGGAGTCTTCTTGAAACAGCTCTAGAAGCTGTCTTTAGCCGAAGCACTAGAGACAACTCCTAATGAGGCAACCTCTCTAAAGTACAAGGATACTTGGATGGCTCCCATCTACAAGTATCTTCAGAAGGGTTCAATACTCGACAATGATCTTGAAGCAGATCATCTAGCCTGCAAGGCCAAAATGTATACTTTGGTCGATAAGGTACTCTACAAATGGAGTACTCAAGGGGTTCTCATGTGATGCATATCGCAGAAAGAAGGATTATCACTTCTTTCTGATATACATGGGGGCATTTGTGGTGCACACGCTTCTTATAGAACGCTAGTAAAAAAAGCTTTTTACAAGGTTTCTACTGGCCAACAGCCCTTAATGAAGCCAAAGAGTTGGTTAGGAAGTGTTTATTATGCCAGTTTCGTAGTCGGCAAATACATCAACCAGCTCAAGCTCTTTAGATAATTATCTTGTCTTAGCCTTTTGCGACCTAGGGGCTTGACATCCTAGGACCATTCCTTAGGGTACCAGGGGGTTTCGAGTTTCTTTTTGTGGTAATTGATACATTCACAAAATAGATCGAGGCTGAACCTGTAACTGGGATAACAATAGAAGCCATAAAAAGGTTCATGATGAAGAGTGTCTCGATTTGGAGTCCCAAGTCGAATAATTATAGACAATAGTAAGTAATTTTTTAGCGCAAAATTTCAAGAATTTTGTGATGAGTTGGGTACCAAACTTTGTTATGCTTTGGTCACCCATCCTCATAGTAATGGGGTAGTCGAGCGTGCAAATGGCGAAATAATGCAAGGTATTAAGACTTGAATCTTCGATCAGCTTATAAAGCGCTCGGGGGCCTGGGTACAGGAATTACCTTCAATACTGTGGGCAATTCGTATGACTCCAAGTCGGGCAACAGGAGAGACACCTTTTTTCTTAGTCTTCAGGGCAGAAGTTATGCTTCCTCTAGAGCTAAAGATCCGGCTAGCAAGAGTCGAGAACTTCAACAACTTCAACCAAGAGCAACTTCGAGCGGATGACAGCAACCTGCTCAAAGAGAAGAGGAATCAAGCCTTAATCCGATCTACAGTCTATCAGTAAGCCATGCATAAGTACTATGATTATAAGGTCCAACCTTACAGCCTTGCTGTAGGTGACTTGGTATTGAGGAAAATCCAATCCTAGTCCAATTGGAACAAGCTTTCCCCCAAGTGAGTAGGTCTTTACACTGTGGTCGAAGTCACATGACCAGACTCTATGCAACTTGCTATGGAGGATGGCCAGATTCTCTCAAACTCTTGGAACATTGACCAATTACGTAAATTTTATATATAATATTCCTACTCTTTCAATAAAGCTTTCAGTTTGTGTAAATCTTTATTGTCGTATGTTCAGTAGAGCTTCCCCTATATTTGTTCAACTGCTTCTGGTACATCCAATCTATTTGAACTGGTCGGAGAAGAGAACACCACTAGTCGAAGTCTCTCATGTCTGCATATAGTCCTGCCTACTAGAAAGAGCTTCCTAGTGTCATGCCGTTTCTAACTCTTGCTACCAACATGAAACAATCGCGTTGTCTGTGAAGATATCGAGCACATGTAAGAGAAGCAATCTTGGGAATTTGTCTCGTCATCATTTATGTTTTCGATTTGATTAACCTGTTCGAAGCGAGGTAACATCACCTAGCCGAAGACTTTCCTCTCTACATGTGGCCCTGCCCACTAGAAGGAACTTCTTAGCGTTGACTTGTTTCTCACTTTTGTTGCCAGAACATGACAATCGAATTCGATAATGATGACTGGATAAAATGCTCTACTCTCTACATACTTCACTCTGTAATATTTGCTTTGCTTATTCACAGAAACTAAGTAAATAGTCGGGGGCTAGGATAGAGTTATCAGTATAACTTATTTGTTAGTCATAAATTTGTTCTCTTATTTCTTTTTTTTTTGTCTTACGAGTACTAACTACTCAACAAGATAGGTTGCAGGAAAAGGAAGCCGACATTCATTGACAAAGGTTAGTCTTTACAAAATTTTTAATTACATATTTCTTCCTAATTACAAGCTCTCTACTCTACTGAAGAGTTGAGTTGCATTTCCTCTATGACCTTATGATCGATCGCTCAAATTCTTTGACAGTTGGGTTGCCTCTTCTTTAGACCAGTCGAAGTCATGTCTGATCGAATGAAGGTTTAGGCTCTGTCCGCCAGCCTTTAGTTTTGCCAAGTCATAGATTACGGTGCCTTTGACCGCATCTCGAATCGAGTCAATCTGCTCGGTTCTATAGGTGGAGAGATGCTTCTCGAGTGCTCCACTTGTAGTCCAATCATACTCGTGGAGGTGGTTATGGTGTCCTTGGAAGGACTTATTTTCTCGGCACTAAACCTATCGAGTAGATTATTAAGGAGGACCATGTCATCTTGAAGGATGGTCTTCATCGATTCCATTTTCTCTTGACAATGAGTTGAGGCTTAAGATAGTTTCTTTATTTCGATCATGACCTCTGTGAGCAGAGCAAAAATTATCAAAAAATTACTTATCTAAAGGTTAGTTAAAAGAGTCTGTTAAAACGTAAATCTTTTTCTTACCCGCTAGTCGAGTATCGCTTATCGACTTCGACCTTCCTCTTCTCTTCCTTTTCCTTATCAAGACATTTAAGCTCTCCAATCACTTTGGTCTTTTCTTTGACCTCAATGTAAAGTTTATTCGATTTGACCTTTTCTTCTATCAAAAGAAGAGATCAAGAGAAGACATGGGAAATATTAGAATAAACAGTCTTAAGTTTAGAACTTACGGTTTATTTTTCTTCCAATGCTCGATCGTGGCATGAGCGCTTGTGAGCTTCATCAACTCGGTCGACGTTCTCTTTCTTTAGCCTCTGCGTCTTGAACTTCTTGTTCTCAAGAGTAGCAGCTAGGACTTGTTTGTCACTCATACACCAAGAAGGATGAAG